>LR990299.1:18842500-20300000 GCA_905147355.2 Apotomis turbidana
GATTAACGGTTTTAGGGGAGAAGGTGATGTATTTAGTTTTGAGGACATTTAGAGTGAGGACATTGTTAGACAGCCATTTCGTTACTACGTTCAGGCCCTTCTGCGCATACTGAAAGGCGTCGTTCCACGTGTTGCCATGGAATATTAGGGCAGTATCATCAGCGTACGTAATGATCTTACCACACTCCAGTTGCAATTGGCACAAATCGTTAATATAGGTCAAGAAAAGCGTGGGGCCAAGGATACTGCCCTGTGGGACGCCATACGTGATATTTACCTCGTCACTCGTGTCATTTCCTATTTTGACATATTGTGTGCGACCTGTAAGATAACTCTCAAAGAGTTTCAATTGAAGCCCGCGGATGCCTAGTTTTTCCAGTTTGGATACAAGGATGGGTACAGAGACCGTGTCAAATGCTTTCGCAAGGTCAAGAAATAAGGCTACTGTCTTTTGTCTACTATCTAGCTTGGTAACAACATCATGAGTTAATTCGTGCACCGCATCTGCGGTTGATTTTCCTCTACGAAAACCGAATTGTGAGGCGGACAGAAGGTTGTTCTTTTCTAAGTACTTAACTAGACGTGAGTTTATAACGCGTTCTAAGATTTTTGACATGGCGGGAAGGATGGAAATTGGTCTATAATTGTTGACACAGCCTCTGTCACCATCCTTGTGTATCGGGGTTATTTGAGCTTTTTTAAATATACCTGGAAAAACTCCAGTAGAAAGTGCCAGGTTGCACACGTGGGTTAGGGGCGGGATAATGACATGTTTATACTGCTTGATAAAACTTCCCGATATTTTGTCAATCCCTACAGCACAATCAGTTTTAAGGTTGTTAATGAGCGTTTCAATTTCTGTTTCGTCTGTAGGAATCAGAGCCATTGAGTGTGGTGAGATGGAGGTAGTACCAAGACGAGATGCAACTTCATTACCACCACCTGCAACTTTCTCCGCCAGTGATTTACCCACATTTGCAAAAAAAAAATTGACCCTGTTTAATGATGTTTTCGGGTTGGGGGTAGAAATGAGTTCAGTAGGCAAATTTTTAGGCCGCGACGTATACGTTATTTCTTTAATAGTACTCCATAGTTTTTTATTATTTGATCCTGCTTTCTTGATTTCACTTTTTTCATATTCTCTTTTTACTCGTTTTAGTATTGAAGTGCAAAAATTTCGGTATATTTTATAGGTAGTTTTCAAGATTTCATTATGGGGGGATTTTTTAAGTTTCTTATGAAGGTTGTCCCTATTTCTAATGCACCTTAATAAGCCTGGCGTAATCCATGGTTTTCTTATCCTTTTACGATTAGGATTTTTTATTACTTTTGTATTTGACTCGATAACTGCGGTTAGCGACTTGACAAGAAAAGAGGCTGCGGAATCAGCGTTATTCATTTCTATGACCGGTTTTAGGTTGATTTTTTGCATATCCTGATCAAGTTGTTTGTGATCTGTCTGTCGATGAACAGGTTGAGGTTTCTTATTGCACTGCGCATGGTATACATAGAACTTAAAGACGAAATTACACGACTTTGGCACCTACAAAAAGTAACTATAGTACCGATTGTCCTGTCAGCTACCGGCGTGATACCAAAACAGTTACACCAATCGTTAATAGTTATTTGTTATACAAGGGGGGAAAGGTGTATTTTACCCGCAAGTGTTTATTTGAAACACGAGCTAGCGAAAGGATCCTATGATTGACCACGAGCGAAGCGAGTGGTTCAAAATAGAATCCTGAGCGTAGCGAGTGTTTCAATACACGAGACGTAAAATAACTTTTCGCCCGTGTATAACACAAAACTTTTCACCTCACTACAGCGAGGAAAAAAGAATAAGGGTTTGTACTATATCTTTAAAAATATCTGCAATAATCAACCAATTTGACATTTATTAAAACTAAGGTCTAATAAGCTTTCATGTAGGTATTTTAAACGGGATTTTTCAGAAAATAAGCTCATGTCAAATTTTTACTTTAGCTGCGTTGAAACGTCAAAACTCTTTCTCCACATGTGGATAAAAAGCGATTTTCTCAATAGATATCAAACAAACAAACTGGGCTTTCCGAGCTAGTGAGGTGAAAAAACATTAAATCTTTCACCATACACATACAACCTACTCCAAAAAGCTGTTATTCTCAATACTTGCCGAATAGTAAGAAAATTCTTGCAAACTGATCAAGAACAGTCCACCATCCAAACAACAGCGCATCCTAACAATACATAAAATGCCTGTTGAATCTATCACTCAACCAGTGATATTACTTTAAACAATTACCTGGTATGCACTTGGCTTCGGCCCGTGCATAACAGAACACCGGTGAAAGCCGAGAAAAAAATAAAAATGAACAAAATAATAATAATAATAATAAAAACATTTATTCGTAGTAACAGTACTCCTACACATTACACAACTTCTGCCAAACTGTAAAACAGTTTGTTGGCAGAAATAAGCTCCCTTTCTTTACATTACTGTTTTCAGCTTACAAACTACTTAGGTAAGTATTCTATACCTATAGGTAATTATAGGTAATTAACTACATTTGTAAACACAACATATACTTACATATTTGGCTCATTGAGTCCACTGGTGACCGAAGAGCTGGCAGCTTCCTCGCACAACGCATCAGCATTGCGATTCAGCGAGGAAATGCTGCCAGCGTCTTCGGGACTATGCCGCGGGGGCACAGTTTTTTAGATTTATTTTAGCTTAATTTAATTTACTTTATTTTAGATGTTAGTACTTTAGTTTTAATTTGAATTTAATTGTCCATTTATATATTATGCTATAATTTATCGATTTGAATAAAAACACTTCCTGCTTATATATGTAAGTATACACACACACATACACCCTATGCTTACAAATGTAGTTACAGCAAGCATTTTATATCTAATTATTTTAATTTTTTTTTTTAGCTTAAATTTACATTTAAATTAATTTTGTTTTTATATTGCTTCAACATATGTTTTTTTAGTTTTGATTTAAATACATTTTTGCTCGTACTTTTTCTGATATCTAGTGGTATACTGTTGTATATCTTAGGGACAAGATAAGGTCTGGATCTCTTTCCATAATAATTTACCATTCTAGGTAAAATCAATATTTCCTTAGCCACCTTTCTACGCAAACGTGGGTTAGTCACAGGGACTTTAAACTCACACGTGTCAAACTGTTCCAATGCTATCTGAAACGATACCCTCTCATCGACCGGCAGTATATTACACTTAAGGAATAACTTGCTATAATCCTCCCTACAAAGTTGCTTTGTTCTTCCATCTACGAGAGCTTTCATAAACCTAATCTGCAGGTGTTTAATTTTATCAAGAAAGGTTTTAAACGTTCTGCCGTACGTGCTCAGTCCATAAGAGAGTATCGAATCAGTGAGTGCATAGTAAACTGTATATAAGAGCGCTCTATTTGCGAAAAACTTAATGTGGTGAAACTTTACAAGCACCGCGCGGAGCTTTTCACACACTAAATCCACATGGGTCAGGGGTATTGCACCGACGAGACGCAAGTGGGCGAGCAGCTGTACTCCACCGTGACTCAGTTCTTCTAGCTCTTCCCAGAGCTGCAGCAGAATGAGTTCTTTATCACCGGAGAGTCCTACGCTGGAAAGTACGTACCGGCTCTCGCGCACACAATACTTAAGAAGAAGAGAAGAACTCCACGGAAACAACGTCGCTAAACCTTAAAGGGCTTGCAATTGGAGGAGCCTGGATCAATCCCGAAAGTGTGGCGAGTGGTTGGCCAATCAAAAAATGACCTGGGGTAATGGCCTCCAGGTCATTCGGGTCAGCGCTCAACGGACAAAAGGGGCGCGAATTTAAAAACGCCTCAATTTTGCAAAACACCGTTGACAATTCCTCGAAAGAGAGGATCGTTGAGCCGATGACCCGATACAAATGAGTCTTGGCAGACTTAACTGCTGCCTCAAATATTCCACCCCAGTGGGGGCATCCAGGTGGACTGAAATACCACGAAATGTCCCGAATGGCGATGCCCGTGCCGATCTCTCGCTCATTTTGACTTAAAAATAATACAATTTCCTTTTGACAACGATCGGCGCCCTTGAAGTTGGTACCACAATCCGACCGTATCAATGCCGGTATCCCCCTTCGAGAAACGAATCGGTCCAGCGCTGACAAAAAGGCCTCTGTAGAGAGATCAGCTACCATTTCCAAATGAACGGCCTTGGTCGCCAGACACACGAAGACGCAAAAATATGCCTTAACCGACTTCGCGTTGCGAAGGCGTGATGTTTTGACCATGAAAGGCCCCGCGAAATCTGTCCCCACACCAGCAAACGGCCGAGCTTCCGTAACTCGGTCGGGCGGGAGATCTCCCATTTGTGGCTGCATTGTGGCTGCCTTGAGCCGGTAAAAAGGCAAGCAACGAAACACAACGCTCCGTATCACTCTCCGTGCCGACAAAATCCAGAACTCCCGCTGCAAAATGCCCAGCAGAGTGTTGCAGCCTGCATGTGAATTCCTAATGTGCCGGTCCCAAACCAACAGCTCCACCGGACAGCTCCCTTCTTGGGAAGAATTAAAGGATGCCGCGCTGAATAGGGCAATTTGGCATTCCGTAGTCGGCCTCCCACTGGAACTCATTCCCCTGAATGACCTTCACCCAACGTGAGAGAGCCCTTTGCTGCTCATCAGGTCCCATTACAGGTGACAGGTTGCGCTGTGCAGCAGGGCTTCGACAATTATGGAAAAACCGCATTATCCATCCCGTGACTCGAAGTAGCTTCCCTAGTCAGCTATACCTTTCCAAAAGAGTGTGGTCCACTGCCACAGACTCCACTGTACTCACATTGACTCTCAGACCCTGGTCAGTGGGTAGTGGCTGGCGTCCGCAGTCATTGAAAGGCCACTCCGTATGTGGCCGCTCCAGCCATTGAGGCCCCACCAAAGAGAATGCTCAACCAGAGCAGGCGCCGGGCAGCCGCGACTCGAGCAGTCTGCCGGGTTAACTTCGCCTTGAACATGTCTCCAGACCAGAGGAGTCTCGAGTTATTTATCTGTGACACTCGGTTGGCCTCAAATACCTCAAGCGTATGGACCGGTCTGCAGCCAGCACAACACGATCTGGCTGTCCGTCCATGCGTAATCCGTGTCATTCAGATCCACCGTGCCACGCAAGTTCTGCGCCACATGGTTCAGGAGGCGGGTCAGGAACGCGGCACCCGCCAATTCCATCTTCGGAATCGTCCACCGGGTCCGAACAGGCGCTTTCATGTAGGTATTTTAAACGGGATTTTTCAGAAAATAAGCTCATGTCAAATTTTACTTTAGCTGCGTTGAAACGTCAAAACTCTTTCTCCACATGTGGATAAAAAGCGATTTTCTCAATAGATATCAAACAAACAAACTGGGCTTTCCGAGCTAGTGAGGTGAAAAAGTACTTATAAGGCCTCATTTTCAAGAATTTTTCCATATGTTTTTGACCCGCGGTTGAAAAGTTAGAGGGGGGGGGGGACACAATTTATTTTTATTTTCGGAGCGAATATTTACAAAATTACAGTTTTTATCAAAAAAAATATTATTTTTGAAAGACCTATTCAACGACACCCCACACACTAGTGTTGAAACGAAAAAAAAAATTCACCCCTACTTAAGGTGTTCGAGAGGTACTTACTTACTTACTTAATGGCTCAGTGACCCAAAGCGAATCTTGGCCTCCGACACGAGTTTACGCCACTTGTCCCGATCTAGCACCGTTTCCCGCCAGCTACCGGCTTGGAGTTCACGCAGATCGGCTTCTACGACACCGATCCAGCGATACCTGGGACGGCCGACCGGCCTTCGGTCAATAGGTCGTCCCAAATATACCCTTTTAGCGCCGCGATCTTCGTCCATCCTTTCCACGTGGCCAAGCCAGCGGAGACGGTGGGCCTTCGTTTCCCCAATGACATTGGGAGTGGCGAACAGCTCCTCAATTTCAGCATTCTTACGGATTCGAAAGCTACCGTCTTCCCTTCGCAACGGTCCCAGGATCTTCCGGAGGATCTTTCTCTCAGCCACCAAAAGCTTGTTTTCTTCTTTAAGTGTTAGCGTCCAAGTCTCATATGCATACATAAGTATGGGCCTTATGACCGTCTTGTAGATGCGGATCTTTGTGCATCTGCTGAGCAGCTTGGACACTAACACTTGATGAAGGGCGGCGCTACATCGCAGAGTGTTTTGAATGCGGATATTTATATCCTCTTCGCGTGTATTGGTGTCGGTGAAATTAAAAGTCGGCGAATTACGACAAAATTTGTCGATATGACGAATCATCAAACTAAGGTATGTAAATTGAAAGATGGCCTCCATGGCGTTCTTGTGTTCTTGTATGACGAAATATTTAATCGTGATGTATTTTATTACAGTAATCTACCAAGCCGTCAGTTGGATACTCCGACGTTAAAGAGTCCTATTTTTAATCGCCGATCAGGTGTAGGTGAGTGTCCGAATAGAAAAACATGGCGGTGACGCTATCGCGTTTTAGGTTTTGATATGAATATTGACGACTTCATTTTATTTTCAGTGTACGTCTGCTAATCCCCGACGTTACAAGTTACCGACAAAACGATTTCCCGACGGTTGTCCGATGTGGTGTCGCGTGTCGACGGTTCTAAAGGAATTAAATTTTTTTGCCCCATCGGGTGAGTAACGCTTGTTTGTTAAGGTCATGACCCCGCCATTAAAATAATTATGACGTGTCATGGGATAACCTGTAAATGTTTCAATTTCAGGGCGGCTAGTATACAGCTAGTGTACAGTCAGGATACCGTTAGTATACAGCTAGTATATTTGAAGGAGTGTCATGCTGAGTGCCACCATCTCCTGCTCACCCGCAGGGACAGAGGTGTCTTCGCGGCGTCGGCGGAGTTATGGTGACATTTCGCATGAATCTTAAGTAGGCGGCCGCGTGAGTAATTGTCTTATATTTTATCAGTCTGTCTTGCACACACCCACACACACATGCCATTAAATACTTTTTCCTATGGAGCTATTTTATTAATTGTCAATCGAGAGTAACTGTATTGAACCTTAGTATAGATTTCGATACTACAGAGACGTCTGTAAAGTACCTTTAAGCTAAATTTGTATCTGTCTAGATTTACTTAGTTAGTAAGAGTGTATGAAGCATAACCTTTCACTCAATAAATTGGTGTGTGAATTTAAATGTGTCGTTTACTTCATCTCCCACTACAAACCGCTAATTTTTGAGGTTGATTCGGCTTTCTTCATGGCGCCCGTTTAATATAAATGTATGTCCGGATCAACCCACAGGTCAAAGAACTACTACGACCCTGAACTGAATAAAATAAAATAATCTCATGCCAAGCCGCTGTGTTACAGTGCAGCCTAAGTATTTAAATTTGGCTACCCCCTTGAAGAAGTTATCTCCAACATGCAGGTCTTGCCTCTTACTGCGTACGTCTTTATAGCGTTTCATGTGGAGATACTCTGACTTTTCGTAGCTAATACTTAGGCCCACTTTTTGGGCTTCGGTTTCAAGGACAGCTGCAGATTCAGCGACTTCTTCTCTGGTTTCCCCGAGCAGCGCTAGGTGATCAGCATAACCTATCACCTTATGCTTGTTATTGCTTGTTTGTTCGAGAGGTACCCGAAAAAAAAAATTTTTTTTTAGTTTTTATTTTACCGTTTTGTCGGCGTGATACAAATACTCATACCAAATTTCAGCTTTCTAGTACTAATGATCACGGAGCTAAGCCGCGGACGGACGGACAGACGGACAGACGGACATGGCGAAACTATAGAGGTTCCTAGTTGACTACGGAACCCTAAAAAGAACAAGTTCGTCCAATTGTTTCAAATATGTTTCTTCTATAGTTGACTAAGGATCCTGTATTATACATCACACAGTAGGAATGGTATGAGAGGCAAAAGGGTAAATCCAGTTTTGTTTTAAGATCCTCTCGAGCAGCGTTCGATTGAGGAGATACCTACCTGATCATTTATCAAGTTCAACACCTTCATCTTTATTGTATTAAATAAATAAAATCTTCAAGCATTACTTATTTGACGACGCGTTTGGCTCGGTTTGTAGACACCTGCCTACTGAGCCGGCGGTCCCGGGTTCGAATCCCGGCCAGGGAAAATATTTGTGTGATGAACTCGAATATTTGTGCTTGGGTCATGGTTGTTC
This sequence comes from Apotomis turbidana, assembly GCA_905147355.2. Classification (NCBI taxonomy): domain Eukaryota; kingdom Metazoa; phylum Arthropoda; class Insecta; order Lepidoptera; family Tortricidae; genus Apotomis; species Apotomis turbidana. The sequence goes on from LR990299.1 coordinate 18,850,671, forward strand.
TATGTATTTAAGTATATATTATATATATATATATATATATATATATATATATTTATCTATATAAATACGTATATCGATCGTCGTCTAGTACCCATAACACAAGCCTTCTTGAGCTTAATTTGGGACTAGATCGATTTGTGTGAGGTTGTCCGATATTTATTTATTTATTACTCTTGTAGGGTGACTCATAAACATAACCACCTCGTCTCGGAGGTGATGCCGAAAGGTTTACGAAAAGGTTTATCTCTAACTTTTGCCGTCCTCAACGGAGCTTGGCCAAAACTATTTCAAAATCACTATTTTATGAAATTTATGCGTCTCTTCTTCGTCACGACGTATGAGTCCAAACACGATGGGTTTATCTTGTGTTCTTTAGGAGTTCCTATGGCCACGATCTATGTCCATTATTGTATCTGCTCCTAAATATTGTTAGTAAAATATGTAATCGACATAACAATACTAATTATTTAAATATTGTTATGTGGACTACATATGTATACATACCAATTTTCGGTATAAACTAAACAACACAAACTACTTACTAAACTCTGATTTTTAATTCCGTGGAATTCGGACAACTGTCATAATTTGACGTTTCAGAGGTAAGAAACATTTTTATACAAGCTATATTTTAAAATGCGCTGTTTTAATAATTTTGTATTATGGATTGCATTGAAATTTGTATCAGGGAATTAAATATTCTACGATAGGTATCTAAAGCTACAAAATAAGTAATAAGTAAAGCTTTACGTTGAGTGATATATGTAAGTAAATCCACAAACTATATCGTCCATAATGAAATAACAAGTAGGAGGGCTATAATTTTCTTATGAAATAAAAATCCGAAAGGTGAAAAGGTACATTGCTAAGTATTTGACCAATAAAAAACTATTTGGTAGTGCCTACACTAAATAGTAAATCAATTTTTCAATAAGATTGGAAAAATAATTTTACAGTAAGTAAATTGGAGTGGATTTCTCCTATGGGTAATAAGTAAAACAAGACTTATAAAAATACTTTATTCATTATCAGAATCTGTGTCATCAGAGCTACTGTTGTCACTCTCTGCCAATATAAAAAATAATTTACTAATAATCAAGAATATAAACTTATAATTTTGAACCAATGGTTTGTAATACATGAAACTCATCAGAGTGATACCAGCAACATTTTTTTTTCCCCCAGAAAGAAACATTGTAATTTATTGTGTCCATACTATGCAATTTAAAAATATGCTTTCTATGTTGTAATAGATGATATATTACAGGTATTGTAATTTAACATATATAAAATACAGAAGCCAAGTTCTGCTTTTTATTTATTTTGAAATTCTTGCCACAGGCACAAGGAGTTTATTTTTGTCTGGTAATACCATGAAGCGTCAGATTTCCACGGAATTAAAACTGAGAGTTTACTCTACATTAATAACCACTTTTGTCTACGAGGTGTTCGTAACCTCTTTCAGGACTCATATACGTCGAGAAGCTACATACCTTATGTTTAAAGAAGAGTTAAGCAGTACATTTTATTTCTATTGGCACTACATATTGGCTCTTCTTCGCCTGATAGTAAGCAAAAAGGGGAGCCCAAGTCACAATGGCAATTGACAAGAATCCAACGGTACCTTAGGTACTTAATGCATTAAGCGAAAGTGTAGGTACAAAAAGACAGACATTAATATTTTGTGTGCTCCGGTGTTTTTGTGGAAGGTTGAGCGGCACACAGAAACTACAGAAGTAAAAACCGGCCAAGCAATTTATAACACAATAGACCGGTTTAAAACATTGGTTTTAAGCCCGAGGTTTAATAATAATAATAATAATAATAATAATAAATCATTTATTTCAGACTATTGTCCATAAGATTGTTAGTGTCAGTACAAATAGGTAACTTATTCTAATGTTAGTATACAAATTGAGACAAGACAAAGAGACTAAATAAAATTTAAAAAAATCCACGATTTATCCCACGATTGTGGTATGCAAATTCTGCCAGCGGGCGAGCATAGGAGCATCACCGCGCTCTGTAAACACGCTCAGAATGATGTTGGGGCTGCCGCGCAGTCGGCACATTAAGGACGCGCACCTTTTGCGCATTATCGCCGAGAAGCTGTCAATTTGCGCCTCTGCAAACATACCAGAGGCGCTACAGAAACGCGGCAACCCCATCAGCACCCGGAACGCGTTGTTATATTGAACGCGCAGGCCGTTGTATGCCCTCTGCGTAAAGTCTGTCCACAGGCTGCACGTGTAAAAAGACTGACAGTACGCTTTAAAAAGCGTGACCTTTACCTGTACAGTACATCGTGCAAACCTGCGGGCCAACATGTTGCATCGGACAGCCAACGACCTACGCTCTCGCTCAATATCGGCATCATCGCTTAGGTTGTCTGTGACCCAGTGACCCAGGTACTTAAACTTGGTGACGAAGTTTAACGGGACGCCGTGGAGAGTAACTGATGGTACGGTCGAGTACGTTTTTCTACCCGCCTTAAAAATCATCACCTCGCTTTTTTTAACATTGTACCTTAGTCCATGGGACACAGCATACGACTCACATATCATTGTCAATCTTCTCATTGCGTCGATTGAGGGGCCGAGCAGCACCATGTCATCTGCATAGCTGAAATTGTTCAAAGCTACTCCATCTATGTGACATCCGGCATAGGTACTGCTCAGCTCCTCAATGAGTTGATTGACATACAAATTAAATAGTTTTGGAGAAGACAGCCCACCCTGCCTCACCCCGCACTGCAGCTTATAATCATTCGAGATCGAGTCACCCCATCTTACACAATTATTTTGTTCACTGTACCAATACCTAAATAAACCTACAACTTCCCGAGGCACACTAGTTTCATTACGAAGCTTGTTCCATAATAAGTCATAGGAGACCAGGTCAAATGCCTTGGACAGGTCCAAGAAAACACCATATACCGGTGTTTTCCTGCTGGTATAGTACTGGACGGTATTCTTGAGGGCCAGTATGGCACTCTCTGTGGACAGCCCCCGCCGGAAGCCAAATTGGGCGTCGTTTAGTATGAGGTGTTTGTCCAGCTGGTCGTCAAGCAGCCCGTCCAGCACTTTAGCCAGCGTGGTAGCTAAGGATATCGGCCTGTAATTAGATAAGTCTGAAGCGTCACCGGTTTTGTTTTTAATAATCGGAACCACAACTGTCTTCATTAATTCATCAGGCAGATAACCGTGGCTCAAACATAAGTTAAAAAACATGGCAAGTACTCTGGGTAAATGGTTTCCAGCGTACTTCAAGTGCTCAATGCTGAGGCAGTCATGACCTGGCGATTTACCTCTAACCATATATTTTATCAAAGATGATACTTGATCCGCGGTAAACATGATGCTCAGGTCAGAGAAGTCATCAGCATCGTTCACCAGTGACTGTGCCACAGGGCCTAGTGGAGATTCGACCTTGAAGTGACTTTGAAAAAGGTTAGCTATTTCGGAGGAATCACTCACGCCCCCGACACTCACGGGAAGCCCAGGCCTAAGGTTAAGTTTATTGGTAGCTTTCCAGAACCTTCCAAAGTCCTTATCAAAATGGTGTTGAGCAATGATATCCATTTTTATCTGTTGTTGATTGTCTTGACACCACTTTAACTTTGATTTGAAAAACCGTCTGGAATCACACATCTGCTTATGAATTTGACCTGCCATCGGCTTGCCATGCAGCACCCAGGTCTGAAAGCTAAGTCTAGCACTCCCGTGAGCCTCGCGGACGTGTTTGTTCCAGCCCGTTATATACCTACCCCTTCTCACAGCCCTACTATCATAGCTACTTTCAGCTGCTTCACTCAATATGTTGACAATATTTTTATACATATTTTTTAAAATGATTTTATGACTACAGTCCTTGCACATTTTATCAGCGCAGCCTCTTAATTCGGATGGAAAATCTATTTCCCGCAATTTATAATTACACATATTAGTGTATTGATCTATTTGAGCCAGATCTCGCTCACCCCAGATGACTTTATTATTATTAACAGGTATGTTTACAACTTTAGGTTTTATTCTAGTGAGGTCACACTGTATAAGGAGAGGAACATGATCCGACCAGTATACGTCATGTAACACTGACGCGCCAGTCACACTTTGACACGCAGCACTGGTGGCTAGACAGTGGTCCAGCCACCGTCGACAACCGTGCGCATCGCTCACAAAAGTGTATGTGTCAGGCGCCAGGAGTTCACAGTCCAAACACGACCAAGCCTGTTCCGCGCAAAAACTCGTAAGTTCAGTAGCAAAAAGTTCACCCGGGTGCGCGTTATAATCGCCTAGCATGTAAACTGACTCGACACTTTGATCTTCAATTATTGCACTTATTTCACTCAGGCATTCTATAAATTCTGCTAAGTTTTCGTTACAAGCGGTGGGCATGTACACGGAAAATATTAATATAGAACGATTATTTAACAGTACCTTAATAGCCGCCAAACGCACACTCTTGCACGTCACAACCGATACGTCAGGGAACCGGTCCGTCCTCCAGAGTAAGCCAACGCCGCCGAATGGGCGTCCTCGAAGAACACCAGCCCCGGTATCAACCGCAGAGGTACCCGTAGCAGCGAAACGACCGTCTATGTTTCCTAGGTAGGCTAGGTCGTGCGGGAGCAGCCAGGTCTCTTGTAGCGCGATCACATCCGCTGTATTGCACAGTTTTCGAATACACTCGATAGATCTTATCACATTTTTACAATTAAATGTAACTAAATTGGTCAAACTATTCATTTTATTTTAAATGTGAGTGGGCCTCATTTAAACTTCCTGTAGTTTGTTTCTTGGTTTGACCAAAATCAATAAAACGACGATACGCTATATCCTTAGGCCAAAAGTCTTCTTTTAAAAATAGGTCAACTTTGTGTTTTGGAACAAAGATTTTAAAAGAATTGTATTTCTTCTGAAGTTTCATTTTCATTTGTACCACAGCAACACATAGGCCAGACTTATTCTCAATGTAACTCGATATATCTTTTATCGAAACATCTTTTGCCACCTCATATATATAAATAGGTACTTTGATATCCGCAGCTTTAAATTTCTGATCAGTACTCATAAGGGCATTTCCTCTATGACCTATAAAACGGTTTATCAACCTCTTTTTCTGAACTAAGGTCCACTCCTCATTATGAAGTTCTTGTTTAAATTCACCTCCGCGCGCGACACAGGCCATCGACTTTTCATTTGTTGTTCTGTTGTTTATCTCTCCGGCAACAGATAAATCAGCTGATGGCGGCAACGGCAACACGGCGGCAGCGCCGGCGGTCGGCGCAGTTGCAGGTGAGCCGCCGTTGAGCGCATGACTCATCTCCGTTTCACCAATAACCGCACAATCTGACATAATACGGCTACTCTCAGCTGATTGATTTAGCTTATGGAGCTGAGGTGAATTCGAAGACGGTTCCAAGATATTTTCTGTTCCTGACATTTGCGATCGTTGTATGATATCTCTGTAGTTATTTCGGCCGTTATTTTCTGCCAACGATATGTCGCCACCACCCACAATTTGAGCATCAATCGACATCGGAGGCAAGCCAATAGGCCCGCTGTTTAGCTCATAATTACCTACGAACGCTCCTCGCTTTGTGTTTACATTTCGATGCATGGATTCGTTGTGTATGTTAGTAAACGACTTATTTTTTATCAAATCCAACTCTGACTTTAATACGTCTAGTTGCTCGACTGTGGCACATTTATCTCTAAGGCATATTACTTCTTGTCGCAATATTAAAATATCCTTTTGTTACGTCGAGATGATCAAACAATAATGGAGGTAATTTGTGTAGGTCCCTTGCCACAAATATTGGTCTCTCCTCGGCAATCGTGTTCTTAAACACCCATATGATATCGTCTATTTCACGAACTGTTTTTCCTGTGCCTTTTCGTACTATTTTCTTCATATTCGCTATGGAATCAAATAACAGGTTCTTTGCCTCCAATATGTCACCCTCCGAAAATGCACTGACACAAATACGGCTTAAGGTTTCCTCAATAACAACATCAATTTTGTTGCTTACAAAAGCAAGCACTTCGTTAATCACTATGTTGCACGTCGAACATTTCCAGGAAACCTCTCCAAGTCGAAACTTTAAATTATTTTCCAAACTTCGTGGTTTAAATCAGAAAAAATTTTTTTGTAACCAAAAATAAAAAAGTTTAGCGGACAAAACTGCCCGTAAAAAGTTATGAAATCGGTTTCCATTTAGGCGCTTTAATGTTGAGCTTTTGGCAACCGAAATGCAGTCTTTATGACGGACTTATTTGTCTCAAGTTTAACGACCCATTGAGCACGTGATAATAGACCAAAAAAGAAAAAAAAATACTCTCTAAGAATCTAAATTTAGACGAACGTGGTTATCGGTTATGAGAATCGAATTGAATTAACAAGGTCTTATGATAATATTCATAACACTGGAGAAATCTTTTGTACAAAACAAACCTTATTACTTCGTTTTAGAGTTCACATTTGAATAAAAAAACCAATTGAAATGTGCGTCACACTAATCAATTAATTTGTAGCTGGACCACGTTTATTATCAGTCCAACGTAATTGTTTTAGATAAATCAGTTATAAAAATACTAACAGTGTTTTTAATGAAAATCAATGCTCATATTATCGCGGAGGCTCGTCGAGTGAAAGTGTTTTTGAAAAGTGAGTTTTGAGTATTAAATTCTGTTGGTAATCCTAGTTATGCGCTACCTAAATCGTTACCAATTATTTCAGGACCAAGTAGCTAAAGTCTCAAACATGGCGTCTCCTTGTAATAAATACCCTGAATGGATCAAACCCAATGACCCGTTCTTTGCTATGGTTCCCAAAAAATGTCTGGATAAAATGATCTGGCTAATAAGGACGTTACCATTTACCGCACCGACAAATTTAGACGGGGAACCTATTTCTATTTTAGAGGTATGATTTGTTTTATAATAACCTAGCTATCTTTAAATCTAGCCTTTGTATTCTTCTCCACTGATTTTAATTTTCCATTGTAGTTTTTCCAGTCTATGGATGAGGAAGACTTCTTGGTAGGGATAGAATATTGCCCTAGGTGTACCAACAATGTTCTGGCTAGCGCGCGGGATCGGCACTTGGAAAGGAAAACTAATCGGTTGGCAAACATGCCTATCCAAGATGAGGCTTTAGAAATAGGCTTGTTATTCAATTCTAATCTTTCCTAAAATTAACGAGAGCTCGGTGAATCAAATTTAAAAATAAGTGAACAAATAAAAATTTATTTTTAAACCCACGCATTAAAAATATTCGAGTTATTATCTAGGAAAAATCTGAAAGCGTTATGTCATGGAATTGCTTTTCAGTACAATAAAAAATTGCTTACACTACTTATATCTACTTTCACTTATTCTATACCCAATTATCTACAACATTAAACTTCAACAAATAGAAAAAAAACAATAACAGCCGGAAAAATCACGAAAATAGTTAACATGTATCTTGAACTTAAATCTATAAGCTTAGAATAACTTACTCCTAAACAAAAACTTGGTCTTAATATCCGGAAATTTAACTTTTCGAAATCACTTGAGAACTTATTCACTCATCATCATCCTCAGGAGGATCACACTTGGCTCCAGCCTTTTTCAAAATCTTCATCATTTCATCGTCCTTTTTCTCGTAAGCTAACTGATACGCTGTCTTTTTTGCGTAGGTCTTGGCTTCTAAGTTGGTTTTTCGTTGTCCACATATCCATCTTGCAAGCTTATAATTTTTCTGCAAGACACACAAGTGCAGTGGAGTAAAACCGCCGCATCCTTCTTGGCCGTTGATGTCGGCTCCCAAATCCACAACAGTTTCCATCATTTCTTTCGCATACTTTTCTTCGTACTTAACGATTGTGTGAGAACACTGCTCACCGTTGTAGTTTTTAATTGCTAAAATCGTTGGAATTTCATCATCCAGGCATCTTGCGACTCTTGCAAGAAGACTTGGCAAGGCAGTTCGACATACCTCGTGAAAGTAAGTTTCTCCCAAATGATTCCTGACGCTTAACATTTCACACAGTTTGTTGGATTCCATCTTGACTTTCTCGAGCAGCTATCTTGTACTATCCCAGAAAAATCGGCGATACGAATAGTGCAATGAGTCAGGAAGGGGAGTCTTTATACGAGCCACTTATCGGGAACATTAACATTAGGTCAACCCCTTAGGTCAACCCGTTATTACACGACGTATTTCCCCAATAATGTTTTCCTGTCGCTCGATTGTTTATCGTATGATAATTGAAACAACCTTGAATTTAACATATCTACTTTATAATCGGGAATTTCGGGAGTTTGTCGGCACATATACATATCCGATGTAGTGTTCCCTTTTATTCTTTAACTTGTTAGGGTGTGTGTGCACACATATCTTCCCCGTCTTGTTTTGTCTTCGGCAAAAGATATTCTATGATGTTGTAGAGAAACATGTACTGGTCCGGTACTATGACACTTGAGTGCCTCATCTCGCGAATTTTTAGTACCGTGTTCTGGAGCGAAATTGTCTTCTCTTTATTAAGTTGATCTATTGCATAATCTATAGCACAAAAACTTCCGGTCCGGCCAACCCCCGCCGAGCAGTGCACAACAATAGGTCCGGGTTTGCGATGATCATAAAGCTCTGCTTCCTCTACTAATTTTCGTTGATGCTCATTTACCTCGGTCAGAAGCGTAACAAACTCTTCCAGGTGAGTTGGAACACCGTAGTTGGGCCAGTTGACGTACCAGAAGTGGGTTATAATCCTCGAATCCTCACATGTGATATCAGTTAGCCGAAGTCGGGTTGTTACGAAACCGAACTCCTCTTTGATTTCAAGTGTCTCTATGACGTAGCGGCCAAAAACTAGTTTAAAACCCTCCTCTTGGACCCAATACTCGAAGCAAGTGTCACCTTCATCGGTTTCGGTCAATGACACGATTGTAAGAACATCCTCCTGAAAGATGAGATTCCAAAAATCGCCAGCTGTGTTTTCTTTGCAACCCTGGCAACAGATAAATTTGCTGGGTTTTTCGTATCCATCCACGAAATTCGCGTGGATGTAAGTTGAATCACTGTCGCGATTTGTTACTATGATAGCCGAAGGGTCGCTGTTTGAATGATCGTGGATTTGACTTCCATGCGAAGTCAATATTACGCGGGAATGATCCCAACATGGGATGTCGTGCCAACGATTCTTATGTGAATTTTCTCTTTTAGAAAAGTGGACAGTGGTACCTTTGAGAGAGACGGTTTCCAATTGGTTGAACTCCTGGAAGACGAGGTCCTTGAAATTTGGCTGGTTAACTTTCTTCAAAAATTCGTTGATAGTTAGTGTCTCGAAGCAGTAGTTTGTGGTAGTAGCCATTGTGGTCACGCTTGGTTTAATTTTTAACTTGTTAATTAACTGTTTAAAAAACGAAAGCAAACAGTTATCACAAAAGCAAAATTGGAAGTGAGGCCATCCCGACTCCCAACTCACGACTTTATAGCTCACTAATCAGAATATTTTTGGTTCACTTCCACGAAAAGTTCATTATCTATAGTAAATTTGGTTGTTGGTAGGCACGCGACTGAATACTAAAATGCTAATTAAAGCTGATGTAAATTAAGGGGTAGTACTATCGATAACGCAAAAATCAAATGTAAAATACACAATTTTGTTTTGATAAGTATATATTATTTTACACCCCAAATCTGTTCTTTTTATTTCCTGAGTTTTTATTATTAACACCTGAACAGTATTTCTTGTAAAATAAAATAAAAACAGTCACTTCTTACAAGATTCATACAAACAAAGTTCAATATCTCTTTACTGGCTTATCGCAGTGTTTCAAAAATTCAGTGAGATCATTATCGTGCGCAAACTAACATACGAAATTTCATAAAAATTTTAGCTGTTATCTTACAAGAGACAAGGTCGCCTTAACAATGAAGTTGGCTTTAATAGATTCAATAGCCGAACATTAAACGATCAAGGTCTGGTATAAATCTTCATAGATACATATCAATAGGCCCATCATTTATTTATTTCTGGTATTCTCAAAAATTTATCGGTTATTAAAAAATATGCACGATTAAAACCCATTTATTCAGAATGAGAGTCCTCTTTTATACAGGAGCTATCAGAATAAATAAAGTGGACTTGTTTTGGTTTAATTGGCAAGAGTTCAAAGAGTATCGTCAGTTTAAAAAATAATCAAAATTGGATTTCCCAGAATTGTTGTTACCGAATAAAAATATGAAGATATCACAGTAGGTTTCAACGATAAGAGATTCGTTCCACGAAAGTACTAAACAAATTTTTGCAATATTCCAGTTAATATACCTATATATAATATATGGCGTTGACGTTACATTTGTCACGTAACACGTATAAAGAGAATTGGTTATACGGTATAAGGTGACCCATACAACAATGGAATTCAATGTTATCAGTACAGTTAGTAACAGTGGGAATTATTTAATTAAAACATATATACGTCATTAAACCACATACACCCGATATTAAAATGTTGCGGTTTATAGAGGATAACCCTATATATGAACGCCATAATAGGAGTTGATATCAGCCCATGGAAATTCATACTAATTTCAGAATATCCTTATTTAAGGCGCCTTTGTGTGACTAAACCATTAGTCGTCGTTCAATATTTAACGACTGAAGACTGTAACAACTATATATATTCTATTTATTCAAATTATTTTTGACAACCACTATGGGTACCGAATTTAAGGACCTGAAACACTCTGATTTCGTTGCGTTTATGGCACGCAGCGATCGCGAAGAAATAATTGCGGAAGAACATCGGCAAATACTGAACAAAGAAATTGAAGGATCATTCGAAGCCAGCGAAAGTAACTCAGGTTTGAACCGATTCCCTCATAGTGTTTGCTTCGATCACTCCCGAGTGGTCCTGCCTACAGAGAGAAAGCGGGGTAACTACATAAACGCAAACTATGTAGATGGCTTCGAATCTCCAAAAAGATACGTCCTTGCGGAAGCCCCTAAACAGCAGACGTGTTACGATTGGTATAGATTATTATGGATGGAGCAGGTCCAGATAGTTGTCATGCTCTGTCAGAAAAGAGAAGACGGAAAGGATAAATGTTATCCTTACTGGAGTGAGGTGGAGCAGCAATCAGTCAAGTTCCAAAAATTCGAAGTAACTACGACCAAAGTTGAGCGGTTCTCCACCTACGTGAAAACTACGCTGCATATCACAGACGGAACAGAAGCCACCCAGAAAGTGACGCACTTCAATTTTATTGCTTGGCCAGATCACGGCGTGCCCCCAGATACAACAGAGTTTTTACGTTTCGTGTTGGAAGTGAGACGATCTCAAGAAGAGCTTTATTTGGAGTCGCTGATTAATGGCCATCATCATGCCCAGGTACCTCCAATGGTCGTCCACTGCAACGCGGGTCTGGGAAGAACCCCTTGCTTCTGCGTGGTGGACATAAGCATTACTAGATTTGAAATCGAACAAAAAGTTTCCATAGGATCAATAGTTTATTATATACGTAAGCAAAGACACCATAGTTTATTTAACGTTTCTCAATATGTGTTTTGTTACGAAGCCCTTAAATTGTACGTTGATACAGTAAAAGTGAAAATATCCCCTAGAACATCTCCTATTCAAAAGGCCGTTTCGTTTTTTAGACAATTGAGTAATTTAGTCAAGTAAATAGTCAGTTAAGCTGTTATTAAGATTAGTTAAGTTGTCTATAACATTGCTGTGTCATGATCTCTTTGTTCAAAATATTATGTTATAATACTTAATTTAGTTATATAATAAATAAAGTTGTATTTCAAATGTATTATTGAAGTACTTGTTTCATTTCAATAAGGAAAAAATGTATTTATATCTCGATACGTCACAACGGGAAGTTCAGAACATTACTAACTCAATATAATTTATACATACCTATCAGGACTTAGATAGAAGACCATGTTAAACACCTTGCGTTGCAACTAACGCAAATATTTGGACTAAAATAAACGCTCTTATCGCTGCCAATTTCAACATAATATTACTTCTTATCAATAAGAGGTGTCATGACCTCAATTAACATATCAATGAACTAAGTCAATTGTTTGTTTTATCTACAAATTAGTTACAACTTCTAAGAACTTTATTCTTAGAATCAGCTTTGAGAATCTCATAGGATCGACTATTAGGCGACAGTCCATTTTGTTAGAACTCACTTATAATTTTGATGGAAACTGAAAATAGCACAAATATTCTTAATAACTGAAATATATATAACTTAATCGTAATGGTTAGCTAAACATTCTCATTTCTAATCTCCCTCCATCATGATAACATACTTCAACACTTGGTAACAAAATGCGTATTGCTCAAGAGAGCAAACACTTGAGTGCCGCTGGCTTCTGATTTTTAGTACAGTTTGCGGAAGTGAAACTGTTTTTTCATTGTTAAACTGAGCCAAGGCATTGTCTATAGCACAGAAGGTTCCCGTCCTCTCGATTCCTGTAGAACAATGTACAATGATAGGTCCCGGCTGAAGCGTGTTGTCATCCACAGCTTTTTTCTTCAACTCTGCTTGTTTCAAATTCACCTCAGATATTAGGGCCAAAAACTCTGTGATCTGGTTAGGGTTGGTCATATCAGACCAGCCGGTGTACCAAAAGTGAAATATTTCTCGCGCTGTACCAGTAGTTATGTCTATTAGCTGCAACCGCGTTTTAATGAAATTGAGCTGTTCTTCAATCTGAAGGGTTCGTATAACATACCTCCCGAAGGCCACCTCATATGCCTCATCATAGACCCAGTATCCGTAGCAAATTTCCCGAAATCCATCGTGGGTGTCAGTTAACATGACAATTATCTGAGAGTTTTGTTCAAATGTCATTTTCCACCAATCTCCAGCTGTTCTTTGCGTGCACCCCTCAGCCGCGATAAATTTCTTCTCTTCCTCGAAGCCGTCAACGAAATTTGCGTGAATGTAAGTTGAAGAGCTGTCCCTTGGCGTAATAATTATGCGAGATGCCTTCCAATCTCCATAATCATGTGTGATATTCCCATGCGAGCTGATGACCACACGGGAATGGTCCCAGCACGGGATATAAGGGAACCGATTCTTCGGGAGGTTTCCACTCCTAGAGAAAGCAATCGCTGTACCTTGTGGAAGAACCGCAACTATTTTTTCGTATTCTTGCTTGATGATGTCCCAAAAGTCCTTCCGGTTGGTCAACTCCAAGAATTCGTCGACCTTCAGCACTTTGAAGCCGTCGTTTTCCATTGCAAGGAAAGTAGGTTACTTGTTCACAGTTTAATGATAGGGACCTACTGTCAGCGCTCTTGCAGCAGAGACAATAATAAAATATTTGTTTAGATGGCGCTTTTTATTAAGTAAACACGAGTATCATAAATATCGATTTTAATAGAGATATGTTAGAGTTTTGACGTTTCCAAATTTTGATGAATGAATTACGAGCCGGACAGTATTAATTATGATAATTAGTGATAATCTTTAGTAGGCAATCAAACAACGTCACGTTGAGCATCTTTAGCATGCTACATAGCCTTAGTCTAGACAGTTAAAGGATTAAAACAATATATGATAGATTAAATAACATATGTCGCCGATTAAACATTCGACTCTATAAGCTTATCAACGCCTACGTGCGTGAATCAGCGTTAGGTTCGTGATTCCGGAAGTAGTTTAGCGGTTTCTCACTCCAGACGGTGTGGCGCCGTTTTTTGATTTGCTGAATCATGCTAATTCGTCTAAGAATGTTTAACCTGAGGTTTTATAACATTTTTGAGTTTATAATACTTGGAGCTAAATACTCTAAAAATATACCCAACTCGAGAATCATTCTAGACATGCATGAATTGATTATCCGATAAGATCTCAGCATGATGATTTCGGTGTATGCAGTCGTTAAACTTTTATAGATTTTTAATATTTTCTTAGAACTGTTGTGACACAAATATTATAACTCGGAAATAATAGTATATTGTGTGACTAGGGATGAAACAAAACGATTTCGGACAAGGATGAAGTTACCTGCCCGAGCGAAATGAGGGCTTGCATCATCCGTTGTCTAAAATCGGAATAGACGGAGCCATTCCGGCCCGTTCCGCTAATTGGCTTCGCTTCAGCCGACGATTACATGCGATCTGAGACATTTCTTACTTTACTGCCTTAGGTGTGTAATATACTATTGAAATAAACAAAAGATACTCCAATAGGATCGAAAGAAAGAAAGAAAGAAGCAAAGAACTTTCCAGTATCTTGTTCTTATATTTATAAAAATACATTACATGCCTTTTCAGCATCAGCAACGCGATCTATTAGAGGCTCTTCATAATTGCCATATAAATAATATATATATATATATATATATATAACAACCCGTATTACACCCCATATTACAACCCGTATAACAACTCATGGCCATCACGGAACCCCTATTACTGCAGCCTCACCAAAAAGGGACCCAAATACTTACTAATCAGTTAAAATCAACTGAATAATTAATTAGTCTCCCGTCATTTTATAGGCCTGACCGTAAATTCCATAATCGTGAGTATTGAGTATAGACAAATTTTTCTATAAAAGTCTCATCTAGGCTGAGTCAGTCGTCATTTGTCATCAGAGGTGTCCTGATCGATAGTGTGCTTTACAAATCTGAAAGTCAGACTAAAATCATGGTGCCAGTGTTCAAAACTTACCATCGTGCGGACTTCATCGAGCTGATGGGAGGAAAAAACTTGAGCGTCATCCAGCGGGAGCATCAAGAAATTCTTCAGCAAAACATTATTGGGACTTTCGAAGAAGCGTTAGAGGCCTCCAATTCTAAATACTGCAGGTACTCAGATAAAGCTTGCTTTGATCACAGCCGCGTAATTCTGCCGAACGGAATGAACGAAGGAAATTTCATCAACGCAAACTATGTGGATGGTTTCGAGTCCAGGAGAAAGTACATCTGTACTGAGGGCACGCTTCCCTTCACTAGATATAATTTCTGGCGCATGGTCTATCTCCATCAGACCCAAATAATTGTGATGTTGTGCTCAAAAGAAGAAGACGGTAAAAACAAGTGCGACGCTTATTGGAGTGAAATTGAAGGAGCTTCGATAAAATGCAATCACTTAGTCATCACTACCACTAAAATCCAACACCATCCTGGATATGTGAAGACGACCCTTCTTCTTACTGGAGCCTCCACCCTAGAAGTCCAACACTTTCGCTTCACCCAGTGGCCTGACTACGGAGTTCCTCCTGATACACAAGCCTTCGTTAGATTCCTAATGGCCGTCAGATTGACCCACGAAAAAATATTACACAGTTTGGTCTGGAAGAATAACGGCTATCACTATTTTTCTCCAATTGTCGTGCACTGCAGCGCAGGACTTGGCCGAACTGGAGCCTTCTGTGTTGCAGATATCTCTATCTCAAGATTTAATATGACAGGTACAATTTCTCTGGGTTCTGCTCTTTTCCAACTTCGCCAACAAAGACATAATACTCTTAACAGTTTAGAACAGTATTTATTCTGCTATAGAGCTATTCTATTATACGTGTATCATGCAGTAAAGTGCGGGCGTAAGACCGTGGATATGTAAACCATAATTAGTAATAATGATTAGTAAGCATCACTGTAATAGCCAAATGACGAATGTGTGTCTAAATACCTGACTCAACGTTTTTGCGGTCAAACATTCATAGATACGTTCGAAAACGTCATTATGTCAGGTTATGAACACAGTAATATTTAGTCACGTAATATCAGGTTATGAATACTGTAACTTTTCTTTTTTGTACTCTAAATAGTTTAAGCGACATCAGCTTTCACAGCATGATCTTCAAAATTGTAAATATTACGCTTACTATCGTTTAGTTTTTTAGTAAAAATCATTTTGGACTATGTCTTTATTGAAACAAGAAGTTGTTTTTGGTTTAGTACTTTGAAACAAACAATTCACGTAAAAAAACAAAAATTTATAAAACGAGAAGCGCCACTAAGTAATTCAGTAGCGCGCTCATTAATATGCTAACTAATTCTTCATAAATTAATAAAAGGCTTTATCCAAAGTTGATCAAATGTTCACCGTGCATAATTAAGCAATAATACTTGGAAAGAACATAAAATATGTTTATATTACAAGCTGATGCCTATGTTGATAACTTTATCGTTGTATAATTGCTATTTAATAATCAATTTATCTTATCAATCTTTTACGGCCTACTCAAGTATTTATTAGGCACGTGCTGAACTGATGATCACTCATCGACGTCCCAGCACTTCATTAAACGTCATGGTGTGCACAGTATTGTTTTCAAACACAAATGACGTAATTGGAGTTGGCGCTTATGGCTTAAATCAATCAGGAGCAAATATGTTTCTTATAAAAACAAGGTAAATTAGAAACTGTTCATTCTCTGCTGAGCAAGTCTAAAGTAAACATCATTAGAGCAATATGTGTTCAATTGTGTCTCATAATCTCAACTACCAAGACTTTATAAAACTTGTCGATAAAAGTGACTTTGAAAAAACCGTCAAACAAGAGCACGACCAAATTCTCAGCTCGCCAGTAAATGGGACCTTCACAGAAGCTCGAAGGTTAAACAACTTGACTCTGAACAGATATATAAATCCAACCTGTTTGGATTCCACGAGAGTGATCCTACCAGTGGAAAAAAAGCGGGGAAATTATATCAACGCCAACTATGTGGACGGCTATGACCAGGCAAAGAAATTCATATGCATGGAAGCTTCAATGCATCACACCATTTATAACCTGTGGCGCACCGTCTGGATG
Organism: Apotomis turbidana; assembly: GCA_905147355.2. Classification (NCBI taxonomy): domain Eukaryota; kingdom Metazoa; phylum Arthropoda; class Insecta; order Lepidoptera; family Tortricidae; genus Apotomis; species Apotomis turbidana. The sequence continues at coordinate 18,867,458 of LR990299.1, forward strand.
CACCACTCCCGGATAATTGTCATGCTCTGCGAAAGGACAATCTTTAACCAAGAAAAGGACAATGCGTACTGGCCTCACTTGGAGGGATCCCTAGAAATTGAAAAGTTTACAGTACAAACAAAAAACATTGAAGTTCGGCCTAATTACGTCAAAACAACCCTAGAAGTGAGTGACGGGACCGAGGCAAAGCAAGAAGTATCGCACTTTATGTTCACAACGTGGCCAAATTCGGATTTACCGGCTAGTGCGGAGGATTTTTTGGACTTCATTCTGACTGTAAGACGTCATCACGAAGAAATCAAGGCGAAATTAACCCTGGATAACGTAAAGTTCTCTGACCCTTCAATAGTAGTGCATTCTGAAAGAGGTACCGGTAGGACAGGTGCTTTCTGTGCTCTGGACATTGAGATATCGCGGTTTAACAAAACGGGGATCATTTCTTTAGCATCCACAGTGTCCCAAATTAGGAATCAAAGGTATGGAGCGGTTTCTAATTTTACTTATTACCTTTTCTGTTATCGAGTTATGGCATACTATGTTAAGGTGTTTGGGCAAAAAATGGATAAATTACAGAAACTAACTGTTATATTTTCTATGCCTTTATTCAAAAAATGGGCTTGTCCAAATTTTTTCAGGACGTACAGTAGTCCCTAGTCAAAAAAATCAAGTTGTTTATAAAGTAAAAACCATTGTGAGTTCATTTTTTCGACTCGGAAATTAAGTATAGAAGTACCCGTGTAAAAAAATTCAGGAATTCCGCCGGTGATCCTGCGGAAATCATTAGGAATTCATATTTGTTGCAAAATATGAATTCCGGATGAACGCGGATGAATTCACGGTGAAAAATTTTATTAATGAAACAACGAAACGATCGTTACTAGATCCATAAAATTTCAAAGTCAAAACAATATGAACCTCAAAATAATATTGAAATGTTTAAATTTAAGCATTAAAAATGCCTTAAGAAATTATTTATGGAAGTAAACGGATGTTATATTAAAAATTTTTAAAAATTTGTATCTTCCAATGTATAGCTCCTACAACTGTGAAACATGGCCAGAATATTTTTTTTGGCATGTTGGAATTAACTAAGAACGAATTATATGCCATTAAAAAAAATCTAAAAATTAATCCGAATGTCACGCGGAATTCCGTAGGAATTCAGCAGACATCTGATAGGATTTCCTACGGAGTTCATCTAGACTTCCTGCAGAAATTCTCATAAAAAAAATCTAAAAATTAATCCGAATGTCACGCGGAATTCCGTAGGAATTCAGCAGACATCTGATAGGATTTCCTACGGAGTTCATCTAGACTTCCTGCAGAAATTCTCAGAAGAATCTAAAAATTCACTTTAATGCCATGCAGAATTCCGTAGGAATTCGGCAGAAAACTCATAGGATTTCCTACGGAGTTCATCTAGTCTTCCTGCAAGAATTCTCAGTAAAATAATTGAAAAGATTCATTTCAATGTCATCCGATATTCTGTAGGAATCCGGTAGAAATCTCATAGGAATTTCCATGGAGTTTGTTTATTTTTCCGAACAGTATGGATTCCTCAAAAAAAACCGTCTGAAAAACTTCTGGTAATTTTTCTAGTCTATTTATCATAATACTATTTTGAGGTTCATATTGGTTTGGCCTTGAAATTTTGTAGATCTAGTAACGATCGTTTCGGTATTTCATTCATAAAATTTTTCACCGTGAATTCATCCGGTGTTCATCCGGAATTCATATTTTGCAACAAATATGAATTCCTAAAGATTTCCGCAGGATCACCGGCGGAATTCCTGAATTTTTTTACACGGGTAGGTTATTCATAATCTTAAACTTAAGTAACTGGGGAGCACATACGCTTAAATTGTACAGTTATATTATAAGTAATCGTATTTTAAATTAAATTACATTTAACCCGTACAAGTGTATCATTTATTAACAAAAAAAACTATTTTGAAATTCCCGACGGAGTCCCATTTTCCTTATTACGCTCCTATAAACATGGAATATCCGAACACGTCACACAGCAACAGTTCATTATCATTAATTAGCTGCCTACTTTTGGAATTAACTTTGCATATTCATTACCGTGGGCCTTAATTATTCCCAACTGTTTCCTTCAAGGTTTGAATATCTTCCAAAAATGTATTAAGAGTATCTCGCTTCTGCCAGCAAAACATGTTCCAAAACTTTATAACAAAACGCATATTGTTCCGGGCGAAAAAGACTGGAATGTCTTTGGCTCCTGATCTTTACCACAATTCGAGGTATCGAAACCCTGCTCTCCTTGTCAAGCTGTGCTAAGGCGTTATCTATGGCACAATAGGTTCCCGTCCAACCAGCTCCTGTAGAGCAATGGACCACTATAGGTCCTGGAGTTCGGGAATTACTCTCCGTTTCCATCATCAGTTTGAACTGTTCTCGGTTCACTTCGCTCCGGAGATCCAGGAATTCTTCCAGACCGGTTGGTATACTGCTGTCCGGCCAGTCGGTGAACCAAAAATTGGTTATCTCTTTTGAGGTTTCGGTGGTTCTGTTGGTGATCAGCAGTCGGGTTTTGGTAAAACTCTGTTCTTCAGATATTTCAAGGGTTTCCACGACGTATCTTCCGACGATAGTCTCAGAACCCTGGGGTTTCACCCAAAGCTCATAGGTTTTCTGGTCATCTTCGTTCAAGTCCGTCAGCGACACAACGACACGGGAATCTTGTTCCCAAATTAGCTTTATAAAAGTTTCCCAGGTGTTTTCCATCGGGGTTTGGGTGCAGATGTACTTATTGATGGCCTCAAATCCGTCGACGTAGTTTGCATGGATGTACGTCGACGCGTTCCTCTCAGATGTTATCACTATTCGCGAAGAGTTCCAATCGTCCTCATCAAAAACTAAACTTTCACGGGAGTTTACGATCACTCGCGAATGATCCCAACACGGGATGTCTATGTACCTATTTTTTTCCGAGTTTTCTTCTCTTGAAAAATTAGCGGTTGTGCCTCGAAGAGGAACTCCCATCACTTGGTTGTGTTCTCGGCGGACGAGCTTGCAGAAATTCCGGTGACTTGTCATCTCCAGCAGCTCACTAGCGCTGAGGTCTTTGAAGCAGGTGTTTCCCATCTCAAAGGATCGAATATTTAAGACTTGCTCTCACGGCTATTTGATTTGAAATGAAGTCAAGCTCGTCCAACTCGATGTTTATAAAGTCTGCATAAATGTTTAGGGAAACAGTCTGACCTCATCTTAGCACTTATTCATAGCTAGTTCTCCAAAATAATAAACCAGCCAGTAGTATTAGAGGAAAAATACTAGGCCTTATATATTTGCACGTCATTATTCTGAAAAACAATTATGTGATCCTTACAGGGCATAAACGTTATTGTCAATTGTACTAGAATGATGTAACACACGTGGTGAATAAATTATTCATTCATAACATCCTCAAGGAAGTCCTCAATCTTCAGCATACTTTGATACTTTCTGATGACGTAATTGGAGGACAAATAGGGGAAGTTCAAAGTAGAAACCGCGATCTCAAGTAAAACTATTCTTATGAGATGACAATAGTATACTGACTAGTATAAGTTCATAATTATAATTCATTTCTTAAAAAGCTATATAATTTGAATTTAATTCATCATTAATCTTTTATCGATATCGTTATTGTTGATGATAAGGCCGCGATATAAATTCAAATAATAAATGAATATACAAATAATATATATTTATTTATACAATATATAAATAAATATATCGGTAAAAGCAAAGTCTCTAAATTTCGACTTTGAGAGGTTTACTGGTTTTACCACATTAGAGGTCATTTTAATTGCTGCCTCGCACGGTAGGTACTCACACGCAGCGCATCGATAACGATCGAGCGCGACCGCACACTATGGCACTTACGGCGAGACTCCGATTTAAATTACGAGATAGATTTCAAGCTCTGTAAAAAGGTTGTAAACGCCAAAGTAACTGTAATTACTTATTACCTTCTGGAAGTCAACTTACGTCCTTTTAAAGAAAATTATGAAATGTTGTGAATACTGAAAAACGGCTCGATTGATTTTATTCAATATAGTTTTTATTGAAAGTACTTAAAAGGCCTCATTTTCACGAATTTTTCCATAATTTTTTGGGCTGTGGTTGAAAAGTTTTTATTTTACCGTTTTGTCGGCGTGATACATACACATACTCATACCAAATTTCAGCTTTCTTGTTACTATGATCACGGAGCTCAGCCGCGCACGGACAGACGGACATGGAGAAACTATTAGGGTTCCTAGTTGACGGAACCCTAAAAATTATAAGGTCGAAGTTGCGGGCACCTCCTAGTACCTACTACACAATAATACCTACTTCATTTGTACCATATGAAAACCAGTTTACAAAAGAATATACAAAAATTGAAATGGCAGACAAAAACCGGTCTTATTGCTACAGTGTGATGTGCGATCTCTTGCCGACAAAAATAATGTGAATAATGTGATTTAGTTTTATTCGAAACCTGATTTACTATACAATTATTTGTCAAACAAAACTGTTTCCAAAGTGCGATTATTAGTTGGGCTTTGGACACGGTTCGTCCTGTTCAAAGCCCTTTCCATGAGTGATCCTGGTGATCAGGTCCCAGGCGCGCCGGGGCTGGTCCGCGGGCACGAAGTGAGTGGCGTTCAGCACGAAGACGTCCGTGAGCATGCGCGCGCGCCGCACGCAGCCCGCCCACTGCCCATCCACCCGCCACCCGTATTGCTTCGCAGCCCTGTACTCCTCGACACCGGTGAAGTTGAAATGATTCCTTAAAAAGTCAACGATGCCGGCATAGGCTACTGTTCTGTCATTTTCTCCGCCGTAAAGGGTAACCGGATAATAGTCTAGTAGTTCTGACAACCAGGGTGCCATAGACGCCTTAAAATCCAAGCTTAAATTAAAATATACTGTATAATTAATTCCAGTGTATGGTAAGTTTCCGACGTGGATTGCTTTGCGAACAGCGTTTTTGGTCAACACCGCAGTATAATTTAAGTCAGGCATATCATTTTTGTAGTTATTGACATACTCAGATCTCATTTTGTTGTCACTTTTATAGCCCAGGGTATAGCCTTGAAGATTTGCCTGACTCTCAGAATTGTTCTGATCGTCCTTCTGCTTGTAGCGAAGTAATAATTTTTTGTCGTTATTTACATAAAAATACCTCTGACTTTCGGGATTGATCCAGGCTCCTCCAATTGCAAGCCCTTTAAGGTTTAGCTTCGTTGTTTCCGTGGAGTTCTTCTTAAGGATTGTGTGCGCGAGAGCTGGTACGTACTTTCCAGCGTAGGACTCACCAGTGATAAAGAATTCGTTCTTCTGCAGTTCTGGGAAGAGCTGGAAGAACTGAGTTACGGTGGAGTACAGCTGCTCGCCCACTTGCGTTTCGTCGGTGCAGAACCCTTTATCATCCATAGTGAAGCTGAACCCCGCGCCCACAGGATTATCGATGTAAATGACGTGGTGGTTCAACGCCCAGTGGTACTGTCTACGCTGAAACTGGTCATTATAGACTGTAATTGGCCCGTTCTCGACAAACAAACCGAACAGCGAAGAGCCACCCGGACCTCCCTGCAGCCACAGCACCACCGGCGCCTTCTCTTTGTCCGGCGACATGCTCGGGAAGTACCACAGGAATTGGTTCGAGCCGTAGTCCTTGTTGACGGTGAAGAAGCCGGCGTAGCTCTCGATCTGTAAGCTGTCGTTCAGCTCTACTCGCGCCAGCCGCCTGGCCTCGGCAATGTCGCCTCGCTCGATGTACGGCGTCAGAAACAGGGGCTCGCCGGGGTCCACATCATCGGCCCAGTTCTCCTTCCGCTGGGGGAGGCATCCGCCTAATACTATTAGTAGTAAAACAAACAAAACCCACAGTAAGTTCAACATAGCGATGGCAAATAAAGAAAGGATACACGTGGAAGTCATATAAATACCAAAGTGTTCCCCTTTTATGACGCGCATATTTCATATTCCAGTTAAAATTCCGACGCTATTAAAAACATACCAAGATATTTTACATATGAATATATCGATAAGTACCTGAATTTTTATACACCTTAGGCCGCGTCCAAACTTGTATCATTTCGCCGATCCGATCCCCGTTGCGTATCCCCGTCGCATAAGTATGAAAAACCTATGAACGCAGCGTGGATCGATGACCCAAATAGTCCCTATCGCCTTTGATGATCGGTAAAAACCCCGTAGCATGATCGCGTATCATGAACGGTAGTGTGGACGTCCGTCCGTCGCGATCATGCAACGCTTTCTTGATCGCGAGTGTGTGGGGTACTGAAGATACGCGTATAGGCTCCATCCACACTTGTATCATTTCGCCGATCCGATCCCCGTCGCGTATCCTCACCGCGTATCATGAACGGTAGTGTGGACGTCGCGCCGTCGCGATCATGCAACGGCCCGTATCCGTTCGCTCGAAATCCATGTTGATACGCGTATCTTCAGTACCCCGCACACTCGCGATCACGAAAGCGTTGCATGATCGCGAAGGCGTGACGTCCACACTTCCGTTCATGATACGCGGTGAGGATACGGGGTGCGGATACGCCGTGATCCATCTCGAGTCGGTTTTTGGCCGATCATCAAAGGTGCTATTTGAGTCATCGATCCACGCTGCGGTCATTGGTTTTTAGTACCTATCTTTACGATTATTAAAAAATACCACACCACTGATGGACTGTCTACTTTGTTAGGCCTTTCTATGCGGCGTCTTCCAGCACGCGGTTTCCACTCGAGAACCTTTCTGCCGCATTATGTAATATAAAACGAGCACAGTCATATGCTAAATCTCCATGAGCAGATGACAAAAATGAAGGCCTCCCTCATTGCGTCTTCCGGTACACGGCCCCCACTCAAGAATATTTCTGTCCCAAGGTTCGGTGAGCGATCTCAGCGGGCGACATTTTTAAATGGGACGCAACTCCGCACAGAACAACGATCACAAACGAAATGAAATGTTCGGCGAAAACGAAATGCCAAAATGATCGGGGCGGTGATACGGTGCTACGATACGGATAGCGTCCAAACTATTGCACGGCGAAATGATCGGTGCGGTGATACGCGACAAGGATGCGATACTGCAAGTGAGGACGCGTTTCTTCGCGCGACGGCGCAAATGATACGGAGTGCCCGTAGTGAGCGTCCAAACAGGACGATACGCGGTGGAGATACGCGACGGGGATTGGATCGGCGAAATGATACAAGTGTGGACGCAGCCTTAAGTACGTAAATGCATCATTTCTTGACTTTTCTTTGAACCTAGGGTAGGGAGGTGGGTTCTCGACGTGTCATGAGGCCTAAGTGTGCCGCATGACTTCATCATCATCAACTTGTTGCTGGACACACGACTCTCAATTGCGCCACTGAACACGATTGTCAGGCACTCTCTTCCAGCTGCTACCAGCCACTCTGCTAATACCATCCCTCCACCTTGTCTCAGGACGTCCTATGTGTCCTACGGGTCTCCACTCGAGAACGTCTAGCCCATCGGTTGTCAGTGCTTCAGCAAAGTAAGAAACGCTCCTCAGGGTACACCGGCTGGGCAGTTGTTCATCTCATTGGGTATGATAAATTTATGACAGTTTCATCATTAAGCACAAGTATATTTTAACATACCTATCGGAGTTCGGCAGGAGTAATTTTTTAGATTTTCCCTTAAAAACTGTAGGTAGAAGTTTAAGAGACATTCAAAGTAGTGAAGGTAAACAAAAGACAACGACTAACCAAGTAGAGCAAGACACTATAATAGGCCGCAACTTGTCCGTTCTGACAATTTCACGTGAGTGTAACTGTAAACCGCTTAATACAATAATTAAATATGTCTCATGAAAGTTTTTAATAAGATTATGGATGAATCCCTGCTCGATGAACGAACTGGCTTGCGGACAAGCAGTATAGTAGGGTAGTAAACCTTTCTGAAGACAGTTAAATTATACATTTTAGGGTTCCGCACACGAAGTGTAAAAACGGGTCGTATTAAGTACTAAAGTTGTGTCCACACTTGTATCATTACCGATCGCCGTCGCGTAGTGTAGTATATAGACATTTATAGATAATAAATGTACCCTCGATCCGCCAGCTACCGGTCATTACAGTGACAAACGTCACCGGTGGCGGACGCGCTGCGGGTTTACTGAAAGCCCGATTAATGTGTTTATTGAAGTATCCCAATAGGAAACCCTAGTGAACACTACAATGGCGACGAGTATAAAGCAACGGAATAAAAGCGTGAGTTAAATTTGACTTAAAAATCATTGACGTAATTACCGACGTCCTTGACAGTATTTTCTTGGAAAATAAAAAGGGACGACAAGGGCACTGGAAAAGTAGATGAGGTTTCTTTGGGGGTGATAAGACTATTAACACAAGTTTTCGGTTGCTAAATGTAGGATAATTTTATTTTGGGTAGGTAGTGTATATTAGTCACGGAGTTCGTGCTGAGGCCTACCCACGACATGAGACTGAGGCCTACCCACAAAGCACCACCTTGTGGAAAGTTGCTTAAATAAATAGGAACACAGGCGAAGTGTATTATTTTGAATATTAATTTGTAGTTGTGCACTCGAGGAATATAAATATTTAGCAGTTGAGCGTAATTCTCGAATTGGTCGTGTTACTAATCTTCGACTGCGCAGTGGCGCAGTGGATGACGAATCACAATATAATAATTATGAACAGATTGGGGAAGCGATTGGACTGCTAGGCGTCTATTTAATTTATACGACTGTTCATTTGTGCGTGCGTACTTAATTGAATACGCTACTTAATAGTTTCCTACGGAGTGGGCTTGATTGTTCTGAATCCCAAAATATATTGACGGGTTAAATATTATAGTGTGATAAGCTTACTTGTCTCATGTTGAAAATGTTTTTGGAATAATTATCCAGAGTATCTTGTATAGTTGATAAACCGTATGAACATCCAGCTCAAGGGTCATGTATTAGTACACATGACACAACTAGGTGCATAAGTATGTCACATGTAATCAATTTGGTATAACAAAATCAGTAATTACATACCAGCAGATATTTTTATAGAATTACAGACCAGCGTCTTGTAAGGTATAGAACAACGAAATATAAAGAAGCAAGAGAGCCATACATCTGTGGGAATTTCGTTGTAATTATAAGCTATTTGAGAGTGTTGAGCGGTCATTATCATTATACCAAGACGGATTAAAAGTGATATGGAAGACTTTTATTTGGAAAATCATTTTAAGTTAAATTATAAATGTATTTGTTCAGTAACACCGTAATCCAGTATACAAACAGTTTAGTATCTCTTAAGTATTTAATACTTGTGCTAAGAGGCAGCACTCTTCTACATGGTAAAGTTATTTGTATTATTGAGGAGTTTATTACTTTTAATTAAAATGTTACTGACTTAGTATACAGTGGAAGTCAATATGATAGGCTATGACTGGATTGTTATAGAAAAGAGGTGTATCTATAAGGAAGGTCAATATGATAGACCAAGTTGAATTTAAAAGTGATATGGAAGACTTTTAAGTTGAAGGTCAATATGATAGGCTATGACTGTATGGTTACGGAAAACGGAAGGCTTTATGAGAGGTCAATTTGATAGACCATGCTGGATTGCCAATATGATAGGCTAAGGCCGTATGAGAGGTCAATTTGATAGACCATGCTGGATTGCCAATATGATAGGCTAAGGCCGTATGAGAGGTCAATTTGATAGACCATGCTGGATTGCCAATATGATAGGCTAAGGCCGTATGAGAGGTCAATTTGATAGACCATGCTGGATTGCCAATATGATAGGCTAAAACTATATGAGAGGTCAATTTGATAGACCACACTGGATTGCCAATATGATAGGCTAAGAGGATTGTTAAAGTAAGCGAAATGCATTTTGAAACGTCTATTTAATAGACCACGGGAACCAAAGTATTCGTAAGAAAGATATCGTAAGGCTTAAAGGCGAAGCAAATATAATTGCATGGAAGGTAAATTTGATAGACCATAGAAATATTATAAGCAGACTGTAAAGTGCCGCGTTCGTGCTGGAAGCTCAATTTCAAATACCATATTATTAAATTTGAATACTATATGTATTAAAGCTTCTTTTGAATTGGGAAATATAATAGTAGTTTTGAGACTTGAAATTCGAATTTGTAATGAATCTGAATCTAAGGTCTCAAAGCGTTCATAAACTGGAGTATGTGTTTTTGAGACTTCCATTAAAATTTGAATATCGATGGCTTCGACGCGTCGATTAAATTGAAATATGCTCTGCTTTAAAACTTTCATTCAATTGAAAACGGCTGTTGTTTTAAGACTTTCATTAAATTGGAATATCTGAGGTATTAGAGGGTCCGTAACATGGGAATATGACTTGGTTTTGACTCCCATTCGATTGGGATACTAGAGATCTGAAAGCCTCCAGTGAATTGGAATTGATTGACAACCTTCATTGAATTGAAAATAGTTTGGTACTTCAAATGAATGGCTGGATAAATCTGTAATTGTTTGACAACATTTTTAAATTGACAAAAGTTTGGCATTTAAAACGAATGCCTATATTAGGTTGGGATTATTTAACAACCTACATTATATTGACAAAAGTTAGTATTTAGAATAAGAGCTTACATTAAGTTCGAATCGTTTGACAACATTAATTAAATTGACAATAGTCCGGTATTTCAAACGAATGCCTATACCTATTAGGTTGGAATTGTTTAACAACCTCCATTATAATGACAATAGTTTAGTATTTAGAATAAGAGCGTCCATTGAGTTCGAACCGTTTGGAAACATTAATTAAATTGACAATAGTCCGGTATTTCAAACGAATGCCTCCATTAAATGGGAATTGTTTATCAGCCTTCAATTGAGAATGGTCTAGTATTACAGATGAATGCCGGAATTAAATTGGAATTGGTATACCTATCACTGTGATTTAAGACAATTAGAAATGTTGCGGTTTCAAGATCTCAATTCAATTGGATTATAGTTGCAATTTAGTTTAGTATTTCAAATAAGTGCCTTCATTAAATAGGAATCGTTTGACAACATTAATTAAATTGTCAATAGTCCTGTATTTCAAATGAATGGCTCCATTAAATTGGAATTGGTTAACAACCTTACATTGAGAATGGTCTGGTATTCTAAATGAATGCCGCAATAAAATTGGAATTTGTTTATCTGTGATTTAAAATCTAGATCAAATACGAAAAGACGCTATTTTAACATCTCAATTCAATTGGACTTCAGTTGCAATTTCGAAAATTAATTTGGATTCTCATATTCTTTTGAATGGTATATAGGAATTTCAGATGACAAATTATAATGATGGACTTAGTGAGAATATTGAACGAGAGTAAATGATGACGTGTTAAGCCAGTTAGCTACTTTCAGTTTCAATTTTAATAATTGAAGATAAATAAATAATGAAGATAATAATTGATGGTAAAAGGGGGAAAAGAGCAAGCAATAAACAAAAATTGAAAATCGGTTCACGATTCTCGGAGATATCGAGTAAAATACATAGGAAAAAAAATTAGTTCGAGTTGAGAACCTCCTCCTTTTTTGAAGTCGGTTAAAAAGGGGGAAAAGAGCAAGCAATAGTTCTTAAGCGCTTGACAAGATGGTTGTTGTGAAATAATTATCCAGATAAGGCTACATGTCACAATTCTTAAAATTTCTGGAATCAAGTGTATAACCTTTGTTTTATAATTCATTTATTTTCAAATAAGTTACACAATATTACAGTAATTAAACCTACATGCTTTGGGAACTACAAAACTACATGCAGAACAAACTTAAAACTAGTTAGATTTAATTAATGGCTTAAGCGATATAACGGCGTGGCTCCGTTGCGTTGTTTGACCCGCACCTCTGGCATAACTGTCATATGCCTTGTCATTTGCCTGTCTCTTGCTGTGCAGTAGTGTGAGGGAGTGACGGCTAGCGCTGAGTCGCGCGCCAAGAGTCGCGAGGCATAGTTGTGCTGGACAGGCTGGCGTAGGATTAGGCAGATAGTAGCAGCCTGTAGCGGCGGCTGGGACACGCGTAGCTCAAACGAGCTGAATTGCACGTTGTGACAGGTCTGAAGTGGTACACCTTCATGTCCTCGTTGGACACGGTGTCGCAATCCCAAGAACTGAATTAACCGGCTCGCCTGTGCCACATTGTCTTGCGGGGCACCATGCGCGCCTTGCTCTTCCTTTCCACCAGTGTGACTCCCTCCCTATCCACATTGGTGTGGGAGAACTCTTCCTTATCGCGAACCCGTACGGGGACCGGTTAGCTGCAACAGACTGACCGGCGACTACAGCATATTGCACGCTGACGCGACTTCGAAACAGTATCCTTTGTGTATCCTCGATGTATCCTCTATACCGTTGTGTCAAACAAGGTTCAGGGCAAGTTTATATTGCAGAACTAGTTCTAATGGGTTGTGTGTAAAACGAATGAAATTTTAAATTTGCTTTGATTTCAGAATATTGTTTTCAAGTCTCAGAAATGTTGTATCAAAGTCACTAATGTCGAGAACTATCACTGGTTTAGAAGTGTACATACTTACGGCATTTTACGATAGGGAAAGTAAGCTCGGAAAAAATCTTCATTAAAATCTTTGAACTCATTTATATGTTTTGCTGACAGGCTTGATAGAAATATTAAAAAGGCAATCTGTGAGTTTAATTGCGGTGCTTCTTTCTTACAGGAAGCCTTGTTTAGAAGTGCTGGTAGATATTATACATTTTCAAATATAAATAGCTTTCTAGCTAGCACATGAGTAGGTGAATACTTAATAAATATCTTAGAAACATTTTGTATGAGATGGAAAAATATAAATTAACTAAATAGTAAATAAAAGTAACAAAAAAATAAATAAACAAATATTAAAAATTAACGCAAAAAAAACAAAAGTTGCCAACGGGATATGGAGGGCAGCATAGAAGTTTCCATTGGATATAGGAGAATAGTGGGTATGATTAAAATAAATAAGTAGAAGACCAAATTGTTCATGTTGACTACTAATTGTTTTAACTTGAGGAAAACTAAGTAAATAGAGGATTATAAAATCATAATACGAAACAGCTTTGGTTCTTAACGAGACGTCGTAATCGACATAGACATAGTGTAAAGAGCGTTGTGTTGTTGGTCCTCGAGATCTTTAAGCGAGCATTTCGTGTGTTGGTGTTTGTCATAGCTGTCTGGTGTAGGGCGCCTGGAAGTGGACCCTAAACAGAATTAGTTGGCACTTGGGAGGGACAGTGAGTAAGTCTACTAAAGGCTTGTAATACTTGTAACTACCTAATTCCAAGAAATTTCTAATTGGTAAAAAAGGGAGAGATGTAGTATATAGACATTTATAGATAATAAATGTACCCTCGATCCGCCAGCTACCGGTCATTACAGTGACAAACGTCACCGGTGGCGGACGCGCTGCGGGTTTACTGAAAGCCCGATTAATGTGTTTATTGAAGTATCCCAATAGGAAACCCTAGTGAACACTACACGTAGCATCATACATCGCGGCCCATCGGTTTGCTCGAAATCCATGAAATCCATGCGTATCTTCAGTACCCCGCCACAGTACATGTGTACCTATTATAAATCGCTGACTGAGAAATACCTTCGCGAAAGAGTTCAAAAATCCTTATTATTAAATTTTATTGTAAAAAAGATCCTTATTCCATTCTAATTGAAATAATCAGGTCAGTGACGACTGACAGCAACGCCCGAGCCGCTTGGCGCGGCGCGTGAATTTTAAAAACAAGTGCGAGTCCGACTCGCGCATGAAGGGTTCCGTACCATACTCTATAACAAGTTGGTTGTATGGGAGCCCTTCATTATTTATTTTATTTTATTTTTAGTATTTGCTGTTATAGCGGCATTAAAAATACATCATCTGTGAAAATTTCAACTGTCTAGCTATCACCGTTCTTGAGATACAGCCTGGTGACAGACGGACGGACGGGCAGCAAAGTCTCAGTAATGGGTCCCGTTTGTACCCTTTGGGTACGGAACCCTAAAAACTGTGAATCTATTCGATAGTAATTTAATGAAATGCATAATGTATATAATCCTCTTTCTGCTTATATGTTGATCGAGAATGTTGATTCACGACATTATACTCGTATAAGAGCAAAATCATGAGTTTACTTTTATTGTAGTAATGGGATTACATATACGAGTACCAATGGAATTTATATTAAGGGAAATGTAAATCCCAACAAAAACATTCTGTAAAAAACTAGCCAAGTCTCGATGGAGCTGCTTGTTTATCTCTAAAAAGTAATGAAATCTAGACAAAGTCGTACCAAGTCCAAGGTTCCTTACTGCGATTTCTTTATTATTATAGTTAATGTTGTGTGACTTGGCCGTTGAAGGGTACATAAGGGTACCTACAAAACTATATATAACTAAAACTAATAAACAAGCAGCTCCATCGAGACTTGGCTAGTTTTTTACAGAATGTTTTTGGTGGGATTTCACTTCTTTTTGTAGAAACGTGGGCATATTGTTTTATAACAACCTGCTAATTAACTTTAGCAAACCTCACGAAATAATAAGCGAAATCAACGAAATGCAAATAATCCTTCCTAATCCCTAGCAAACGTATCCAAGCGCACTAGAAGAATGTTTAAAAATACAGTCAGCGCCATCTAGCGACGTGTGCGGGTATCACCGCCACTCTTAGTCCAATGCATTATATTTTGACCAAATTATGAGCGAAATTAATAATTAAGTGTAATTTGTTTATTAAATTTGTGTAATGTTCGAGTTTTCTTTTAATTTTATTTATATGCGTATTAAAAGCAGAAGGGGAGGCATTCGCCCAGCAGTGGGACGCTATAGGCTAGATTAAATTAGAAAAGATGAGTCCCACTACGCTGGTTTTTTGCAATGACAGTCGTTTTTTTTTGTACCAATAGTAGAAGGGGGCATTTACCATATCTCTAATACAGCTGAGACCAGCTGAGGGTTCTTCATCAGATAAATAATAAATAAATAAATATCGGACAACCTCACACAAATCGATCTAGTCCCAAATTAAGCTCTGGAAGGCTTGTGTTATGGGTACTAGACGACGATATACATACTTATATAGATAAATATATACTTAAATACATAGAAAAACCATGACCCAAGCACAAATATTCGAGTTCATCACACAAATATTTGCCCTGGCCGGGATTCGAACCCGAGACCGCCGGCTCAGTAGGCAGGTGTCTACAAATCGAGCCAAACGCGGCGTCATTATACTTCAGACCTTGGGATTATGACATCAAATGAAGCGGCCCACCAAGTTGAATATTAAAATACTTAAACGGGTTTACTCACGTCGTAGAAGTCGAATAACGCTCGACATGTTTCGAATCGGTACGCGATCCATCATCAGGAGAGACGATCAGTCGCGGCGGCGGCCAACCGAACACAACAACAAGTTGAATATTTTTTGTCAAGGCGGTATGTCGATCTCTAATAGTTTGGTTGGGCTCTTGTGTTTTCTAATCAGGGTACTTCAGATCTTCGATTATCCTAGTTTTTAGGGTTCCATACCCAAAGGGTAAAAACTAGACCCTATTACTGAGACTTTGCTGTCCGTCCGTCCGTCCGTCCGTCTGTCACCAGGCTGTGTATCAAGATCAAGAACGGTGATAGCTAGACAGTTGAAATTTTCACAGATGATCTATTTCTATTGCCGCTATAACAACAAATACTCGAAATAAAATAAAATAAATATGTAAGGGCTCCCGTACAACAAACTTGTTTTATGGTACGGAACCCTTCATGCGCGAGTCGGACTCGCACTTGGCCAATTTTTATAGTTTTCGCTTTATGTGGCTATTAAACCATAACTCTGTACCAAATTTCAGCTCTCTGAATTTATGGGAAGTACTAGTTCTTTTCTGATGATCATGAGTGAGTGAGTGAGTGAGTGCCATAAATACGAATTATATTTGCTTTCGCTCAACTTCGGAACTAAATGACCTACAGACTTGAAATTTTGGATTTTAAGTATGTGATTATAGCTTACTGGATGACGAAAATTTCTGCGTTCTGGTCTTATCCAGAGGTTCTCAAATAGGGGCCTGAAAATGCGGCGAAATGGTTCCAGTAAAGGATGGTACGGCAGTGTTTGCTTCGCGCTCGATTTGGCGGGGGCACTGCCGTGCCCCCGATATTTATTTACACTATGTTTAATATTCAAATTTTTATGACGTATATCTATCCGCAGTGCCATAATATTAATAAACCTCAAAAATACTCCCCAATTGTACGTATTCTGAGAGAATACAATTGTAAATTTAATGCCGCCGATCTATTTGACTGTTCCAAGTCGGTCTTGAAAAACCGTATTCGAAAACTCATTTTGCAAGGTTGATGATGTGGTAGCGTGGAGTTGCGTACGATAGACATGCTTATATATTACACACACAGACGCACACACACACACACACACACACACGTACACACACACTCATACGTCCCGGTCTTTTGGAAGGCTTGCATGGGGATATGGATCCAACACGTAGAGGCCCCTTGGAGAAATTTGCTGTGGCTGTTGCCCTGCTGGGACCCGTTCCTGATCATATCAATAAGATGATACATCCATGAACCAGTCCCAGCAGGTGATTGAACTATTGCATTAATATGGAAAAGAAACCGGGCTATTAAAATGAAGTTTGGATAGACTATTTATGTGGGCTATTGCAGTAGAAAAATGTCACCCGCCGTAACCGTCTATGCGACTGTTACCTCTGGCGGGTGGTGACTCGCCCCTCACTAGATGGGCCCCGTAATGCCATCGTGCAGACGGCCGGAAGCAACACGAGCGTGAGGGCTCAGGGGTGTCGAGAGGTGTGCTGCGCTTTCTCCGAAGTTACTCGCGGCGTGATGCCCTTTAACACTTCCACTTTTTATTATTATTATTATTATTTTTTTTTCAGGTTCGAATCCTGTCCGAATCACTAAATTTTTCAATTTTCGCTTCATTTGTAAACATTTATATGTACCTTGCCTAATTTTATACCGATTAAAATCTTATATCGTTACCTTTTCAAGGCCTCGTTAACTGCATATCTGTGGACATCTGTTATTGGTTTTATGTTCTAGCTATAAGCATTGTTATATATGTTCTGTAACGCTATTGATGTTCCAAATAAATAAAATAAAATAAAATAAAAATGTTGTGTAATAAAATCATTAATTAGTTCTTAATTAAATACAATTGCAATTTGGATTCAAATTATTTCTTTATTTTACAACATGCAAAAATATGAAATACCTTAAGTTATACAAAACTTGTAAATGTATGTGTATCGGTATGGTTTTGTATTCAATATTCATGTATTGTAGGTACGTGTTAATCATAAGTCGCCTAGATAGTAGGTAGATATTAATAGTATGATTTACCTAATAGTCCTATTTGTTATGAAAAAAAAGCTGCACTTTGTGATGGAAGCAAGCCGTTTTGCACAGTGATAATATAGACCAAAATAAACGATTTCACTCGAGGAGAAATTAGTTTCACCCCTTAGGGACAGAGATGGGGCCACTTAGTCAAAAAAAATTAAAAAGTTCTAAATCCTGAACGGATACTCCGATTTTGACGAAAGAGGTTCCCATCAGCAGATAATTACCCAATTTAACATGAAAAAAATTAAAAAAAGGTGGAAAATAATTTAAGCTACCTAAAAAATAATAATTTGTGAAAAAAGTATTTGAAATTTGTGATTTTTTGGAATTTTACTCGTAAAAATGTATGTACATGGTCGTTTTTTATTTATTTATATTTATATACAACTAATTTTACGAAAAAAACCGCATATCATTAGCTCGTATAGTTCCAAAGTTATTGAAGAATACAGATATGGCGACGCTGGGTCAAAAAATCTTAAACTTCAACGGATGTTCCGATTTTGATAATTAAGATGCCAAACGACAGATAATTACTTATATTAGTTTAAAAATATATAATAAAAATTAAAATAGGCAAAAATTATTAAAAAATACAAAAAAAACATACATTTTTTTGGGGGTTTTATGTATATACGATCTAATGATATGCGGTTTTTTTTCGTAAATGTAAAATTAGTTGTATATTAATATAAATGAATAAAAAAGTACCATGTACATAAATTTTTACGAGTAAAATTCCAAAAAATCACAAATTTTAAATAGTTTTTTTCAGAAATTATATTTTTTTGGTTATCTAAAATAATTTTTTACCTGTTTTCAATTTTTTTTATGTTAAATTAGGTAATTATCTGCCGTTTGGCACCTCTTTCGTCAACATCGGAGTATCCGTGCAGGATTTAGAATTTTTTAAACTTCTTTGGAATAAGTGGCGCCACATGTGTTCCTAAGGGGTGAAACTAATTTCTCCTCGAGTAAAATCGTATATTTTGGTCTATATTATCACTGTGCAAAACGGCTTGCTTCCATCACAAAGTGCAGCTTCCGGGCCAAAACCGTCCATAACAAGTAAGACTATAAACGGTTAATTTCGACGTGAGTGGCGTCATTATACTGCACACACTATTATACTGTAATTTCTCATAATTAAGTGAACTATTAAATTTCTTTTGCCAAAATAAAGTTCGTTAAACCACAGAATTGATAATAAATAAATAAATATGAATAGGGGACAATCATACACAAATCGACATAGTCCCAAACTAAGCAAAGCTTGTACTATTGTGGGTACTAGACGACGATATACATAATATATAAATACATATATAGATAACATCCATGACCCAAGAACAAGTATTCGAGTTCATCACACAAAATTTTTGCGCCGGCCGGGATACGAACCCGGGACCGCCGGCTCAGTAGGCAGGTGTCTGTAAACTGCGCCAAACGTGTCGTCACGCTCACGTGACGTCAAATAGTACTCAAGTTAAACCTAAAATGATCCGAATATAATACGCGGATGCTACGGGTATGACTTCCGGATACCATGGGGATTATACGTGGATTCTATGGTCACTAAACCCGTTATACACGGGTATGACACGCCGTTGACATGTTAAAGTCTGTGTCGTATGATACGTTGTAGTGGGCAGAGACCTTTATTCTAAATCTGATCTAATATACCATTATTTGTCAAACAAAACTGTTTCCAAAGTGCGATTATTAGTTGGGCTTTGGACAAGGTTCTTTCTGTTCAAAGCCTGTTCCACGAGTGATCCTGGTGATCATGTCCCAGGCGCGCCGGGTCTGGTCCCTGGGCACGTAGTGAGTGGCGTTCAGCACAAAGACGTCCGTGAGCATGCGCGCGCGCCGCACGCAGCCCGCCCACTGCCCATCCACCCGCCACCCGTATTGCTTCGCAGCCCTGTACTCCTCGACACCGGTGAAGTTGAAATGATTCCTTAAAAAGTCAACGATGCCGGCATAGGGTACTGTTCTGTCATTTTCTCCGCCGTAAAGGGTAACCGGATAATAGTCTAGTAGTTCTGAGAACCAGGGTGCCATAGACGCCCAAAAATCCAAGAGTAAATTAAAATATACTGTATAATTCATTCCAGTGTATGGTAAGTTTCCGACGTGGATTGCTTTGCGAACAGCGTTTTTGGTCAACACCGCAGTATAATTTAAGTCAGGCATATCATTTTTGTAGTTATTGCCATACTCCATAGGCCATGACGTATAATCATACTCAGATCTCATTTTGTTGTCACTTTTATAGCCCAGGGTATAGCCTTGAAGATTTGCCTGACTCTCAGAATTGTTATGATCGTCCTTCTGCTTGTAGCGAAGTAATAATTTTTTGTCGTTATTTACATAAAAATACCTCTGACTTTCGGGATTGATCCAGGCTCCTCCAATTGCAAGCCCTTTAAGGTTTAGCTTCGTTGTTTCCGTGGAGTTCTTCTTAAGGATTGTGTGCGCGAGAGCCGGTACGTACTTTCCAGCGTAGGACTCACCAGTGATAAAGAATTCGTTCTTCTGCAGTTCTGGGAAGAGCTGGAAGAACTGAGTCACGGTGGAGTACAGCTGCTCGCCCACTTGCGTTTCGTCGGTGCAGAACCCTTCATCATCCATAGTGAAGCTGAACCCCGCGCCCACAGGATTATCGATGTAAATGACGTGGTGGTTCAACGCCCAGTGGTACTGTCTACGCTGAAACTGGTCATTATAGACTGTAATTGGCCCGTTCTCGACAAACAAACCGAATAGCGAAGAGCCACCCGGACCTCCCTGCAGCCACAGCACCACCGGCGCCTTCTCTTTGTCCGGCGACATGCTCGGGAAGTACCACAGGAATTGGTTCGAGCCGTAGTCCTTGTTGACGGTGAAGAAGCCGGCGTAGCTCTCGATCTGTAAGCTGTCGTTCAGCTCTACTCGCGCCAGCCGCCTGGCCTCGGCAATGTCGCCTCGCTCGATGTACGGCGTCAGAAACAGGGGCTCGCCGGGGTCCACATCATCGGCCCAGTTCTCCTTACGCTGGGGGAGGCATCCGCCTAATACTATTAGTAGTAAAACAAACAAAACCCACAGTAAGTTCAACATAGCGATGGCAAGTAAAGAAAGGATACACGTGGAAGTCATATAAATACCAAAGTGTTCCCCTTTTATGACGCGCATATTTCATATTCCAGTTAAAATTCCGACGCTATTAAAAACATACCAAGATAATTTACATATGAATATATCGATAAGTACCTGAATTTTTATACACCTTAGGCTGCGTCCAAACTTGTATCATTTCGCCGACCTGATCCCCGTTGCCGCAGCGTGGATCGATGACCCAAATAGTCCCTATCGCCTTTGATGGTCGGTCAAAACCCGACTCGAGATGGATCACGGCGTATCCGCACCCCGTAGCATGATCGCGTATCATGAAAGGTAGTGGGGACGTCACGTCGTCGCGATCAAGCAACGCTTTTTTGATCGCGAGTGTGTGGGGTACTGAAGATTTCGAGCGAGCGGATACGGGCCGTTGCATGATACCGGCCGGGCCGTTGCTGTCCGGGGCCTCAACACCAAACTTAGTTACTTTCGGCAAAGTCTTCTATCACTGGATTCTGATATTGTAGCTGTGACCGAGACGTTCCTTACTGATGCTGTCAATGACGCGGAACTAACGAGTGGCGGCTGGAGCGTGCTGCGCAGAGACCGTACCACGGGGGCGCGCGGAGGAGGCGTGCTCCTTGCGTCGCGCCCCGGTATAGAGCTCTGCCGCTGTCGACATCTGGAGACCTCAAGTGGTGAAGACTTATGGGTGTCGTTCGTTGTTCAAGGAGTTACGCATTATACTTGCGTGGTGTACATTCCTCCCAGTGCAGCGGACGAAACTTATATTACCTGGTTTCAAACCTTGGAGTCTGTGATTGATACATTGAAGGGTGCAGTGATAATACTCGGTGACTTGAATCTAAATCCAGTGTACACATCCCAAAATTTATTATTATTGTTATTTTTTAGCTGTCTGTGGTTTGAAAGAGACGAATGAGGTCATTAATACACATGGAAGTAAGCTAGATGTCGTGCTGGTGTCGGAATGCATTTCCGGTTCCGTAGTTTTAGAGATGGTGGATGATGGACTAGTTCCAAGTCCAGATATGTACCATCCTCCGTTGGAAATTTCCATACCAGTGGATTGTTTCGCGCGCCTAGCTCGGGTTGAATGGTTAAATCCTAGCAATGTGGACAGGCAGCGAGACTGGAATTTCTCTAAAGGCAATTATGAGCTTCTTTATAAATTAATCTCAGAGGTGTGCTGGCAGGAAGTTCTTAGTGCTGAGGATGTCGACAACGCTGCTGATGGTATGTATAATGTTTTGTATGGGATATTTGACTTATGTATTCCGAAACGAGTTCGATCCAGGAAGCCTAGTAGACGTTACCCCATTTGGTATTCTGCAGATATTATTAATGACCTAAAACGGAAAAGTGAACTTCATCGGAAATGGAATGCTACACAGAACAAAAAAGTGTATGATGAGTTTTCGAAACTGAGATCTGCGGTAAAGAAACGTATAGCGTCTGCTTACTCCAGCTACCTTGATCGAACTCAGAGTAAGATTAAAGACAATCCTCGAGAATTTTGGCAATACCTTGATAGTCTTAAGTCAAAGGGTGGGTTTGTCTCTAGTGTGACGTCTGACGGGAAGAAATTTAGAGGAGGTGAGGCAGCTACCGCATTTGCCGATTACTTCTCGGGGTTGTTCTTGTCTGATGTTCCGTACCTAGATCCGAAGAAGCTAGGGACTGGAGATAGACGCCGTGATGCTAATGCTTACCACATCGATATTGAGTCAGTATCGATGTGTGAGGTTGAGGCAGCAATAAAGCGACTAAAGTCCAACTGCTCGGTAGGACCAGACAATATACCGGCATATATTGTAAAAGGATGTGCCGATAGTTTAAGAATCCCTATACATTATATTTTCAACTTGGCACTGAAATCTGGAGTTTACCCTCGTCGCTGGAAGGTGTCCAGAGTAAGGCCGATCCCAAAAGGAGGGGACACCTCTGCGGTAGAAAACTACAGACCCATAGCCGTTCTTCCCACGCTTGCCAAGTTGTTTGAATCCATACTCCACCGAACCCTATCAGCACAAGTAAGGCCGTTCTTAAGTGATGCTCAACATGGTTTTAGACCTAATCGCTCCGTAAGCACGAACCTTCTTATCTTGATAGATATTATCTCTGAGCATCTTGATAGGGGTGCCCAGGTTGATGTCATTTATTTTGACTTCAGGAAAGCTTTCGATCGCGTAGATAATGATGTGTTGCTGGAGAAACTGGACCAAATTGGCTTCTCTCCCAGGCTACTGTCCTTCTTCGCAAGCTATCTACGTGATCGGCAGCAATATGTCCGACATGGATGCTTCGTCTCGGCCCCCTATCATACTCGATCTGGTGTTAGTCAGGGCTCCATATTAGGACCTTTTTTGTTTGGAATTATGATAAATGACCTTCAGTCCGTTCTCAGGTCATCTCAATGCCTCCTCTACGCTGATGACTTAAAGTTAGTGCGCAAAGTGGAGACGAAAACGGATTCGGATTCATTACAGGATGATATCAACTTGGTCTTTCGGTGGAGTATGGAGAACAAGCTTCTTTTCAACTCAGCCAAGTGTTGCGTTTGTAGTTTCAGTCGAGCGCGTACTCCAATACTTGCGCAATATGTTTTAGGGTCTGAGCTCATAAGCCGTGTGTCTTCAGTTAAGGATCTTGGCGTGGTCTTCGATACGCGTCTCACATTTCATGAGCACATATCGATACTTGCAGCTGACTGCTATCGAAGACTAGGCTTTGTCATTCGTAACTTGCGTGACTTTAATGACCCTTTAGCGATCAAGCTAGTCTATAACGCCCTGGTCAGAAGCAAGCTGGAGACTTCGTCGATTGTGTGGCTCCCATACGAATCAACATATGCTTTACTACTGGAAAAAGTACAAAAAGCCTTTCTCAGGTTTTTATATAAAAAAATGTATGGGTACTACCCGTTCATGTACCCAACCAAATATCTTCTGGGAACACTCGGCTACAATTCACTAGAGGTTAGGCGAAAGTTTTGTTTGCTGACTACCGCATGTCGAATCCTGCGCGGCGAGTCCGACTGTCCTGAGCTTGTAGGCCGCCTCGTGCGACTGTTTGTTCCTTACGTCCCTAGGATAGCTCTCAGACCGCGGCAGCGCGATCTCTTGATGGCGCCGGCGGCGCGTACTGTGTCTCGCAAAAAATCCCCACTTGTTCGTGCTCTTGTGCTACTCAATGCGTTCCTGACATCAGCACCGGAGTGTGATTTGTTTGCGTGGCGATGGGCGGTTGTGTGCACTGAATGTTTGAGATTTTGTGAGGAATTGGATGATCGATGATAATTAATATTATTATTATTTGTTTGTGTTGCTGTTTTATGTTTATGTTGGCTTTTCTATGAATAATGTAAGTTTCATGGCGCATTAGTTAAGAAACTGTAATGTCATGTAAACGTGTTTAAATAAATAAATAAATAAATGATCGCGACGGCGCGACGTCCACACTACCGTTCATGATACGCGACGGGGATCGGATCGGCGAAATGATACAAGTGTGGACGCAGCCTTAAGTACGTAAATGCATCATTTCTTGACTTTTCTTTGAACCTATGGTAGGGAGGTGGGTTCTCGACGTGCCATGAGGCCTAAGTGTGCCGCATGACTTCATCATCATCAACTTATTGCTGGACACACGACTCTCTATTGCGCCACTGAACACGATTGTCAG
This sequence comes from Apotomis turbidana, assembly GCA_905147355.2. Classification (NCBI taxonomy): domain Eukaryota; kingdom Metazoa; phylum Arthropoda; class Insecta; order Lepidoptera; family Tortricidae; genus Apotomis; species Apotomis turbidana. Next base: position 18,891,682 of record LR990299.1, read on the forward strand.
GCACTCTCTTCCAGCTGCTACCAGCCACTCTGCTAATACCATCCCTCCACCTTGTCTGAGGACGTCCTACGTGTCCTACATGTCTCCACTCGAGAACGTCTAGTCCGTCGGTTTCAGTTCTCCAGCAAAGTAAGAAACGCTCCTCCTGGTGCACTTGCTCGGCAGTTTTTCATCTCTTTGGGTATGATAAATTTATGACAGTTCCATCATTAAGTACAAGTATACGACCTTTTACGGTATCACGGCAGTATGCCTCTGGCGTGATGCCCTCGAGCAATACGGAATTGAAGAGCTTCTGAAGGACCTTAAGTACCGGTGTTCCACCCGCTTTCAGAAGCTCTGAAGTGATTCCGTCATCACCCGGCGCCTTGTTATTCTTGAGCTGTTTTAGGGCCATTCTAATCTCGTACAGGCTGATGTCCGGGATATCTTCGGTATAGTGTCGGGTCAGCTTGGCTCTCGGGTCTTTGGCCAAGTTATCAATAGGTTTGGCAACCGAGGTATATAACTGCCCATAGAACCTTTCGATCTCCCTCAACACCTCTGGCTTCGTCGACGCTACACTGCCGCCTTCTGTCTTCAGCTTCGTTAACTGGCTTTGGCCCATAGACAGGTCCCTGGCAAACACTTTGGAGCCCGAGTTCCGCTCTATCGTTTCTTTAATATTCTATTGAGCTGCCTGTATGCTTCAGCGTCTTCAGAAGTCTGCAGCGTCATTGAGCGTCGTTCAGCCATGAGGTTGAGGGTATGATCGGATAGTTTTTGGGGTCTATCTTTGCGGCGGGGTCTGAAAAATTTCTTCCCCACCTCGTGGACAGTTTCTGCCAACCTATTATTTATATCGTCCACGGCAACGCAATCATCCAGGTAAGCGAAGCGATTTGTTAACTCCAGCTGAAAGTCTTCGGGGTTTTGTATGTGGGCTGTAGTTGGTCGGAGCGTAGACTTCATTAGGCGAGACCTTTCTAGGCGGACATTAATATTCAATGTGCCTCTTACCATTCGGTGATCGCTACCGGTTTTGACCCTGTTGATCACTGAGACATCATTGAATATTTGCCTTTTTGTGGCCAGAATGAAGTCTATCTCATTTCTCGTGGAACCGTCGGGACTCATCCAGGTCCATTTTCTCTGAGGCGGCTTCTTGAAGAAGGAGTTCATCATGAAGAGTCCCTCCTCCAGAAATCCGGCCAGCCTCTGGCCCCTTCGGTTCCGTTGCCCATATCTAAATTGCCCCACTCTCAGCTCGTTATCGCCTCTCATACCCAGCTTTGCGTTGAAGTCTCCCATAACAACAGTGAAGTGCGATTTGGAAGCATGTATGGCCCTAATGACGTCCTCATACATGGCCTCCACCTCCTCATCCGGGTGCGTCGAGGTCTGCGCGTATACTTGTATAACCTTCAACGAATATCTTTTAGATACTCTGAGTATCAGGTACGCAACCCTGCTCGACACACTCGAAATTGTCTATTTTGTTAACGAGAGACTTTTGGACGATATGCCCGACACCACCCTGGGACTGCTGGCCGCCCTCCCGGTAGTACAGCAGGTTACCGGATTTCAGGGCTATCGTGTCCTCTCCCTCTCTTCGGACTTCAGATAACTAAATATGTCTCACGAAAGTTTTAATAAGATTATGGATGAATCCCTTCTCGATGAACGAACTGACTTGCGGACAAGCAGTATAGTAGGGTAGTAAACATTTCTGAAGACAGTTAAATTATACATTTTAAGGTTCCGTACACAAAGTGTAAAAACGGGTCGTATTAAGTACTAAAGTTGTGTCCACACTTGTATCATTACCGATCTCCGTCGCGTAGCATGTATGTACATAGGTACATCGCGGCCCATCGGTTTGCTCGAAATCCATGTTGCTATATGTATCTTCAGTACCCCGGTCCCCGCCACAGTACATGTGTACCTATTATAAATCGCTGACTGAGAAATACTTTCGCGAAAGAGTTCGAAAATCTTTATTATTAAATTTTATTGTAAAAAAGATCCTTATTCCAATTGAAATAATCAGGTCAGTGACGACTGACAGCAACGCCCGAGCCGCTTGGCGCGGCGCGTGCATTTTAAAAACAAGTGCGAGTCCGACTCGCGCATGAAGGGTTCCGTACCATAATCTATAACAAGTTTGTTGTATGGGAGCCCTTAAATATTTATTTTATTTTATTTTATTTTTGGTATTTGTTGTTATGCTGTGAAAATTATTTAGTTCTTAGTTAAATACAATTGCAATTTGGATTCGATTATATCTTTATTTTACAACATCCAAAATATGAAATACCTAAGTTATACAAAACTTGTAAATGTATGTGTATCGGTATGGTTTTGTATTCAATATTCATGTATTGTGCGTGTTAATCATAAGTCGTCTAGATAGTGGGTGAATATTAATAGTATGATTTACCTAAGCGGTTAATTTCTACGTGAGTGGCGTCATATGATGTACAGTCTAGTTCATTTACATCTACACACTTACGAGAACAAAAATATCTGAACTCGACTGTACATACTTAAGTAATTTGTCTCGTTTTTAGTATTTTTGATGCTCACTGTTACAAATACTTACTGTAATTTCTCATTACGTGAAATGTTAAATTAAATTTCTTTTGCCAAAATAAAGTTCGTTAAACCACAGCATTGATAATAAATAAATAAATAAATAAATAAATGTTAGGGGACCATCATACACAAATCGACATAGTCCCAAACTAAGCAAAGCTTGTACTATTTTGGGTACTAGACGACGATATACATAATATATAAATACATATATAGATAACATCCATGACCCAAGAACAAATATTCGAGTTCATCACACAAATATTTGCCCCGGCCGGGATTCGAACCCGGGACCGCCGGCTCAGTAGGCAGGTGTCTGAAAACTGCGCCAAATGTGTCGTCACGTGACGTCAAATAGTACCTACTCAAGTTAAACCTAAAATGATCCGAATATACCTAATACGCAGATGCTACGGGTATGACTTGCGCATACCATGGGGATTATACGTGGATTCTATGGTCACTAAACCCGTTATACACGGGTATGACACGCCGTTGACATGTTAAAGTCTGTGTCGTATGATACGTTGTAGTGGGCAGAGCCCTTTATTCTAAACCTGATCTAATATACCATTATTTGTCAAACAAAACTGTTTCCAAAGTGCGATTATTAGTTGGGCTTTGGACAAGGTTCTTTCTGTTCAAAGCCTGTTCCACGAGTGATCCTGGTGATCATGTCTCAGGCGCGCCGGGGCTGGTCCCTGGGCACGTAGTGAGTGGCGTTCAGCACGAAGACGTCCGTGAGCATGCGCGCGCGCCGCACGCAGCCCGCCCACTGCCCATCCACCCGCCACCCGTATTGATTCGCTGCCCTGTACTCCTCGACACCGGTGAAGTTGAAATGATTCCTTAAAAAGTCAACGATGCCAGCATAGCGTACCGTTGTGTCATTTTCTCCACCATAAAGGGTGACCGGATAATAGTCCAACAATTCTGACAACCAGGGTGCCATAGACCGATAAAAATCGTCTAGCAAATAGGTATGTACGGTAGTATTGCAATATGTATATAGTAAGTTTCCGACGTGGATTCCTTTGCGAACAGCGTTTTTGTTCAATACCGAAATATACTCATTGTGCTCAGGATCGTATTCCTCCTGCCCGTAGCTACGTAATACATTTTTGTCGTTCTGTAAACTACTACAAATATTGAAACGTTTAAACTTCATCTGACTATCGGGATTGATCCAGGCTCCACCAATAGCAAGCCCTTTAAGGTTTAGCTTCGTTGTTTCCGTGGAGTTCTTCTTAAGGATTGTGTGCGCGAGAGCCGGTACGTACTTTCCAGCGTAGGACTCTCCGGTGATAAAGAACTCGTTTTGCTGCAGCTCTGGGAAGAGCTGGAAGAACTGAGTCACGGTGGAGTACAGCTGCTCACCCACTTGCGTCTCGTCAGTGCAATACCCCTGAATATTCATGGTGAAACTGAACCCCGTGCCCACGGGGTTTTCGATATAAATGAGGTGGTGATTCAGCGCCCAGTGGTACTGTCTACGCTTAAACTGGAAATTTTCGACAGCAATCGGTCCATTCTCGACAAACAAACCGAACAGCGAAGAGCACCCTGGGCCTCCCTGCAGCCACAGCACCACCGGCACCTTCTCTTTGTCCGGCGACATGCTCGGGAAGTACCACAGGAATTGGTTCGAGCCGTAGTCCTTGTTGACGGTGAAGAAGCCGGCGTAGCTCTAGATCTGTAAGCTGTCGTTCAGCTCTACTCGCGCCAGCCGCCTGGCCTCGGCAATGTCGCCTCGCTCGATGTACGGCGTCAGAAACAGGGGCTCGCCGGGGTCCACATCACCGGACTGGTGCTTGTCGCGCTCGGGGAGGCACCATCCTGCTCTTATTGCTTGTAAAACCAAGAGCACACATAGTAGATTCGACATTGTCACGGTAGGTATACCACCATACTCGTGGAAGTAATATAAATACCAAAGGTTAACATTTTATTACATGTTTTTGCATAGTTCAGTTTAAATACCAACTCTATCAAAACATGCCTAGAACACTACATATGAAAATACCGATGACTGTCTTTCTGTATATTCTTTTTAACTTATTTGTCTAACTCTACTTTGAAGATAAGGTAGATTAGATACCTAATCATGTCCATACCTATATAGATCATAGGGCGAGTCCATTGTGGTTTGTAATCAAGATGTGTTGTGTTGTATGATGTCGATGTGTTCTCACCAACGTACAGTTGGTTCTCGGTTCGGTTTTATAGTGAATTTCAGTAGTTATAAAGCTGATTACGTAGGCGAATGTTGCTTTGCTTTATCTTATTAACCATGGGGAAGACTAAATAGTACTAACAGTACTAAATACTTACTTTATGTATTTGTTTCTATTTTCATAATGTATTCAAGAACGACATGGTGGGTCTCTAACTTCATATGAAAAAATGTCCGCGTGTATGCTGTGCGGTTTATGAATAATTGAAATCTAATATCTACTTATAGAAACCGGCCAAGAGCATGTCGGGCCACGCTCAGTAAAGGGTTCCATAGTTGCCCATCCTTCACCATAGACAGCTTCAAATTACGAGAAAGATTTCAAGTTATAAAATAAGACGACCAAGAGCATGTCGGGCCACGCTCAGTGTAGGGTTCCGTAGTTGCCCGTCCTTCACAATAGGCGGGCTTAAAACGACGGGTTTAAATTACGAGAAAGATTTCAAGCTCTATAAAAAGGTCGTAAACGCCATAGTGACTGTAATTACTTATTTACCTTCTGGAAGTTATCGATTATACGCGCCAGATTGAGCGAAATGTTTTAAAACAGTATGGCACTTAACTAATATGGGTAACGTTCGAAGTAGAAGGACACCGCGCGGCATTTAAGTCATTTTAAGGAAAATCCTGATTTTTTGCGATAACTCAAAACTGCTGGACCGATTTCATTCAATATAGTTTTCATTGAAAGTGCGTTTAAGGCCTCATTTTTATGAATTTTTCCATAATTCTGTGACCCGTGGTTGAAAACTTAGAGAGGTGGCGCTATTTTTTGGATTTCCGGAGCGAATATTTACAAAACTGCTGACTTTACCAAAAAATAATGTATGGAGACCCCTATTATTTTTAAAAGACCTATTCAACGATAACCCACACACTAGTGTTGGAACGAAAAAAAATCACCCCCAGTTTAGGTGTACGGGAGGTACCCAAAAAAAGTTAATTTTTTAGTTTTTATTTTACCGTTTAGTGCGCGTGATACCTACGAGGGCGGTATGATAAGTCAATGACTTAGTAAAAAATAAAACGTTTTCATTTTCTTTTATTTTTTTTCTACATAATCTTCGTCCAATTCGATACATTTTGTCCAACGACGTTCTAGCTTTTGTATCCCCTCAAAAAATACTTTTTGTAAAACCCTGAAAAATATGCTTCAGTTTCAGCGATGACTTCCTCATTCGATGAAAATCTTTTCCCACCGAGCAATTTCTTCATGTTTAGTAGGCGTATAATGGTGAATCCATTTTTCGTCCACCGTCACGAATCGACGAAAAAATCATTAGGATTACGTTTCAATTTGGCTAAGCATTGCTCGGAAGTTCTTACGCGAATTCGTTTTTGTTCTTTCATACTTAAAATATTAGGCAAGATATGAAAAACTCGTTCAGATGAAATGCGTACAATCTCGGTTATCTCACGTATCTTCATTCGACAGTCATCCAAAACAAAATCATGGACTTTATTCACCATGTCATCAGTGGTCACTTCAATCGGCCTTCCAGAGCGTACTGCGTCATTGGTGCTGATACGTCAACAACGAAATTCTGTAAACCACTTGTATACCATTCCATGCGATGGAGCAGATTCCCCATAATATTTTTTTAACCGGTCTTCAGTCTCTTTGATAGTTTCGCCACGTAAAAAGTAATGTTTAATTGGCACAGGAAATTCACTTTTCTCAATTTTTCGACAATTTCCCGCTCTAATCTAACATAACACTCGATTTATTTTTTAATTTTCCCAATAAAAAAACATAATAATAACAGCAAGTAACCAAAGAGTTAAGAATAAGGATAAAAAAAGTTTTTTTTAGGGTTCCGTAGTCAACTAGGAACCCTTATAGTTTTGCCATGTCCGCCTGTCCGTCTGTCCGTCTGTCCGTCCGCGGCTTAGCTCCGTAAACATTATAGTAATAGAAAGCTGAAATTTGGTATGAGTATGTGTATGTATTACGCCAACAAAACGGTAAAATAAAAACCCAAAATAAAAACTTTTTTTCGGGTACCTCCCGTACACCTAAATATGGAATGGTGATTTTTTTATTTTAGTTTCAACACTTGTGTGTGAGGTGTCGTTGAATAGGCCTTTTAAAAATAATTGGGGTCTCTAAACATTATTTTTTGATAAAGTCAGCAGTTTTGCAACCACGGGTCAAAAAATTATGGAAAAATTCATGAGAATGAGGCCTTATAAGTACTTTCAATTGACAACATTTCATATTTATAACAGGTGGAAATTAATATAGAGATCGACAGGGCTTTATGTCGTGTACCTTAATAAAAAATCTTTGAATTTATTCTTCTGTATTTAAAAAAATATAAGAAAATACATCAAATAACTGCAATCTAAGACAATACGGGCTGAATAGGGTTGTTGTCTACACCAGAGCGAAAATTTTTTTTTTTTTATTTGACGTTGACAGATGACAGATGCATACCGAGTTTTATTAAGTTTTTTAAAATAAGAAACCGACTAAAGTAACCGTTCCATTAAGTTCTGGTTTTGGTGTTGCCACATTTTAAAATGAGTATGTTTTTATAAATTAATAAAAAAAAAATAATCATCTCAGAAAATAAATAAAAACAGAGATTACTTCATCTTTTTAAGCAGAATTCAGAAAAGTAATAAAATGATAGTCTTAAAAATATGAAATGTTGTCAATTAAAACTATATTGAACACAATCGGTCAAACTGTTACGGGTAAAAAAAAATCGGAAAAATTCATGTTCATGAAGCCATATAAGTACTTTCAATGATAACTACATTGAACAAAATCGGTCGAGCCGTTTTTGAGTTATCCCCAAATTTCATAATTTTCTTTGAAATGACGTAAGTTGACTTCCAGAAGGTAATAAGTAATTACAGTTACTTTGGCGTTTAGGAAATTGGAAATCTCAGGGGTTGCAGGAACACGTAAAAAAGGACCTGCCAATGCCGGCTCCAAGGGAGTCCCGATGCGACGAGGATGGCTTCATGAAGGTCGAAAAGAAGAAGAAGAAGCCAGCCTGTCGAAATCAGTGCGGTACCGCACCGACTGGACCGAAACATTTGCTGCGTCCCGCTCTACCTATGACGCTGCTTTATGTGTCCCGGCTACATTACACTACGAAGGCTGAAGATATTGCTGAATATGTAAGGGTGAAGTCCGGTGTCATCCTGAGGGTCGTAAAATTGGAGTCTCGCCACGACGTCAGTTTTAATTCCTTCGTGCTGAGAGTTCCGACGGACCAACTAGCGACCTTCACAAAGGAAGAGTACTGGCCGAAGGGTGTCATGTTCCGGCGTTTCCGTGGACGGCTACCTGACACATCGAACACGCGTAACACGTCGCTGTTGAAAAATGTGACCTAGTTTAGTTACTTATGTTTTTATTATTTTAATATTTAATATGTATGTTACATTGTAAGGTATTTATCTATGAGCCTTTGATGCCTGAGATAAATAAATTATGAATTATTATTATATTATATTATATTAGGACCTTTTTATAGAGCTTGAAATCTTTTTCGTAACTTAAACCTCGTGCTTAAAACCGCTGTTTTAAGCCCGTCTATTGTGAAGGATGAGCAACTACGGAACCCTACACTGAGCGTGGTCCGACATGCTCTTACCGGCCAAGACCATGTCGGGCCACGCTCAGTGTAGGGTTCCGTAGTTGCTCATCCTTCACAATAAACTGCTGTTTTAAGGCCGAGTTTTAAGTTAAGAAAGATTTTAAGCTCTATAAAAAGGTCGTAAACGCCCTAGAAACTGTAATCACTTATACCTTCTGGAAGTCAACATACGTCCTTTTAAAGAAAAAATATGAAATTTGGGGATAACTCAAAAACGGCTCGACCGATTTTGTTCAATATAGTTATCATTGAAAGTACTTATAAGGCTTCATTAACATGAATTTTTCCGTTTTTTTTTTTACCCGTGGTTGAAAAGTTAGAGGGGTGGCACTTTTTTTTTGTTTTCGGAGCGAATATTTACAAAACTGTTGACTTTATCAAAAAATAATGTTACGACAACCTATTATTTTTACGACCTATTCAACGACACCCCACACAATAGTGTTGAAAAGAAAAAAAAAATCACCCCTACTTTAGATGTTGTAGAGGTAGGTACCCGAAATTTTTTTTTTTTTTAATTTCTATTTTACCTTTCTGTCGGCGTTATACATACACATACTCATACCAAATTTCAGCTTTCTAGTGCTAATGATCACGGAGCTAAGCCGCGGACGGACGGACGGACGGACAGACGGACATGGCGAAACTATAAGGGTTCCTAGTTGACTACGGAACCCTAAAAATGCACAAAAAAAGAAGCTACTCGAAAATTACCCGTTCATATACAGATTACATTTGAATCACCTTTTGAAGTCGGTGCCAAAACTCACGTAAACTATAATATATAAATATCGAAGAAAAATACTCGTAAATATCAAATGGTAAGTAGTCATTAAAGGCTTAAAAGGCGCATAAAGCGCGGCATCTTTTTAGGGTTCCGTAGCCGAATGGCAAAAAACGGAACCCTTATAGATTCGTCTTGTCTGTCTGTCCGTCTGTCCGTCTGTCCGTCTGTCCGTCCGTATGTCACAGCCATTTTTTTCCGAAACTATAAGAGCTATACTGTTGAAACTTGGTAGGTAGATGTATTCTGTGAACCGCATTAAGATTTTGATGCAAAAATAAAAATAATAATAATAAATATTGGGGGCTCCCCATACTTAGAACTGAAACTCAAATTTTTTTTTTCATCAAACACATACGTGTGGGGTATCTATGGATAGGTCTTCAAAAATGATATCGAGGTTTCTTTAATATTTTTTTTCTAAACCGAATAGTTTGCGTGACAGACGCTTCCAAAGTGGAAAAAAGTTGCCCCCCCCCCCCCCCCCCCCTTAACTTCTAAAATAAGAAAAATAAAATCTAAAAAAAACATATGATGTACATTACTATAAAAACTACCAACGAAAATAGTTTTGAACGAGATCTAGTAAGTAGTTCTTTTTTCAGGTGCAAACATAACTTAACCACTTACGGATGGAAAGTGTTTGTACGGAACCCTCGGTGCGCGAGTCCGACTCGCACCTGTTTCTTATTAAGGTACGAGACCCAAAAAAATATGTGTAATCAAACAGTTACCTACCTAAGCCCGAGGCTGTATGAGTAAACACGATAATAACCAGAAAGTAGACTGGATACAGGGCAGCCATGATGACTTGACTACACAATACTGAATTTTCAACTCGTTCTCTCATATTTATGCATTTGAATTTTAATTAGCATATACGACCTTTGATATTAACTGATTTGTTATCGGAACCCTGGAATAACATTAATAACGACGGCATAATTATATTTATAAAAAAAAATAGAAAGTTAAGTTAATTAACAACTATTGATAATGATTACAGTAAATAAATTAGGTACGAATTATTATTTTTCACGTATGCAGTACCTACAGTTACTTATTTAATTTCATAACTAGGATGTGCCCTTAAATTAGTTTTTAGGGTTCCATACCCAAAGGGTAAAAACGGGACCCTATTACTGAGACTTCGCTGTCCGTCCGTCCGTCCGTCCGTCTGTCACCAGGCTGTATCTCAAGAACGGTGATAGCTAGACAGTTGAAATTTTCACAGATGATGTATTTCTATTCCCGCTATAACAACAAATACTAAAAATAAAATAAAATAAATATTTGAGGGGGCTCCCATACAACAAACGGGATTGGTTGCGTCAACTGCACCTCATTTGTATGGAGCGCTATACATACCAGGTGCAAACTTAACTTAACCACTTAAGGATGGAGTGTTTGTATGGAACCCTCGGTGCGCGAGTCCGACTCGCACTTGACCGGTGTTTCATAGTAAAATAATTGATTGGTCTGGCACCGACTTTAAAAATTGATTCAAATGTAATCTGTAGGTAGAGTATAGGTACCTACATGAAGGTTTTTTTGGCTTTTCAGTTTTTTTGAAGTCGATTCTTTTTTGTTAGGTATTTTTTTTTGTCTCAATTAAGTTGTTGTAATTGTCAAGTTGTAATAAGTAAAACAACTTGTTTTTTACGTCGTTTCAAAACATAACAGTAGGTATTTGCAAATTCTTTACACTTATTAAATTAACTTTCTTTTTTCACAATATATTTAGATTTTTTTAAAGATGACAACTTAAGTTGTGCTCTATCCAGGAAAGCGGTGGACGGTACAGCCTCTACCAACTAGCTCCCTACTATATCCAGGTTAGTTATTCAAATCTGATCTAATATTTGTAGTTATTTATATAACAAAAGTGCGATGCTTAGTTGGGCTTTGGACACGGTTCGTCCTGTTCAAAGCCCTTTCCATGAGTGATCCTGGTGATCAGGTCCCAGGCGCGCCGGGGCTGGTCCGCGGGCACGAAGTGAGTGGCGTTCAGCACGAAGACGTCCGTGAGCATGCGCGCGCGCCGCACGCAGCCCGCCCACTGCCCATCCACCCGCCACCCGTACTGCTTCGCAGCCCTGTACTCCTCGACACCGGTGAAGTTGAAATGATTCCTTAAAAAGTCAACAATGCCGGCATAGGGCACTATTGTGTCCTCTTCTCCGCCGTAAAGGGTGACCGGATAATAGTCTAGTAGTTCTGACAACCAGGGTGCCATAGACCGACAGTAATCCGGAACGGCTAAATAGTGTGATACTGTATCACTGAGAGCAGCGTATGGTAAGTTGCCGACGTGGATTGCTTTGCGAACAGCGCTCTTGTTCAACACCGCAATATACTCAGTGTCGGGCCAATAAGTTTCGTGGGAGGGATAGACACAGTCTAAATTCATTTCGCTGTCAGAAATATTTATCTCAGGATATTCAGGATCGTTGTCCTCCTGCCTGTAGTTAAGTAATTTGTTTTTGTCGTTCTGTAAATTACAACAATAACTTGAAAATATAAATTTCTCCTGACTATACGGATTGATCCAAGCTCCACCAATAGCAAGCCCTTTAAGATTTAGCTTGGTTGTTTCCGTGGAGTTCTTCTTAAGGATCGTGTGAGCGAGAGCCGGTACGTACTTTCCAGCGTAGGACTCTCCGGTGATAAAGAACTCGTTCTGCTGTAGCTCTGGGAAGAGCTGGAAGAACTGAGTCACGGTGGAGTACAGCTGCTCGCCCACTTGCGTTTCGTCGGTGCAAAACCCTTGATCATCCATGGTGAAGCTGAACCCCGCGCCCACGGGATTATCGATGTAAATGAGGTGGTGGTTCAGCGCCCAGTGGTACTGTCTACGCTGAAACTGGTCATTCTTTACTATAATTGGCCCGTTCTCGACAAACAAACCGAACAGCGAAGAGCCACCCGGACCTCCCTGCAGCCACAGCACCACCGGCGCCTTCTCTTTGTCCGGCGACATGCTCGGGAAGTACCACAGGAATTGGTTCGAGCCGTAGTCCTTGTTGACGGTGAAGAAGCCGGCGTAGCTCTCGATCTGTAAGCTGTCGTTCAGCTCTACTCGCGCCAGCCGCCTGGCCTCGGCAATGTCGCCTCGCTCGATGTACGGCGTCAGAAACAGGGGCTCGCCGGGGTCCACAACATCGGCGTGAAGCTTCTCGCGCTGGGGGAGGCACCATCCTGCTCTTATTGCTTGTAAAACCAAGAGCACACACAGTAGATTCGACATTGTCACGGTTGGTATGGACCACCATACTCGTGGAAGTAATATAAATACCAAGGGTTAGCATTTTATTACATGTTTTTGCATAGTTCAGTAAAAATACCAACTCTATCAAAACATGCCTAGAACACTACATATGAAAATACCGATAACTGTCTTTCTGTATATTATTTTTAACTTATTTGGTAGATTAGACTAGACACCTAATACTAACTAGATATAGATCATAGGGCGAGTCCATTGCGGTTTGTAATCAAGATGTGTTGTGTTGTATGATGTTTATGTGTTCACACCAACGTACAGTTTGTTCTCGGTTCGGTTTTATGGTGGGCCTTAACAAATGGTCTTGAATTTCAGTAGTTATAAAGCTGATTACGTAGGCGAATGTTGCTTTATCTTATTAAACATGGGGAAGACTAGAAATAACAGTACTAAGTACTTACTTTATATACGTATTTTTCTATTTTCATAAATTCTTGAATACAAGAACGACATGGTGGGTCGCTAACTCCATATGAAAAAATGTGCCATCCGCGTGTATGTTGTGGCTTATGGATAATTGAAATCTAATACTTAATAAAAAATTATTATTACGTTATCGAAGCAGACGAGTAAGACTAGTAGTTGTATTGTCACAATCAACATGTGGAGATCCGAAAGGACAATTAAGAAATAAGGTGTGTGTTTCTGGACATACGACTCTCAATTGCGCCACTGAACACGATTGCCAGGCACTCTCTTCCAGCTGCTACCAGCCACTCTGCTAATATCATCCCTACACATACGTGTCTCCACTCGAGAACGTCTAGTCCATCGGTCGTCAGTTCTTCAGCAAAGTAAGAATAAACGCTCCTCCTGGTACACCGGCTCGGCAGTTGTTAATCTCACTGGGTATGATAAATTTATGGCAGTTTCATCATTAAGCACCAGTATATTTTAACATACCTATCGGAGTTCGGCAGGCGTAATATTTTAGATTTTCATTAAAAACTGTAGGTAGAAGTTTAAGAGACATTCAAAGCAGTGAAGGTAAACAAAAGACAACGACTAACCAAGTCGAGCAAGACATACATATAATAGGCCGCAACTTGTCCGTCCTGACAATTAATTTCACGATGAGTGTAAACCGCTTAATACTTACAATAATTAAATTTGTCTCACGAAAGTTTTAATAAGATTATGGATGAATCCCTTCTCGACGAACGAACTGACTTGCGGACAAGCAGTATAGTAGGGTAGTACATAAACATTTCTGAAGTCAGTTTAATTATACATTTTAGGGTTCCGTTCACAAAGTTGGTATTTTTAGAGTTTTGGACAATCCCTTAAGGAGATATTCTTATATATTATAACCACATGTAATGATTATGACATGTAAAAATCTTTTGTTACAATCAATTGTTATGTTTCTTACTATTATTATATTATCTAATTTTTATCTTTATGACGATCATAATATAAATGCATTTAAAATTGTCTTAGCGTAATTTATACTGACATTTTATATTATGAAATAAATAAATCTAAATCTAAATCAAAGTGTAAAAACGGGTCCTATTAAGTACTAAAGTTGTGTCCACACTTCTATAACATTTCACCATACCCGATCTCCGTCGCGTAGCATGTACCTACATACATATAGCGGCCCGTATCGGTTTGCTCGAAATCCATGTTGCTATGCGTATCTTCAGTACCCCGTCACAGTACATGTGTACCTATTATAAATCGCTGACTGAGAAATATTTACTTTCGCGAACTTTAGTTCCAAAATCCTTATTATTAAATTTTATTGTAAAAAAGATCCTTATTCTAATTGAAATAATCAGGTCAGTGACGACTGACAGCAACGCCCGAGCCGCTTGGCGCGGCTCGTGAATTTTAAAACTGTGAATCTATTCGATGGTAATAATTTTAATGAATTGCATAATGTATATAATCCTCTTTTTGCTTATGTTGATTGAGAATGTTGATTCACATTATACTCGTATAAGAGCAAAATCATGAGTTTACTTTTATTGTTTGATTGTAGTAATGGGATTACATACACTAATGGAATTTATATTAAGGAAAAAGTTAATATTTCTTTACACTATCTTTAATATTCAAATTTTTATGACGTATCTCTATCCGCAGTGCCCTAACCCTCAAAATTAAAAATGTTGTGTAATAGAATAATTAATTAGTTCTTAGTGAAATACAATTGCAATTTGGATTCGAATTATATCCTTATTTTACAACATGCAAAAATATGAAATACCTAAGCTATACAAAATGGACATCTCTAAAAAACGTTTTTATTTTCAAACAGCTCAGCAAAAGCCAAAGATTTTAGAGTTATGGCTGCCAAGTCAAAATATCTAAGTTCGGCCTTGCATACTGTACATCCGTATTCGTCAGCAAAATTCATTTCTACCCACTTTAGTTTTAACTATCATTTGTAGTAGTTATTGTCTACGAGTGTGAGCGGCAAGGCCTTTTCACTTTCATACAATGAATTGGCTTCAAGTGTTTATATATAGTTTATATATATATAACTTTGTATTTTTGTTTGTTTGAAGTTTGTATTTTTGTAAAAACTCATTTAAGCTACTTCGAAAAGCGTGGAGAAACTACACAAAGGCAGACTAGATTAAAAGGGAGGCATCTGCTACAAAAGCCGCGCTGCCATACAATGCTTTATAAGAAAAAAAAACCGGCCAAGTGCGAGTCGGACTCGCGCACCGAGGGTTCCGTTCAAACACTTTCCATCCCTAGGTGGTTAAGTTAAGTTTGCACCTGGTATTTTTTTTAATTTATTTATTCATTTAATTAAAATGTAAGTTTACAGCATACATGACACCAAAGCACTTACACGATAAATTATTACATAAAAAGAAAACAATACATGTCAAAGAGAAAGAATCATTCAAAATAATAATAATACAATATTTTAAAATTTATACATAACAATTAATTCACATTATCCAGGAACTGCTTAGCTATACAGCACAATTGAGCAAAGCGATCAGCAAATATATCAGCATCGCCGTGCTGAGTGAGCATCAGGTATAGCAACGAAATTGCGCGTGCGGTAGGAGCGTGTCGAGCGTGGCACGTGCGAGCGGTCACACGCTGCAGCAGGCCTGGCCGGCGGCGTGGCGCCACCGCCACGCAATCTAAATCTTGGGGGACCCTCGTCGGAACCACCAAACCTATCTTTTCCAGCACAGTCGGGCTGTCCACTCTGTGATGGATAATAGACAGGTAGTGGACTAACAATAACAATTTACTTCTCATCCGTAGCGTGTCTAGCCCCAGCATCCCAGTGACAAACAATGAAGGGTACAAGTATGGGTAATACCCGTAGGCCTTGCAGTACAACCAACGGGCGAATTTACGCTGTACTCTTTCCACCAACACAGAATATTTATCCTCGTAGGGATCCCAAATAACAGCGCCATACTCCAACCTACTACGGATATAGGCATTGTACAAAACCACAGAAACTCCGACATGGAACTGTTTCGATGCCCTCATGACAAAACCCAAAGCTTTGCTAGCCTGTTTACAAATATTTGTTACGTGTTTATGGAAATCTAATTTATTATCTAAAACTAAACCTAAGTCACGGATTTCGTCAGCCCTTTCCAAACTAGCATTCCCCAGGCAGTAATCGGCTAAAAGTGGTGAGCGCTTACGTGAGAAAGTTATGACCTTGCATTTTGCTGCATTAAAAGGCAGGCGATTTGCAACACTCCACTGAGCTGCAGCATTGATATCGCTCTGCAACGCAGCGCTGTCAGCCACACTACTGACGCCGAGCAACAACTTTAGGTCGTCTGCAAAAAGCAAACACTCAGCCGAGCGAATTGCATCAGGCGAATCATTTATCATCAAGAGAAACAATGTAGGCCCCAGAGTACTGCCCTGACTCACCCCAGACAGCGTGCAGTAATAATTTGACTCGAAGCCACCTACCCTGACGTATTGCTGTCGATCACTCAAGTAAGAGGCAAAGAAACTTAATAGCTTTGGCGTGAAGCCCAGTAATGCGAGCTTCCCCAGCAAGATGTCGTTGTCGACCAGGTCGAATGCTTTCCGAAAGTCAAAATACGCAGCGTCGACCTGGCGCCCAGTATCCATTTCTTTGCAGACGTAATCAGCGAGGGCAATTAGATTTGTAGAGGTAGATCGGGCTTTACGAAAACCGTGCTGGCTGGGGTGCAAACGCTCAGATACCTGTTGACTTATGTGTCGATTAAGGGTCATCTCAAATATTTTACCAAAAACAGATAGAACTGCTATGGGTCTATAAGAAGTGACGTCCACATTTGATCCTCCCTTAGGAACTGGCGTCACTAGATTTTTTCCAACGACTAGGATAGATGGATTCTTTGAGCGAGAGATTAAAGACGTACAACAAGGGAGTCACCAAAACGGAAGCACAATCTTTGGCCAAAAATACCGGGACACCATCAGGCCCTCCAGAGGACCGCGGTTTGAGTTTTCGCATAGCCGCTCTAAAGTCAACCTCATTTATGGAAGGGATCGAGACCGATCGAGAGTCACCAGAGGAGTGGGCCACGCGCTCCGCAGCTTCAGGATCCAAGCGCGGCCTGTCCTGCTGGAACACTGAGCTAAAATACTTAGCGAAGGCATCCGCCGCGTCTTGCCCGCTCACACTACGGCCCTCGAAAATAAAAGAGTTATCTTCGTGCTGCCTTTCACTTTTTTTATCTTTTAATATTCCCAAAACTTTACCGGGCAAGTGATAATACTGTTTTGCACTGTTTGTATGTATTGTTTATAAGCTTTACTAATTAAGCTTTTAACATGTGTTCTGTAATACTTAAACATTTGTTTATTGTAATCCTTTTGCTCTTGTTTAAACCTTTTCAAATGAAAATATTTTAATTTGATATTACTAATTATTTCGGCTGTGTACCATTTCGGATAAACGTATTTGGAATAGACTCTACAACGGTTTCTTAAAGGAACGAATTGACCAATACAGGAGTACAGTTTCTCATAAAGGATCTCAGTAGCTCTGTCAACTTCAGTAGCAACCAGGAGATCAGTCCAATCGATAGCAGCCAAGGCCGGATAGAGCTCCTCATAGTTAGCCTTACGCCAGTCCCAGTCCGGACAGCACGCACTGTGTGGGCGCGGAGGCGACGGCGGCGGCGGCGGCGGCCCACACGGCCACGACACCGACACGTCAAGAGGCGGGTGGTACGCATCCATTGGCACTAGCAGCTCAGGACTACTAAATACAGTTAGCTTATTACCGTCAAGATCACTCAGCACGAGGTCTAAAATACCCCCATGGCTATTTTTGATGTTATTATATTGATTTAAATCACAAAAATTACAAAATATGTCAAAGTTAGCTTTTACTTTAGAATTACATGAATTAAGGTTGAAGTCACCGAGCAGTAAAAGATTTAAGTCAGGATATTTACACACAGCATTCTCAATACAAGATAGTACACTCATATACTGCTCCTCATTATAGCATGGAGGTAGTGTGGTGTGGAGACTAGCCCATTTAGGCTAGCTGTTCTTTATTATGGTAATCGTAATTAATCATCAACATGTAACCTTATGTAACCTGTATTATTCTGATCATTATAGATTCGTACATTGAACGGTAAACATGTGTTTCATTGATAATCTCCTCCATATCGTGTAGACCCTCAAGAGCAGTAAGTTCATACATTACATGGCGACCTTGCCAGAGCTTTATTAAATGTGACATGGTGCGAGTTTAACATGTGTCAGGTGGACGCTAAAGTGCTAAGGGACTTGGAGGACCTATTGTACCCGTGGATACTATACGGGATAGTTGCAATGGTAATACTCGTTTTGCTGATTTGTATGTGTTTCTGTCGGTGCGGACGTCGGGCAGAGTAAGAGCGGAGCAATGGTATGCATTTGATTTTGCTTTCTTATGTTGACTGGCTTCTAACCATGGGGAAAACTGAGTCAAAGATCGAGAAGGAGGAGGTCATAATCGCTCAAAATGGCCAGGGCAATACGGCTAGCACTACTCAGGACATGCAAGGAGGCGGACAGACGTCCTACATTATGTTTGCTATGGTTTTGATGATGGCAGTCATATTTTGCTACTTTATCTGGAAAAGGATTCATAAGTGCCTTACCAAAAAAATTGAGCGGCAGGCGGCAGCTATAGCGATGCGTAGGCGTGCATCAGTAGGTATAATACAGTGAAGTGTCTACGAAAATGTGAGTACTAATAGTTCAGTGCTTGTTCAGTGGTAGTGGTTTAGATATGTGTCGTAGCATGATATCGCGTATGGACAGTTGTTATTTTAAATTAAGGAACTTTTATTTAGTATAATATGTTGACTGTGCTCACTGATGATGGTTAATGGTAGTAATGCCTAATTTGGAAGATTTTTATGTGCGTATTAAGTATCTTAAAGAGTATTTGGTTAAGCTTGGGCCGGCTCGGAGGAGCGAGAAATTAGGCCAAGAAAAATTCTTGGAAGCACAGTCAGTGTATGATAAATATAACGAATATATAAAATTATACAGCGTAAAGGTAGAGAAAGGGGAAATCCCTATAAATGATAGCGATCAGCAATGTATTACTAATTTAGAAAACGAGTATAGTAAGTTATTAGAATTATTTAAGGAACAGGAGCGGCTTACGGAGACAAACATGGGTTCTAAAAAGAATTTTGATTTGAAGACGGCAGTCTCTTTGTTGCCTATCATGGACGATAGCGAAAAGTTGACCTTACAGTTAATCGACGCGTTAGAGTTATACGCAGCTATGACGGTGGATACCGATATCCCCGTATTAATAAATTTCGTCCTGAAAACACGGTTGTCTCATAACGCTAAGCTGCGCTTGTCCAATACATACACGTCAATATCTAGCATGGTTGATGACATGAAGAAACATTTGCTTACGCGGAAATCCGACACGGCTTTTACAGAAAAAAATGCAAATTGCTCGGCAAGGTGGTAGAACTATAGAGCAATTTGGTAGGGAATTGGAGGACATATTTGTGAACCTCACGGTTTCCCAGGCCAACGGTGACTCGGCCGCTTATAGTATTCTAAAACCTATTAACGAGAAGCAGGCAATACACAGGTTTACTGATGGCTTGCGAAATGAGAGGTTAAGTACGGTAGTGTCGGCCCGTAATTACACATCGCTCAAAGATGCGATACAGGCTGCGAAAGATGAAGAGATCGCTATGTCTCCATCATGCTCAGAGTAAGTTTTTACAGCACGCGGTAGGAATATGAGATTACAAAGGGCAACGTCTCGGGGGAACGCATATTATGCGAGCCGAGGCAGAAACCATTATTCGCAAAATGGTGGTTTCCGACAGCAAAACCGCGGCCATACCTTTCCAAGAGGGGGGTTTGTTCCTTGGAAAAGTTCTAGAGGTGGCTTTCGGGGCAACTTTAGTCACCAGAACTATAGCCATAACAGTGGCAATAGGCAAAGTAGGTCACAGAGGCAGAACCAAATAAACGTGACTCGTGAATCACATGACGAGAATGATTTATCCGGCCAGCAGTTTTTTCGTGCCTAACAATTTGTCATACATCTTAGCTTACAGTAATATGAACTCTGTCCAATTTTACGTACAAGGCAAGTTGTTTACATGGCTCGTAGATACGGGAGCGTCACTAAGTGCAGTCAAGCATGACTCAGTAGTGACAACGACCCAGGTGATTCAACCAAAGACTACCACCATAAATGGGATCGGTGGAAAAATTAGTTCGATTGGTGTCATACATCTTAGTTTGGTTGAAGAAAATAATGATTCATTTAGTCATGACTTTCATGTTTTTAAAAATTTGCCATTGGATGTGGATGGTATCATAGGGCAGGATTTTTTGGCCAGATTTAAGTGCGTTTTAAATTTCGAAAATAATACTTTAACCCTTGATAATGAAGGTCACTTAACAGTTGTAGTTTTACACGTATACTCTACCAGTAGTAACATAAACCAATCGTTAGTTAAGCTACCAGCGAGAAGTGAAATGCTAGTTAATGTTCCGATAACTATAAAAGGAGATTTTGTAGTAGCAGCTCGAGAAATATGTGAGGGTATTTTCATGGCAAACACTATATCTACAAGCGTGAATGGAAATTTAACAGTGAAAGTGATGAATACACGGGAGCAAGAAGTAACATTGAAATGCTTAACTCCGGAAATTAGGCGGCTAGAAGATTTTAACTGTTTTACTTTTGAAAAGTCTTTAAATAATGCAGATCGAGTTAAGTCCTTACTGTCATTATTGAAATTAAACTATTTAAACAAAGAAGAAGAAAGTAGTATAGAAAGCATTTGCGCTAAATTTGCAGATATCTTTCACCTACCGGGGGATAAATTGAATACTATGAATCTTTACGAACAGAAAATTCACGTGAAATCTAACGAAACTCCAGTATACAGCAAACCGTATCGTCTACCATATACGCAGAAAGCTGAAATTAATAGGCAAATTCAACAGATGTTAGCAGATGACATCATCGAGGAAACTAAATCATCAGAATGGGCAAGCCCTTTACTGCTTGTTCCAAAGAAATCCGACTTCAGTGGGAAAAAAAAATGGAGAGTAGTAATAGATTATAGGAAGGTTAACGAGCGTATAGAAAATGACACATTCCCGTTACCAAATATTAGCGAGATATTAGACTCTTTGTCAGGAGCCGTATATTTTAGCACATTGGATCTGAATCAAGGTTATTACCAAATTAAGCTCGATGCTGACAGTAGGAAATGTACAGCGTTCGTAGCTGATAAGCACTATCAGATGAAAAGGTTACCAATGGGCTTGAAAACAAGTCCTAGTGCGTTCAGTCGGGCTATGACTATAGCCATGTCAGGCCTTAATTATTTACAATGTATTGTTTACCTTGACGATATAATAATAATGGGACGGAATCTACAGCAGCACAATAAAAATTTAATAGACGTTTTTTTAAGGCTAAGAAAAGTAAATTTTAAGCTCAATCCGTTAAAGTGTAGATTTCTACAAAAAGAGATATTATATTTAGGACACTTGGTCACTGCTGGAGGTATAAAACCCGACCCGAGTAAAATTTTGGCGATTCAGAAATATCCGACCCCAAAAAACGAAGATGAAGTAAGGAGATTTGTGGCATTTGCCAACTACTATAGGAAGTTTATTTCGAATTTTTCTGAAATAACACAACCGTTAAATAATTTATCACGGAAAAACGTTAAGTTCAACTGGACTAAAGCATGTTCACAAGCATTCGAACACTTGAAGGAAGCAATGAGTAATCCACCCTTATTGCAGTATCCAAACTTTTCTGACGAGAATGAATTTATATTAAATACTGACGCATCAGTGGTAGCACTAGGGTGCATATTATCAAACGGAGATGGATTGCCAGTAGCTTATGCTAGCAGACCCCTAAATAAGGCAGAAAAAAATTATGCAACAGTGGAACAAGAACTTTTGGCAATTACATGGGGAATTAAATATTTTAGGCCATATTTATATGGTCGACGTTTCAAAATAATAACCGATCACCGTCCTTTAATTTATTTATTTAATATGAACAACCCTTCCAGCCGACTAACAAAGTTCAGATTATGTTTAGAGGAGTATGACTTTACAGTTGAATATTTAAAAGGTAAAGATAATGTAGCTGCAGATGCATTATCAAGGATTGTAATAACTAGCGAGCAACTGAAACGTATGAGTGAACATGATATGTATGTGTGTACACGACGTCAAAAGAGACAGATGGAAGAAATGGAGAAAGAGAAGAGTTTGGCCGATAAGCATTTTCAAAACGATTGGATTGATCACCCAAAAGTTGTGGAAATACTTAAAAAACCAAGCAATTCTACAGAGTTATCCTTTGAGAAAAATGACTACAGGAAATGTAAGAAAATGCACGATTCCGTTTTTAGTAAAAAAGATATTGTACGGGCTGCTAGTATCACATACACCAATTATGAAATGTTATTTGCTGTATGTAATAATAACTCACTAATATAGTCGAAAATATACACTTTAATTATAATGTCAAAGTAAACTATAAAAGCGCGATATTATGAATGATAATGCTAATGAGGACACGTGTGTTGGTTGTCAAATGTAAACGTGTACTGGCGCGTATGTCAATGCTTTACGCGATTGTTGGTTATTTCGCTGAGATGGCAATGTGCGGTATGTTATGTGGACCGTACATGCTGCCCCGCGAGAGAAGCGTGAGATGAAAAATGATACAAGTTTTATGATAAAAGCAATTGATACAAAATAAAACATTAAAACTTATAAATTTCTAAATTATAAACGCCGCTGTCCTAGAAACTAGTCTTAGTGCAAAATAGGTGAGGTGGCTTTGTTTTGCTTCGTCGTCTTGCGAATACTAGGATTGCTGGGTAATGCTTCTAATTCCAATTGAACGATCGAAGTTTTTCTTGACGAATGCCCCAGGATTCTAGGTTGAATTTGTGGAGCGTGGGTTGCGACGGATGATAGCTGCTGTTCCTGTAGTTCCGAACGAATGTCGGCGCTCCCGCTGCGGCGACTGCGCAAGCGGCGAAGGATGGCTGCTCCAATTGCTATGAGCGCACCAACAAGTAAGATGTAAATGATGGAGTACTGGTGCACGTCGTGATATGAAATGTTTTCTTTTAAAGGTGTCTCAGTCTTCATTTGTTGAATTAGATTTTTAATTTGTTCGAGTTCAACTGTTATCAGTGATGTTGATTTCTGATAGTGGGAGTGGGAGTGGGATTCCTAATAAAATATTTATTATGTGATTTATCTGCGCGATTTCTGGTGAGTAAATGTCCGATGTAGTTTTAATTTCACTCCAGTGATCCTTATGGGAGAATACCGTGAAGTCTTCGCCCTTGATGACGCAGCTCTGACCGAGTACGATAACCCCGGCACTCTCTGTCTGCGTTGCCGTAACTCGATCCTCGCATATGATTCGTAGTGTGCATTTATCACAACAGTAGTATAGGTACGTGTTTATATTGTTTAATTCCGTCCAACTATTTCGGCATGTTGTAATAGTAGTAAGACATTGGTTTGTCATCTGATCCTTGATGCAAAGACTTTCATCTGACTTGAAATGAAAGACTGGCTTTTTTGTGCGGCAAAGTCGAATAGATTCTTCATATTGGAGACACTGTTGTATGTCTTTTTCTGACATAATGAGATAGGTATCCTTGCGTAAATTGATAGCTACGTAGCTGGACACTGGTACCACGCTGATTGATTTATTCTTGTATTGTTGCGGGAGCAATATAATCTTGTATAAGTCAAAGCTCTCTCTATTGACCAATGGGATTTTAATTTCGAAAATCACATATCGCTGCGTAACTCTTGCTTTAACTTTCAGTAAATGATAAATGTTCGCCATCCCTGTTTGTATGTTGTTGATGGGCAAAGATAAGTCTTGAGATAACTGTCCTGAGATGATGCTTAGTTCGCTGCGTAGTTGCTCGGGTGATAGTAGGTGAATGTTAAACATGCCGTGGTGAATATCTGTTATTGTATCTAATAATGTGTCTTGAATTGATTTTAGTTTGATAAGCATATTGTTGGCGATGATTGTTGACAGTGCTAATTCATTCATTATTTCTGTATTTTGAACTTCTGTGTTCAGCGTATTGGTGGCGTTTATTAAATTGTTCAAATGTTGGTTGATGACTTTGTGTTGTTTATTGATTGCCGCTTCTGTTCGTTTGAGTAAATTGTACTCTGCTTCGACTACCGATGTTTGATTTTTCCATAGCAAAGCCAGGTGTTTCTGGTTGTTGTTGATAATAGTGATGTCTTTTTCGTACTGGTCAGCAAATCGTTGATCTAGGACCCCGAAGAGGCTATTAGCGATGTAGCCTACGCCATCCACAAGGCCGCGGCGTTCTCGTATGTGTGACTCAAAGCGCTGACTCAGTAGCATGCTATTATAGTATCGTAGCTCGCTATCGCTGTGATATAATTGTAACATTATAATGTCACAAAGATGTTTGATATTTGTTTTAGAACAAACATTTTCGATTTGCTTCAGGTATTTTTCAAATGTTGCGGAGCCGTCCCAATATGGGTCCATGTCGTAATATACGACCAGCTTCCATTCGTCATGTATGACTTGCATGCTTGATACTCGGTCCAAATAAAGTGATTTGCTCAGTTTAGTGATGTTGTAGTGGCAGTGCCCGGTTGAGACGACCATGAATAAAAATAATGATACGAGTAAGGCCATTGATGTGAAAATTGATGTCCTTGAGCCTTTTTTCGAAAATTTCTTCTGTCCCGTACTTCCGACGTTTGATTGCTGTATTTTCTGTTCGCCGGCTACGTTGTCAGTGCTTGCTTCTGATTGTGATGTCTTCAATGATTTGTATGCTGAGTTTAATGACGTATCGGTTGTGAGTAGCGACAATTTAACTATGGGGCGTTTGATAAGGCATGTATGCTCAAAGGGTCGCGAGGGGTTGATTCTGGCCTCGGGTAAATCACCCATAAGTTGGGGCAGGCGTTTTGCTTTGATCTTCTTGCATTTCACGCAAGGCTGTAACCTTCTTTTTACTGCTCTGTTTCCGCCTATTATCCAGAAAGTGTTACGGATTTCTGATAATGTTAGGCGTGCGCCCCCGTGCAACATAGTGCAGTGCGCGTGATCTATGATAAGTTCGGTCAGACGGCCTTGATGCGGAATGGAATGATGTACGGGTGTTTTTTATTTTTGTTTAAATTTGCATGCTTAAGTCTGCCTCCAACTCGTAGTAGTCCTTGATCGTCGAGAAATGGGTTGAGTTCCAAAATCTTGCTGCTTTTGTGTATTTGTTTATGTGATTTAAGTTTACTGATTTCGTCTTGATACTCACGTTCCTGCACGTATTTAATGATTTTTATTCTGGCTCGATCTAGCTCTGTTACAGTCAAGTAAGCGGTTTGCTCTGTGTTCGGTGTTATCGCTCGTAGTATCCAAGCGAGTACGCGTACTGCTCGCTGCTCGCGTCATTGTGCTGAATTTGTTTAATATGTATTGTATTATGTCGTCATCGCTGTGACGTGCCGTCGTGACGTTTGTAAGCTTTGTTTTGCGTACTTCTTGGTCTGTGACGTAGGCCGGGTGATCTATTTCATGTTTTTCGTTGAATGATGGTAGGAAAGCGGGTCCATTCCACCATAACAAATGCTGCTTTAACTGCGCTCCGGACATGCCACGGCTTGCGCTGTCGGCTGGGTTATCACCTGATTTGATATATCGCCAGTTGCTCGACGGGATAACTTGCTTTATCTGCTCAACTCGATTGGCTACAAATGGTTTCCATCTTCCGCTATCTCCTTGAAGCCATCCAAGGACAGCGGTCGAGTCGGTCCACCCAAAGACCTTGATATGATGACCCGTCAATGCTTGCTGTATTTTGTTCATTAGTTTGGCCAATAATAGGCCCCCTGATAATTCTAATTTCGGCAGGCTTAGATTTTTGTTTTCGGGAATTAATCTTGATTTTCCTGCTACCAGTGTTATCTTGTCGTTAACTTTACAGTATACAACACAGGCAAATGCTTTCATTGACGAATCGCAAAATCCATGCAATTCAATGTTGTCGGACTCGCCGGTCTGGTACCATCTTGGAATTTTGAAGTCGTTGATGTACTGAAGGTCACATCGAATTTTCTCCCATTCTGTTCTGATGCTTTCGGGAAGTTCATCATCCCATTGTATGTTAAATAGCCAGACTTGCTTAAACAGGAGTTTGCATTTGGTGGTTAAAGGCGTATACCAGCCAACGGGGTCAAATATTTTTGAAATTTCTGATAATAGTGACCTTTTGGTCAATGTCTTCGGTGTCCCTGTAAAGTTGCTTTTCAACTGAAATGTAAACTGATCTTCGATTGGGTTCCACTTAATACCGAGTGTTTTTGTTGTTGATTCTAAATGCTTGAAGTTGAATTCTTCTTCTTTGTTTTGTGCTTTGCTGATATCTTGTAGGAGTTCGGCCTTATTCGATGACCATTTTCGTAGATGAAAGCCTCCTGATTTAAGAAGCTGTATTAAATCTGATTGTAGCTGTTTTGCTGATTCTAAAGTGAAACTTCCACTAACAAGGTCGTCCATATAAAATTCTTCTTGTAATGCTTGTGCTGCTCTGCTATTTGGGTACTTATGACCTTCGTCTATGGCTAGCTGCCTCAAGGTCATCATGGCGAGGAAGGGAGCCGCCTTGGTCTCATACGTGATAGTTGTTAATTTGAATTCCTGCAACGGCTCATTTGGTGATAATCTCCATACTATTTTTTGGAATTGCTGATGTTCAGGGGTCATCAATATTTGTCTGAACATTTTTGCTATGTCGGCGGTATATGCGTATTGATATTGTCGCCATCGCAGGATGAGGCTCATAAGGTCCTGTTGTAAAT
The DNA here is from genome assembly GCA_905147355.2 of Apotomis turbidana. Taxonomy (NCBI): domain Eukaryota; kingdom Metazoa; phylum Arthropoda; class Insecta; order Lepidoptera; family Tortricidae; genus Apotomis; species Apotomis turbidana. Next base: position 18,918,525 of record LR990299.1, read on the forward strand.
TCGGGCCTCGGTGCATTAAATCGTTCAAAGTGTAGCCAGTTGTCATTCTTGCTGATGCGTTGAAAACAACGCGTAATGCTGACGTCGTTGATTCCGCGCGCTCGACGCTATGGTGAGGCAAGTAGCTACTGGGTGTCTCGTTGGTAGTACACTCAACCATATGATTTAATGATTGATATTCGGTGATAAATTCTTTTTATGCTTCTGCTAATTTCGGCTGTCTGATAAATTTGTTTTCGAGTTGATGAAATTGTGCCACGGCCATAGGTTTCGTAGCTCCTAGTTTTTCTTCAAAATCTGTTTTAAAAGGCATGCTCACGATATAACGGCCTTCTTCGTTGCGAGTTGTTGTTTTCTGATAATGATGTAAACAGTCTTCTTGTGACATGTTTGATGTTTCTGATATATCTTCCACCGACCAAAATTTGTGAATATCTTCTACGTTGTTGAGAACAACGTTACATTGCAGCGTCTGCACATTTCCAGTCAAAATCCAACCTAGGCGTGTTTTTTGTACCAGAGGGTGGCTTTTTCCGTGTCTGATGATACCTTCTTGTATGATATCAGAATAAATGTCGGCTCCAAATAAGATGTCTACCGGGCGGCTTGTGTAAAACTCTGGGTCAGCTAGATTAATGTTTTCTAAGAAATCCCATGACGGTTTCTTGAATGATTTGTTGGGCAAATTATTGATGAGGTTTCGCATAATACATACATCTGTGTTAAAGGTATACTCATTGTGTAGTGATGTACAAGTTATGTTAATGATGCCTTTGCAATTGTTTTCTTTTGAGCCGATGCCGAAAATTACACCTTTGCATTGTTCACGTGGTAATCTCAAAATTTGTGCTGCTCTTTCAGAAATCAAACTTGTTTGAGAACCTTGATCAATTAGAGCTCTCAAAGTCACCATTGATTGGTCCATTGCTTTGACCTTGATTAATGTTGTTGCTAGAAGTATTTCTGGTAATTCTTTTTTTTTTTTTTTTTTTTTTTTTTTTTTTTTTTTTTTTTTATAACGGCACAACATAGTGGCTCCACTTCGCCTGATGGTAAGCAAAAAGGGGAGCCCAAGTCGCAATGGCAACTGACGAGAAACCAACGGTGCCAAGTCAGTTGACACTGCCATGCTGGCCCGAGAGATGCTTCTTCACGCTTCGTTTGAAGGGTCCCAAGTTATAAGAAGGAGGAAACACATGAGCCGGCAAGGAGTTCCATACTTTAATAGTTCGGCAGATGAAGGAATTGCCAAACTTCTTGGTACGTGTGGGAATATTTTCCACGGTGAAGCGATGACATCGCAAGCTGGCACGTGTGGTTCTATGACGGAAAGGGGAGGGTGGGATAAGAGAAAATAACTCTTCAGAACACTCGCCATGGTATAGGCGATAGAAAACGCATTCTTCTTGATACACGTGGTTGCTATTGTTAGGTTTCTTGTTTTCGACGGCATTTGCTTTGTGATTTGATGTGCTCGGGCTCGGGTAACCGTAGGCATCGTGAAGTAACGTGTTGTGATTTCCGCTACAAACGCGGCATCGTTTGAGGGAATGACACTCTTTGCCTTTATGATCGTATAAGCAATTTTTACATAAATTGTATTTCGCAATTACTTCCCGCTTGTTGCCAGTTTGTAATCCGAGAAATGCCTTACAGGCAAATAACTTATGGTCATTCTGACAATGTGGACATTTATAATATTCATTATAATTGTTTGATGTTTTTGTAAATGAATATGATTTGCCATTCATGTTCTGATTAGTGCTATATGCTTTGTAAGAATGAAACTTCTTGTTGCTTGTTGAAGGTTCATTTTGATGCTGATGATTCTGATATGATTTTGATAAATCTGGTCTGCGACGGGATGATTCCAATGATGTAAATTTGTTTTCTAAGAACTCTAAAAATTCGTCAAGAGTTGGTAATTCACGTGGTGTTTTCAAGGACTCCACGTAATCGTTGTGCGTGTCCGCGTCCAGTTTTTGAGTGAGCAGATGCACTATGATTGGATCCCACGTCGCTGTGTCTACTCCAAGATTTTTGATGGCGTGTAGACATTCATTGGTTGTGTCGTGAATTTTTTTGATAGATGCTGCTGAATGTTGCTGTGTGTTGGGAAGGCTTAGTAAAATGTTGATATGAGATGAAAAAATCATCTTTTTGTTGTTGTATCTATGATTTAAAATATCCCAACATGTCTGATAGTTTTCTGAACTGATAAGTAAATGCTGGATCAGTTTTTCTGCTTCTCCTTTTAGTTTGCTCTTGAGAAATTGCATTTTCTGAGCGTTTGGGAGAGATGGGTTAGCATGAATTGCTTCTGTAAATAAGTCCTTGAAGGACGTCCAATGCTGATAACTGCCGCTAAAAATGGGAATATCCATTTTAGGGGTTGATTTTTCTCTGTGGGTGACCGACCACATCTTGGTATTGATTTCTTTTTTGATTTTGTTAAACTGCATTTCGTAAGTGTTGTAGTTCATCTCGTACGTTACGTTTTTTGTTTCTAGAATGCTGTCGATTTCCCAGTGCAGGGCATCTATGGCAGTCCATCGTGCTTGTAGAGCCTTGAGGGCATCCTCAAACTCCCACTTTTCGTTGATATGTTCCAAGGTTATGCTAGATACAGTTCTGACGAATGCTCTAAAGTTGCTGGCTTGCTTACGTAACATCTCGTCAGTTTTGCTGAGCGATCCGCGGGTTGCTGTTTCTATTGCTCCTGTGTTGGTAGGGGCAACATCATCATTGCTTGTAGTTCCCGACAAAAACGTTTCTGTTGGTTGTACCGGGGGTTGATCTTGGCGGGGTGGATCCGCACGGTCGCGAGGACTTGGCTGGGGCGATAGTCCTATTTCTGATGTTGTTGGGTCTGCTAGTGTAACGACTGGCTTAGGTTCCACCTTCATAAAGGCGTTAACATGCTGCCTTGTGGCCAGGTAAAATTGCTCCGTGACGCCGTATTGATTTTCGGAGAAGTAAGGATGATCAAAGTGTTCCTCTTCACAAAGCTTCTCGTGGTTTGCTTGAAATTCGGCCCAATACTGGTCAAGAATTTGTAACCTTCTTGGGATCCTTTCGGGCGTCTTGCGGTCTGCTCCGTTTTTTTTAAAGTTTTCAAGAAACTCTCATAGCTTCCATAAGCTGAGATTGGGTATCCAATATCTCGTGAATAGATCCCATTTTGATAGTAAAAATATACTTAACTGCACAAGTTGCTGATGATCTGCTGTATAGTTGCTGTTATGCTCTGTGATGCAGCTGCTAGTGCTGCGATGCTGGTAAAGCAATGTTCCTGTTTCCTATGTACAGTGTAGACGCCTTCTCAATCTGACTGGTGAGACCCGCTTGTGGGAGGCCAGTCAAACCGATGCGATACTGCACTTTGGACACTCATGAACACTACTTTTCTGCTCGAAGGACCAAATTGATGTACGGGCTGCTAGTGTCACATACACCAATTATGAAATGTTATTTGCTGGATGTAATAATAACTCACTAATATAGTCGAAAATACACACTTTAATTATAATGTCAAAGTAAACTATAAAAGCGCGATATTATGAATGATAATGCTAATGAGGACACGTGTGTTGGTTGTCAAATGTAAACGTGTACTGGCGCGTATGTCAATGCTTTACGCGATTGTTGGTTATTTCGCTGAGATGGCAATGTGCGGTATGTGGACCGTACAGATATGTTTGTTTATTCGCCCTCGTTGTCAATTATAGGTCTTGCTCCGATTTCTCAATCATGTATGAAACGAGATTTCTTCATGAGAGAATTGGAAATATTCTGCAAGAATCTAAATATAAAGGAAATATGCGTCATACGAAATAATGACAACGTAAATAAAATAAAAGAGTTAACTCAGCACATTAAAGATATAGGTGAATGGTCCGGACCACGAATGTGTAAGAGGCGTAACAAAAATAAATGACAAAGACGACAGACGCGTAATAATAAATGATTTTCACATCCTACCAACTAGTGGCCACGCAGGTGTACGAAGGATGTGCAACAATATAAAGCGCTATTATTATTGGCCAGGTATGGAAGACGACGTAAGACTATTCGTGAAGAGATGTGATAAGTGCCAGAAACAAAAATTTCATACCCCAGTTAAAGAACCTATGTGCGTAACTACTACCGCGACAGCGGCGTTCGACAAAGTATTTTTAGATCTGGTGGGACCTTTAACTAAAGATGACAATGGATATGCCTACATACTGACACTTCAGTGCGAGCTCACGAAGTACGTCGAGGCATACCCACTTCCTAATAAGGAAACCGAAACAGTAGCACGAGCATTTGTTGAAGGGTTTATTTTACGCTACGGTATACCGCGCCAAATAGCAACCGACCGCGGTACTGAATTCATATCATCAACAATGCAAAATATATGTAAGTTGTTAAAAATAGAACAAATTATGTCTACTGCTTATCACCATGAGAGTCTCGGTTCTTTGGAAAACTCTCATAAGGCCTTAGGAGCTTTCCTTAGAATCCAGACGGATAACCAGGTTCATACATGGAGCAACTGGTTGCAGTATTGGTGTTTCTCTTATAACACGACTATGCATACTGAGACTAGATATACACCTTATGAGTTAGTTTTTGGAAAAATATGTTCCATCCCTAGTAACATTAAGAATAATGTGGAGCCTATATATAATTATGATGATTATCCATATGAATTAAGATATAGATTACAGAAGTCCCAAGAGGACGCTCGGAATAATTTAATTAAGTCTAAAGAACTAAGAAAGTATAACTATGTCATAAATTGTAATCCTGTTAGTTATAAGGTAGGAGAATTGTTATTAGTTAAGAAAGAAGCACGTGAAAAATTGGACCCTGTCTATATGGGACCGTATCCAGTAATCTATATATATAAAAGAAGAAACTGACTGACTGACTGACTGACTGACTGACTGACATATCAACGCACAGCCCAAACCGCTGGTTCTAGAGAGTCCAAATTTGGCACGTAGGTTCCTTATAAGGTGTAGAGGTGCACTAAGAAATGATTTTTTAAAATTCACCCCCTAAAGGGGTGAAATGGGGGTCCAAAGTTTGTATGGGGAAACAAGATTACTTAGACTATTTTATTCAAAACTTCACAGGAGTATTTCTAACAATAAATGAGTAAACACGTGTTTCAGGTTTTTTGAAAATTCAACCCCTAAAAGGGAGAAATGTGGTGACAAAGTCTGAAAATCAACATGGGTATTGTTTTTATGGTTTATCGGGTCGCTGATTACGAAAACCGCAACGATTTTAAAATCCAACGTGGCGGACGTGAATTATCATCTCCCCTGTAGGGGTGAAATGGGGTTGAAATGTCTAAATACTAAACCGCTGGTTCTAGAGAGTCCAAATTTGGCACATAGGTTCCTTATAAGGTGTAAAGGTGCACTAAGAAAGGATTTTTCAAAATTAACCCCCTAAAGGGGTAAAATGGGGGTCCAAAGTTTGTAAGGGGAAACAAGATTAGTTAGACTATTTTATTCAAAACTTCACGGGAGTATTTCTAACGATAAATGAGTAAACACGTGTTTCAGGTTTTTTGAAAATTCAACCCCTAAAAGGGAGAAATGTGGTGACAAAGTCTGAAAATAAACATGGGTATTGTTTTTATGGTTTATCGGGTCGCTGATTACGAAAACCGCAACGATTTTAAAATCCAACGTGGCGGACGTGAATTATCATCTCCCCTGTAGGGGTGAAATGGGGTTGAAATGTCTAAATACTAAACCGCTGGTTCTAGAGAGTCCAAATTTGGCACATAGGTTCCTTATAAGGTGTAAAGGTGCACTAAGAAAGGATTTTTCAAAATTAACCCCCTAAAGGGGTAAAATGGGGGTCCAAAGTTTGTATGGGGAAACAAGATTAGTTAGACTATTTTATTCAAAACTTCACAGGAGTATTTCTAACGATAAATGAGTAAACACGTGTTTCAGGTTTTTTGAAAATTCAACCCCTAAAAGGGAGAAATGTGGCGACAAAGTCTGAAAATCAACATGGGTATTGTTTTTATGGTTTATCGGGTCGCTGATTACGAAAACCGCAACGATTTTAAAATCCAACGTGGCGGACGTGAATTATCATCTCCCTTGTAGGGGTGAAATGGGGTTGAAATGTCTAAATACTAAACCGCTGGTTCTAGAGAGTCCAAATTTGGCACGTAGGTTCCTTATAAGGTGTAGAGGTGCACTAAGAAATGATTTTTTAAAATTCACCCCCTAAAGGGGTGATATGGGGGTCCAAAGTTTGTATGGGGAAACAAGATTACTTAGACTATTTTATTCAAAACTTCACAGGAGTATTTCTAACGATAAATGAGTAAACACGTGTTTCAGGTTTTTTGAAAATTCAACCCCTAAAAGGGAGAAATGTGGTGACAAAGTCTGAAAATCAACATGGGTATTGTTTTTATGGTTTATCGGGTCGCTGATTACGAAAACCGCAACGATTTTAAAATCCAACGTGGCGGACGTGAATTATCATCTCCCCTGTAGGGGTGAAATGGGGTTGAAATGTCTAAATACTAAACCGCTGGTTCTAGAGAGTCCAAATTTGGCACATAGGTTCCTTATAAGGTGTAAAGGTGCACTAAGAAAGGATTTTTCAAAATTAACCCCCTAAAGGGGTAAAATGGGGGTCCAAAGTTTGTAAGGGGAAACAAGATTAGTTAGACTATTTTATTCAAAACTTCACAGGAGTATTTCTAACGATAAATGAGTAAACACGTGTTTCAGGTTTTTTGAAAATTCAACCCCTAAAAGGGAGAAATGTGGTGACAAAGTCTGAAAATCAACATGGGTACTGTTTTTATGGTTTATCGGGTCGCTGTATCCCGGAAGGAAGAGGGAAGAGGGAAGAGGGAAGAGGGAAGAGGGAAGAGGGAAGAGGGAAGAGGGAAGAGGGAAGAGGGAAGAGGGAAGAGGGAAGAGGGAAGAGGGAAGAGGGAAGAGGGAAGAGGGAAGAGGGAAGAGGGAAGAGGGAAGAGGGAAGAGGGAAGAGGGAAGAGGGAAGAGGGAAGAGGGAAGAGGGAAGAGGGAAGAGGGAAGAGGGAAGAGGGAAGAGGGAAGAGGGAAGAGGGAAGAGGGAAGAGGGAAGAGGGAAGAGGGAAGAGGGAAGAGGGAAGAGGGAAGAGGGAAGAGGGAAGAGGGAAGAGGGAAGAGGGAAGAGGGAAGAGGGAAGAGGGAAGAGGGAAGAGGGAAGAGGGAAGAGGGAAGAGGGAAGAGGGAAGAGGGAAGAGGGAAGAGGGAAGAGGGAAGAGGGAAGAGGGAAGAGGGAAGAGGGAAGAGGGAACAGGGAAGAGGGAAGAGGGAAGAGGGAAGAGGGAAGAGGGAAGAGGGAAGAGGGAAGAGGGAAGAGGGAAGAGGGAAGAGGGAAGAGGGAAGAGGGAAGAGGGAAGAGGGAAGAGGGAAGAGGGAAGAGGGAAGAGGGAAGAGGGAAGAGGGAAGAGGGAAGAGGGAATAGTTGGTTTCTATGGATTATCAGGTCGCTGATTACTAAAAAAAAGAATGATTTTAAAATTCAACGTGGCGGACGCGTAATACCATCTCTCATGTTAGGGTGCGATGGGGTAGAAATGTCTAAATAATGACTAAAAATATGGGTGTCGTTTTTAAACGCACAGCCCAAAACCACTGATTTTAAAGAGTCCAAATTTGGAACGTAGGTTCCTTATAAGGTCTAGGGGCGCACTAATAAACGATTTTTCTAAAGGGGGTGAAATAGAGATCCAAAGTTTGTATAGGAAAACAAGCTTAGACTATTTATATTCGAAACTTCACAGGAGTATTTCTAACAATAAATGGGTAATCCTACAAGTACTCTTTATTGCACACCTCATAAAATATACAGGAGAAATACAATGCAAGACATTACAATTAGAGTTAAACAACAGGCGGTCTTATCGCTAAAGAGCGATCTCTTCCAGACAACCTTTGGGTAGTGGAGAACTTGAAAAAATAAGATTTTGTTATTAGGCGGTGCAAAAATCGGATAGTGATAATAATAATATATACATAAAAACAAAAAAAAACAAAAATATAATAAAAAATAAATACATACATACATTCAGCCAACAGATAATAGGACCATTTGAATAAAATACGAATTATGAAAAGGATAGATAGTGTTCTTTTAGTTGAGCTTTGAAAGAAACAAGAGATTTGGCGCGCCTTAAGCTAAAAGGCAAGGAGTTCCATAAACAGAAAGCTTTAAAAGTAAACGAATTATTATAAAATTTTGAGACGGAAGAAGGTACGGCAAGGAGCAAATTTTGGGCAGATCGAGCAGAAGTGAGATAAGTGAAACGCTCTTTGAGATAGCGGGGAGTTGCAGGATGAAAAAGTATACTATAAAGAAGAGCAAGAATATGAGAGTTACGACCTAAACTTAAACCTAATAGATGTTTAAATTTGTATTTGGTGCCATCTCGATTGTCGTCAAGGCCAGTGCGGGCGGCGCGGCGAGACTGGACGAGTAGTCATCGGGAAACTTCCTGCAGCCGTAATAAATGCATTCAAGCTTTTCAACAATAAAACGGCTAGACGGATATGCATGAGGGATAAGCAGATAATATCCTAACTTTAACAAATAGCCTAATTTTTAACCTGAAAAAAAGAGCATCGTTCCCGTAGGATAATGTATATTGTATAGGAACGCGGGCGAAGCCGCGGGTTAGTGCTAGTTAAGGATATGGGTGTTAATGTAAAAATTAGTATAGGTACTAAACAAAATATTATTCATAAAAATAGAACTAAGCCATATTTTGTGTAACCCATTATAATCAGTTCATAACATAATTAAGTTGTGCGCCAGATGTGCGAGATGAATCGACATTGTATTGTAAACATTGCACCATATTAGCGCACTGCCAAGCTTGCATAACAAAGGATCAGCGAACTCGGCTGACCGACTTATAGTTAGATTACGAAAAGTCAATGACTTTAAGTAGCAACATAAAATTTTGTTTTCTAGTAATAGTAAAAAAAAAAAAAGGGGGTGATGTGGTGTGGAGACTAGCCCATTTAGGCTAGCTGTTCTTTATATGGTAATCGTAATTAATCATCAATATGTACCTTATGTAACCTGTATTATTCTGATCATTATAGATTCGTACATTGAACGGTAAACATGTGTTTCATTGATAATCTCCTCCATATCGTGTAGACCCTCAAGAGCAGTCAGTTCATACATTACAGTAGATACACAACACAACATAGAAATTTCAAATTCTTATGAGTAATTATTGCAAATAACAATTCTTTATCCGGCGTAAGGCCGTCAATATCTTGGAGTATACGTATCGAGTAGCACTCACGTGCGGCCAGCAACACTCCACCCCAGCAGGTATGTATAGCGCACCATATAAATTAGGTGCAAAGTTAGGTATTAAAAAAACTACTTACTAGATCTCGTTCAAAACAATTTTCGTTGGTAGTTTTTATAGTAATGTACATCATATGTTTTTTTTAGATTTTTCGTTTTCTTATTTTAGAATTTAGAGGGGGGGGGGACCAACTTTTTTCCACTTTGGAAGCGTCTGTCACGCAAACTATTCGGTTTAGAAAAAAAATATTTTAGAAACCTCGATATCATTTTTGAAGACCTATCCATAGATGATACACTGGATTTACAAGGCGGTGATACTACCGAGAGTACTTTACGGAGCCATAGTATGGTGGCATAACGCCAACATCAAAGAATACCATAAAGAACTATCAAAAGTACAAAGACTGGCATGTTTTATGATCACGGGGGCAATGAGAACAACGCCCACGCAGGCGATGGAAATCATGCTCGGTCTCAAGTCACTTAAAATAGAAGCGGAGAAGAGGGCCATGGAACAATGGTACAGAATGAAAGCATGCAAGGAATGGAGAGGAAGCTTTGTGGACAAGGGACACGCACTTATTCAGAGGGAAGCAGGCTCGAAGATGGGGATGCTTACCCAAAACAACGACCTCATAAAGAGACAGGAGATGTTCGATAAGAAATATAGGATACACATAGGAGAAAGGGACCACTGGAAGATAGAGGTTGAACACTGCTGACTATCTGCTTTACGGATGGTTCTCGGCGGGAATCCACGAAACTAGCAGGAGCCGGCATACTGATACCGAAGCTGGACAAAAAGGTACACATACCTCTGGGGAGGTACGCTAGCGTATTTCAGGCAGAGGTATGCGGCATAATGAGATGTGCACAAATAATAGATGAATGTTCGCAGGAAGTGGGATCTGTCGTTATATACACAGATAGCCAGGCTGCACTAAAAGCGTTAGACAAACAGACGGTAAGCTCGTCCTTGGTAAAGGAATGCAGAGAAGCCCTGAACAAACTTGGAGAACACACAAAGATTACGGTAGCATGGGTACCTGGACATCAGGGTGTGACAGAGAATGAAAGGGCAGATGAGATGGCAAGGCTAGGAGCAGAGAGGGAACTCATAGGACCCGAACCTGCACTGCTAATATCGGCAGAAGTCACGAAAGGAGTTATAGCTAGGCTAATGGAGGAAGAGGCCAATAGACAATGGCGAGAGACAACGGACTGTCGACAATCGAAGATGATACTAGGAGGCATAAACAGAAAAAGGACCAGGTATCTACTGGAACTAGGTAAGAAAAATCTCAGATTATTAACAGGCATAATCACGGGACACAATAGCCTTAACAGGCACCTACATATTATGGGTGTAGTAAGTGATCCATACTGCTCGCACTGTGGACAGGAGGAGACGAGTAAGCATGTTTTAGCAGAGTGTGGCATGTATGCGATAATACGCTATAGCATCTTCAGAAAAGATAAACTAGAAGAGGAAGAGCTGAGGGACATTAACCTTAAAGATGTCCTTTCCTTCTCCAGGAGAACAAGGAGATTCGAGGAAGAAGGCTGTATGGGAGCGCCGCCGGGACAGTAACCGTTGGCTCCAATTGGGAATTGGGCTGAATGAACGCAGTCAAGCGATCGACAGCCCGCCTGTTTCCGGCCGGGCGTCCCTACACCAAATCATCATAGATACCCCACACGTATGTGTTTGATGAAAAAAATATTTTTGAGTTTCAGTTCTAAGTATGGGGAGCCCCCAATATTTATTATTATTTTTTTATTTTTGCATCAAAATCTTAATGCGGTTCACAGAATACATCTACCTACTAAGTTTCAATAGTATAGCTCTTATAGTTTCGGAAAATGACTGTGACATACGGACGGACAGACGGACAGACAGACAGACAGACAGACAGACAGACAGACAGACAGACATGACGAATCTATAAGGGTTCCGTTTTTTGCCATTTGGCTACGGAACCCTAAAAATGTATTTAATATGTGCATTGACATTTACAATCGCATTCCCAATGACATAAGGTCTATGGAAGGAAATAATTTTTTTTTTTTTTTAATAAATGGCTGCTCGATGGATGTTTCTACGGTTGTACCTTGTTTTGCCTAACAACTTTTTGCCTAATTTCAGTTTGCCTAATTTAATTTAAACTAATATTATTTAGCATAACTATTCACTTTGCCTAATTTTCATTTGAGTGAAAGTCGTTTCGTATAATACTCATTTCACATAATCTTATTTCGTCTAATTTTATTTGGCCTAATTTTTAATTCGTATAAACATATTTTGCCTATCAATTTTTGGCCTAATTTCGTTTTGCCGAATTTTTGTTTAGACTAATATTCGTTTCGTATTATACTTTTTTACATAATCTTATTTCGTCTAATTTAATTATTGCGTCTTCTGACGCTCCGCTATCCATGGTCATAAAACAAACCTAACCTAACCTACAGTTTCGGTGTTTAGCCTAACCTACTAACTGCTAAATTTTAATATACTTCCATGCAAGCAAGCATTCTGACGCTCCACTCGCTTCGCTCGCTCCGCTATCCATGGTCATAAAACAAACCTAACCTAACCTACAGTTTTCGGTGTTTAGCCTAACCTACTAACTGCTAAATTTTAATATACTTCCATGCAAGCAAGCATTCTGACGGTCCGCTATCCATGGTCATAAAACAAACCTAACCTAACCTACAGTTTTCGGTGTTTAGCCTAACTAACTGCTAAATTTGCCTAATTTCGTTTTGCCTAATTTTCAGCTATGTCTAATCAATACATAATAAAAATCGACAAGGTAAATATTATGATAATTCAGAATTAGACAAAAACTTTTTAGTTAAAACGTTATTCGGCTATGTAATGATTAGTTAAAATAAGAATCGACAAAGTGAGTTTTAGATAAAATAATATTCGACAAAACAAGAGTTATGAAAATGATCATTTAGGCAAAACGAGTTTCGACAAAATAATAATTATGAGAAATGATATTATACATAATGACTTTAGATAAAATGTTCATTATGGTAAAAGTTGTTAGACAAACTGAAATTAGACAAAAAAAAATTAGACAAATCAAGGGAATACCTGTTTCTACAGTATAAATGTTTTTCTCGAGACATGTAGAATAAGGTAGAATTAGGCTATTGACATTATATTAATCATTTAATTTTTAATAATCAATTATTGTGTCTTCTTAGTTTATTTTAATTTTTAAAAATGTGCATGCCTGTATGTAGGCTGAATACATGGTACTTTAATTGTATTTAACACCTGTAACACTGTATTCTTGGCAAATAAATCTTTGAATCTTTGAACTATATTTTTGTTACTCGATGAAAAAAGATACTTGTGTTTTTTATTCTGGCAATGATAAGCTGGGCTGTCTGATGGGTGCAAGCCATAAAATCCAAAAAAAAAATCTGATGCGCAGATAGGACGAAATTCTTTGGGATTATTTTTGATTCGTTTGCGAAACAGCACATAGTAGTCGCTCTCTTGCACTCGATTAATTAAGAATGGATCCTCCCAAACTCGTCTTTTCTGCTGCTTTTGTATTAGTTTTTTACGTCTCCGAAGCAATAAAGCTAACAGAAGTGTCTCACCGTCGGAATCCATTATGTAACTGACTGTCCAAGACGCAAACCACTCGCCACGCGAGTACGCAGCGAATTAGTTGCGCACTCGTGGCGAAATCGTAACGCGCTCGCGGCGAATTCGTTACGCGCTCGCAGCGAACTCGCTGCGCGCTCGCTTCGCTTTCAACTCGCTCGCAAATCGCAAGTGTGATAAGGCCCAAAAGAATCAAGTACTCCAACTGATAACGCTTTTCAATGCATTCTGTTTCGCACGTTTAAATATTATTTTGTCAAAAATGCAATGAAATATTGTCTTTACGTTCCTTATAATAGGCTCGGAAGTATCGCTTTTTGGGCGTAACAACTCGAGAGGACTGTAAAGGGATTTCATACTGCTTTTCAGGCCTAGGCCTGCAAAGTAACTTTTTTTTGGTTTCAACAACAAGGTCATTCACACGGTGTCCTATCGTTGACCAAAAAACGTTTGACAAATGATCACTTGAAGATGAAGATGAAGACGAAGACGAAGACGAAGACGAGACGAGATGAGACGAGACAGGATAAAGATAAGGATAAGATAAAGATAAAGATAAGATAAGATAAAGATAAGATAAAGATAAGATAAAGATAAGATAAAGATAAGATAAAGATAAGATAAAGATAAGATAAAGATGAGATAAAGATGAGATAAAGATGAAGATGAAGATGAAGATGAAGATGAAGATGAAGATGACGAAGACGAAGACGAAGACGAAGACGAAGACGAAGACGAAGACGAAGACGAAGACGAAGACGAAGACGAAGACGAAGACGAAGACGAAGACGAAGACGAAGACGAAGATGAAGATGAAGATGAAGATGAAGATGAGAGGAAGATAAGATAAAGATACACGTTTTTTGGTCAAACATTAGTGAACCCATTCACACAGCTGGCTGGTTTGACAAAAAGCAGGTTTTGTTTTTAAAGGTTGGTTGTTAGACTAAAATGTCCTATTTGTCAATTAATAACATGTTGTTCTTTGAAGTATATTTTTTTATTTCATTGTATGTTTGAGAAAAGCACTATAATACATGCCTCGTCGTGAAAACGGATTCCCGGCCTCGTATCACTATCCGGCATATACCTACTTGGCCGGAAATCCTTATTTTCCCGGCCTCTGATGTAATGAATAAGTTTCTAGTTTTGTGTAGAAGTTCGTGGAACAATGTAAAAAATCTCGCAAATTATTTTCCTTTATCACATTTCTGACTTACCCACAGCCACGCAAAATTACATCATATTACTTTGAACGGAAATCCTGTTTTGTTTATTTAATTGTACATTTTGTATTGGGGCTTACGAAAACTTGTAAATGTATAGCCACTCAATTGCTTCGAATTTTGAGTTGGACTCTATTTATATAATAAAATAAGAGCGGTGACAGGTAGCCGTAGTTACCAAAAGCAATCTAGTGGATAGGTATGTATATGTGTATCGGTATGGTTTTGTATTCAATATTCATGTATTGCACGTGTTAATCATAAGTCGCCTAGATAGTAGGTAGATATTAATAGTATCTACGATTTACCCAAGCGGTTAATTTGAGTGGCGTCATATGATGTACTTAAGTAATTTGTGTTGTTTTTAGTATTTTTGATGCTCACTGTTACACTATTATACTGATATACTGTTATTTCTCATTAAGTGAAATGTTAAATTTCTTTTGCCAAAATAAAGTTTGTTAAACTACAGAATAGATAATAGTACAATTTAAACCTAAAATGATCCGAATATAATTTACGCGGATGCTACGGGAATGACTTGCGGATATCATGGGGGTTATACTATACGTGGATTCTATGGTCACTAAACCATACACGGATACGACACGCCGTTGACATGTTAGTCTGTGTCGTATGATACGTTGTAATGGGAGGAGACCTTTATTCTAAACCTGATCGAATTACCATTATTTGTCAAACAAAACTGTTTCCAAAGTGCGATTAGGTATTAGTTGGGCTTTGGACAAGGTTCTTTCTGTTCAAAGCCTGTTCCACGAGTGATCCTGGTGATAATGTCCCAGGCGCGCCGGGGCTGGTCTCTGGGCGCGTAGTGAGTGGCGTTCAGCACGAAGACGTCCGTGAGCATGCGCGCGCGCCGCACGCAGCCCGCCCACTGCCCATCCACCCGCCACCCGTATTGCTTCGCTGCCCTGTACTCCTCGACACCGGTGAAGTTGAAATGATTCCTTAAGAAGTCAACAATGCCGGCATAGGGTACTATTGTGTCATCTTCTCCACCATAAAGGGTAACCGGATAATAATCTAGTAGTTCTGATAACCAGGGTGCCATAGACGCCCAATAATCCAAATAGTTTAAATAAAAATATACTGTATAATTCAATCCAGTGTATGGTACGTTTCCGACATGGATTGCTTTGCGCACAGTGTTTTTAGTCAGCACCGCAGTATAATTGATGTCAGGCGTATCATTTTTGTAGTTAATATTTACATACTTCTTAAGCCATGACGTATAATTATACTCAGATCTCATTTTGTGGTCACTTTTATAGCCCAGGGTAGAGCCTTGAAAATTTGCCTGTCTCTTACAATTGTTATCATCGTCCTTCTGTTTGTAGCGAAGTAATATTTTTTTGTCGTGATTTACGGATTCAATAAAATTCTTCTGACTTTCGGGATTGATCCAGGCTCCACCAATAGCAAGCCCTTTAAGGTTTAGCTTCGTTGTTTCCGTGGAGTTCTTCTTAAGGATTATGTGAGCGAGAGCCGGTACGTACTTTCCAGCGTAAGACTCTCCAGTGATAAAGAATTCGTTCTTCTGCAGTTCTGGGAAGAGCTGGAAGAACTGAGTCACGGTGGAGTACAGCTGCTCACCCACATGCGTCTCGTTGGTGCAGAACCCCTCCTCCTGCTGGGTGAAGCTGAACCCCGCGCCCACGGGGTTATCAATATAAATGAGGTGGTGGTTCAGCGCCCAGTGGTACTGTCTACGCTGAAATTGGTCATTATAGACTGTAATCGGTCCGTTCTCGACAAACAAACCGAACAGCGAAGAGACACCCGGACCTCCCTGCAGCCACAGCACCACCGGCGCCTTCTCTTTGTCCGGCGACATGCTCGGGAAGTACCACAGGAATTGGTTCGAGCCGTAGTCCTTGTTGACGGTGAAGAAGCCGGCGTAGCTCTCGATCTGTAAGCTGTCGTTCAGCTCTACTCGCGCCAGCCGCCTGGCCTCGGCAATGTCGCCTCGCTCGATGTACGGCGTCAGAAACAGGGGCTCGCCGGGGTCCACATCATCAGCCCAGTTCTCCTTCCGCTGGGGGAGGCATCCGCCTAATACTATTACTTGTAAAACAAACAAAACCCACAGTAGGTTCAACATTGCGATGGCGAATAAAGAAAAGATACACGTGATGGAAGTCATATAAATACCAAAGCGTTCCCCTTTTATTACGCGCATATTTCATATTCCAGTTAAAATTCCGAAGCTATTAAAAACATACCAAGATAATTAACATATGAAAATATCGATACCTGTGCTTTTATACACCTTAAGTATTATGTGACTCTTTTTTTAACCAAGGGTAGGGAGGTGGGTTCTCGACGTGACGGCCTAATTGTGCCGCATGACTTCATCATTATCAACTTGTTGCTGGACATAGGTACGACTCTCAATTGCGCCACTGAACACGATTGTCAGGCACTCTCTTCCAGCTGCTACCAGCCACTCTGCTAATACCATCCTTCCACCTTGTCTGAGGACGTCCTACGTGTCCTACGGGTCTCCATTCGAGAACGTCTAGACCATCGGTTGTCAACTTGTCAGTGCTTCAGCACAGTAAGAAACGCTCCTCCTGGTACACCGGCTCGGCAGTTTTCCATCTTTTTGGTTATGATAAATTTATGACAGTTCCATCATTAAGTACAAATATATCTTAACACTAGCTGTGCCCCGCGGTGTTACCCGCTCATCCCACGGGAACACTAAATTTGTTCGCGATGAAAAGTATCCTATGTCCTTTCCCGGGTCTCTAACTATCTCCATACCAAATTTCATCTAATTCGGTTCAGTGGTTTAAACGTGAAGAGGTAACAGACAGACAGACAGACAGACACACTTTCGCATTTATAATATTAGTATGGATTTAGTATGGATATCCAAGTTTGGCAGGCGTAATATTTTAGATTTTCCTTAAAAACTGTAAGTAGAAGTTTAAGAGACATTCAAAGTCGTGAAGGTAGACTAAAGACAACGACTAACCAAGTCTAGCAAGACATTACATATAGGTATTAGGCCCAAAATCTATAATGCTATCTCTATCTCTGATAACATTTAAATTTTAAACTATTGGATGTTCCTTTAATAACGAACTGCAGAAAATGAAACAAATAGATTTACAAATACATTTATTGAAAAAATATAATGTACAGAGAGGTAACGGTTAAATTCTATACTTAAAAAACAAATTCACAAATTGCATAACCTGAACTAGGGTTCCCCCTGTGTTTCAGGCAATAAGAAAGCCTTTACATTATTTAATTTAAGTACATATTTATCTATATTACAATAATCTTATTGTAGCTTAAATACTAAAATTTACACTTAAGTACTAAATTAAACAAATATTTATTTAATTACAGCCAGTAAGTTGTTCTCTTTATCTTCGTACGTCATAGTTTGTAGTGGTAGTGAATCACGAACAATATGGAAAAAGATTAAAATTTTTATGATCAAAAGTCCTTGCTATATAGCATGTTGAAAGTAGCTATTTTTAACCGACTTCAAAAAAAGGAGGAGTGTTCTCAATTCGACTGTTTCTTTTCTTGTTTGTTACCTCAGAACTTTTGACTGTGTGAATCGATTTTGATGATTCTTTTTGTATTTGAAAGCTGGTGCTTTGCGTGTGGTTCCATTGAAATCAGTTCCAGTTCTGACAAAGACACCTATGAGAAAGTCATATAAATGTTATTGTATGTTCCATTTCGCTCATTGAAGTCGGTTATTCTTTGGGAAAAAGTGATTATATTTGAATCACTAAAAAGCAAAAAAAACCGACTTAAAACGAAAAACATTAAAAGCAAAAAATAGCCAGATCATGTCCTACATTTGACTTACCTTTTGAAAACAATGACAAACCTCACGTAAATTTGCGTGACATCTGTTTTCATAGTAATAATGGAGTGGTTCGGCATCGACTTCAAAAGGATCGGGTTATTTTTAGCTTTTCAGTTTTTTTTTTGAAGTCAGTTCTTTTTTTGTTGTGATACTTGATGTGCAAAATGTCTAAGAAAGTAACAATTTACAAATATATTTATTATAGTGTAGGAAACAGTAACTATAGAGATCGAGTTATTCATTGGAAGTCGTGTTTTCGGAGAGTGATTTTAATTATTATTTTTAAGTATAAGTAAAATGAAATCAATGAGAAGGATTATCAACTTGCACTTTTCGCATTTCATAGGCTTTATCTTCTAACAAATTCTATCCTAATATTTCTCTCTTCTTTACCATAGTATCTGAACCCGTTATAATAGTAACAATATAGATGTAAGTACAAAAATATTTCTAAGTATCAGTATTGTTTTATCGAGTTATACGCGATGTTGCAACACGCTGTTTTTTAGGGTTCCGTAGCCAAATGACAAAAAACGGAACCCTTATAGATTCGTCATGTCTGTCTGTCTGTCTGTCTGTCTGTCCGTCTGTCCGTCCGTATGTCACAGCCATTTTTTTCCGAAACTATAAGAGCTATACTGTTGAAACTTGGTAGGTAGATGTATTATGTGAACCGCATTAAGATTTTGATGCAAGAATAAAAAATAATAATAAATATTGGGGGCTCCCCATACTTAGAACTGAAATTCAAAATTTTTTTTTCATCAAACACATACGTGTGGGGTATCTATGGATAGGTCTTCAAAAATGATATCGAGGTTTCTTTTTTTTTTCTAAACCGAATAGTTTGCGTGACAGACGCTTCCAAAGTGGAAAAAAGTTGCCCCCCCCCCCCCCCCTCTAACTTCTAAAATAAGAAAATGAAAAATCTAAAAAAAACATATGATGTACATTACTATAAAAAATACCAACGAAAATTGTTTTGAACGAGATGTAGTAAGTAGTTTTTTTAATACCTAACTTTTCACCTAATTTATATGGGGCGCTATACATACCAGGTGCAAACTTAACTTAACCACCTAGGGATGGAAAGTGTTTGTACGGAACCCTCGGTGCGCGAGTCCGACTCGCACTTGGCCGGTTTTTTTTTAATTCGCTGCCATTTTCTAGTCTTTACTTTCATTAGCCAGACTATATATAAGGTTCTACAAACTCGCACACATAAAACCAAAACCGGCTTCATCTTTTGCAAATCTGTTGTATCTATGAAGACTCTCGTTCTAGGCGTAGGTATTTATTCTAAGTATTTACGACGCATTGGGCTTGTCTAGAAATGAAATTGATATGTATTTTTTTTTTCAAATAAATTAAATATTTAGTTTTCTTCAAAATATAATCTAATTTACAATTGGTTACAAAAAAGTTCAAGAGTGCGATTGTCAATTAGGCTTTGGACACGTTTCGTCCTGTTCAAAGCCCTTTCCATGAGTGATCCTGGTGATCAGGTCCCAGGCGCGCCGGGGCTGGTCCGCGGGCACGAAGTGAGTGGCGTTCAGCACGAAGACGTCCGTGAGCATGCGCGCGCGCCGCACGCAGCCCGCCCACTGACCATCCACCCGCCACCCGTATTGCTTCGCAGCCCTGTACTCCTCGATACCGGTGAAGTTGAAATGATTCCTTAAAAAGTCAACGATGCCGGCATAGGGTACTGTTCTGTCATTTTCTCCACCATAAAGGGTGACCGGATAATAGTCCAGCAATTCTGACAACCAGGGTGCCATAGACCGATAAATATCGTCTTGCAAATAGTTTTGTACAGTATTATTACAAGCTGTATATGGTAAGTTTCCGACGTGGATTGCTTTGCGCACAGCGTTTTTGGTCAACACAGCAGTATAATTGAAGTCAGGCATATCATTTTTGTAGTTATTTACAAACTCCATAGGCCATGACGTACAATTATACTCAGATTTCATTTTGTTGTCACTTTTATAGCCCAGGGCATAGCCTTGAAAATTTGCCTGACTCTCAGAATTGTTATTATCGTCCTTCTGCTTGTAGTGAAGTAATAATTTTTTGTCGTCATTTACAGATTCATAAAAATGCCTCTGACTATCGGGATTGATCCAGGCTCCACCAATAGCAAGCCCTTTAAGGTTTAGCTTAGTGGTTTCCGCGGAGTTCTTCTTAAGGATTGTGTGAGCGAGCGCCGGTACGTACTTTCCAGCGTAGGACTCTCCGGTGATAAAGAACTCGTTTTGCTGCAGTTCTGGGAAGAGCTGGAAGAACTGAGTCACGGTGGAGTACAGCTGCTCGCCCACTTGCGTCTCGTCGGTGCAATACCCCTGATTATTCATGGTGAAACTGAACCCCACGCCCACGGGGTTATCGATGTAAATGAGGTGGTGGTTCAGCGCCCAGTGGTACTGTCTACGCTTAATCTGGTAATTTTCGACTGTAATCGGGCCGTTCTCGACAAACAGACCGAACATCGAAGAGCACCCTGGGCCTCCCTGCAGCCACAGCACCACCGGCGCCTTCTCTTTGTCCGGCGACATGCTCGGGAAGTACCACAGGAATTGGTTCGAGCCGTAGTCCTTGTTGACGGTGAAGAAGCCGGCGTAGCTCTCGATCTGTAAGCTGTCGTTCAGCTCTACTCGCGCCAGCCGCCTGGCCTCGGCAATGTCGCCTCGCTCGATGTACGGCGTCAGAAACAGGGGCTCGCCGGGGTCCACATCATCGGCGTGAAGCTTCTCGCGCTGGGGGAGGCACCATCCTGCTCTTATTGCTTGTAAAACCAAGAGCACACACAGTAGATTCGACATTGTCACGGTTGGTATGGACCACCATACTCGTGGAAGTAATATAAATACCAAGGGTTAGCATTTTATTACATGTTTTTGCATAGTTCAGTAAAAATACCAACTCTATCAAAACATGCCTAGAACACTACATATGAAAATACCGATAACTGTCTTTCTGTATATTATTTTTTTCTTATTTGGTAGATTAGACTAGACACCTAATACTAACTAGATATAGATCATAGGGCGAGTCCATTGCGGTTTGTAATCAAGATGTGTTGTGTTGTATGATGTTTATGTGTTCACACCAACGTACAGTTTGTTCTCGGTTCGGTTTTATGGTGGGCCTTAACAAATGGTCTTGAATTTCAGTAGTTATAAAGCTGATTACGTAGGCGAATGTTGCTTTATCTTATTAAACATGGGGAAGACTAGAAATAACAGTACTAAGTACTTACTTTATATATGTATTTTTCTATTTTCATAAATTCTTGAATACAAGAACGACATGGTGGGTCGCTAACTCCATATGAAAAAATGTGCCATCCGCGTGTATGTTGTGCGGCTTATGGATAATTGAAATCTAATACTTAATAAAAAATGATTATTACGTTATCGAAGCAGACGAGTAAGACTAGTAGTTGTATTGTCACTGTAGTGTTTGTGGTAGTATCTATACATAAATAGATATACGCTGTCTCGGGCGCACGTCACATGGGATGCTGCGTGAGTGACACGCGAGCCGTTGGCGAGAGTGAATGCTAGACATCGCTGTGTGTGCGTGCGGCGAGTGAGCCAGTGTTACGAACATATGCCTTCTACAGGCAGATCCTACATTTGGCGACGAGTGAAAAGGTAATCAACGTTTATTTTGTTACAAGAAAGGAAAGCAAATAAAAAGAGAGAGAGGAAACCTGTAAAAAATAGTGAAATAAAGTTATTTACGGATCTAACCACTTTTGTGCGAAAGGAAAAGTAATAAATTACAAAAACTATGTCATTATGTTAGTATTTGGCTTAGTATTATTTGAGTATCATGAAATTACTTTAAGAAGAATAAAGATTCTGATTTGTGTTTGCAAGTTGTATGGCAAATTTTGAGGAAGTTCGTACAATTTCGACAAAGCAAAAACGCGTCGGAAATTGTTGATATTTACATTTTATAATCACGGTGTCATTATAAAAAAAATATAATTAATGCTGCTTTGTGTTTGCAAGTTGAAATTAGTATTATATTTTACATAAGTATACTTACATGTTTTAATACGGCTAATTTTGAGGTTGTGTTTGTAGTTTGTACAATTTTGACAAAACAAAAATATGCGTCGGAAATTGTAGCAAATAAGTCTTAAAAGTGTAAATTGTAGTATCACGATGCCATTGTATAATTTAATTTATTTTGAACGAAATAAAGGATTGGATTTTGATTCCAATTTGTAATGCACATTTGGAATCTATTTAAGTCAAGATCATTAAAGAATAAATAATCCAACGTAGCAATTACAGCCTGATTAATATTATAAAGTAGAATGTCTGACTAGGTATATAATTACATACAGCAAGATTATTTAGTATAATACATCACTACAAGTTTCTAATGATAATTGTTATGGTACGAAATTTAATATTTTTTCATTATAATGCTATCCATCTTACCGATTTATAGATGATATGCCTAGGATAGGATACTGTAATCATATTACAGTTTTCATTTAATATTACATAATATATAATATACATCTTGCATGTTATGCATTGCATGCAGGCTTTATAATAAATATGTTAATCTTACTATTGATGATTGATGATATTTTGCTATGTGAGAGACGAATAGCCTATAGTAACGTGAGACTTATTAGCCGACGTAAATATTAGATACGTTTATGGTAAATAGAGTCCAAAGTTAAGTACGTGAAGAGATCTCCATATAAGAATATTGATTAGTTAGATAAAAGTAAATGTTATATAACAAATATATAGTCAAATTTGTTTTCCTTTTTGTGGCAAGTAGGCGTTGAGGACATTTTTATAAGATTATCGTGTCCCATTAAATTGGAATAAAGGCCACCATTAAATTGGTTTACGATACTCCATTAAATTGGAATAGAAGTCACCATTCAATTGGTTTTCGAGACTCCATTAAATTGGAATAGATGGCTCCATCAAATTGGAATAGACGGCTCCATTAAATTGGAAATGCACGGCTCCATTAAATTGGAATATCAGGCTCCATTAAATTGGAAATGCAAGGCTCCATTAAATTGGAAATGCAAGGCTCCATTAAATTGGAAATGCAAGGCTCCATTAAATTGGAATGACAGGCTCCATTAAATTGGAATGACAGGCTCCATTAAATTGGAATGACAGGCTCCATTAAATTGGAAATGCAAGGCTCCATTAGATTGGAATAACAGGCTCCATTAAATTGGAATGACAGGCTCCATTAAATTGGAATGACGGGCTCCATTAAATTGGAATGACAGGCTCCATTAAATTGGAATGTCAGGCTCCATTAAATTGGAAATGCAAGACTCCATTAAATTGGAATGACAGGCTCCATTCAATTGGAATAACAGACGCCATTAAGTTGGCATGACGGACTCCATTCAATTGGAATGACAAACTACATTACATTAGAACACCCGACTGCATTAAATTGGAACACTAGACTTCATTAAATTAGATAACAAAAGACTCCATTATATTGGATAATTAACTTCCATTACATTGAAACCCTTGTTTGGCAAATAGTTTCAAGATCTCCCTTCAGTTATGTAATCTGTGGTTTTAGCTTCATGTTTCTTCAAATACCATTTATTCAATAGATATATTTGTTAAGATAGTAAAGTCTGGTAGCAAATGTTGATGTACCTAACCCGTATTGCGAGAAGAAAGAGATATGAAAGGAGTAGTAGAAAAAAGCTGTATTTGAAAAAAATATACTCCTAATTATCAATCTTAATCATGGTTATGTAAGTAACTTCATGAAATAGTTAGGAACAGAAACCATACCTTAATAAGATACAAACCTGATATGAGTAAGCAATGCATATACATTTGTATTTATAAAGTATATCGGTTCAAGTAAATTTTGAAAGTGATAGATGATATTCATACAATCCTACACTCGCATTAATAATTCCCTCAGTCGATAAAATTTAGTCTTAAGGCCGTTCCCTGAGCCAGAAATGCAAAAATACCCCAAAAATTATCCTATTTTTCTACGAAACGTTGATATTAGTAAACGAGGGAAAAATATATATCATTCTTGATTATATTATCTTTAATAACACAGCATTCGATACACGATTCATAACACTTCGCTCGATACAATTAATTCCCAAAGTAACCTCCAATTCGAATTTTTACTCCAACTTTACTTGTTTTTTTTCTACGTGACACTATGAAATAAAAAAAGGAGAAAAATCAATCATAACTAAAATAGTAATTTTACAGCTTCCGAATTTCAATAATTGAAGCCAATATTTTTAAAATAAATAATCATCGACAAATTCTTACGAAAAAAGATATCGCCTTACGACCCGCAAGCTCTGTCTCCGTCACTCTTTTGAAATGTGACTGTGATGTGACAGGGACGGGTGGCCTGAGGAGGGGCTCGGGGTTCTGGCTCAGGGAACGGCCTTAAATATCAACCACTTTATCAATGATGTGGCCGCCCGAAGAACCTCTGATTTGATCGGTGGTCGACTATGGTAAAGAAATGATACCTGACCTGACCAGATCAGCAATAATAATAAAATCTGATTGGGTGCTGGCCTTTATATAATAACGCTGACAAATAATATAAAACGTGTAATAGACAAAGTACCTAGTAGATAATTGAAATGTTAGAAATAGATCTACTGTTTTATTAGTGATTTGGCATCACTCCTGAGCCTCCGCAACAGGTCAGTTTCGATGTAATATCTCAACAGATTAGTCGTTTTAAAGTGCTCGAAATCGCTTATATTCCACTTTGATTGGTAATGGTAACCAACAGCATTTATTCAGCTGTTATATATTAGTGGCAACGAAGTAACCATAGGTACCTTATTAATTATTAATGCGTGTGATGGGAGTCAAGAAAACTAAACATACTGTTTCGTTGCTTCTACGAATGTGATTTTATATTGTCGAAAGCTACATAAGCCATATTTTGATACTTTTACTTACCTAATTCTAAAATTATGGTTGCATTTTTACAGCATGATATCAATTTTTGAGTGATTTGATAACATTTATTCGACTTGAAAAATGGATACTGAATCTAAATTGCGGTTTCTTATATTTCATAAGTTTGAGTCATATGTAATGAAATAAACTTACTACTTACCTTGTTGTCTACCTTCTGTTTTGTAAACAACAAGAGTAAATGGAGTTGATATCTATATTGGATAATAATGTTTCAAATAATAATAATAAATTCCAAAGGAATCAGATACATTTACGTACTTATATGTTACTCAAATTCTGATACTTAAATAGGACTCCCGTATCCGGATATTGTCGAATTTGGCGAGATACAGGTTTTTATAGAGCTAGTAAGAGAAAATCTAAATAAAACATCTTACAACCAATTCTTATTGTTACCTTATAAAAATGATAAGTAACAGCAATGTTATAATAGTAGAAACAAAGGAAAGGAAATATATAATATTACGCGAAGAGTGTTCATTTTGTTTATTACATCTGATAATTATTTTGATAATTAATTAGTATATAATATATTTAGTGTAGATATTTCTCAGTCAGTGACACTAGGTCTACGCCATTTAGATGAGGTGCGATTTCTTGCTTATGTAAAATTTGGTAAATATACATAGGTATTCTGTGGTAGTCATAGAAATAGAGATCTCAATTGATTTATGTGACGAAATCGTCGATACGTGACTTCGAATTGTATTTGTCTGGTATAAAATATTGAAATGTTACGTTGTGGCGTTATGACGGAGTTCAAAGGTCGTTTATTTAACTTTTTGTGGTTTTAAAAGAGCATTTTTAATGGTATAAGTTCTGTAACTGCTGAATCGAGAGCTTTGGGAAATGTAAACTTCAACATATCAACAAATTTTATACTATATTCCGTGTTTTAAAGATGCTACTTACTCACATGGGTGATGTTTATAGACCATCAGTGATTTTAAAGGAGCATGGTCAAAAAAGCGCATAAGTTCAAACTTCGAGAATACTGATTTGTATGCATTCCATTCCATTTATTTATACTCGACTCGTACTTACGACTATTTCTCGGTCATATAGTCTTAACGTGTCATGACTATTTTGCGAGTTGATTTATTGGGTTATTGGTGATATAACATATTTCCCAAATTGAAAGACTATAGAATATGGATGAAAAGGCTAGAAAACTATCATTTCAAGAACAACAGGACCTCTATCACAATATTTATCTTAGACTTAGAGTTAAAGCAGTAACAAGGAGAAAAAGGAGAAGGGAAAGGAATATACTTATAAGAGATAGCAAACAAAGAAGGATGATTTAGAGAAGTAGATGTATCTTATATTAAGGAAATGGAGACAAACCAACGTAAGTTTAAATTGTATAATCCACAGGGTCTAGTGACATGCACCGGTGGGGATGTCACGGTTAGGAATGAACAGTTAGGACAAACACTAAGGCTACATCTGAAGAAGGTAGAAGAATAGAAAGCAATCGTAGAAAATGAGACTGAGTACACATTTATATGTATATATTCCTTATTTGTTGCACCAAGGTTGTATTACGACAAAGCTTGTATTACGGGTACACTGTCTGTCAACTTTAGGGCAAGGCAGAGGAATTGTAGACTAACTTAAACATAATTACAATACTTACCTACTCACACATAACTGGGATTCTATAGATTCCCTGTAATTCAAACACATTATTGATATGCAGTTAGGCATAAAGTGAATTCTGTGAATTTGAGTTCAAATAATTAAAAGCTTTTTAACATGGAAGGGATGTAGTGTTTGTGGTAGTATCTATACATAAATAGATATACGCTGTCTCGGGCGCACGTCACATGGGATGCTGCGTGAGTGACACGCGAGCCGTTGGCGAGAGTGAATGCTAGACATCGCTGTGTGTGCGTGCGGCGAGTGAGCCAGTGTTACGAACATATGCCTTCTACAGGCAGATCCTACAGTCACAATCAACATGTGGAGATCCGAAAGGACAATTAAGAAATAAGGTGTGTGTTTCTGGACATACGACTCTCAATTGCGCCACTGAACACGATTGCCAGGCACTCTCTTCCAGCTGCTACCAGCCACTCTGCTAATATCATCCCTACACATACGTGTCTCCACTCGAGAACGTCTAGTCCATCGGTCGTCAGTTCTTCAGCAAAGTAAGAATAAACGCTCCTCCTGGTACACCGGCTCGGCAGTTGTTAATCTCATTGGGTATGATAAATTTATGGCAGTTTCATCATTAAGCACCAGTATATTTTAACATACCTATCGGAGTTCGGCAGGCGTAATATTTTAGATTTTCATTAAAAACTGTAGGTAGAAGTTTAAGAGACATTCAAAGCAGTGAAGGTAAACAAAAGACAACGACTAACCAAGTCGAGCAAGACATACATATAATAGGCCGCAACTTGTCCGTCCTGACAATTAATTTCACGATGAGTGTAAACCGCTTAATACAATAATTAAATTTGTCTCACGAAAGTTTTAATAAGATTATGGATGAATCCCTTCTCGACGAACGAACTGACTTGCGGACAAGCAGTATAGTAGGGTAGTACATAAATATTTCTGAAGTCAGTTTAATTATACATTTTAGGGTTCCGTTCACAAAGTTGGTATTTTTAGAGTTTTGGACAATCCCTTAAGGAGATATTCTTATATATTATAACCACATGTAATGATTATGACATGTAAAAATCTTTTGTTACAATCAATTGTTATGTTTCTTACTATTATTATATTATCTAATTTTTATCTTTATGACGATCATAATATAAATGCATTTAAAATTGTCTTAGCGTAATTTATACTGACATTTTATATTATGAAATAAATAAATCTAAACCTAAATCAAAGTGTAAAAACGGGTCCTATTAAGTACTAAAGTTGTGTCCACACTTCTATAACATTTCACCATACCCGATCTCCGTCGCGTAGCATGTACCTACATACATATAGCGGCACATCGGTTTGCTCGAAATCCATGTTGCTATACGTATCTTCAGTACCCCGTCACAGTACATGTGTACCTATTATAAATCCATGTTGCTATACGTATCTTCAGTACCCCGTCACAGTACATGTGTACCTATTATAAATCCATGTTGCTATACGTATCTTCAGTACCCCGTCACAGTACATGTGTACCTATTATAAATCCATGTTGCTATACGTATCTTCAGTACCCCGTCACAGTACATGTGTACCTATTATAAATCCATGTTGCTATACGTATCTTCAGTACCCCGTCACAGTACATGTGTACCTATTATAAATCCATGTTGCTATACCTATCTTCAGTACCCCGTCACAGTACATGTGTACCTATTATAAATCCATGTTGCTATACGTATCTTCAGTACCCCGTCACAGTACATGTGTACCTATTATAAATCCATGTTGCTATACGTATCTTCAGTACCCCGTCACAGTACATGTGTACCTATTATAAATCCATGTTGCTATACCTATCTTCAGTACCCCGTCACAGTACATGTGTACCTATTATAAATCCATGTTGCTATACGTATCTTCAGTACCCCGTCACAGTACATGTGTACCTATTATAAATCCATGTTGCTATACCTATCTTCAGTACCCCGTCACAGTACATGTGTACCTATTATAAATCCATGTTGCTATACGTATCTTCAGTACCCCGTCACAGTACATGTGTACCTATTATAAATCCATGTTGCTATACGTATCTTCAGTACCCCGTCACAGTACATGTGTACCTATTATAAATCCATGTTGCTATACGTATCTTCAGTACCCCGTCACAGTACATGTGTACCTATTATAAATCCATGTTGCTATACGTATCTTCAGTACCCCGTCACAGTACATGTGTACCTATTATAAATCCATGTTGCTATACGTATCTTCAGTACCCCGTCACAGTACATGTGTACCTATTATAAATCCATGTTGCTATACGTATCTTCAGTACCCCGTCACAGTACATGTGTACCTATTATAAATCCATGTTGCTATACGTATCTTCAGTACCCCGTCACAGTACATGTGTACCTATTATAAATCCATGTTGCTATACCTATCTTCAGTACCCCGTCACAGTACATGTGTACCTATTATAAATCCATGTTGCTATACGTATCTTCAGTACCCCGTCACAGTACATGTGTACCTATTATAAATCGCTGACTGAGAAATATTTACTTTCGCGAACTTTAGTTTCAAAATCCTTATTATTAAATTTTATTGTAAAAAAGATCCTTATTCTAATTGAAATAATCAGGTCAGTGACGACTGACAGCAACGCCCGAGCCGCTTGGCGCGGCTCGTGAATTTTAAAACTG
Organism: Apotomis turbidana; assembly: GCA_905147355.2. Classification (NCBI taxonomy): domain Eukaryota; kingdom Metazoa; phylum Arthropoda; class Insecta; order Lepidoptera; family Tortricidae; genus Apotomis; species Apotomis turbidana. The sequence goes on from LR990299.1 coordinate 18,947,903, forward strand.
TGAATCTATTCGATGGTAATAATAGACATGTTGACTATTTTTTTTTGAGGATGTCAATCGATTCTATTTTTTATTGTGATCAAATGTCTATATGGGACTGACTACACTTAAATTGCTCTAAAAGTCAGAAATTACCGTCAAAGTTCAACATTTCTACGTAGCGCTAAAAACGCTCCATACAAAACGCGTCAGGCTAGTGACGTCACAGGCCGGTATAGGTACCAATAATTGTATGGAAAAATTAAGAAATTTGGCATGTTCACCGTGAAAAAGTGCGTTTAAGTTCATAGTTGTCATACAATTATTGTTTCGTAAAATTATGAGGATTCTGAAAACATTTTCAAAATTTATTTTGGATTAAAAAAAAAATCATAAAATTTGCGTACCTTTGAAGTCACATATTTCCAAAAAAGATATATGTTTCTGGATTTTTTTTCTTTGTTTCGTGATATATTTAGCTAATTTTATTCATATAACTACAGTACGCTGTAGAATTCAACATCAGTCAAATAGCCTATTGCATAATGTATATAATCCTCTTTTTGCTTATGTTGATTGAGAATGTTGATTCACATTATACTCGTATAAGAGCAAAATCATGAGTTTACTTTTATTGTTTGATTGTAGTAATGGGATTACATACACTAATGGAATTTATATTAAGGAAAAAGTTAATATTTCTTTACACTATCTTTAATATTCAAATTTTTATGACGTATCTCTATCCGCAGTGCTCTAACCCTCAAAATTAAAAATGTTGTGTAATAGAATAATTAATTAGTTCTTAGTGAAATACAATTGCAATTTGGATTCGAATTATATCCTTATTTTACAACATGCAAAAATATGAAATACCTAAGCTATACAAAATGGACATCTCTAAAAAACGTTTTTATTTTCAAACAGCTCAGCAAAAGCCAAAGATTTTAGAGTTATGGCTGCCAAGTCAAAATATCTAAGTTCGGCCCTGCATACTGTACATCCGTATTCGTCAGCAAAATTCATTTCTACCCACTTTAGTTTTAACTATCATTTGTAGTAGTTATTGTCTACGAGTGTGAGCGGCAAGGGCTTTTCACTTTCATACAATGAATTGGCTTCAAGTGTTTATATATAGTTTATATATATATAACTTTGTATTTTTGTTTGTTTGAAGTTTGTATTTTTGTAAAAACTCATTTAAGCTACTTCGAAAAGCGTGGAGAAACTACACAAAGGCAGACTAGATTAAAAGGGAGGCATCTGCTACAAAAGCCGCGCTGCCATACAATGCTTTATAAGAAAAAAAAACCGGCCTAGTGCGAGTCGGACTCGCGCACCGAGGGTTCCGTTCAAACACTTTCCATCCCTAGGTGGTTAAGTTAAGTTTGCACCTGGTATGTATGGCGCCCCATATAAATTAGGTGCAAAGTTAGGTGTTAAAAAAACTACTTACTAGATCTCGTTCAAAACAAGTAGTTTTTATAGTAATGTACATCATATGTGTTTTTTAGATTTTACATTTTCTTATTTTAGAGGTTAGAGGGGGGGGCAACTTTTTTCCACTTTGGAAGCGTCTGTCACGCAAACTATTCGGTTTAGAAAAAAAATATTAAAAAAACCTCGATATCATTTTTGAAGACCTATCCATAGATACCCCACACGTATGTGTTGGATGAAAAAAATATTTTTGAGTTTCAGTTCTAAGTATGGGGAGCCCCCAATATTTATTATTATTTTTTTATTTTTGCATCAAAATCTTAATGCGGTTCACAGAATATATCTACCTACCAAGTTTCAACAGTAATAGCTCTAATAGTTTCGGAAAAAAATGGCTGTGACATACGGACGGACAGACGGACGGACAGACAGACAGACAGACAGACATGACGAATCTATAAGGGTTCCGTTTTTTGTCATTTGGCAAATATTGTCTTTACGTTCCTTATATGGAAAAAGATTAAAATTTTTATGATCAAAAGTCCTTGTAAGCATGTTGTAAGTAGCTATTTTTAACCGACTTCAAAAAAGGAGGAGGGTTCTCAATTCGACTGTTTCTTTTCTTGTTTGTTACCCCAGAACTTTTGACTGTGTGAACCGATTTTGATGATTCTTTTTGTATTTGAAAGCTGGTGCTTTGCGTGTGGTTCCATTGAAATCAGTTCCAGTTCTGACAAAGACATCTATGAGAAAGTCATATAAATATGTTATTGTATGTTCTATTTCGCTCATTGAAGTCGGTTATTCTTTGGGAAAAAGTGATTATATTTGAATCACTAAAAAGCAAAAAATAAAGAAATACATTTTTAACAAAAAAATAACCGACTTAAAACGAAAAAATTTAAAAGCAAGAAATAGCCAGCTCATGTCCTACATTTGAATTACCTTTTGAAAACAATGACAAACCTTACGTAAACTTGCGTGACATCTGTTTTCATAGTAATAATTGAGTGGTTCGGCATCGACTTTTAAAGGATCGGGTTATTTTTAGCTTTTCAGTTTTTTTTTGAAGTCGGTTCTTTTTTTGTTGTGATACTTGATGTGCAAAATGTCTAAGAAAGTAACAATTTACAAATATATTTATTATAGTGTAGGAAACAGTAACTATAGAGATCGAGTGATTTATTGGAAGTCGTGTTTTCGGAGAGTGATTTTAATTATTATTTTTAGGTGTAAAGTAAAATGAAATCAATGAGAAGGATTATCAACTTGCACTTTTCGCATTTCATAGGCTTTATCTTCTAACAAATTCTATTCTAATATTTCTCTCTTCTTTACCATAGTATCTGAACCCGTTATAATAGTACCGTGAAACATGCCAACTTTGCCCGTTTTTTTCGTAAAAACCCGAACTTCTCTCTTTTTTTCTATGACGGGATAAAGTTTTTTTTTGTCTAACGCATCCATCGTATTCATATGCATGCGTTTATTATGAGAAACAATTTTTAAATCTGTATTTAACCAACTTTTTTATAAATTTTCACCTCGGGTAAAGTTATCTAAACTATTGCCAACATTGCCCAAATCGATTATTTTCGTAACTATAGCCCCTACAACGTTAAGATAAGGATCAGTATAAAATCTGGGGTAATAATGGCGTTCCACGTAAATATCTTGGTCTTAACTATACAAACACGTGTGCAATATGGGTGGGCAATGTTACATAGGTATTTTGTTTTACTCCATACAAGCCGAATCAAGCAGTTTGAAATTGTCAGGGTTGTCACTTTTGGTTGAGTAAACCATCTTTACCAATACCTTATTATTGGGTACTTTTATTATGCTTAATATTGGGTACTAATAGTTAGGCGGTTATTATTTTACTCCACGTTAGAATAATCTAAATAAAAATTGTCATAATTGAATATTCTATGTTTTTGTGTTTTATGGACATGACATGACGTGACATGCACCTACTGCTAAAAGTACAACGGCTTAATAGAAATACAATTTACCTTATCTTAAATACATAACCCTCCTTCATTTACACAGTCAGGTAAAATTACGACAAGGTGACAACCCTGACCCTATTTTTAGGCTGGGCAATGTTGGCATTCATAGGTTAGCAAGTTACTGGATAACATTGCCCATCATCATAACTCTGGTTTTAATAAGTATTTTTAGTACAAACTACAGTAAAAATGATCTACAGTTCTTATTTTATAACAAGTAATAAGATACATTCACCTGAGGCTTCCCCATTCTGTAAAAAATACACCAGAACTTCACCTAGAATTGGCCCGCCAAATCACGCACCTTATTCGACTAGTTCCAACACGTTACGGAATGAAGTTGCGCGCAAATGTGATTCCCAGTGATACCACAGATATAATCTATTTTCCACTAAAAATAGTAGTGTTGCCATAATCATCTTGAAATTGTCTACAGTAACGTTTCTTTTTGTAAGTAGCGTTTTGGGCAAAGTTCCCTGTGGAGGCAAAGTTGGCGTATTTCACGGTAACAATATCAGTATTGTTTTATCGAGTTATACGCGATGTTGCAACACGCTGTTTTTTTTTAATTTGCCGCCATTTTCTAGTCTTTACTTTCATTAGCCAGACTAGGTATATAAGGTTCTACAAACTCGCACACATAAAACCAAAACCGGCTTCATCTTTTGCAAATCTGTTGTACCTATGCAGACTCTCGTTCTAGGCGTAGGTATTTATTCTAAATATTTACCACGCATTGGACTTGTGTAGAAATGATATTGATATGTATTTTTTTTTTTCAAATAAATAAATAAAATATTTAGTTTTATTCAAAACATAATTTAATTTACAATTGGTTACAAAAAAGTTCAAGAGTGCGATTGTCAATTAGGCTTTGGACACGGTTCGTCCTGTTCAAAGCCCTTTCCATGAGTGATCCTGGTGATCAGGTCCCAGGCGCGCCGGGGCTGGTCCGCGGGCACGAAGTGAGTGGCGTTCAGCACGAAGACGTCCGTGAGCATGCGCGCGCGCCGCACGCAGCCCGCCCACTGCCCATCCACCCGCCACCCGTACTGCTTCGCAGCCCTGTACTCCTCGACACCGGTGAAGTTGAAATGATTCCTTAAAAAGTCAACGATGCCAGCATAGCGCACTATTGTGTCCTTTTCTCCACCATAAAGGGTGACCGGATAATAGTCCAGCAATTCTGACAACCAGGGTGCCATAGACTGACAAAAATCGTCGTTCAAATAGTTATGTACAGTATTATTACACTCTGTATATGGTAAGTTTCCGACGTGGATTCCTTTGCGAACAGCGTTCTTGCTCAACACCGAAATATACTCATCGTGGTCAGGATCGTCGTCCTCCTGCCTGTAGCTACGTAATTCATTTTTTTCGTTCTGTAAACTACTACAAATATTGTAATCCATAAACTTCCTCTGACTATCGGGATTGATCCAGGCTCCACCAATAGCAAGCGCTTTAAGGTTTAGCTGCGTTGTTTCCGTGGACTTCTTCTTAAGGATTGTGTGCGCGAGAGCCGGTACGTACTTTCCAGCGTAGGACTCTCCGGTGATAAAGAATTCGTTCTGCTGCAGTTCTGGGAAGAGCTGGAAGAACTGAGTCACGGTGGAGTACAGCTGCTCGCCCACTTGCGTCTCGTCGGTGCAATACCCCTGATCATTCATGGTGAAACTGAACCCCGCGCCCATGGGGTTATCGATGTAAATGAGGTGGTGGTTCAGCGCCCAGTGGTACTGTCTACGCTTAATCTGGTAATTTTCGACTGTAATCGGGCCGTTCTCGACAAACAGACCGAACAGCGAAGAGCACCCTGGGCCTCCCTGCAGCCACAGCACCACCGGCGCCTTCTCTTTGTCCGGCGACATGCTCGGGAAGTACCACAGGAATTGGTTCGAGCCGTAGTCCTTGTTGACGGTGAAGAAGCCGGCGTAGCTCTCGATCTGTAAGCTGTCGTTCAGCTCTACTCGCGCCAGCCGCCTGGCCTCGGCAATGTCGCCTCGCTCGATGTACGGCGTCAGAAACAGGGGCTCGCCGGGGTCCACATCATCGGCGTGAAGCTTCTCGCGCTGGGGGAGGCACCATCCTGCTCTTATTGCTTGTAAAACCAAGAGCACACACAGTAGATTCGACATTGTTACGGTAGGTATGGACCACCATACTCGTGGAAGTAATATAAATACCGTGGGTTAACATTTTATTACATGTTTTTGCATAGTTCAGTTTAAATACCAACTCTATCAAAACATGCCTACAACACTACATATGAAAATACCGATGACTGTCTTTCTGTATTATTCTTTTTAACTTATTTGTCTAACTCTACTTTGAAGATAAGGTAGATTGGATACCTAATCATGTCCATACCTAGGTATATAGATCATAGGGCAAGTCCATTGTGGTTTGTAATCAAGATGTGTTGTGTTGTATGATGTCGACGTGTTCAAACCAACGTACAGTTTGTTCTCGGTTCGGTTTTATAGTGAATTTCAGTAGTTATAAAGCTGATTACGTAGGCGAATGTTGCTTTGCTTTATCTTATTAACCATGGGGAAGACTAGTACTAACAGTACTAAATACTTACTTTATATATTTTTTTTCTATTTTCATAATGTATTCAAGAACGACATGGTGGGTCTCTTAACTCCATATGAAAAAATGTCCGCGTGTATGTTGTACGGTTTATGAATAAATGAAATCTAATACTTAAAAAATCGGCCAAGAGCATGTCGGGCCACGCTCAGTGTAGGGTTCCGTAGTTGCCCATCCTTCACAATAGACGGGCTTAAAACGACGGGTTTAAATTAGGTACGAGAAAAATTTCAAGCTCTATAAAAATATCGTAAACGCCATAGTAACCGTAGTTACCTTCTGGAAGTTATCGATTATATATACGCACCAGATTGAGCGAAATGTTTTAATACAGTATGGCACTTAACTAATATGTGTAACGTTCGAAGTATAAGGACACCGCGCGGCACTTACGTCATTTTAAAGAAAATTATGAAATTTTTCGATAACTCAAAAACGGCTCGACCGATTTTATTCAATATAGTTTTCATTGAAAGTATAAGGCTTCATTTTCATGATTTTTTTGGATTTCCGGAGGGAATATCTACAAAACTGCTGACATTATCTAAAAATAATGTTAAGAGATCCCTATTACTTTTAAAAGACCTATTCGACAACACCCCACACACTAGTGTTAGAACGTTCACCCCGACTTTAGGTGTACGTAAAAAGTTTTTTTTGTTTTTATTTTACCGTTTTGTCGGCGTGATACATACAATTCATACAAAATTTCAGCTTTCTAGTACTAATGGTCACGGAGCTAAGCCGCGGACGGACAGACAGACAGACGGACATGGCGAAACTATAAGGGTTCCTAGTTGACTAGTGGGCACCGTTAATCAAATAGAACTTCGTTAATCGTTAATCCGCTACAAAAAAAAGTTAGCTTCGTTAAACGTTAAAGCGATACATTTCGGAAGAATTAACGCAAGTTAACGTTAATCGTTAATCCGTTAATATGTGTAAAATTGCATTTTTATATCGTTGCGTTAGTGAACTTACGTACGACGCTTACACGCAAAGGCGTATTTAGGGGGGTGGCCGGGTGGGCCTTGCCCACCCCAGTATGATCTACAGTAGTGCCAACCCCAGGATTTTGGCTCATAGGCCATGGCCAGCCCTTACACGCAAAAAGTATTTGCTGGCCCGATCTGGATACAAATTCCACATACTCAGTTAAATGTGGCCATGGATTCTCATCAGGACCGCTGGAATCCGATCCACGTCTTCCACGATATGGTTTTAATTACTACACTGCACAGTACACTTTTTCTATCTAACTAAATTACACTGCACTCTTCTTTATCAACACGCAAATGATCACTGACAGTAATTTATAATAACAACAAACAAAACACTCGTCACTCTAAGCACCGGAGTAATGAAATGATCAAACGAAACAAATCTCTTCGCAGTTCTCTCACTCGCACGCGCCGGCAAAATATGTCTAGTTTTGTTTTTGTTCTCTCTGCCACGCGCCGCCCGGCACTTGTCTGAACCTGTTTTTCGCGCCGCGCCGCGGTGCCGTGCGGTAAATAGTAGGCATTGGATTAACGATTAACGGACTTCTGCATATTAACGGAAGTTAACGTGTCCGTTAACATTTTTAAATGTTAACTTAAAAGTTAATCCGTTAATCAAAATGACAACTTCGTTAATTAACGATTAACGGATTAACGAGTTAATGCCCAGCTTTGAATAAACCTTACGTTGAACAGTGAACTAGTGCTGTTTTGATTGTTTTTATTTTTATTTTTTCCTTATGTTAGTAATTTGCATAAAGAGAACAAGCATTTAATTCTCATCTCATAGGATATTTCTTAGGAGGTTTTTTGAAGCCTGTGGAATCCAGAAAGGTCATAACCGGCAAAAAATTGCAAAACTCAAGCATACCCACGTGATTATATAAATTTCTTTTGAAGGTTCAACAGCCAATCATTTAAATAACGTTTCTGCATCCTAATGCTGCCTCTTTTGAGATATTATTTCTTACCCGCTGAGTTACCTACTGCTGTTTTCGTCATCTTCGAGGAATTCCTTCACATCTGATAACCAGAAAGCCTTCGGCTGCTTTAGGTGGGATAAGCTATGGGAGGTATTGTCTGAAGCTGCCAGCACATCTGGTAACACTTTATAAAGCCTTTAATAGTCTGGATACAGAATGGTGTCGGTAGGAGATGTCACATACAAGAACTTTAAGTTCCGGAAAGGCGTACGACAGGACAGGGATGCATAATATCCACAATACTATTTAAAAAATATGGAGCCCTTGAAGGTCCGTGGTAGCCATCGCCTATTTTGCATCACCCGAAGCAGAAGTGGCCCAACTTTTGGAATGACTCAAAACAACCAGCCTCAGAATGGGTCTCGATATTAATAAAAATAAGACCGAGCTGATGATAGTCGACCAATACTAGTCGACAAAGTACTAACCTGCTTCAAGAGTTCGATACTGTTGATCAGTTCCAGTACCTTGGCTCCATTATTACAAATAGAGGCACATGCAAACCAGAGATTCGCAGGCGAATCGGAATGGCCCTAAACAGTGATGACCCAACGCGGAAAAATATGGAAAGATAGAAACATCCCTAACCGGACTAACATGCAACTCGTCTGTGCACTTGTTTTCTCCATATTTCTTTATGGGGCAGAGACCTGGACTCTCAAAGCCACTGACAGGCAGAGGATCGATGCTTTCGAAATCTGGTGCGGGCGCCGCCTGCTAAGGATTCCTAAGACAGCTTGAAAGTAAAATGGAATACTCAAACTAAGCTACTGCGGTTATATATATGTTTTTATAACAACGAAACATGAGTTGAGACACGGCGAGTGACCTATAAAACCTGGTTTTTAAATAATTTTGTATAAGTGTTTAAATAATTGTCGTTCGCCTGCCGTATGTGTCTCTTCACCTGTTTTTATATCATCATCATCATCATCCAATCCTAGCCGATTTCGGCCACGGCGACTGGACATACTAGCTAGTCAGAGCGTCGTTCGTGTGCTCTCATGTGACTGACATAGCCAATTTTTGCTGCAAATGTACGGCCACAAATGCTGCAAGTCAGCACCCCTCCGACGAAATTATAATTGATGACCACAGGTGGTCGGGTCTTCAACTCGTCGCGCTTAACGTCGAGTTCTTTTCGCCTTTTTCCTTCGAAGGCTTGCACTTTTACCTGCACTGTATGCCTCCAGTTAGGTCGATCTTGGGCCAAAGTCTCCCAGCGCGAAGGTTCGATGTCACATCTTCGCATGTGGCGCTTCAGCACATCTTTGTACCGCAGGAGTTGGCCGCCTTGTTTCCGCTTGCCTTCCTGCAACTCTGAGTAAAAGATGCGCTTAGCCACTCTCTCTTCTGACATTCGGGAGACATGGCCAGACCATCGCAGCTGCCGCCTCATTAAATAACCTTCAATTCCGTTGACATTAGCACGTCGCAGAACTTCCGTGTTCCGAACACTGTCCGACCAGGAAATGTTCATAATGTCACGGAGGCATTTAAGATGAAACCTATCTAATGTGCGAATATGTCTGCGATAGAGGCACCATGTTTCCGAGGCATACAGGAGATTGGGCAGAACGATTGCCATGTATACAGAGACCTTTGTCAGGAGCTTTATGTCATGTGAGCGGAACACCTTGACGCGAAGTTTCCCGAAGGCAGCAGCAGCCGCTCCGATCCTGCTGTTTATTTCGTCGTCAAGATGGCACTTAGCAGTTACAGTGCTCCCCAGATATCTGAACCTGTCTACCTGCTTAAGCGAGTCACTATCAAGCCGTATGTCAGGTGGCGTCAATGTGTCAACCCCCATCACTTCAGTTTTCTTGACATTGATTTTAAGGCCAAACCGCTGACACGACTGATTTAGACTCGACATAAGCTCTTGTAGACTTTCTGGGGAGTCCGCCACAAAACACAGGTCATCTGCATACATAATCTCCGTAATCGTAGCTAGAGACACCTTCGTGCAAGCCTTCAGTCTAGCCAAATTGAAAACACTGCCGTCAGTGCGGAAGCGAATGCGGATTCCATCAGTCAAAACCTGTAAGGAGTCTTTAACTACAACTGCAAAATAAAGGGCGAATAGAGTTGGTGCCAGAACGCATCCCTGTTTGACGCCACATGTGACACCGAAATACTCTGATTGTTCGCCCTTTACGTTGACACAGCATTGCATGTTGTCATGCAGGAGTCGCGTCAACCTTACAAATTTAGCCGTGCACCCCAGTTTCGCTAGCACATGCCACAAGGCCTCGCGAGGCACGCTGTCGAACGCTTTCTCAAGGTCAACAAAACAAAGAAAAAGCGGTTGACCTTGTTCTCTGCTCTTCTCTTGAAGTTGGCGAAGTGAGAAGATAGCCTCGCAGGTGCCTCGGTCAGGTCGGAAGCCAAATTGTGTTTCCGGCAAAATGTTTTCAGACAGCGGCAGAAGACGGTTGAGCAATACCCGGGCAAAGACCTTTCCCGGGGAAGTCAGGAGAGAGATACCTCTATATGAGTTGCAATCCGACCGATCGCCTTTATTTTTGTACAGAGAGCAGATGCGGGATATCCGAAAATCACTAGGAACTCGTTCTTCCACCCACATCCTCTCAAACAACCTCCAGACCACGGCTTGCAACTCTTCTCCTCCGTACTTGAGCAGCTCCCCGGGCAAGTTGTCGATGCCCACCGCCTTTTTGTTTTTTTGTTGCCGAATCGCAACAACTACTTCACTCATTGCCAGTGGCTCATCAAGCAAACTGAAGGTAGGGAGCGTCGGGACTGAATGGATATACTGCATATCCACAGCGCGATCGACGTTTAGCAGGTTCTTAAAATGCTCTCCCCACCGTTTCAGTATGTCTTGGTTGCTGGTAAGCAGCGTGGATCCGTCCTGGGATTTTAGCGGCGCCGAGCTACGAATAGTCGTACCAACAAGCTTACGAACCTCTTCGTAGAACTCTGACTGTTGGTTAGTATCATAGAGCCACTGGATGCGTGAGGACTTATCCCTCCACCATTTATCCTTCACCTCTCGCACTAGTCTGCGCAGATTGGCATTACTGCCCCTAACTGCGTCAGTTTGGTCATCCCGGCGAAGGCGCAAGAGCTCTCGGTGCTTTCTAACTGCCTCAGTAAGCACGCCATCATTGTCATCAAACCAGTCCTCATACGTACAAGGTTTAACACCAATCGTATGCGAGGCAACACCTATGAGGCTTGACGACAATGCCTGCCAGTGAGCCAGAAGATCACCACTCTCAATGTTTAGGCCTTCTATTGTTTCATCCACCGCCTGAGCGTAGGCTTCACGCACTGGTTTGCGTTCTAGTTTTTGGACATCCAGGCGGAGAGGTTTGTTTTTATATAGACAAGTGAACGACATACAGGTGATGGACAAAATGACAGTTATGTCATCAAAACAAATAAAGTATTTCGTTGATGAACTGCATATTTGTACACATAAAAGTAGACCATACTTTACGCGTTATAAATTAAAATTAATGCAATAGTACACACGTCAACCAAAATATGGAAGGCAGAATATAGACTACATACCCATTACAAACTCCCGCTTGCGTAAGTGTATGTATCATATTTTTTTATTGCAGCACACTGACGACGTGTCACTCGGAACAGTGTTAGGTGGCAACTGAAGGTCTCGATTTATGCGGGGTGAGGCAGGGGAAACGAAATAGTAGTCACACAATTGTAATGTTTGTCTGATGACAAGTGAACGACCAAAAATGGCGTGGACAAACTTAAATTGCAAATAATTCGCAACATAAGCATAGTATTATTATTCGATATGGTAGTATTCAATCTTCATCATATATGAAAATAAAATGGAGTACTGAACTTAAGCTAAGTCGGTAATGTATATGTTTTTATTACAACGAAACATGAGTACCTCGCGTTGGGACACGGCAAGTGACCGACAAAACCTAGTTTTAAATCGTTTTTTTGTCTATTAATATTAATACTTTAGTTTTAATTAAAAGCATTTGGCCTCTGTGTAAAATGTGTCTATAGATATGTGTTGATAATTGAATATTTAAAATAATGCGGTGTAAAAAACTTGTTCTAAGACAAACCTGTTGACAGGTGGCGGTGCAAATATTTTGAGAACGACCCTTATGGCGTTACTTAGGAAATTATTATGACAGGTCATATTATTAGTAACATTGTAGACGAAGCAATGTATTGTCATCTGAATAGATGTCGTTAATATATATGTTCAGGTAGGACTATTGAAAAATAATTAGTCCTACCTGAACATATATTAACGACATCTATTGAGATGACAATACATTACTTCGCCTCCAATGCTAATTATTTTTCAAGGTGCTTTGAATAGTTATCTACAATAAACAATAAATATTAAAAACGATCCTTTAAACATAAGTCTTGCCTCAATTTTAATGAAACCAAGATGATGTTCACAGGCGTAGCACCGAAGGTGCGGAGTGTCCTAGGGTAGGCGCCCACCCACTAATTTAAGTAGTAACTTAATGCGAGGCCGTAGGCCGAGCTCCATGTAGCACCGAAGGTGCAGAACGTCCCAGGGCAGCCGCTCACATATTTAAACTTACAATAAGTGGGTGGGCGGCCTCGCATTAAGTTATTTAAATCTACAATAGACAATAAATATTAAAAACGATCTTTTAAACATAAGTCTTGCCTCAATTTTAATTAAACCAAGATCACAATCACAAGCGTAGCACCGAAGGTGCGGAGCGTCCTAGGTATGGGGCCCACCCACTTAATATAAGTAGTAGCTTAATGCGAGGCCGTAGGCTGAGCTCCGCGTAGCACCGAAGGTGCGGATCGTTCCAGGGAAGCCGCTCACACATTTAAACTTATATTGGGACGCTCCGCACCTTCAGTGCTAAGTTACTTAATATAACCCTTAGTAATTTAATGCGAGGCCGTAGGCCGAGCTCCGCGGAGCGTCCCAGGGAAGCCGCCAACCCACTAAATATATGTTTAAGTAACCTAATAGGCGGCTTCCTTCCGCGCCTTCGGTGCTACACGGAGCTCGGCCTCCGGCCTCGTGGTGTTGACGCTTCGCACCTTCGGTGCTACGCGGAGCTCGGCCTGCGGCCTCGCATTCAGTTACTTCAACTTATATTAAGAAGATGGGCGGCTTCCTTGGGACGCTCCGCACCTTTGGTGCTACGCGGAGCTCGACCTTCGGCCTCGCATTAACTTACTTCAACTTATGTTAAGTGGTTGGGCGGCTTCCTTGGGACGCTCCGCACCTTCGGTGCTACGCGGAGCTTGGCTTTTGGCGTCGCATTTAGTTACTACAACTTATGTTAAGTGGGTGGGCGGCTACCTCGGGACGCTCCGCACCTTCGGTGCTACGTGGAGCTCGGCCTTCGGCCTAGCATTAAGTTACTTCAACTTATGTTAAGTGGGTGGGTGGCTTCCTTGGGACGCTCCGCACCTTCAGTGCTACGCGGAGCTCGGCCTTCGGCCTCGCATTTAGTTACTACAACTTATGTTAAGTGGGTGGGCGGCTACCTTGGGATGCTCCGCACCTTCGGTGCTACGCGGAGCTCGGCCTTCGGCCTCGCATTAAGTTACTTCAACTTATATTAAGTTAATGGGCGGCTTCCTTGGGACGCTCCGCACCTTCGGTGCTACGCGGAGCTCGGCCTTCGGCCTCGCATTTACTTACTTCTACTTATGTTAAGTGGTTGGGCGGCTTCCTTGGGACGCTCCGCACCATAGGTGCTACGCGGAAGTGTAGTGAACGTATGATATGTGTTTACGCGAGCGAAGCCGCGGGCAAAAGCTAGTAATTACATAAAAACAAACTTTCAAATTTTTTATGTTATGGAGGATTGTCAAGAGGGCGCTATTTACAACATTTATATGGCAACAATTTTACAACCAGTCGCAACCGCACTATATGTATGTATGTAAACACTTTATTGTACATAAAAACAAGAAAAAAAACACATTACTATAATGACATTAGTTTAAAGCCTGATCAGAAATATATGAGGATTGTCAGGAGGGCGCAATTTATAAGATTTATATGGCAACAATTTTGCAACCAATCAAAACCCACTATATTGACATTAGTTTTAAATACCTGTCCTGTCAGTTCCACTGTGTTAACCTTGTAAATACCATTTAATGGATTGCACTCTTTTCCTGACTGTTTTTAGTATAGTTAACACATATACACTTTATTTATAATCTTACGTTCACGACTATGAATGGTCTTCGGCATTTTCTTTGGATATTTTTAAATATTTGCCTTTTAAAGAAACCACCACGAATGACATTGACATTGTTGATAAAGTTGACAAGTTGACAAACCATCATAAACTCATTGCCAGTGTAAGAAATTAGTTCCAGTGAAATTCCGCAATATGGCGCAACATCATATATTTCTGGTCAGGCTTAGAACAATTAAAGCCTGACCAGAAATATATGAGGATTGGCAAGAGAGCGCTATTTATAACATTTATATGGCAACAATTTTGCAACCAATCGCAACCCACTATAATGACATTAGTTTAGATCTCTGTCAGTTCCACTATGGCAACCTCGTAATATTACTTAAATTTTAATGCAATGCACTCTTTTCTGACTGTTTTTCATGTAGTAAACACGTGTACACTTTATTTATAATCTACGTTCACGACTATGCATGGTTTTCGGCATTTTCTTTTGGTTTTTTTTTCTTGTGGGTTTCACTTCTTGCTGATCTTAGCAAGATGTATTTCGCCAAAGCAAGCAAGCAAGAGGTATTTGCCTTTTAAAGGAACCACCACAAATGACATTGACAACCATCATTGCCAGTGTAAGAAATTAGTTCCAGTGAAATCCCGCAATATGGCGCATCCTCATAATAAAACTGTTTTGCATTATTACCATTGACGTAATAAGACCTCAATGTGCATTACAACAAAACAGATATTGTATGTGTGAAATTGAAATAACATAGCATTGTTGTGAAGAAAGTATTATGAATTTTGACACAAAATTTAGGATAATAATATGCGTCTTACGTTAGCAAATTTAGTCTTAACTCTCTAAGTTCAGCAGGTTTGCTTGTGAAAACGCCTTTAGCGTTTGTACAAACACTTGTCAAAACTCCTTTTAGACGTCATAGTCTTCATGCAATCGCCAGCAAGCACTTTGCTGCAATGCTATGTTATTTCGCACATACAATATCTGTTTTGTTATAATGCAAAACAGTTTTATTGTATTTTGCTCCATAACATAGCATTGTTGTGAAGATTTGTTTGTTATTGCTGGTGAGAGAGTAAGAGTAATGCTATGTTGATTAAACACAATTATATTATTAACCACAATATTTAAATGCAATTGTAATAATTAAGGTTTCAAGTTAAGTACAGCTTCAAGTACATAGAATTGAGCTGTTTAGTAGTTTAGCGGCGGTAATATCTCCACAGAGCTCGTCACATCCTCTAGGGAAACCCTGTCTCACCTGTTTTCTCCCGGTTAAGTTCCAGCGGCAGCGAAACAGTTCACTTGTCGGAAAAAAAATTAAAGCGAGGTTGCACCCCTCAAGATACTTAAATTATAAGTTGCAACTGGGGAAGAGATTATAGGAATTTCAAAAGACCTATCGATAAGTTAGATATAGGTAGTTATAATATAATATTCTCGATGTGTCTGTAACAGAATGCAGTGCAATATTAACAAGTAGTAATTGACTATTTTGACTATCTTTATTTTATATTTGACTATTTTTCTCGAGGTGTGCAATAAAGAGTATTCTATTCTATTCTATTTTAAATTATAAATTATGATTCGGTCACCCTTACTGTATTTAATGCATGACGCAACACTAATGGACTTCAAGTAAAGTCGCTGGAGTACAGTACAACAGTTTGAATTAGGAACGACTTTGGCACTTATTTCTTATAGAGATGGGTTACAATCAGTTGATGTTGATAAGACACGATAGATTAGAACAGCCGTACAATAGTACTTGTTTGTCTAGTTTTTTGCTGCGCCTTGTTATAATTTCTTGTTCAAAATATTGAACGCCAGTTATGAGTGCGCCTGGCATGGGCTACGCGGCATAAGTCCAGGCGATGCTTCGCAGCCCGTCAGCCACCCCATACTGAATTCAGATATTAAATTATGATAATTATACACTGAAATATATATCAATAAATTGTACAGTCAAGAATAAAGCCATACGACATAAGTAATGATAATCCCATGGTAGTTTTTTTCGCGAGGAAGATAATGAAGTTCATTAGTCATTACATGATTCAAAAATACAACCAGTGTACTAGCATACATACTTATGCGGACTTGGTTGAGCAAATTTCCTTCGTACCAAAATGGGTTAGTTTAAAACCTCAACAGACGTCGCAAGTGAATTATCGCATATATAGGGTGTATGTATATGTATATATTATTATTTTTACAACAGGTGAATACATAACAATTTTTTTTTTTATAAGAAACGGGTACCTATAATAAATATATGTAAAAAAATCCATATATGTAAGGATAATATTGCGATTTCACAGACGAGGATAAGGATCCCCGCTATTAAGACCAATATTCTGGGATGGAGTAGGTCGATGCGATGCGATAACATCGATTAGAACATACCTACTTACATTTAAGAATGTATTTATATTTATTTTCAACGTTGAATGCTCTACGTGTCCTGTAAAATTTTACTCTCATGATATTGCGGCATGTATTTTTATATAAAATATACTACTGCCCCTTTAAGATTTGGGACGCCCCAGTCACCACACCACGACATTGGAAAACCGTGCCACTGACGACAAAATTCCAAAAAGAAAAATAATTCTCAGTGATCAAAACCAAAAATATAATGTCGTATCCAATAGATATCACAAGCTAAGCATTTTGGTCACAACACGGTGGGTAAACTGCATTTCGACTTTCGAGTCCTTGGCGTGTCCATACCGACGAATAATTTTTATTGTTGTCAGTGTTTTTGTTTGCCGTAAAACAAAAGTTCTCTGGTGTTATGAAAAAGTATAAACACAAAACAGTTGTCCCGTACCCACAGAAGGCTTTAGGATTCTCTGTTTGTTCATAACACAATTGTTAAGTTAATAAGTTTTAAGTCATTCCTTGACTTCGTATATACTTAGTCGCTGGTACGTGGGCGGTAAAACCGAAGGTTCTCGAGTTTGGGCAGATGGCGGTAAGAGTACGCCAGCATTCATAGACACTCGTAGGTCTAGTTCGAGGTCCGGGCTGCTGCTGTTGCTCCAGTACGCGTTGACCCTTAAAACGGACGGCTACAACGTCACAGGACGTCACATTATTGACCGTAGCCGCGGACAACCCAATGCAAGCCAGCGCCATTACAACGCAGGTTCATCAGTGAGAACGAAATATTTGGTTTCAAATGAGCACCACTTCAGGAAACTGAACTGTGGTTACGCCGGGATGCGAGTCCGGATATGCATGTTATAGCCTAGAAACCATTGTCAGCCTTCAGGGTCCCGTCCCCCAGTATAACTAGGGCAGGGCGGGTCTAGTGGAGGCTAGGAGGCTTATTCCCCCCTGCTAAGGTCAGGTCGACCACAGATCACGGCTGGATCCACTCTTGATTAAACGTCATGTTTGTTAAGGGGGCTTAACAGGTGACTGACTGACTGTGAATCGTCAGTTTCCCATACTGCCCTTACAGAAAGGCAATGAAACACTGACACATTAAAGTGTGAGATTATGATTAGTTTAGGTAGGTACCTCGTGTTTAAGATTAAACTAAGTGCAAGTTATTCTCAGACAACTGTAAGGTAATCTCAATCAGAGACGACGTTCATGCAATTTCATATGAATTTCGCACATTGCCTAACTGTACCCACTGGTAGACAGAAGAACCTAATTCCAAGACAGTGTAATTTTGTTCATTACAGTTTTCATTAGTAAAATGAGCCCTCAAATTCCATATATGAGGAATGAACCTCATACAATAATAGGTACCAACATTATCTGATCTTCTTGATCTTGTGACAAAATGGCAAAATGTTAAGCTACAACTGATCTGAGTGAACTTTCACTAATAATATGAGGTTCATTGAAAATAATAGGTATCAGCATTATCAGGTCTTGTGCCAAAATTGAATTTTCACTCCAGTCAAACATTTTGTATGTTCTTAATTTCTTTTAAATAATAATAGTATCGTATTAAGCGGTTTACACTCACGTGAAATTGTCAGGAACGGCCCGTGACGAGTGACGAGTTTGCCGCGGCGGTGTACGGGCAGCCGTCCCTGATGAAGGGCTCCATACGAGTTCGAAACATGTCGGGCCGTTCCTGACAATTTCACGTGAGTGTAAACCGCTTAATACAATAATTAAATATGTCTCACGAAAGTTTTAATAAAATAATAGTATCTTCAAAAAAGTTTGAGAACCGCTGATCAGCATTCAGCATCATGTATTGCTAATATCAAAGTTGTAGGCTTTACTACATAGATAACATTGAAATCAATTCTGCTCTTGTACAATTACATTAATACCTATTCTGCAAGTCTAATGAATCAAAAACTGAAAGCTTGTCTTATCTTTATTCAACAGGTAATATCGCAAGCAATGGATATTTAGCAATTTTCAGTTATATTATTAAAATAAATGTGACTTTTTGGACCATGAGGTGAAGGTTACCTATAAAATAATTTGTCAAATTGTGGTGACCGCTTTCATATCACATGGAGGGCCCGATATAACATTACATATTTCACACCCTAATATGTGTAAAATAAAACATAATATCACAACAAAACCAGAAATTTTGTGATAACAATAACAAAGACCGCCAATTCAATTCATCAATTTAATTTATTTGGTCTTAAACCTAGATCAGGTTAAAGAATTAAGTATTGGTATCTGGTAACTTCATTATTTAGAAGAAGACAGAGGACTTTCTAAATCCCAAGATAATAAGTACATACTTTTTTATTTTATTTTTTATATTTATTATCAAAACTAATATTTAATAATTATTCGAACTTTGAAAGCTGTAGCGGAATGTCGCCGCCAAAAGTCATTATCAACCCTATCATTTGATATTCTATGTTTGCTTGCAAGTTTTGAACACATTGTATGTAGATTCTCACGTCTCGAATAAGCTGGTATATGTTGACACTATATCTGTGTATCAATACTGGGTATCATCGGAGGCTTCGAGTCTGGCCATCTTTATTAATAAATTAGCTGGTTTATTCAAACCATAGGTCCATAATACCATTGATGTCAGATGTATTCTAAACTAAAATCCACAGACCTACGGACTAAATTGACCAATGACTGACAGGTAAAATGATACCAGGAACAGCAAAATAAAAATAGTGAAGGGTATATGTAGTATATAGACATTTATAGATAATAAATGTACCCTCGATCCGCCAGCTACCGGTCATTACAGTGACAGACGTCACCGGTGGCGGACGCGCTGCGGGTTTACTGAAAGCCCGATTAATGTGTTTATTGAAGTATCCCAATAGGAAACCCTAGTGAACACTACAATGGCGACGAGTATAAAGCAACGGAATAAAAGCGTGAGTTAAATTTGACTTAAAAATCATTGACGTAATTACCGACGTCCTTGACAGCATTTTCTTGGAAAATAAAAAGGGACGACAAGGGCATTGGAAAAGTAGATGAGGTTTCTTTGGGGGTGATAAGACTATTAACACAAGTTTTCGGTTGCTAAATGTAGGATAATTTTATTTTGGGTAGGTAGTGTAATATTAGTCACGGAGTTCGTGCTGAGGCCTACCCACGACATGAGACTGAGGCCTACCCACAAAGCACCACCTTGTGGAAAGTTGCTTAAATAAATAGGAACACAGGCGAAGTGTATTATTTTGAATATTAATTTGTAGTTGTGCACTCGAGGAATATAAATATTTAGCAGTTGAGCGTAATTCTCGAATTGGTCGTGTTACTAATCTTCGACTGCGCAGTGGCGCAGTGGATGACGAATCACAATATAATAATTATGAACAGATTGGGGAAGCGATTGGACTGCTAGGCGTCTATTTAATTTATACGACTGTTCATTTGTGCGTGCGTACTTAATTGAATACGCTACTTAATAGTTTCCTACGGAGTGGGCTTGATTGTTCTGAATCCCAAAATATATTGACGGGTTAAATATTATAGTGTGATAAGCTTACTTGTCTCATGTTGAAAATGTTTTTGGAATAATTATCCAGAGTATCTTGTATAGTTGATAAACCGTATGAACATCCAGCTCAAGGGTCATATATTAGTACACATGACATAACTAGGTGCATATGTCACATGTAATCAATTTGGTATAACAAAATCAGTAATTACATACCAGCAGATATTTTTATAGAATTACAGACCAGCGTCTTGTAAGGTATAGAACAACGAAATATAAAGAAGCAAGAGAGCCATACATCTGTGGGAATTTCGTTGTAATTATAAGCTATTTGAGAGTGTTGAGCGGTCATTATCATTATACCAAGACGGATTAAAAGTGATATGGAAGACTTTTATTTGGAAAATCATTTTAAGTTAAATTATAAATGTATTTGTTCAGTAACACCGTAATGCAGTATACAAACAGTTTAGTATCTCTTAAGTATTTAATACTTGTGCTAAGAGGCAGCACTCTTCTACATGGTAAAGTTATTTGTATTATTGAGGAGTTTATTACTTTTAATTAAAATGTTACTGACTTAGTATACAGTGGAAGTCAATATGATAGGCTATGACTGGATTGTTATAGAAAAGAGGTGTATCTATAAGGAAGGTCAATATGATAGACCAAGTTGAATTTAAAAGTGATATGGGAGACTTTTAAGTTGAAGGTCAATATGATAGGCTATGACTGTATGGTTACGGAAAACGGAAGGCTTTATGAGAGGTCAATTTGATAGACCATGCTGGATTGCCAATATGATAGGCTAAGGCCGTATGAGAGGTCAATTTGATAGACCATGCTGGATTGCCAATATGATAGGCTAAGGCCGTATGAGAGGTCAATTTGATAGACCATGCTGGATTGCCAATATGATAGGCTAAGGCCGTATGAGAGGTCAATTTGATAGACCATGCTGGATTGCCAATATGATAGGCTAAAACTGTATGAGAGGTCAATTTGATAGACCACACTGGATTGCCAATATGATAGGCTAAGAGGATTGTTAAAGTAAGCGAAATGCATTTTGAAACGTCTATTTAATAGACCACGGGAACCAAAGTATTCGTAAGAAAGATATCGTAAGGCTTAAAGGCGCAGCAAATATAATTGCATGGAAGGTAAATTTGATAGACCATAGAAATATTATAAGCAGACTGTAAAGTGCCGCGTTCGTGCTGGAAGCTCAATTTCAAATACCATATTATTAAATTTGAATACTATATGTATTAAAGCTTCTTTTGAATTGGGAAATATAATAGTAGTTTTGAGACTTGAAATTCGAATTTGTAATGAATCTGAATCTAAGGTCTCAAAGCGTTCATAAACTGGAGTATGTGTTTTTGAGACTTCCATTAAAATTTGAATATCGATGGCTTCGACGCGTCGATTAAATTGAAATATGCTCTGCTTTAAAACTTTCATTCAATTGAAAACGGCTGTTGTTTTAAGACTTTCATTAAATTGGAATATCTGAGGTATTAGAGGGTCCGTAACATGGGAATATGACTTGGTTTTGACTCCCATTCGATTGGGATACTAGAGATCTGAAAGCCTCCAGTGAATTGGAATTGATTGACAACCTTCATTGAATTGAAAATAGTTTGGTACTTCAAATGAATGGCTGGATAAATCTGTAATTGTTTGACAACATTTTTAAATTGACAAAAGTTTGGCATTTAAAATGAATGCCTATATTAGGTTGGGATTATTTAACAACCTACATTATATTGACAAAAGTTAGTATTTAGAATAAGAGCTTACATTAAGTTCGAATCGTTTGACAACATTAATTAAATTGACAATAGTCCGGTATTTCAAACGAATGCCTATACCTATTAGGTTGGAATTGTTTAACAACCTCCATTATAATGACGATAGTTTAGTATTTAGAATAAGAGCGTCCATTGAGTTCGAACCGTTTGGAAACATTAATTAAATTGACAATAGTCCGGTATTTCAAACGAATGCCTCCATTAAATGGGAATTGTTTATCAGCCTTCAATTGAGAATGGTCTAGTATTACAGATGAATGCCGGAATTAAATTGGAATTGGTATACCTATCACTGTGATTTAAGACAATTAGAAATGTTGCGGTTTCAAGATGTCAATTCAATTGGATTATAGTTGCAATTTAGTTTAGTATTTCAAATAAGTGCCTTCATTAAATAGGAATCGTTTGACAACATTAATTAAATTGTCAATAGTCCTGTATTTCAAATGAATGGCTCCATTAAATTGGAATTGGTTAACAACCTTACATTGAGAATGGTCTGGTATTCTAAATGAATGCCGCAATAAAATTGGAATTTGTTTATCTGTGATTTAAAATCTAGATCAAATACGAAAAGACGCTATTTTAACATCTCAATTCAATTGGACTTCAGTTGCAATTTCGAAAATTAATTTGGATTCTCATATTCTTTTGAATGGTATATAGGAATTTCAGATGACAAATTATAATGATGGACTTAGTGAGAATATTGAACGAGAGTAAATGATGACGTGTTAAGCCAGTTAGCTACTTTCAGTTTCAATTTTAATAATTGAAGATAAATAAATAATGAAGATAATAATTGATGGTAAAAGGGGGAAAAGAGCAAGCAATAAAAAAAAAATTGAAAATCGGTTCACGATTCTCGGAGATATCGAGTAAAATACATAGGAAAAAAAATTAGTTCGAGTTGAGAACCTCCTCCTTTTTTGAAGTCGGTTAAAAAGGGGGAAAAGAGCAAGCAATAGTTCTTAAGCGCTTGACAAGATGGTTGTTGTGAAATAATTATCCAGATAAGGCTACATGTCACAATTCTTAAAATTTCTGGAATCAAGTGTATAACCTTTGTTTTTATAATTCATTTATTTTCAAATAAGTTACACAATATTACAGTAATTAAACCTACATGCTTTGGGAACTACAAAACTACATGCAGAACAAACTCAAAACTAGTTAGATTTAATTAATGGCTTAAGCGATATAACGGCGTGGCTCCGTTGCGTTGTTTGACCCGCACCTCTGGCATAACTGTCATATGCCTTGTCATTTGCCTGTCTCTTGCTGTGCAGTAGTGTGAGGGAGTGACGGCTAGCGCTGAGTCGCGCGCCAAGAGTCGCGAGGCATAGTTGTGCTGGACAGGCTGGCGTAGGATTAGGCAGATAGTAGCAGCCTGTAGCGGCGGCTGGGACACGCGTAGCTCAAACGAGCTGAATTGCACGTTGTGACAGGTCTGAAGTGGTACACCTTCATGTCCTCGTTGGACACGGTGTCGCAATCCCAAGAACTGAATTAACCGGCTCGCCTGTGCCACATTGTCTTGCGGGGCACCATGCGCGCCTTGCTCTTCCTTTCCACCAGTGTGACTCCCTCCCTATCCACATTGGTGTGGGAGAACTCTTCCTTATCGCGAACCCGTACGGGGACCGGTTAGCTGCAACAGACTGACCGGCGACTACAGCATATTGCACGCTGACGCGACTTCGAAACAGTATCCTTTGTGTATCCTCGATGTATCCTCTATACCGTTGTGTCAAACAAGGTTCAGGGCAAGTTTATATTGCAGAACTAGTTCTAATGGGTTGTGTGTAAAACGAATGAAATTTTAAATTTGCTTTGATTTCAGAATATTGTTTTCAAGTCTCAGGAATGTTGTATCAAAGTCACTAATGTCGAGAACTATCACTGGTTTAGAAGTGTACATACTTACGGCATTTTACGATAGGGAAAGTAAGCTCGGAAAAAATCTTCATTAAAATCTTTGAACTCATTTATATGTTTTGCTGACAGGCTTGATAGAAATATTAAAAAGGCAATCTGTGAGTTTAATTGCGGTGCTTCTTTCTTACAGGAAGCCTTGTTTAGAAGTGCTGGTAAATATTATACATTTTCAAATATAAATAGCTTTCTAGCTAGCACATGAGTAGGTGAATACTTAATAAATATCTTAGAAACATTTTGTATGAGATGGAAAAATATAAATTAACTACATAGTAAATAAAAGTAACAAAAAAAAATTAAATAAATATTAAAAATTAACGCAAAAAAAAAAGTTGCCAACGGGATATGGAGGGCAGCTTAGAAGTTTCCATTGGATATAGGAGAATAGTGGGTATGATTAAAATAAATAAGTAGAAGACCAAATTGTTCATGTTGACTACTAATTGTTTTAACTCGAGGAAAACTAAGTAAATAGAGGATTATAAAATCATAATACGAAACAGCTTTGGTTCTTAACGAGACGTCGTAATCGACATAGACATAGTGTAAAGAGCGTTGTGTTGTTGGTCCTCGAGATCTTTAAGCGAGCATTTCGTGTGTTGGTGTTTGTCATAGCTGTCTGGTGTAGGGCGCCTGGAAGTGGACCCTAAACAGAATTAGTTGGCACTTGGGAGGGACAGTGAGTAAGTCTACTAAAGGCTTGTAATACTTGTAACTACCTAATTCCAAGAAATTTCTAATTGGTAAAAAAGGGAGAGATGTAGTATATAGACATTTATAGATAATAAATGTACCCTCGATCCGCCAGCTACCGGTCATTACAGTGACAGACGTCACCGGTGGCGGACGCGCTGCGGGTTTACTGAAAGCCCGATTAATGTGTTTATTGAAGTATCCCAATAGGAAACCCTAGTGAACACTACAGTATATGTCGATAACAATATATCGACAAGTTGTAAAGTACAAATAACAGACTAGTTTAAATTAAAAATAAGTATATTAGTTTCAAATAAGAGGTACAAGTTTTGGTTTGTTTGATTTTCGAGGTAGTGGATGGATAAAACGCGTTTTTACCCACTAGTTTTAAAACATATAAAGGTTTCCGAGCCTGTAGGTAAAAAATAAAACACCTTGTCCGACGATAACTAGTCTTTATTATAAAATACTATTCATTCCCAGGCTCCGTTATTTCGTCATCTACATCATCATCATCAGTTACATTTATAATAAAACGATCCAAAACATTGTCCACTAAATCGTCGAGTTGTAAGATTTTGTAAACTTCTCTTGTTCTTTGTATTCTTTCAAAACTTTAAAAACTGAACTCCTTGAAATACCAAGAAATTCGGATGATTTCATGACACACTCGTTTTTTAGGGTTCCGTAGTCAACTAGGAACCCTTATAGTTTCGCCATGTCCGTCTGTCCGTCCGTCCGTCCGTCCGTCCGTCCGCGGCTTAGCTCCGTGATCATTCGTACTAGAAAGCTGAAATTTGGTATGAGTATGTGTATGTATAACGCCGACAGAGCGGTAAAATAAAAATTAAAAAAAAATTTTTTTTCGGGTACCTCGAACACCTAAAGTGGGGGTGATTTTTTTTTCTTTTCAACACTAGTGTGTGGGTGTCGTTGAATAGGTCTTGTAAAAATAGTAGGGGTCTCCTAACATCATTTTTTGATAAAGTCAGCAGTTTTGTAAATATTCGCTCCGAAAACAAAAAAATAGTGTCCCCCCCCTCTAACTTTTCAACCACGGGTCAAAAAAATTCAGAAATTTCATGTAAATTAGGCCTTATAAGTACTTTCAATGAAAACTATATTGAACAAAATCGGCCGAGCCGTTTTTGAGTTATCGCCAAATTTGATATTTTTTCTTTTAAAGGACGTAAGTTTACTTCCAGAAGGTAATAAGTGATTACAGTTTCTAGGGCGTTTACGACCTTTTTATAGAGCTTAAAATCTTTCTTAACTTAAAACTCGGGCTTAAAACAGCAGTTCATTGTTAAGGATGAGCAACTACGGAACCCTACACTGAGCGTGGCCCGACATGCTCTTAGCTGATTTTATATTGTCATGAATGTCCTCTGGGATATCTTGTTCGTCCTGCAATCTGTCTACCATCTCATTAGAAATATAAACGTAAACTTTATGAATTGTCTCTTTTTCAATTTCTCTAATAGATTTTTTTCTCCTTTATATCGGAGGCGAACATTTTGATGAACATGGCTCTGGTCCCGAATCTTGCGAATCCATAATAACACGGAACCATTTCAATAAACACTCGTAATAGCAATGATAACGTATATCGTTAGATACATAAAAGTAGTTTGTAAACAGCGGTCAACTGTTTTTGAAGATACCCGCTTTTTTTTGTTAAAAGATGGACCACATTGTTGGGAATTTGAAAGTAAAGAACAATAATTTTATTAATTCATTTAATTAAATGTATGTATTCAATAAACTATCAATTATCATAAATATATAATTGCATATTTCATGTACATTATTGCTGGTTTGACATTAAATTTTTATCTCTAATTAGGGGTCTACAGACCATTAGATCTGTCAAAATCACTGGAAAAGGTTGGTATATAGATTAGCCGATCAAATTGCCAATTTGATTGTCCCGTCTGGGTGGACCTTAAACCTACGATGTAACAATAATTTTAATATCGATGAGAACGACACTGGCCAAACTGTGGCAACATTTGTTCATACTTACTTGTCAATTTAGTCCGTAGGTCTGTGGATTTTACTTTAGTCAGAGACTGTCTCAGCTCAGTTTCGAGATATGTCATTTGTAAGAGTGGACACATTACAAATTAAGATATCCAAATCAAAATAGGTCACAACCTCATTAATTTACCATCTCTGGTCATGCATTAATATGTCTGAAATGGAAATGACATTGAAGATAAAACGGAAATTTATCTATCGAGTACTTAAGTTTGTAGGTATTTTGGTGCTTAGTTAGCAAGTAGGACTTAAGAGTATTGTACCAAGGCCCAATCGTACTAGTTTCCTGGACAAGTTTTTCAAAACAACACGTGTATATACGGTAATTACGGTATAACCTATAAACTTGATACGTAGTTAAAATATTTCTACTATACTACGTAAATAAAATATTGAGTGGTGGATAAGTCATTTTCCGCAAATGACTCGTCCCGACAACGGCCTCGCTAGTAAATAGCGTATAAAACGATAATTCTTTCAACAAAGCCACAATCGCCGGCCAGCTACATACGGATTTTTTTCCTGGCCACTAGTTGCAGGATTTGCGTGTTCATTCTTGATCACAAGTATCACTACTAAAATCATTTCGCGATATTTAACTTTTATGCAGTAAACAGTGTAATATTTTAGTGTTTTTGCTAATTTATTTTCGAGAAAAGCGGAGAGCGCAAGTTTCCTCGTCAAAATTAAATAAAAACCGGCCAAGAGCATGTCGGGCCACGCTCAGTGTAGGGTTCCGTAGTTGTGTTGGCGGCGGGTGCAAGTACATCATCAGCATTGCACCGCCGCCAGTGGCGCCATCTACTCGTCAAGGATGAAGTCGGGGTCCCACCACGGGCGGTGTAACGGCGGGGATTGAGAATCAATAAAAGGGCTGCGCCAGAGCGCCAGGCTCTTTCGGCTGGTGTTCCTTGCAGTGATAACATGAGGTGTGCGTGTGTGTGCATAATTGTAGTTATTAGTGTGTTCCTTTGTTTGTTAACCGACTTCAAAAAAAGGAGGGGGTTCTCAGTTCGGTTGTGTTTTTTTTTTTTTTTTTTTTTAATGTTTGTTACCTCATAACTCCGTCATTTATGAGTCGATTTGGAAAATTCTTTTTAGGTTCATGAAGAGACATCTCAAGGTTGGTCCCATAAAATTTTGGTGAAGATCGGATGACGAGATCCATGAGGAATCGAAGGAATTCCTGAAATTTTATAGGCAGTCATAATATTTTTCATATATTTTCTAAAACTATTTAAGTATTTGCATATGGTAGTTATCATCTTCCAATGCTGAACTGATGATGGAAGGTACAACTCCTTAACGGTTAGGAGTTAGGAGATAATTAAAACGACATGCATTCCTTCAAGACCTCCCTGATCACCCCGCCATAAGTATTTCATATGAATCACTAAAAAGCGAAAAAAAAAATTTTTAACAAAAAAAAGAACCGACTTCAGTAAAACTAAAAATCCAAAAATAACCCGTTCAAGTACAGATTACATTTGACTCACCCTTTGAAGTCGGTGCCAAACCTCACGTAAACTTTAATATATAAATATAATAACAATGATCTATAATATTCATTCAAACTTCTTGAGTAATGACGTAGTAAACGACTATTAAAGAAATTAAACACTAAGCACCTAAGTAAATACCTAACATACGAGTGATTCGGTTTATTATTCACGGGAACAAATGAACGCCTGTACACCCAATGACAAATATCCCTTGGCTTGCACTACGATCATAA
Source organism: Apotomis turbidana (assembly GCA_905147355.2). Taxonomy (NCBI): domain Eukaryota; kingdom Metazoa; phylum Arthropoda; class Insecta; order Lepidoptera; family Tortricidae; genus Apotomis; species Apotomis turbidana. Next base: position 18,976,245 of record LR990299.1, read on the forward strand.
AATGTTCCACCAAATAATACCACCAAATAACACCACCATATTCCACCATGAACAACCCTTTGCACGCAAATACATTTACACATTTAAGCATATAATGTGGGATAAATTAGCATCTAATATCAACAAACAGTTTCCACCCCAAGCAACTCGTAACCTCTCGAATTCATGTACTTTTGTCTATTTTATAAAAATAATCAACTAGTACGCTCGGCTTTTCCTGACCTATATTATATGACAATGTTGCTCACAAACATTCATACACTTCCTATCAGGCAATTTAGCGACAGTTATATATAAAATCCTCCTATGAATTATGACGATTAAAATAAACCCTTTGTTATACGCAACAACGCAACGCATCGAACAACCGTTATAATTACTAAATTAAAAGCTATATACCTTGCATACAGAGTCTAACCATATCTGACTAAACAAAATATTAATCCGCAGTAAAAATGCAACCTCCGCTCCGATTAACAAAATCATCGCCACACTTTTTCCGTTTAAATGTTTTCTTTTCTAACGCGGGTAGCTACAAAAATATAACCGAAATATTACCTTATTTTATCATCTCAAAATAAATTATTTTCTTTCAAATAAACTACTCTACACCTATAATCATTTTGTATACGAAATCGAAAACATGACCATATCTTAAATATATTTGGCACAATTAAAATTTCTAATAAATACCAGTTCTCAATAATTAATAATTATAGCAGTTATCAAATGCCATTTAGTTTTTGTCATTTACTGTTACACCAATACCAAAATACGAATAAAAACGTTTATCAAACCTCACCAGATTTTCTCATCAATTTCACATTACGTATGGGATACATTTACGTCCGCCGCAGTTCTCACGACCACTGCTGCTTAGCTCCACGTCCACATGAAGCTCTGCATGAATGCTGCCTGATGCACCAACCTTTGCCCCAACATAACCATGTGACGTAGCTCGGAAGACAATGGCGTGTAGTTTACCATCAATTTGCAACTTAAACAAAGAACATGATTACGGCGCGCGAACGCATCCAATGTACCAATCAAAATCAAATATATAGCTTTTAAACGAATGTGTGCATAATATCTTTGAAAAAAAAAAAACATTTATACGTGGGTGTGAATTCAACCTATCCCACTACTGATGTTAGCGATCAGAGAGGGAGCAGGTTAATATTCTTCAAACAACGGATAAATTATATATATTTATAATAAAACATAATATGAAAAAAAAAATTTTAACAAAAAAAAGAACCGACTTCAGTAAAACTAAAAATCCAAAAATAACCCGTTCAAGTACAGATTACATTTGACTCACCCTTTGAAGTCGGTGCCAAACCTCACGTAAACTTTAATATATAAATATAATAACAGTGGTTTGGCACCGACTTCAAAGGGTGAGTCAAATGTAATCTGTACTTGAACGGGTTATTTTTGGATTTTTAGTTTTACTGAAGTCGGTTCTTTTTTTTGTTAAAATTTTTTTTTTCATATTATGTTTTATTATAAATATATATAATTTATCCGTTGTTTGAAGAATATTAACCTGCTCCCTCTCTGATCGCTAACATCAGTAGTGGGATAGGTTGAATTCACACCCACGTATAAATGTTTTTTTTTTTTTTCAAAGATATTATGCACACATTCGTTTAAAAGCTATATATTTGATTTTGATTGGTACATTGGATGCGTTCGCGCGCCGTAATCATGTTCTTTGTTTAAGTTGCAAATTGATGGTAAACTACACGCCATTGTCTTCCGAGCTACGTCACATGGTTATGTTGGGGCAAAGGTTGGTGCATCAGGCAGCATTCATGCAGAGCTTCATGTGGACGTGGAGCTAAGCAGCAGTGGTCGTGAGAACTGCGGCGGACGTAAATGTATCCCATACGTAATGTGAAATTGATGAGAAAATCTGGTGAGGTTTGATAAACGTTTTTATTCGTATTTTGGTATTGGTGTAACAGTAAATGACAAAAACTAAATGGCATTTGATAACTGCTATAATTATTAATTATTGAGAACTGGTATTTATTAGAAATTTTAATTGTGCCAAATATATTTAAGATATGGTCATGTTTTCGATTTCGTATACAAAATGATTATAGGTGTAGAGTAGTTTATTTGAAAGAAAATAATTTATTTTGAGATGATAAAATAAGGTAATATTTCGGTTATATTTTTGTAGCTACCCGCGTTAGAAAAGAAAACATTTAAACGGAAAAAGTGTGGCGATGATTTTGTTAATCGGAGCGGAGGTTGCATTTTTACTGCGGATTAATATTTTGTTTAGTCAGATATGGTTAGACTCTGTATGCAAAGTATATAGCTTTTAATTTAGTAATTATAACGGTTGTTCGATGCGTTGCGTTGTTGCGTATAACAAAGGGTTTATTTTAATCGTCATAATTCATAGGAGGATTTTATATATAACTGTCGCTAAATTGCCTGATAGGAAGTGTATGAATGTTTGTGAGCAACATTGTCATATAATATAGGTCAGGAAAAGCCGAGCGTACTAGTTGATTATTTTTATAAAATAGACAAAAGTACATGAATTCGAGAGGTTAACGAGTTGCTTGGGGTGGAAACTGTTTGTTGATATTAGATGCTAATTTATCCCACATTATATGCTTAAATGTGTAAATGTATTTGCGTGCAAAGGGTTGTTCATGGTGGAATATGGTGGTGTTATTTGGTGGTATTATTTGGTGGAACATTTTATGATCGTAGTGCAAGCCAAGGGATATTTGTCATTGGGTGTACAGGCGTTCATTTGTTCCCGTGAATAATAAACCGAATCACTCGTATGTTAGGTATTTACTTAGGTGCTTAGTGTTTAATTTCTTTAATAGTCGTTTACTACGTCATTACTCAAGAAGTTTGAATGAATATTATAGATCATTGGGAATAAATTGTGGGACAAAAACATTAAGGTTAAATATTAGTCTTCTTTGTGTTCCTTTTATTTGTTTAGTAAATTGTTTATTTTCATGTTGCAATCGTATCGTAACACTTGATAGATTTCTATATCGGGTTCACGTTAGTTTGTTCGGTATTATGATAATTAAAGCTGAATACGTGCATATATTTTTTTGTTTATATGATAAACAGTAATACTTATATATATTTGTAGGAGACAAATCAAGTTAAATGCTTTATTAAATTGTCGTTTTGATACATTTATCGCATGGTTAGTGCTATTGCTATTACACCGAACTAAGTGATGGTATTGTGTCGGCAAACAGTGATAAATCTGGCTGGTTTAAGTGAGGCATAGTTGGTTAACGCCGCTTAAGCAGAGTTCAGATAGAACTGTAAAGGTAACTTGCATAATAGTCATCACAATAGTATGAGTGTAACCGCAATGTCATAATTGGAAGGCTAAGAAATTTATTAGGTGTGCTTATAAATGAGCTATGTTAGGATCGGCAGGAATCATGATAGGGATATAGGGAAAATCGGCAGGAATCATGATAGGGGTATAGGGAAAAAAAATGATGCTACTTAATACTAATGGTGATTTTGTTATTATAGAATGAACTCTCGAGGTGCCTGGGGCAGGCACCAGCTCAGGATGGCCGTGTTGGCGGCGGGTGCAAGTACATCATCAGCATTGCACCGCCGCCAGTGGCGCCATCTACTCGTCAAGGATGAAGTCGGGGTCCCACCACGGGCGGTGTAACGGCGGGGATTGAGAATCAATAAAAGGGCTGCGCCAGAGCGCCAGGCTCTTTCGGCTGGTGTTCCTTGCAGTGATAACATGAGGTGTGCGTGTGTGTGCATAATTGTAGTTATTAGTGTGTTCCTTTGTTTGTTTCATATTATGTTTTATTATAAATATATATAATTTATCCGTTGTTTGAAGAATATTAACCTGCTCCCTCTCTGATCGCTAACAGTTGCTCATCCTTCACAATAAACTGCTGTTTTAAGCCCGAGGTTTAAGTTAAGAAAGATTTTAAGCTCTATAAAAAGGTCGTAAACGCCCTAGAAACTGTAATCACTTATTACGTTCTGGAAGTCAACTTATGTCCTTTTAAAGAAAAAATATGAAATTTGGCGAAAACTCAAAAACAGCTCAACCGATTTTGTTCAATATAGTTTTCATTGAAAGTACTGATAAGGTCTCATTTACATGAATTTTTCCGATTTTTTTCGACCCGTGGTTGAAAAGTTATTGGGGGGGGGGGGACACATTTTTTTTTGTTTTCGGAGCGAATATTTACGAAACTGCTGACTATCAAATAATAATGTTAGGAGACCCCTATTATTTTTACAAGACCTATTCAACGACACCACACACACCAGTGTTGAAAAGAAAAAAAAAATCACCCCCACTTTAGGTGTTGGAGAGGTACCCGAAAAACATGAAATTTTTGAATTTTTATCTTACCGTTCTGTCGGCGTTATACATACACATACTGGTACCAAATTTCAGCTTTCTAGTACTAATGATCACGGAGCTAAGCCGCGGACGGACAGACGGACAGACGGACATGGCGAAACTATAAGGGTTCCTAGTTGACTACGGAACCCTAAAAATGCTATGAAGTTTATCTATGCTATCATCATCTTATCTGTGGTTAATGGCGGCAAGACGTGTTTGAAAAAGTTGCGAGATTTTATTATTTTTTTCAATATTTTAAGCGAGTTAATCACTTATATTGTGCTTCAAAATAGTTTTTGAATATCGTGGCATTGTTTTTTGATATCAATAAAGGGATCCCGACTGGCTCAGCCGGGGTCCTAGCAAAATGTCTCATGCTCCCGGTAATAGCGGCAGTTCTATTGAGGTTCAGTTTTCCGATGCCGTAATCGAACAAGGACGTGATGATGAAAATTCAGTATGTAGTGAAATCTCAAATTTAAATGTTGCGGATATGGTAGATGATGGAGTTAATAATAAGAGAAAAGTCGGCAACGATAATTCTTCTGAGGAGGAGTGGCAAAGAGTTTCTCGCCAGCGTAAGGTTCGCAGATATACTCAACAAGCTGATGTCGGAGTGAGCTCTATGGTGTCCGTGATTTGTACTGATGCCTTACCTAAGCAATTTGCATTAGCTCGCCTGTTCAAAGACAATAATATTAAAGGGGTAAGTCGAGTGAAGTATGTTCATAATCATAAGATACTCGTAACTTTCGACGGAGAGGCGGATGCCGATTTCTTTATACAATGCAAGGCGTTGAATGAACTTGGATGGCGCTGTCAAAAGACATCTGAAGTCGGTATTTCTTATGGAGTGATTAATAACATCGAATTATCATTATCTGATGAGTACATATTTGAAAACTTAATGTGTGACGGCATTGCGAAATTAGTTTCAGCGAAAAGATTGAACAGAAGAGCGGGTGATGACGTCGAGTCCACTACGGGCTGGGTAAAGAGTGAATGCGTTCGTCTAGCATTTCAAGGTTCGTTTTTACCACCCCATGTTTTCATTGATAATTTGAGAGTGAAAGTCGAGCGATATATCTTTCCTGTGACGCAATGCTCTCGATGCTGGAAATACGGCCATGTTCGTTTGTTATGCCCTGCAAAAAGACCCGTTTGCCCAAAATGTACAAAAAACCATGAAAACTGCGAGGCGACTACATTCCGCTGTGTCAACTGCACTGGAGATCATCTAGCCCTTCAAAAGATATGTCCCGTATACAAGAAAGAGAGGAAAGTACGAGAATTAATGGCAGAGTTCAACTGTACATATAGACGGGCACTTACTCTCTATGTTCCGCCTTCTCCAACTCCCTCGAGAGCTGTATCGCCAACTCCAGTATGTTATGCTACTGCGCCGCCTAAAACAACACGTACAGCACCTGTTCCATGCGACCCTGTCATGACAGATGAAGCCGCTCTTTCTCGCAAAGGTAAATTACTGATGTCACAACTATTTTCATCCAACTCAAATACAGTTCAACAGCCAGTTCAAAAACCAGTTCCAAAGCCTAAAAAACAGAATAACAAACCTAAAGCTCCCAGACCTCCGTCGCCTGTGCTTTCTCATACAGAGTTTGATTGGATTAATGAGATGTCGCTATCAGAGTGCTCAGATGATTACAATCGAGATAGGAACGAATCCGACAAAAAACCGAAAGAAACAAAATCAAAGAAAGATTTTGGTTTTGTTCGTTTATTAATGAAGCTTAATAGTGTTATCGCAAGTGAAGTGTGTTTAGAGGTTAAAATTCAACAGGCTGTGTCGATTTGTGTGGAGTGGTTAATATCTATACTAGTTAGCAGTTTCTCAATCGGATCTTGGCTAAATAACTTTATGTCTAATAATGGCCAATAATTATAACAAAAATGTAGATGTCAATATTATACAGTGGAATTGTCAAAGTTTGCGGCCCAAATTCCTATCTCTAGAAGCGCTGTTATCTCAAGAAAAGGTTCACTTAGCGTTCTTAAGTGAAACTTGGCTTGAACCTGAGAGTTATTTTAAATTAAATGGATATAATACCTTTCGTTTGGACAGGTTGGATGCTTATGGTGGAGTGGCTATTTTAGTGCACAGTTCATTCCAAGCTAAAGTTTGTTCGTCAGCTTGTCCTAACGCAGGTATAGAACTCTTACATGTTAAATTACTCAACTGTCGGCATATTGAGAACATTATTTCTATTTACTGTCCTTCTACTGTTAACACTACTCAAAATGATTGGGATTACGTATTTTCACTTGTGAATTCTAAATCGTTAATTTTGGGAGATTTTAACGCCCATCACACTAATTGGTCATACAAATCGGATCGTAGAGGCGAACAAATTTTTGATAGTATGTTAGATCATAATATAGTTTATTTAAACAAAGGCGATCCTACCAGAGTTCGGCTAGTAAATGGTAAGTTACAACAATCAGCTCCTGATATCTCATTCGTAACGTCCGATTTAGTTACACTTTTTTCCTGGAAAGTTACCAATGAAACTCTAGGCAGCGATCACCGTATTATTGAATTATGTGTAACGATAGATTTATATCGCGACTTTATTCACAAACGTAATTTTAAGAAAAGTGACTGGGAAGGTTACTCCTCATTCATTGCAGAATCATTTTCCAATTTTAATATTCCTATTGACCCTCAAGATTTTTACGACAGGTTTGAATTTACGTTACAGTCAGCTGCCGACAGGTTCATTCCGTATACTAAAATCCCTCAACATATCTGCAATAAATTTAAACCTAAGCCATATTGGACTCCTGAATTATCCAAAGTGGTGGCCGAGCGCCGTCTTGCTTTGGCTAATTTAAGAAGATGTCCGTCCCCGGCTAACTTGGAAATATTACAAGAGAAAATTCGTAATGCTCAGAGAGCCATCCGGGCGGCCCGCAGTAAGTCTTGGCATGACTTTTGCTCCTCTGTTGATGAAGCTACTTCAGCTTCAGATATGTGGCGTAAAATGAAGTGGGCTAAGGGATATCATTCGGCCACCTCTAATCGATGTGTTGACGGTGATAAAGCCGAACAACTTTTAAACAATCTTACCCCTGATTTCACGTGTCCTCCCCAGCCTATTTTTAACTCGTCTAATTCTAAGTTAGAGTCTGAAATAACTTTACATGAACTATTCAACTCTATAAAAAAAAGTGACACTGCTCCGGGCAGTGACGACATATCTTTTTCCATGATTAATCATTTACCATTACCAGGCAAACTCCTTTTAGTAAAATTATATAATATTTGTTTATTTACCGGATTTGTGCCCTCGCAGTGGCGAGATGTTAAGATAATTCCCATCCCAAAACCAGGTAGGGATCCAAATTCGTCTTCAGCCCTTCGTCCAATAGCTCTCTTATCATGTCTCTGTAAGATTTTTCATTCTATTCTCAACAAACGTTTAGAGTGGTATATTGAAAAACAATTAATGTTCTCTGATGATATGGTAGGTTTTCGAAAGTCAAGATCTTCTCTTGATAACCTTACACGATTGGTTTCTCACATCCAACTGGGTTTCTCTAAAAATCTACTTACAGTCGCATGTTTTGTTGATATTGATAACGCCTATAACAACGTGGATGTAACCTGTCTATTAAGTATACTAGATCAACTGGGCGCTGGCTCTAAAATCTGTACATATCTTTGGTCTTATTTAAATAATAGAAAACTGAAAATTACTGCCGCTGACTATAATGGCACAAGAAGCACAAGTAGAGGATTGGCTCAAGGGGATCCTTTATCTCCGTTGCTATTTAATATTGCTACCATTAATATTTGTAAAAATATACAAAATGTAAAGATTTCTCAATATGCCGATGATTTCGTTTTATATATATCTAAAGCTAATGTGATACCTGCACTTTTAGAGCTTGAACTAGCTTGTAACGATTTAAATTCCTTGTTGAATAATTTAGGTTTAGTTATATCAACATCTAAATGTAAATTTTGTGTATTTAAAAAAGGTAGTACTCGAAATTTGGCGCATCTGAGTCTAAGGATTTGTGACAGTTCGTTGCCGATGGTGAGTCATGTAAAGTACTTAGGATTATGGCTGGATAGTTCATTAAGATGGGGAAAACATATCAGTGAAACAATTCAGAAAGTGTTAAGGTTTATGAACCTTTTAAAAGTATTAGCTGGACCAGGGTGGGGCATTCATCAGAAGCATTTGAGACGATTGTATATTTCCATCATCCGCAGTAGAATCGATTACGCTAGTTTCCTTTACGATAATAGTGCTCAGTCAAATTTGTTAAAATTGGATAGGTTACAAAATCAGGCTTTGCGAGTCATAGGTGGTTACATCCGGTCTACACCGCTTCACGTCATGGAGAGTGAGTTGTCTCTCGCTCCTCTTCAATTTCGTAGGAAATATTTAGCTGGCAAGTTCTGGTTAAAGGCTAAATCATTTCTTGATAGTAGCACCATCAATATATTAGATTTACTCTCCTCGACAAGCAATTCCCGTTTTTGGTCCAATAAAAGAAATCCTTTACTCATGTCTGTTCATAGATATTTAGATTTATTGCCTATGCATAGAAGTGTTCAGCTTGAGATGTATTCTTTAGACACATGGGTTAGTAATATTAACATACATGATGTAGTGGTCGATTTCATTCCACTCGTTGAACACTCAAAACGATTTTATACCTGTAATAAACTTAAATCTATTTGTATCGATTACATTGAAAAAGAGTATATATCATGGTATAAAATCTTCACTGATGGATCTAAAGATAAGTCGGGTGGTGGTGCAGCCTTTTTGGATCCTTCTCTTCAATGTAATTCCAAACTAAGAATTGATTCTGATATCTGTATTATGCATATTGAATTGATTGCCATCGCTGAATCTCTTTCATATATCGAATCTGTACAATACAATAAATTTGTTATTTTGACTGATTCCAAAAGCGCCCTACAGCACCTTGTTCGATCTACCACTCACGTAAGAGCGACACCAATTGCATATCGTATTTTGGAATCAATTTTGAGACTACAATCTTTGAATATAGAGGTTAAACTGCAATGGATCCCCGCCCATGTTCAAATAAAATACAACGAGGATGTGGATTTACTAGCCAAAGAAGCTGTAGAGGACGGTGTTCCATTCACAGTTTTTCCACTTTACACAGACCAACTAAAAATTGTTAAAAAAACGTGTTTTATGGATTGGCAGGAGTATTTCGATTTACGCTCTAGAGAAAAAGGCATTTGGTTCCGAACTATCCAGCCTCAAGTGAATAATTGTCCTTGGATTGACCATATTTTATTTAGTAGAAATAAACTTAAAACTGCTCTCAGGTTGCGATCTGGTCACATTCCATCTAAATTGTTCTCATTTTTGATGAAAAAAGTTCCTTCGCCACTGTGCGATGATTGTGGAGTGGTTGAAGATGTTCTACATATATTGATGGAGTGTGTTCGGAACGATTCGGTAAGATCCAAATATTTTAATAATAATTCCTTTGAAGTCGGTTTTGTGAACAGCATTTTGGCTTCGCCCATGTCGGATGATGCTGAAATGCTGTACAATCTAGCCGATTTAGCGTTAGTTGTTCCTAAATAGTGATTTATTTGTTTCCTTTTTGTATTTTGTTGCAAACTGTTTTTACGGGGCGATGTGGTCGCCTAGCGACAAAGCCCTTTCAATAAAAAAAAAAAAAAAAAAAAAAAAATCTATGCTATGAAGTATGACGTCTAAAAGGAGTTTTGACAAGTGTTTGTACAAACGCTAAAGGCGTTTTCACAAGCAAACTTGCTGAACTTAGACAGTTAAGATTAAGATCTCTCTCATCTATTCTATACTATTATAAAATCCTAAATTTGTATTGAAAATAAATTTTCTATGGAGGGAGGTCATGATTTCAGGAAAAATCTCGATAGCGTGATGCAGCCGGATAGTTGTTTTGTATGGACACGCGTCGCCGTGCCAACCTGGCGCCATCTGTTTTCAAAAAAACCATTGTCCTCGCATCACGCCGAAACGGCTGGATAAAAAGCTACCAATTTTGGTACAGGAATAGCTGAACATCCAAAGATGGTTATAGGATACTTTTTATTATGATTAATATTTATCTCTGAAAACATAAATTCCATGAAATATTTTCCTTACAATGTGTAAACCTTATAATGACAGCGTTTGTGATTTTGAATTTAGAACGACGCGACCCCCGCGTGGCTCTTACGTCTACAAAAACTAAAAAGTATGAATTCGACATAATACCTCCGCGCGGCCCACCGGCATTAACAATAAGGTTAAGGTTGTTTGAGGCGTTGAGTTACGGAAACGATCTTAGTTAGATAGAAAAGATGGCGCCAATTATCGACCAACACAGACGAAAATATGAGTGCAATGTTCGTTGTAAATTGTCTCATGCCCAAAAAAAAATTATACATTTCTTTAAAAACACAATTTGCGACAATAGGAATAGGAACTAATGCTCTTTTATTGAATATACAATTATATTCTTCTGTAGTTTGTAAGTATCGACCAAATCCCGGAGACGCAATTAAAAACGTTAATGAATAACAGATTTTTAAATGCTATTTTATCGAGTGTAATTGAAATAAAAGTATTTCGAATCAATTTAAGTAAATTAAATACAGTTCTAAATATGTTTTACCAACCAACATTTAGAACATTAGGCGCAAATTTTGGTATTGTTTGTGTTTGGCCTAACTTACTAATAAGGTAGCGAAATGTATAATAAACGATAAATATACGATATATTTAGCGACAATTTTGCATCTATGTAGTTTTTTTTATATATAAAATTTATTCAAAGTAATAAATATCAATCATTCTTTATTTTTAACGGCGTGTTGAGATTTTGTTGATGACCCAATTTTCCGCTAGATGGCGTTGTTACCTTGACAAAGTCTCCATACTAGCGGCTGCATCGCGCTGTTAAGATTTTTCCCGAGTTAATAACACCAGCTCCATACATGTAAAGAATTCACGCACGTCGTTGCGTGCCTGTGACCACCATTCGGCGCAAGCTAGGGTGTAGTGTGATGGGTTAACCCGGACTTCGAGAATTACTACAGAAGTTGTTGAATATTGATCGCATACCTAATAATATAAGCAGCAGTGTATCAATTATTGAGAGTTGCTGCTCGACAATGTATGCATTTTGTATGAAAAACAACCATGATTCGAGACAAGACAAAATTATAAAATTTACAATGTAGAAAGGATTTCACCCAGCCGGGATTTGAACCCAGAACCTACTGAAATAATAACCGTGTCATCTCATGCATTTTCCTTTGCTTCCTTATTCATTATACCACGGATAACAAAACAGTGAGGCCATCACGTATCCGTTCAGTGGTGCTGTCGCCATTATTGACGTACGCTCGATTGAGTTAAGTTGGCACCTGAATCTTATGGCGTTACTTAGGAAATTATTATGACAGGTCATATTATTATAATAGTATTAGTACCATTGTAGACGAAAATAATTTATTGTTATCTTAATAGATGTCATTAATATATGTTCAGGTAGGACTATGAGCTAATTATTTTTCAAGGTGCTTTGAATAGTTATCTACAATAATCAATAAATATTCAAAACGATATATAAACATAAGTCTAGCCTCAATTTAAACTAAACCAAGATGATGTTCACAATGGTAGCACCTAAGGTACGGAGCGTTCTAGGGAAGTCGCCCACCCACTAATTTAAGTAGTAACTTAATGCGACGCCGTAGGCCGAGCTCTACGTAGCACTGAAGTTGCAGAGCGTCCCAGGGAAGCCGCTCACACACTTCAACTTATATAAAGTAGGTGGGTGGCCTCGCATTAAGTTATTTAAATGTATAATAGACAATAAATATTCAAAACAATTTTTTAAACATAAGTCTTGCCTCAATTTTAATTAAACCAAGATCATGTTCACAAGCGTAGCACCGCAGGTGCGGAGCGTCCTAGGGAATGCGCCCAACCACTAATATAAGTAGTAACTTAATGCGAGGCCGTAGGCCGAGCTCTACGTAGCACTGAAGGTGCAGAGCGTCCCAGGGATGCCGCTCACACATTTAAGCTTATATAAGTGTGTGGGCGGCCTCGCATTAAGTTTTTTAAATCTACGATAGACAATAAATATTAAAAACGATCTTTTAAACATACCTAAGTCTTGACTCAATCTTAATTAAACCAAGATGATGTTCACAAGCGAAGCACCGAAGGTGCGGAGCGTTCTAGGAAAGTCGCCCACGCACTAATATAAGTAGTAACTTAATGCGAGGCCGTAGGCCGAGCTCCACGTAGCACTGAAGGTGCAGAGCGTCCCAGGGAAGCCGCACACACACTTCAACTTATATAAAGTAGGTGGGTGGCCTCACATTAAGTTATTTAAATCTATAATAGACAATAAATATTCAAAACAATTTTTTAAACATAAGTCTTGCCTCAATTTTAATTAAACACAGATCATGTTCACAAGCGTAGCACCGCAGGTGCGGAGCGTCCTAGGGAATGCGCCCAACCACTAATATAAGTAGTAACTTAATGCGAGGCCGTAGGCCGAGCTTCACATAGCACCGAAGGTGCAGAGCGTCCCAGGAAAGCCGCTCATACATTTAAACTTATATTAAGTGGGTGGGCGACCTCGCAATAAGTTATTTAAATCTACAATAGACAATGAATATTAAAAATTGAGCGAGTGCGAGTCCGGCTCGCGCATGAAGTTTGTTGTAGGGTGCCCCCCTTAAATATTTTTTTTATTTTATTTTCAGTATTTGTTGTTATAGCGGCAATAGAAATACGTCATCTGTGAAATTTTCTACTGTCCAGCTATCACCGTTCTTGAGATACAGCCTGGTGAAAGACGGACGGACGGACAGCGAAGGCTCAGTAATAGGGCCCCGTTTTTACCCTTTGGGTACAAAACCCTAAAAACAATCTCTTAAACATAAGTCTTGCCCCAATTTCAATTAATCCAAGATCATGTTCACAAGTGTAGCACCGAAGGTGCGGAGCGTTCTAGGGAAGGCGCTCACACACTTAAACTTATATTAACTAGGTGGGCGGCCTCGCATTAAGTTATTTAAATCTACAATAGACAATAAATATTCAAAACAATTTCTTAAACATAAATCTTGCCTCAATTTTAATTAAACCAAGATCATGTTCACAAGCGCAGCACCGAAGGTGCGGAGCGTCCTAGGGAAGGCGCCCACTGACTAATATAAGTAGTAACTTAATGCGAGGCCATAGGCCGAGCTTCACATAGCACCGAAGGTGCAGAGCGTCCCAGGAAAGCCGCTCACACATTTAAACTTATATTAAGTGGGTGGGCGGCCTCGCATTAATTTATTTGAACATATTTTAAGTGGGTGGGCGTCTTCCCTGGGACGCTCCGCACCTTCGGTGCTAAGTTACTTTATAAACCCTTAGTAATTTAATGCGAGGCCGCAGGCCGAGTTCCACGAGCGTCCCAGTGAAGCCGCCAACCCACTTAACATATGTTTAAGTAACTTAATAGGCGGCTTTCTTGGGACGCTCCGCACCTTCGGTGCTACGCGGAGCTCAGCCTGCGGCCTCGCATGAAGTTACTTCATCTTATATTAAGTGGGTGCGGCTTCCTTGGGACGCTCCGCACCTTCGGTGCTACGCGGAGCTCGGCCTTCGGCCTCGCACTAGGTTATTTCAACTTATATTAAATGGGTGGGTGGATTCCTTGGGACGCTTCGCACCTACGGTGCTACGCGGAGCTCGGCCTTCGGCCTCGCATTAAGTTACTTCATCTTATATTAGGTGGGTGGGCGGCTTCCTTGGGACGCTCTGTACCTTCGGTGCTACGCGGAGCTCGGCCTGCGGCCTCGCATTAAGTTACTTCAACTTATATTAAGTGGGTGGTCGGCTTCCTTGGGACGCTCCGCACCCACGGTGCTACGCGGAGCTCGGCCTTTGGCCTCGCATTAAGTTACTTCAACTTATATTAAGTGGGTGGGCGGCTTCTTTGAGACGCTCCGCACCTTCGGTGCTACGCGGAGCTCGGCCTTCGGCCTCGCATTAAGTTACTTCAACTTATATTTAGTGGGTGGTCGGCTTCCTTGGGACGCTCCGCACCTACGGTGCTACGCGGAGCTCGGCCTTCGGCCTCGCATTAAGTTACTTCAACTTATATTAAGTGGGTGGGCGGCTTCTTTGAGACGCTCCGCACCTTCGGTGCTACGCGGAGCTCGGCCTTCGGCCTCACATTAAGTTACTTCAACTTATATTTAGTGGGTGGTCGGCTTCCTTGGGACGCTCCGCACCTACGGTGCTACGCGGAGCTCGGCCTTCGGCCTCGCATTAAGTTACTTCAACTTATATTAAGTGGGTGGGCGGCTTCTTTGAGACGCTCCGCACCTTCGGTGCTACGCGGAGCTCGGCCTTCGGCCTCGCATTAAGTTACTTCAACTTATATCAAGTGGGTGGGCGGCTTCTTTGAGACGCTCAGCACCTTCGGTGTTACGCGGAGCTCGGCCTGCGGCCTCGCATTAAGTTACTTCAACTTATATTAAGTGGGTGGGCGGCTTTCTTGGGACGCTCCGCACCTACGGTGCTACGCGGAGCTCGGCCTTCGGCCTCGCATTAAGTTACTTCGACTTACATTAAGTGGTTGGGCGGCTTCCTTAGGAGGCTCCGCACCTTCGGTGCTACGCGGAGCTCGGCCTTTGGCCTCGCAATAAGTGTAGTGAACGTATGATATTGTGTTTACGCGTGCGAAGCCGCGGGCAAAAGCTAGTAATTTATATATTTCTGTTCTGTCAGGCTTTTAGAACAAAAAGGGGACAAATATAAACATCAAAATACTTTACTTTTGTTTTATGCTTATGCATAGATAAGAGTGTATTACATGTCGATTTTAGATTTTAGGAGCTAAAAACCGTATAACTGCTGAGTTTTCTATGGCCGACCTTTTGTCAATCTTTATTTATCTGTAGATCTGTAATTCTGTTCTGTAGTTTTTTTTGTAGATGTAGCTACTTAGGTCATTTATTTATTATCTACAATTTTACATAAAAAAGAAACAATTTTATTAATTACCTATAAGAAAAACGTATGTAGGTTAGGTACATATGTACAAGTCTTACAACTTACAATACATACTTGTGGCGTTATCTGGGTAAAGGGACCTTACTGTCGGTATTGAGTTATGTATATCCCCATAATCTCCATACATTGAGCTATCGAACCATGTAAAAAACATGGATGCAGGTTCAATCATTGACGTAATAATTACAAATACCTCAATGGGTTCAATAGACATTTTTAAAAAAATATTTGAAACTCAAAAGTCAGAAAAGGTGATTATGAGAAAATTGAATTCAAACTTCTACACCCCATTAAAGTATGTTATTGTTGGAAGTTACATAGATAACATGCTATTTGAGGAGTAGATTGTATGGGCTTTTAGGTTTCAAGTACAATTTTGTAATTGTATATCTGTTTTTGTATAGTTTAACTTGCCAAAGTGCATAAAGTAAAAAAATATATATTGATGGATTTTTTACTTAAATTCCTATTTATAGTGTATTTCCGTTAGATATTATAGAAGGAATAAATATTATATGTAATTAGACACTCAACAAGAGCTTCTTCGATTTGAATCAACGTTGTTTATTATAAAAAAATATTTATTTTAACAAAAATTGCTTTGTGTTTATAAATCTAATCAAACGGTCAAAATCAACAAACATATACATCTACTACGCTAAAACATAGCCAAATAAGATCATATTAACAGAACAAATATTTAAAAAGTAGTTTTTTAATTCTCAAAATTCAAGATAAAGTTTAGTAAAAAGTTGGTACAACCACTTTATATTTTCTAAAAGGGACCTTATCGTCGGTGGTAAAATATTTAGTGATATCATCTGATAACGACTATAAATTTATGTTTAATTTTGATAGTCTTAATTTTTAGAGCACTTTAGTATTAAACTCTTACCAAAAATCTATAATTTTGGTTAGGCAAACACTAAATGATTAACGTATTTGAAAAGGGACCTTAGTGTCGGACGTAAAATGTTTAGTGACATAGTTAAGAATAAGTCTTGAAAAATACTTTTTATTTGTATTTTGCTGCGTTGCCAGCCAAATTGACGCTAGATTTACACATGAGGCATTGCCGGACCTACCATCCGATCACCGGACAATCCTCATGTGTATCGAAATGGATCCATTAATGGGAATTAGGAGACCCAAACAACGAGTCAGCTGGGAGAAATTCACACAACAACTAGAAGAGACCACCACGTGCCACACTACTCCTGTCTCCACAGCTGACGAAGTGGATAAAGCGGCAGACCTGGTCACAGCTGGACTACAGGCGGCGCTATCAACAGCCTCCCACACCATCCCCGCCACAGAGAGGCACACGCCCCTCCCGGCGAGGATATTAGGAGCATGATCGAGGAGCAGCGCCGCCTGCGCAGAAAATGGCAGGCTACAAGATGCCCGACGATCAAGGCAGAGCTCAACGCCATGATCATAGAAACCAAGAAGGCGGCTCACAGAACACAGGGCCAAGAGTTGGGAGAGCCACCTAGCGTCTGAAGAGGGTGATGTCCCCTTCATTCACCGTATCTGCAGACAGCTAGCGACAAAACCTGAGGCAATAAGACCACTCTACGACCCTGTAGACAACACTCCACGCTACAAGCCTGAGGATCGCGCATCTTCGCCAAGTACCTGGAGGGACAATTTAGGCCCAACCCGATGCACAATGCAGAACACCGGCAGAGCATCACAGGACACCTGGGGAGGTACTTCGGAGGCACCAGCAAGAACAGAGGAAGACGCGGTCTTCTTCTCCCCCAGGCAGATGCAGCGAGCCCTCCAACTTTGCGACCCCAAGAAAGCCCCGGGCGCCGATTCGATCCCCATTGTGGCAGTGACACGCCTGTTCAACGGGATCATGTGCTCGGGTCACTTTCCCCAAACTTGGAAGACTGGGAGGGTAGTTATGCTGCCCAAACCTGGCAAATACTGCCGAAGACCGGAGAGCTGTAGGCCAATAACTCTGCTCAGCACCCTCTCCAAGGTGTTCGAGAGGCTCCTGTTGGGGAAACTTCTCCCCCACGTCAAGCCCCGTTTGGAACAGTTCAGATTCAGGCAACGCTACAGCTCACTCGCGTGCTTCACTTTATGGCCAATGCAAGCAACAAGAAGGAGCATGTTGTGGCTGTCATGCTCGATATGGAAAAAGCGTTCGACTGGGTATGGCACGAGGGGCTGCTGTACAAACTGTTAAACACCACGGCCCCACGCAGCATGATAACGGTGATAAGTCCTTCCTGAGCGGATGCAAGTTCCAAGTGGCAGTGGAACAGGCACTGTCCTCGGAGCGCCCAATCCTAGCAAGAGTCCCTCAGGGAAGCTGCCTTTCACCAGCATACTACGCAACCTTCACCGATGACATCCCAGTGGTAGGAGGCAACGTCAAGCTGGGGCTGTTCGCGGATGACGCGGCCTTTTACACCGCATCCGTCAGCCCCACCCATGCCGTCAGGAAGATGCAGACCCAGTTAGACGCCCTACCAAGATGGCTTGAAGACTGGAGGCTTACTGTCAACGTCACCAAGACTCAGGCCTTCATGACTGGAAGAAAACAGACTTCACCTCCACTCCGCATGTTTGGTCAAGACGTGGAATGGAAGCACACGGTGAGGTACCTGGGTGTCACCATAGACCGGAGCCTCACCATGAAGCAGCACGTGGCGGAAGTGGTTTCAAGAACCAGGCAAGCGTGAACTACGCTGAGACCAGTCCTAAGGAGCAACCTGCCGATCCGCACGAAGCTGGGGATCTACAAAACGTATGTGAGGACCGCGTGGTACACCCTAGTGGCTACCACAAACCGAAACAAAATGAGAGCCCAAGAAAACCTGGCACTGAGACACATTACAGATTGCCCACGCTTCGTGCGGAATGACCATATACAGAGGGCACTGAAATGGAAACCCTTAGACGCCTAGATCAGCAGACTGGCCGGCACAATGTTCCGGAAAACTGATGAATCCCGCCACGAGCTGCTACGAGCTGCAGATGCAGTCACACCACCACCACCACCAACAGCGGGAAATAAGAAGAGGAGACAAAGCTCTACCCGGGTCTCGAGGAGTCATGGAACATCACGAAGGCCCAACCAACTAAGAAACCGCCGTCGCAACCACGCGTCACCAGAAAGACCGGCCCGTAAAGGGCCGCGACAAAAGTAGCCTAAGTGTACATAGTACAGATAAGGCCCTCCCCCCACACTCCCAAGAAGTGGGAGTGTGAGAGATGAGAAAGGATACTCCTAATGATCAATAATTATCCTTTGACGCGCCGACAAGTACCGACACGTCTCTCAAGCCGATACCGAGCTCAAAAAAAGCATACAAGAGGGGCACCGACAATAAGGTCCCTTTTTCACTAAACTTTAAGGGCTGTTCTAAGTCTTAAAAAATCGATTTAAAAACCAGCGTTGCCAGATGGTTACATTTGTTACATTTTTCGTAACTTTTGACCCTCTCTCGTAACATGTAAGTAACTTTTGATTTCTGGGCAATTTTCGTAACTTTTCAATATGTTTTGTTAAAAATTCTGAAGTGGTAAAATTAATTTAGATTCTGAATCCAAATAACATGTACTATCGGGCAAAAATATAACATATTATGTACCACTGAAAAACTTAATCGTAATTTCGATAATTTGTTTCAGTTTTTTCTCAAATCAGATAGGATCCATAACACAATATGAGAAAATCCTAAACAAAAATGAATGATTTCAACTCGAAGGACAGCACCATAATTTAAGATGGCTATCCTTCTTAAAATATTCTTAGGATTCAGAAGGCTCATTCTGCCGAAGGAGAACTTCCGATCGTCAAATCACTTCGTTGTCCATCTGTCAAGATACGAGCGCTTATGTTCCGTCTATGTCCGAAAACCGTAAATTTATATTTACATAATAAAAAGCAAACACATTTTTGTAGAGGTTGGAAAATAAACAACATATGGATGTGTAAGTTCGAGGGCCAAGATGAGGCCCTAGATAATACGAGTCCAACTATTGCACCTTCGGCCAAGACATTATAATATATGATGCTTTTAACAACTAATAGAATAAAATAAATATTTACACAATATCGCAAGATTAACATTACTTTTCTTCCGTCAGTTTAAATTTTTTAAATATATTTTTTAATGAGCACTCTTTTAGTGTCAAACGAGTCGTGTCCCTTGAAAGACGCGATAAATTAAAAAAACCTAACAAATATAAATATCAACTGGCAACACAAATGGAATACAATTGACAACATTTCATATTTCTAACAGGTGGAAATTAATATAGCGATCGACAGGGCTATGTGTCGTGTACGCGCAAAAAAAAATCTGAATTTATTCTTCTGTATTTAAAGAAATATAAGAAAATACATAAAATGACCGCAATCGAAGACAATTAGGCCTGAATACGGTTGTTGTCTTAGACCTAACAGCGAGAAAAATTTTTTTTTTGAGAATGTCGTGAACCTCAACGTCATTGCGTTTTTTTATTAGAAATCGGACTAAAGTAACCGTTCCATTCAGATATAGTTTTGGTGTTGCCACAATTTAAAATGATTAAGTTTTTATAAATTAATAATAAAATAAATTGCTATTTCAGAAAAAAAAAAGCATTGATTACTTTATCTTTCTTAGCAGAATTCAGAAAAGTAATCAAACTGTAGTCTTGTAAATATAAAAACTTGTCAATTCCTTGAAAAAGTTTAAAAAAAAAAATTAAAAAACTTGTATGAGGCATCGGCCCCAGAAGCCAAATCAATTGCCGTTCTGCTAATATATTAGCCCAGATGTAAGATGCTATTTTATAAAAAAAACGCCCTGAAATACTGCAGGTTTTTGAGAAAATAAAAAAAAAACATACAAACACGGCTATAGCCTTTTGTAATTTATCAAACGCAGATATTCGGTGTACAATCAGAGCAGATACCTGTAACCTGTAAGGGCCGCTTCTGATCTGACGGAGTCAGCGTATATAAAACCACCGTAAAAATCCACGACGCCGCGCCGTTTCACAGTGACGGCGCCGTGCCGTGGTGATGTGGCCAGGCCCCAAGAATTTTGAATTGGCTGCTTTTATCAAGGGACACGACACACGACTCACTTAACATACTCTATTAGCCAGTACTAATCAAATTAAAACTGAGGCGTTTTTCCTGGATTTTTTAAATACATATGTACCTGTCTGCAGTATTATGCGTTTTGTAAAAAAATATACCTCAAAAATTATACATTCTCATTGGTCAATTTACTTTGAAATTAGTTGTTATTGGTCCAATGGTCGTTTGTAACGCGTCAACATGATCATTGTATATATGGACAGTGTTCAACCCTATGCACAGCTTCCCGTCACACCGCGTACCGGAACACGTAGCTTGGAAAGCATCAAACCAGGTGGATCGACCTGGTTAGGTTTGCGGGAAGCAATTGGATGAGGGCGGCGCACGACCGATCGTTGTGGAGAAATTTGGGGATGCTTTTGTACAGCAGTGGACGTATATTGGCGGATATGATGATGATGACACAGTTTCCCATGCTAAATATAGACTGTGTATGGCCACATTTTTGGGTAGTGACGGTTATATATTTTTGGTATTACACACTTATTTACAGTAAATATTCCATACTTTTATAGTTTGTACCTTTGGAACCCTCGGTACGCGAATCCGATTCGCGCTTGACCGGTTTTTTTATTAATATTAAAATGTAACTTTCGCAGCAAAAATGTAACATTTCGAGGAATGAAACGTAACTTATGACACACTGGCTCTGGCAACACTGTAATAAAAACTTGTGTCTTTGTCAGATTAAATTTTAATCCCTGCTTATTAATATAGAGTAAAAAAAGAAAAATTGATTTTTTTCGACATTTTACTTTAAACGCGATTATCTCGGTAACTAGAACCGACAATAAGGTCCCTTTTCCCAGATAACGCCACACTTATACAATTTGATAACCTATGGCCGCGCAGTATAAAAATAAAAAATAAAGCGGTTAATTAGTCGACGTTAACATAGCTGTTATCGCAGCGGCACCGGCACGTAATTAATTATTGTTACTTATTAGTAACTAGTTAGTCGTTTACATTCGTTCGCAATGACAAGACTGCTGGGGGTAATTTTCTTAATTCAAACGATAGCTTACGCTCAAAGTCTCTTTCACCGATACCCGGAGCTGAAATTAGGTGAGAGAGATGGCGGGGACGCCGGCGACCCACTGTTCCTGACGCCTTACGTCGAGAGCGGTAATATCACTGAGGGCAAGCGTTTGGCGCGCGTGCCGTTCACGGAGAGTTTGCGGATCAAGAGCTACGCCGGGTACTTCACGGTCAACAAGACCTATGACTCCAACCAGTTCTTCTGGTACTTCCCGAGCATGTCGCCCAACAAGGAGCTGGCGCCGGTGATCGTGTGGCTGCAGGGCGGCCCGGGCGCCTCCTCGCTCTATGGCTTGTTCACCGAAAATGGCCCTATCAGAGTCAGAGACGGCAAATTCGAGCGCAGGAAGTACAACTGGGCTTTGAGCCACCACATCATTTACATTGACAACCCGGTTGGCACAGGGTTCAGTTTTACAAAGCATCCTGAGGGGTACTGTACTGATGAAACTCAAGTCGGCGAGCACCTATACTCCACTTTGACACAGTTCTTCAAGCTGTTCCCGGAGCTTCAGCAGAATAAGTTTTTTGTAACTGGGGAGTCTTATGCGGGGAAGTATGTCCCAGCTTTGGCTTATACCATCCACAAAAAAAATCCTACAGCGGAAACCAAAATCAACCTGAAAGGTATTGCTATAGGTAATGGACTGAGTGACCCTGAACACCAGCTTATTTACAGCAAATATTTGTACCAAATAGGCCTGATTGATTGGAATGCACAAAAAGTCTTTGAGGATTATGAAGCTAAAGCTAAGAATTATATTAAGAATGCCCAGTGGGACCAGGCATTTGAGACTTTTGATACCCTCCTGAATGGAGATTTAATTGATGGGAAAAGCTACTTCTACAATGTTACAGGATTCAACTTTTATTTCAATTATTTGCATACCAAAGACTACAATAGTGTCAATAGTGGAGAAGACTTCGGCCCTATGCTGCAGAAAGCGGCAGTCCGCAAAGACATCCATGTGGGGGACCTGCCGTTTAATGATGGCAAGCAAGTAGAGATGCATTTGAAGCAAGATGTGATGAAGTCAGTGGCTCCATGGATCTCAGAACTGCTGGACAACTATTATTGTGTCATTTACAACGGTCAACTAGATATCATAGTGGCATATCCGCTTACGATCAACTACTTGCAAAACCTTAATTTCACTGGTGCAGAGGAATACAAAACAGCTAAACGGTACATGTGGAAAGTAGATGGGGAAATTGCTGGGTATGTGCGACAAGCTGGCAAGCTTGTGGAAATCATGGTTCGGAATGCGGGACACATGGTGCCCGGAGACCAGCCTAAGTGGGCCTTGGATCTTATAACCAGATTCACACATGAGAAGACCTTTTATGATACAAACACTCACAAGGGCCAAGTGTGATTAAGTACTGTATTTATTTAAGTCTAATAAGGTGTTTTGTTACTATGTAAATAATATTGTTTCATGCATCATGCGTGACTCATGTCTTATTTTCATGTTGATTTGTTCATTTTATACTCTAAATACCTACATTGTTATAATAAATGCCTTGTTAAGTTGGAATTTCTTTATTTTATTACCTTACTAAAATTTATAGCACATATTTGTTTTTTTAGTGCTACATGTGTCAGTAATAAATATAAATACCTGAAATAAATGCCTTGCATACTATGATAATTAATTACATATATGGTTTTGTATTGACCAGTTGGAACTATTCATAATTTTTATAGGCACCCCATAAATAATGGCAATACCAGACATAATTTATGCTAGCAATAGCATAGTTACCAAACTAAAATAGATTTAGAAAAGGAACTAGGTACCTACCTAACCTACTTTATTATAAATTTAGTAACTTTTAAATAATTTGAAAGGAAATGGGCTCATTTCATATTAAATAAAGAATGAGATCACTTTTTAAGTGCAAGTTAAAAAAAAAAAAGGCACAATGATGTATTATGGATTTTCTATATTAACTTGTACAGTCAGCATCACACAGCAGTGACCAAAGCTAAATAATATTCATTCCTAATGGACAGATCTTTATTTACATAGCAATACAGATGTTTTACGATATATTTGACCACTTTTGCTACTAGCTATTGATAGTGATGATGCAGTCTGTGTCGACGATATGATTCTCAA
Source organism: Apotomis turbidana (assembly GCA_905147355.2). Taxonomy (NCBI): domain Eukaryota; kingdom Metazoa; phylum Arthropoda; class Insecta; order Lepidoptera; family Tortricidae; genus Apotomis; species Apotomis turbidana. Next base: position 18,999,999 of record LR990299.1, read on the forward strand.
CAAAAATATTTGTGCCATTTTTGGGAGTAATTATACTTTAGAATTATGAACAAAATAACTCCAAAATGTAATACATAGTTGTAGAATGTAGGGTATGGAATAATAGTCAGAAGTCACGATATCAAATGTCACTTTAATTAACTTTATTTACTTAATTATACTATTAGTAATTTATAAGCTATTTCGACCCTGGGGCCTCTACACTCAGGTAGTTAACTTTTACAAATCAAACAACTTAATTCTAGCCAGTGAGGTAAGGTACCAAACAGATTAATTACAAAATTGGTATAGAGGAATGGTAAGCAAAATCTATCGGCCTTCAATGTAAGTGGAAAGCTCAATTTCTTCAGGCAGCTCAGTGATGTTGACGTCAAAGCGGTCTTGGACCTCATTTAAGATCTTAGCATCACCTTCATCTGATACCATGGTGATTGCCAAGCCTTTGGTACCAAAACGCCCAGCTCGAGCTACACGATGGAGGTAGGTATCGGAATCTTCCGGCATGTCATAGTTGAAGACAATGTTGACTCGTTCAATATCCATTCCTCGTCCAAACAGGTTGGTGGCAACAAGAATCCTCTTCTGGAAGTCTTTGAATTGCTGGTAGCGGGATAGACGCTCATCCTGGGTCATGTTACGATGTATACCGATGGCAGGGAAGTTCTGATCAGTGAGTAGTTGTGCGAGAGCTATGCAGCGCTGCACAGATTTCACAAATATTACTACTTGGTTAAATTCAAGTACATCTAGGAGCTCAAATAATTTTTTGTTCTTCTCGTTCTCCTTTAGCTTGACATAGTGCTGTTGCAAACCGTGCAGTGTCAGCTTCGCTTCATCATCTACGTACACCTCCATGGGATCCTGCATGAACTTCTTGCAAACTGGCCGGATCTCCTTGCTCAATGTGGCCGAGAACATCATCACTTGCTTTCCATGAGGAGTATTTCTAAATATCTCCTGGACATCTCTTCTCATGTCAAGGGACTCCAACATTTTGTCACATTCATCAAGAATGAAGTGTTTCAAATGCTTCAGATTCAGTTTCTTACTGTTGACTAGCGCCAGGATTCTGCCCGGCGTGCCGACGACGATGTGCGGGCAGGCAGTTTTCAACACCTCCTCGTCCTTTTGGATGGGCATGCCGCCGAAGAACACAGACACTCTCACACCGGCCATGTATTTCGAGAACCGCTCGTATTCTTTGCTGATCTGGAACGCGAGTTCACGAGTGTGGCACATGACGAGCACGTACACATGATTCTCGGAGGGTTCGATTTGTTGTAGCGTCGCTAAGACAAACACAGCTGTCTTACCCATACCGGACTTCGCTTGGCAAAGGATATCCATACCGAGCACGGCTTGTGGAATACACTCATGTTGCACTTCGGAGGGATGCTCGAAACCGCAGTCGACTATAGCTCGCAATATTTCGGGTTTTAGGAGGAAATCCCTGAATCCGGAACTGTGAATAGATACATAGGATCCCTTAACCTCTTTCTTTGGCGCCGCTTCTGTCGCTCCGTCAGCAGTCTGCTGCTCTGCCTGTTCTTCGTCTTCGTAGTCCAAAAGATCGTCATTGTCGGCCATGATTGACAAATTTCGTATATAAATACAACTGTGTTTTTAAGATTATCACGCTTAAAGCACGTGAATTTTATTTTCAAAAACACAATTTAATGATTTCACAATAATGGCGTCGGCGGCGTCGTGAGAAGAGGGTTGCCATGTGCAATTAACAATTTCTACCATTACCACAGATGTAAATAAACCCTGCCATTCATGGGCATTTTTATACATTTACGACGTTTACTTTCATGAATAAGATAGTGTAAACCTCACAAAGTGTAATAATCACACACGATGAAGCACAAACTACTTTAATAAATAAAATTTTGTAGATTTTTTATACTACGACATTCACCAATGGAACCTACGAATGGAACAGATGCAGCTGACAGGCAAATGCAATTATTTGCTTGGCCAAGTGATCAGGTTAAATTGTAATGTTAATATTAAATAATTTTAGGTTTAAAATTATATATTATGAAATAAATAATAAATAACTTTTGTGAAAATATAGTAAAAGTTAGTGTCGTTGAAATAAAGTTGTATTATTTAAGTATGGCAATTTTCATACCGTGCTGTCAGTGTGTCTTGTATAATAAATTTACCCCATATTTGAGGTAATTAAAGGAATCCCATACGCAAGAATGTTATTAATTTATTTTCATAAAAACAAATGATCACAGTTTTACAAAAATACAAAACTTATGAAATAAAACTACAACATCAATGAAAACTATTATATTCTACATGCCTACATCAAAAATGTTTTAATTCAACATTTTCACTTCACTGTTAAAAAACTGCTAATCTACAAACGTAATACTGAAATACTAAATTCAAAAACATTTCTAGCGCATTCGACTATTCATTAATTTATTACAATTATTACAGCCAAGATTTGTCTCATTTAGACATAAGATTCATATTTTTTTATTTAAAATTAAAATTTAAACAATGTTCTTTCTTGACTTAAACACTACTCCATTAATTTATTTGTATGTAACTCTTAACTTACATTACTCGTGCATTATTAAATACACCCAGCAGCCGAATTGAATTTCAAATTACTGTAATTGAATGCAATAAACTGGAATTGTAACCCTTAGGGCAAAACTGTACAATGAGTACTTTCATATTCGTACAAAGTTATCACTGCCGACTAGACAGGCGCTGTCATCGCAAACCGTTAGGTTTTAGTATGAATTTGCGTTAGTTCCATTTTTGCCCACTGAGAAAGAAAATATTGTATAGTAAAAGCCCCTTTGCAGGGTGATCTGGAAATCTATTTCACCGTCTACGACTGAATGCGTCGCCGCCTGATTGTCCGGGTGGAAGGGCCCATTCGATTAGGTTTTGTAAGGGCTTGTCAGTACCTCATCAGTAGTCTGATAGCTCTATTGTTTCAGATTTATATTATCTGGGGCTGGGTTCAGGTTTCAAATGTTTCTTTCTCGTGTCGTTTCTGTACTGTGTTTTTATGTCTTTTATAAATAGTTTTAAATGTTTTACTATAAATTTGCATTCAAACGCCATATGTGACGGTTTAACACACGGCTTGAGCTGTACCTTGTAACTGGTTAATCTTATTTTTGAAATAGCTCCTTAAATACAGTCATTTTGTGGTTTATACTTTGTGGTCCGTATTTATTGATCAAGATCTACGAAATTTGCCTTATTAAAACACAAAAATCGACCTTAATAACGAGTAGATAATCAAAATATCTAACCGGTTAGTAAGTATAAATAGATAAAGATTAGCGGTTACAAGCCGGTGGTTTAAGAGCCCTTATTCCTTTTAAAAATGCTGATTGTTTTAGACATTTTTCTTTATGGTCAAACATGTTTCTTAACATATTATTGATGTTACTACCTAGAACAGGGCTATTGGGATTTATTGGTAGGTATATATTGGAAGCCTACAGTTTGAATTTTTCATTGATAATTATTGTTTCAAAAACTACTCGAAATGGACAAAATTCACGCGGAAAATTAGTTTTTTCAACTTATTTTCGACTGCACGCTTTCAAAGCATGAAATAGCTACGTTACTACCTAGAACTCGGGGAAAAGTATTAATTACTTCAAAAAGTTCGTTATAAATTGTCAATATATTTGTCATAATATGAAAAAAATGAATTTTAAAAGGAATAAGGCCTCTTAACAATGTTTTTCAAATGTTTCCAAATGGGTTGATTTTTCAACGCTTTTTATGTCTCTTGTAAAATGTAAATTTTCCTGACTTTCATATCATAAGTTTTCATGATTAGCGGGAACTCGGGAAGTTCTGCAGCGAGTCGGCGGTGATCTCTGCGCCACGGAGGGAAGTCTACTGTGGCTAGCACTTGTCGGTCTGCGGGCGCAGCGGCGTGCAGTCGGCGTGGCCGCTCAAGTAGGCGTCGAGGAAGTTCTGTAGCGAGTCGGCGGTGATCTCTGCGCCGCAGAGGGAAGTTATCTGTGGCTAGCACTTGTCGGTCTGCGGGCGCAGCGGCGTGCAGTCGGCGTGGCCGCTCAAGTAGGCGTCGAGGAAGTTCTGTAGCGAGTCGGCGGTGATCTCTGCGCCGCAGAGGGAAGTTATCTGTGGCTAGCACTTGTCGGTCTGCGGGCGCAGCGGCGTGCAGTCGGCGTGGCCGCTCAAGTAGGCGTCGAGGAAGTTCTGTAGCGAGTCGGCGGTGATCTCTGCGCCGCAGAGGGAAGTTATCTGTGGCTAGCACTTGTCGGTCTGCGGGCGCAGCGGCGTGCAGTCGGCGTGGCCGCTCAAGTAGGCGTCGAGGAAGTTCTGTAGCGAGTCGGCGGTGATCTCTGCGCCGCAGAGGGAAGTTATCTGTGGCTAGCACTTGTCGGTCTGCGGGCGCAGCGGCGTGCAGTCGGCGTGGCCGCTCAAGTAGGCGTCGAGGAAGTTCTGTAGCGAGTCGGCGGTGATCTCTGCGCCGCAGAGGGAAGTTATCTGTGGCTAGCACTTGTCGGTCTGCGGGCGCAGCGGCGTGCAGTCGGCGTGGCCGCTCAAGTAGGCGTCGAGGAAGTTCTGCAGTGAGTCGGCGGTGATCTCTGCGCCGTAGCGCATGGTGGCCGCGCGTTGCTTCGGGAAGTCCACCGCTGTGAGGAGCGGCACGGCGTCGTCGAGGCCGATGTGTTCGCGGAGCATGTCGGCGCTTTCTGTGCCGTCTATACCTGGAAAAAAAGAGGCAAGGTCTTAGGGGGTTACAGTGACTGGGCGGAGTGGATCGTGATTTGAATAAACACACAATTTCCACCAATGTGTAGGCGTTTCCCAGCACTGATTAGTTAGTAATAAGATTCAACACAGTCTGCTTTGCCCACCTCTGCGTCAGTGGAAACTTCACTCTTAGAATAAAAACTAGTTAAGAATGGCAATTTGTGTAGTCGGAGAATGGAATGGTTCGTCACTTTTCGACTTAATGTGATGGTGTTGACGACCCTTTTCATTCCGCGACTGTTCAATAGTCACGCTGATTTCGATGTATGTCGGCATAAGCTGTCTGTAGCTGCGTTCTTCGATATGTAAATTAGCACACATATAATTGGCCGCGAATTTTTATATTCTTACCTATTTATTTAAACATTATTGCAAAAAACAAAAAGTGAGTACAAATGGCAGATTTAATGCCAAATGGCATTCTCTACCAGTCAACCATGGGGCCAAACAGATATACTAGAGTTCGTTCAGAGCAATTTATTTTTTACCTATATAGAACATCATGTGTTTAAACGGCTTCTTCTTGATCTTGGAGTGCGAGCGGCTGGTTGGATAGTCGAAGTCCATGGTCTCGTCATCGGAGGAGTTCTGGTAGGGGCAGAACCCCGGGAACTGGATGCTGCACTCCTCGTAGTAGGACTCCGCGGCGGGAGTCAGGACTGACTCCGCGAACTCGATCTCTGAGTCCTCGTCATCTGTGGAGGGCGAATAGATCTCGTTTCATTGAAACACTATGAAATATTTTAAAATCGCTAAGAGCAATTATCAATTAAATACAACATTGAACACTGAGTGGACTCCATTTTGGAGTTTCCAACCAGGACACCGTGTAAGATTAAGTTAAATTTCATTGAAAAAAATGTATTTACTTAATGGAATGTAAAATGTAATTGGTTTGCAAAATAAATGTATCTTCTTCTTCTAAGCTTGTTAGAATTAAACTTGTTATCTAGCACGAAAGTCTGTGTTTTGTTAATTCTTCAGGCTCAAACGGCTCGAACAATTTTGATAAAATTTGATATGGTGGTAGCAGACAACCTGGAACTGGAACACATAGGCTACATTTTATCCGGAAAAAATGGTATTGCCATGGGATGAGCGGGTAATACAGCAGGGCGAGCAACCCAATTATACAACTTAAATTTGCTGTACAAGGGCTGTATAAGCGCTTATGTAGCCTGTGTGCTACTTGAGAGAATCATAAAACTTGGCCTCACCTACAAACAAGACGACGGCGGGGTGGCGAGCCATCTTCAGGAGCGCCTGCTCCGTCAGCACCGAGACTGGCCGCTGGGCCCAGGGGAAGTTCTGCAAGACAACGATAACGTCACCTGGGTCTGTTACCTCTACGTATATAGAGGCAAATGCGACTTTTGATTAAACGCAACACTTCATAACTACTACCTCTCTTTTTTAGGGTTCCGTACCTCAAAAACTGAACACTTACAGCGATACTTTATTTCACACTCGTACAAAATTTTTTTTAGCGTCATCGTACCGTCCTAATTGCAACTACTTTTTCCGAAAACTTAATACGATTGTGCTCTAAGGTATCGATAGGATCACGTTGTTGTCCGCCCGTCCGTCTGTTTGTCAAGAATGTCAAGACGCTTTATCTCAGAAGCGCGTGGAGGTGTCGAGTTGAAATTAAAACCATATATGTATTATCTACTCAGGTCTACAGTCTGTTGAAGCAGTGAAAAAAATTAACTTCAGAGTTAACGCAAAAAATCAAAGGAATCAAAATGTATAGGGTATTTTCCGTTGACCTAGAAGTCCTAGAACTATGAAATTTGCCAAGTAATACCGTCTTATACTACAATTATAGAGAAAACTAAAAACTATACATTTGTAATTAAATCATAAACAATATAAAATAGACTCTTTATTTGAAGTACGCAATCAATTTGTATGAAAACCTCGGCGGGCGGTGTTAATAAATGCCAAAAGGCAGTATGGGTGGGTAAAATAAAATGAAAGATTATAGTACATTTATCGTGCTACTTTACACAATAAATGTACTATAATCTTTCATTTTATTCAAAGGGTGAAACGCAGGGTTAAGCAGAGAAGGGGTTTGAAGGACTAAGATATCTGTGGTTTGAAGGGTAGCGCGACGGTTCCTCACCAGAGCTAGAGGATCGGCAGCCAGATGCTGTCTCCCGTTAGCAGTGAGCACCTTTCCTGCTGAATCAGTGATGACGAGCGCCGGTATACCAGCGACCCCCAGGGCCGCGGGCAAGGCGGCTCGGGCCTCAGCGGCCTCCCAGGGCACTGCGAGAGCCCCCACTGAGGATATGGACTGCACTGTGCGCGTGAACGACTGCTCGCTCCTGTAACAAATGACTAAATATGTAGACGCAGTGTAACGAAGTGTCATTTATAAGAAGATACTGTAGCGATTCACATGTTCTCGTCATGTGCTCGCCATCGTAAGACTCACATCATCATTGTCATCATCAGTTTCCCAACACATTGGCATCATATTCATTTATTTATAATATTCTCAATATTACACGTCAATACATAAAAATCATTTATAACTTAATACGTATACAAATTTAATTAACATTAACTCGTATATAGCAAATCCGTATATAAGTATTATTATTTTAAAAAAACATAATTTTATTCACGAAACGATTTAACATTCAAAAATTCATATTTCGCCATCTAATACTAAAATCATCACTTAATAATTATAATACAATACAAATGCCTAAAAGAATTAGCAGTATGAATGTTACGCTACCAGAGCTACCTCTACGCTAGCAGAGTTGTGAATTCTTAGGTTATCTGATTAGTATGTTTCATCTGTATTTATTTATATGTGTATACATTATATAATATATGTATTTATCTAAATATTATTTATTAAAACTTGTTTAAGTTAGTTGCACCGCCCACAATTTATCTGCTTTGCCCGAAGGTTGACTGGTAGAGAATGCCTCATGGCATTAAGTCCGCCTTTTGTACGATAAGTTTTCTTTTGTGCAATAAAGATTAAATAAATAAATAATAAATGTTTACGAAAGCAAGTAAAAATATTCCAAAAGCTAAGCATCCTACCTTTTTAGAATAGCAAATTACTATTCACAACAATTACCAACGGAAGAATTGAGCTTTATTTATACTGTGTAAGGATCAAAATTGTGAGAATGTCCACTTTGTCCACTTTGTCCATTTTGTCCATTTTGTCCATTTTGTCCATTTTGTCCATTTTGTCCACTTTGTCCATTTTGTCCACTTTGTCCACAGTTAAGTATAAATACGAAGGGGAATTGAAGGATGGGATTCATTCTTTCTTGCGACTTCGACTGGGTAACACTGTTGTTTGGCAATAAGGTATTAAATTTAATTCTAAGGGGAATTTCTGTTGGAATTACATTATTTTTCTGATCTATAATTATTTATTGAAATATTGTGGGATTTTGTTGTTTATGGCTATCAAGCTTAATTACATGCCAGAAATAGTGTTTTGGTACATGGTTGCCAGGTGAAAGATATTTAACCTTGCGGCTGTTAAACGAATATCTTTCAGACTCTTCTAGTTTTACCCGAGTTAGGCAGCTCGGGCACTAGCCATATTTAAGGCCGTTCCCTGAGCCATAGCCCCGAGCCCCTCCTCAGGCCACCCGTCCCTGTCACATAACAGTCACATTTCAAAAGAGTGACGGAGATAGAGCTTGCGGGCCGTAAGGCGATATCTTTTTACGATAGAATTTGTCGATGATTATTTATTTTAAAAATATTGCCTCAAATTATTGAAATTCGGAAGCTGTCAAATTACTATTTTAGTTATGATTGATTTTTCTCCTTTTTTGTTTCATAGTGTCACGTAGTGAAAAAACAAGTAAAGTTGGAGTAAACATTCGAATTGGAGGTTACTTTGGGAATTAATTGTATCGAGCGAAGTGTTATGAATTGTGTATCGAATGCTGTGTTATTAAAGATAATATAATCAAGAATTATATATATTTTTCCCTCGTTTACTAATATCAACGTTTCGTAGAAAAATAGGATAATTTTTGGGGTATTTTTGCATTTCTGGCTCAGGGAACGGCCTGTGAATAGCCTACGAATGTGGATAGTTTTGTTTGGTGGAAGCAAGGACCACACGTGATGGACATGCGGGCCTTTCCGCGCTTGCCGAAGCCAAATGGACCTCCCTGTTCGGTCTCATATACTTATATATTTATATGTCTGTTTTATATACACATATTAGGGCGGGTTACTCTGCGTTTCCGGTGTCTTAGCCACGCAAGGGGGGACCCACTTACACTGATTCTAGTCCAACCTCGGGTTAATCTCCCGAATTTATAGTTTAGCTTACCTAGGTTCCATACACGTTTAAATGTAAATGTGAGGTTTAGGCCTCTAGTATTGGTGGTGCTAGCTAGGGCAAATGGGGGTATGGGGATAGGTACACTCCAGTAGGAATATTAGAACGGGGTTTTTTTTATCCTCCGAGCAATCGGCCATTCATCATTAACTAACATAACATTTATTCAAATTATTTTAATCTCGTCTGGTATAATAGATACAAACAGCTGATTTCTGACTCGGGATGTCAGTAGTGAAAAACAAAATCTAGTAACAGTTTATAAAGAAAGGGAATAGAGAAACCTGTTATTTACCAATCAGATATTTAGAACCTTTAATATGACATCAATATATATAGAAATAATTAGTTAAAATTTACTGATTATGATTTAAAGTAATGTACATATGTTACAGCCTCAGTGATAGAATGGCAACACTAAAGTTAAGTCGAATCAGCTGACCGATGACATTCGCCCTTTCAATGAGCAGAAATAATTTTAAACTTTGTTATAATTTTGATAAGGAAATTGTGGATCGTCGTATAGTATGGAAATGCAAAGCATTCCTAAGACTGGATGTGGAGTATCTGAAGTGTAAATTGCTAAGAAAAGCCGAGGACTCATGGATAGCAATAATGAAAGTTATTCGTTCTCGTATTTACATCGCAGATCTCAGAACTAAATCAATTTATATCACAAGGGTTGAAAGTAATTTCCCTTATCAGAATGAGTCAGTCGAGAGTTGAAAGATACTCCGAACGGACACAATAGTCTTCATGATTTCAAGGGTGTACTACATTTATGAGTATGGTCAAACGAAAACCAAGTTCTAGAACTTATTAGAAGGGTTCTTACCTACTAAGGAAGAGTAGTGTACTAGAGATCTTATAAATACAATTATAACTACATTGTCATAGTCTTTGCAGCCATCACATATATTTAACTAGTTAAATAGGTAGGTAAAATCCTTAGAGTAGACCTTGTGTAGTTAACTTAAGAAGCTTGCGCCAAAAGGCTTCCCTAAAAGATGGATCCTTGACACTTTGCTTTAGGTAGGACGTCATGCATAGATGTGATGAGATCCCACAGTGGTTTGTTCAGCTTAGACTAGGAGCGGAGTTCCCCATCCTCTAGCTGAACGCTTTAATTCGATTTGCTTTTCAGGAATAGATAGGTAAAGCGTTCAGTGATACTCTCCGCACACTCAGGGTGGTAGGGGATTATTAACAAAAAATTTATATTATTTTTTTATACACAATAAAGATACCTTCTCCATTATACTATAATCTAGTCCTTACTAGTTCTTAATTGTGAAGACTATAACGACTTCCTACTTATTGTATAGGTCTAGAATCCACTTCAGATTGGTCTACTATAGTTTATTTAAGGGAGGTAACCACCTTCTCAGATTAAGGAGTAATGACAAAATTTATTCAATATTGTCAAATATGAAAACTTAAGAACAATTAAATTCATAATAAAAATTCGTAGATTCTGTAACTTTCATCTATTTATAGATTGGTAAGGAAGTGTAGTTTCATATTGTACATAGACATTTGATTTCTAATCATTCTGGAGTAAGAACATGCAATTTTAAAAACTAAATTACCTTTCATTCCAGAATCCTAATAAAATTTGGATAGAATCACATATTGATTTTTATTGTTACATAAGGTAATCTAGTTTAACTATATCTGACTATGGACTAAATGAATTTGATATTTCATATAGAATTAAATAACTTTTATAAGAGTATCCATAATATTCCATATTGAATCTTGCTATAGGAACTATAGATAGTTTTGTTAGCTAGACTACATAGGAAGTAACAGTTTATATTTTGAGGATAGATAGCATTAAGTTAAGTTGGAAATTTAATTTAGTACAAAGAACCAAGGTAGCAGTAGGATAGGAGAAGCTTGCATTAAATAAGTAAGAGAATACACATTTATTTGGTAATACATGGTAGCATAGCATAGTATATGGGTACGGAAGCACTTGGCGACACATCACGGTTAGATTTCTCTTAAAAGAGCTTGAGTTACTACAACAATGTTGGGTCCTGCACATCTAGACGTTCACAACGGTTACATCGATCACATTTTTTTGGCCATTAGTTATTAAGAAAAGTTCAGACTCAATTGTTATAAAGATCCTTTCATATTTAGATTTGTTTAGTTGTAGGATATAGAAGACTGGGAGCTGCTGTTAAGATATTCTTAGGTAATTGTTGTAGGGTTTCCTTAGGGCTTCGTTGTAGGAGTAGAGTTTAGTGGCGAGGGTGAAGCAGGCGTAGGACCAGGAGGTAGTTTAGGTTGTAGCGGTTTTCTTAGCGAAATCGCTACTAAATACAAACCAGACCATTCACTCGCCGAAAACACAACACAACCTTGTTTCCACAATCCCGGTGCATCGTTTCTCAGCAGTTTAAGCATTCTAAAAACCATTAACATTTCCATTAGATTGTCTACGCAGGTCGATTCGGCCAGCTCTCGCTGTCAGTGACAAAGTGTCAACCTGACAGCTGACCAAGCTATTTGAGACAAACCAACGAACGCTTCAACCGGGAGCGTTCCTGAAGTATTAGTCGTTCTTTTCTGTGCACGTCTCCGGCACCTGTCACCTTAAAGTTATCATGCTATTAGTATTAAATTGTTTCACACTCTCATATGCATTAAAATAAACTAGATTTATTACCGTTATTATTAACAATAAATATAATTAAAAGTAAATCCATATTTCCAATAATCAAACCTCACTTCTATATACGGTTGTCTATGCATAGAGTTGAATAAAAATGTGACAGGGAAGCGTCAAGTCTCTCTGGTCGATACGACGAAGCAAGACGGATTGATCCGTGAGTTTTTTCCAATTAGACATTAGAATAAAATATGTAAACTGGTGTTTTAGCTTACAAGAGACGGCCGGTCAACTCGGCGGCCGTTCTCCAAAGCCCTCCGGGGTTAGTGGTGTGCTCGTGTGGTGAAGTGTCACGTCACGCCGACCGCGCGCATGTGCGCGGCCTGCGCCCGCGCTCCCTCGGGACCGAGCTCCTGCTTCGCGTCGTCCGCCCGCAGGTTGTCGGGCAACCGGCGAGCCGCGCCGCGGTTTTATCCCGGCGTCGCCATGCCAAGGGTGTGAGGACGCGCGACCAGCGTCCTTCTCCGTCCTTCAGACGTCGCGGCGTCCTCAAGACGCTGCCTTCATATGCGCGCCGCTACGCGCCGCGCCTGACGTCAGCCCCGGCCGCCCCCGTGCCCCGCGCATGAGCGCGGCCGAGCCTGGCCTGCTGCACCAACACGTGCTTCATCTCGCGCCCGTGGCGCCCCCTGCCGTAGGGCGTTTTTCTGCGTGCCTCGCCAGTCGAGGGGACCCCTGGTGAGGCGATCCCAAGGCAGCGGAGGCCTGCTCTTCGCGTCCACCACCGACAGTACTGTCAAAGCGTTAGAGTGAGTCGACTCTTTATTTTTCTATGCGCATAGAATCTTAGCATCGCTAGTTTATAAGAGCCATGTACCTCTGAAATTGCCAACGCCACCGAAGGCCATGTCTCGCGGTCCCCATTGTAAAGTGTAAATATAATTGCATGCCACTGAAAGGTCTGTTGTATCATTTCACCGACTAATACCACACCTGTGCGAATAGCCATCGAACGGCCCTTGACCTAAAGGGAAAGTGCCCTCCGATGAGTTGATGTCCGGTAACTATTTCCTTATTCACAGTCGCATTCTTGGGTTTGAACCTCGAACAGTCACTTTTTTTCTTTTTATACGCGACAAGGTAGCTCGTCGTCGTAAGCGTTACGATTAGTGGACCGGTTCCTTTAGTTAGAGCTTAGCATACATTACGATTGGTGGTCCCGTGACTCAGGATAACTCTAGAGTTGAAGTTCTTAGCTCATGCAGCATTACAATTGGCGCGCGTTCCCAGGATGTATTTATTTAGTAGTTAGCTCATGCATTCAGTACAATACATCTTTGACATGAAATCTCACGTTTGCCTGTCATTAATGTTTTACTGTTGTTTAAACTGCACTCACGTCCCGCAGTCACATGAACTACGTATGGATGAAAGTTTCATTTCGATAGGACAGTTAAAATAAGGCTAACATTGAATTCCAAAGTTTGATTACATTGTTATTTAAAAACAAGTGAAGCAGATAAAAGCGTTTTAAAAATAGTTAAGTAAAGAGTTAAATACACATATTTCATAACAGACCAGCTTTTGCCCTGCTTTACTGAGTGGTTCAGTGGTTTATAGTGCTTAACTTTCATCCCCCATTTCACTCCTCTAAAAGATGATTCCCGTAATGTAAAGTATAATGACCTTCCCCGGGACTCAAACTATCTCCATTCCAAAAATCTAAATCGGTTCAGCGGTTTAAGCTTGAAGAGGTAACAGACCGACACCCTTTCGCATTTATAATATTAGTATGGATATAAATAAATAGTTAAGGCTGAAACAATACGATAAAATTCAGTAGGTACCTACGGTAAACGCAACGCAACACAAAACAATATCGAGAAATTATATTATTATTCCGCAGTAGTTTCACTTGAAATCTACTTATGTCGACGTTAATACGAAGAATTTACATAATTGAATCATGTCTCAAACAGTCCAGTCTCTCATCGGAAACCTTGTTTACGCCAAAATACAAAGGTTATACATGTATTTACGTGGATTCATCGCCATTTCCAAAACTGCTTAATACAACGGTAGCTCACTTCAATTTCAACCTTACGTATACTGCGCAGTAGGGTTGAAATTCGCGGTAGAGTGTATGTGGATTTAGTGTTTTTTGGTGGCGGTTCTCATCCCTGTGGGGTCGTGTTATGCTTTAATAAGGGATGTATCGATACCTTCGGTTATACATCCAGTACTTATAAAAGCTGGAGCAGTTTAGGTGTAGATATAAATACGTGGAACGTGTAATTCCATGTGATTCTTATCATAAATTAATTTCAAAATTTAAAAAGCCTTGGACCGGTATGTACAGTACTATTGAATAAAGAAAACCTCCAACCCTACCAAACAATGCTAAGAATCATCTTGACAGAGAAGGCTTTCGACTTTCGAATAAAAACACCGCATTCAAATCGGACTATCCGTTTGGAAGATAGGATGCCACAGCCACAGACAGACAGTCAGACACACAGATACCTACACATGTTAGAAAGAAAGAAAGAAATACATTTATTGGTGACGAGACACAAAACGTTACGGTGTTAACAGTGTGACGTGTGCGGCTTATTGGAGAGGAATGAAACCACGGTCAACATTAAAATAAATAAATATAATCGGGACACAAGTCCCATAAAAGAGCAAAGGTCGTGGGTTACAAAGGCCGTCTAGTTTTACCGCCGTGTGTACCGGTACTCCCCTGCGTGGCTGGTCGTCATTGGCGGTGGGCCTTTCAAGGCTCTTGGACTCGAGGGGAGAACAGCGCTGAGCGGGCGACGACGACACGGCTACAGCTCGGCGCTTGGATGGTGGTGTGCGTGGATTGCGCTTCTCGTAAAAAAAAACCAACGCTGCGGAAACGCAGCGGTGACGCAGCGAGCACAGGTCGCAGCAGGGTCTTCGCTTAAAAACGCAGCGTAAACGTCGCATTAGAAGAAAATAAAATAAATAAGCAATTATTTTTATGGCTGTGCCACGAAAAGGTCCCACCTCAGCAAGATGCTAGCTCGAGAGCCAGCGCTGATCTTCCGGTGGGACCAAAGGTGGCGCCACGGAGAGCTGCGCGCACGAGCGCTGATCGCGTTTAGGATGCGTGATCCTGAACGCACACAAGCGCTGTCAGTGTCACGTCAAATGTCAATTAATATTAATAACCTAAAGTAAATCAAAAATGCGATGTTTGCGTCGTGAGCACAGCTCTAAAGAAAGACAAAAAATAATACCTAACATTATATAAACGAACAAGAAAAACTATAAAATACCAGAAAGACAACTCAATAACAAAATACAATTAAACAATGTTGTCAAAAGTACTCATAACAACCCTCTTTTCTGTCAGGGGTTAAGAAGTCGAATATCATTATGAACCGGACTATCCGTTTGGGAGATAGGATGGCACAGCCACAGACAGACAGATACACATTTAATTAAACTAAGGCACATGTTAAACTCATAAAAACCCTCTTGTATATGAAGAAGAAGAAGAACTTTCTTAGAATACGGTTTCAAGGCTTGTCTGTCGAGATGGTTCTAAGCTATGTTTGAAGAAAAGAAAAGCAGTCGATTCCATGGTTTTATTTAAAAAAAATCTTTTTAAACTTCATATTTTGTGGTTATGTTAAGTTAAGAGCAAAGACAATGATGCATAAACGCGCTAAAATGGACAAGCCGGTGAATATCGGTATGGATGCTAAGCCACAGGTTCCCAGCCTAGGTACATAGAGTCAATGCCGTATACTTTTTAACCAACAGATTTACCTTGACTGCTTCCTTCAAGATCACAGTAAACAAAGTAGCAATATCTTCAAAATTAATATCAGACAATATCTGCGATCCCGGCCTCGTATATCCGCGGCTTATGGCCGAAGTTTTCTCGTAAAAACGTCTTTACTTTACGTCCATCTTTACTTTATGGCGCATTACGCGACAGAGGTTACGGGCCTAAGTTGGTTTTGGCTTTAATTAGAACGCAAGTTAGTTTTAGTTGGTAATGTACGTGCGAAAGGATTAGTAATTAGTGTTTGTAAACACTGTCCGAATATGTTAATGGGAGTTTTAGGGGTTACCTTTGTTTCTTCAAACACTTTTGAGTAATTATAACTTTATAATAATTATTCGTTTCCTCAAATAACTTTGCGCAAATAATTGTAACTATTTGTTTGGCTAAGTACCTATACGGAAATTTTAACAAAATCAAATTAAAATAATTTATTTTGCCAAACATATAAGTACCACCTACAGGTGGAACAATTTTATTATAACGGCAGAATCTCAAGTTGTACTTAGACCTTATGTACCTAATGAAACCTAAATTCACCTTACATATCGGTTTGAGATTTGCACTCAGCTTGGCTAATGCGGCTGAAACCGTGGGTATTTCGAGGCCGAGCCTAAGGCGAGGTCGAGGTCGATATTCAATCGAGATTTTGTCTATAATTTGACTTAGTTTGACCAATAAATGGGTTAAATGTGCGAATATCACTTCACTTCACTTGTTACCTATCACTTTTGGTAGTTGAGTGACCAGCATTAGATATAGGTATAGTTTGATCCCAACAAAAGATTAGGATACGATTCGCAAGCAGTCCTTAATGTGGAAACTTGGAACAATCCCCAACTTGGGACAAACGACGTCCCGCTGGTGCCAGATACAGTCAGCCACGACAGTTTGTGAGCTTTCTCTGCGGACTGTGCTACTGTTCCGTATTTGTCTTTGCTTAGACTTAAATGCACCTAGTTGTTTTTAGGGTTATGCATCCAAACCAAATGGTGCTAAAAACCCGTTTTACTAGTCTCCGCTGTGTGCCTATAACAGTCGTCACAGGGCTCTTAAATTAGATAAGACAAAGCATAAGGAAAAAAAAATGAGAGGTTGCTTGGGAGTAGGGTGGCGGTTAGGTTAACACGCTGGACCGGCAATTCAGAGGTACCGCCCAGGTAGCAAAATAAGCTGCTGAAGCACTTAATATAGCCTTTATTCAGCTTAAATTAGCAGTATAAGGGCTGTTTAGTAGGGAATGCAACCCGGGTACCCGAAAACCCGGGTACCCGGGTACCCGACTACATTTGGAGTCGGGTAAAAACCCGGGTTTTCAACTCATAACTCGGGTTTTACCCGAAATAAGAAATATTAAGAAAAATGCGTGAAATCATAAATAACTTATAACAAAATGTTATATTACGGCTGTAACCCTGTAACCCTAACTTACTGCGTTGTAATTTACTAGCTTTTCCCGCGGCTCGACCCGCGTGGAAATTGATCTGTGTCATTAAGCGGCTAATTCACCCCTAATTTCTCTGCCTATCCCCCGGAGGCAGAAGTTTAAGTAAAGTTAACACATGGATATGATAGTCGACTGTAGTCCTGTCCAGATCCGCCCGGCGCCGCACCCTGTCAGAATCTGCGCCTCGATGAGGTTTCGCTGCATCTGCACTACTTGTAACCGGGTTCCGTTGCAAACTTCGGAGGTGACAAATTCCGTAGAAGCATGATCGGAACTCCAACTTCCAGGGTTAATGTATGTGCTGGGAGTCCTGAAGCGCTCAAGAGTTTAGGAACTCCCCCGAGCGATGTTGTGACGTTGCCTTCATCCAAGACAATTTTAATGGAATTATATGCTGCTTGTTCATCTTTGATTTCCGCCAATTTCCACGCATTAAATGCCGCTGCCTGTACATTTTTCGGCGTGAGTATGGCTCTCTCACAAACCGAAGCGCTCCGAATATAAGGTCTTCAACGGATGGAAAGATCCTGCATAACGTTTCTGGTAATCGAAGCAGGCCGTTGGTTTCCTCCAGATTCTCCAGAAGTCTTTTTCCAACCTGAAGCCGTACCCGGGCGAATTCTTGGACATGTGAGCCTCCTCCTTGTTGGACTCGTATATTCTCAGCCAGGCGAAGCTTCTGCACGCTCAGCCACAACACCGACCTCTTCAGGCAGACATTTTACCTCGTCGGGTCGGCTCGAGTACTATGCGTTACCGCAAAACGACATTGTAAAGCTACTTAAGTCTTGGAGTATCCTTACTACGGCTTCTATGGCCTTTTTATGCGCCATAGTACACTCGTCCCAAACGATTAAACTGCATTCCTGTAGATCTCTCGTTATATCACAGTTTCTTGATATCCTAGACTTGAGTTGCAGACAGGAGTTTCCGCGCTGTCCAAATCTATTGGGCTCCTGAAAGATGTGTGAGCCGTTTTGCCACCAGGCAGTAACGTAGCAGCGATTAGTCAATTATAAATTTGTTGATATCCGTACCTTCTAAACTTAGAGTGAATTTGGCAAAATCCTTCCTCAGTGGCTTATTCATGTCACAACGTATAAATTTCAGCGCTATCTGTTAGTTTATCCGGGTACTCGACAATCGTAACACATGTTTAAAAAAAGATTGCACCTCCTTCCTAAGTAGCGCCATAAGATTCAAAGTCTGAAATCGTAATCAAACGTGCTTTTCATGCTTAAATACCCGCAATAACCATAAAACTCAATATTTAATACTCTTTTTTCAAGTCCGGGTACTACCCGGGTACCCGGGTTTTGAAAATAAAGGTCGGGTAATACCCGGGTAGCAAAAATGACCGGGTATTGCATTCCCTACTGTATAGGCGTTTCCACAGCTTGTTTGCTACTTTGGCGGGTTCGATTCCCGGTCTTGCACCCTGGTGCAAGACCGGGAAAGCAAAGAAAAATTGAACAAAGCTCAAAGAAAAATTGAAATGCGTTACCTGTAACGCATTTCAATTTTTCTTTGAGCTTTGTATCAATGATTTAACGACTTAACTTGTAATCAATGACTTAACAGAAGCTTTAGTGCTGTCGCTGTAACAACAAATAGTATATTACATGCCATGGGCGGTGAATTCCTGAAGGTCCCAGACCGCAGTTGTTTGTGTGTAGGTATATGCGATCGTTTGTCTAAAGTTTTACGCCTGCCTTTTGGCCAGGAAGTTAGATTTTCTGTGACTCACTCCCGCGAACGACGCGGAGACATTCTCGTTAGTGGGTTTGTAGTCTTACACAGAGTGACTACTGGTAGTGAGACCTAACTGTCTGACAAAGTTCAAGTCATGACTAAACAAAAATAAAAGGAAGCCTAAGCTTTGTGAATAAACTAAGTTTTATTATATGTATATAATTATTATAATTTCCAGGCAATATACTGGTACAATCCTTTTTAAAACATATCTTTAGTCGTAACTTCCATCGCATTGCGCGTCAGGAGTAAATTGACTGCGTGAAATATAGCTGGTACGAATAATCCAACACGTCGAGATTAACGCCAAATCTGCGGAACGGCAAACGGGACGATAATATTCCCGCCATAACTCTCTCGCGCGTCATTTAACCCGACGGGTTCTCTGCGCCATATTCTAAATGAAAAAAAAAAAACGATTTTCTTTTAATCGCTGAGCTGCTCAAAACACAGGTCAATAATAAAACAGTAAATATTATAGGTAGCTAAACCGGAAACCGAATAGTTTGCACAATATTTCAACTGTAGGTATTCAGGGAATGAGCAACCAAAATACTGTTTTAAATAAAAAGGAAAAAAATATATTTGTGAAACGTGACCAACAATTTACGCGCGTGAATTAAAAACAAACTCCATAAAATAAAACTCAATTCACAGCGTTTTGAAATTAAGGGTCACAAACTGGATTAATAACTGAAGTTCAAAAAAAGAACAAATACAGTGTTGCCCGCCTAAACAAATAAATCTACCAATGGTAGCAAACAGCCGACACTAGCTGCGTAGTAAGTAGGTAACAATCTAATTCAGTTTAAGTAATGGAATTGGGGTGGTTTGGGGTAAATAGTCATGGCCAGGGGAAGCCGGGGGAGTTTTATCAGGGTACGTGCCCGGATAATAAACGCCGCGTGTTTTTATTGCGCTTTATGTTGAGCATAAATTGGGCCGGTGTTTCGGTGTGACGTCACTACCCACTTAACGGTGCGCGGTAAAATACTCTATGAATTATTTACCATAATGTAGCTTATCTGTGGTATAACGTTTGAGGATCCACTTTAGCATGCGTGGCGTGAGGGATGACGTGTTAAAAGGTATTTTGCGAACGATATTCATAAAGCAAGTGCTTCATTTCGGTAGAGTACCTATGTGTTTCAGGTTATAGCTATCATCAATCACTGAATTAAGTAGAGCTGCATGAACTAGCATGCATGTGTTTTTATAATTTGGACAAAAAAGCTAGCATTTCAACCTGACGATTGGTAGAGTTCGATCTCTCGCGAGAAAAGCCACAGGCAAAGTTAGTTGGTAACAAGAAAAAAAAACTGCAGAATTAAAAGATGAAAAAAAAATGTTGCCTCAGAAATTTTGCACGATTGCTACTATATAAAAGTAAGTAATTACAAATAGCCGTGCAGTTGTCAAAAAAACTGAATTTTATGAAACAAAATAGTGTATTAATCAACAAAAACAACAAACAAAACAAAGCAGTGTAACAATCAACTCAATCAGGTGCGTTGGTCAAATATGATGTCTACGGAGTACAAACTGGAATGTGGGGTAAGGCAGGGTGGGATCACATCTCCTAAGCTGTTTAATTTATAAGTATGTTAACGAGCTGATCGGTGGGCTCAGCGGTTTGCATGCGGGCTGTTACGTAGGAAGCACTTGTATAAATAACCTGAGCTATGCCGATGACATGGTGCTGCTGGCCCCATCGATCAGTGCGTTGGAAATACTGCTTAGGACATGTGAGAACTATGCTTTGGCCCATGGTTTAGAGTACAACCCAAATAAGAGCGAGGTTATGATATTTAAAGCGGGTAAAATAAAACCCTATTATGTACCTCCTATTGTACTCCGAAACACCCAGCTGAGGGTTGTGGACAGGGTTAAATACCTTGGACATATTCTAACCACTGGCCTTACCGACGATTTAGATATTGAAAGGGAACGCAGAGCCTTGGCGGTGCGGAGTAATATGCTTGCCCGTAGGTTTGCTCGATGTACGTATGAAGTAAAGATAACGCTTTTTAAAGCTTATAGCCAATCTTTTTACACGAGCACAGCCTATGGGCTAGGTATACAAAACGCACCTACAATGCTCTGCGTATTCAGTACAATAATGGTTTTAGAATGCTGATGGGACTGCCTAAGTGGTGTAGTGCATCAGGCATGTTTGCGGAAGCTCGCACGGATGGTTTTCATGCCATCATGAGAAAGCGTATCGTGTTGATCTGGAATCATATAAGACGTAGTCCCAACAGCATTCTAAACGCGGTCGCTGGGAGATACGATTGCCCTATACAGAGGTTCTGGACAGAGCAGGTTAAAGGCGCGGCCCAATGTGTAGTATAATATGGAATATAATAATTATAAATATGTAATACTAACCCTATATATAAGAACACTTACTAATACGCTATGGATTGTATATTATCCGAAATAAAATTTTATTCATTCATTCATTCATTAAGTTTTTGCTTCAAATTTATAAAATTCTATAGCGATATTCCAAGGCATGAACTCGCTATTTCTCGAGCAAAGGAATCGTCCCCTCGAGAAATATGATATTTTTAAGAGGCGGAACGCACAAACGAAACAACTCTCTCATTACCATATGCCACGCTGTACAGTCTGCAAAGATGGGCCGTGACTACATTGGAGTGGCATTGTTTAGTCATAACGTTGGCTAGATCTTAACGCTACGTTGGAGACCTCGAGCGGAAAACAAACTCTGACTGAGTTTAACTGGACTGGCTGTCATTATTGTATCTACGTGCTTAAAAGTTAATTTAATGTAGTATATTTTTTTTATTTATGAAACATGTAATGTCTAATTTTTTTATGTGGGAACACACCGCGATTTTCATATTAAACCATTGATCCAAAGATCAAAGCTCAAAGAAATATTGAAATATTTGAAATGCGTAACCTGATGGAAAAGACCGGGTTGAATACAATATTTTAACTAGGTACTAAAGTTTAACTTGCGTATTTTTTGTGACATACTAACCGGATATTTTGTGACTTAATCGCGAGCTTTCTAATAATTTTATCGAGGTGTGTTGTGGAGAAAGACGTTCAATATTTGAACTGGTCTTTAGACTATAAACACAAGGCTTTTCCCTCCCTTTTCACTTCTGACCTCCTCGTCGTCTTCTCGTCGAGCTCCTTATTTAGATGCAAGAAAAAGTATCTCACTCCCGTGGCGCGGAGACATTCTCGTTGGTGGGTTTGTACTCTTATTACTGAG
This sequence comes from Apotomis turbidana, assembly GCA_905147355.2. NCBI lineage: Eukaryota > Metazoa > Arthropoda > Insecta > Lepidoptera > Tortricidae > Apotomis > Apotomis turbidana. The sequence continues at coordinate 19,022,009 of LR990299.1, forward strand.
AGTCGGGACTCCGCACAAACTAGCCTATTTTTCTCGCTGTCTTGGCCTTGGGCTCCAAGCAGGACTTAGGGAAGGTATATCGAGAAAATCTGATTTGATTCGACCATTTCCTTGTAGTCAAAGGTTGATTTTAATAACAGCAGTCTATGATATGATCCGTAATAGACCAATCCTGTGTCTTACTTTAGTTTAAATCTACCCTTAAACTATCGACATGATGAGGTTACTTAAAAAATATGACTGTGTCCAAACAAGATTAAAATCAGACGCTTCAAGATCCAGAGACGACGCATTGCATTATGCAGCGGAGTCGTTGATTAGAGCGAGCAAGGTACGCGCATGCCTCATTTCGCGCGCTTTGATGTCGCCCACAGCATAATGTTGCCAGGTGTGAAAAAAAAGCTAAGGACGTGGTAGAATAATTATGGAAGCTTGTGCGTAATATTGCAGCCGACGAAGGATTCGTTTGATATTTATTTCTACTGCCTAGATGATTTTGTTCTGTCAGCTATAAGCAAAATTGATCTGTACTCTGTTGTGTTCATGATTGAAACTTTCTCACTACATCACAGAATAAAAAGACTGCTAAAGATTTATTGATCTCTCGTCGCTTGTAAGCTGATTGTATTGGTTATTAATGTAAAATGCGACGCAATTGGTCGCGGGGCGTGCCGACAAGACCGACCGACGCCTGTGTGCCACTATCACTGGCTTCGAATACGCTGCATTTTCCCCAACAAAGACGGGGCTGGCGGGAGGCAGAACCGAGCACCCAGAAGGGCTACTCCGAATTCTAAATTTGTATCGTGCCGTCCTTCGCGTCAAACAATATTTGAATGAGCAAGGCGGTTTGATACAAATTTCGAATTTCGAACATTAGAATACCCCTCCTACCACAACTGTGACACGCGATTCCTTCTCGCGCGAGTACTATTACCTGTCTCTTTCTTAACAGTACTGTGAGCGAGTGGAGCGGATGATGCTATGTCGCGCGACTAGACGTGAAGCCAAGTTGCGCTGGACGGGCAGGTGTAGATACACCGATGCGTAGAGAGCCCGTTTTGACTACACCGTCTTTTAATGATGAGAATATCATTTAACTCGAACAATTGTACACATTTGTGTGTATACACATAGAATAGAGCCCCGTCCATTTCGATTTGCACCTCGAACACAACCCGAGCTTGTTCGATATGAACGAGAGATGGTATCACCTGTTTTCGTAGTTCCGGTACATTTATACTAAAATGGGGGACGCCCGCCTAGGGTGACCAGGTGGAAAACTTTAAAGTCCGGAGAAAACCTCCGATTTCCATTTAATATTTCACAGATTTTTTCGCAAACGTAGGTACATCGGATTTTTTTTTTCATTGAGATTATTATTGGTTTTTGTGCATTGGGGGCTTGATAAAACTGATTAAGTAAATCGGTAGGGGTTTTAATAGACGAAGTGTTGATTTTATTCGTGCAATTCACAGAATCAAAGTTATATCTTCTATTACTCTCTATACAAAGATCATTTGGGTCAATCAACTATTTTCTACCACTCGTTGCCATGGTGATGCCCCTGGGTCACTTTTTAGAACTACGATTTTCTGTGCTTATATTTAGCAAAAGCTTTGTAATTTAAGCAGCTTTGCTTATTTAGCTTTGTAAGCAGTTATAAGCCCATTATTATGTAGACTATCTCCTGACATTACCAGTAATGTCCTAATGTCAATTATCAACACTTATCTTAGAAATGTAATCACTATTATCCCCTGGGTCACGGACAGAATAACAGCAAGAAAAAGTTGATCCACCCATTTAGCTAATATCTGAAAAATATTTTGAATTCATTAAAAATTCTAAGATTCCTAATATTTCTTGAGGTTTTCAAAATCTACTCTCAATTCTGAGATCCTAATAATGCTGACATCGCAGGATAAATCTTGAGATAATAATATGGTAACCCTACGCCCGGCGAGACAGGTTGCCGCCTGCCCCCCTCCGTTATAGATAGGGGGTTCCGGCCGACCGAAATAGAAAGGTGTGTCCGGGATATTGATAATTGTCGAGACGGAATGTGGGAAAGTGAATGAACGAACATCCTAAATTACAAAAATTTCATTATAATTTTCAAGAGTTCTTTTTAAACGAAACTTATTGTAAACGGCTCGTCGACACCACTGGTGACTAAAGGGCTGGCAGCTTCCTCGCTCAGCGTCTTAGCATTGCAATACAGCGAGGTATTATAATGCTGCCAGCGTCTTTGGTAGGTACAATGCCACGGGGGCCATTTTTAGACATAGTTTTGTTTAATAATAGGTACAATGTTTAATTATATTTATATAGACGTATTTTTCACGAGTAAATGTTAATCCGTTTTGTTGTAAATATAAAATATTTAAATATTTTATTACAAGATAATGATTCGGTTTAAAATATATTCTTTTGTTGTTACAAGTTTGTCTTTAAAAGGAATTAAAGCTGAACGTATGTATGCCTACGTCGTCAAAATTATAAATTATATATCTATGTCAGAGTTACTCATTTGGTGTCTGGTACATACTAGAATAATATAGGTAAATGAACATAGTTTTCCTACATACTTCATTATTAATACGTTTTAAAAAAATCTGTATGTGCTAAACTTAGAAGAAAGAACCAACATTTATCCTAACAGAAGACTGTCTGCTGTTACCTACAATACCTACCTATTTGCTAATGTAGATGTACTTATATGCAAATGCATACGGATCAAACATAAAACTTCCTCGTTGTAAAAGGCATAAAACCAAGTTTTAAGTTTCACCGCCTTTGTGACTGAAAAGAAAAAACCGAGGCAAAAAAACAAGAATTTGAAACCGAAATACGCCGCTTTAACTTTTTTAAAATAAAAGTGGAGCGAGCAAAGGAAATTAACGTAAAAGTGCCTGTTTCGCTATTTTCGCGAACAAGCTTAACTTTCAGTAAATTAATCTTTTTTTCTACTTAATTGCTGTTTTGAACTGCCAGCTTTATTTGATTTGTTTTAATTACACTTGATTTTTAAACGGGGTTTAAAATAAAAAGACTAGCTTTGTACTGCCTAAAAACACGAGTTTCTTCAGTTTTCAGTTTGTAATGCTACTTTAAATTCATAGAAAGAATGAGAGAGCAACCCCCGTTTATGTCCGTGTCCCGTACCTACATACTTAGCATAATAATTCCATACATATGTATCAAGTAAGTCATATTTGAATAAAAAAATAAAGAGCTTTATTTAGGAAAATGAATTCGTCGCGTATCATGTTTCATAATCAGATTTAAGTCTTTAAAAGCAAGAGCGTTTCAGAGAGACGCGTTCATATATATCATATTTTTTGTCTAACGAAAGGAGGGATAGAAAAAAAAGACTTAAAACCGGCCAAGAGCATGTCGGGCCACGCTCAGTGTAGGGTTCCGTAGTTGCTCATCCTTCACAAGAGACGATTTCAAGATTCAAAGAATTCAAGTTCTGTAAAAAGGTCGTAAACGCCAAAGTAAATGCAATTACTTATTACCTTCTGGAAGTCAACTTACGTCCTTTTAAAGAAAATTATGAAATTTTGCGATAACTCAAAAACGGATGAACCGATTTTGTTCAATATAGTTTTCATTGAAAGTACTTATAAGGCTTCATTTTCATGAATTTTCCCATATTTTTTTGACCCGTGGTTGAAAAGTTAGAGGGGGGGGGGGACACTATTTTTTTTATTTTCGGAGCGAATATTTACAAAACTACTGACTTTATCAAAAAGTAATGTTCAGAGACCCCTATTATTTTTAACAGACCCATTTAACGACATCACACACACTAGGGTTGAAACGAAAAAAAAAATTCACCCTACTTTAGGTGTACGAGAGGTGCCCGAAAAAAAATTTTTTTTTAGTTTTTATTTTACCCTTTTGTCGGCGTGATACATACACATACTCGTACCAAATTTCAGCTTTCTAGTAAGTACTAATGATCACGGAGCTAAGCCGCGGACGGACGGACAGACGGACAGATGGACATGGCGAAACTATAAGGGTTCCTAGTTGACTACGGAACCCTTAAAACGGGAAAAAGTTACATTTAAATGGCTGTGAGCGTCGTTTCAACAGTCACACACCGCCATAAAAATCACTGTGACTTCGTTTGGTTGTTACTTCACATGAAGGTTAGGTACTATGACTGACTTCTACTACTAATGACCGACTTCTTAAGCGACAGATCACAATACGTTGTAGGCCAGGGAGGAAACCTAAAGTCGGAAGGCCGCTCGAGCGATATGGGTGTTCCCCAAGGATCATCCCTGTCCAACCTCGCTTTCTCCCTCCTTTTAAATGACCTACCAGATGTCGTAAGCGCAGGTGAAGTTTTCATGTACGCCGACGACGTTGCTGCCATTGTTACAGCGGATGATCAAACTGAATTGCAATCCGAACTGAACACCACCGCAGGACAACCATTCAAGTGGTGTCATAAGAATGGGTTGTTGCTGAACCTTACAAAAACCCAGTTCATACAGTTCGACCTATCAGGGAGACAACGTCGTCCGCTGCACGTACACCACAATGGCACCACCATCAACCAGGTAACTTCAACCACTTTCCTGGGCTTTCAGCTTGATCAAACCTTAACTTGGGAGTCGCAAATTAGTATAGTTTGCGCCAAGCTCAGCAAGGCGTGTTTTGCACTGACGAGGTTGAATCAAACACTGCAACGCGAAGTGGTTCGCTCGTGCTACTTCGCAAGCGTTCAAGCGCTGGTTCAATACGGGTTAGAACTGTGGGGCCGTGCCGCCGATTGGCAGCGCGTGTTTCGTCTCCAAAAACGCGCCGTGCGCATCCTGGCTGGTGCCAGTTTCGACGACAGCGCCAAACCACACTTCATAGCCAATAGGATCCTTACACTCCCTGCACTATACTCATACTACAGGTTGCTATATATGTACGAGAGAATCTCGCGCTATATCGTAGACGAGGTGAAGGCTCCACCCGTAGCTCTCGAAATGGGGACAAGCTCGCGATAATTCCACACAAATTGGCCAAAACTGGAAAAACAATCCATGTGATGGGTCCCATAGTATACAATAGGTTACCCAAACCAATAATTGAAGCCTGCAGCTTATCCAGCTTTAAATATAAATTGAAGATGTGGCTCATTGTGCAGTGTTTTTACACATTTAAAGAATTCACAGATATTAAATTAACATAAATATTGGAATGTAAAATACACAAAATTAAATAATGTTTCATAATAAAATATATGTAGGTATATAATAATAATCTAATATATTTATAGCGAATAAGTGACTTGTAATTAACCTACTCAATTACCAATAAATGATGTCTATGTCTATGTCTATGTCTACTGTAATGTAATCTAAATCGTATATGTACGGTGAAATTACACTTGTTGCACACATTACTATATTAATAACCAGACTAGACGGAGTAACCAGATGGCAAAATAACGGACGAACTGTATGATTTTGTAACCTTATTTAATTTGCGGAGTCACACGTAACAACGTAAATAGTAGGTATTCATATTTTGGTGGTCGACCACTGTGACTTTTTCATGGTAACATTATTTTTCACCAATATCGTGACAATAAATAAACGCTGGTAATGTGGAGGGTTCTGTAAAAACTATCAAAGTACTGTATTGCTCTAACATTCCTTACTCTATGCTCTAACGTACAGATAACCTAAAATGCAAAAAAAAAAAAATATCGGCCAAGTGCGAGTGGGACTGGCGCACGAAGGATTCCGTATCATTATCTGTAAGTTTGTTGTATGGGAGCCCCCCTAAAATATTTATTTTATTTTATTTTTAGTATTTGTTGTTATAGCGGCAATAGAAATACATCATCTGTGAAAATTTCAACTGTCTAGCTATCACCGTTCTTGAGATACAGCCTGGTGACAGACGGACGGACGGACAGCGAAGTCTCAGTAATAGGGTCCCGTTTTTACCCTTTGGGTACGGAACCCTAAAAATAAATATTGATAACATGCATTACAAGGTCCTTTTCGTATTAAATTCGTGTAATAGGTAATTATTATAATTAGTATCTATTATCATTTATTAATAATAATTAGTTAGTGTCCGACCAATGTTTCGGTTTCGGATTTGGTCGGTTTCGGCTTTAAAATCATGTCTCGGCCAAAAGTTCGGCTTCGGCCAAAATCAGCGAACCTTTCGGCTGCACCGAAACTTATATCATCGTACTTTCGGCTTGCGTAAGTTATTGCGAAGGATTATAGGTTATTTAAATTTATAAACAATCCCAAAAGCAAGCGTTTTCAAAGAAGAATATTTTACTTTACTTTTATGAATTGAATATGACTGAATTTCAGCCACGTTACTCATGAAATTAAAATCATACTCGCTTTTTAAAAATCAGACCTACATATAAATGAAGCATTTATATTCAGTTGTATTATTACATTTGCACAATAATCGAATTGCTTTAGGCGCGCGTCCAATAATTTCCAATTTAGCTTCTATAGACAAGCGCCATTTTTTTCAGACGTGCCTGTTTATAGTCTATGCTCATCAGTATTCAAGGAGCCGCTTTCCCGGACTGTTACCTATTTCAATAAATCGTCGAGATTCAACATTTATCCCCTCGACTGTTTTACATATTCCTTAAATACACCTGAGGACTTAACGGGATTAAGCGAATGTATTTTTACGGAGGATGGCCTTTGTTTTTCAGTTTCTTTTTATTCGGTGGACTAAAATTTCACATTACTGTATTTTGTACACCGATATAGTGAATAATGTTTAGCTATCGTATTTTTACAGAAATTTCCTTTTAGCCCAGTTTTGCTATCTAAGGTACTTGCGCCAAAATGGCCCTGCTCCTACTGATAGCCCACTTCAACATTTTATAGTTATAACCGTTCGCGCGTTCGAACGAATTCAAATTTCGCGCCCATGTTCATAAGTTAAGTGCCATGACCATGACCATGACATAAGTTAAGTCTATGGTACTAACCGAACATGGGCGCGAAATTTGAATTCGTTCGAACGGTTATAACTATAAAATTATGAAGTGGGCTATCAGGAACAGAGCCATCTTTAGCGCAAGTATGTTGTACATACCTTATATTGAAATAAAAAAAATTGTATTCATATGTCGATTCTGTCATTGAATTTGTGAAACAGGAAGCATCTAAGGTAACAAAAAATAAAAAATACAACCGAATTGATAACCTCCTCCTTTTCTCATTTTTGAAGTCGGTAGAAAATAGATACATGTCCGATTTATAATGTCTGGAAGTCGACGATGTCGTTGAATTAGAATGTCGTTTTAGTGTTTAGTAAAGTTAAGACTAAGTGGATCCCGGATCCGGGCGAAGGATCCGGGTTGTTGAATATTTCATATCTGCTCGACTCGGATCATTTATTCCGTTTTATGTTTTATTATCTTAGTTACGATTGCAGGATTTTAGGACCAGCGGGTCTGAGAAATGGAGAAGAATAATTCACTGCAAATGGATTTCACTGCTGCATATTCCATGTTATAAAACAATTTACCTATATTCTTGTAAGTAGGAAGTTAGATAATTCTACTGACAGACTACGTATGCCATGCCAAGACGATAAAATAAAAGTTGACATAACTCTCTTTCTCTTCAAAGTAGTGTAAACATATACAATAAGATACCTGGTTATTTTGTGCGTAACGACTTCGATCAGTCCTTTAATAAATGTAAAACAATTATTTACTATTATTTTCTTTCGTTCCTTAACCTCTCAATCAATCGTGACACTTCCTCTCTGTTGACATTGACAATCTGCCTCCCCAGTGTTACCAGCTCTCTCTTTGTTTTTTCCCGTACATGTTACGCCTTAATGTTAATGACTTAATTATTTTCCCTTGTTTTTACATAACATTACTGACAGAAGTTAGAGCTGCTAACAGACGGCCTTCCTGTTAATCGGAATGACCCTATTCCGGTTCGGCCATTCAAACTGGCGTATGCCCCTATACGTATGTATTTACATATAATCAACATTACTTTATTGGTTTACAATAATTAGGATAAAACTGAAATAGATAACATTATCAGCAGACAATTTTTTTTTTTTTTTTTTTTTTTTTTTAATGTGATACCAATACCTTCAATTAATTTTAAAGGTTCGCAATAAGTAGCTTGTTGTTCTTGAATTTAAACATCGATACCAGTACTTTCTTATACTTGAGTTTAAAGGTTAGAAATCGCTAGCTAGTTATGCCTAAATTGTACGATATTGTAATTAAATTTAAACATTGCAATAAGTGGCTAATTGCACTTAAATTTAAACATTAAAATCAGTACCTCGTTATACTTGAATTTAAACATTTGGAATCAATAGCTAGATTATGCCTTAATTGTAGCACTTAAAATCAGCAGGTACGATATTGTACTTAATTTTAAACATTTGTAATAAGTAACTAATTGCACTTAAATTTAAACATTAAAATCAGTACCTCGTTATACTTGAATTTAAACATTTGGAATCAATAGCTAGATTATGCCTTAATTGTAGCACTTAAAATCAGCAGGTACGATATTGTACTTAATTTTAAACATTTGTAATAAGTAACTAATTGCACTTAAACCTAAACATTGAAATCAGTACCTTATTATACTTGAATTAAAATATTGAGATCAACAATCAATTATGATTAAATTGTAACACTTAAAATCAGCAGGTACAATACTGTACTTAGAAATGAACTTGAATTGACTTGATTAATCCATTTTCTCCTCTTAGTGGGCGAAGCTGCTGCTATCAGCTGGACTGCTGTTTTCGTATTTCTAGCGTATCTGTAACCACACAAAGATAAATATGAGGAAGTTTGTATATATATATATATATATATATTTTTTTTTTGTCCTTGATGGTGGTATACATACACATTACAGATACTCAGCTATTTACTCGCAAGTATTAATTACCGATATTTATCATCAACTATTTATTTATTGGTCACCACAGTCCGTGGTAGGTATATTTCGGTAACGTTAGTCAGTTACATACTGATCACCGCCTCCACGGTATATTTCAGTAAGGTTAGTCAGTTACATACTGATCACCGCCTCCACGGTATATTCCAGTAAGGTTAGTCAGTTACATACTGATCACCGCCTCCACGGTATATTTCAGTAAGGTTAGTCGGTTACATACTGATCACCGCCTCCACGGTATATTTCAGTAAGGTTAGTCAGTAACATACTGATCACCGCCTCCACGGTATATTTCAGTAAGGTTAGTCAGTCACATACTGATCACCGCCTCCACGGTATATTTCAGTAAGGTTAGTCAGTTACATACTGATCACCGCCTCCACGGTATATTTCAGTAAGGTTAGTCGTTCACGTACTGATCACCGCCTCCACGGTATATTTCAGTAAGGTTAGTCATTCACGTACTGATCACCGCCTCCACGATATATTTCAGTAAGATTAGTCATTCACATACTGATCACCGCCTCCACGGTATATTTCAGTAAGGTTAGTCATTCACGTACTGATCACCGCCTCCACGGTATATTTCAGTAAGGTTAGTCATTCACGTACTGATCACCGCCTCCACGGTATATTTCAGTAAAGTCAGTCAATTACGTACTGATCACCGCCTCCACGGTATATTTCAGTAAGGTTAGTCATTCACGTACCGATCATCGCAGTCTACGGCATATGTCAGTAAAATTAGTCGGTTTCATGAAATACGTGTACTATATTGTGTACTCACATTTAATTCTCCCCCATAAAACTTGGATTAGCTAGGCATACGTAGTATGCCTCAAGCAGCAACTCTATTCTCTCTGAAACATTTAGCAGCAGGGATAGGACACATTCTCGGGACAGTTAAAGGTATATATATTAAAGGGATATGTTAGTAATATAAATAATGTAAATTACAAGTCTATTCTCTCTCGTCAGTCAAGTTAATCTCATCATCGGTGCTATTGCTATCACTAGTCTCACTGATGGTCCGATCCTCTCCCTGGTCATTATCATCAGAAAAAGTGATCCATTTCTTTAAAACATCGGCTGGGTAAACACTTTTGTATTTTCGCTTTGCGTGCCCGTCAATACTGATAATTTCATATCGGTCGTTTGGCAATATTGCATTGATTTTGTATGGTCCCCTAAATTTAGGACACAGTTTTTTACTTTTACCGTTTGCAGGGACATGGTGATTAGGAATCATAACCAAGTCCCCCAAGTTGAAAAACTTGGTAGGGGCTTTTCTATCGTCATATCTAGCTTTCATTGCTTCTTGATTTCTCTTTATTTTATCAACAGCTGCCTCCCGTATGATGTCGCGTACAGGCAAGTTAGCCTCCATACCTTGCTCTGATAGCGTAGACACTGTCGGCTGGCCTACCTCACCATCTGCCGACTGAATGTTGTGCTCGTATTCGCCTATGGCATTCAGAACAGGGGCTTCTTGTAAGCTAGTTGTTCTCCTTCCGTAGACAATTTCTGCCGGTGAAGTCCCGGTTCCTCGATTTAAGGTATTGTTTAAAGCTCTTTGTATGTTGTTAATGTGCTGATCCCAGTCTCGCTCATCCTGTCCATGATTAGAGGCTGCCAGAGATTCGAGAATAGTACGATTGTACCTTTCTATTTGCCCGTTAGCCCGTGGCGTAGCCACGGCATTGAGGATATGTTTGACGCCAATAGAATTTATAAATTTTTTAAATGTGGCTGACGTGAAACTAGTTCCCCTATCTGATATTATTACTTTAGGACTGCCTATTATACTGAAAATATCCGTTAGAACATTAATAGTAGTCTTGCTTTTTAAATTCTTAACAGCTTTTATAAAGATAAATTTGCTGAAGCCATCAATTATGCCAAGTATATAAGAATTCCCCTGTCTACTCCTTATGAATGGACCCAGATGGTCCATGTGTATTGTATGAAATGGGGTATTCCCTTTTGGAATTGGGTGCAGATACCCACTACTTTTAGAAGTGGACGCTTTATTGTACGCACAACTAAGGCACGCTGATACATACTTACGTACAAATCTGTTCATCTTGGGAAACCAGTAATCTTTCTTTATTTTATCAATGGTTTTATCGTATGAGAAGTGTCCTGACTCATCGTGGCTTAGTTGACAAATGCGCCATCTCGCACCATTAGGTACAACCCATTTAAGACTATCACCGACTTTCCGATATATTTTGTCGTCTTTCAAAATATAATTCTCTACAATGTCCTTTATATCTCTGCTATTGGTGTTTAAAATGCTCTTAATTAGTTTTAACTTTGGGTCTGTCATTTGTACTGTGTGTAACCATTCGGTAGTCGTGACATGCATGATCTCAAATTCTCGTATTTCGGCTGAGTCATCTTGGGTATCCCTTTGAATGGGATTCCGACTCAAAGCATCCACGTGCTTCATGTTTACGCCCGGTCTGTATTCAATAGTAAAATTATACTCTTGCAGTAGTAACCACCAACGGGCAATTCTCGGCACTAAATCCCTTTTTGTTAACGTAGACCTAAGAGCATTGCAGTCCGTGTACACTTTGAAAGGGATCCCTATCAAATAAATACGGAATTTCTTTAGTGACAAGACAACGGCAAGGGTTTCTAACTCGTATGAGTGTAAATGTTCTTCTTCCTTAGTCGTCTGTTTGCTAAAATATGCTACCGGGTGAAGAGGCGCCTTCTCATCGGGTCGTTGCAAAAGTATACCGCCTACTCCCAGCTTACTTGCATCGCAATGTACCTCGGTTAAATATGATGGGTTGTAAAGAGCCAAGATCGGTCTCTCGATTAGTTTGGTTTTTATCGTTTGAAATGCTTTTTCTTGCTCTTCACCCCATTTCCATGGTACATTTGATTTTGTGAGAGTAGTCAATGGTTTCGCGATACTTGCAAAGCCAGGAATAAATCTACGAAAGAAGCTTGAAAGTCCTACAAACTGTCGGACTTGATGAACGTTTACCGGGACAGGAAATGAAGCAACTGCTTCAATCTTCCTATTTCCGGGCCGTAGGCCTTCATTGGATATCTCATATCCCAAGTAGTCTAGTTTTTTCTCAAAAAAATGACATTTAGATATATTCAATGTCAATTTAGCGCTTTGTAAAGAAACCAAAATTTTCCGCAATTTAATTAAGCCTTCTTCTATCGACGACGCAGGAGATAATAGGTCATCCATATATGGCATGGCTAGATCATATCGGTCTTTACCAAGAGCTTTATTGACCATGTGTTGAAACACAGCTGGAGCATTTACAAGGCCAAATGGCATTCTAGTATATTGATAGTGGCCGTCAGGTGTTATAAAGGCGGTCAGGTGTATTGAGTCCTCGGCCATCGGTATCTGGTAATACCCTGACTTAAGATCTAGACTCGTAAAATATATTTTCCCGCTTAGACGGTCCAGCTGGTCATCAATCACAGGCATTGGGTATGAGTCTTTCACTGTTTTCTTATTCAGGGCTCGATAGTCAACACATAACCGGTGTTCGCCACTTTTCTTCTTGACTAACACTATCGGGCTCGCATAACATGAGCTAGACTCTTGTATGATTTTGGCTTCTAACAACTCGTTTATTAGATCTCTAACAACTAATCGTTCGCTGTATGGTAGTCGGTATGGCTTGTACGACACCGGTGAGTTGTCTTGCAGTGTTATGTGCATTTCCGTTATGTTAGTCATACCTAATTCGCTTAAATCAAATGCGAAACAACCTCTAAATTCATTAAGTAATTCGAGCAATTGTTGTTGCTGTTCCGGTGTCAAGTCCTCTCCTATATTGAGCATGTCAAACGTAATCGGATTATCGTGTTTAAAGTCACAGTCAGCTAAATTTAGTGTATTTACCTCATATTGGTCGTGTGGTTTCATCTGCATCGCCTCTACAGCGTTAGGTACGATTCGAGCACGAGTTAGAAGCTTGTCCTTCTTCAACACAACTTTCTGGGCTGCGAATGATATAACCGGGATCTGCCCCAAACCATTTTCAATTAAGTAAAGTCCAGGTAAAATCATAAACTCTTCGCCTTCTTTGTATGATACACTGCCAAGTATGTAGATCGGTCCGCTGTAATCGGTTTCGCATCGTATTTTAATAATCTTTGCACCTTCAAATTTTACCTCGTCGATAGTGTAAATAGATAATTTCTCCAATTCCGAATCTTCAGAATAAATAATTAAATTTGTGTTGGTTTTATGAACTATGACGCCCGGCATTTCGGTAAAGTTCTGGCCCACTAATAAGTCCGTACTCAGATATTCGTCTGGGACTACATACGCTTCAATTTGCGTGTTAATAAAATCCAAAATCACATCAACCCACACTCGACCTGTAGGTCGAAGAGCACCCGAAGCAAAACCTTTTATCACTGGCAAGTTGTCGGTGGCAATTTCAAGACCTAATTCTTCTGCTATACTGTTTTTTACTATGGTGCATTGACTACCAAAGTCGATAAATGCCGTTTTCTTCCGATTTTCGATATACACTGTTTTATTGTATATATTGCCGATTTCATTATGTGCTGTTATGCGCAAAACCTTATTAACTACTTTATTTGCGCTACCCATATTAGTGTTATTTATATTTTTTTTATCTTGCCAGCAATAGTCAGCAATGTGGCCCATTTTATTGCATTTGCCGCATTTTTGCCGTTCTTTTTGACAATTAGGCGCAATGTGCCCTGGTTCAGAACAATTGTAGCAGCCATCTATCGGTTTGCTTTTATTTGCATCCTTATTTTTTAAATAGGCTCCCGCGTGGGTCTTCGCTGTAGATTTAAATTTCTTCGTGTCCTTATTTTGCTTGTGGGCAATACTGCGTAAGTATCTTAGTAGCTTACTTGGGCTTTTAAAGTTGGCCCCTTGAGCATTAAGTTTAATGTTATGGTCAAAAATACCGTGAATTATACAGTCAACGGCATCTTTACCTCTTATGTTACAATGACGTACCAACTTGGACTTGTCGTAAAAATATTCCTCCAGGGTTTCTTCTCGTCGGCTGCATCTAGCTAACATTTCTGATAGCCTGTCAGCATAATTACGATCATCCGGGAAGTTTTGAGATAATTTACGCTGCCACTCCTTCCACGTATAATTTACTGATGATAGCCCCTCATACCACTGGCGTGCTAGGCCACTTAATTTTGGCAACGCATGAAAAATAATCTGGTTATTGCTCCATTTATACATATGTGCGATCTCATTCACTTTCTTAAGCCAGGCTTTGGTTGACTGATTCCTTTCGCTAGGATCGAACTTTGGAATAACATCATGCGATCCGACGAACGTGTTTCGACTATGGTTACTTATTGCATGAATAAATTGTTTCACCGCGTTATTATTTTGGATTTCCCTCGAAGCACGCCTACGATGGCTGCGATGTTTGCGCCTTGCATTGTCTCGGCGCCCTCTTGAACGAGAGCGACGCGTGTTATAACTCGACTCAGAACTCGTATCGCTATAGGAGTCGTTACTTGTGGTAGTGCGCGTAGACTGGTCGTCTCGACTGTCGTATGAGCTGCGGCTAGTAATGGACGACCTAGTAGTACTTCTGCTTGCTCTACGAGAATGCCGTACATTTCGAGTCCGCCGACTACGGCTCCTGCCCACACGACGGCTCTTTGAGTGCTTATACCGCTTGGTAGGCGAACGAAGTTCTCTATATCTTCGCGTTTTCGTCCGATTCTTTTTAATAACCTGTGTTTCTGACTCATTCCTCTTCCGCTTGCGTCGATCATTCGGTATCGGGGGAGTGTAACCACTGCGCTCGGTATCAGACATAATGAAACTGCCTATTTTTGTTTATTTATTATCACGTTGTCAAAGGTTATTAGGGGACAGGATGTTAAAAAAAAACTCATTAGTAACGATATTTTATACAATTGTATAACTGTATGAGCGAGTAAAATCAAGTTTCTATTTTAACCAAATATCAAATACGTCGTAACGCTACACTACAGCATTTGTAACTTTAATTTCCATCGGGGCTACTGTTAAAAGCGGTAGTAACAATAATTCTCTACATATATGTAAATAATTAATAAATTGTCATGTCAATTCGTCCCAAATAGATTGGAAATTATTTTGATATTCAAATCTCCCTATTTCCCAAAACTGGGGAATTAATTTTTGTTCTACTAGCAATACTATGATCTCCCTACTCTCTAAAAGAAACTGGGGAAATAATTTTTGTTCTACTAGCAACACTGATCTCCCTACTCTCTAAAAAGAAACTGGGGAAATAGTTTTTGTTCCGCTGGCAACATTGTTACGTATGTGTGCGCGTGTCATCGATGGTACACGCGGTACACACACATTCATTGTTTTCGAGCAAACCGGCCGGTACTGAGCATTCAATCACGAAACAGAAAATGTAGTCGTGGTTTTACGAACGTAGAGTAAGATTTGCAAAATAAAACGATAATCCCGTTCACCGATATTAAATTTTCCTCGTGCAACTCCCGCCGCCACCACCGGGCGAATGCGTCAAACAAAATATAACAACCTTGAAAGGAGTTATGATATGACATTTATTTCATGATCCTGATGCTTGCAATCAGTAGATCAGATACATGAATTACCATGACAATAGAAGCACGAGCACACCCCAAAATACGTTAATCGCTTCAACCGGAAAATACCAGAAATGCAAGTGCACTTACCAGTGTGTGAGCGTTTCCTCAATCCAGCACTTCTGAATTTGTAAACATATACAATAAGATACCTGGTTATTTTGTGCGTAACGACTTCGATCAGTCCTTTAATAAATGTAAAACAATTATTTACTATTATTTTCTTTCGTTCCTTAACCTCTCAATCAATCGTGACACTTCCTCTCTGTTGACATTGACAATCTGCCTCCCCAGTGTTACCAGCTCTCTCTTTGTTTTTTCCCGTACATGTTACGCCTTAATGTTAATGACTTAATTATTTTCCCTTGTTTTTACATAACATTACTGACAGAAGTTAGAGCTGCTAACAGTAGTATAAAGTTTATGATGACGATGTTAAGACTAACTAACGTTGCACGTTGTCGCAATTTTCTTCGACTGTTGTCATCCAGTGACGTGAATTGCTACTTTCTAAGACATTTTTTATAATAATTATTATTACTAGCGGCACCGCGCGGTGTTACACGCTCATCCCACGGGAACACAGCGTTTTTCGGGATAAAAAGTATCCTATGTGTTAATCCAGGGTGTCAGCTACCTTCATACCAAAATTTACCAAAAATTGGCCCAGCCGTTTGAGGGTGATGAAGTAACAAACATACATAAACACACTCACAAACTTACGCCTTTACGATATTGGTGTGATAAGCAGTAAATGAAATCTGCTAGCGTAAACCACAAGTTAATATAAAAACGTTAAAAATTTAAAATATAATGACTCGAGCGGGATTCGTACCTGTCTTTAGCGGCTTTCCGGTTCAACAGCCAGGGACGCTCTCCGTCCGCTAAGCTGCCGAATCCTATCAAGAGCCATTGAATTTTCAATTCAACCAGTACCCTACCATGAGTTTAAGAAAGAAAGAAAGAAAGAAATGCATTTATTCATGACGTGGCCAGAGAACATAATTACAAAAATAAATAGTGAACAAATGAAGTAAAACAAGAAAATAACACGTTTACAGTGACTGTACTCGCTTAATCGATTAGCGATTAATTAATCGTAATTTTAATGGATTAAATTTCGAGCACGCTCATTTGTGCACGATACAAAAGTGTAATTTGTCGTGTCATGTATACAAACACTTAAAAATTATTCTAGTATGTTGGGTTAAATACACTTGTTCCGGTAATACAAGGTGGTTCTTATAGTGCAGTACTCTTAGAGTCTTCTAGGTCCTTACCTGCCCTAAAGTCCCGCCCTTGCGAGACTTAAACTTATGAAAATATCTTATTTCTTCCAAATATTAATCAAGAGAAAATTAATCTAATTAATTTATCGATTAAAAATGTAATCACTGGATAATAATCTACGATTCATTTAATCGGGATTAAGTTAGTCAGAACTCGTAAAATTAAGATTAATTACTATACAACTATAGTCTTATAAAGTTATAACAACTGAAATTACGTTGCAAAAATACCAACCTGTCGTATAAAAGCGCTTGTTTCGACTGCTTAGCAATTTTCACTATCGTCTGAGCAAATAGTTTCTATATTCGACTGTTTTGCTGATTGGGAATTTGGGAATGTTTTGTACAGTCAACCAATTTGATTTCTAGGCCACTATAAAACCTTGTCACAATGACAATGATATGAGATTTCAAGCGGCTTTCATATTGACGTTCACTGTGACAAGGTACGAAATGGCCTAGGAATCAAATTGGTTGACTGTACGTTACCTCCAGCTAAGGGCTCCTGGCAACATGTTGTATTTTGGTACTTTCTCAAGTTAAAAGCATGATTTGCATACCAGCAGTAAACATAAACAACACCCCTCTTCCCTAAGCACGTCGTTCTCAACCAAGCCGTTCTGCGCCATTCTGATAAGGAAAACATGCTGCCCTTTTCTAAAGGGACGTGTGCGAATGAGGCAGTAGACGCTTGATGAAGGGTGCGCAAAACGAATTGAGTTTTATTACTTTCGTAGAAGTGTGCTAAAGTTAACACAGTAAACTAAGTGTATGTTGTTCTTTGAATAATATAATTAAGACGAGCTGCTCTATGTTTAATTCTGTGAAGTGATGTTTAGGTCCATTTTGACGAAGCCATCGACTGTTTTGCTATTAATGAGACTCGTCGTGGTTGCGTCCTTTCGTAGAATGTCTGGCTATATGGCTCTTACCTGTCTGTATATCCATCGTTTATATGTAGGAGTTTACATTGAAGCGAAAAATTTAATGGTTCAGGCAAGCTTACGTGGCGCTACCATGCCACCCTAAGGCATGCAAGTAGCTTCTTAGTTGAAAAATTCAATGGCTCTGCCATCAGGTCGAGTGGTCCAATAGGTAGGACGCCCGTGTTGGTCTGGAAAGCCGTTGGAAACGCCGGTTCGAACCCTGCCTGAACCATTAAATTTTTAAGTTTTTCGCATTATTGTAAACATTTGGTTTACGCTAGTAGACGTTACTGCTTTAACAAAAATAAATAGTTTTATGTATGTTTAAGGCTCTGGCGGGATTATTATAATATCATAGAGTCTTTATATAAGATCCAGTCTTAATTATATTGCGTTGTCAATTTTTATCTGAATAAAAACATCTTAATCATACCCCAGAAATACCAATTTAGATCAAGTTTGAAGGTAAATAAATTCTTATAAAACCATGTATTTAGACACTATTGATTAGATGCAACATCTCTGATAAAAACTTTCTGATCCACTGTATTCCATCCACTGATCCACCCACTGTTGAGTAAACGAAAAAATGATATTACAGAATTTATAACTTTGAATAATAATCTGGCTCCTAAAAACCGGGGATTCTTATCAGTACCCTTTGAAGATCGGCGATAGCCGGGCGGGGTACATAACCTTCTCAACCTTCGCAAATTACGGGGGTGCGGTGAGGTAATGTTGACCCAACGAGTTTATCTGCAATAATTACGTTCTTCGACGTCCGCCATCTTGGTATAACTGAACTTCAGTCTTCAGTCACTGAATCTTCAGCGAAGAATAAACTCTTTGACTTTGTGAGCTGTCAATTCAATTCAATTTATATTTTTTGTTGAACATACATAAAAATAAGTTAAGTTTAGCCCAACAGGGGGTTTTCCAATGCACGCCATATTGCATGCCATATTGTGGTTTAACATGGATTTATGTATAGCCTTAACTTAACCTATAGTGAGCCTAATAAAGTTACCACACATAAAATAACTGCACTTATTAGTAAACACATGGACTAAATCAATGTCAACATTATCAAATCCAATTCTAAAAATAATACTCATGTGTATAGAAAAGTCACTCGCAAATCGCAATTGTGATAAGGCCCTTAGGCTTAGGCACGCTGCCCGTCAGGTGTAGGTTATATGGATGTTGGTTTGCTACCCTCTATTCTATTCACTTATTAAAACTTTCACGGACGTCTTTAACTATGCAATCGTATAACTTTTCCTTTTCGTAACTAGTAGATTCTTAGATTAAAATTAGTTTATTTCTTTCGAACTGTAGAAACTTAAGATGTTTAATTCATGTCGACTACTTTAAGTTCGCATATTTAATGAGTCCGTCTACTTTGATACCATCTGGCTCCACTGCTTTACTAGAATAACAATTAAATTGAAACATTGGAGCTTACAGAAACTACGTTTTTAACTAGAATTAAGTATTTAAAAACGTAGTTTCTGTAAGCTGCAAGTTCTCTCCAAGAAAATGAGTCGGTTCAGAAGAAGTGTTTGTTGTATAAAACTTCGTATTCGCTATTTTTGTTGGCGAGGTTGGGGTTCGAAGGACCAATCCATTAGGAAACTTGTGTCGCGGTGAAGTGCTGTTTTTCGACTCGATGGGTGGGAATTAGACGGTTGTTAGCTGTGTCAGAGAATAAATATTAATGAAACGACTGAAAATTTAATTTTATTGATTGCTACTGTATAATGTTACGCAATTCGTTGTGAGGCGTGGCTAATGACTTGACATGACTAACCTACGCTTCTGTATCGCTACGACTGGCTATGAATGCGCGCCGTGTATCAACAACGGTGGAAGGCGATGCCAAGTGGTTCGTGATGTGTATAGAGCCCATTTTGTCTATGTTTCTCCTCCTAGGCTAGTGGATCACCTCTAATATACCTACCTACCTTCTGAGCGTTGGGAGGACCTTATGTCTATGAGACCAGAGTGGCGCAATAAAGTCAGTAAAGGCTCATTTGAAAAAGCTCGACTCGAGCACCTGGACCAAAAGCGTCGCTTACGGAAGACTTGACCCAAACCTGCTGACACATACACTATTTTGACACCCAAGGGAAACTTTATTGCACACAGTGTGGCCGGACGTGCAAAACCAAGTTTGGCTTTGCAAGTCACATCCACGCAAATGAACGGAGATTGTAAGAGTCGCCGTCTTCGGATACGACGAGGAGGACTATACCGGGTGATCAATCCCAATGGGTCAGTAGGGAGAAGTCACAAAATATAAGAGATAGGGAAATCTGTTCTCAGGAACTATGGCGTCAATTTTAGATTTAATAAAAACTGCATATTTTTTTTTTATAAATCTCATTATTTTCATGTATGTATGAAATCGGGTTATGTATAACCCGGTCAAAATCGCTGTAATGAATGTTACAATACGCCATGCGATTACTTGTAGAATTTTAGCCAAGTTCATTTCCCGGTTATACATGAGATTTATAAAAAAAAATTAATGCAGTTGGTTAAATCTAAAATCGACTCCATGGTCCCTAAGAACAGATTTTCCTATCTCTTATTGTTTTCGTTTTCTCCCTACTGACCCATTTGGATTGATCACCTCATTTAATAATTTAGTAATTTGGATTGATTAATTCAAATTAAAGTGGTGCTATTCACTCACCGGTCGCTGGAGACGAGGATGAGGTGTGTGTTCGCGTACTTGGCGCGACGCTTGCGCACGGCGGAGAGCGCGGCGCACAGCCCCGGCGCGAACGCGCGGCACGGCGGACACTGTGGATGATCGTGTGGTTAGGTTATCTTATCTTAAAGGCGCTCATTTGTATTGATTTGAAACTTGGGTTTAGTTTCTGGTTATTTAAAATGGATTGCATTTGCTTGAATTTTAGATGGTTTTGGATAAATTATAATTCATAGACGTGAGCAACTTTTTTCCCCAGGAGGACTGAAAAGAGGTAACATTTCCACAGAACATTAAGTTTTAGGTCTAGTCGTTAAATATAAAAGAAAGGATAATTATAATATGTAGAATTAATGCCTGAAGCTAATCAGAAAAAATGTAAATAAAAACATTTGCTAAAAAATAGTATACCCCGTCCAGTACGTTTGCCTGCGGCATGGGTCCCATTACATTGGCGACGTTACCTCTTTGGATCGCAAGAGCAATTCCCTGTCACACGTACGCGCCAGCTCTGAGGTCCAACCGAGGCGACAGGGCCCTTATAAACGCCTTCATATGATACAGCCGTCGTGGCCGTACTGATGTGATTTAACCAATGGACTGCGAAATGGAACACCCTTACTCCATCAGCCAGGTCTTCATGCGCCAGTGCTTCAACACTCTTGCAGGGGACGCAGGCCAGGGGAACCCTGCCCCACTGGGATCACCGAGCAACGCGTCGCCAATGCAGCGCTAGTGACAGATGTAGCTGTCGTGGCTATTACCTCCAGCAATGCTAGCATATCTTGCCGAGACTTTACTTGTCGTGCGACTTAGCGTCATCTATCATGCTTGCATGTGATTGAAAGGAAAGTGACAGCTAGTATATGTCGCGCGACAAAGAGTCGCGTGTCTCAGTTATGCTAGAGGTGCAGATGCGACTTACCCAATGAGCTGCGAAGTAGAACACCCGTACTCCATCACCCAGGTCCTCATACGCGGTCGCGCCAGCCGACCCTTGCAACTGCACTCCCCTGAGCACCTCGTGCAGGGGGGGCGCGGGCCAGGGGAACCCTGCTCCACTGGGGTCGCCGAGTAAGGCGTCGCGGACTGGTCGCCCACGAATCACGAGGGTCGGGACTCCCACTGCGATGCTGTACTTCTGGGTGAGGCGGCGCTGAAAAAGAGTGCGGGTTAGTGTACCGTTTCCGAGAATTTCCAGAGACTTTCCTCATCGCATGGGAGAACGTTCTCTCCCTATTTAAATCTGGATACGTTCTCGAGAACGCCATGCACATCTCTAGTACGGGTACAATTTGTGAATCTGTTAAAATGACCTCAAGCACAGGCGGTAGCGAGATTTGAACCTCTCTTATTCAAAGCACAGTCTAAAACTGCGCTTCCAGCAGGGATATTAACTACGTAGCTATCTAATTGCGGCTACACACTATCGAAATTGGCCGAGGTTGGCCGAATTTGACAGTGTGGAAGGGCACTTCACTGCGGAAACTCATACTTCGGCCAACTTCGCGAGTAAGTGTAGAGCCAGGGTAAGGCTGCCTGTCCACAGAAGCGACGCGGAGCGGAGCGGAGCGGAGCTGTGTAAAATGGATCAATCACATTCCTCAGATTCCAATGTATATCTTGGGCTGCACAAAGTTATGTAGTTTTTATTAAATATTGCAGTAAAAATTGGATCATTATAAAAAATTCGAAGTATAGAAGACGACGCGTTTGGTGCAGTTTAAAGCACCTGCCTACTGAGCCAGCGGTCCCGGGTTCGAATCCCGACCAGGGCAAATATGTATTTAAGTAGGTATATATTTATCTATATTATGTATATCGTCGTCTAGTACCTATAAGACAAGCCTTCTTGAGCTTAATTTGGGACTAGATCGATTTGTGTGTGGTTGTCCGATATTTACTTATTAATATTTATTATTTATTTATAAAATCACCTTTTACTCAAGTTAATATTTCTTTCCTGATCCTGCCATCAAAAATCGCAAAGATTAACACAAGATTACTTACAGCAAGAAATGTGTCAAGCAGCGCCGATTATTTAGCCTTGTAGACAATTTTGTAAACGCTTTGTATCTACTTGCAAAAAGCCATATGTACCACGAACATCCTGTGAATGTACACCGTTTTAAACCCGGATATTGTTCGATTGCTTAATAGCAGAACTGTCGTATGTGCAATGAAATTCTTATGAAGATACATCATTTTGGTTATGACCCCGTTTTGGTTGTTTAGTATGCTGTACGGCATGCGTGATTCAGGAGCTACGTAAAACACATAAAACGAAATATTTGGTTGGTTGCTATTATAGGAGGAAATACAATCACTGTCCGAATATAGAAGATCTTTTGTGTATTAAATACATGGTACAATAGATGCTATAGCCATAGGTATATGGATTTACAAGTTTATAAGACATTGCATAAAACTCCAGAAACTGTTTTCAGTTTAAACATATTCCGTGATCATCATATAAAATATTTGAAAAAACTTTGTATCGAGGGGCTTTTTAGACATCGCCAATGTGAATTGACATGGTACTTAGGTATTCTCATTTTAATTGATCACCTTTATTTATGTGTAGTAGTTAAGTACACTATGAGCAATAGTAGCGAGGTAGGTACATTTTACCTAGGGCGCTAAATTAATGAATGTGCCGGATCGCAGGAGATTGTATAAAATATGCTATCTGGGGCTTAACTAATTACCGCCCATGGTTTGCCTAAAATCTTACGTCTTGCCAGCCCCGCCTAGCGGGCAGTAAATACCACTTACGGCCTAGAGTGACGTAATAGTACATTACATACCTAGGGCGGTGGAATCGTAAATGTCTAGATCGCGGGTGTCTGTGTCCCAAAAAGAAGATGAGCTTTACGAATTACCGCCCGTACTTTAGGCAAACCTAAAGCTACAGTTACACATGCTGATTACTAGCACGAAAGCATGCTACTATTGAGTAATTGCTACTTTTGTAGTATGTGTACCGAAACATTCCTAATAATGAGCAGGATCACTTGGAGTTTGCTTAAAAATCGACGCTCGTGCGTTTATTGGGCATACTACCTGCAGCGCGGGTGGAAGCGTGCTTTTAGCGCGTGTGAACAGGGTTGCTTATTGAGCATGCTAGCCCATCGCGGACCCAAATCTTCCTATTCCTTTTTTTCTTCTTTCTAGCTGAGAGAAGTTTCGGATGCATTGCATCGCCAGCAAAATGATAACTTTATTCAGCTCCATGATCTGGCTGCTCGATTTCCCATGGTTTTGTTTGAACTGTCCGAGAGCACACTATTAAATGGCATGTGTATTGGAGTGTTTGCTTTGAGCATGCTTATTCAGGAGCATACTTAAAACTAGCATGATTATTGCAAGCAAATGTAAACAGTTCATAAGCATGCTTTTTAGCATCCTATTCTAGAGCATGTGTAACTGTTGCCTAAGGTTTTAAGTTTTGCCTTGGCCAGGAAGTGTGATTTTCTCCGCGGGTAATAGCGGACAGAAAATCACACTTACGGCCAAGGGTAACGTAAACATTATATCTTGAGTAAAGAGATTTGAGCACATTGCTTACAAAGTAACTTCTACTGTAGGCTTTATACCTACATAAACTATCGAAGATCGTTGAATAACTTTACAGTATATGTGTCAAATTCAATTCAATGGTTAATCTCCGGGCGTTTGAACCGTGCGGTGTTGTTGTCATTCAATTATTAATACCATGATATTACCACAATAGAAGGCCAAAGACGCTACAACTGTGATCAAACTGGAATAAGACTAGAGTGTGTTTCGGATACATAAGAAAACCAAAACTGTTACATGACTTTAACCAGCATCTGAGCTTGCATTTTTTGAGATAAGAATGAAAAAAAAAACGTTTAATATTCGCCCACAATTGCATCGCTCTCACGGTTTAGAAAATAGAAGACTACTTAGAAATCAGACAAAACAATACGGGTCAGACCATACTGTTAAAGGGCAGGTCTTCAGGTCGCGCTTCAAAGGTTTCTATTGAGTACGAGTTTTGATAATTTACGTAACATACCTAAGATCTAAGTATCAAATTTCTATCTAGTAGTTATAGTATCTCGCGCCGCATAGTTGACAAACGATGCGCATGCTCGCACTCGGGCTATCATCTGTTCATCTGTTATCATTTATTTATTTAGTACTTTTTGTTTTTGTACACAGGATAATTCTAGCTCAAGCACGTAATGTTATTATTTTTATAATCGATATGTTTAGTTCATACTCGTAGTCATTACAGCTGTAATATGTTTTAAATAAAATCTCATTATAATATTTATTCCTGTATGTCGCACCCGCTCACGGGACAGTTATAGTGTCCCGGACTTTTGGGAGGCGTGCACGGAGCCGAAACCAACGCGTAGAGGCCCTTTCGATAATTGAATGGAATGTAAGATGTACATCGAGCGGATGCTTGTCCCTATCCATGTCATGGGACGCACACAGAGACAACATCCCGCTAGGTGCAATAACTATTGATGGAATCCTAATACAAATGTGCTATGGGGATGAAATGGAGGACTGGCTAATGGGCTATGGATTGAGACTATCGGGCGTCTACCAGGAAAAAAGTCTCATGTGTAATGGCACTGGTTGACGATGACTCGCCTCCCGCTAGATGGGCCCCCATAAAATAGCGACACGTAGAGTGGCCTAAGGGCAACATCGGTGCGGAAGGCTAAGGGTGGAGAGGCGGGTAATACTGGGCTTTAAACCGAAGCCAACTAGGTAACCCCTTGCAAAATAAGTAAAAGTTGACAAGTTGACATTATAAATGTATTTTAGCTATGCAAGCTACTGATCACACGTCGCTAGCATTTGTTGGTAGGTAAGAGTCTATTGTCGAGTAAAAAAAATTATATTGCATGGATTTCCGCAAAGTAACGCCTGATTCAATTAATTTCTATTGTCAAGTACCACAAGGATATGTCCAAAAGCCAATCGCAAGACAATTCCTATATAAATAGAAGAGAAGACCTGTTTGTTGCAAATCAGCAAGCTTAAGATTATCCGTATTGTGTAGTTTCTGCGGATTGCATCCCCTCCTGTCTGACGCACGTAGACATAGACAACGATATTCAACGCATACTCGTGTTACTCGACTCGAGTGTGTCGTAAACATTCTGACGCGCGTAGACATAGACAACGATATTCAACGCATACTCGTGTTACTCGACTCGAGTGTGTCGCAAATAGAGGTATTCTGTGACGCTGACGTGTCAGACTCAGACTGCATTTTGGAGTCACTGCATTTCAGCATTAGATACCTTATACCTGCTGCATGCGGTCTAGAGATGTGCCGTTCTCGAGAACGTTTCTCGATTTGTATGGGAAAGGTTCTCGAGAACGTTCTTTCCCCGTAAAAATCGGAAAAAGTTCTCAAAAACGGCACATCACTATACCGGTCTACCCACAGGCGCAGAGCGAAGAAAATGGACCAATCAGGCTGCGTCTTTGTGAAGTCCAAAAGAAGTGCATTTATATTAGAGGGCTGTTATTGTTCCATTTTACACAGCTCTGCTCCAGTGGACAGGGAGCCTAAACCCTGTCTCCACATTATCGCGAAGTTGATCGAGGCGAAGTTGGCCGAAGTATGAGTTTTTTAACCAAAACACATCCCTCGCTCTCGCTACGCATCCTCGCACTGGCAGGCTATCCCCACGCGTTTCGACCGCGCGAAACATTCCGATCTCTAAGTGCCAACCCCGCGTGACAAAACGTCAGTGGGCTGGCTGCCACGCCTCGCGGCGAGCGGACGGCGCGCACGCATAGCTAACGTTTCCCGCGCAACCTGTGCTGTACGATGTCAAAAAATAAAAGTCGGGCATATTGTTTTTGTGGCAACAAAGACGATTGAAAATGATTTCGTTTGTTCCAGAACACATTAAACTCTCCGGAATATTTTGTTTAAGAATTAACGTTTACTGGGGCACTATTGACGCGTAACTATTAAAGTCTGGGTATTTCTGTAAAATTCTTTATGGGGGCGCCTAGCTTTTTTTCGAAATAATTGTTTTGGTTTGATGCCATGCTGTGTTGTTATTACTGAAGGTTTAGTTATACAATCAATAAGTAAAATATTTAAAGATTCACTCTATAATACGTTATGTTTTAGAAACACGATTACTTGTAGTTTCCTCGATAGTTTTTTTTTAGTTAACCTCAAAAAAGCAACATAAACCCTGCAGTCATAAATACTGCAGGGAAAGTTATCAGTTTTTTTAATAATAACATAACGAGATGTTATCTATAATGTATAAGTACCTCTCACATTTTCAAAAACTGTATTATTTTAATAATTAAACCGAAAACATGATTTCCGCGCTCCCAGCAGAGATGGACAAAAGTTAATCGATTAACGATTAAGATTAACTTTTTTAATCTCGATTAACGATTAAAATTGACGATTAGTTAATCTAATCGTACGAGTTCCGATTGATTTAATCTCGATTAAGTTAATTGTCGATTAAATTTATAATCGATTAATTAATTCGATTAACTTTCTCTCGATTAATATTAGGAAAAATAAGATAAGATTTTTTGTAAGTCTAAGTCCCTGCCTAGAACATCTTGGCGTGCGGAGAGCGGCGTGCGGAGAGCGGAGAGACGCGTGCGGAGAGCGGAGTGCGGAGGGCGGAGAGTGGCGTGCGGAGAGCGTTGAGCAGCGTGCGGAGAGCGGCGTGCGGAAAACGGAGAGCGGCTTGCGGAGAGCGGAGAGCGGCTGCGGCGTGCGGAGAGCGGAGAGCGGCTGCGGCGTGCGGAGAGCGGAGAGCCGCGTGCGGAGAGCGGAGAGACGCGTGCGGAGAGCGGAGAGACGCGTGCGGAGAGCGGAGAGCGGCGTGCGGAGAGCGGAGATACGCGTGCGGAGAGCGGAGAGCGGCGTGCGGAGAGCGGAGAGACGCGTGCGGAGAGCGGAGTGCGGAGGGCGGAGAGTGGCGTGCGGAGAGCGTTGAGCAGCGTGCGGAGAGCGGCGTGCGGAAAACGGAGAGCGGCTTGCGGAGAGCGGCTGCGGCGTGCGGAGAGCGGAGAGCGGCGTGCGGAAGCAATAGAGAATGGTGTTCAATCGTCCTGAAGTGGGCAACCCAGTGGGAATCGGGTTGTATGGACGCCACGCATCTGCTGACTAGACTGGTTGACCAAACGAGCGAAGGCACGAGAAAAAGCTAGCGTTTACATAACGGAGGCAACCCTAGCGCACATTCCAATGACGTTGCGTCACCGGCGGGAGGGGGCATCGATAGCGGTGGCAACGCCTGCCGTCCAAACAAGTGGGGTATCTGTTACGTAGTAACTTGTATATAATCTGTGGCACTGGTGGAAACGCAGCATAAGCGCCTCATCATGCGATTTGCAGCTTACTACATATACAAATAAGTGTCGCGGCGAACTCGCTACGCGATCGCCTTTATACAAAAATCGCTCGAAAATGGCAAGTGTGATAAGGCCGTGTAATATGTAGTAGGCTCCTCTTTCCGGTTCTGTTCGGAAATATTCGGCGTGTGTTCGTAACCACACGAAGTCGCATTTTACACAAATGATCGAATAAATACGTTATAAAGTTTCAAGCGGCGTTTGCGGATATCATAAGATGATGAAGTTTTCACATTCTGTAGTGTTTTATATCGATTGGGTACTTATTTGAAACTCAAAGCTAAGTAGAGCTATTAAATGACCTGACATCTTCCATGTTTTGTTTTATTTTTGTCTGACGCTAGCCAGAGCTCGGATAGCTCTTAAAGTGGGGCGTTAATGCTCCAAACAGTAGGTAAACACATTTGGTTGATCGGTGATCTTAAATAAACATGTAGGTAAAAAATGTGGTCCTAATATCCGATGGAATGTTTGAATACTGAAAGTTTTTAGTGAGATACCTATTTATTTCAACAATCCAAAGCAGCGAAAGCCATAAAAAAAATGTTGCTGTTTCTAAGACTGCCTCTCCAAAGAAGCGGAGCGAATAATTAACCCATTTGGTCCGCGAAGTGAAATGAAATGAAATAATTAATTCAGTAAGTAGGCCACAAGGGCATTTTTACAAGTCAGATTGTGTGAATCTACCGGCATTCTCCTCTTCGCCATTCTACTTACTGAATAAACAATTTCATTTCATTTCACTTCGTTTCACACCGCTGTTGAGAAGAAAGCTGAAAGGAACTCAACAGGTATGTTTTTTTTTTGTAAATAATACTTAGAACAATCAGTTACAGAAGTATTTCAAGTCGCGTGTGTTACACCTCCGTAGTCTGCCGCTAGGAGAGGGAAATATTTTTTAAATGTCGTCCCCGGGAACAACAAAGAAATAAAAGTGGTCCCTGGTCAAGAAAAGTTTGGGAACCACTAATGTAAGGCAAGGGTGCATACTTAAATATGCCTAAATATAGGTATAAGTTGCCAATAAAGATTGTGTTGTGTAAGATTGTCCCTTAATATCTATTTTTTATTTTTAGATTAAGATTAGATGTTATAATAAGTGACAACTGACCAGGAATAGTGGCGTGTAAACAGCTTGCATATGCCAATAATGGTAATAATGTGCATACGTCATTATATTTGCATTATAAAACGTCAATAGCTATTTCTCAAGGATTTGTCATTAACCAAATACAAAACATTGTTTACCGGAATGCTGCTCAAGTCTTCGTTCTTCTTTTCGATTTAATAAAAAACGTAATCCAATTGTTTTACAGAAAAGCGTATAAGGATCTCAAGAAAATCGTAGTTTTTGAAACCTAAGCAAGGAACGTGCGGCGGTCCCTCGTTGACACGCACAAAGCACAATGCGAGAGCAATCAGCTAAAAGCCGCATTGACGGCGAGAGCTATCGGTATCGCGATTGCAAAATAAGTCAGCTTGACTTATCAAATGAGTATTTTATGGAGTATCTAGACGGTTTTACATAGAAAACTACAGTGAGTCTCATACATATTAAAATACTAGCTTTTGCCCGCGACTACGCCCGCGTGGAACTTGGAAGTATGGAAGCAACCTCGTACAACACGATATATATCTATATCCACCTAATCACCTTAATTAATAAAAGGGATTATTAAAAACGCCTAAGCAAATGTAAGAGCAATTGTGCTTTTGGTCTAATAATTACATTTACTACACGGTCATCAATGTCATCATGAATTACTTACTCACTTTTCAATCTTTTTAGGGATAATTTCCAGGATGAAAACTATCCTATGTCCTTCCTCGGATCTTAAACTATCTCCATGCCAAATTTCATCAAAATCGATTCAGCGGTTTAAGCGTGAAGAGGCAACAGACAGACACACTTTCGCATTTATAATATTAGTATGGATTTAAACGGGTTTGTGGATGTTCAGTGATGCCCCCCAGCCCAGCTGGAGGACGGTTTTGGATACTACATCGGTGGTTAGTGTGGACGAGACCTTAGCAAATGACGTGGTGAGTGTTGTGTGCAACCCGAAAATTGACATTGTGAGTGATGATGAGGGTAGTTTTTCGCCTCCGCCGGTGACACCCGCGTGCCCGCGTCGAGCAGCCGCGCGGACAGGGCGCGTGCCCGCAGTGTTCGGTTGGCCGCCGCCGCGACTGATCGTCTCTCCTGATGATAAATCGCGTACCGATTCGAAACATGGCGAGCGTTATTCGACATCTACGACGTGAGTAAAACCGTTTAAATATTTTAATGTATCTAGACGGTTAGCTAAGAAGAAGGAAAAGTAATATTTATGCCATCTTAGCTGCGCCGCGCGGAGTTACCCGCTCATCCCACGGGAACGTTAATTTTTTTGGGGTTAAAAAGTAGCTTTTTGTTAATCCAGGGTGTCAGCTACCTTCATACCAAAATTTAACAAAATTGGTCCAGCCGTTGCGTGAAGAGGTAACAAACATACACATAAACACACTCACAAACATTCGCCTTTATAATATTAGTGTGATGTAAATAACGCGTTCACGGACACGTGACCATATTGAAAATTGCATGCTGCGTGCGGCAGACACAAAATTCAAAATCTACAGATTGAAAAGACATTTGAAAATGTAATTTAGAAATAAAACCAAGGTAAAACACATGATAAAATTTGTCAAATTTGTTTTCTGACCTCGCGCGTAGGGGGCTGCTGCCAATTTTTTTTGTCCGCCCGCCTTCTAAGATGGCTCAAACTATAGCTTAATTCAATCCCAAGATTAATTACTATGTCCGTTTTTTGAACAGAAAGCTCAAAAAAAGAAATTGGGAAATTCTCGATTCAAGTCAGGAAAAAAAAAAAATTGGCTTTGTTATCATGGTTCTTGCTAAAGCGCGATCTCTTCCAGACAACCTTTGGTTGGGCAGTGGGCTAGATGTGCGCAGTTTCTGATAAAGCTACTTCTACGTACAGCACGTGCTTTCAGTGTGTCTGTTCTGTACGTCACGCAAATGACAGCAATCAGGCTAAAAGCGTGCGGGATATAGCATCGCTTCCTATCCTATCCTATCGTATCGTATCGTATCGTATCGTGATGCCAATCTCATTGAAATATGATTGTTTATTCAGAAACGGAATGGTGAGATCGTAGGGATAAATGAAGTCGGAGTAATTTCAGTTGAGGTGTGGTTGGTGGAATGTGGGCAATTTGCCTTTTAAATATTTTCATAATTATACCTATACCTTAGTAGGTATATGATTATTAAACTTATATGATAAGAATAAATCAATATTAAGGGACAATCTTACACAAATCGACCTACCGACGTACCGACGGGTACCTACTAGGCGACGATATAACATCCATGACCTTAGGAATAATATTCATCACAAATATTTGCCCTTGCCGGGATTAGAGCCCGGGACCGCAGGCTCAGTGGGCAGCTGCACTGCAAACTATGCCAACCATAGTCAAAATGATTTCTGATTATTAAATGATTTTCGTTCTTGATTGATTAATGGCCGATTAACGGGTAATTACCTCAATAAAATTAAATTAAGGTTGCCATGCCAAAAAAACTAATTTAGGTAGGTACTGTCATATAGTTTGTAGCGGTGTTAATTACAATATATATTTGTAATATCACTGCTCACTAACTGGCAGTAGCTTACCTACTTATAAAAAAATGAGAAATTGGACTTAAAATAAGTAAATGCGTAAGTCCGCTAAAACAACCTGTTTTATTAAATGAAATTTATTTTATATTACTAAATGAAAACATGAATACAAAGATCAAAGCTTAAAGAAAAATTGAAAAAGGAGCTACCTGGTGGAAGGGACCGGGAATCGAACCCGGTACCCCTGGATTACTGGTCCAGCGCGTTAGCCACTTCGCTACCCTCGCTCCACGTAGACCTGACGAATTTTTCCTTATGCTTTGTTTGTCGATCTTTGCATTGTTTATTTGAAAGGTTTTTACACCTTAGCGACCTCTATGTGACTACGTTAATATTCACATCTTACCGCACCACTTTACAGCGGTGACCGAGCAAGCGAGAGAGGGCGCTGTTTGTTTTATAATTTTATGAAACATGTAATGTCTCATTTTTTTTAATGTGGGTACACCACAATTTTTATTTAAACCATGAATACAAAAAACTAATGTGTAAATACCTTTCAAATAAACAATGCAAAGATCGACAAACAAAAGCATAAGGAAAAATTCGTCAGGTCCGCGTGGAGCGAGGGTAGCTAAGTGGCTAACGCGCTGGACCGGTAATCCAGAAGTACCGGGTTCGATTCCCGGTCCCATCCACCAGGTAGCTCCTTTTTCAATTTTCACTTAAGCTTTGATCTTTGTATTCATGGTTTAAATAAAAATTGTAGTGTACCCACATTAAAAAAAAATGAGACATTACATGTTTCATAAAATTATAAATGAAAACAATTTTCATTTCCTTAGGTATACACTCAGGCACAATAACAGAACTCAAAAACAACGATAAAGCCGAACTGAATATCAGAACACGAAAACATTGGCTGCGTCGAAAAAAAAAATTAAAAAGATACTTTATGCCCTAGGGTGGACCGGGGAGGCAGGCACAGAGTTAACAATGCAGGAAATGTTGCCGATTAGCCATTTTTAGGGTTCCGTACCCAAAGGGTAAAAAGGGACCCTATTACTGAGACTTCGCTGTCCGTCCGTCCGTCCGTCCGTCCGTCCGTCCGTCCGTCCGTCCGTCCGTCCGTCCGTCTGTCACCAGGCTGTATCTCAAGAACGGTGAGACACTTGCAATTTTCACAGATGATGTATTTCTATTGCCGCTATAACAACAAATACTAAAAATAAAATAAAATAAATATTTAAGGGGGGCTCCCATACAACAAACGGGATTGGTTGCGTTAACTTTGCACCTCATTTGTATGGGGCGCTATACCTACATACTCGTACCAGGTGCAAACTTAACTTAACCACTTAGGGATGGAAAGTGTTTGTACGGAACCCTCGATGCGCGAGTCCAACTCGCACTTGACCGGTTTTTTGTTTCCCATCTGTAACGTTTCGCCAAATTTTCATTTGTCCGAAAGCCCTTTTTTTCAAAAGGGATAATTTTTCAGCATAATTATAAAACGAGTACAAGGTCCGAGTACAAGACCAGCGTACGGAGCCGATTCCTTTGCGAAGGGGTGTGAGACAAGGGGATGTTATATCTCCGAAGCTCTTCACCAACGCAATGGAAGACGCCTTCAAGCTTTTGGAATGGCAAGGACTAGGCATCAATATTAACGGCGAGTACATCACGCACCTTCGATTTGCCGCACCGACGACATCGTGGTCATGGCAGAGACGCTGGAGGATCTCGGTACGATGCTCGAAGGTCTCAACAGAGTATCCCAACAGTTGGGCCTTAAGATGAACATGGACAAAACGAAGATTATGTCGAATGTCCATGTAGCACCCACCCCAGTAATGGTTGGTAACTCGGTCCTCGAAGTTGTTGACGAATACGTCTATCTGGGACAAACAATTCAGTTAGGCAGGTCCAACTTCGAGAAAGAGATCAATCGCCGGATTCAACTCGGATGGGCAGCGTTCGGGAAACTGCGAAGTGTCTTCTCGTCCAACATACCTCAGTGCTTGAAGACGAAAGTCTTCAACCAGTGCGTATTACCGGTGATGACCTACGGAGCCGAGACGTGGTCTCTAACTATGGGCCTTTTAAGGAAGCTCAGAGTCACTCAGCGAGCTATGGAAAGGGAATAAAATAAAATAAAATAAATAAATAAATAAAGCTCGGGATTGTCTACGAGATCGAATCAGAAATGAGGAGATTCGTAGACGAACCAAGGTCATCGACATAGCAAACCGGGTAAGCAAGCTGAAGTGGCAATGGGCGGGGCACATAGCTCGAAGGACCGATGGCCGTTGGGGCAGTAAAGTTCTCGAGTGGGGACCACGTACCGGCAAGCGCAGTGTAGGACGACCACCCGCAAGGTGGTCGGACGACCTGGTTAGAGTTGCGGGGACTCGCTGGATGCGGGTCGCTGCTATCCGGCCCATGTGGAAATCTATTGAGGAGGCCTGTGTCCAGCAGTGGGCGTCATATGGCTGAAATGATGAATTATAAAACAAACCTAACTTAATCGAATGGTTTCTTTAAAACGTTGTTTATAAAATCCTGAAAATATTACGGGTTTCAGGAAATAATACGTTTTTACAAATGAAAATATGACGAAGCGTTACAGATGGGAAACAATTCGGGGTTGTGTCAAGTCAGAGCTCATAAAATCTCCGAGTCCGAAAGATCAACAGTATTTGAAGTTAAGTGAGGAACTGAGGAACATACCTATTTCAGCCTTCTGATACTAGGAATTTCATAGCCAAGCCATGGACAGAGTCAGACATGTACAGGTATCGAAAATATACAGGCCTTACTTAATTTTCTGATGTGATATCACGGCTGACAAACTGTAACTGGCAGTAGCTTATAGAAAATTGTGAAAGTGTAGGTACTTAAAGTAAGCAAATGCGCAAATCCACTAAAACCATCTGTTTTATTAAAACAATTTTCTTTTCATATTACTAAATTAAAACAATTTCCATTTCCCTTGTACACTCAGGAACAACAACAGAACTCAAAAAAAACGATAAAGCCCAACTGCTACCAATTTTCAAGTTATTCTTTTTCTATTTATACTAATATCTATAAAATTTACAAAACTGCCCATGTCTATGTTTGAGTTAAGCCATGATCGAACCCCTGCTTGTTTTTAAGAGTTGTGTACCACAAAAGGAGAATTGGAACCATTATAGGATTCGTACGTCTACGTACATGTCTATGATTGTACCTTCTAGTGTTCTTATATTCGTGGCACGCGCCCTGCTCAAGGGGAGGGCCTGAGCGTTCACTTTCGCTCGCAGGGCTTATTCAGAGGTGCTTGAGCGGTATGCTTTACGAGTACAAGTCAGAGCTCATAAAAGTCATAAAATCTCCGAGTCCGAAATATCAGCAGTATTTGTAGTTAAGAGGAAATACCACTAAAAAGCTGGAAAGCGGTGGGACAGGGAACGTACGTGATTGAATGCGTTCACAAGATCGCTTAGCATTTTGAAATAGAAAAAATACAGACTCTGTATTACAGAGGGCTAAAGTACTTTGTGCAGAGGGCGCTTTAAAAAGCGGAATAAGAAGACATTATTTCACGCTATCCGTGTAGCGGTTGTATAGCTCAGTGGTGAGAGCACTGCTCCGGTCAAGCACATAGGTCGTGGGTTGGATTCCCACAAGCAGGAGCACCTCAGTGGATTGCTTCTTAATTAATATATATAAACTAATTTTGGCTTCTTTTATTCATCCTTTGTTAGGGTTCCGTACCCAAAGGGCGAAAACAGGACCCTATTACTGAGACTTCGCTGTCCGTCCGTCCGTCCGTCCGTCTGTCACCAGGCTGTATCTCAAGAACGGTGATAGCTAGACAGTTGAAATTTTCA
Organism: Apotomis turbidana; assembly: GCA_905147355.2. Taxonomy (NCBI): domain Eukaryota; kingdom Metazoa; phylum Arthropoda; class Insecta; order Lepidoptera; family Tortricidae; genus Apotomis; species Apotomis turbidana. The sequence goes on from LR990299.1 coordinate 19,057,402, forward strand.
CAGATGATGTATTTCTATTGCCGCTATAACAACAAACACTAAAAATAAAATAAATATTTACCTAAGGGGGGCTCCCATACAACAAACTTGTTATAGATCATGGTACGGAACCCTTCATGCGCGAGTCGGACTCGCACTTGCCCAACTTTTTTTATATAGGAAATACCGCTGCCATCCACTGCTTATTTTTTCACACAAATTGAGGCTTCGTTCGTCTGTTTCCTTCATTCAAATTTAGGAACTGAATCGGAAGGAAATGTTCTGTGTAAGATCGTTAGAAATAGAAATAGAAATGTTTATTTGCTGAAATACTTAACAATTAGGTCTTAAGATTATTATTGTTACAGAACCAGTATTCAGTCGACATAAAAGTCAACATGCAAATCAATATTATTCCTAAAATACACAAATTCAATACTCTAATGATACAAAATGTCAATTTGAATAAAATTGCGAAACAAAATAATTTACAAACTATATACACAATTAAAAGTAACATGTCAATATTATTAAATTACCTCATACCACCTCGTTTCGATTATTATGAAATTTGTGAACTAAGTTTCTGTTTTTGGTCAAAATTCTGCCGCAAACAGGCGCCTAGTACACAAATTCTACACTACACAGACTATGTTTTCGAATTTCTAAAATTTTCGTTACTCAGAAACTTATAGTCTCAGAAACAGTGAACTTTTCAGGATTGCTCATTGACACAGAACAACCATAACCCGACCTTAATGAGTTCTGGTGGATGAACTTTCCAAAAATGATTAAAAGTAATCGGTTTCAAAATTCCGACTAACGAAACGAATGTTCTGACGGAAATTACTTTTTATAACTTTAATAATTATCGCTAACAAAGCGATCCGTATATTTTTAGATACTTAAAAGGGCGCTTTTGAGGGCTGTGGCATTATGAACAACCTGACCTGAGTTTGCGAAAATAATCCCTTGCATTTTCCACTTTGAAAACCCGGTACACTTTCCGGTTTTAAAACGCTGCGTACCTACTTTGCTGCCCTGCGTACACTTGAAGTACATAGTTTAGTTAGCAACGCCAGTGCAGTGTTCATACTCGATGTATTGTTGATTGAGTTTTGTACTTGTTGTGGTGCTTTGTTGTGTTTATTTGCTTATTTATACATTAAATGTGTGAAGAAAATAAGCAAGTATAATATAACGGGTCGATTAACACGTTATATTATATCGCAGATTAGTAAAACAAGGATACCAAGAGAATATCATAACTATATAGCAAAGCCATATTATCGTTTTATTTACTCAATTTCATTTTTTAAAGTTAGTAAACGAACTATGAAGCATTCTTTTCATAGCTACGACAACTAATGACGGACGTGGCTAAAAGACTTCATGTCATTTCGAGGCTTACCAGTTCAATCAAGGGCCTGGAAGAAACTGCTTGGGAGCAGATTTTGTTGAAAGTAAAATAGTAAACATTTACATTTTCAACGCTCAATATTATCCATTAATTTTGTGTTCATTATTGACAAGAAAATTAAGGTTGGTCCCGAGTCCCGACATATTAAGGAACTGAAATGTTTAAAATTGTATGCGGTTGCTTTTAATTATTGTATTAAGCGGTTTACACTCACGTGAAATTGTCAGGAGGTGCGGTTGCTTTTATTATCTTTTTGGACAGTAACGATATAATCGTGCGAAATCTGGTTATAAAGTAATCTACTGTAACCGTTCCCAGCGTTAATTGGTAAGTCACTATACTGCTTACAATCTCTTAGCTGCGACCAGGTCGTCGGCTGCTGGAGGGCCTCTCTCAATGTCCTTTCACTCCGCGCCGTCTCAGCACAACGTGTAAACTTTGTATGAGACCATACACTTTACCGGGTACACCAGTCGCTAAACACAAGGGAATGGTAAATTGCGGAGACTGAGGAAGGGAAAAAAATACAGATACAGTTAGAGTAACACTTTTGAAAATGAAGATTTAGTTATGACTTTCAATAAACTTGTTTTTAACATCGAGGCCTACATTGGGGGATTTGGGGGCCATTCATTAATTACACAAGGACAATTTTGGCCTCGTCATAATGTTAAGACATCGTCAGTAGGGCATGTAGAGATTTTGAGAACCCCGTAGGGATCGTATCGTAATTAATGAATGGCCCCTTGCTATAAAGGCTAAGTTCTAGTTGTACATTGTCAAATCAAATCAAATAATTTATTTGTAAACATAGGTTTGTGGATGTTACATTGCACTTATATGTAGGTTGTACTAAATAGATGCTCAGTGAGCTGTAGAGGTTTCAACTCCCAGACCGCCAGTTTAAAAAAATGTCAAAAAACTGAATAGACAAAAAAAACTGTAACTTCGTAATACTCACAAAATTTCATGAAAATCGGTTGAGACATGCGACGCATAGGCGAGAATATCCGGAGAATTGGACAAACGAATATACGAAAGACCTAAAACCAAGCTGTAGCAGAGACGCTTCGCTCATGCACTCGGTCAATAAATTATTTCAATTTCCTTCAACTGTGACTTGTGATGTGAACTACAGGATACGGGAAACGTAGGTAATTTCTCAGGCCTCCTGCCGTAAATGACCTTATGCCATCCAACCGTAAAGCTTCCCATAAACGTAATAACGTCCTAGGGTTGCCATAATCCTTAAGTAATTTACTTTGGTCATTCGACCAGAACAATCTCCCTACAATGACAAAACTCCTTCCTCACATACTTGACTAACCCAAATACAAACTAATCTATACAGCATAAGGTTACTTTTGACTTAAACTTATTAAAACATATAGGAGGATTGGTAAGTAAGGAATCCAAACGCTTTCTAAGAGATAGGAGGATTGGTAAGTAAGGAATACAAACGCGTTTTAAGCTATACATAAAAGGTCGTATCTACATAGGGTTCAGAAGGGTATTTAAGACGTTTTGGAATTGGTGAGTTTACGCGGTCAAGCATGAAGCAATTTGGGGAAGCACCCTTAATCTTGGAATCCTTGTAAGACGGTAAGGAGAATAGATTACATGGTATTGTGTTAATGAATAGACAAAGCGTTTTGTTTTACGTTGTTTGGTGGTGTTTTAAATTAAGTTGGATTCTAATCCAACTTTTCTAAATAGAGCAAATTATTCCAGTCTAATCTGCTAGCTCAAGACGATTACAATAGGGTAGAATTCGCCTTATTTTTCTTCAGTAGCTATAGAGAATGGTGCTCTGTCCTTTTTTTTATTGGCACAACATAGTGCTTCCTTCCACTTCGCCTGATGGTAATCAAAAAAGGGGAGCCCAAGTCGCAATGGCAGCCGACAAGAAACCAACGGTGTCTTGTCAGTTGGCACTGTCATGCTGGCCCGAGAGATGCTTCTTCACGCTTCGTGCTATGTCACTGGTAGACTATTATTCCGTACCTGAGCTGCTGACTACTCCGTATAGTATCACATTAAACTGCTTGTTTCTGCAAAATGAGAGAAAATCAACAATATTGATCCGACAACCGTATTTCTAGAAACAATGAAAGCGTAAAAGAAAGCACCGGAGTGCGTATCCATTGTCTATGGCCCCATTGTGCAGAATGCGATGAAATACAAGCGTTTGATTGCCCTGGCAACCATTAACGACTGTCATTAATCGTTGATGGTTTTCACTTGATAATGAAACGGTATATAGCCTGCTTGGAATGCTTGATGAAGTTGTATTTTCAGTTGAACCCAGATCTGTTTTCGCGCAAGTCGCATAACTTACCTATATTATCTAGTGCATTTGTGTGCTGATGACATTACTATTTTTTTTGACATAACTGGAACATGTATTTTTATGTTTTGAAATCTCCGAAATTGTGAAAAATTTCGAATAACTGAATCAATACATAAAACTATATACCGTCAATCCTGCTCATGATTTTTTACGCCCGTCGGTTGAGAAATGCGACCTGTAGGCGAGGACATCTGGATATCCGAACATCCGGAATGCAGACGTGCATCGGAAGGACCTGCGACAAATAATAAATTAATAACTCTAACCTAATCAAACATGAATGGGATATTTTTATTCATTTGCGAGGGAAGTCCTCCACGGTAAGTGTCTCGTTATTTACCCTGTTCTCCCTTCGTCCCCGCGGTGCTAGCAACACCGAACTGACAGATGGACATCGTTAATCCCACCTACCCTCATATCAGACAAGACGGGCTCACTACGCGCAGTGAGCCGCACTAACAGCCGACGCGCCCGCGCCCACCAACATAGCCGGCTCCGCTTTTCGGTTAATTCGATCAAAATCGGCGCATCGTCACGCTCACGCTCCAAGATCAACTGTATCAAATTTTACACAAACAACCAAACAGATAGTACAACGAAAGCCACGTTGCCACTCCAAGGCTAGGATAATAGAAATGGATAGGATAGCAAGGATATAAGGAATTATTAAAAAATCGATGCTTTAGGCTTTGAAAGAACAATTGGCAGATCACCCGCCTGGCCCGGAAAGCCGTGGAGACTTGGGCTCAAAATGTTCAAAACCTGCATAATATTTTTAAATTTTTCGCTTCGATAATAATTTACACAGTGATATGGTTCCCTCATGAGACGTCGCGGTAATATTTTTTACATGGCCGGCCACTGACTTTTTGATCTCGAAGTTATTCATTACCTCAGAATATTAGTTATTATTCTGAGTTCATTACTCACCTCTATTTACCCTGCTCTCCCTTCGTCCCCGGTGTTGGCCACACCGAACTGACAGATGGCCGCCATTAATCCTACCCATATAAACCTACAACCCTGTTTATACCTATCCTCAGGTGCTTTTACGTGTATGTTGCAGCATGTTTAATATTAATTAGGACTAACTAAGTACCTATCGATTGAATCTTAAGATAGGTTATGTTTATAATTGGGTTTGTTTGGATGTTGTATCAACGTATATGTTCAATTAGACAAATATAAGTGAGGGTTCTGTAGTTTAAAGACATTTATAGATAGTAAATGTACCCTTGATCCGCCAGCATTGACAAATGTCACCAGTAACGGACGTGCGTAGGTTTTACAATGGTTTTACAGGAAGCCCCATTAGATGTTTCATTTAAGTATCCCAATAGGAAATCCACAGAACACTAACAGGTTCTATTTTAAGGAATGGAATCATATTCATAATCACATGTCGGACGCACCATAATATTTCAAAGAAGAGTACCGAAACCGTTATTGCAAAAAATAAATATTGACTATACATGCCATTCTCTAATCCTCGTAAAATCTATCACTAGGAATACCTAAAATTTTCTAAGGTTGCATTCTTGTAATAACACTAACAATATTTAAACTTGATAGATATCATGTAATTAAACTGTACACACATCGTGTATATACAGACATTCCAAACACAAGATTAAAGATGAACTAATCACACGCTCTGAAACGTCAGATTTGGTCAAATCCGTTCATCCCATCCCATCCCAGGCGACGAGTAAATTGTGCATGCCAATCGATATGTGGACTTCTGAGCCTTTTGTCCTTAGCACAATGCTGAGCAATGCTCACATAAACGCTCAATGCTCAATAATGCATGAACGCTCAATGCTCAATAAAGCAGCCCGCATGCCGGCCACTTTATTGTTTTAGAACCATTTTAGAACTATGGATCAGCTAGGTTTGTTAGCAAAGTTTTATTGCTGCGGAAAAACTGGGCAGGTTACCTTTTTCAAAGTGCAGGAAGGTTTTTAATAATTTCAGAATTGTTGTTATTGTGTGTGCCTAACGTGCTACGAAGTTGGAGTTGGAAGTAAGTATAGAAAAAGGATAAGTCTGTAGAAATTCCTACTGTAAACTGTAATTATATATTTGACTGAGGAAATGAAGATGATAATGTGGTAACTTTGATTACCTACCGATACCGCTGCCGCTGTCCGCAAAGTCGATACATTTCCGTTAAAGCATAAATCCACAACGGATATCTCTGAGTATTGGAGTAGGTAATTCGCTTGATGCGGGTGCTGTCAATCTCGACGTAGACAAATGGAAAGTGGCAGAAACACATTAGCAGAAAATTCAGAAAAATGTACTTTACTGTTCGCAAGTCGATAGAGCAATAACCATAGGAATTTTGCCAGTTCAAAAAGCCTAAACACAAATGTTGTGACATCGGTGTAACGTTACGTCGTGACGTGGAAATATACGTTAACACGTGAGAATTTTTGGCACGACGACTGTCGTCGGACGACATGACTAACGTTATGAATTGTGAATTTGTGAGTAACCTCAATAATTTTTTTCTTGTTGTTATTTTGTCTCGTGACTCAGGGGACAATAAATAGAGATATACTTAAACTTAGTGATAAACTTAGAAAAGTGTTGATAATTTATATAACTGGTATTGTCCAGAAATAAGTAATTATCGGCTTATAACTATAGCAATTACAAAGGTTTTAGTAGATCTAGCCACCAAAAATAGTAGTTTCAAAAGTATCCCAGGAGACATCGCCATGGCAACGAGTAAAAAAGAAAGTTGATTGACCGTCATATGATAAAACAAAAACGAATTAAAAAAAATAAGTACCTATATGTAGTTATGAATAAGCTTCTGTCTATAAGTATATGTAGTTATGAATAAAAGTCACACCGGAAAAATAAGTAGATATACTTGTCCACATGGCAACAATACGGTGCGGATGCCACGCATAAAATTTTAATCGAAATGGCTTCGCATTGCAGCCACACAAAACCAAACAGTCTTAACTCTCACTAAAATGATTCGCGATTGAATCTTTCTAGACGTGCGCTGTTTTGGCATGCAGATATGTGACAGTAAACAGTCTTAAGTGTGGTTGAAGTCGGGTAGAGTTATGTCGTTTTGGAGCGGGATTGTATGCGTGGGACGAAGTGCAACGATCGGACGATTAAAGCTTACATTAAAGCGATTTGGGGTTGTATTACGGCATGCGAATAATAAAACAGTTACTTAATCCTTTGTTCTTGTTTTACATTCGATAGTGTGTTTTTGAATTTTGGTATGTTCAGTTATAGCACAGGAAAAATAGCATATTTTGGCGGCAAAATAGGTACAATGAGCTGCACTGCAGAATTGCATGGCTGCAGAGTTACATCAATGAAACTTTGTGTTATAACTTTATCTTGGCACTAGAAATAAGGATCTGCTGAGTCCTGTCAAAAAATTGGGGTTCTACCACTTTCCTACTCCCATTGGGGGAGGTAGAGGTATGGGCAGAGGCATATTTTAAAAGATGAACATTTAACAATATTAAAATACATAAACGGGTTCACTCACGTCGTAGAAGTCGAATAACGCTCGACATGTTTCGAATCGGTACGCGATTCATCATCGGGAGAGCCGATTAGCCGTGGCGGCGGCCAACCGAACTTTCATCGGCCGACACATGTCGAGCGTTATTCGACTTCTACGACATGAATAAACCCGTTTATGTATTTTAATATTAGAGACTCACGGTAGTTTTCTGTGTAAAACATTTTACAAACTTGGCGAGTCTTAATGTCATTTTGTATGTAATTTCTCGTGCTGAATCGAATGAGACCATCACAGACCATCCGTGGAGACCATGCACATACCTACTTATATTTGGGAGTTTATAAAAAAGTTTAACGCAATTTTCTTAACATCATAATTAATAACGCGCAGATGCGTACTTAAGTAATTGTATCTAATCGGACGTCAGTCAGTATCCTTTCAGGTTTGCTTATCGAACCTACTCACAAAATTTCAAGAGAATCGGTCGAGCAATGCGATCTCTAGGCGAACCGGAAATCCGGACATCCAAACATCCGGACATACAAAAGAATTTTAGGCCAAGCTGAAACGTAGACGCTTCGCCCGCTCGAATAATAAATATGATTGGCTTGGGTTTCGCCCTGACTTGTAAGTTGTGACAGACCCGAATTGCGAAATATACAAAACATGACAGCGTAATAAGGGTTTTGCGGTACCCCTAAGGAGGGCTCAAAGTAATTTCCCATATCTATAGCCGCCCCTGCTTTACATGGAACATTCGTCGAGCACTCGCCCTCTTATCAATGTATCATCAGTCCACCTGTCTCAAGGGCTGCATGCAAAAATCCCCCTCTAGGGCTACCAGGGCTCCTACAGTAGGATATAGTACCGAGCAGTATGTTGACTTACGTATACACGCCCAAAATATACCTACGCATATCTACTCGTAAAAAAAATAGTTTTTTTTTTTTTTTTGTTTATTTTTTACTATATTTTGGTATTTTTAATCCATACTAATATTATAAATGCGAAAGTGTGTCTGTCTGTCTGTCTGTCTGTCTGTCTGTTACCTCTTCACGCTTAAACCGCTGAACCGATTTAGATGAAATTTGGTATGGAGATAGTTTGAGACCCGGGAAAGGACATAGGATACTTTTCATCCCGAATAAATTTAGTGTTCCCGTGGTATGAGCGGGTAACACCGCGGGGCACACCTAGTAATATATAATTCGTTTTTTTAATCAATTGTTACAATATCGAGTCTTCAACTCAAGACACAACAATTTAAAGGGCCAGTAGATTGTTGGACCAGAAAAATATCGAAAATGTGTTATAATAAGGTTACACGGGTCGGGATCCGACCCCGAGCATCTTGTGATTTTCGTATCGCACTGTACTTATGCTTTAATACGTACAAATAAAGTTAATTTTTCGTTTTTGTTTTACAATATATTGATATACCTAAGTTATTTTTTTGTAACTATGCACGGCTATAGTGAAACAAATAATTTATAATATTTATTTCATGTAGTTATCATACTGGCAATATTATACTGTGGTACAGCGAGGGGAAGAAAGTAATTATGGGGTAATACACGTTAGAGGTGGCAACACTGAACCCCACACTTTGACGTAATTACACCACAATATTTTATATCCGTTTTGGAACGTACCCCCGTGGAAATAAGATTCTAAATTGTGAAATTAATGGTGCACAATTTATTTTCAAAACAGAATTAACAGAACCGTTTATGATTGAGCTCATTTAAGTTTATAATTAAGATTTATTTGTTGATTAGTATAAGATGTTTTGCTTAGTGGTTAAATTCAAATTAGCCGCATTTCAAATAGAAGAAGCGTCTATGAAATTGAAAATTAAAGCTTACTTTGACAGGTAGAAAGTAACTAGCAATACCATGTGCCCCCTTCCTTTAACGTTTTACATGCACTTTTACATGTCTGAGTCTACCGGCATTTTACAAGAGGAGACTACTGTTGAGAAGGAACGCCGAACGAAACTCAACAGTCAGTAATTTTTTTTCATAAATGATAAGTAAGTACTTAACTATTACAGTAATATGAAGTGAACTTAACTATACGTAGATAAATTGTTTTGAATTAAATGCGTAAGTATGTACCTTTTATAGATTGTTTAGTGTATATTGGTTATCGTAACGAAGGAAAAATACTTTTTCATTTAATAAATAAACGTCTTAAAGAGTCCGACCACGCTAACTCTTCCAATCAAATGAACTGTCAAACTATACAAAATGAACTGTCAAACTATACAAATGAACTGTCAAACTATACAAAATGATATTTTCTTCGGTTTCCGCGACTGTCACACATTTAAATAAAACAATTTAAACTGATTATATCGTGTATATTAATTATTTGAGCCTCCCAGACGTTTCAGTACAGGACAACGGTATCTGTAAAGGTACTGAAACGTCAGGGAGGCTCAAATAATTAATATACGCGATATAATCCGTTTAAATTGTTTTATTTAAAATATACAAAATTACTCACTTTTTATGGTTTGACAGTTCATTTGCTTGTAAGATTTAGCGTGGTCTTGCTATAGCATAACGTAGAGTAAGCGAATTTAAGGCCCTCTCTTCCTTATCCCCTACTCGTGTAAAATCGTTTTTTTTTTGTACTTACTGACACATTGTCGCAGTTCCTATAATTCAGTTGTTGCAAACCCTTTTGCCGTTTCTAATTAGAAGCAGGGTGAAATTACATTCTCACTGAACACTAAGAGTTTTCCAATTAGAGTTAGTATTGTTCTTACTACGTAGGGTAGACCGGGGACATTTAAAACAATTTGCCTTTAACCGCCAGTAAACGTTATATTTTTGTAAGTAGAAAGATGTAAGCTCAAAATATGTCAAGATTAGTTATTTGGTTCCTACATAAAGTGTATTTGGTAGGTCTATAATCCATACTTTATTACTACAGTTTCTAATTAAAAAACTGGTGAAATTCGAGTCGGACTCGCGCACCGAGGGTTCCGTTCAAACTATGAAAGCACTGCATATTGCTCCAACGAAAAGGTAAACTGTACTGAGGAATAATCTTAGGAGTAACTTTGCCATTCCACAATAGTTGTCCCCATTAATAGACATAGGTCGATGTTAGTTTATTAAATCAACTGCAAATAAGGGTGAAATCACAAAATATGAACTTATTTTAAGTTACGGTTTTCGGTCGCTTTGTTTTTTATGTTGCTTTTTTGCAATTTTCACTATTCTAGGTGAACGAGAAGCACCGTATAGTTTTTGATTCCTTTACTAGTGTCAATAAATGCAGGCGGTAAATTGACTTTGAAGCTTGATTTTTTCACAGCTACTAGGGTAGAGTTGGGTATTTGATGTTAATTTCATCTTGATACCTCCACGCGATCTTGACAAAAGGGGATTCACATGGAGACAGACAGACAGACGGATAAGAAAGTGATCCTAATCATCCTATAAAAGTTCTGTTATTGCTGATTGAGGGTACAGAACCATAAAAACGAATCGAGAACGGTGCAATTACGTTGGATTTACAGTTTAAGTGGGTACTTAAATTAGTTTTTATGAAGTGGGAAAAACTTAAAACACGGCTATGTATGAAGTTCCGATAAAAAGGAGTTTTATGACGTCACTAAAATATTTGTAATTTTATGATAATAAAAAATAAATCTTCCGATGCGCAAAGATAAAGTGTAGGATGATTTATTTACCAATTAATTTACGTTGAGTAGAAGCGAATTCGTAAGTTATCGTAAACTGCGTACTTAAAATGTTGTGGAATTAATTGTTTATGGCTTGTGTTTAAACGCCTACCAAATATGATTAAACGTCTACCAAATATGTTGATAAATTACTACCAATAAATTCTTAATGCTCACCAAAACGGATGAATGCTCACCAAATAGTGTATCCCAAACTATTCTATAAATAAAGCAAATAATTCTTTTTCTTACATCCTATAAAAATATATGAACACCATTAAAGTTAATTTCAGACCAAATAATCTAAATTACTGTTAAATGGATGTCATCAATATTTTATATTATTACTTCCATTTTAGTCATTTTTGCTGAGGCAAAAAACTAAATGCTCACCAAAATGGCTTTTTTCACCAAAATTTCAAATTGGTGCTAGGCGGCTAAAACTCGGTATCGGGGGGCTCTCGGGGCTCAAAAATATGAATCTGAAATCTTGTCCGAAAATTCGGTCAAATTCGGAAAATATCGAAAAAAAAAACGATTCAAAATTTCAATTTGGTGCTAGGCGGCTAAAACTCGGTATCGAGGGGCTCTCGGGGCTCAAAAATATGAATCTGAAATCTTGTCCGAAAATTCGGTCAAATTCGGAAAATATCGAAAAAAAAAAAACGATTTGTATGGAGAAAATTTCAAATTGATATAGCATAGCTAATAATGACTACCGCACATTATGGAGCGTTTTTTAGGGATATAAAAAAAAAAAACTAACCTACCGAGTCGGATCTGCTCTGAAAGGTGATCAGGATTAGATGGTTACCTAGCTGAAACACTAATTTATGAAAACAATATTTGGCAAAAAATCCATTTTGGTGAGCAAAACATCCATTTTGGGAAGCAAAAAGATATTTTTTGGTAATAATTTTGATGTTTTATGAAAACAATATTTGGTGAGCAAAAAGTCCATTTTGGGAAGCAAAAAGATATTCTGACTCAACATAAAATTATTCTGGTGTAATGTATATCGATTTTGGAATACAAAATGATTTAATTTGGGGAGCACTATATAGAGAGAGTTTAATTTAAATGGACGCAATTCATTTTATTTGGAACTTAGTTTTGGGGTATAAAAGCCATTTTGGTGAGCGTTTAAATTGTTCCCATTGTTTATCACCACCATTTCAGGATTCTTCATAACATGAAAACCGACATGTCTGTCTGTAGTGTCTGTCCAGTCCATCCGTACATCGGTGACTTAGTTTGTAATGCTAATAGCTGCTGATGGTGCTTTATCTAATCACGCCACTTAAGTTGTAAAACAGAATGTTATAATGATGAATTTGTACTTTAATATGTGATTCTCTTGCCTTGAGTGACTCTATGACTGCAACAAGGCAGTCGAAACATCGGCACGTTGTAATATTTTTTTAATCTTGTAGGGATACGCTTCAAGTTCAACAATTTTCATTGAGTTATTTAAGATTTCTCCTGATTTGCATCCAAATGGAGTAAAAACTTAGGAAGTAAGCCATAACATGTTGTTCATTAGACTGACTTATTTTGAAAAAGTCACATTTTTATACTCAGTAGGTACTTATACTCGCGTATAAAGTACCCTAATAGTTCACTGTACACTAATTAATACTCACTTTAGTGTCCACGTCATGAAACGGCACTGCAAACCATTGTTTCCCAGTCAAGCTCCTCCTGAACCCGGCCTCTCTCTCCACAGGACCCTCAGGAGTTCCCACATGGGCCCAAAGTACCACTTCCACCACCTTAAGTCTTGGAAACACTTTCTTGTAAACCTCTTCTAGACGCACTCCAAAATCATCACTTTCGTCACTTATGTTAGCGAAGGAAAAGTATATGCCACACACTACTCCTTCTCCATCCTCTACACAGTCATTCAAAGCATCCAAAGTGCTGATAGTCTCGAATTTTCCATTCTGCTGTCCTGAAGAACATCTCACCAGCACTTTGCCGAAGAGTTTCTCGCGCCAGTCCATTTTGAAACTCCTAGATATATTCAAAATCCTCAACGCATTGATGTTGTTTTGCATTTGAATTAACTTGACATTGTTTTGACTTCCAAATTTACCGGCACGATTTATTTAGTAAACAATCTGATTTATTTATTCCAAGCACTAGAATCTTATACACAATCTAAAAATACGATCCTAGTTTATAAACTCATACATTTTAATTTATATTTAAATAAACTATGCATTTGTAATTAAAAAGTGTCGCGATTGATTTGTTTTAGTTTATGTTTAGAGCGGATGGGTGACGCGAAGTTTTATTTTTAAAAATGGCTGCTCGCGCGGGCAACGACCCTCCACGTTGGAGGACAAAGAGAGACTGGAGGGCAGGGGCCCTCTGGCATAGAATAAAGTAAATATTTGGGATGGAGAGGACTCGTTCTATGCTTCAGCAAACACTGCATGGAATCGGCGGCCATGTATAAATTAAATGGAAATATGAATGCCTGTGCAATGCTTGAAATGTAGTATTACGATATGAATATGAGTGGATTCAAGAGAGCCCAAGCTTTTTCTTCTAATATTTTTGTCAACAATATTACGTATTGATAATATCGACGATTGATTTGCGGACCGATTATAAAAGGATTATACGATACGGGAACGGGATGCATATAATGCAAAATGTATAATTAGTCGGTGGTATTATAGCAACTCAATAATTAATGGGGGCCTACTCCCAAGTTCGAAGCACTTTTTTTAATGAACAATGGCTTAGAGTTTAACATAAAGATTTCTTGATAGAAAGTGTGGCGTATTCTACCCTCTACCACAGATTATCCTCTACGATGAACAACGTTTACCCAAACGATCCATTTCAAACGTAGTTTCGTGTCATATAATTTCAAAATATAACTGCTTGTATCACACAACACATAGATTCACCTTCTGTGTCGTTATTATAGTACTGTAACTTTTCATAGGCAATTATTAAAATAGCATAATATCACTGGAAAGATTCCTGGCAAAACTTTTTATTCGCACTGAGGCTCTCTCAAAACTCTAAGTAAGAGACCGGCCGGCCGTTTAGTCTTTGACAAAGCTCTTTCCTACCTCATAAAAGTTGCCGTGGCGTAAAGCTCAATTTCAGGACTTGACAGAAAGAATCAATGGAATTATGATCGGGGGAGATTGCGTGAACCACTTTATTAATATGGTTCGACTGCTACTATACTTCCGATGGCAGAATTATTATATTTACACGATTTCAAAAAGAAGATGTCGATTGAAAGGGTTTTTATACTCGTTGTTGTCTCTTAAAAAGATAATAAGTTATTCGACGACGTTTTTATCGATTTAACTATCGAACTAACAAACGTCTGAAGAAGTCTAGAAATAGAGCAGCTACCTCTATTTCTCATTTCATATATTTTTAACTCATGAAGTAAATATGTAGTACACACACCAACGGTGCCGTGAATTCGTGAATGTCCCAGATCGCAGGTGTTTGTGGCTCGAACCGAAGGTGAGGGTCATAAATATGCGATCTGGAGCTTTACAAATTACCGCCCGTGGTTTGTCTAAAGTTTTATGTCTTGTCTTGGCCAGGAAGTGAGAAGTTGAATTGAATATTGTATTGAAAAACTTTAAAGGAGTATTCAACCGATTTTAGGTTTGTTACGATCTTAGGCAAGTATACGAATATTTTATTTATTTATTTATACTTTATTGCTCAAAAGTACAAATGGCGGACTTAATGCCATAAGGCATTCTCTACCAGTCAACTATAGGACTAAACAGAAACTTTTATTAAGTTTGCACCTCGTATGTATGGCGCCGCATAAAAATAAGGTGCAAAGTTAACGCAACTGATCACATTTGTTGTATGGCCACTTAAATATTACTTTATTTACTGGAATAGATTTTGATACCTAATATATAAGTGACAAAACTCTATCCGCTTATTCGTGTATGTAAAAATAGCGTCACTGCATGTTAAAAGCTCTTCCAAGTGCACTATTTAGTGGGTTATCAATTATTCGTGGACCCAAATGTACTCTCAATGACTAGTCGTTTACTGACAGCTAATAAATTACACTAGGTACATATCAAACCGGCTTATAAATCCTTCAAAATTTATTCGAAACCATACTGTATCTGCAGTAACTAAAATTCATAGTCAATCAGTCCTACTGAATGAGATGGGAGGTTACAAAAGTAACCGGAAGAAATTGTTTCACCCAATGTACCTACAGTTGCTCAACCCCAGTATTCAGCATGAATCATTTTCCCCTGTAAGTGAGTGTACGCGTGTGCAATGAAATTATAAAAAAAACCGGCCAAGTGCGATTCAGACTCGCGCACCGAGGGTTCCATTTCCATACAAACACTTATCCAATCTTAACTGGCCGGTTAAGTTAAATTTGCACCTAGTGTGTATGGCACCGCACCGCATAAAAATTAGGTGCAGTCAACGCAACCGATCACATTTGTTGTATGGGCCTGGGGGTCCACTAAAATATTTATTTTAATATTTTGTTATTATTAGTTGTTGTAGCAGCAATAGAAATACGTACATCATCTGTGAAAATTTCAACTCTCTAACTATCACGGTTTATGAGATGAGATACGGCCTGGTGACAGACGGACAGACGGACGGACAAGGGAGTCTTGGTAATAGGGTTCCGTTTTTTATCTTTTGGGTACAGAACCCTAAATATGTAACACAGTGAAGAAAAACTGAAAGCCAAACGAAAAAGTTTACCCTCTGTTTCGAATTCGTGCAGTTACGAAATTAAAAAGTTAATATTGTCATTATTCACAACTTTACTGGCTGTCCGCAAATGGTTATAAGTTTTCTTGTAACTCCAATAAAGTTGAGTTTTGCCTGGAGGAGTTGGCAGCGTTCGTCCCCGAAAGCGCTCCATTTCTGGAACCGAAGCGTGGAGTTAAGGCATGATTTATATGATGGCTTATGGGAAATCAATACACGCCTTTGTCCCGCTGTCAAATCAGACCTTTTATTATCGCTTCATATTTTGTCCTTTTTCGTGAAGGCTTGTAGACGGATTGATCGCAATTTCAGGAAAAGTGAGACCTTTTCATACATTAACTGGTGCTGAAAAATATATAATTTACTTAACGAATATAGAACACTGTTTGATATTTTTTTTTTGTTATTGTTCAATAGTAATTTAAGTTAATTAGTATTTTTATAAATATAATGACACAAAGGTAAATTAAGAAAGAAAAATTGAATGCGATCAACTACAATCTAAGCAGGATTTGAAACCTGCGACCTCTACGTTTCCGGCGTATTGCTCTTTCAACTGAGCTATTAGATCGCTGCGTCAATCACACCAAATCTTTCATTCCATAATTCATACGCTACTGGAGCGCCCTCTGCGTCATATGTGTTTGAAATGCTTAATGCGCATTAGCCATACCCTAGGATGTGCGCTTTACACGCACGATCCCCTGTCCCCATTGCTTTACAGCAAGTGTGAGACTGCGAGAGAGATGGCGCTGTTCTAAATATTTTTATGGAATCTTTTTATCGATTCTATTTTTTATGTGGAACATTTTTATTTTTATAAATAAATTAGTATTTTATAAATAACATTAGTATGTTTCGTGTAGTTGACTTTATAACAGAAGTGGATCACAAGGACGGTTGTTTTATATTATAACTAGCATTTTTTAGACTTATCCAAGAGTCTGAGCATATTTTTGGGGTCGGTTCTAAAATGGCACAAATTTTATATTTTAAGGGTTCAGTTGTTTTGGGGTAAATTTACGTTACTTCTGTCAACACTATTAGTAACGTCACTCTGAAGTTTACTTATCTGAAAAGTGAGAAGTCTTTCGGTAATCAGTATACTGACTTATTTTTTAAATAATGTTGAAAGTAATCTCACATGAAACTAAACTCTATTTTCATTTTATAAGGGTGCTTCTAAAAACATTATGATAGAAAGACTTTTTAAATACTTTGTCAAAATATCACTGTACTGGTTTGTCTTCTCCTTGTCAATTGTCAATTTAGTTTAGCGGTTTGTGTTTCAATAGTTATTGTATTGTTTATTTTTAAAGTATTCAGTTATAGTTATAGCACAGTGTAGTAGTATTAAATATGAGTATATGTGTATTGTCAGATGATAGTGACCACAGTATTCATGGTAAGTAAATGAAACAAAAAGTTTTTAAGATTTGAATTACACATAAGTCTGAACCTTTTAACATCAATAATTTTTCAGAGGAATTCGACTTTATGAAGAATTATGAAGAAGATGCGTGTGTAGACTTAACTCAGGAGGATGTGGAGCCGTATACCGAACCATGTAAGCAATAGAATTTCTTAATTACTTACTTATTGTGAAGTTTTTCAAATTAAACATTAGGTAACTACGGAGCTTTTGCATTGCAGTCTATGAAATGTATACACCCTCATAAGAACTGTTCATTTAAACTCTGTTAATTTAAACTTCCACAATTTTCGCACATTATTATAACAGAAATGGGACTTATTGCAAACAAATAATATATTATTTTGGCATCTAAACAAGGTAAATACACCATGTTGATATTTTTTTATTGTGATCTTATCTTTTACTATATCTGTAAGGTTCAAACTCCATCATTCTGTGTAACAGACCAATCCCCATACCATGACCCGTATGACGACATGCTGCCAGCGATCCAGCTGACTGGCTCACTAGCTGGCCTCGGTAGCTCTCGGGATGCTTCCGCTAGCTCGGGCAGTACTTCTACCAGCTCTGGTGGTACTTCCACCAGCTCCGGCAGCTCGCTAGCTGGCTCAACTTCAAGTTCTGGCTATGGGGGGTCTGAATGTTCTGGTGGGAACAAACGAGGCATTGGTAAGAAAAGATAACACTTATTAAGACAATACAAACGTTTATGTAGCCATATTTTTGACTTGTAAAGAAAGATATTTTTGTAGTAAGTCATCATTTGTATTTATTTTGTACCTTGTGGTATAATTAAAATGAATGAAAATAATTTATAGCACATAAGTAGAATAAAATTGTTAAATAGTAGAATATAATGTCAATATTGGCAATTAAAGATTTGCGTGACCTACTCACATCTAGATATATGATACGATTTTTTATATTTTAAGAACAATATGTTAACTATATCTATTGCAAATAAATATATTTCATTTAATTTCATTTCATTCACAAGTAAACTATTTTTCTGTGTATTTGAGGTGTGCAATAAAAGGAATTCTTAATTTGATTTACAAATATTTGGTGAGACAAAATATGGACTACTAAAATTTGAACTAGTGATGGATCTCCTTGCAAGTGATAAATTTGTTGGTTATTCAGAAAGCATTGAAGATAAAAGAAAGAAGAAGACAGCGGACAAAGAAGCCAAGAAGCAGAAGTTGGCTCAGGAGCGGGCGGCGAAGCTGGCAGCTGCTGAAGCCAACAAGGTGTACAAACCTGGAGAGTGCATGAAGGTATACATCACTATTATAAAATTCTAGGCTGGTCGGATTTTAACCAATTTCGGTATGGGGATAGTTGGACATCCAAAGATGGTTACAGGATAATTTTACGCGACTACTGTGACGAAAAAGTTTTAGACAGACGGAGGTCACTTAAGTGTACAATAAGACATCTTCACGGCAAAATCGGTGAGCCCTCATAATCATCATAACCACTCAATTGCTTCGAATTTTGAGTTGGACTCTATTTATATAATAAAATAAGAGCGGTGACAGGTAGCCGTAGTTACCAAAAGCAATCTAGTGGATAATAGCCTTTATCGCCGAAACTAAAACAGTATTACAATACATTTATACACAATTTACTTAAAAACTAACACATAGGATTGTCCGGATTAGTGTTCGGCATGTCATCTGACAACATAGGCCTCTCCCAGCCGTTTCCATTCCTTTCTATTAATGGCTTTCCTGGTCCAGGTGGCGCCGCGTCCCGTGTCATATCTCTTGTCCGTTACCATTTTAACTGCGCTGCACCGTCACCTCGCATTTAATTCGCCAGCGAATCGCCAGCGTGGTAAGGGTGGTCCGTTCCGCTTCAGTGGAGACGCACCCTTTAGGCTCTTATCGTATTGTTTCTCCTCCAGTACATGCACGTAGAGATGCATCCGTCGCTACTGGAGCAGTGGTACTGCGCGGACGTGTGTCGCGAGGTGTCGGCGGCGGGCGCTAAGGTAGAGACGGCGCGGGAGCTGTGCGAGCCGGCGCTCGTCATGTGGAGCCGCAGGGTGCCGCGCGCGCTGACGGCTAGGGAGGGACAGGTCAGTACACGCACGTAGAGATGCATCCGTCGCTACTGGAGCCGTGGTACTGCGCGGACGTGATGCGCGAGGTGTCGGCGGCGGGCGCTAAGGTAGAGACGGCGCGGGAGCTGTGCGAGCCGGCGCTCGTCATGTGGAGCCGCAGGGTGCCGCGCGCGCTGACGGCTAGGGAGGGACAGGTCAGTACACGCACGTAGAGATGCATCCGTCGCTACTGGAGCCGTGGTACTGCGCGGACGTGATGCGCGAGGTGTCGGCGGCGGGCGCTAAGGTAGAGACGGCGCGGGAGCTGTGCGAGCCGGCGCTCGTCATGTGGAGCCGCAGGGTGCCGCGCGCGCTGACGGCTAGGGAGGGACAGGTCAGTACACGCACGTAGAGATGCATCCGTCGCTACTGGAGCCGTGGTACTGCGCGGACGTGATGCGCGAGGTGTCGGCGGCGGGCGCTAAGGTAGAGACGGCGCGGGAGCTGTGCGAGCCGGCGCTCGTCATGTGGAGCCGCAGGGTGCCGCGCGCGCTGACGGCTAGGGAGGGACAGGTCAGTACACGCACGTAGAGATGCATCCGTCGCTACTGGAGCCGTGGTACTGCGCGGACGTGATGCGCGAGGTGTCGGCGGCGGGCGCTAAGGTAGAGACGGCGCGGGAGCTGTGCGAGCCGGCGCTCGTCATGTGGAGCCGCAGGGTGCCGCGCGCGCTGACGGCTAGGGAGGGACAGGTCAGTACACGCACGTGGAGATGCATCCGTCGCTACTGGAGCCGTGGTACTGCGCGGACGTGTGTCGCGAGGTGTCGGCGGCGGGCGCTAAGGTAGAGACGGCGCGGGAGCTGTGCGAGCCGGCGCTCGTCATGTGGAGCCGCAGGGTGCCGCGCGCGCTGACGGCTAGGGAGGGACAGGTCAGTACACGCACGTAGAGATGCATCCGTCGCTACTGGAGCCGTGGTACTGCGCGGACGTGATGCGCGAGGTGTCGGCGGCGGGCGCTAAGGTAGAGACGGCGCGGGAGCTGTGCGAGCCGGCGCTCGTCATGTGGAGCCGCAGGGTGCCGCGCGCGCTGACGGCTAGGGAGGGACAGGTCAGTACACGCACGTAGAGATGCATCCGTCGCTACTGGAGCCGTGGTACTGCGCGGACGTGATGCGCGAGGTGTCGGCGGCGGGCGCTAAGGTAGAGACGGCGCGGGAGCTGTGCGAGCCGGCGCTCGTCATGTGGAGCCGCAGGGTGCCGCGCGCGCTGACGGCTAGGGAGGGACAGGTCAGTACACGCACGTAGAGATGCATCCGTCGCTACTGGAGCCGTGGTACTGCGCGGACGTGATGCGCGAGGTGTCGGCGGCGGGCGCTAAGGTAGAGACGGCGCGGGAGCTGTGCGAGCCGGCGCTCGTCATGTGGAGCCGCAGGGTGCCGCGCGCGCTGACGGCTAGGGAGGGACAGGTCAGTACACGCACGTAGAGATGCATCCGTCGCTACTGGAGCCGTGGTACTGCGCGGACGTGATGCGCGAGGTGTCGGCGGCGGGCGCTAAGGTAGAGACGGCGCGGGAGCTGTGCGAGCCGGCGCTCGTCATGTGGAGCCGCAGGGTGCCGCGCGCGCTGACGGCTAGGGAGGGACAGGTCAGTACACGCACGTGGAGATGCACCCGTCGCTACTGGAGCCGTGGTACTGCGCCGAAACAGCTGACCAAAATTTTAACCACCCTCAGTACAGTACAAATTTTCTAAGCTAAGCTCATCCACTTACCTGCATTCACAATGGCATTGTGTCTAATACAATCCTATCTGCTTTTGTTCTCGTAAGCGCCAACCAGTTATTTACAAAAAGAGGTTAGAACTGCATTGCATGGATATTGAATATTCAACCTTATTCCTTGTTGAATAGGTTTCAAATGGTTGATGATGAGATTGATGAGAGTTCATAACCCTTTTTCTAGGAGAGAACGTTCTTGTTGAGACGGTCGGTTGTAAAATTCCAAAAAAGTTATGATCACCATTATTCTGTTAGTGTATTTTGTAGTCTAATGTCCAAGGAAATAGAGTCGATAATCTATATTAACCTTCGAAGGTGGTTACAATCTGCTTTTACTACGAGCTCGTTATCTTAATTTGTGGTTTACTACTCAATGGTATTCAGTTCTTAAGTGGATTAGCTTAGATTAGAAAATTTGTACTATACAGGGATAGCTAGTTGGGCATCCAAATCTTTTACCTACCTGCGGCATAAAAACACATACGCGTTCGAAGTTACGTCGACCTTCTAGTAGCTTGTAAGGATAAGAAACTTAAGAAATTCTTCAATCGGTCTCTTCATTGTCAGGTTTAAGTTAGTTTATATATGAGTATATATTTATTCTTATGTTCATTTATGTATATTTTTATGTATGTTTATGTATCAATATATATTATTATAGGTTTTAGTAGATTTTAATAATTTTTCAGTAGTTTTCTTGATTACTTTTTGCATCGCCTACTCATCTCATTTCATTTATATTAACCCGCTACCCAAAGGTTGTCTGGAAGAGATCGCTTTTTAGCGATAAGATCGCCTATTGTTTGCCTCTATTGTAATGTTAAGTGTCATTTGTATTTGTATTTCTTTCTTCTTGAGGTGTGCAATAAAGAGTATTCTATTCTATTCTATTGTCAGGTAGAGTTGTCCGCCGGTCGGGTGCGATGCGCGCGCGCACTGTACGTGTGCGCGCTGTCGGACGCGGCGCTACACGTGCGCGCGCGCAGTCTGGCCAAGCACGTGGCGCAGGCGGCCGTCCTGGCCGACTGTCCCGTCACGCTCGTGATACACGGAGTCAAGGACTACTTCAAGTAAGTTTTTTTTTATACTGGCGATTGACCTCAGTGTCACCTGATGGTAAGTGACTACGGCGTCGAAGATGTGCCTCTCTAGATCTTCTTCTTCAAGTGCCTCTCCATTACTGAAGGTTAGCAGTCAGCTTCTTAAATTTTTCTTTATCTAGTGCCAATCTAAATGGCTGCTCGATAAACTTACCTAATCCCCGTCCAATCCCTGATATGTATTTCGGATCTTGCGTCTAACCACTTTCCGCTTCCCTGGTACATCCCCATCATGATAGTTTCCAGAAGGACTCGCTAGATCAACAACAGCCTATTCACTCTTTTTTTGAAGAGACCTATTTTATAACTAGTTAAGCTACAGAGCGACGAGAGCGAGTTCCATTCCTTAGCGGTCCGCTTTAGAAATGATGAAGCAAATTGCAAAAGCAAAAACTTCGGAATAAATGGCCCTGTATTTTCAAAGGACTGAAAAAAGAGGTTCTCTGTTCGACTGTTTTTTTAATGTATATCCTTCGATTTCTCCTATTGAGGGCCGTTTCTCTTATTTTTTTTATTTCAAAGTGAGGTGGTTATGAACTCGAGATCCGATGATAGGAGAACGATAAGTGATTCAAATCCGTACATACAGGAACTGATAATTTTTGACTTTTTAGTGTTTTTTTTATGAGTTTATTTTTTTGGATGACTTCAAAAGGGAGTTGATATTTTTCACTTTTTTTTGTTACAGATCGTCAAACCGCAGAACACAGAACAGTAACCGCGATGCCATCACCGAAATTGAGCTGGAAATGGCTTTGACAGGTAGTCTCTATTTTTATATTAAGTGACAGTCTTACACAAATCAACCTAGTCCCAAACTAAGCAAAGCTTTACTAGACGGCAACCTTCTTTGTCGGTTTCACTCTTGGCAGAGTGGTCGTGGTCATCATTTCAGATGGTGGCAAGCTTCACAACACGCCGCCATTCTTCTCTGATAGCCGCCTTTCTCGTGCATTCGTGTAGTGACGATGAGTCATTTTTTGCAGCTTTTATTTGATCTGTCCATCTCATAGGCGACCTGCCTCGTGGCCTGGTACCCTCAACCTTTCCCTGGACCACAAGTCGCTCAGTAGCCACCTCCCTATTGAGACGGCAATATACATAATATATTAATACGTATAAATATAACATCCATGACCCAGGCATCAACACATCGCCAAAACCTCTGACTTGTTATGTCTTGTTCGCTCAGACCTGTTGGTGACGGCGGGCTGCGACGCAGCGCTGGTGAACACCCCGAACGAGCTGGCGCTCCTCATCACACAGTTCACGAAGGCCATCGCGGAAGAACCGCATAAGTAAGTCTATTCTACTATACATTTATGAAACATGTAATGTCTCACTTTTTTTGTGGGTAGGTACACACCACAATTTTAGAGTTAGGGTAGGGTGGTGGAAATGTTAACGCACTGGACCGGCAATCCAGAAGTACCGGGTTCGATTCCCGGTCTCTTCCACCGGGTAACTCATTTCAATTTTGCTTTCAGCTTTGATCTTTGTATCAATGGTTAAGTCTATTCTACTGTTAGTTTACACTATATGACGAAAGAGAAAATAAGGTAAAATCAATATTTTTGTGAAGTAACATTTCCTTGAATGAAGTTTAAAATGTTTCTGTTCATATGCTGCAGATATTATTATCACGTAATTACCATACTAAGGTTTCACTGTGTGATGCGGGCACTTAAAGGAGCAATTAAACAATATGAATGCTGAATATGGACTACTACATAAAACAATCGAGAGAACTGTAAAGGAATTTCATACAAAACTGAAGGGCCAGGCCGGGAAGTATATTTTTAAACATGGAGTCTGTGTTCATGAATGATCTATAGATTATGCAACAGCTGAATTATGTTTTTTCGATAGTGTATTTGTTTTATTTCATTATGTTTGAGAAAAGCACTATACAGTATACATGCCTTAGCCCTGAATAGGGCTTGCCGGCTTCGTACACCTACTCACCCGGCAAGGGCTTTCTTCCCGGTGTCTGAGTAATGTACTATTAATCTGAGGAATGTCATTCGTCTATTTTACGCGGCTTCGCTCCAGACAGCCTAAGCAGATTGTCCCTTAGCACTTTGTACAGTCGCCATCAGATATATCGTAGCATATAAGGCGTTCATAAATGAACACGACTCTTATTGACTGGGTGTTACAGTACCTACATGTTCAGATATTTATGAGCGCCTTATATGCTGCGATATATCTGATGGCGACTGTACTAATAGAACTTAGTTCAGTGAGACTCACTGAACTAAGTTCTATTAGTGATTACGATCGCCTTATTTTGACATTTACTTATTTTTGTTGATTAGGAAAATCAAGCGCTGTTTTGATGAACAGGCAGAGTTCTACATGAGAGGGGACAACAAGAAGTGTGTACCTGTCGACAAGGACGGTAAATAAAATACAATACAAGCACTCTTCATTGCACACCTTATTTATTTATTTATTTTATTTATTTATTCAAATTAGTTACACAGCATTACAGTAATTAAACTAAGGCACTGGGAACTACAAAATTATACATAAAATAAAAATAAAAACTTAAATCTAGGTTAGTTCTTATAAAACATACAGGAGAAATACAATGCAAGTAAATTACAATAGAGGTAAAAACTTACAATAAATACAGGAGTTACACAAAATAGACAAATAGAACATGTACCGAAGCCTGTTTCATTAGATTTTAGCAAAACGGTGATTATTCGGAGCGTTACGGTTACCGTAATATTGGCCAACTTATAGAAGCAATCAACATCATTTTCATAACAATTTATAAAATCTGCGTCTGCTACAAGACAATATAAAATGGTGCCTTTGATCATACGGGGTTCGTCAAAATATAGGTCACGGTCATAAGGCGGTTAAAACGCTCGAATAATCGCCCTAAAACTAGGCATAATTGGGAGCATGCATGCGAGCTATAAGAAAGAGATTTCACAGCATGTTACTATTTATCAAAAATTTCATTTTTGTGACAAGCTTATATAGCAGACTGTACTTTTCTCTGAATATCCATCAATTGTTCACTGAGACGATAAAGAAAGACTAGAATAATACAATTTCTAGGGCTAAAATTTCAGCTCAATCGGTTGAAGATTTAGTTGCAAGATTCCATCCAAACAAACATACATATATGAATATGATACATAGTTATTATATACATTGCAAGTTAAGGGGCTTTACAAATACATATACTCTTTATTTTTTATATTAAGACAATTATATTGATAATTTCAAGCAATTTTTAAAGTGAATAATACTTTTTGCTGAGTTCTAGAAACATTGAAAAAAAAAAAACAGTTTTTTGAGTGAATTTCGTCAATTTCATTTCGAGTAGTTTTTGAAACAAAAAATATTAATGAAACATTCTAACTGTAGGTTTCAAATATAATATGTAAGTATACCTACCTAGTAGATAGTGGCAGTATTATTGGATAGGATAGACATAATATTTTCTTCGGTTTCCGCGACTGTCACACATTTAAATAAAACAATTTAAACGGATTATATCGCGTATATTAATTATTTGAGCCTCCTAAAGGTACTGACGTTTCAGTACCTTTACACATACCGTTGTCAAAGGTTGGCACATTTTATTTGATTTTCGTTACAGGGAACGGAACTAGCAGATTGTGGCAACAGATGATCGCTGTTCTACCCGGGTCGAGTTTAGAAACTTCGAGGTCTGTCTGCGGACAGTATAAATCGCCTCTTGCGCTTTATCAGGTAAAATGTTGTTTGGCTGTTTGTATCATTTCTAGTGCCTCTGAAGTTTCACTTTATAAAAAAAGAATATGTCAGTGTTGCCATGTAATTTAACCGTAGTAGAAATGGTAAATTTAGTTTTATTTTAAGTTTCGTTGGTTGTTACAGGCGCTTCAGTTGCCAAATGGAGTGAATGATTTGGCAGACATAGGAGTGTCAAGAACAGGAGTTCCTGGATCAAAATCTCGTCGTGTTGGACCTGAATTTGCTAGGAAATTACGAATATTATTTACCGCTGAAGATGGAGATGTATTAATAGACTGATCATGTTAAATTATTAGAAAATCATGCCAATAAATATTTTGTTGTTATCTTTTTTTCAATTTTAAAAGGCACGCTTTATGGATTATATTTTTTAGAAAGGTCTGTTGTCCAGTGGTAACGTGAATAGCCAGTCCTTAGTTGGGTATTATCTGGCAACATCCGAATGAAATGTCAGAAAGTTCATAAACTTCAAAATATAGAGATAACCATTATATTTTATGTAATATTATCTCGATTCGTATAAAATATTTAAGTTACATCATCCGTAAATGTAAATTAAACACCAGCATGTCTGTGTTTTTGTCAAGAATCGTATTGATTCCGACTCGGAGTGCATTTACCAAGAATATCACACTTAAAACACTGACCGAACTAGCTTCGAATAAATATCCTATTTTATCATGTAGAAGCGATATATCTTCGCTATTTCAACCAATCGCAGTGAGAACCTATAGTTCTGATGCAATTGAGCCAGTGGTAGCTTTAGACAATGCGACTAGTCCTATAAAAAAGAAGACAGTTTACAAGAAGGCAGTTCTAGAGGATGTTAGCAAGAAGGAGGGTCATTACTTGGCCCTGGCGTACGCGACGGCCAACTCCTACGACCTGACGGGGCTGAAGGAAGCCCTGCTGGAGCAGAAGCTGTATGAACCTGGAACGTAAGGACTGTTGGCTTGATTTCTCAAATAACACATGTCTTTCATCATTATATCTAATACTTTTAGTTGAATCTATTAATAGGCATGGCGTATTTATATTCTCACTGAAATTGCGCGGAATTTTTAATACAAGCTTTGGTCTTTGAGTACTTTGTGTACAAAGTAGTAGAGTAAGGAATAAATGCTAATGAGTTTTTAACTGGTTCCAGCGACAAAGTGAACATTACGTTTTCAACATGAAATATTTTACTTAAAAAAGTGATGGTATGAGTGAAACAATCATTTATGTACCAGGAAGAGCCCAATGTTTTATTAGAAATGTATATATGAATTTCAGTTTCCAATATTGTTGCACATGCTTTTTCATTTTACATTCACTCACAAGTGTGGCTCTATTTAACCACTCAATTGCTGTTAAAGTTGCGGTAACTCTTTGGTAGGTTCAGGGGGGGTGACCCGGGCAGTGCCTGGGCATTTGATTCATAGGCTAGGTGCGTCTAGGGCGTCACACAATGAATGGGCCTGTATGGCTAATGCTGGCCCTGACTATGACAAACTGTCAACCCCCTTATTTTATCAACTCAAAATTCTAAGCATGTGTGTAGCTTTCTTCCATTAAACCCTTTTCTTGGCAATGTATGATTATCATGTATTTTTTTCACTTATTCACCTCACTATTTAATCACTTTATAACAACCTTTTGGTATAAAGTTTTCAATTTATTTACTTCCAAAAATACAATACAAACTTTGCTATCCACAACACAGGTTTCGTCCACAGTTCCACACATAGAATTTGCATCCGCCTCAGGGTTCGTCAATAATATTGCTACCTTTTGGTTGTTATAAAGTGGACTTGTCATTTATTTTGCCAAATTAAAACTACCACAGAAAGTGTCAGAGCTCACTAGGTGTGTACAAGCCCACCCCAGACACGACCGGCAACAGACAGAGCCCACCAGGTGGGTGCTTTTATTGTACAATCAAGCAAGTAGCAAGCTTGGTCGGCAGCTGAGTAAAAGTAAGGAGTGCCCACCAGGCAGGTTGCGAAAGTGTTAAGAGAGCATTATGAACTTGGATTAGAAAATAAACTAGAATAACATTCTGGAATACATAATAATGTTTTTGTAATGTTACCTTTACCAGGTTAACAGCACAAGAGATTGGTGACGTGGTGATAGCCAACGCGGTGTACAGTGTGGGTACAGAGCCGAGAGAGATAATTTTCTTCAAGGAGGGGGCGGTTGTGTTCTGGAACTGCACAGAGCTGGAGGCAAGCAATGTGCTCGATTTTGTCCGGAGGTTGGTATTTCTTACAAGATAGCTAACACTTCTAAAAATTCACATTTCTGTAATAGGTAGTTCTCAAAATACCATTTTTACACGCTTTTATTGGCTGCACCTATAATTTGTAATTGTTAGAAAATAACAAAAAAAAATATTAAATCTTAGAAGTCAATTTAAGAGAGAGAGAGATCTCTCTTATCTCTCAATTTAAACCTACTTCTTCGGAAATTGCCATGTATTATGCAGTTCATGTACAAATTCATTTACAAACAATGGTATGTTGGAGCTGATCTGATGATGGAGGCGGAACAGCATAAGATAAAATGATTGTATTTGGTTTGGGCTCATTATATTGGTCTAAATGAGCAAGTAACAAAATTCGTTCGGCAATAAAAGCGTAGCTCAAAATTATTTTTTTCACAAATCTGGGAAATAATATTCTTTTTCAGGTATGAAGTCGAAAGCTATCCCAGAGATGTGGTGGAAAGGGAGCGAGAAATCATGACATATGTGTACCAGCCCAATGCGTAAGTGGATTTATTTAATTCTAAAGATCGATTTGTCAGTTGATGCATGTCGCATTTTTATTTTGATTGATTTGCATTTCGATTTTCACCATCTTTGTCGGGGTTTCATACCCAAAGGGTGTTAACATGAACCCTTTACTACTTACTAAGCCAGCCACCGCTGTCTGACCGCCCGTCTGTTACAGGCTGTATCTTTCCAACCGTAATAGGGAGAGACTTGAAATTTTCGCGTAAAGTGTATTAGCATAGCGTTTATAACAACAGAGCCATCTTATGCTTACACTTACAATGACCGCTCCACTGCCCGCGCTGTGACCGGATATTCACCAACAAACTGGGTTTTGCGAGTCATATCCGCGCCCAACGCCGTAGGACTCCTACGAGCCCTACTACTTGAGGTCGCTGTCATCGGACATCATCATCATAAAAACAAATACTAATAATAATCAAAAGTCATAGAGTCTGCAGGTGAGATAAATATTGCCAATAACTTATTTTTGTGTGTTTTAGAAAGAAGTGTAACCTACAAGAATCACATTTCGTCATGGCGCCCGACAGAGACAACACGTTGGAGAAATACACATTCAGGTATGACTTTTAACCACTCAATTGCTTTTGGTAATTATGGCTACGTGTCACCGCTCTTATTTTATTATACAAATAGAGTCCAACTTAAAATTCGAAGCAAATGAGTGGTTATGTATTCAAAAGT
Organism: Apotomis turbidana; assembly: GCA_905147355.2. Taxonomy (NCBI): domain Eukaryota; kingdom Metazoa; phylum Arthropoda; class Insecta; order Lepidoptera; family Tortricidae; genus Apotomis; species Apotomis turbidana. The sequence goes on from LR990299.1 coordinate 19,086,686, forward strand.
GATTAAAGTATCTAAATAAATTGTCTAGTAATAGGTAGATATCAGTAATGAGCCGCGTCCACACTGGGCGAGCCGCCTCGCGCGGCAATTGCCGCACGCGGCGGCGCGCTCTGTGTGTACGCGCCTCGCCCGCGGCGCCCGCACGCTTTGCCTCGGCCGAGCGCTGCCGCGGCCGAGCCGCGCGCTGTCGGTTTTTGTCCGTGCTCAAAGGTGCCTCGGTCGTTTGCCGCGCGCAGTGTGGACGTACACGTGTTTGCTTCGGTCAAATTATGACAGATAAAACAAAATGGCGTGCGACACTTACGTATTACGCGAAACGGAATAACCGTAACTAAATATTGTGTGCTATTTGTTTGTTTTAAACATAAAAAAATATTGAATTAGCTTTTTTTTGGAAAATTCTTTGTATGAACGTAGCAACAAGTCAAAAATCAAAAGCTGATTGCGTGCGGCGGCGCCATATTGTTTTATCTGTCAAATGGGCGAACAAGACGGCTCGGGCTTGCCGCGCGCGGCATTCGGTGAGCGTAATTTCATCCAATGCCCGAGGCATGCGCCGAATGCCGCGCGCGGCAATTGCCTCGCGAGGCCGCTCGCCCTGTGTGGACCCGGCTATGTGCTTCAAAGCGTAGTCAAATATCAGTGAAGAAGAAATTAATAAAGGAAAATTGAATTAAAATATATATAAACACTTTATGCATATCCACAACTTACATGGTTACAACTTACACAATAAAAAAATAAGAAAAGAGTTACTTAAAACTAGTACAGTTATAATAAAATTACAGCACATTTAAGAAACCATGTGTCCTGGCAGAGAAAAAACACTGATCAGCATAATGAAGCTGCAAGCCACTTCGTTGGTATTCTGCTCGGACCTTACATAATATAGTAATAATTATTATGAATTTTAGCCATTACAACGCTTAAGATAGGAGTGCTTGTGTGTGTGAGAGAAATAGGTGTGAATAAAAAAGAATAATCCTTTGTTGTTTCGTTGGGGAGTTAGGGTGGTTGGCGCTAGTATTTTTTCACGAAAAACTGTATAACGAACGATTTTCTCGAAAACTTTATCACGTAAACTTTACCACGAATAGACTTTATCACGAAAAATGTAATTACGAAAACTTTATCACGAATAGGCTTTATCATGAGAACTTTATCACGAACATATTAAAGACGTTATCATAAGTGTACCTGCGTCTACAACGGCTTTCCGGGACCTCGGGTGTCCTACCAACTGGACCACCGAACTTGATGTCAGAGCCGTTGAATTTTTCAAGCAGTTGCTTCTACATGCCCAAGGGTAAACAATTAACAAGAGCATGTCGGGCCACGCTCAGTGTAGGGTTCCGTAGTTGCCCATCCTTCACAATAGATGGGCTTTTAGGTAGGTACGAGAAAGATTTCAAGCTCTATAAAAAAGGTCGTAAACGCCAAAGTAACTCTAATTACTTATTACCTTCTGGAAGTCATCATTTAAAAGTTAGGGGGGGGGGGGGACACTATTTTTCTTATTTTCAAAGCGAATATTTACAAAACTGCTGACTTTATCAAAAAATTATGTTAAAAGACCCCTATTATTTTTAAAAGACCTATTCAACGACACCCCACACACTAGTGTTGAAACGAAAAAAAAATTCACCCCCACTTTAGGTGTTCGAGAGGTACCCAAAAAAAAGGTTTTTTTTAAGTTTTTATTTCACAGTTTTGTCGGCGTCATACATACACATTCTCATACCAAATTTCAGCTTTCTAGTACTAATGGTCACGGAGCTAAGCCGCGGACGGCCGGACAGACGGACATGGCGAAACTATAAGGGTTCCTAGTTGACTACGGAACTCTACAAAAAGACAAATACAATTTATAAATAACGGTAGACAACAGGCGGTCTTATCGCTAAAAAGCGATCTCTTCCAGACAACCTTTGGGTCGTGAAATTGATTGAATGCCGTATCTTATCGCAGTACTATTTCTTCCGTATATATCTAAATGTATATTCATCAGTTTAGTATCAGTTCACTTACGCAGGCATAGGCAACCTTTGCTTTTCCCGGCGATATTCCCGAAGCGTAGCCAGTTTACCGACGCGAGCAGGTCTTCATCGGGCCCCGTGAGGGCCTTGTAGATCCTCCCGTCTAGCTCCGTACTCTTCCATTTAGTCTTGCGATCCTTGGTGCTCAGCACCTTAGATCTGCGGCAGTTCTCTTTTAACCAGACGAGGGGAGTAAATGATTTATCCACTGTGATGCGTCCCATACTCGTTATATTATTAAAAAAAAACAGGCATATCGTATCGAGAGGATCATAAATTTAGTATGCAAATTATTCTTGTTTTAATAAAAAAAAAGCCTGAAATGTAATTTTAGTCAGAATGCTCTTGATTTGCGGGTTTTCTATTGAACTGGGCTTGTACGCCGTTCACTATAAGGGTCACAGTCGGAGCAGATAGCATTTTCTTGGTCATGTCTTCGTGATTAAGATCTTTGTGAACTGATTAAGTTTTCGTGATATGGTCTTTTCGTGATAAAGTCTTCTCGTAATAAAGTCTATTCATGATATTATAGTCTATTCGTGATGACGTCTTGAGTGATAAAGTTTTTGTGATATAGTCTTTTCGTGATAAAGTCTTTAGTGATAAAGTTTTCGTGAAAGAGTTTTGCTGAATACATTTTCTTGATATGGTCTTTTCGTTATAAAGTCTATTCGCTATAAAGCTTTTCGTAATTAAGTCTTTCGTGACAAAGTTTTTCATGGTTGTGACCTGACGCAGGGGTGTTTAGTGTAGCGCACATACGTTTTCCGGAGACGCTTCGCTCGGTTAACTATAGGTAACTGTGTGTTGTAGTCACGCGATGGCGCAGTCCGCGCGTCTGGGGGCGTGGGAGGCGCGGCTGGAGGCGCTCGCCGCCGCCGCGCGCGCTCACACCGGCAGCATGGAGCGCGACGGACAGGCGCCCGTCGACAAGAAGGAGGCGAGTGTCTAGCACCTGTAGTACAGTCAGCGCGGCTGGAGGAGTATCTAGCACCTGTAGTACTGTCAGTGCGGCTGGAGGAGTATCTAGCACCTGTAGTACAGTCAGCGTGGCTGGAGGAGTGTCTAGCACCTGTAGTACAGTCAGCGTGGCTGGAGGAGTGTCTAGCACCTGTAGTACAGTCAGCGCGGCTGGAGGAGTGTCTAGCACCTGTAGTACAGTCAGCGCGGCTGGAGGAGTGTCTAGCACCTGTAGTACAGTCAGCGCGGCTGGAGGAGTGTCTAGCACCTGTAGTACAGTCAGCGTGGCTGGAGGAGTGTCTAGCACCTGTAGTACAGTCAGCGCGGCTGGAGGAGTGTCTAGCACCTGTAGTACAGTCAGCGTGGCTGGTAGAGTGTCTAGCACCTGCAGTACAGTCAGTGCGGCTGGAGGAGTGTCTAGCACCTGTAGTACAGTCAGCGCGGCTGGAGGAGTGTCTAGCACCTGTAGTACAGTCAGCGCGGCTGGAGGAGTGTCTAGCACCTGCAGTACAGTCAGCGCGGCTGGAGGAGTGTCTAGCACCTGTAGTACTGTCAGTGCGGCTGGAGGAGTGTCTAGCACCTGTAGTACTGTCAGCGTGGCTGGAGGAGTGTCTAGCACCTGTAGTACAGTCAGCGTGGCTGGAGGAGTGTCTAGCACCTGTAGTACAGTCAGTGCGGCTGGAGGAGTGTCTAGCACCTGTAGTACAGTCAGCGCGGCTGGAGGAGTGTCTAGCACCTGTAGTACTGTCAGCGCGGCTGGAGGAGTGTCTAGCACCTGTAGTACAGTCAGCGCGGCTGGAGGAGTGTCTAGCACCTGTAGTACTGTCAGTGCGGCTGGAGGAGTGTCTAGCACCTGTAGTACAGTCAGCGCGGCTGGAGGAGTGTCTAGCACCTGTAGTACTGTCAGCGCGGCTGGAGGAGTGTCTAGCACCTGTAGTACAGTCAGCGCGGCTGGAGGAGTGTCTAGCACCTGTAGTACTGTCAGCGTGGCTGGAGGAGTGTCTAGCACCTGTAGTACAGTCAGCGCGGCTGGAGGAGTGTCTAGCACCTGTAGTACAGTCAGCGCGGCTGGAGGAGTGTCTAGCACCTGCAGTACAGTCAGCGCGGCTGGAGGAGTGTCTAGCACCTGTAGTACAGTCAGCGCGGCCGGAGGAGTGTCTAGCACCTGTAGTACAGTCAGCGCGGCTGGAGGAGTGTCTAGCAACCTGTAGTACAGTCAGCGCGGCTGGAGGCGCTCCCGCAGATCAGCCGTACTGTCCTGACCGGCCACCCTCCTATGTATTTTTCTATTTTCTCGCAGTCGAAGTAAAAAGCAGAGTGTATAACTTGTGGCTAAAGCCATTATGACACTCGATATATTTGTCCTCGCTCACTTCGCTAGTCCAAATAATGGCTAATTTTGACCACTTCGTGTGATAATGGCTTATTTTAACCCCCTTTTAAACAATCTACATTTTCTTAATAAAAGATCTTTATTTGCATATTCCAGATAGTCCGCAAGCTGGGCGAGCTGTTCTCCCTGCGGCACCGCATCAACGTGGAGTCGGACCTGCTGGACACGCCCGACGTGTACTGGGAGGAGGAGCGGCTGGAGCGCCTCTACTCCAGCACCGTGGCCTACTTCACCATCCCGCGCCGCACCAGGGTAACGCACCTTTTGAACGCCAAAGACGGCTGTGGCCGATACCTAAAAGATATGCCATTGACGTCAAGTCCGCAGCAGTCGTTCAAATTTCAGTGATCACAAACTTTCCAATTCAAAACACTATAATTTTCAATCTCTGCTGATTTTGGTGCACTTTTATTTTTTTAGACTAGTGCCTGCTATGTGAACCTCCTTTACATCCTTAACGGCTACTGGGAGACCTGCTTTTCTACACTTGAAATATTGGGAGATACAAATCCATATATGTAGATAAATGCATAGAACATCCACGACTCGGAAACAAATACTTGAGAGCACCACACATTGGCCTAGGCGGGATTCGAACCCCGGACCGTCGGCTCAGTAGGCAGTTGCACTATCATTGAACCAACCGCGATATTAACAACACGAAATTGTGATCGGAATGTACTCATCTTCAGGCATCTTTTCCCCAGGTATTAAATGAGCGAGTCCAACACTGCGTGGAACTCCTGGAACTGCTCTCGTCGTGGGCGGCGGACCGCCACCACGTGCGGCTCGAGTGGATGGTCATCGCGCTCATCCTGGCCGAGGTCTGCTTCGAGCTGCTGCATGTCTTCGAGCGATACGTGCTGGACAGGTGAGGGTTGGAGAAAGGAGAGACGGGGGAGCTAGTTATGTTGCAGGCTGAAGGGAAGGTGGGGGTTGGGGATGAGCTTGGGAGATTGGATACTGCAGAGGATGGAGTCGCACGAATGATTGAAGGGGCAATTAATGATAGTGTGAAAGGTGGTGGAGTGATTGAAGAAGTGGTGAAAAAGAAGAAGGGTGATGTGATGGTTGTGAATGTGGAAAAGAAAGAAATGCAAATGGGAGATGGGATCGAGGTAGTGCGAGTCATTGATAGTGGAAATGGTGTTGGAGGGAATGATCGGGGAGTAACTGAGAAAGATCGTCTGGAAGAAATACCTGCTAATGAAATTGACGGTGTTGTGAGTAAAGTTAGCTTAATGAATTTGGAGGATTTGCTAGAAGTGAGTTCATCAGAAATAGAAACTGCGGATGACATTAAAAACGTAACAGATATAACACAAGTGACACAATTAGATCGAAAGTCAAAGATGGAACAGGAAGCCGTAGACCGATTGGCAAAAATGGAGCGTTTAGCAGAAGAAGAGCTGCAAAAGAAAATAAGGCGGAGAGAAGAGTTAGATCGTATAGCTAGGCTTCAACGTATATTAGCTCTAGTGCGCGATCCAGAACCAGAAAATATGAAAGAAACAAATTTGGCACCAGTGGTAAAGAAGAAACGTGGGGAAGGAGTGAACATTTTGGAACAGTCGGGAGTAGTGACAGAGATAAATAGTGGCACACAGATAGAGGATGTAGATGAAATGAAGAACGCTAAGAAGTTGAAAGAATCGATAGGACTAAAACCAGTAGTAGAAGAACAATTAACTAAGAAAGTGCGAGTACCAGAGGTTAATGGAGTTGCAAAATTGGAGCGAATGTCAAAAATAGAACGGATTGAAGAAATAAACCGTTTGATAGAACGATCAAATTTAGAACTTGATGCAGAGGCAAAACGCAAGGCAGAAATCGAACGTAAAGCTGAATTAGAACGCGCTGCAAATTTAGAACGCGTGGAAAAAATTAAACGAATTAGAGAAATCGACCTGAAAGCAGAATTGGACCAGTTGGCAGCAAAAGGACGATTGGTTGAAATGGAACGTGTAGCTGAAAAAGAGCGTCAAACAAAAATGAAACGAGGGGAAGAATTAGTGCATGCGCCAGAAGTGGGTGGTGTCGAAGAAATGAAGGAAGCGGTGGAGATAGAACGGGTATCTAAGATGAAACGTGAAGAAGAGTTAAAGCTCTTAGAAGAGTTGGGTATTGTGCTAAAGGTGCAGAAAGTTGAAGTGTTGGACAGTGAACCAGTCGCGAAGGAAGATGTAAAAATAGTAACAGAAGTAATTCCAAAAGAACCAATGATAGAAGTAAAACAATCGACACAGCCGATACCAGTGATAGAGGAGAAACAGATAGATGTAAAACCTGCAGTGATAACGGAATATCTGGCAGAGGCGGACAAAGATGAAACAGTTAAAATTGTATCAGAAAGAGAAGCTAAAATAAAACGAGCAGAAGAAATGGAAAATAAAGCAAAACTAGATCGTGAAGCTAAAATAAAACGCAGAGAAGAGGTCGATCGTATAGCAAGACTGCAACGAATATTAGCGGAGATGCGAAGATCAGTGTTTGATCAAGTCGAGGAGATGAAAAGAGCAGAGTTAGCTGAGATCAAACGTGGAGAAGAGATGAAACTCCTGGAGAAGTTGGGTATTGTATCAAATAGATCAAAAGTGAAATCGCTCGAAGAAGTGAAGATGATGGCAGATATGAAACTGGTTCAAAGATATAAGTCAACGGCAGATGAAGAACTAGTAACAAATTTAAAACCACAGATGAAGCTAGAAAAAGAGGTTAAAACTGTGGAAGAACCAAATAATTTGGCAGAGATAAAAAAAATGGCAAAGTTGAGACTTGAAGTAGATTCGGAAAAATCAACAGAAACAGATTCAGAGCCAACGGGGAAACTCAAAGTAACTGTAGAACGCCAGCTAGAACATCATGAGATGGATGATGAACGCATACCAGAGAAAATGCCTGATTTGAAACAAGCTGAGATGAAACGTATAGCAGAACTGCGGGTTGCGCAGATGAGACGGGTAGCAGAGTTGGGACGGGAGATGAATCGTGTAGCAGTCGAACAAGCGACAGAACAGTTGGCAGAATCTAACCGCGTTACTGAGCATTTAACGAAAACGGTCGCAGAGTTGAAACGCGAGAAGTTGAATGAATTAGCAGAGGGATTAAAGCGTGAAGCGGTGGTTGAACCAGCAGAGGTGAAAAGTGTGAAAGGGTTGAAACCTTTTGGAGAGTTGAAACGCTTGGGACTGGGTGGTCGTGAGTGTGAGTGGGATGGACAGATGATGTACGGGAGAGCGTATGTTTAATTAATTAATGGGCTTTTTAGTAAACCAGTTTCCTGGTCTATGGCGCCGCACTACGAGCGACGGGCATCACTAATCTAAATTAATCGATATTAATCAGTCAATATACTCAAGTGAAAAGACATGAATGAAGTTTCAAATAGTATCGATAATTATTTTTGCTCATTTGATTTAAAATTATTTCTCGTGTCACACAGAGTTGTAATTTTTTTTACTCTTCCAATTTTTATACTATTTTGAAACTTCATATAAAATTGCTGATTTTGATCTAAGTATCAGAAAACTAGCCTTTAAGAGGTTTTATCGAGTAACAGTTTACTATGAGTGTTAAGTACGGTTAAAATAAAATTGGTACATGGTTTTTCTGGGTTTACTTACATGTCGCCTTTAGTGTCAGTTTGGCCAAAAATGATTTCGTTTGTCTGGATATTTGGATGTCCAGATGCTTTCCGGCTTTTCTCGCGTGCAGGTCGAAGTTCTCAGCCGATTCTCGTGAAATCCGGAGATTTGGGAACAGCTGGAAACCATCTGGATTTCCAAACATAGGGACATACGAATGAATTCTGGGTTAGGCTGAAATGGAAACGTTTCGCTCGCTTCGTTCGCTCGGGCAAATAGTATAAAATGATTTGTAATTTCTATTTTATGTATATTTTGTGTATGTATACCATTGTTGTATGTTCTTCCAAGATTGGATTGGGAATTGTGTCGTTGTTTCTTTGATATTAGTTATGGTAGAGTTGGATTAAGTTCCTTTAGAAACTGTAGAGTGTAGATCAATTGGAATTCGCTATAGCTGACTGAATTAAGAAAGTAATTAGAGTTATGAACAATTGTATATACCTTGTTAGCTTTTAACGGCTGATTAACGGTTAATTTATTCTGTCAAATTACTTATATTGATAATCGTAATCATCCGTTAATAACGTAGCATGTTGAAATTGGATCTGAGTAATGCGAAATAATCTTATTTCTAGTTCAACGGTTACAAGTTGACACTGTCACTATTTATAAGTTTACAACATGTATTCTGTCTTTTCACATTTTATAATCAATACATGTATATGAAGACTACATTAAATACAAAAGTTATGGCACTGTTAGATGGGTAAGATTAGCTTTTTGCATTCTAATATCTAAATCGAGTGCATTTCACGCAATATTAAGTTGTTCTTGAATATAACAAGTTAGCATAAGTATTTAAGTATGTACTTAGTTAAGGGTTATAATTAAATAAAACTCAATCGATTCATTTGTGTACCGAATGTTGCCCATATGGTTTGTATGACTAACTTTCGTTACACAAAGGACACTAACCTAGTTTTGTTTTTATCAAGTCTTTAACTAAGTACATGTTTTTTGAATACGACTCATATCCATCGCTGTTAAGTAGGGCATTGCTTGACACGAAGTTGTTTCATGTAAAACTATTTTACGATATTAAATAGTTGGGTGCCATATTTATGACCATAGGATCCTATCTATTAGAGAACTTGCATGTAGCTTATAAGTATATAAGTAGATATAAATATAATATCAGTGATATTTATGATCACCGGTTTAAAAGCAAAGGCTGTCTGACACTATGCACAAAATGTTACTATTTATAGCCTAGCAAGTGTCGGCCCGGCCCAGGGATAGTAGCGCTACAAACAGCTTTCATAGGGCAATAATGTACGTACAGTCAACCAATTTGACGACGCGGTTGGCGCAGTGGTTAAGCAACTGCCTACTGAGCCGACGGTCCCGGGTTCGAATCCCGGCAAGGGCAAATATTTGTGTGATGAACACGAATATTTGTGCCTGGGTCATGGATGTTCTATGTATTTAAGTATTTATTTATCTATATAATTATGTATATCGTCGCCAAGTACCCATAACACAAGCCTTCTTGAGCTTAATTTGGGACTAGGTTGATTTGTGTGAGGTTGTCTGATATTTATTTATTTATTATTTTATTATTAATTTGATTTATAGGCCACTATAGAACCTGGTCACAATGACAATGATATGAGATTTCAAGCGGATTTCATATTGACGTTCACTGTGACAAGGTACGAAATGGCCTAGGAATCAAATTGGTTTACTGTGTATATTTGCGTTATTAAACGTTAGTAGCGATTCGTCAAGGATTTGTCATCAACCAGATTCAAAACATTGCTTACTGCTGGAATGCTGCTCAATCCTTCAATCCTCAATCCTTCGTTCTTCTTGCCAAATAAATACTGAATCCTATTAAAGAAAAAACTTCGACTTTCCTCACTGTGGATAATTTTGGCTTTATTATGCATAAAATTACTTGTTTGCGGAATACTTAGTCTTGTTTCCTCTCTGTTTAAATCAATGGTATTTGCTGACTTTCAACCTCAGTTACCAAAAATTGGTCGTTATCAGTGTAATAAATTAGTACCACCAAAAATCCACAATATGACTTCGGCTGAAAAACACCTTGTTGGGCTGTCTAATTGTGTAGTTGTTTGTATCAATGGGAAGTTGTTGCTTAAGATTAAAGATATTAACATTATGTTTATGTAAGTTTCACTATTTGATTGTAGTTACAAGTATATTTATAGAGATATTAATTGTAGCCAAATATTTATTTATAAGTTTGCCTATCATGTTGGATAATTCGTAGAATTAGTAGGACTTGATTTATATCTTGTTGATTATGAATAAAAATATAGTGAAAATCGTATTGTATTTATTTATAACTTCATTGTTTAATACTAACACATAATTAATGTGGGTTTCATGACTAAAAGCATTTATCATTCCACGATTTTGGCCCAATGGCCGAGTACAAACTTTGTAGGTATCTTTGTGTTTCCGGGGTAGTGTTTCTATGCATTTTCTTATAATGGGTTCACTTTGTGTTGCTGTGAGTATAATGCTGAATTGCTGATATGTGTGTGACCGTCTCATCTGTATGTGTGTGAGGTGGTGGATATTATAGTCAGTAAATTAACCCCTTATAACAGGGGCGGCCAACCGGTTCATCACGGCTATTAGTCCAGTAATCTGTCAATTATAATTTCACAGACAATATCATAACGCACTTTTAAAACCTGCACCAAAGTTCTATACTCTATGGTACCCGCCAGTGAACTCTATTTATTTCAAATGAATTTCAAGAAGAAGAACATCAGCCTATATATAAAAAAAAACACGCTACTGTACTTCCTTATTGGTTGAAATTACTTGTCAAAAAATTAACCCATCACGAGGCAACCGCCATGACCATCGCGATCAAGTCTTTTTTTTAAATACGTCAATTTGAGTTGAACGAAAAAGATTACATCAAAAATAAAAAATCATAGTGGGGAATGACGATTCAAGTAAAACATGATTTTCTACGTTTTGCTCCACAATTAGGTTACACAATTAGGTCGTACCTTACTTAGGTCACTCAGCAAGCCTCGTGGCCTAAACGCGGTACTCGACTTTAAGAACCTTCATTGTGCAACGATTGCATACTATTAAAGACTGAGTGCGTAGTAGGAATAACTAAATGTCATTGACTGATCGCCCAGGGTCAAATTCGTTGGCTAACCCGGTTTTTATAAGATCACCTTATAGTCTGTCTTTGTCGACGAGGAAAGAATAACTATTACTAAGACTCCGCTGTCCGCCTGTCTGTCTGTCTGTCTATTCGTCCGTCTGTCACCAGGATGTATCTCATGAACCGTGATAGCTAGAGAGTTGAAATTTTCACAGGTGATGTATTTCTGTTGTCGCTATAACTTCTCTTCTTGTTCGTGGGCTTCATTGTTGAAGGTCGTGTCCGTCCTGAAACGCTTTGACGGCATTGTTGAAGAGTTGCTTCCATCCTACTCTATCCTCGGCTTTTCTCAGGGCAGTGGTAATAGTAAGTCCAGTTACAGTCGCTATAACAACAAATACAAAAAAAAAACAGAATAAAATAAACATTTAAGTGGGGCTCCCATACAACAAACGTGATCGTTTGCGTTAAATTTGCAGCTCACTTGTATGCGGCGCCAGACATACCAGGTGCAAACTAAACCCGATCAGTTAAGATGGGAAGTGTTTGTAAGGAAACCCTCGGTGCGTCAGTCCGACTCGCACTTACGGTTGTTTATTTATGTATTATTTACCAGGGTTTAACCTCTTGGCCGCCCAACACGTTGACAGAAAACTGTGTCCGAGAAAACCGCCAATCTGACAGCAGATAGTATGGCATTGTATAGCGGCAAACGACGTCATGGCGTCTGGAGCACAGGTTTCCGTCTCTGAAAAGAAAAGTTGAAGTATACGTTGATATATTTCCAGTGATATGTATGATCACCGGTTAAATAGCAAAGGCTGTCTAACACTATGCACAACATGTTAATATTTATGTGCATACCTGTTCTAACTCGGGGCATAGATACAAAATGACGTAACAAAATAATTTATCAACATGTAAATGTTATTCAACATTCAACATAATTAATTATTTTTTATTTTTTCTTCATTTAAAGAAAGAAAAATATATAAATTAAAACGTGTAAGTATATATTTGTTTATGTTCAAATAGGTTTTCATAGTATACAATCAATACTTTTTCCGTATTCGTCGGTATTAGGTACATATTGCAGTCTAGATGAAAATATCCACTTTATCAGACATGATATCGAACCTTTTTTTAATGTAATCGGAATTTTGATATATATCGATATCAAATCCCTAGATTCTTTCCCGAGTTAGCACAGGTTTGTAATTATGCGTAGTTGTTTGTCTGGGGCACAGCTATCCGTCGGCATGATTTACCGTCTCTGGCGCTAAAAAGGTTAATAATCTCGGTGTTGTGCAGGTCACCGAAGAAGGCCGAGCGGCGGCGAGCGCGCCCCGCGTTCGCCAGCGACGCAGAAGAATACATGTTCCAGGATCTGTCCATATTGGACACGTAGCCACCTTTTATTTACGTATAAATAGATACTTTATGAGTCAATAAGCTTTTTTCTGTTGCTTGTTGCCATGGTGTCCTCTGGGTTACTCTTAAATCCTATGTCCTTTCCCGGGTGTCAAAATATCTCCATACCAAATTTCATCTAAGTCGGTTCAGCGGTTTAAGCGTGAAGAGGTAACAGACAGACAGACAGACACACTTTCGCATTTATAATATTAGTATGGAAGTATGGATTCTTATTTAGAATATCTCTTGAGAATACCAATATTATAAATTATCAACACTTCTAAGAAGTTTAATCACCATTGTCTCCTGGGTGATGTGACAGAATAACAACAAGAAAAAGTGGATCTACCCTCATCTGGATACATATCAAGTATAGTCTGTCTAGTGACTCAACGTAATACCCGGTGTAAGTTCTAAAACTATGCTGTTCTATATAAAATATATTCGGGATAAAAAGTAGCCTCTGTGTTAAATACAGGGCGTCAGCTACCCCCATATGAGGTTACAAACATACAGACACACTCACAAACGCCTTTATAATGTTATAGTTTTTTATTGTTGATTCAGTTTCTCGCAAAATTTCAAAACGATATGTTATGATAGGAAAAAGTAAAAAAACCGTAAAAAAGTAAAACTACCCAATTATAGTCCAATCATCCAACTTTGGTCCACAACAAAACTCGTCTATTTTTATCAAAATCCATATTCTATCAGTGATTTTATACGTTTTTATTTAAGTTTGTTTAATTATGATGTTCACCTTAGAGTATAGGTATATTAGTAATAATTGTCATAATATTAACAAGTAATTTTCTGATTAAATTGGACCATAGTTGTGTGGACTGGACTATAGTTGGGTAGTTTTACGGAATATGATTATTCAGTGATTTAAAATCTAAACCTGGATCTGAATTTCGCAAAATACTCTATAGTGTAGACTTACAGAGCCACGCCCAGTTACCTATCTGAAACACAAATTTTAGTTTCCCATCTGTAGCGTTTCTCTAAATTTTCATTTGTCCGAAAGTTTTTCCAAAACTATAACATTATCAGAATAATTATAAAACAAACCTAACCTAATTTACTGGGCTCTTTAAAACGATGCTTATGAAATCCTGAAAATATTACGGGTTTCAGGAAAAATAATGCTTTCGGACAAATGAAAATTGGTCTCGGATTCTAGATAGGATACCGCCACTCCCACTAGTACTCAATTGGTAAGTACATTACTGCAGACGCCGGGAAATAAGGGCTTGCCGGCTGAGTAGGTATATACTATACTTCCCGGCCTAGGCCATCAAATTTGTATGAAATTCCTTTACAGTTCTCTCGAATCGATCCGCCCGAAACGTGACACTTCGAAGCCTGATTTAACGCGCGTTATGACGGTATTTCATTGTATGATTGAGAAAAGTGTTATACTCGATGGCTAGAGCCACTAGGAATGCGACAAAGTAGATATCATTGATTTGGGTTACTTTGATTCACGGGTGGCATATATCAGTACCCTTACCATGAGTTAACGTGACCGTACTCGCTAGCGACAGCGTAAACGATTTGTATGGAGAATAGTACAGTGCCCCTAGCGGTCACTTTGTAGAACTACAATTCTCCATACAAATAGTTTCCGATGTCGCTAGCGAGTACAGTCACTAAACTCATGGTAAGGGCACAGTAACTTGAAATATGAGAAGTTTTATGCCCAAACGCGTCGGTACGAATTTTCGTAAAGGTAGGCAAACTCAACAAAATAATTGTACCTATTTAAAAAAAAAATGTGAGGATTTATCCTTTTTTTATTGACAAGCCAGACCACGCTAACTGTTCCGAAGCAAATGAACTGTCAAACCATACAAAGTGAGTCAGTTTGTATGGTTTGGCAGTTCATTTGCTTCGGAACAGTTAGCGTGGTTTGATTCTAGACACATTCTTTCACCAACAGCATTTTGCTCTGACATAAAATATTTTGGATTGTTTTAAACAAACCTAATCTATATTGATTTAAACATAAGACAATGTTCACACATTATTATAATGACCTAACAGGATGATAATTTTATGATACTATGATACTATACTAATATTATAAATGCGAAAGTGTGTCTGTCTGTCTGTCTGTTACCTCTTCACGCTTAAACCGCTGAACCGATTTATATGAAATTTGGTATATAGATAGTTTCAGTCCCGGGGAAGGACATAGGATACTTTTCATCCCGAATAAATGTAGTGTTCCCGTGAAAAACGGGATTAAACTTTGTATGGAGAGCAAATCATTGTAGTTGCAACAACTCCCTACATGTCATCGTTTTGACGTAAACTAATCTACCTACGATAGACCACCAAACGCATACCAAACTATTCTTTGTAAAAAAACAATAAATTCTGATATGGGAACATGTATCCGCAAAATTCGATTAATCGCGTAATTTCAAGAAACAAATACATAAAATTTTACAAATTTGAATCAATCACATTTGATTTGACAAACGTCACACACCCATCTCGCAAGACATGTCAAAACAGTGATTGCAGAAGGGCTACTCCGATGTTCAAAATTTGACTGTCGAATAGTGCCATCCCTCTCGATCTCCTGTCAAAGTATATTTGAGTGAATGGAATAGCACTATACGAAAGTAAAATTTCGAACATCGGAGTAGCCCTTCAGGTAGGTATCACGTTCCGATACGCACATCATCTGAAAATAGTGCCTACGAGCTTTGATTATGTACCTCCGCTTGGTAACTGAGTATAAATAAAGTAGTAAATAACTCAGTATGCAAAGATACGATACTTAACATATATAAATAATCCTAATAATATTATAAACGAGAAAGTATTTACGTTCATTCCCATTTCATTCATCTTAATTTTAAACAATGATTGATGGAAGGTCGCCAGTGTTCGGAAATCGTCGTAAATAAACAGCCAATTGCTGAATTGCCTCTGTCTAACCCATAATTTGGCGTGTATGGCAGGGTGAACAAATTCTTTGACCATCTTTTTCCATATATTATTTTCGAACCAGAATATTTTGCTCAATTTTACCATAACGAGGCTTGAACTAGCGACCTTCGTCATCTTTTGTCAAATTAAGGGCTAAAGACCGATGTGCAATATTTATCGCTGAGTACAGTATTAGTGCATAAAGTTTTTGTATTTTTCGGATCTTAGACTCGGATACTCGACAAGACCCGAATTGTCAATCAATTATTATGCTACATAATCGACGTGCTTAAGTCAAGGGCCTGACACGCTTTGATGGAGAAGGATAACCTTATTATGATACTTATAAGAGGAAATAGAAAAAGTGCAATTTTTTGGCTCTATCACCGACCGAGCATTTTTTCATGGTCGGTTTATAGGCACACTTATATTCATGACGAAAACTGGCTATGTGAAAGAACCATATTGGCATCAAAAATGATATTGTTTTCAAAATCAACAAAAAAAGTACCAGTTTTGTTAATGCGCAACTTAGACGCACCCAAATTTGGCAACGGCGCTAGATTGAGAATCACCTAATTAGGGAAATACATTGTGAAGGGCACGATTTTAACGGTAGAAGCCAAGGGACAAAGTGTACTTATACCACGTATTCCAATTATACCGAATAATTTACCATTTAATTTTAAACGTCTACAGTTTCCATTAAAAGTTTTTAACATTTTCTATGACTATTAATAAATCAAAGGGGCGAACATGAAAAGTAGCAGGAATACATTTGGGCACGAAATGTTTTTCTCATGAACAGTATGTAGCTTGCTCATGTATCCAAATCAAAAAAATTACATGTTTTTACTGACCTAAATAAATAATTTAGGATAATTTATTGAACTATACTTCAATAAACTAAGTTGTAAAAACCAAGTTAGAAAAATAATAGTAGCTACCTAATAATTATTTTGTCCCAATTTCATAATGTGAAAAAATTCTTTGGTGAATAGAACCATACCTTCTTCGTCAGTGACATATAGCGCAAGTATTATTCATATAACTACAGAAATAAATTTATTAAAAAAAACATTCGACTTAAGTGGTAAAACAATTTAAAAACCTAAAACCTACACTAACCTAACTCTATCCAAGGTCTGTCATTCGCGGAAATGATCCCAAGATGCTGGCGGCGTTTCCCCGCTGCACAGCAATACTGAGCCTTTGTCCGAGAAACGCGCCAGCTCTGGGATCACAGGTAGTTCGTATTAGTTTTTTTTTTATGGAATCAAACAAACTGTGAGCGGCTGGGCCCCATGGGCCTAGAGTCTCTACCGCAAACGGCACGAAAATATAGTTGTCACCTAAACACATATATTTTCGGCGTTTAGCCGCCTCAGCGTTTGTGGCCGCCCCACCTGGGTTTTGGCACGTTGTTGCAATGTGTGACGGTGCCAAAGTGTCCACACAGGTGGAGTCCCACACTAAGGGCCGCCCCAACCGCCACGGTACTAACGTCATGCCGTCGGGTCTCTTGCCATCATCTCGTGCGAGGCCATTTGGTTCGAGAACTGCAGGCACGTTGACGCTGACAAGAGCCCGACGTATGATATCATTTAGACAAGCGTGGCGGGAGAGTCTGCCGGCGCTTTTGGGGCAGCTAAGGCCGTGGTGACCTAAACGATCTACCTGGTATCCGCAACGACATTGGTGTGGAACGACGATGTCTAGGCCTAGACGAAGGCCAACAGCCAGCCTGAAAGAATTATCAGTTGATTATGGACCGTCACCATCTCGAGCCATTTCTGAGCAAAGCTTATGGAATCGAATAGGACTTAGCCTCGGATAACTTATTGAATCGAATGGGACTTAGCCTTGCAACTCCAAAAATATTAAAAAAAGGATGTTTTGCATTTTGTCCATGGCTTTCACCCAATAGCCCAGAACTAAACTACTAACTAGATTCCATTCGAGTATTGAATACCTGAAAGGGTTGAAAGTCTAATTGTTTCTTTTTTTTTATTGTCAATATCAATTAACGAGTTCTACGCGTACGAAGTCGCGGGCAAAAGCTAGTTTTATGATAAATTATTGAATTCAAGGGAGCAAATTTTCTATGAAATGAAAATTCCACGAAACGTTTGTCTTTAAAAAAAAGGGATCCCGTATTTGAATTTATTTATTGATGTTCAATCTATCTATACTATAGATTCTATAGATATATTTTTTTATAAATTTGTTGGCACATATTGTTCAAGTAATTTTAGCATCTGAGGCTTTAGACCTATTTATTTTAATTTAATAGTCTAGTTTGGAGGCGAGACGGAGCACGATATACGATACAAATTGTGAATTTATTACAACTTTTATAGCATTTTGTAAGCTGAAGACCATTTTAGGTTCGGTTTAACAAAAAAAACGCTTTAATTTCTGGTAAAAACTGTCAGAAACTTATATCGATATAAATATTTTGATCGCTACGCCCAGCGCCGTACGGCCACGAGTTCGCGCGACCAGCGGGCGGCCATAGGAGTGAGCGAGTTACCGAGCTCGGATTTTTCGCTCCCGGGTCGTTCTTCTTTTTTACCTACAATACGAGGGCGGGATGATAAGTAACTAGCCTTTGCTATTTAAAAAGTTTGAATTTAAATATAAACTGGAGTAATTTAAAATTCACGTATCTGTCTATCTGTGTTCCAAATTTGAATTTGATGGCTTAAATATTTTATTGATTTTCTATCATTGCAAAATAGATAGTGCCGATTGTTTTCAAAATGGATAAAATTGAATAAAGAGCGGTGATAGATTTTCTTTATATGAAGGGTATGAAGGGGATAGCTATTTATGAAGATTTACAGAATGTTTTGGGTGAATGTGCTTTTTCTTACGCCACAGTAAAAAACTGGGTGGCTGAATTTAAACGAGGCCGTACAGGTGTCAAAGATGAAGCCCGCTTCGGACGTCCAAAAAGCGTCACGACTCCGGAAATGGTCTCCAAAGTGCATGATATGGTTTTGGCAGATCGACGATTGAAGTCATCAGAAATAGCTGACACTACAGGGATCTCGAAGCAACGGGTACATCATATTCTAAGTGAAGAATAAAATATGAAAAAGTTATCCGCCCGTTGGCTGCCGCGATTGCTTACGCACGATCAAAAAATAATCCACATACAAAATTCGAAGGAATGTTTGGATCGTTTTCAGAATAATAAAGCTGATTTTTTGCGTCTATTTGTAACAACAGATAAAACATGGGTTCACCAGTACACGCCAGAATCAAAAATTCAATCAAAACAGACTGAATCTGGATGTTCGGCTCCAAAAAAAGCTATGGCTGTAAAGTCGGCTAGAAAAGTTATGGGCTTCCGTCTTTTGGGATGCAAATGGAATTTTGATGATACACTACCTTCCCAAAGGTGAAACTATTAATGAGGAATACTATGCTAGTCTTTAAGATAAGCTTCGTCAATGCATTCAGCAAAAATGACCCGGTTTAGATAAAAAAAAAAACATCTTCCATCAAGACAACGCTAGGGTTCACACATGTGTTAAAGCTATGGCAAAAATCGGTGAATTAAAGTATGATTTGCTGCCCCATCCACCTTATTTGCCTGATCTGGCACCACCCGACTTCCACCTGTTCCCGAAGCTTAAAACTTTTTGGGATGGACAGAAATTTGCCACTAATGATGCCGTCATAGCTGCTGTAGAGGAGAATTTTGGAGGCCTCGAAAGGAATCATTTTATGGAGGGCATCGCAGCTTTAGAGCGAAGATAGAATAAGTGCATAGAGCTACGCGGAGACTAAGTCGAAAAATTAAATTAATTTTAACACCGAAACTCAAGTATTTTCTAATTAGGCTAGTTACTTATCATCCCACCCTCGTAGTTCGTCCTTCGTCTTATTATGGCATCTCAGAGTAATCATATTCGGTTTTATAATGTTCGAAAAATCATCCATATTTTTCTATCTATCAATATTATGTAATCTGTCAGTTTCTCTAACCAGCATTTTTTTTCAAACGTTTGTTTATTATTTCGTAAAATGGCGTGACAGAGTGGTAAGCTAAAACGCGGTCTCCCCTTAAAAGGACCACTCTGTCACGCTATAAAAAAAAAACACAATAAAAAAACTGAATGGGCTGTAAAATAAATTATAATTAGGTAATAGTCCTAATAATAAAACAAATGCATTTTTTTTAATTCTACTCTGAAACCTCAATTATCGATAGTTCAAAAGCCCAAAAAACGGAAAACCTTCGATTTAGTGTAGGTACAAAAGAAGAACGACCCTCCCACCTAAAGCGCCTTTTAAAAATGTTAATTGTTTTAGACATTTTTCTCTATGATCAATCGTGTTTCTTAACATATTATCAATATTAATTCGTAGAACAGGGCCATTGCGATTTATTGGTAAGTAGGTATATATTTGGAACCTACAGTTTGAATTTTCATTGTTAATTTTTGTTTCAAATACTACACAGATTTGACAAAATTCACGCAGCACTGTTTTTTTTTAACCAAGTTCAAAAAAACACCGACTTCAAAAGATGATTGAAATGTAATCTGTACATGAACGGATTATGATTGGCTTTTCAGTTTTTTTTGAAGTCGGTTTTTTTAAATTATTTTCGACTGCACGCAGTGAAAGCATGAAATAGCTATGTTACTTTCTAGAACTCAGGAAAAAGTATTATTCACTTCAAAAATTGTTGGAATAATGAATATATTTGTCATAATATGAAAAAAAGCCTTCCAATTGTCCACGCTCGTCGCTCCGCTCGTCGCTCCGCTCGTCGCGCGAGCTCGTGGCCGGCCCGTTACGTATCCACAGTCCCTGAAAGAGGTATTACTTCCCCAATTGGTTATCGCTCGATTGTGATGTGTTCCTGAGTATTCAGGATTGTGATACTTGGTAAGGTTTGTTATAAATAGTACCTAACTCAATAAACGATGTTGAAAGACAGATCTTGTGGTTTTATATCCCATCAAAAACATAAATGTAAAATGAGAGCCAAGTTCAATATCGCGTGCACTTCGCCGACAAAAGAATTGAGATCTGCAAGGGCGCCAAGTTCTTTGCCCTAAAATTTTAAGATACAAGGACATGTGACATACTCAATGCATTTATTTTACTTTGGGAGTAATTCAATATCAAGATTTGACTTGGCTAGTTTTCACAAACTAACTAAATTTTATATAAGTAACAAGACGTACACTAACTTTCGTACTTACCTTTACGAAAATAGGTTAATGATTTGATTGATTTTTTTTTATAATATTAATTTATATTTTAAAACTAGCCAAGTCCAGTCTTGATATTGAATTACACCCCAAGTAAAATAAATGCATTGAGTATGTCGCATGTCCTTGTATCTTAAAATTTTAGGGCAAAGAACTTGGCGCCCTTGCAGATCTCAATTCTTTTGTCGGCGAAGTGCACGCGATATTGAACTTGGCTCTCATTTTACATTTATGTTTTTGATGGGATACCATTACTTTTTGTACAGAAATTATTATGATGTGTAGATTACTTAATTATTATTTGTTAATTAGTTCTGTGTGCTATTCTAGTACATCTTTTGAAAGTTTTGAACTAACAAAGAATTTTCCAAAACGGTTAATACGTATTGGATTTTTATGTGCATGTATGTGTAAGTGTGTGCGTATGAGTGTATATGCTATTCTAGTATATAATTCAAACAAAAAAAAGAATTTTCCAAATCGGTTTATAAATGACAGAGTTCTGAGGCAACAACCATCAATAATAATAATAAAACATAAAAAAATCACTGTTTTCGATTTTTATATGTATACACACACAATTACTAAGCTGGATGCCAAATTTCACCTTTCTAGGTCACCTGGAAGTGGGTTAGGTTTTTGATTACTAGTCAGTCAGTCAGTCAGTCAGTCAGTGATAAAAATACCGTTTTTTGGACTTTAATATCTCAATAACTATTTAACCTATATTATTGAAATTTGGGGTTCTACTTGTTCTAAAGGATCTTAATAAATAAGCCAAATTTCATTTTTTTATGTTAAATAGATTTGGAGTTATTGGGGGGTCAAAAGTGGCTCCAAACGGTTCTTGTAATATAACACACGGCTGCTGCTCGCCAGTTCCTGCGGTGAACTTGGCTGGACACGCTGCCGCGTGTCTAGATTTAGGTACTTACTAGGAGGTGCCCGCAACTTCGTACGCATATTTTTTTTTAATTAAAAGCTTTTATTAACTTGCAATGTATGTTTGTTCGGGTGAAATCTTGCAACTCAATTTTGAAGCAGATATCGTCAACCGATTGAGCTGAAATTTTGCATACTTACTTAACTTTGATGACAATACAATAATAAGGTACCATGGGGCTGATCTGATGATGGAGCCGGAAGGTTGCCATAGGAACTCTATAATAGAAAAAGCAATCCTACCGAGCTTGGGCTCTTTAGAGTCGTCTCAGTGAGCATTTGATGGATATCCAAAGAAAAGTACAGTTGGCTATAAAAGCTTGCCACTAAAATGTCATTTTTGACAGAAACTTATTCTATAACGTAGACGGATAAAAATAATCCTATATCTATATCCGTCTATGCGTGTTCAGCTATCCCTGTACAAATATTAGTTTAAATTTGTCCATCCGTTTCGGTGTGATGCGAGGACAAAGGAAATTATAAAAAACAGATGGCGCCAGGTTGGCGTGGCGCCGCGTGTTCATACAAAACAAATGACAATCCTGAAACACGCTACTACTCTCTATAGAAAAATGATTGTCAATGTAAATCTAGAATTTTATTATGGTATAGAGAAGATAGGTACAAAAATTGAGGTCCTCCGTACAGGCCCACTTGAGGTTCCATATTAAAACGATTGCTAAGTCATGCTCAACAATGCAAGAGGGATCTTTCTTAAGAGGTAATATCACTGCTCAAATCGAGGTTCCGTTCTCAAGTGTTTCCTCCTCGAAAACTTTTAAACAATCGTAACGAAATTTGTGAAACTGAATGGGAAGGAAACTTGTGTATAGTCGTCTGTTTTTGGCCTAAATTTCGCCGCAGACGGACGCCTAGTGCACAAATTTTATAATATATAGCTCAGAAATCGAAACGATCTGACACAGAATATGCCTTTCCTATTCAGTTTCCAAATTATCGTTACGATTTGTTAAGTTTTGGAGGTGGAAATAGTCGAGAATTAAACCTCGATTTGTATAATCCGTTGACGTTAAGTTCCTGGATGTGACCTGATTTGTAAGCGACGCCATTCTTACCAGGTGGCGGCCACCTTAAGGTAAACGGAAAATATGGAAAAATTAGCAGTGGTGTTTCCTCTTAAGTGTAATTCCTACTTATATCCCTTACATCGGGATTCATGCGCGCTTATGGTAGAGATGAAACTGGATAAGTATGCCAGTACTGTTGAGTTTCTTTCGGCGTTTCTTCTTAACAGTGGTCTCCTCTTGTGAAATGCCGGTCTGTCGTTACCTACTACAGAATAAAGTTCATTATATAACTATTGATACGTACCTACTATTCTCTAAATATAACAGCAAACGAGTGGAGTTCCTTCCCGGTAAGCATTTTCTCTGAAAATTATAATAGGTACGTCGAAAATCATAATCGTGCCTTCCCTTCCCGCTCATTCAAATATTGTATGGCACGAGATCTTATGTGGCAGTGGGCGGGGCACAATGCTCGTAGAACCGATGGCCGTTGGGGCAGAAAGGTTCTTGAGTGGCGACCGCGGACCGGATGTCTCAGCGCGGGAAGGCCCCCAACAAGGTGTGCCGACGACCTGGTTACGATCGCGGGCAGAAATTGGATGAGGGGGCGTAAGACCGAGCGTTGTGGAGAACTTTGGGGGAGGCCTTTGTCCAGCAGTGGATGTCTATCGGCTGATATGATGATGATGACGATGATGATGATGATGGCACGAGATCGAGAGGGATAGCACGTGACAAACTTCGAATTTCGATCTTCGTACTAGCCATAGCCCTTCTGGATCGATTTGATATTTTTAAAGTCGAGTGAATATACATTTTAAGAGCCTCATCTTAGACTGCAGCGTAACTTTAGATCAGGGGGCCTGCGATGGTTGCTTTTATCACGTGATAAATAAGTGATAAAGCATCTATCACACTCGCATTTTGTCAAAACGTGACGGATGCTTTGTCACTTGTTTATCGCGTGCAACCATCATAAGCCCCCAGGTGAGATCAAGGTCAAATACCTACTTGTTTATTTTACACAAAAACTAGCCAAAAACCCTGTTCTAGTAAACCGGAATAAAATAGATCTCGTTTGTAGTTACGTCATATAAATATATGATTGTGTTTAAATTAAATTACTATTTTTGACAGTTTAGAAAAGACGCAGGTACGTAGCTGTTGTCCTGTTGTATTTATCTTTTAATCATTTTATCAAAACATCTCGCAATATAAGCGTAGTGTGGTCTAAGGCTGTCTGTCCTGTCTCTGAGACAGAAGCGAAGCTGTGTGACCAATCACATGCCTCAGATTTAAATGCACTTTTTTTGGGCTTCACAAATACGGAGCCTGATTGGTTCATTCTCTCCGCTCAGCTTCTGTGGACAGGCAAACTTACGATCGTAAGTACTCACTGCTCTCAGTTGCGGAAAATTAACCTGCCGAAACTACTGCTAAGGATTTATTTATAATCCCTTGTCGCAAAAGTAAGTACAGTGTTTTAAACCCGCTCCAGACCTTCCGATCCGATCCGATTTATCGGAAGCAATCGGATAATGTGTAGTGCAATTGTCCGATTTATCGGAAGAAATCGGATAATGTGTAGTGCAATTGTTAGGACATTTTCTTCCGATAAATCGGATCGGATCGGAAGGTCTGGTGCGGGTTTAAAGCTTAACGCTCTTGTGTATCTCTGCTCTCAAATGTGTGGTCCATATTGTGGTTTATTTTTACAAAGCTTCTACCTAATTTGGTCCTCATCAAAACCGCGACCAAGGAGAGCCGACGGTCTGGCCTATGAATCGTTCGAATCGATTGTTGATTTCTTTGGATCACCTTTACCTAGGGCTGCCATCGGTGGAAGCCGTGCTAACTTCGACTAAACCGGACAAAGACTAAAACAAAACCGGACATTTTTACAAATAGTTAAGGGTTTTACAAATAATTAAAACAAAACTTAATTGATTCCTGTGTGACGAAAGTTACATACATTATGTATGACTAACTTTCGTCACACAACGGAAGCGATCGTAATTTTTTGTTAACTAAGCTTTTAACCCCTTGCCGCATATAAATAAAATATTTTTTTTTTTTCGAAATTGAAGTTTAACCTGTGACAATAAGGTCGACATTAATAACTGTTATATATGCCCAACTAGCAAAAATATGTTGTACAAGTGTTCTACAAACGTTTTTGATAAAACTTAATGGTATGCAATTTAAGGTATATAAACGTTTATAAAATGCGATTTTGGCGCAGTTTTTAAGACAAAATAGTCCTACAGTGATCACACAATGGTCATAAGCAAACACATTTAGTCACACGGCTGTCATAAAATAGATATTAAACAACTATTTCGTCAGAAAAGTATCGTAAGTTCTCGCTTCCTAAGAGCAATTGGTTGTAGAGTTATCATAACGCAGACGTTTGTATGACAAATAAGTCTGTTAAATGTAACAGCGAAGCGGTTTTAATTATAACAACATGCAACGTTTGTGAGTGATATTATTATCGTGCAAATAATATCTGAAAACAGTAAGTATTACACTTTAATATATTTACTTTACCGTTTTAAGTAACAGACTCGACATCAGATCTACAAGTGTGAATGAAATGCGAACATTACTTTATCGATCAATTTGCAAGGTTATTATATTTTAAAAGCCCCCTTTAAATATTGTTGATTTCATTATATTTTAATAAATTAAAATAATTTAGGTTTTAGTCTCTGTGTAAATATGACTTGTTAAAACTTATTGTACTTAAAAACGCTGCCTTATGACTTAGAATAACACTTTGCCGACGCCATCACTACCTAGTTAGGGTTCTCTACTGCTGGGGCCTAAACCTTGTGGGACGCAGTCATGTACTTGTGATATTATGTACTTGAATAATAGTAATAAGACATTTTGACTTTGACGCTGCCATATTGATTACCTCTGTGGTGACATAATTTATTATTGATTATTATTAATTTTAGTTGCTGAAAAAAATTGTGCTTTTAATTTTCAAACACGTAATTTTTTTTTTTTTGTAGATCGTATGATACAAATATGGTCTTTTTGGATGTGGACACTTTTCTTAAGAAAGGTGATTTCGAATTGCTGTCACACCGATTTTCTATAAAAAAAATATCTACGGAACCTTCCCTCTCTGGCATGTTTATTTCTCTTGGCTGTTTTCCGTTCGTTCACTGACCGAGTTGAAGATATTATGAAACATTTAAGTCGTAAGATCTATATTTTTATCATAAGACGGCTGTGTATATGACTGTCATATGTCATTTTAACAGTATTAAAGTTGTAAAAAGTTAAAATTATGATTAGTCGTACAGTAGTCACTCTAAAAGCTTTTATATGAACAATCTGCTGTAAAATGTCATATTAATGTTGTAAAACCGGGGAAATGTCACGGCTAAAACTTTTGTACGACAAAGATTAAAATTGCTGTAGTACTATGTCATACAAACGTGTGTACAACTGTGTTTTATGAACAAATTGCTTTTAAACTAAAATGCTGTATAAATGACAGTTACATAACGTCACGTTTTAAAACTTGCTTATTTACGACGTATCTACGATGAAATAGTCATATAATGTTGAGATTTTATAACCATTTTGTTAGTTGGGTGGCTTCGTATGCGGTAAGGGAACTGTACAATTTTTTTGCAATCGACCCGGGATTTTTTTTCCCGGACGTGTCCGAAAATAATATGGTTAATAAAAGAAGCGCTTTTGTTTCTCATTCACATAAAAAGTTACCGGGTTTTCCTCTGGGGTGAGGCTCACAAAAAATGTACCATAACACACAGGAACTTGTAACACACGATAACACACTGGAATTGTGTAACGCGCTGGAAGTATTGTTAACTTCATAACACACGCAACACACGTGAACAACACTCGTGAATAAAATAACAAAAAATTCATGTAGCATCTTTACTTGCAAAGCAAGTCAGTAATAAACTGCATCATTTAAGAATATTTAATGTATCTTTTAACTATCTTTATACGAAACAACTGATATATCATTAATTCATTTACTTAACTTGCAAAATTGCTTCAAAGTGTCTGAAATCTAACTGACGAAAAATAATACACACCGATTAATGCCCACTGCTTTTAAACCAAGGTATCTGACTAGACACTGATGTTTCATATTGAAAGTTATAATTTTGCCATTGGGAAAAGATATATTTTGTGTTGCTATTGCCTCTACAAAAAAGCTACAACGTAACATGGTCATGGTGTTCGTAACACACGTGAATCAGATAAAATACATTTTGTTTATCAATCGCTTTTTTATTTTTTTGTTCTAGTTTTATTACAGTTTATTATTAGGATAGTAGTTTTATTCAATTACATTTGGCATAACATTAAGCAATTACCATACATTACATACCTACACGATGAAGTAATGAATAAAAAGAAAATCTACTAGGCATGGACACAATTTATTTTTGTATGAAACTACAAGTCACCAATTTTTAGTACCAGATTGTTTTTGCCTAAATTTAAAAGTATTCATAATCTTAATGGACTAATATAACAAGTGGATAATGTATTTATTTCTGTAGAATCTTTTTATCGATTCATATTTTTTATGTGGTAATACCACATTTTTATTTTCTTATTGATAGATTTGGGAGCGGGCAAGCACACAAGTAATACGCCGGGTAGCTGTCAACGAACTAGTTTAATTCGGTGGGCGCAACCACCGCCTGTAACTTATATCTACCTATGCATACATACACGACAATCCCTCCCCCTTAGCTTCTTATACTAAGTAGTTTAACTTACGTCTAGAAATATTGTTTAATAATTATAAACAATATTTCTAGACGTAAGTTAAACTACTTTTGTAGTCGAGTTTTGAATATTGTTTATAATTAAACAATATTTCTAGACGTAAGTTAAACTACTTAGTATAAGAAGCTAAGGGGGAGGGATTGTCGTGTATGTATGCATAGGTAGATATAAGTTACAGGCGGTGGTTGCGCCCACCGAATTAAACTAGTTCGTTGACAGCTACCCGGCGTATTACTTGTGTGCTTGCCCGCTCCCAAATCTATCAATAAGAAAATAAAAATGTGGTATTACCACATAAAAAATATGAATCGATAAAAAGATTCTACAGAAATAAATACATTATCCACTTGTTATATTAGTCCATTAAGATTATGAATACTTTTAAATTTAGGCAAAAACAATCTGGTACTAAAAATTGGTGACTTGTAGTTTCATACAAAAATAAACGGCCGTGTCCGCACGTTAATTATAACGTGCGGACGCGGCCGTTTCAACCTCGCGGGTGCGGTTGCTGCGGCGGCGTCCGTGGTCGACAAGCCGTGGTCGTCGTCCACAAGCGCGCCGTCCAACTCCGCTGGCGGCGGCGGCGGCGGCGCGCACTCGGGCGCGACACCGGCCAGTGGCTCACTCTCGACGGGCGGCGTTGGCGACATTGAGCTCGGTGTTGGTGCAGCAGGTGCCTCTGCAAGTCTCCCATCTCTCTCCACCCTCTCCAGTTCTTCTGTGTCCCGCTGATCCATTAGCTCATGTGTCGAGTTTTGAACTGACAGCGCTTCCGGCTCGATTACCTCGTTAGGTATCGCCATAGTTGTGAATGAAGGCGTGGGGCGCGTCTCAAAGTTAAATACTGGCGGGGTATTCACATATGACTCACAGGAGTTGGCCGCCTTATCTCCGTGGACCGGTTTACGTGTGGTGACTGCCCCCGTTTGCCCTTTGTACTTAACAATTTGGTTGATGTGTCTTTTAACTATTTGGTCCGTTTTATTATCTCTAATTACGTATAACACTTTTCCTACACGTTCCACTATAGTGCCTAGTGTCCAAGTATAGTGATTTTTATTCGTGAATTTTTTATATAATATTAAGTTGTCCGGTATAAAATGGGATCGCTTCACTCCGCCGTAGTTTTTAATCTGCGAGAACTGTTTGTTTTTAATACGCGATTCAAGAGCGGTGGGCGAGGGCGATGAGGTCGCTGACTGAACCCGTACCTAATAGATCTAATCGTGAGCGCAATTGTCTGCCGAACACCAATTGTGCCGGTGACTTCCCGGTAGTAGTATGCTGAGAATTCCGGTAGTCAAATAAATATTTAAGTAAATGATTATTAATATGTCTACTATTCCTATTTGTTAAAAGTGCTGTTTTGAGACCTTTTTTTATAATTTTAACATACGACTCGGCCATGCCATTGCTAGATGGATGGTACACCGGTGAAGTTAAATGCTGAATGCCATTTATGGTACAAAATTGTTCAAAATATTGACTGACAAACGAAGTGCCATTATCGCTTACTATCGTACTGGGAATGCCGTACCTAGACATAAACTCGTACAATTTATCAACAACATTAATAGAAGATGTGTTTGTTTTCATATCATAGCATTCGACCCATTTACTAAAGGCGTCTACTATAACCAGATACCAGTGTTCGTTTATAGGACCTAAAAAATCAATGTGAATCCTCTGAAATACGTGCGCCGGCCGTTTCCATGGCGACAGCGGCACGCGAGGAGGCGTGGGCCGCATGCGCACGCACACCTCACAAGCTCCTACCAGGTTCTCGATGGCTGTATCTATACCTGGAAACCAAACTCGCGACCGCGCTTCTGCCTTACTTTTCACAATGCCGAAATGTGAACTATGTAGCTCTGCTAGCACCGGGCTTTGTAATGCCAAGGGAATAACAACCTTATGACCTCGCATTACGCACCCATTTTCTACCGATAGTTGAAGTCGACATTGGTGATACGGTCTAATGTCGTTATCATTTGTTTTGCGAGGCCATCCATTTAAAACGTACTGCACGACTTTGCTTAAAATCGCATCCTTATGCGTTTCTTCTTGCAACCGTTCCAGCGTCACCGGTAAACTACTGCCTTCCAAAACAAAATAAACATAAGCTGCATTGTCGCTAGGCTCCGCGCCCGCGGAACCCTCCGCGCACTCGCGCGGCTCCTCTGGCAGTGAAGCGCGCGACAAAAAGTCGGCGCTGTTATTTGCACTTCGTACATATTCTATTATGTAATTGTATGCGGATAAAAATATTGCATACCTTTGCAGTCTATTTGCTGTTACCTCTGGTACGCCGCGGTGTGGTCCCAATATTGACAATAAGGGACGGTGATCGGTGCGCAAAATGAATGGTTCTGAACGTGCGTACAAATATTGATGATATTTTTTTACGCCGAAAATAATTGCTGTTGCTTCCTTTTGTATTTGCGCATATTTAATCTCCGCCGAATTTAGCGTTCGAGAAGCAAAAGAAATAGGACGCTCTAAACCATCCTCCCCTATCTGTGACAATATAGCCCCGAGGCCACGAGGTGAAGCGTCTACCGTAAGTACTAGCCTAGCTTTGGGGTTATAGTGAGCTAGAACCTGATCTGACGCCAGCTGTTCCTTAATTTCTATAAACGCCTTGTCATGCTCCGTTTTCCACTCCCATTTAACGCCTTTTTTCAGTAATTCGTAAAGGGGACTCAAGATGGTAGAAGCACGCGGCACAAAGTTTCTGTAATAATTGATCAACCCGAGAAATGATTGTAACTGATTTACATTTTTCGGAATCGGGGCATTTATTATTGCCCTTACTTTTGATTCCGACTTGCTTATACCATCTTTGTTAATAACGTGGCCCAGGTAGGTTATTTCCTTCTGGAAAAACGAGCACTTGTCCCTCTGCAGTGTCAGACCTGCGTCCCTGAACCGCTGCAACACTTGGTGCAATCGCGCCACGTGCTCCCTCCGGTTACGACCTGTGATGAGTACGAGTACGTCATCTAAGAAGCACAGGACGCCTTCTAAGTCACTTAGAATATTGTTGAGAGCTCTTTGAAAGGCAGCCGGAGAACTCGACAAGCCAAAAATTAGCCGCCGATATTTGAAAAGACCCCGACTAGTGTTAATGCAGGTTATATTCTGCGGGTCATCAATTTCAAACTGATTATAAGCCATTGACATGTCCAGTTTCGAGAACTGGACGCCTCCGTGCAATTTAGAAAAAAGCTCGTCAATAGTCGGCAGGGGGTATTTCTCAATCAATAGTTGTTTATTTATCGTTTGAGAATAGTCGGCACAGATCCTGACCGACCCGTCCCGTTTAAGGACGGGCACGATCGGCGACGCGTAATCGGAATACTCAATCTGTTCTAGAATACCTAAGTCCACTAATCGACTAATTTCCCTATCAACCTTATCTTTTAACGCGAACGCCACCGGGCGGGCTTTAAAAAAAACTGGTTTAGCGTTATCTTTAAGCGATAGTTTTATTTTATATTTATTGAACCGACCTAATTTATCCGTAAACAATTCCGGGTATTGGGTCATTATATTATTTACGTCATCGTTCTCTGACTCTGATTTAGTGCAATACAGGATAGGGGCTAATTCCAAATTGAACACCGAAATAAAGTCTCTTCCAAGGATCGCTGGACCACCATTAGGAATAACATGGATATTCAAGACAACCGTCCGACCTTGATACGAAACTGTTAATTTCGCTATACCTATGGTTTGTATGGCACTCCCAGTATAACCGATTAACCGCTTATTGCTCGGGGATAGTGGCACCGCTTTAAAATAATATTCGTAAGTTTTTTTCGAAACCGCCGACACGGCCGAGCCGCTGTCTATCTCAAATTGTAACGGAATTCCATTAACAAGAACGGTTTCAGTCATTGGCGCACCCTTCACCGAACGAATATTAAAAAACTTACCATCATCGTCCTCGCTCACCTCCCCCGACTCCAAGTATTTCAGATTACACATTTTACGCAAGTGACCTTTCTTATTACACTTTTTACACTTATAATTTACGAAACGACACTTCTCAGCTTTATGACTAGCTAAACCGCACACAGAACACTTATTCCCGCGATCCGCCGTAGTCCCGCCGATCTTGAACACATTCTCAGCGCCGAGCGCCGCCGCCGCCGTGGCGGCCGGCGCCGAGGTCGCGCTGGCTGCGGCGCGCGCGCATCGCACACTTTCCGCTGTGTCTATCGCCTTCGCCAGGGTGAGCTCGTCGACATTCTGCGCAAACAGCTTCTCGCGTTCTGGACCGGGGCGCATGCCCATGATGAATCTATCCAAAAGCGCCTCCTCGATGTTTTTGAACCGGCAATGCGCCGCAAGCCCGCGCAACCGCGCGGCCCACTGCGCAGAATTCTCTCCTACCTGCTGCGCCGCGGAATAAAAATGATAACGCTCCGCAAAAACGCAGCGCTTCGGTGTAAAATGTGCATCCAGTAACGTCACCACTTCGCTATAACTTTTTGCTTCAAGCGCACTAGGCAAAGCAAGAATTTCAAGAGAAGTTTTGTTTTTTGGTAGTCCTTTAATAAATAATCCGATTTATTTGCCGTGTTGGCCATTATCCACTTATAAATAATGAATGACACAAAGGTAAATTAAGAAAGAAAAATTGAATGCGATCTACTACAATCGAAGCGGGGTTTGAACCCGCGACCTCTGCGTTTCCGGCGCATTGCTCTTCCAACTGAGCTATTCGATCGCTACGTCAATCACACCAAATCTTTCATCCCTTAATTCTTTACGCTACTGGAGCGCCCTCTGCGTCATATATGTTTTTGAAATGCTTATGCGCATTAAGCCATACCCTAGGATGTGCGTTTTACACGCACGATCCCCAATCCCCATTGCTTTACAGCAAGTGTGAAGACTACGAGAGAGATGGCGCTGTTCTAAATATTTACGGCGCTCCAGTAGCGTAAAGAATTAAGGGATGAAAGATTTGGTGTGATTGACGTAGCGATCGAATAGCTCAGTTGGAAGAGCAATGCGCCGGAAACGCAGAGGTCGCGGGTTCAAACCCCGCTTCGATTGTAGTAGATCGCATTCAATTTTTCTTTCTTAATTTACCTTTGTGTCATTCATTATTTATAAGTGGATAATGGCCAACACGGCAAATAAATCGGATTATTTATTAAAGGACTACCAAAAAACAAAACTTCTCTTGAAATTTGGCGCGTGAAAACCAGAGACGAAGTACATTTTTTGTGAGCCTCAGCCATATTATGTTAAAGGTAGCCTTCGTAAAAACTAAAAGTAATAAAAAAGGTTAAAGTTATATTTGAGTAACCAGAACCAGCCAGCATGTTCCTCCTGCTGGCGCTAGTGGCAGTGCTCACATGGTGGGCGAGTTGGCGCCTGCGCAACCACCGCTTGCAGGCGCTGGCCGGCCAGCTGCCCGGCCCGCCGGCTTGGCCTGGGCTGGGCAACGCCCTCACCTTCAATGTGCCGCCAGAAGGTCAGTTGATAAGCAGGTTTTTTTAAGGGTTCCGTTTTCGTATCCAAAGGGTAAAACGGGGGTCCCACGCGAAACGCTTCGTGCGGGAGTTTCACTTGCAATTGTTTTTCATACTAGGGTAAATTTCTTTATGAAATCGATTTATATTTAGGTATCAATACAAAAAAAATGCTTTATGCAAAAGTGGCAGGTACTTTGGTTCATTAACCTGAAATTTAAAAAAGGTTACGAAGAACGTTTTGTTTAATATTTCCAGAGTAAACGCAATTGTTATGGTCATCTTTAGTGACATAATTTATCCCATACCTCGGGTAGTTGGCCAGTCCATATAAATTCCATTTAGGATGGATGACCCCCGAAAAAGAGCTGATGCTTTGTTGCTTTTCTATGCACAGACACTTGCAACACGGTCAACTTAAGTAGTGGTTGGACAATCTCCTTATAGATAAATAAAGTACCTTGTTATTTATCGCGGAATTAGAGTAATTAAAATGGGGGCATCTCGCTCACTGAGAACCAAAACGTCACTAAACAAAAAACACGTTTTTTGGGTACAGGTTTGAAATTTTAAAAAACTACAAACGTTTATAACTGCTATATTTTGTAATACAATTAATGTTCTTTTATTGTTCTTGTTAGCTATGTGACCTGGCTTGTCACTTGTGACTAAAAAACCTATTTTTTTTAAAATTAATTACATAGATATTAAAGTTTAAAAAAAAAGTAATGTCACTTTTCCGCAAGGAGCTTATATTTAAGACAACGTATTTACTAGGTCCATGCTTTTCCGTGTCAAGTTATTTTCGCTTAGTGACGCTATTCCAGGTACGATATTAAGCAATACCGTCATTAAGAATAAAGTGTCACTTTTCATCTTACAAAATGTTAACAAAATGTTTAATCAAAAGAGTCACAATACACTATGGCTTGAAATTAAATCTTAATATTCCTGCTACATGAAAAGTCAAAACTGACATGAGGATTACGAAGCGTTCTCTAGGTGTCGAGCACAATTGAAAATTGATATCGCAACTGCTCATGACCATTATCAGGACCGGGTCCAAAAACAATTGGCGTTGGATCCAAAGTCTTTTTGGCAATTTGTAAAATCTAAAAGATCCAGCGGCTCTGCTCAGAAGCTGGTAAAGGACGGGCGTATTTTAGGGGAACAGGAATGTGCCGACGAGTTCGCAAAGTTTTTTTATTCCGTCTTTAGTCAGGTGCCGGCTGAATTGGACTGGGTTAAAGCGGATGCTACGGCTGGGGCGAGCAGTGCAAGACTCCACATTGAATGTCTGGACGTAAGCGAGATACAGCAGGCCCTGGCTCGGCTTCCGGCAAAGCGTTCTGCTGGTCCAGATGGAATACCACCTTTCCTCTTGAAGGACTGCCGTTCGACACTAGCCGAACCTCTGTGCCACATATTCAACGTCTGTGTAATATGGTCTGTGTAAGGTGTATCCTGAGACGTGGAAGGTGACCAGGATGGTACCTGTGCCGAAGGGTGGCGGCGGGCCAGTGCCCAGTGATTACAGGCCAGTAGCTGTATTGAATGCACCTGCTAAGGTCTTCGAGTCGGCTTTACATAAGACCCTGCAGTCTCAGGTGAGTGCTCAACTCTCCGACGCGCAATATGGATTCCGAGCAGAGCGTAGCACTACTGGAAACCTCCTGCATCTAATGACCTTAATAGTCCCAGCCTTGGATGCCGGTAGACAGGTAGACGTTGCATACTTTGACTTCCGAAAGGCATTCGATACGGTGGACAACGACATATTATTGATGAAGTTTGCGAGGGCTGGTTGCACGCCACACACTTTAGAATTCTTCGCTAGCTATTTGCGCGATAGGCAGCAGTATGTGGATTGTGCGGGCAGCAAATCTCAACCATACTACGTCAGGTCCGGAGTGAGTCAAGGCAGTAATTTAGGGCCGTTGGGATTCATCCTCATGATCAACGATCTCCCTGACGTGGTGAAGGATTCTACGTGCCTTTTATTTGCTGACGATTTGAAACTAGTCCGAGTGATCGATGATGTCTCGGATTGCCATAAGTTGCAGGAGGATATCGACAGGCTGGTGTGCTGGAGTGTGTGTAACAAGCTGTACTTCAATGAGTTTAAATGCAGTATAGTTTCAATCAGCCGTGCACGCAGCCCAGTGCATCATCAATACAATGTCGGTGGAAAGCCAATGCAGCGAGGGTCGGAGGTACGTGATCTTGGTGTGGGCATAACAGCCGATTGGTCATGTCATTTCGTGAGCATATCGGTAGAATCTGCAAAAAAGCATTTCGAAATCTTGGTTTTGTAATGCGTCTAGCAAAGGACTTTACAAATATCTCGGCGATACGAACCGTGTACGAAGCTCTCGTTAAAAGTCACCTCGAAAGTAACGCAGTAATCTGGAGTCCACATGAAGCTAAATACAAGCTAATGTTGGAACGTATCCAAAATAAGTATGTTAGGCTCCTTTATTTAAAACAATATGGTGTATATCCTGGATACCCATTGTTGTATCCCACGCTATTTGTACTAGGAATGGTGGGGTATAACAGACTAGAGGTGAGGCGAGAACTGGCCCTCGCTTCATATATATGGAAGGTGTTGAGAGGGAAGTTATGCAACCCCGGGGTCCTGTGCGCCTTGTCGCTGTGCGTCCCGGAGCGGTACGTATGGCGCCGGCGCCGGCCGCCGCTGCTGGCCTGTCGCTGTGCATCCCGGAGCGGTACGTGTGGCGCCGGCGCCGGCCGCCGCTGCTGGCCTGTCGCTGTGCGTCCCGGAGCGGTACGTGTGGCGCCGGCGCCGGCCGCCGCTGCTGGCCTGTCGCTGTGCGTCCCGGAGCGGTACGTGTGGCGCCGGCGCCGGCCGCCGCTGCTGGCCTGTCGCTGTGCGTCCCGGAGCGGTACGTGTGGCGCCGGCGCCGGCCGCCGCTGCTGGCCTGTCGCTGTGCGTCCTGGAGCGGTACGTGTGGCGCCGGCGCCGGCCGCCGCTGCTGGCCTGTCGCTGTGCGTCCCGGAGCGGTACGTGTGGCGCCGGCGCCGGCCGCCGCTGCTGGCCTGTCGCTGTGCGTCCCGGAGCGGTACGTGTGGCGCCGGCGCCGGCCGCCGCTGCTGGCCTGTCGCTGTGCGTCCCGGAGCGGTACGTGTGGCGCCAGCGCCGGCCGCCGCTGCTGGCCTGTCGCTGTGCGTCCCGGAGCGGTACGTGTGGCGCCGGCGCCGGCCGCCGCTGCTGGCCTGTCGCTGTGCGTCCCGGAGCGGTACGTGTGGCGCCAGCGCCGGCCGCCGCTGCTGGCCTGTCGCTGTGCGTCCCGGAGCGGTACGTGTGGCGCCGGCGCCGGCCGCCGCTGCTGGCCTGTCGCTGTGCGTCCCGGAGCGGTACGTGTGGCGCCAGCGCCGGCCGCCGCTGCTGGCCGAGCCCGTCGCTCGCACGAAGCTGCTGCAGGAGGCACCGCTAACGAGGGCTATTCGCACTATCAATAAAGTCGCGATACAGTTGGATTTATTTACATGTTCCCTGAATGAATTTACAAAGGCAACTATGTTCTTACTAAGTGATTTACACTAAATGACATTATTTTATTTTATTTCTTATTAATTAATCGATTTGTTCTGGATTATTAACTTATTTGACATTGTTTTTATGCTAGTTTTAATTTTGTATTAAGTTTTTATTTTTAGTTTTTCGTTGTATAAGATCATATTGACATTGTATATTTTTAATAATGGTATTACCTGTTATGTTATAATTTGCTTATGAACCTCGACATTTATTATTTTAATTTTGTAACAATTTTTATTTGCATCTCTTTTTTATCTAATGACTTTATTACTATATTTTTTTTTCTTTTCGTGTTATTTTTAATTGAAAATTTGTGTTAATGCTTATTTAGCTTATCTATCGCATTGGGGCTGCCTGTAATGATAGATTTAAGTTATTGATTGTAGAAAAAAAAAAAAAAATGTTTCGGATAGATACGTTTTTCCTATAAAAAAATGAAGTACTTTACCGCATACTATTATTTTTATTATTATTATTTTATACTTTAATGTCAAACCGTCCTTAGACAAAAAATGACGATGTTCTGTACAGAATAATCCTTGAACTCGGTCGGCATCCTTGGCACTAATGCGAAAGTGACAGTGTTCCAGTGACGCTCGCGTTCATCCCCGCTATTTGCCATAGTGACATTAGCGCCATCTCGCGCTTAATAATTGCGCTAGAGCGATAGGAGTTTTTGTATTGTATTCTTTACCATAAGATTGGCTAGATGGCGCTGACAGCTCAAAAACTAAATTTTTCGGATAGTGACGTTTTGGTTCTCAGTGAGCGATCCCACTGCGACAGCTATTCTGGTTTTGGACACTGAAATAGTACAGGCACTTTTCATACCTAGGGCGGTGAATTCGTGAATCGCTGGTGTTTGTGGCCCGAACTGAAGGTGACGGTCTTAAATATGCGATCTGGGGCTTTATGAATTACCGCCCGTGGTTTGTCTAAAGTTTTACGTCTGCCTTGGCTCGGAAGTGAGATTTTCTTACCACGTAGCGGGTAGAAAATCCCACTTGTAGTCTGTTAGTAAGTATACTAATTTGTTTACAGAAATCTTCGGTGTCATAGGCAAGTTGAAGCAACAGTATGGCCGAGCGTTCAAGTTCTGGCTAGGACCAGAACTGAATTACTGTATTTCGGAACCAGAAGATGTCAAAGTGAGTCTAAATTATTATAAACTTTGGTAGATGATTCCCGCAATTTTGTCAGCGGAACTACCTTTAGAGTTCCGTACCCAATGGGTAAGAAACGGGACCCTATTACTAAGACTTCACTGTCCGTCCGTCTGTCTGTCTGTCAGTCTGTCCGTCTGTCATCAGGCTGTATCTTATGAATCTTGATAGCTAGGCTGTTGAAATTTTCACAGATGATGTATTTCTGTTGCCGCTCTAACGATAAAAACTTAAAAACAGAATAAAATAGATAATTAAAGGGGCTCCCATACAACAAACGTGATCGGTTGCGTTAACTTTGCACTTCATTTGTATTCACTGACATACATACCAGGTGCAAACTTAACTTAACCCGGCCAGTTAAGATGGGATAAGTGTTTGTACGGAACCCTTGCAGCGAGAGTCCGATTTGCGCTTGGCCGGTATTTTTCATTACCGCAGTCCAATCCATCTAGGGCCGCCATCTCTAAATTCGCCGAACCCGGACTAACACTTAAAAAACCCGGACATTTGGCGTACATGGCATTTTTTTCCCCGGCCGTGTCCGAAAATAATACCTATTATTTAAAAAAAACAATCTCTTTATTTTTCATACACATAAAAAGTGTCCGAGTTTTCCCGGAAACTTTTTGAAAACCCCCCCGGTCGGGCCCCAAACTAGGACAAATCCGGGGAAACCCAGACGGATGGCAGCCCTAAATCCATCCATCTGAACGATAGGTGGCATGCTTATTGACGCATGGATTGCAGTGTAAATATGGTATTTTTTTCGTAGATTCTCCTTCAAAGCACCAAGACAAGCACTAGGGGCCCGCAATACAAGTACATGACGGATTTTTTAGGCTACGGTATCCTCAGTGGGTCAGGTAAATTGATAGACTGATATTAAGTAATTATATTTTATTGTATATTGTGACACCCAGAGACTTTATACATCTCGGGGTATATTTAATATTTTAAATTTATCGTTAAATTTTTATTTTAAAGTTCCTACTTAACATTGATTTGGAGTATCTATACATATCCTTTACGTGTACCAGTGTAATTAGTTATAACACAAACGTATCATGTAATTGAATTAAATTAATCAGTGAGTATGAGTAGGAGTCGAATTTTAATGCTAGTGTCGGCTCCATGAATTTCTATCTTCTTACCTTGCTACCGAAAGTCCAATGCCTATCTATAAGTACGTATTTTAATATGTCTGAGATACATGAGAGTTTTCTATTTAGGTCCTGTTTGGCGCAAACACAGAAAGTTAATATCTCCATATTATAGCATTAAGGCTACAAAAACCTACACTAATGTGTTCAACGCAGAAACTGGCTTCTTATTAGAAAGACTCAGGAACCGAGCTGCTGGGGAGTCATTCAATATTTATGAAGAGGTCGTGAAGACTACTACTTACACTATCTGCCGTAAGTTTATATATTTTTCTCAAACATGCAATGAAATCTCGTCATAACGTGATCACGTTTCGTGCGGAATAACTCGGGAGAACTGGAAAGGAATTGCATACCAAATTGAAAGCCTAAGCCGGGAAGGAATGTGCTATAATATACCTATCCATGAAATACACAAACACTATATTATAAGGAAGGAGATGGCTGAAACGTTTCTGAGCTCCATCCAAATAACGGCAGTTTTTTATCTTTTAATTCACCGCAAGAGACACGGATGATACTGAGTCGCGGCCAGTCACGCCAGCCTTGCTGGTGGCATGCTACATAAAATATTTTTTTTTCTTCTAGAAACATTTTTTGGCTTAACGAGAGAACAGGCTTGGAGCCTTCCCCATCTTCAAGAGATTCTCGATCAAACGCATCAGTAAGTATTTATAAGGTTTTCAACCAAAGCCCACTTTGTCGCGTACCATAGGGACGAAATTTGTTTTCAGCTTTATTATGTCAACCAGTACCTACTTATGGTATGGTAAGCGACAAGGTGGTACCTTTACTCCTTTTTTTATTTGCAGTACTGGTTAAAATTGCCTAAAGTATTTGTGGTTCTTACCTTAATTTACTTTAGTTTCTAAATAACTAGTCAAACATATAGTTTATTCATTAGAGACGAATATTTTATTGTTTTGAAGGTTATATGGAGAGGTGTTCATACGAATAACAACATGGTACCTCCAAATCGCGCCTATCTACTGGCTTTCGGAGTACTACCCTCGACACAGAAAATGCATCCAACAGATGTTGCTTATGACGGACACTATAGTCAAACATAGGATCAAGAAGTTAGATGCTATGGGCGTGAAGACAATTGACGAAAATGACGATGACATCAAAGAGCTGAGTGTAGTGGACAGGTTTGTTTTGACAAACACGATACCAAATTATGAAGAGATGTTGAAACAGATTTTTGCAGTTTTTACAACGGTGAGTGTTAATGTGTAATTATACTCATAAGAGGGAGCTCCTGTGTCGCAATCTCCTTTCACAACACATGCCTATGTACAGTGGGTATTACGATATTATGTCGGTATTGGACATGGAAAAATGTATATCAAGAAACATTTATGCTTATTTTCAGGCCGGACGCTGGTAAAAAAGGACAAAACTTTTAACTAACCGTCCGTTTTCGAGCGAATCTAGATTTTAACCGACATTTTTGTGTGTCTCTGACGTTACTCAAAATATCTCTGGAGTTACCCAGAAATGGCACTTCTAATGTAGGTAGTCTGTTTATTAGGTTTAACAGTTGAAGGCTCTAATTTGTAATGCACAGCATACCTAAAAAACTTAGACAAGCCATTATTTAAAGGTGGAATTTTACAACGAATTATAATTATTGTGGACAGGTTTGTTGTCGATCAAAACAGTTGATTCGCCCTTCTACCACATTGTAACATATACATTTATTTATTTATTTAGAATGAATCATTATTTGTAACATTACAGAATTGTCCATTACGCTTCATCGATTCTTAATCTAGAGGAATACAAATCTATAAATCTAATACAATAATACACAATTAATAATACAAAATAAATAAAATCCTTTCTAACTTCTCTCAATCACTCTCTTCCATTCGATCATCAGTCGCGCTATCGCTGTCACAAACACATCGCATCGCACTGCGGTGATGCCTCGAGTACTGAGTTGAGCAGGGCAGACGCACGAGAAATGGGCGAGATGTATATTATTTAATTTGATTTATTTTACGTATTCAACAGTTCGTGTTTTCAGAGTCAAGAGGCCGGAGCAAACGTCGGGTGTTTTCTGCTTCTTATGCTTGCTTATCATCCTGAATGTCAGGTCTGTACAAAAGAGTGGCCATATGAACAAAAAAATAAAAATGATAAAAAGTAAAGGATGCAGACTATGTCGGGTAACCTTTATTTCAATTTGAAACTCCTAGTATCCTAAACCATTGATACAAAGATCAAAGCTCAAAGAAAAATTGAAATGCGTAACCTCCCCCAGGACCGGGAATCTAATCCGGAGGTACCGGGTTTGATTCCCAGTCTCTTCCACCAGGTAACTCATTTAAATTTTTCTTTGACCTTTGTTCTTTGTATCAATGGTTGAATAAAATCATTTTAATTAAGTACTAATACTAAGTTTGATTAAAATCATGTTACCATAATTTTAGAAATTTTTAAAGCATTTTTGGCCAGGGTCTACAGCTTTTTCACTATTTCTATCTTTGTATTTGTAATTACCAATTCTTTTAGGAGAAACTCTACGCAGAAATAAAGACCGTGTTTGGTGACGTGGATCGTGACGTCACGGACGAGGATATCAAGCGAATGCCGTACCTAAACATGGCCTTGAAGGAAACCTTACGGCTTTTTCCTGCTGCATCCATGGTGCAGAGGAAAGTCACTGAAGACATCGAAATAAGTAAATACCTTACCACATAGTGACCACGCATAGGTGACCACATACTGGGCGACACGACGGCTTCCAATGGGTTTAACTTCCTTTAGTCACCATCGCAGGAAACGGATGGTTAAGGATAGGGCTGTCATCTCTAAATTCGCCTAACCCGGACAAAGACTTTAAAAAATCCAGATATTTGGCGTAATTGGCATTTTTTTCCCGGACGTGTCCAAAAATAATATTAGAGTTAGACCACGCTTACTCTTC
The DNA here is from genome assembly GCA_905147355.2 of Apotomis turbidana. Lineage (NCBI taxonomy): Eukaryota > Metazoa > Arthropoda > Insecta > Lepidoptera > Tortricidae > Apotomis > Apotomis turbidana. The sequence continues at coordinate 19,128,488 of LR990299.1, forward strand.
CCAGCAAATGAACTGTCGAACCATACAAAATGCCTCACTTTGTGTTATAAAAAAAAAAAACAATCGCTTTACGTTGTTACGCTGTTAACGTGTTACGCTGAATGAAGCTAGTGCCTTCATTGCGCTTTCTATTATTTATACGGTTTTTACCTTTTTTTGTACACAATAATGCCGGTAAGTAATTCAATAAGGTGTTTCCTTGCATGAAAAGTGTCCGGGGAAAGGATGATGAAGATGTTACGTAGGTCGCTCTTTAAAACATTCATTAGGTGGATCAGCCACGCAAAAAAAAAATACTATTATTAATTAGTGGTTTGAGCTATGCTTGGAGATTCACCAGGAGATAAAATTTTCGACATTATCTGTGAAAATTAATATATCTACCTTGTTGTGTGCTTCTATTGCCCCCAAATCTAAGTGTAGTAGGTAATTTATCGGTTTTGACTATTTCTCAATAAATGAAGCTTATAAAAGTAAGCGCATTCGTCAAATGATGAAATATTATCATTCCTAAAATCGGGACTACTTTAAGTTCGTTGTAGTTTGTTGGGACCAAATGTAAACAAATTTCCCACGAAATTGGAATCGCTTGCGGGCGATATTTACAAGCATGCCGTCCACCTGATGTTAAGGGGACATCACTACACCTTTCCCCATACTATCAGTTTACGTTAAAGTTGTACCTGATAACCACGGCGTCGAATACAAATGAGGTCCAAACTTAACTTAACTGGGTTAGTAAAATCGAGGTTTTATTCTCGTCAGTTTTTTTCTCCGAAACTTAACCAATCTTTACGTAGTTTTAGGAACTAAATGGGAAGGAAATACTCAGTGTCGAACCAATCAAATTTTTGCGCAAATTATTTTACAATTTATAATACTTAATTGCTTGCGCCGGAATTTTGGCCAAAACAGACGCCAGGCACACAAATCCTATAATAATTTGCGCAAAAATCTAAACGGTCGGACACAGTACATTTTCTTTCTATGCAGTTCCTAAAATTTCGTAAAGATTTTGGAGTAGTAAACACACGAGAACGAAACCTCGATTTGTATGAAAAAATGAGTAGTGGCATTTCCTCTGCAGTTGCCACAGATTATGGACGGTTGCGACGCCAGTAGCATAACACGCATTGCCACTTCTTTCAGATTTAGGCTTAGGTTGGATTGTTGCGGGTGCTCTAAAATGTACGTTTATTTCCAGGGGACGGCATCACGCTCGCTGCGGGCAGCTCTCTACTGGTTCCGATATTCCACATGCAACGTGACCCCGAAGTGTGGCCTGACCCGGATGCTTTCGACCCGGAGCGATTCAGCCCCGAATGCTCGGCGTCCCGCCATCCGTGTTCTTTCATCCCGTTCAGCTTGGGAGCTATGAATTGTCCAGGTAGAAGGGTTATTGTTTGAGCTTTTAAACCTCACATATCCCTATTCATAAACGCTATCAATATCATTGATAATAATTGTAAAAAACCACGACTTTTACAAATTAGAAAATGGGCCATAATGAATACCTACTGAGCACGTCAATAGTAGAGTAATAAGATAGTTAAAATCTCTCAAATAATCTCCCAGAAACACATTGTTAATGAAAGGTACCCGTATACAACATTGTTGAGGCAGCTCTGATAATATTGAATACGGCCGTTTCGAACGCGGCTATGTGCCAGGATTTGTCTGTAATTTTTGGCAATATTGGCATTTTCCGAAAGAAAATTTCGCTATCTCCATCTCAAACTTTGGTTTCCGTTTTTGGTACACCGTTTCTCTAGATTAGAGTTAGATTGTTTTAAGTATTATTTACTTACTGTTGAGTTTCTTTTGGCTTTCTTCTCAACAGCGGTCTCCTTTTGCGAAATGCCGGTAGATTCACAATCTGACTTGTAAAAGTGCCCCTGTGGCCTACTTACTGAATAAATGATTTCATTTCATTTTTATTAATTTCATAATAAAAAAAATACAATATAAATTTATCCTATGTTGATTTTCATGTATTTATATTATGATCGTCAATAAAAAGATAAGATATTTGATACGACACGGTGATGTAATACAGAAGGTAATAGAGGGAAATATTAAGGGAAGGAGAGGAAGAGGAAGGCCGAGGATGAGTTATTTGGACCAGATAAAGAAAAAGGTAGACGTCGCGTCGTATGAGAGCTGCACTGACAATTTACATATAACAGCGCCCTCTCTCGCTTGCTCGTTCGCTGCTGCAAAGTAGTGCGGTAAGATGTGAATATTAACGTATCCCCATAGAGGTCGCTAAGGTGTAAAGCCTTTCAAATAAATAATGCAAAGATCGACACACAAAGCATAAGGAAACATTAGAAAGTTTGCTTGGGCGTTAGGCCCGGCAATCCAGACCGGCGCCGGACCGGCAATCCAGAGGTACCGGATTCAATTCCCGGTATTTTCCATCAGGTTACGCATTTTAAATTTTTCTTTGAGCTTTGATCTTTGTATCAATGGTTTACGAGTACAACTCTTAAATCGCCTGGTGACAGTCAAAACTCACTAAAATTTCTGTGACTGCTGTTCAAACCTCGTATCTAGTAAGTTGATTGACACTGACATACGAGCTTTGTTTTAGTAGTATTTGTTACTTAGTGAGTATTGGTTGTCAACAGACGAAATAATAATTATAAAAAAAACGTTTATTTCAGAAAATCAGATTCCATAATATTGTTAGTATAATTGACTTAAAAACTATGTTAGATACATTATTTATAATGATGATGATAAATAAAAATAAATAAATATTGGAATTAAGCCCAAGAAGGCTTGTGTTATGGGTACTAGACGAATAGATAAATATATACTTGTCGCGTTCAGTGCGCCAAGCGACATAGACGCATTGATGAGTAATAAAAATTAAATATTAATTCGACATTAGCGCGGCCCGGCCGCTGCTTGCGAATCGACGCGATGAGTGCCTCCAATCAGAGTCAACCCGTCGCGAACGATTTCCTCGCCTTTCTGCAGCAAAAGGAGAAGCTGCAGCTGGAAGGCAAGATGGATGCGGTGACCGCTGTCCAGTTCAGTTCGCGGGCATCGAGTTTCACCGTCGAGGACATCTGTGAAGCGAAGCAGGTGTTGTGCCAGTCCCTTAGGATCGTCGGCACATACGTACCTCACCGGAAAGGGGACGAAACTGGAAAGAAGACCCTTGCGGATATAATGAAGATCCTAAGGGAGAACCAAGATCGGATTCCGGAGTTTGTGGAGACGGGTGCCCCTATCCTGCCGTCTCATGTTCCGGATAGTATCGATGTTAGCTGCTTGTATAAGGACATCGTGGCCCTAAAAACAAGTTTAGCCGAAATAATTTTGAAATTTGAAGCTGCCCAAGTCACTATTACTGAGTTACGCAACGAAGTTACTAGTTTGCGAAATAGTGCTCCAGCTCAGTCGGTAATAGCATCAAATTTCAAGAGCGACGACCGGCCCGCTTCTACGATTAACGCCGAGTCTGTTAATTTGCGTGTTGCTGACACTGTAAAAGGTGCCGCACCCGCCGCTCCACCGCCCGCGCGCCCCCCGCACGTGCGGCCGCCTCAAGTTTCTACGTCACGCCAGCGTGCTTATGCTGACGTCGCCGGTCAGCCTGTCGCAGCTAACCGGGCCTCCTTGCCTTCTAAGGCATGTACAGTACGGGTTCTCGATAAAGAAAAGTCCTCCCGCACCAATGTGGATAAGGAGGGATTCACACTGGTGGAAAGGAAGAGCAAGGCGCGCAGGGCGCCCGGCAAGACTCTGAGTGGCACTGCCGAGCCGGTTGGTTCTGGTCTTCGGATTGCCACACCGAGCAAGGCGCTCTATGTGTCGCGCTTGCATCACTCCGCCGTGGCTGATGATGTGGTGGAGTACGTCCGCCGGAAGACTGGCTTCTCGCTGAGGGTGCACCAGCTGCAGTCCCGGCACTACGTGCACTTCAGCTCGTTTGTGGTGCGCGTGCCGCGGCCGCTGCAGAGCACCATCGCAAGTGCAGATTTCTGGCCGAAGGGTGTTGTGTTTCGGCGGTTTCGGGGCAATCTGCCGAATCCTGCGCCAGATCAGACGACGCAACGGAGCCATGCAGTTACGTCGCCTACATCAAACTAGATTTAAGCTTTTCTAAAATGTAATTTTGTAGTTCACAGTGCCTTGGTTTATACTGTAATACTGTGTAACTAATTTGAATAAATAAATAAATAAATAAATAAATAATACTTAAATACACAGAACATGCCGTGGGGTGCCCGGCCTTAGAATTGTCCCCCACCATATCGTCCCGTGTTTGCAGTAGAAGCCTGCTAAGGGAATAATAATAGACCGGGAGATGGGCAGCAGCGTCTTCCGGAGACCTTAAAAAAAAAAAAAAAACTGCGCGCGCCAACCCGCCTGCCAAGCGTGGCGCGTATGGCAAAACCCCCTTTATGACTTAATAATTGAGTTTTATCAGAGGGAAAAGAAGAAAAGAGTTAGTAGGAGCACAATCTGTATCGACAGGCAAAAGGCGAGTGACATATGTCTATATAAAATATACGAATACAAAATGACAGTGTTCTTATTACAAATACAATAAACATAAAGGTTTAACACCCCCCTGTAATATGAACACCCTGTATAAAAGTATAAAGGGACATATCAAAGTAAACTATACACACAAAATAAAATATTAGCACAAAAAATATTACACCCTGTATATACACCAACCTATCACTAACTATACACACCCTATACCTACTATGAACACCTTAACCTAACCTAAGCCTAACGAATTTGTACATTTGCAATGTTTAATTTTAGCTAAAGGTTTGGTAAGAACGTCGGCGATCATATCGTGAGTAGGTATGAATTTGACATGAAGATCATGGTGTGCAAGTGCGTCTCGAATGAAATGGTGCTTGATATCGATATGTTTAGTGCGGGCGTGATATGTGCTGTTGTGTGCAAGTTTGATGGAACTTTGATTGTCGGAATGAATGATTATGGGATGAGTGACTGCAAATACTTCCGAGATCAGGGCTTTTAAGTATATGGCCTCCTTACAGGCTTCTGCAAGTGCCATATACTCTGCCTCAGTGGTAGAGAGCGCGACTGTGCGCTGCTTGCGCGCTTCCCACGAGACGGGTCCACCGCTCATCTTAAATACGTATCCCGTGAAGGATCTTCGGTCGATGATGCTGTTGCCGAAATCCGCGTCAGCATATCCCGTTGGAACAGGTTGGCCTTTACGGAATTGAAGTTTCAGTTCCTTAGTTCCTTTCAGGTATCGGAGAACTCGCTTTGCCGCCTTCCAGTGTACCCCCCCGTAATGGGCTGCGAATTGGGATAAGTACGACACTGTATGTGCAATGTCGGGTCTCGTCCCAATGGCAAGATACATTAGAGAGCCAATGAGTTCTCTGTATGGAACATCAATTTCATCTTCCTTTTCTGGTAATGATAGTTTCAGGCCAGGTTCCATAGGTGTAGTGACAGATATGGCATCTGTCATGTTATATTGTTCGATGATCTTTTCGATGTAATTAGTCTGGTCAAGAGTTACGCGACCTTGACTTTGAGTAACTCTCATACCTAGACAGTCCTTAACAGGTCCTAGATCTTTGACATTAAAGATCTTCTTGAGTTGATTTTTGAATTCAGATTTTAAATTGTTGCTGTTTGACAAGACAAAAAAGTCGTCAACAAATACTGCTACAACAAGTAATTCGTTGTTCTTCTTTTTGTAATAAATGCAGTGCTCTGTTGAAGCTTGAGTTAAAGATAATGCGGCCATTGCTTCGCATACCTTTTTGTTCCACTGGCGTGGAGCTTGCTTTAAGCCATATAGTGACTTTTTCAATAAGCACACTTTGTTCTTAGGATCAGTCGAGAATCCTTCCGGTTGCTCCATGTAGATCTCCTCTTCTAAATCTCCATTGAGGAAGGCTGTTTCTACGTCGAGGTGGTCAATCTGACAGTTCAGCTCTGCTGCAAATGCCATTAAAAGACGAACTGATGATAGCCTCGCCACGGGAGCGAATGTCTCCCCGTAGTCGACTCCAGCTACTTGGGTAAACCCTTTCGCTACTAGTCTAGCTTTGTATTTGACTACGTGTCCACTGGTGTCCTTTTTTAATTTGAATACCCACTTGCATTTCGTTGTCTTCCGATCTTTGGGTCTATCAACGATGATCCATGTTCCATGTTTCTGAAGGGATTCATATTCCGCCTGCATGGCTTTAAGCCATTCATCCTTTTAGGGATGGTCAGAAAGCTCTTTGAAAGTGTCCGGTTCCCGATCTGAAGTTAAATGTACCGCACAGACTTGAACGAATCGTTCAGGAGGACGTCTGTCTCTGCTGGGATACCTTCGTTCAGGTACTTTTTCAGGAACGGGTTCTGGGATGACTTCAGGTTCAGGGATTACGTCAGGTTCCGGTATTGCCTCTGCAACTGCAGGTTGAGGTTGCTCTGACATTTCGGGCTGAATGTCTAGTTGCATTTCAAATTGCGGTATTGGAACTGGTTCTTGTATGATGGGTGGTTGGACTTGGGATGGTGGCGGTGGGATAGGATGAGGAGGATTTGGGGTGGAATCTACCTGTGTTTTGTCTTCGATAAAGACAACGTCTCTAGCGACTATAATCGCACGAGGATTCTGCGGATTCACAAGGCGATAGCCTTTGCTGTCCGTCGCGTAGCCTACGAAGATGCACTTCTCAGTTTTGGCGTCTAGCTTTGTACGCTTTTCTTTTGGTATTAGTACATGAGCTTCACAACCAAATACTCTTAAGTGTGAGAGGTTCACCTTCTTCCCAGACCACACTTCCTCTGGGATTCGGTTCTTCAGTGCTTGAGTAGGCACGTGATTTTTCAGGTAGATAGCTGTATTGACGGCTTCTCCCCAATACGCTCTTGATAGCTGCGAGTCCTGGAGCATAGACCGCGCTTTTTCAATTATTGTGCGATTAGCACGTTCGGAGACTCCGTTTTGCTCCGGTGTGTACGGTATAGTAGTCTGGTGAACTATACCGTTTTCTTTTAGAAATGTGGACATATTTCGGTTGACATATTCGCCACCGTTATCAGTTCGCAGGACTTTAATCATTTTGTCCGTCTGATTTTCCACAAAATGCTTGAACTCCACGAATTTATTAAAAACTTCATCCTTCGATTTTAAAAGGTACCCAAAAGTCTTGCGGCTGTAGTCATCTGTAAAAGTTAGCAGATATAGAGCTCCGCCAAACGAGTGCGTACTCATAGGTCCGCATAGATCCGAATGAATTAGTTGCAGAATACAACTGGATCTACTCGTCGACTTCGGAAAAGGTTTTCGTGAAAGTTTTCCCTCCAGACAGGGAATGCACTTAGCATTTAAACTTTTGTCGAAGTTTATGCCGACGTTTTTATTTTTTAAAACGTTTAATGACTGAGCATTTAAATGACCAAGACGTCTATGCCACAACATAGCAGACTCTTTGCTAGTTGTACACATGGCTTGCGTACTCAAACTTACGTCTAACCTATACATACCTTTATGTACAGAGCCTGTGGCAATGACAGGGTTTGTCACTTGACATCCACCGTTTGGAAAGATGCTCGCGCCTTCCGATGTAAACAAAACATCGTATCCATTTTTAACTAATTTATGTACAGAAAGCAAATTAGTCGCTAGTCCAGGGATATACAATACGTCACTTATTTTATTTACACGATCGGATATATACATATTTACATTACCTCGGCCGTGGCTCAGCAATTGTTCTTTATTCGCAACAGTTATTGGCATCACATGGGGAACCATATCCGAGAACCAATCTCGTCTGTTGCTCATGTGGGAAGTTGCGCCAGAATCTATGTACCATTCCTGTTGTCCTGTGGGAGGAAGATTAGCGAAACAAGATGAAAGTGTGAATTCGGATGTATTATGAGATTGTATGACCGCCGAACTATTCTTGTTTTGCCTAATTTTTCTACACATTGACACTACATGCCCTAACTTTTTACAATATTTACAATACATTTTGTTTTTAGAAGTGTTGGCTTGTAGCTGTAGTGCGTTGTCCGTTCCAGGATGGTAGTTGGCTGCACGGTGTTGGATAGACGTGGAGGAGACAGCTCGCGAATCTTCCTTAAGAAGAGCTGTCACCACGTTTTCCGATGTGATTTTGACGTTTGCATGCTCGAGCGTCATGACAAGTGGCTTGAATTTTTCTGGCAATCCAGCAAGCATTATGATGGCCAGAAACTCGTCGTCTACTGCGGCTCCTATGCCCTGCAGTTCTTGTTGCGTAGCAAGAGACTGGTTGACATACACTTGCATGTTCCCGGTGTATCTGTTTGACAAGAGCTTCTGCATGAGGGTTAGCCTCCTAGTCAAACCGCTGTCAGCGAACGCTTTCTTTAAGCAGTGTAGGGTTTCGTAAGCCGTTTTCGCTGACCGTATAACAGGATACACAGACTCGTCGCAAGTCAAGCATATTTTGGCTCGCGCTCGCGCGTCCTTCTTAACATCGTCGGGTTTTGATGTGTCAACTGCTTTGGTGCAGATCTCCCAAAGGTCGAGGTCTGTCAGCATGCATTCTATGCTGAACACCCAGTTATTGAAATTGTTACCCGTTAGCTTGGTGAAGGAAGCCATCGCGTGACTTGATGTCGCCATGGAGCTCGTCATAGAACTCGTAGATCGTGGTACCACCGACGAAGTCGGAGGTGAATCCATAGCACTAAATAGCACTTATACTCTTATATAGTCTTCTCTGCGTTACATAGGGACCATAACCACTTAATAATTGAGTTTTATCAGAGGGAAAAGAAGAAAAGAGTTAGTAGGAGCACAATCTGTATTGACAGGCAAAAGGCGAGTGACATATGTCTATATAAAATATACGAATACAAAATGACAGTGTTCTTATTACAAATACAATAAACATAAAGGTTTAACATTATGAACAGTCACATAAATACCAGGCCCCCAGTCTCCGGCAGCTCCGCTATCCCTGGCGCGGGTAGCGGCCAAGGTAATGGCGGAGCAGGGGGTGCTAAGAATCCCCGGACGAAATCCGGCTACCCATCGAACCCACGACGACTGGCCCTGGTAACACACAACATACGCACAATGAGGACTGACGAAAAGATTTGCGAGTTGGAAGAGGAACTGAGCAGGTTACACTGGGACATTGTAGGATTATGCGAAGTCCGTAGAGAGGGGGAGGACACCGTAACCCTGAAGTCTGGTAACCTGCTCTACTACCGGGAGGGCGCCCAACAGTCCCAAGGCGGTGTCGGATTTCTCGTTCACAGGTCCCTCGTTAACAACATAACTACCATCGACAGTGTGTCGAGCAGGGTGGTATACCTAATACTCAGAATATCCAATAGATATTCGTTGAAGGTCATTCAGGTATACGCACCGACCTCGTCACATTCTGATGAGGAAGTAGAGGCTATGTATGAGGACGTAAGTAGGGCCATACATACTTCCAAAACCTACTTCACTGTTAATTATAAAAACGGTATAAACTCACGTAAAAATTGTCAGGAACGGCCCGTTCCGAATTGAACGGGCCGTTCCTGACAATTTTTACGTGAGTTTATACCGTTTTTATAATTAGTAAAGATGTCTCACGATAGTTTTAATAACATTATTACTTCACTGTTGTTATGGGGGACTTCAATGCAAAGTTGGGCAAGAACAGCGGTGATGAGTTGAGAGCGGGGCAATTTGGATATGGGCAACGGAACCCTAGGGGACAGAGGCTGGCCGACTTTCTGGAGAAAGACGAACTCTTCATGATGAACTCTTTCTTCCAGAAGCCGCCTCACAGGAAATGGACCTGGATAAGTCCCGATGGCTCCACGAGAAACGAGATTGACTTCATCATGACCGACAAGAAACGGATTTTCAGTGATGTGTCTGTGATGAATAGGGTAAAGACCGGCAGTGATCATCGAATCGTAAGAGGCACACTGAATATCAATGTTAAACTGGAAAGGTCCAGGTTGATGAAGTCTACGCTCCGACCTACTCGGGCCCATATTCAAAACCCCGAGAGCTTTCAACTCGAGCTCTCCAACCGCTTCGCTTGTCTGGAGAACTTTGTCTCAGTGGACGAGATCAACGACGGGCTAGTGGAAACTGTCCATACGGTAGGGTCTAAGTTTTTCAGACCCCGCCGTAAAGATAGACCTCAGAAATTGTCTGATCGAACCTCAAACCTCATGGCTGAACGACGCTCGCTACAGTTGCAGTCTCCCGATGACGCGAGGTCATATAGGCAGCTCAATAGACGTATATCGAAGTCCTTGCGACATGATCTGCGGCTCTTTAATACGAACCGTGTTAAAGAGACCATTGAGCAGAACAAAGGCTCCAAAGTGTTTGCAAAGGACAAGTCTATTGGACAAAGCCAGCTGACCAAGCTGAAACGGGAAGATGGCAGCATAGCGTCGACCAAAGCAGAGGTTCTAGGCGAGATCGAGAGGTTCTATGGTCAGTTATACACTTCAGTCGCAAAGCTCGTTGACAGCTTGGTAGGCGATCCAAGAGCCAAGCTGTCCCGACACTATACCGAAGACATCCCGGACATCAGTCTGTACGAGATTAGGATGGCCCTGAAGCAGCTTAAGAACAACAAGGCGCCGGGCGAAGACGGAATCACCTCAGAGCTTCTGAGAGCGGGTGGAACACCGGTACTTAAGGTCCTCCAGAAGCTCTTTAATTCCGTCTTGTCCGAGGGCAAAACGCCTGAAGCGTGGAATAGAGGCGAGGTGGTACTGTTCTTCAAGAAAGGTGATAACAGCCTATTGAAGAACTACATCCCATCACGCTTCTAAGCCATGTTTATAAGTTGTTTTCAAGGGTCATCACGAACCGTCTCGAACATAGACTTGATGACTTCCAGCCTCCCGAACAAGCCGGTTTCCGAAGAAGCTATAGTACCATAGACCATATACATACGCTGCGGCAAGTTATACAGAAGACTGAAGAGTATAACTTGCCATTATGCTTAGCGTTTGTGGACTATAATAATAAAAATAATAATAAATCTTTATTAATAAAAACATAAGAATAACAATTTGCATAAAAAGTCTTACATCTACACAGAACACACTTAATTCTTGTGCCTGAACTAGGAAAATCCTGTATCTCAGGCTTTGAGAGGTCATTTAATTACCAAAATTCTTAGTTAATAAATCTTACTAAAGAAATAGATAAAAACGCGTACAAATTATATTCAAAGTGTCAAAGTAATTGTTTACAATCTATACTATTATAAAATCCTAAATTTGTATTGAAAATTAATTTTCTATGGAGGGAGGTCATGATTTCAGGAAAAATCTCGATAGCGTGATGCAGGATCGTCATTTGTTTCGTATGGGCGCGCGGTGCCAAGCCAACCTGGCGCCATCTGTTTTCAAATAAACCTTCGTCCTCTAATACCGCCGAAACGGCTGGATAAAAAGTTACCAATTTTGGTACAGGAATAGCTGAACATCCAAAGATGGTTAAAGGATACTTTTTATTATGATTAATATTTATCTCTGAAAACATAAATTCGATGAAATATTTTCCTTACAATGTGTAACCTTATAATGACAGCGTTTGTGATTTTGAATTTAGAACGACGCGACCCCCGCGTGGTGTGGCTCTTACGTGTACAAAAACTAAAAAGTATGAATTCGACATAATACCTCCTCGCGGCCCACCGCGCACCGGTATTAACAATAAGGTTAAGGTTGTTTGAGGCGTCGAGTTACGGAAACCGTGTTAGTTAGATAGAAAAGATGGCGCCAATTATCGAACAACACAGACGAAAATATGAGTGCAATGTTCGTTGTAAATTGTCTCATGAATAAAAAAAACACCTACATTTCTTTAAAAACACAATTTGCGACAATAGGAACTAATGCTCTTTTATTGAATATGCAATTATATTCTTCTGTAGTTTGTAAGTATTGACCAAAAAAAAGCCCGGAGACGCAATAAAAAATGTTAATGAATAAAACAGTTTTTTTAATGCCATTTTATCGAGTGTAATTGAAATAAAAGTATTTCGAATCCATTTAAGTAAATTAAATACATTTTTAAATATGTTTTACCAACCACCATTAGGCGCAAATTTTTTGTATTATTTGTGTTTGGCCTAACTTACTAATAAAGTAGCGAAATGTAATAAAAGATAAATATACGATATATTTAGCCACAATTTTGCATCTATGCAGTTTTTTTATATATAAAATTTATTCAAAGTAATAAAATATATGATATTTTTTTTATTTTTAACGGTGTGTTGAGATTTTGTTCTCAATGACCCAATTTTCCGCTAGATGGCGTTGTTGCTTTGACAAAATCTCCATACTAGCGGCTGCATCGCGCTGTTAAGATTTTTCCTGAGTTAATAAAACCAGCTCCATACAAGTAAAGTTTCGGAGCCATTGATGGGTCTCCTCGACACACCAAGGCCAAGAGTTCACCACGATTCGGCACAAGCTAGGGTGTAGCTGTGATGGGTTAACCTAGACTTCGAGAATTACTACCGAAGTTGTTGAATATTGATCGCATACCTAATATAAGCAGCAGTGTATTAGTTATTGAGAGTTGCTGCTCGACAATGTATGCATTTTGTATGAAAAACAACCATGATTCGAGACAAGACAAAATTATTAAATTTACAATGTAGAAAGGATTTCACCTAGCCGGGATTTGAACCCAGAACCTACTGAAATAATAACCGTGTCATCTCATGCATTTTCCTTTGCTTCCTTATTCATTATACCACGGATAACAAAACAGTGAGGCCATCACGTATACGTTCAGTGGTGCTGTCGCCATTAATGACATACGCTCGATTGAGTTAAGTTGGCACCTGAATCTTATGGCGTTACTTAGGAAATTATTATGACAGGTCATATTATTATATTAGTATTAGTGCCATTGTAGATGAAAATAATTTATTGTCATCTTAATAGATGTCATTAATATATGTTCAGGTAGGACTATGAGCGAATTATTTTTCAAGGTTTTGAATAGTCATTTACAATAAACAATAAATATTCAAAACGATATATAAACATAAGTCTAGCCTCAATTTAAACTAAACCAAGATGATGTTCACAATGGTAGCACCGAGGGTGCGGAGCGTTCTAGAGAAGTCGCCCACCCACTAAATTAAGTAGTAGCTTAATGCGAGGCCGTAGGCCGAGTTCTACGTAGAACCGAAGGTGCAGAGCGTCCCACGGATGCCGCTCACACATTTAAGCTTATACTAAGTGTGCGGGCGCTCTCGCATTAAGTTTTTAAAATCTACAATAGACAATAAATATTAAAAACGATCTTTTAAACATACCTAAGTCTTGACTCAATCTTAATTAAACCAAGATGATGTTCACAAGCGTAGCACCGAATGTGTGGAGCGTTCTAGGGAAGTCGCCCACCCACTAATATAAGTAGTAGCTTAATGCGAGGCCGTAGGCCGAGCTCCACGTAGCACCGAAGGTGCAGAGCGTCCCAGGGAAGCCGCTCACACACGTCAACTTATATTAAGTAGGTGGGCGGCCTCGCATTAAATCTACAATAGACAATAAATATTAAAAACGATTTCTTAAACATAAGTCTTGCCTCAATTTTAATTAAACGAAGATCATGTTCACAAGCGTAGCACCGAAGGTGCGGAGCGTCCTAGAGAAGGCGCCCACCCACTAATATAAGTAGTAACTTAATGCGAGGCCGTAGGCCGAGCTTCACATAGCACCGAAGGTGCAGAGCGTCCCAGGAAAGCCGCTCACACATTTAAACTTATATTAAGTGGGTGGGCGCTGGGCGGCCTCGCATTAAGTTATTTGAACATATTTTAAGTGGGTGGGCGTCTTCCCTGGGACGCTCCGCACCTTCGGTGCTAAGTTTCTTTATAAACCCTTAGTAATTTAATGCGAGGCCGTAGGCCGAGTTCCACGAGCGTCCCAGGGAAGCCGCCAACCCACTTAACACATGTATGTAGTAACTTAATAGGCGGCTTCCTAGGGACGCTCCGCACCTTCGGTGCTACGCGGATCTCGGCCTTCGGCCTCGCAATAAGTTACTTCGACTTATATTAAGTGGGTGGGTGGCTTCTTTGAGACGCTCCGCACCTTCGGTGCTACGCGGAGCTCGGCCTTCGGCCTCGCATTAAGTTACTTCAGCTTATATTAAGTGGGTGGGCGGCTTCCTTGGGACGCTTCGCACCTTCGGTGCTACGCGGAGCTCGGCCTGCGGCCTCGCATTAAGTTACTTCAACTTATATTAAGTGGGTGGGCGGCTTCCTTGAGACGCTCCGCACCTTCGGTGCTACGCGGAGCTCGGCCTTTGGCCTCGCATTAAGTTACTTCAACTTATATTAAGTGGGTGGGCGGCTTCCTTGGGACGCTCCGCACCTGCGGTGCTACGCGGAGCTCGGCCTTCGGCCTCGCATTAAGTTACTTCAACTTATACTAAGTGGGTGGGCGGCTTCCTTGAGACGCTCCGCACCTTCGGTGCTACGCGGAGCTCGGCCTTCGGCGTCGCATTAATTTACTTCAACTTATATTAAGTGGGTGGCGGGCGGCTTCCTTGGGACGCTCCGCACCTTCAGTGCTACGCGGAGCTCGGCCTTCGGCCTCGCAATAAGTTACTTCGACTTATATTAAGTGGGTGGGTGGCTTCTTTGAGACGCTCCGCACCTTCGGTGCTACGCGGAGCTCGGCCTTCGGGCTCGCATTAAGTTACTTCAGCTTATATTAAGTGGGTGGGCGGCTTCCTTGGGACGCTCCGCACCTTCGGTGCTACGCGGAGCTCGGCCTGCGGCCTCGCATTAAGTTACTTCAACTTATATTAAGTGGGTGGGCGGCTTCCTTGAGACGCTCCGCACCTTCGGTGCTACGCGGAGCTCGGCCTTCGGCCTCGCATTAAGTTACTTCAACCTACATTAAGTGGGTGGGCGGCTTCCTTGGGACGCTCCGCACCTGCGGTGCTACGCGGAGCTCGGCCTTCGGCCTCGCATTCAGCTACTTCAACTTATACTAAGTGGGTGGGCGGCTTCCTTGAGACGCTCCGCACCTTCGGTGCTACGCGGAGCTCGGCCTTCGGCCTCGCAATAAGTTACTTCAACATATATTAAGTGGGTGGCGGGCGGCTTCCATGGGACGCTCCGCACCTGCGGTGCTACGCGGAGCTCGGCCTTCGGCCTCGCATTAAGTTACTTCAACTTATATTAAGTGGGTGGCGGGCGGCTTCCTTGGGACGCTCCGCACCTGCGGTGCTACGCGGAGCTCGGCCTTCGGCCTCGCATTAAGTGACTTCAACTTATATTAAGTGGGTGGGCGGCTTCTTTGAGACGCTCCGCACCTTCGGTGCTACGCGGAGCTCGGCCTGCGGCCTCGCATTAAGTTACTTCAACTTATATTAAGTGGGTGGGCGGCTTCTTTACGACGCTCCGCACCTTCGGTGCTACGCGGAGCTCGGCCTGCGGCCTCGCATTGAGTTACTTCAACTTATATTAAGTGGGTAGGCGGCTTCTTTGGGACGCTCCGCACCTACGGTGCTACGCGGAGCTCCGCCTGCGGCCTCGCATTGAGTTACTTCAACTTATATTAAGTGGGTAGGCGGCTTCCTTGGGACGCTCCGCACCTACGGTGCTACGCGGAGCTCAGCCTTCGGCCTCGCATTAAGTTACTTCAACTTATATAAAGTGGGTGGGCGGCTTCTTTGAGACGCTCCGCACCTTCGGTGCTACGCCTTCGGCCTCGCATTAAGTTACTTCGACTTATATTAAGTGGGTGGGCGGCCTTTGGCCTCGCAATAAGTGTAGTGAACGTATGATATTGTGTTTACGCGTGCGAAGCCGCGGGCAAAAGCTAGTTATACTATAAAACTGTATAGGTATATATATTTGCATTTTTTTTATATGACATAATAATCGCTTACGTTTATTACGTACGGCATTGCAATGTCAGCGTCAGCATAATTAGAAACACGGTCAGGTTATAGTCGATATTGCATAAATCGTCGCCTTCGTAGTTTAACATATTATAATATCACGAATTATTAAAACAATATTTTTCTAAGTTACTAAATAAGGATTAATAAATCGAGAAAGGTATCTTCTTAAAGCTAGGTGATCTATAGACCCCTATTATTGCTACGTTAAAATTACAATTCTGTAGGTTAGGCTATTCTATTACTATAATATAAACTGCCAAATAAATAAAGAAAACACACAAATGAGCGGCGCTTTTAGACGCCTTCATAGTCAATAGAATTTATGTATCTTTGCTCGGCGATTTTCCGAGCAGGACATTCTGCGTCACCTGTTTGGTGGTTATTCGGCTTTTTGAAAAGTCTGCATGTTGCACATTTCGGGGACTCCGCCTTATTTCCGCACTCTGATAGAGTGACCTACATCACCGCAATAACCGCACGTGTACTCTGCCTGCTTGCATGATTTAGCGGCGTGACCATATTGTTGGCATTTGAAACACCTGGTGACGATCGTGAAATCTCTCACTGGGCATGAGGACCAATTTACGTATACACGATTTTGGCTTATTAAGGACTTTCGTATAAAGGCGGGCACTTCTAGGACGTAATTACAAGTCTCAGCATCTTTTTTTCCCGATTTATGGCTGAGTTTAATAGAGGACAAGAATTTTTCCCTTGTTAAGTCCTGAAGTTTGTCGGCTAGGTTTTGCTCGAAAATGCATTTATAGACTGCTTGTTCTGGCATGAGAAAGCCTTCGATTCGGTGGAAACATGGGCGGTGCTCGAGTCACTTCAGCGATGCCATATTGCCTATCGGTACATTGAAGTGTTGAAGTGTTTGTATAGTAACGCCACCATGTCGGTCCGAGTTTAGGAGCAGAGCACAAAGGCCATTCCATTGAGAAGAGGCGTAAGACAGGGGGACGTTATATCCCCGAAACTGTTTACGGCCGTAATGGAAGACGCCTTCAAGCTCCTGGAATGGCAAGGACTCGGCATCAACATCAATGGCGAATACATCACTCACCTTCGGTTTGCCGACGACATCGTAGTCATGACAAAGTCGATGGAGGAACTCAGCATGATGCTCGATGACCTCAATCGAGTTTCTCAACGGGTGGGCTTAAAAATGAACATGGACAAGACGAAACTCATGTCAAATGCCAAGGTTGTGCCCATCCCAGTCTCTGTTGAAAACTCGGTACTCGAAGTTGTTGACTCATACATTTACCTAGGACAAGTGGTCCAATTAGGTAGGTCCAACTTCGAGAAAGAGGTCAACCGCCGAATCCAACTCGGCTGGGCAGCGTTCGGGAAACTACGCAATGTCTTTTCGTCCGACATACCTCAGTGCCTCAAGACGAAAGTCTTCAACCAATGTGTGTTACCAGTGATGACTTACGGCACCGAAACGTGGTCTTTCACTATCGGCCTCATCTCAAAGCTCAAAGTCGCTCAACGAGCAATGGAGAGGGCTATGCTCGGGGTGTCTCTACGTGATCGAATCAGAAATGAGGAAATCCGTAGACGAACTAAAGTGACCGATATAGCTCACCGGATTAGCAAGTTGAAGTGGCAATGGGCAGGCCACATAGCACGCAGAGCAGATGGCCGATGGGGCCGAAAAGTGCTCGAGTGGAGACCTCGGACCAGCAAGCGCAGCGTAGGACGTCCACCTACAAGATGGACAGATGACCTTATAAAGGTCGCCGGAAGGCGCTGGATGCAGGTCGCTTCCAACCGGTATATATGGAAGTCCAAAGGGGAGGCCTATGTTCAGCAGTGGACGTCCTATGGCTGAGATGATGATGATGACACAGAACATCCCCAAGCACAAATATTTGAGTTCATCACACAAATATTAGCTCCTTATCGTTGCAGGGCGCCACGTATTCACGAGGCTGGTGAAGACGATCACCATCCGGGTTGTACGGGAGTTCCGGCTGAGTTCTCCGGAGTCCTATGCGGATCTACAGCTTCTATGCGCTGTGGCAGTCGAAGCTGTCCACGGGTTTCCAGTTATTTTAAACATTAGGTGAAGATAATTCAGTACTAAGTTTGTATTGTTGTTTGTATTTTCCAGTTGGCCCAAAAAAAGTTTTTTTATATGTTACATCACACATACATTTTATTTATTTGTAATTTTATAAATAAATAAAAGGAACAAGCATGATGCGCCTGCTAAGAGGCCTTATTATTTTTTAAATGTTTTATTTTTTCATATTATGACAAATATATTGATATTTCAACCACTTTTTTGAAGTTTTTTTTAAGTGAATAATACTTTTCCCTGAGTTCTAGGTAGTAACATAGCTATTTCATGCTTTCATTGCGTCCATCCATCCTCCCTCCTAGCCTTTGTCCCATTTTTTGAGAATGATTTCTCAATCGGGGTCGGCTACCTAAATCCCAAGATGTGGCGCAGGCACTAGTTTTTACGAAAGCGACTGCCATCTGACCTTCCAACCCAGAGGGGAAACTAGGCCTTATTGGGCTTAAGGTGGTTACCTCACGATGTTTTCCTTCACCGAAAAGCGAGTGGTAAATATCAAATGACATTCCGTACATAAGTTCCGAAAAACTCATTGGTACGGGCCGGGTTCGAACCCGCGACCTCCGGATTGAAAGTCGCATTTTTAAAAAATCCGGACATTTGGCGTAATTGGCATTTTCTCCCCGGACGTGTCCGAAAATAATATTATTAAAAAAATTGGGCAAGTGCGAGTCCGACTCGCGCATGAAGGGTTCCGTGCCATAAAACAAGTTTGTTGTATGGGAGCCCCCAATATTTATTTTATTTTTAGTATTTGTTTTTATAAGTAGCGGCAATAGAAATACATCATCTGTGAAAATTTTAACTGTCTAGCTATCACGCTATCATATCAGCTAGCGCTTGAGATACAGCCTGGTGACAGACGGACGGACGGACAGCGAAGTCTCAGTAATAGGGACCCGATTTTACCCTTTGGGTACGGAACCCTAAAAACAATCGCTTTACGCTGTTAACGTGTTACGCTGAATGAAGCTTGTGCCTTGATTGCGCTTTGTATTATTTATTTGTACGGTTTTACCTACTTTGTGCACAATCATGTAGTTAAATAGTTAATTCAATAAGGTGTTTCCTCACATAAAAAGTGTCCGGGGAAGCCCCCCCGGACGCCCACCGGTCGACTTGCGAACTAGGACGAATCCGGGGAAACCCGGACGGATGGCAGTCCATAAAGCAATTAGTCAATTAGGCATAAACATTATGGTTCTGATTGGTTAGTCTCAACTGGAATCGGGCTTTAATAAATCTATTGTTTATTTTCTTCATATATCGATATGAAAATAATTATACAATAGACTACTTCGTAAACATACACAAAGTCAATATGATGACATCATTATCATCAGTCAAAGAGTGCAAGAAAATAAATAAAAGGAACAAATTCATCAACTTAGTCTCGTTATTTAATAAAACAATAAAAAACCCAATGTAGATTAAAGATGTCAACAATAAAAACGTGTAAAACAACTGAGTGCCACGAAACAGAGTTAGTCGTTGCCGAAGAACCCGACGGAGATGGCGGGAAGACCTTGATGCCTAGTGTGGGAGATACCCTAGGACAGGGTCACGTGGAAAAAATAAAGAGAGAGGCATTTGCCTAGCAGTAGGACGCTAACTAAATAATTAAATCTAAAATAGGTAATGCAGTTATGTCAATCAGGATGATGAATGTTCACATAGAGATCGCTAAGGTGTAAAGCCTTTCAAATAAACGATGCAATGATCAACACATAAATCGTAAGTAAAAAATCGAAAGGACTGGCGTTGGAGTGGTCGATTGGTTGACACGTGGTACCGGTGATGCAGAGGTACCCGGTCCTTCCACCAGGTTACGCATTTGAATTTCTCTTCGCATTTCGATCTCTGTATGGTTTAATTCCTTCACAATTTTATGGTCCGTCCAATGGTCGATCAATACGTAATAGAGTGGAAGGTACTCGCCTGAGACATGGATACCTGCCCGAGTATATGCACACCGGATTGGTACCGCTATACGCCCAGAAGTTAGAGTATAGCACTCTCTTTGCTTTTTTCACATCTGCCAACATCTCGAGCAGACATGCGCAGTTCCAAGGATTTGATTCAAAGCGAAACTTATCAAGACTGGCGCCTCTACTCACCATCTCAGTAGCGAAACGCACAGGCAGATGTGATATCCTATTACTATCTAAATACAACTCGTGAAGGTTGCTACCGCGAAACGCCTCAGGTGCCACATATTCAATCAAGTTACGATTCAGAGTTATAAGTTCCAAAGACCTGAGCTGAAACATACCGCTTGATATGAAACTGATTCTGTTCCTATATAAAAACAGTTCTCTCAGATTGTTCAATGGTTTAAACGCGTCCGGATGAATGTATTCGATTTGGTTATTATATAAATGCAACGACTCTAAATGCGCACAACCAGAGAACGTTTGAGAATGGCTTATGGTTTTAATTTGATTTGAATCAAGATATAAATCTATCAGATTGGGAAGTAAGTCTTCTTTAAAGACTGGTATGAGTTGCAAGTTGTTATTGTTGAGAAATAGTCTTGTAATGGTAGAAACTGACATGAAAACCGTAGGATCTACCTGATCGATTTTGTTCCAGTTAAGATGAATCTCCTTTAAGTTTGGGAGGCTGTATAAGCCAATTTGAGAAATGTTATTGATGTTGCAGCTCGTTAAATTGAGTATCGTCGCTTGGTGGTCCTGGGGGTAGGTCTGGAGCCGATTTGGTGGCTCGTTTTTGTTGCAATGGTACTAGGTGACGGTATCGCTGCGCGCGCCAGTCGACCATAGTGCAGCCAGAAGCAATAACTGCGCGCACGCCGTCCCTGAAAAGGAGTAATGTATATACAGTAAGAGTACAGAGAAGAGAGGGGGGCTACAGCATGCGGTTCTTCAAGCGGGGAGTAAATAGGTTCTTAAAGGGTCGGCGACGCGCTGTGATGCTCCTGCGGGCCTATGATAGTTGTTTTCATCACGCGATAAATAAGCGACAAATCATCCGTCACGTTTTGATAAAATGCGAGTGAAATAATGAAATAATGAACTTTATTCTGCAAGTAGGCCACAAGGGCACTTTTACATGTCTGAGTCTACCGGTCAGTCTATTAGTGTGAGTGACAGATGCTTTGTCACTTATTTATCACGCGATAAACGCAACCATCATAGGCCCCCTGGCATCGCAAGCGTAACTAGTAACTGCTTAACATCAGGCGGGCCGTATAAAAAAGTATAAAAAAAAAAAGTTAAAGCTCTCTCTCTCTCTCCCTTACTGGAATGATACGTCGGCTGCTGCGTATATCTTACAAAAAAATGGTAGCCGATTTCTCCCAAGTGAGGCTTTATTATGCTTTGTTTGTGCACGTTAGCGATAGATTGTGCGGAACTCTTCGTGTGTCAGTCCTCTCGCACTTGGCCGGTTTTAACTTTTAGAAGGTAATATTCTTAGCTGCAGTTCCGAGATCACAAATCGTAGATTAAAAATATTGACACTGACCTTTCGTCGTGGAGATATTGTATTTGGAAGATAGAAATACCAGACTTTAGGAATAGGTGTGGTGATGTGAATTGCACAAGACGCGAAAATAACAATAATACTGGGTCATATTATAGGTAGGTAATAAATTTGGTCACGGATAAATAAAAAACTGGCCAAGTGCGAGTCTGATACGTGCACCGATGGTTCCGTACAAATAATTATCCTAGCTTAACTGGCCGGGTTAAGATTGCACCTAGTAAGTACGTATGGCGCCGGATACAAATGAGGTGCAAAGTTAACGCAACCGATCACGTTTGTTGTGTGGGAGCCCCCTTAAATATTATTCTATTTTTTAGTTTCAACAACAGAAACACATCATCTGTGAAGATTTTAACTGTAGCTATCACGGTTCATGAGATCATACAGCCTGGGACAGATGGACAGAGGGACAGACGGACGGACAGCGGATTCTTAGTAATAGGGTCCCGTTTTTTACCCTTTGGGTACGGAACCCTAAACAATCAAGGCCGGTGCCTAGCACGCCTGTGGACGTATGGCCATTAGGAGTACGCCCCCTTGTTGCTAGCAATAATTCACAACGTATAATCAATTACTTGTATTGTATCATATTTTGATATTTTGAACTGTTTGGGTGTTATTGCCGGTTTTGCCTAGAGGTCGCGTTTCTCCACGGATTCTCATGAAATATTGTGAATAGGTTGGATAATTATATCGTTTTTTTTTTCAAAATGTGATGTGGTGGTTGAAAACGTAAAAAAAATTATAAATACTACCTACTACAGTAGGTAAGTTTGTAACTGGCAATAAAAAGTATGGAAAATCAGGGACATAATTTTGAAACCATAGTAGTGTCTTTATTCTGTGACCATAGTTATACCACGTTATACTCTCAATGCTGCGGTATGGTATGGGTATAAAAAAAATAATGTAATAAAAATAATATTTTTTGTGGATGAAATACCTTAAAAAGTTGTAATTTTAGACCTTATTTTTCGCTAATGTTGTAATCCCCACCCCATAGTTGTAAAGCAGCCCAGATTACTATAATTACGCTGTCTTAAGAGGCCTTATTCCTTTTTTGCAGATTGTTTACACATGTTTCTCTATGATCAAACATGTTTCGTAACATAATATTGATGTTACTACCTAGAACAGGGCTATTGGGATTTATTGGTATATATTAGAAACCTACAGTTTAAATTTTTCATTGATAATTTTTGTTTCAAAAACTACTCGAAATTGACAAAATTAACGCGTAAAATTAGTTTTTTCAACTTATTTTCGACTGCACGCAATGAAAGCAAGAAATAGCTATGTTACTACCTAGAACTCGGGGAAAAGTATTTTTCACTCCAAAAAGTTGGTTGAAATTATCCATATATTTGTCATAATATGGAAAAAAAAATCAAAAGGAATAAGGCCTCTTAATTAATCTTATTGAATAATTTGTAATCCGTTTAGGCATTATGACGTGATGTGTTGATGGAGCCACAAGAGAACAAACATACAACAATCCAATATCTGTAGACTATTATACAATTGTAGATTTGTATTGAAAATCAGCTTTCTATGGAGAGGGTCATGATTTCAGGAAAAATCCTATAGCGCGATGCAAGTTCGCCTTTTGTTTAGTACGGGCGCGCGGCGCCGTGTCAGTCTGGCGCCATCTGTCGTTCATAATTTGTTTGTCCTCTTATCACGCCGAAACAGCTATGCGGATTTTAACACATTTTAGTACATTACTATAAAGGTTATAGCATTTTTCAACCAGTTGTTTCTGCGCGCCTTAGGGTGGCATCGTAGCGCCATCTACCGTAAAGATTCAGACTTTATAATCAGCACCATCGTCTCAAATTATGTTGAGAATCGATAGCAATCAACTAATAAATAGCAGAGGCAACTGGTTGATAAATTCAATGGCTCACGCATCAGGTTCGATGGTCCAATAGGTAGGACGCCCGTGTTGGCCCAGAAAGCCGTTGGAGACGCAGGTTTGAACCCTGCCTGAACCAGACAATTTTTCAATTTTTTAGCTTTATTGTAAACATTTGGTTTACGTTAGCACACGTTACTGCTTTAATAAAAATAATTTGGTCATATACCATACTTTTTACCAGACCAAGAAAAAAATACGCGGACGTAGTAAATCAATAAAAAGGCAAACGATTTCCAGCCCTAATGTATTGTAATACATTCCAAGGCAGTCAATAATTAAAATAAAGGATGTTGCACGCTCCGCTGGATTCATACGATGCAAATCCTGCGCGCGAAACTATTTAGGTGCGTCGTAAAGTACAATAACACAAACCGGCAAATAGTTAACTAGTTCTTTTCCGCAGGTTTTCTTGGAACACTATAAGGTGTGAAATTCGTTAGCGTAACACTTTTTCGTTACTGTAGTCGTGTAAATAGTAGGTAGGTATCCTTTTACCATCTTTGGATAGCTGCATGACTATCCCTATACCAAAATATTTGAAAAATTTGGTTAAAATCCGTCCACCCGTTTCGGCGCCATGAAAGGTCAAAGGCAATTTTAATCATTGTATTAAGCGGCTTACGAGTACACTCACGTGAAATTGTCAGGTACGTCAAAGGAGTAACACAGTTGCCGCACCGCTGTACGGGTAGCAGTCCGTGATGAAGAGCTCCATACGAGTTCGAAACATGTCGGGCCCTTCCTGACAATTCCAAAAAAATCCAATCAAAAATTTCAACTGTCTATGGTCTAGTTGAAATATTTCACAGATGTATTTCTGTTAATGCTATAACAACAAACAGAATAAAATAAATATTTAAGTGGGGCTCCCATCCAAAATCGTGTATTTTTTGCCATTTATTGCTCGATACTGTCACCAGGCTATATCTCATAGCTAGAAATTTTCACCGATGACGTATTTCTGTTGCCGCTATAACAACAAATACTAAAAACAAAATAAAGTAAAAAAAATATTTTAGTGAGGCTCCCTTACAGGAAACGTGATGGGTTGCGTTAACTTTGCACCTCATTTGTATGCGGCATACTAGGTGCAAACTTAACTTAACCGGCCAGTTAAGATGGCATAAGTGTTTGTACGGAACCCTCGGTGCGCGAGTCCGACTCACCGTTGGCCGGTTTTTTGAAGTCGGTTGATAGCCACAAACATTCGTTAACACATTAGAGTATGAACAAACAACATATATATTTCAGTATTTATGTTGAGGAACATATTTACACATTCATTGCCGACACTTCAAATTTCTATTCAGCGATGACGCGAATTCGCGTCTTCGGGAATGAATGGGTTAATTGGTTTGTAAAAATACGTTTAAAACCAAACGGACATACAACCGTATTTCTTATTAAGTATATAGAGCCAAATTCAACGTTTCTCTCTTACCGCTGTATGTGACTTTTTCAAGACCACTTTGTCGCTTACCACAAACGTGACATGACAGAGCATTGGTTTAGCCGTAGCTCACTAAAACTGGCTTCCCTTTCAAGCACTGTCTAGGTTTCTAGGTGCCGCGATATCACCGATATGTTGCTAAATTGGAGATATTGCAGTGCCTCGTTGAATTAGTGCTGAGGAGTGCCGATTGTACGGAAACGGACCTTTCCCAATCGATGCACTATGTTGCTGATAAGTTATGATTACAGCACTGTGTGTCCGTCTGTCTGCGCGTCAGTAACCCCGAACCGTTCCACGATGAAGATCGCTATATTGGTAAGTTTAATTATATTGCGCATTTTGTTGTAAGTAATAGGTATCTATTTATGTTAATCAGTTTAGGTTGGGGTATAGCCCTTCGGTTGGCTTTGCTTACGATCCATGTAAGCAAAACAATACTATTTTGTTGTTTTGTCATTATCGTCCGTCATAAAAGAGAATAAAGTAAGTAAAAGTAAAAGTACCTATTTATTGACTCCACCACAAAGTTTAGGTACTTTTGTGACAGTTTAATTTCCTTAAGAGGCCTTATTCCATTTAAAATTTATTTTATACTTTACTTTATGACAAATACTTATATTGAAAATTTCAACGAACTCTTTGCAGTGAATTATACTTTTCTCTGAATTCTAGAAAGTAACATTTCATGCTTTCATTGCGTGCAGTCGAAAGTAAGTAAAAACACTAGTTTTCTGCGTGAATTTTGTCAAATTAGAGTTAGTTATTGAAACAAATAGTATCAATGAATAATTCAAACTGTAGGTCAAATATGTACCGATAAATTGCAATGGCCCTGTTCTAAGTAGTAACATTGATAATATGTGAAGAAACATGTATGATCACAGAGAAAAATGTCTAAAACAATCAGTATTTTTGAACGGATACGGAACCTTAAGACTAATTATTTCTAAGAAGCTTGCTAAGTAGATAACGCCTTCGTGCATTAAAATTTTGGAGGATTATCAACTCTTAAGGCCTTGCCAAGTTATGCCCTTTTGATATCGACTTCTTCCGCGACTTCATTTGCATGAAAAAATAAATCATCGATGAATATAATATAACTAAATAAGTCTGTAATTATATTTCGTATTTATTTATTACTTTAATTTTTGAATATTTCGGCCGCTATTCATACGTTACATCTAGTACGCCCACGGTCAAGCTGTTGTGCGCAGCTTGATATTATAAACTTAAAATCAGTACAGATATGATTCAGTATCGTTTAAAGACCATCAAATTCTTTCCGTTCCGATCCGTTGCGGGCCGTTTGGTGGTAATAGTAGGTATTTTACTCAAAGATAACGCTCTATTCAGCGCTTTCACCGCTCCGTAGAAATGACGAACTTTAGCGGCAATTTCTGTCAGCAGTCTAAGTGCAGTGCAGAGCAGTGATAAAAATTGCCAAGTGCAGTTCGAATAGGACATTCAGACATTTTAATCCCATAAAAAATAGAATCGAAACTCAAAAATAAATCAGCATGCCTATTAGACATGCCTCCAATAGAAAACTGGTCCAGCGAAGTCATTTCCAAGACTGCAAATGGATTTGACCCAATTCCCAAATACGGTTTTTATTTTACGCCCATGCTTTTTCAATAAGCTCGTGAAAATATAACGCCGCTGATTCGATCCGATGGGGCGGGAAACGCTATTGCGTTTAGGTATATTTACCTCCTTCCTAAATGTATTGACAGAATCTGCGTGGAACGAAGGTGATAACAAGCGCTGTTGTTTTTTTTATTAGCTGGTATCTGTGTCCCACTGCTGGGCAATGACCTCACCCCTCGATTTCCACAACTCCCTGTTCGGTGATATTTCAGTCCAATTATTTAGGAACGTGTCCAGGTCGCACAAGCGCAGTTAGTCGCACTAAATCGTAATAGGTCAGATATAGGCGAATTTCAATGCATTTTGGCTGCGCCCAACTCAACAGAGGCTAAAGCTGTATACACAATTGTATTAGATTATTTAAGTAAGTATGTGGATAGCCCGTAAATTGTAAGAGATATTATAAATAGGCAATAGGTAAGTAGGTTAGGTTACGATGGGGTTGATTGTTGAAAAAATGATTATTTTGTCAAGTTGTTCGACAAAACATATTATCTCTATTTTTCTCATGAGCTTGTAATTGTAAGAATGGTCGAAAATCAGCCCAGCTTTATTTAGTTGTAAAAAAACTGGCTAAGTTCTCAAGTATTGTTCGGATTCGCGCATGGAAAATTCTGTGCAACAATTACAATTTCAAGTGTAAGTATACCTGTTTAGGTTCAGAATCAGAACATAATAATAAAATTTTAAATTTATTTTGCAATAATCGTACCACGCTCTAAACGATGCTTTCACACAAGAGATTCGTTGGGACCTTTTAACACATTCACAGCCAGCAACATTATATGCGTTCACCGTCATACAAGTTTGTTCCTAGGCCACGCCCCCTGGCAGTGAATTCGTTAAGCACAGACAAATCGTTTAAACAAGACTAGACTATCAGACCGTCATCCGAAACCCTTTCTTCAATTCTTACCTATGTACATTTCAGTGTGTACTCTTCACTGCTACCCTGCTCCACGCCTTCACCGTCCCGCGCGTGGAGCAAGTCACAGCAGTCGCTAACCAACCAACCAAAGTACAGTCAGTTCAGCCAGATGAGCACAAGATCGACAAGCGTTTCATCGGGAGCACCATGTTGCTGATGAATGCTCTTCTGGGCGACGACGATTATTTCGATGAGTTTACTTTGAACGGACGCCGCAGGCCGTCGCGACGTACAATCCAACTTGCGCAGATGATCAGACAGCTGGCTGGACCGCAGGGGCTGACTCGCGCACAGGTATGATTCCCACTCATTCCAAACAGTAAATGGGCCAAGTTTTCTTTTGTTGTCGATTTTTTTTTCTCAGATCTAGCCATGGTAAGCCTAATTTACGCTATCCCACAATTATTTCTGCATTGAGTTTCACAAAATATATTACATAAATTGGCATATGGGTAGTTTTTATTTTTCTGTCGATTTTTTTATTTTTCGTAAGTTTTACTAAGTTTTAGTACAAAATAGGAATTTAAGTTACGAAATTTTCATACATATTGTGTAACTCAGTGGAAAAATTTATAGGACATAGTGTCAAATTGGGCTTACCATGGTCAGAATAAGCAACTTTATGAACTCACCAAATTTGATTAAAATCTGAGCAGCAAGATAAGCCCTGATCTCGACCATCAACTCTTAATTTTCTTCTTTCCGTCCTTCTTTCTCGTCGCATGGATATATAACTGATAACTGTTCTCAAAAGTGCTTTTGTTTGATGAGGTTACTTTAAACAATACAGGGATTTTCCGATGGGCTGTTGGACATTATTGCCATCATCTAAACTATAAGCTGTTGCTGGATTTCCTCTACGGATCAGTTCGTCTATCATTGACGACGCGTTTGGCTCGGTTTGTAGACACCTGCCTACTGAGTCGGCGGTCCCGGGTTCGAATCCCGGCCGGGGCAAATATTTGTGCAAATATTTGTTCTTGGGTCATGGATGTTATCTATATATGTATTTATATATTATGTATATCGTCGTCTAGTACCCATAGTACAAGCTTTGCTTAGTTTGGGACTAGGTCGATTTGTGTATGATTGTCCCTTAATATTTATTTATTTATTATTATTTATTATTGGTATTTATTAATTGAACGTATTTGTTACAGATGCAGAACATGCTACAGAATCTGCAGAACTTGCAGGCAATGCAGCAGCTGCAGAGTCTGCAGACAATGCAGGGCTTGCAGCAAGCCGTACAGCCACAAGCCGGCTAGAAATCATCTCTGGTTTATCATTTAAATTAAGTCGTATGACTTTCTACGTGCCTTGCCACACCAATATATCGACATAGAATGAATTGGTCGCCAATAAATCGTTTCTACTACAGCTAGAAGTTCTTACATCAATAGACCTTTTAGTGTGGGAATGCGATAAACGTCAGCAATGTAAACGGTACCCCTCATCTACGAGCTTATGATGGTTGTTTTTATCACGCGATGTACAAGTGACAAAGCATCCATCACGTTGTGACAAAATGTGAGTGACGAGTGTGAGTGACAGATGCTTTGTCACTTATTTATCGCGTGATAATCGCAACCATCATAGGCCCCCTGGCCATAGTGTGCAATACAGTTTCAACTTTTGATAATTTTAAAATCGCTAATTTGTTTTGAACGCATCAATATTTTTATAGAAAATCTCTTATTATATCATCGAATGGACATAGCTGTCCCTAGTGTAATCATTCATATTAAATAATTTTATGTTTTTTCTTTCATCTACCTACTTATTAATAGTAACTGGACCAAAAAATTATACTATATTCTAACTGAATACATTTTAGATCCTAACACAATTTTTTTTTTATCAAATTTGGCTTTTTTACACTTTTTTGGCGGCAAGTGACTATCATCAGTCGCTACACTTTTTAAGCACCATTATAGTATTAAAATCAACTGAAGCTTTAGCTATAGTAAAATAGTTTAATGCTGTCTCAAAAATGTCTTGTGATTTTGTGAAAACCGATTAAGCTTAATTCAACAGTGTATTGTTGAATTTATATTTTAATTGGTATAGATTTGTAGATAAGCTGACTGATTTTATGTAAAGTAATTTTTAAGCTGTTTGTAAATATGCTCAATTTGTAAAAAAACAATGTTTGTCTTAAATAGAATATGATTTTTTGTGCATTATTTATATGACATTTTTACTAATTTTCGTTTTTACCTAACAGCATGAAAAGGAGGCTTATTGCTCGTATTTACTCGGTCTTATTATGTATATCCACATTTATTAATATTTTTTAAAGGGCTTATTCTTATTTATACTTAATTAAATAATTAAACACTCCCGCCTACTATTTGTATATTTGTTTATTTCCCGATAGTATTGTCCTACTCTATCCTAATATTTTGCTACTAAATAATACCGCATTTATGTACCCGAAGGTGCTACGAGATCTTAAGTGAATTTGACAACGCCGTTGTCGCAGTGGTAAAGAAGCTGCCTACTGAGCCGACGCTCCTGGGTTTGAATCCCGGCAAGGGCAAATATTTGTGCCTGGGTCATGGATGTTATTTGTATCTAAGTATGCATTTATATATAGCTTCATTTTGCCTGTAAATCGGTGATTAAATGAAATTAAACGGTTGTTATTTATTTGCTAGTTTGCACGCAGTGCGTGTTTGTTGGTTTGTCTAAATTACTAAGTATTTTTGGATGTCGTGGTGCTTAGATAACTTTTACATATCGACGAAAATTGGTAGTTTAAAAATGTATGCCATTACAGAGCTTAGCATTGATTTAGATAATCTTTACATCTTTACGTGTCCCAATTAGTTGTAACATAATTGTAGTAACTAGGTATGTAGTTTTAAGTACAATAATTTACAAAAAAAATACTCATCTGTAGAGGTTCTTTTAGTTTCTTCTCAACAGCGGTCTCTTGTAAAATGCTGGTAGATTCAGGCTTTTAAAAGTTTCCCTGTAGCCCACTTACAAAATAGTGTTTGATTTTAATAAATAAAGTATTTAATTTGGTCTTTTTGACTTAAGTAGCTCGAAAAGCGGCCAAGATAAACGTTTGCCGTAATATGTCGGATGAGTTGTGAGCTAAAGCTCTGGTTTCCTTACTTCGTTTGTTCGTTCTGGTTTACTTACTTCATAGTAGTACGAAGTATGGAGACGGCCGCTATGTGACGGCACCGCTATCCTGGGAAACCTGAGCTTAAGACCACTATAGAGTGGAAGCCCAAAAACTCGAATCGGAAACGTGGTAGACCTCACCGGAGAGTGGCGAGACGACTTGGATGTCTTCTTGATGGATTGGCCAGAAATAGTCTTAAGTCGAGATCACTGGAAGAAAAGGGGTAAGCCTTTTGCCCGGCAGTGGCATATTACGGGTTCAATATAATATAATCATTTGATTTTCATTTTATGTCATTCTTTCATGCAAAAATCATGTCTTTTCAGGTAGCAATAAATGAGACTTGCGGCCTATGATGGTTTTGTTTATCACACGATAAATAAATAACAATGCAGCCGTCACTTTTCAGAAGTATCTAAGTGTGATAGAGAGAGACATATGCTTTGATTTCAAAAGCTATTGATGAAATTAAACAATCTATGATACGATAGTCGACGGAACATGAGATAATATTGTCTTGGTATTGCAACATTTTATACTTCCTTCAGAATTAACAGTTTCACGGACACAATTCCATAACGTCACGTCTACAGACGAAATTTCGTATCTTGCGATTCCTGAGACGCGTGTTACGGCACTAACGGCCACTGACGAAATCGTGCAAGCAAATGCTCCGTCCATAGACGTAGTGTCACAACACGAGGTCCCTCAATGTGTAAGAGAGAGAGGTAACTTGTATCCGTGAACGTGAGTATCCTATATCAACTCCGAAACTTTTTCCCATCAGTAACCTTTCGCCAAATTTTAATTTGTCCAAAAGTATTTTTTTTCCTGTAACCCGCAATATTTTCAGGATTTTATGACCACAGTAGTAATAGTAATAGAATAAAAACATCCACAACATCGCAAATAAGCTGTAATTTATGTGTCAAAATGCGCACGCATCGATTTGCCTAAATCGATACTTAAAATAATGACTGCAAATTGCTAAGTTTCGAAACTGGTAAACACAAGCATCATTCTTATCTACACCATTGTGGAAGAAGCTACCATCATGAAATTATTTTTGGTATGTATTTTTATGTTAATTTACTATTATTTTTCAAAAAATATGAATCTGTAAAAAAAAACAATGTCTATTCCAATCCGAAATCCGTAAAAAGCGTTAATCAATAGTTCAAACTACCTAGTCTCACTACATCTCAAACGTTTACGGAATTGTTAACGCCATCACGAAGCTATATCGTAGGTATTGTAGTTTTATGCCTTTTTATATTTATTATTAACTTCACTTGTAACTTTGTCCATTAGTTAGAAGTCAAAGTTTAGATTTATATGCAGTTCACGTGAGAATTAAATTATTTGGTATCTTGGAGTTGTTCTGATAATGGAGACAACACACAATTAATTTAAAAAAAGAATTAATAAATAATTTTATACACGATAAAACACAATAATAATGATATTAATCGGGAACGGGTCCCAGCAGGCCTACAGCCACAGCAGTTTTTTCCAAGGGACCTCTACGTGTTGGATCCATAATCCTACGCAAGCCTTCCAAAAGACCGGGACATACTCGTAGAGACCGAGACATGACAACGAGAAACAAATATTATCAAAACAATCGAAATGGCATCTCCCTGTACGGATCGTCTACAGGCTGACTAATAATAATATTTCTCGACACCGACCATGTCAGGGGTAATCAGGGTTTATCAGTTGTTACCTAATAACTTAAAGTGAAATTTACTCTAAGGGTTAAATACTTCTTTCCCAGGTTCTTCTAGCAACCGCTTACGCCTCCGGAGCAGCCATCGGCTCCGAAGGCATCGGCTACGACCACATCGGCTACGAGCCCATCGGCTACGAGCAGCCTGCCTTCGACCGCTACAGCTACGGCTACGGCAACCCTGAAGACTATGCTAAACGGGGATCCGGCCTCATCCAAGTACCAGTCCCCTACGTCATCGGCCGCCAAGGAATCGGCTTTGATAAGAGAACCGCCTACGCGTATGGGTTCCGTATGCCCCTGACCCTGGAACTGCTGGAGGTGCTGAGAAGATATCCGGAATATCAGAAAGTTGTGAAGGTGTGAAATTATCCGATTCCTTTAAGTACATGTAAACTTATCATATTATGAACATGATAGATGCATTGAAACTTATTGCTGGCATACGACATTCAGTAGCAAAAATAATGAGTTTGTTAATCTAACTAGTAACACAAAAATTATCTTCTCCTTTTAAAAAAAAAAAAAATCTATATTTAACCTGATAGAATCTTCCTTAAGCAGCCTTTTTGATCGTCATTCCAACACGCTGGACCTGTTCTTCTGGTATAGCAGATCTTTACAAAAAAATTAAATCACGCATTTCGATTAATCTGTCTTTTGACCTTTTCAAGACCTGGGCCTAATGAAGGTTGCTTTTGTGACGCGATAAATAAGTGAGTAAGTGTCATTTTTTTTCCTGCGAGCATGAGTGTCACTGACTGACAGATGCTTTGTCACTTATTTATCACGTGATAAACGCAACTATCATAGCCCCCCCCCCCCCCCCCCGGTTATACTAAAAATTAAGCGATAGAGCAGTCTTTTTTTGAGTTACCTTTTACTGGGATTTGGATCTTTTGAAAGGTTCGGGCATACAGACTGACATAGTTTTTTGTACTCTTTCTGGGATCTTGAGGTCTTTTTCTAAGCATGCGTTTGAAATACGGTTTTTTCGAATTCCATTTTATTACTAACCAAATCATAAATTTTGCTATGGAGTGTTCATTTTTTAAGCCCTTCTATAGATTTTTTGAAGAGTTTAAAAGATTTAAGCCCAGTTAGTGTTCAGTTAGTGTTATTCTCTATCACCATTCATAATATTATAATAATAAAATGTATTTGTTATTTCTATAAATAACTTAATTCTCGATTCAATAGTAATATATAGAGGTTTCAAGGAAAGTAGTTTTATTTTCAAAGTACATTTATATTATGAATATTTGCTTAATGTTTATATAGGAACGAAAATCTATGCTTTGATCAGGATTCGAACCCACGTCCCCACGGTGTTCCGGGCCAGACGGGTGCATTACCAATTATGCTATCAAAGCCACTAGCCAAAGCATCGATTTTGTCAACCAGTTGCTTCATTTCTACATGCCTCAGGGTGGCATTGTAGCGCCATCGACCGTAAAGATTATGTCTTGTCTAACAGTCGTAAGTACGAGTACAATATGGCAAATGTCCTGAGGTTTGACAAGACATTTGCCATCTAGCCTGCTTGTCAAAAATATTAGTATGAATTATAAGATTCACGGTACCATCTGTTGGAACAGTATAAGGACCTTAAGTAATAAAGTTGTATGCAATGATGATCTACGAATTATAAGTAAGTATACGGTTAAGTAAAATAAATGACTAAACAAAATGGAATGGCGTTGGTAAGTTTCACGGATGGCTAGGCTCGCGTTAACGATTACAATTAGTGTTTCCAGTTGGTATCGGATGGTCGGTTTATCAATTAGCTATCGATAATGAGCGCACGCATAGTTAAAGTTATAACCAGTACTTTAAGTATCTATTTAACTAAGTACATCTACTTATATCAGAATATCCGATCGGCGAATTAGGTGTACCGAAAGCGATAAAAATATCAAACTGCGGGCCTATGATGGTTGCTTATCACGCGATAAATAAGTGATTAGCCATTTTCACCGTGAAAAAGTGTGTTTAACTTCATGGTTGTTGTACAATTATTGCTTTGTTAAATTATGAGGATTAAGAATACAATTTAAAAATTTCTTTTGCCTGAATTCCAGCCTGAACTATGAACGAGCTGAATACCGCGTAGGCATGAAGTTGTAAGACTGGCTCATTAAACTGTGCGTGCCGCTTTCGCTTCACGTGCATAAGGCCGCTACTAGGCACAAGGGCATCGGATGTGGGTGTTAGTGCAGAAGGTCGCTACGCTTTAGACTATTTATGAGCAAGGTATATACTGTTGTATATGTAGTAAGTACTGTACATGTTGTATGTACGTCAGCATCAAATTAGCTGAACTTTACGCATGCAATTAAATTTGATACTTTTGATGGGTGTTATGATACGAGCATAAGGGGCCATTAACTGAATTTGGCATTTCTACCAAAAAATCCTATTAGGAAATCTTGTGACTGGGTAACAAAGACTAAAACACTATTTAAAAGGTCTCTTTTGATTTTCGCAAAAATCACCGAAGACGGTTTTATTGGTATTGTTTGTGTAAAATGCGTTTCAATTGGTCGTGGACGTGGCGGCAGGACCGACAGAGAGTGTGCCACTGCGACCGGCAATGAACGCGCGCCGATTTTGCTCCGGCAAAGACACCCTTTATTCACCCATTTTTCGGGCAAAAAAACATTTATAAAACAATGTTATTAAAAACCATTTTTTGAAAATTTTTGAATATTATAATGTATGTCAAAATCTACACAAAGAAAATATAATTCTGTGATGGCATAGACCGTTTAACAGTAAACACTTTAAGGAAAATAATAACGGTCTCCTTTAACCGATTCCTAAAAATGACAAACACGTCAGAGGGATTTACCACGTTAATGATTTTTTAATAGATAGATATTAGCAACATAATAACTGATCCACCATTTCGCCGCTGACCCACGACATGGCCTCTCCTATTAAGGTATGTTTCTTATATTTAATTTAATTTTTAACTACGGTTAGTAGCCCAAGTAGACAGGTCTAGTACATCTAATTTAAGTTGTATAAGGGCTGTATAAGCGCCTATGCAGCCTGTGCGCTACTTGGAAGCATAAACGATTTTATTTTAATCATTCGTCGCGATGAATCGACGCGTCGATAAAAACAATGTCTGTTCCCTTAGGTAAAATTAGTCATCGACTTTTAGAGAATATTTAACTAAAGACTGATATACGTCCCATAGGTTTCATAAAAAAAAAGTATTCCTATAACACAGATAAATATTTTAGATTGTTTACTATTACAAAAATCATAAAGGAGTACATTAAGTTTTTGATACAATTTATTTTAAGATACTTAAGTTAAGGTTATCATTTTCAGATCATCCTAATTATTGCCTGCGTGTGTCTAGCAGACTGCCGATCGCGTGGAATATTCCTCAAAAATCCATCAAGACTTGAAAATCCCCGAATCGAAGAAGTAAATACAAGCAATGTTGATCACAAAGATATCGCTATCAAGAAGAATGATGCAGATTTAGGGCTCCCAGAAGTCAAAACAGGTCATGATGCAGACGCTATTGTCTTTCCAAGCGATGACTACAAAGTGTATCCTGATGCTAATAAGATAGTCAGTGATATTCTTATTGCAGTGGATAATAATAAGCAAAGGAATGACTCAAATAACAGGATTAATAACGATAAAACTGTGCCAGTTCCTTTATTATCAATAGTAGTGCCACCAATAGAAGCAAAAGAAGTATTCACAAATCCAATCGTGACAACAGATGTAGAAGAAGTTACTTATAAACCTTTAGACGAGAAATACATTGACAAAGAAAATATTCCAGCAGACCCGAAACAAATTCAAGACACCACAGAAAATAAAACTATGATTGGTAATGAGAGAAATGAAATTATAACACGTCACGGTATTGAAGGTGAGAATAACAATAACAGCACTTCAAACTCAAATGAAACAGTGCCAGATTTTTCAAGCAGATTTGGAGTATCGAACAACTATATGCTTGTCCCTGTAAATAATGTACAAAGCTATACACCAATACAGCCAGTTCCCAATGGACCTGTTTCGAACGTACAGGGTAATCCCCCACAGTCATATTTAGTTAATTATGATCAGAGCAATACAATTAATCCAGTGGTCAACAATGTTGGAGCTAATCCACAATATTCTATGCCTAACGCAAATGTTGTATCAAATATTGGAACAAATCCACAATACATTGCAAATGCAGATATAACACCAAACATGTACGCTACGAATACAAATGTAATTGGGACAAATAATGTAAATTACAATGGTCATCTCGCCCTCCCGCAGGGGAATGGTAACTATGTACCAATAAATGTACCAAATACGTATATCATCAATGGACAATTGTTTGCGGCTGTGACTGTACCGAATAACGTGAATGTACCGAATAGTTTGTATTTTGTGAATCCGCAAGTGTCTGGATATCAGGTGGCGAATAATGTGCCTTTGTATCAGTTGGTGTCGGTCAATCCAGTTGGCAATCAAGTTTTGAATAATGCTCAAGTTGGTACAATAAATTGATTAAATTGTTACGTTGTTTTATTGATTATTTACTAAGCAGAACTTAATCCCTGTAGTGTAGCCTACTTTTTATTTACTGTGATGGATTAAAAAATATCCTATTTAAACGTGTTTGGTTGTCCCTCCATTCTTCAACCAAAATTGTTACATTTGTCCGTTTTGGCGTATTTAAATATCAAGATACATTCGATAAATGACTAAATATACAATTTACTAAGCAAGTATCATCTACCTCGCTTCCTCATGACTGAGGGTCGGTCGTGTCCATTTGCGGTCGTTATTTTTAGAAGCAAAGCTCTTCAATCCACACGGTTTTCCGCCTTCCGGATTTACGTCTGTAGAGTTTCCTGACAGGCTTCTTTCACGGCATCGGTCTATCGAGTCGGTGATTTTCCACGGGCGCTTTTTCCTTCCACGTGGCCAACTACAATGAGCTTTTCCAAACTATCTGGCTCGCGTCTAGCCACGTGACCGAAGTACTGCAGGGTCCGCTGGAGGCAAATAGCCGATAAGCGGCACTTGATCTTCAATTCGGCTTAAGACAAGTATAGGTGCTATTAAAATGTTTTTATTTTTTATTCTTTTTATGTCATAGGGGGGCAAACGAGCAAACGGATCGCCTGATGCATCACTAGAGGAGTCACAAGTGCGTTGCCGGCCTAAAATATATATTCTTGTATCAGGTAAAAAGATGTGTGTGTGACCTCAATTTTCAAAATACCTATCATGGACCAAAATTGTATTTAACTATATAACGGACGAACCTGACATGTATTTTTCTGAAAGACATCCCTGAATAACATCTTAACATTATATTTCAGGACATCGTAACGGAGATGCCACGACTTTGCGTGACAGCGGCAGTGGCAGCGGTACGTGTGTCACGCTCACTCGTTATGCCGCCGCGCTCGGATCTCTCGCTCAACCGCTTGCTGCGCCGCTGCTCTCACATCTCCGTTATCCCCCGTCACCCAGCCGCCATCAATCTCCGGGCATGAATCACTTACTTACCTCCTAAATGCCATTCGACACCCGCTGATTTCCTCCGAGACACACCTTATGGAGAATTTACATTTTCACTTCACATTCAACTGTTTTCTAGAATAGTCTAAAAAAATGGTCTACGCACCAGCGTACATCTTCGAGCTCATATGGAGTGCAGTGGGCCGTGAATGGCGTAGCAGCACGGCCCACTGCACTAGCTTTCTGCGTTTCTGCAGCTGTCCCTGATGAAGAACTTCATATGACTTTGAAACATGTCGGGCCGGTCCTAACATTTTTTATGTGAGTTTAAACCGTTTCTATAATTATTAAACTGGTTACTTTTGTTTTTTTTTTTAAATATGTTTGCCAAATTATCATATCCCAAAAGAAATTCGTAGAATTTCATTTGCCAAATGAAATTTTTCAATGAAATTTGACGAAAATAATTTTGCCAAAACGCCAAGATCCCTTATTAAACATTATACTTCAGGCCATCATTAGCCCGCGTCACCCAGCCGCCATCAGTCCCCGGTCATGAATTATTTACTTACTAAATGCCATTCGACACCCGCTGATTTCCCCAAAGGCATTTATGGAAAAAAGTAATCCCACCAAAAACATTCTGTAAAAAACTAGCCAAGTCTCGATGGAGCTGCTTGTTTATCTCTAAAAAGTAATGAAATCTAAACAAAGTTGTACCAAGTCTAAGGTTTCTTACTGCGATTTCTTTATTATTATAGTTAATGTTGTGTGACTTGGCCGTTGAAGGGTACACAAGGGTAGGTACAAAACCAGGTGCTCCATGACACCATTGCACCAATCTGTCGCCAGAACCGCTACAGGTAAATTTTGTTTACACGTAATGTTACACGTAATGTATCCAGAGGTTCTCAAATAAGGGCCTGAAAATGCGGCAAAATGGTTCCAGTAAAGGATGGTACGGCAGTGTTTGCTTCGCGCTTAACTTGGCGGGGGCACAGCCGTGCCCCCAATTTTCACTTCACACGGCGGTCACAATACGAGTTTAAACTTTAAAGGCCTATCACACTTGCGATTTGCGAGCGAATTTTGTATAAAGATGATCGCGCAGCGAGTTTGAAACTCGCTCGCAAATCGCAAGAGGTCTGAACTTGAATCGGTATTGGAATTCAGTTTTTATTGGACGTTCAGTTGAAAGTAATGATGCACGTACTTACTGGATTAATGAGCGACCTATTTTAATTTGTCTGAACTGTCATCATTCCCTTGCCCTTATTTCGTTTACTTCCTTCTTACTCATATCTTTCACGCAATCTATCCATCTTTTCTTTGGTTTTCCTCTTCTTCTATATACGTCCATATTCATGATTAATGCTTCTCTGGTTACATGGCTTTCTTCTCTTCGCATCATCTATTTCTTTAGACAAATTTGTCTGAATTGTACTTATTTCATTTGCAGTTTTCATTGTTACTAAAAAGAACTTGAACTTAGTTCCGGAATCGAACTAACACTAATTTTGAAATCCTACACAATCGATATCTAAATATTTAGATAAGTACTCGATTCCCGAGTTGAGTACAAGTTTTTTTAAATATTTAAATGCAGTTTTCCTTGTTACTAAAATGGATGACATGGTTTTTAAGAACAGATCTACGTACGTCTTATAGTTTTAAATTTTCTCATACTGACCGATCTAAATATTATACATATATATAATAGGTATAGGCCCTTGCGTCTATTGCAGACGATTTATAGCGTAATGTTCGGGAGGATCTAAATGTTGCGCCCTGTATAGCCGAGGTATCTCTGTAATGCCAATATAACCGGATATAACCACGCACGTGCCAATTACCCACGGCTCGGGTTGCATCCACTTCCGGTTGAGAGGACTTCCGGAAATCGAGCCCCAGACAAACAACGGTGGATAGACACGTCAATTTTGATGCGGGTATCTCTAAATACTAACTCGTTCATCATCTCACGACAGGTTATGCGGTTCAGTATTTATACCGTAAAATAAAATAAACTCTAATATTTAAACCAATGATACAAAGAAGCATAAGGAATAATTGAAATGTGTAACTTGGCGGAAGATACCGGGGAACACGATTTCTTTGTGCTTTGAACTTTGTATCAATTGTTTAATATAAAAATTGTGGTGTGTAGTTGTGTACCCGTACCCACATTAAGGGCGGTCGCCCACGGTGACTTTTTGTAGCGATGCAGTAGCGATGCTGTCGCGCGTTCGCATAGATACAGTCGCAATGCGGTCGCTAGCTGTGTGCCCTCGCCCACATAACACGATTCAGTCACGATGCAAACGCGATACCGTCGCGCTTCTGTCGCGATGCAAACGCGATTCAGTTCTTCACTACCGCGCCACCCTCCGTCTGTTCCCTCCCCGATGTCGTCCGACACGGTCGCGCGTTTGCATCGATACAGTCGCGATGCTGTAGCGCGTTAGTAGTGTGTTGGCATCGCTTCCGTAGCGCGTTGAAAATGCGACTAACGCGTGTTAGTAGTGATGCTGTCGCGCGTTTCGTAAACGCGCGACTGCATCGCCACAAAAAGTCGCCGTGGGCGACCGCCCTAAAAATGTGAGACATTACATGTTTCATATTTTTTTAAATACCTATTTTATTTCGAAATTCAATTAAGTTCATAACTCCTGCTCCATGAACCAAAAAACATCCTGTATAGTAGTAATATGTGGGGCTCAGCTAGCGATTTTCTAGTAATAACCATACCCGGGGTTTTCGGTGCACGATTTGACGCCTACTGTCGGCCTAGTGTTATAGTACATTACTGCAGACGCCGGGAAATAAGGGCTTGCCGGCTGAGTAGGTATAGACGGCCAACCGTTAGGGAGGCCGGATAGTGATACGAAGCCGGCAAGCCCATTTCACGGCTAAGGCATGTATGGTGCTTTTCTCAAACATATACAATGAAATAAAAAATACACCACTCAAAAAATAATTCAGCTGTTCAGCCAGCTCATGAACACGACGCCATGTTTACATTAAATTAAGAAAAAAAATACTTCCCGGCCTAGGCCTAATTTTGTATGAAATTCCTTTACAGTTCTCTCGAATTGTTCCGCCCGAAACTTGACATTTCGAAGCCTGTTTTAACGTACGTTATGACGATATTTCATTGCATGTTTGAGAAAAATCATTGATACACCGAAAACCCTAAATAGGCTACAGTAATAACGCACGACATCGATAGGACCCTCGCCGGCATCTACCGCCTATTAATCAACAGCTCCGGCCCCTATTCTGTAGCGGCCGTAAACTCATTAGCCATCGACACGGGGTCACAGGGCCCGGTATCAACACGTGTAGCCCTTGTCACTTTAATGCATGTCAACAAATTGAATATGGGTCATATAGGTGTTTACATATTTACCTATAGTTTTTCCCCGCGGCTTTGTTCGTGCGGAAGGATGAAATATAACCAAAAAACTTAAGTCCTGTTTAGCTCTCTTATTAAAGAATATATTTATAATTTGTAGCCTATGTCCTACCAACGCGTGTAGCCCATGTCACTATTCACAATACAATACTATAGTGACTGCGAGCTGAAGAGATTACGAATCGGTTTCAAAATGGCTAAAATATGATTGTTTTTAAATGTTCAACCTTCATATTAGAACTCTCTCTCTTCCTAGCTATTAAACCACATGTTGGTGGCAGCTTTCTATTTTGCTTCTCCACCTTGCCCTGTCCTCGACATTGTCTTCGGAGACTTGACGCTCACTCAATATCCTTATGCACTACTTTCCACCTCGTCGGTCTGCCTCTGGATCATCGACCGGGGATGGAAAGAAGTGCCAAGTTCCCCAAGTGGTCGGATGGTCGCCGTTTTAAGTGACCAGCATTCTCATTTCAGCAACTTTGATGGTATGCACGTGCCTTTGAGTTGCAGCCTACGTCTCGCTACTATACATAAGAATCTCTTATGCTCTTATGATCTTCTATAGTCTTATTATGATCTTACATATCAAGCCTTTGAGTTTAACTGGCATTCTCTTGTCACATGTAGGTAACACCAGCTAAAACTAAATCGACAAGAAATATTCACAGAATACTTGCAGCCGCACAATTTACTTTTTTGCTATTAGAATTGTTTACTTTTTTGAGTCCCCTTTTGTGAATTGGGACTACCGCCAGCGTCGTAGATCTTACCTACTTAGGTACTTGTAAAAGGGCTCTGAAGGATAAATAAATAAAGTATATTTAAGAGACGAACATACACAAATCGATCTAGACCCCAACTAAGCAAAGCTTGTACTATGGGTACTAGACGACGGTATACATAACATATAAATCATATAATCCATGACCCATGAACAAGTATTCGAGTTCACTACACAAATATTTGCCCTGGCTGGGATTCGAGCCCAGGACCGCCGGTTCAGTAGTTAGCATCACTACAAACTGAGCCAACCGCGTCTTCGGATAATTATAGGATTTCAATTTTACCATAGGTACTGCAGTGAAAAAGAGTCAGGACTACACGAATTTTCCTTTTCAATGAAACAAACATTCGAGATAAAATTTCATTTATTTTTTGATTTAAAAAATAACAGAATAAAATACATTATCTATTCAAATTGATAAAACAAGCTTAGTTTTGAACAAAACTAATGCATATTGTGCTTTCGCTTTGAGTTTGATAGTTACATAAAAAAATATTACTGTCGGTGGAAAATTAAAAAGGGAATCCGCGACTTTTTCTAGAAAGAAGAGGTTTCAGATATCAGATGTAATCGGTAAAATTATTCTCCACTTTCTCCAGTTACCCATAGTAATTATTAAAGTCTAGTACCTACTTACTGCTTAAGTTTTGGAACATTTCGAGAACTTTATTCCAATTATTTTTATTATTTTCTTCGCATAATAGAACATTTTTATTCAAAAAATAAAAATTGTGACTTTAGTAACACTGATCCTATAACATGGAGTTCGTAT
Organism: Apotomis turbidana; assembly: GCA_905147355.2. Lineage (NCBI taxonomy): Eukaryota > Metazoa > Arthropoda > Insecta > Lepidoptera > Tortricidae > Apotomis > Apotomis turbidana. Next base: position 19,171,299 of record LR990299.1, read on the forward strand.
AGCACGGCTAACAAAGTTTAACTAACTAAGCTCCGTTAACTGAGTTAGCTTTAACTAAGCCCCAATTGAAAACTGCCGCTATTAGGACAGTGGTTCTCAAAGTTAACGGCTTGCATGCATGCAATTATGTACATATTTAAAACATAGGATTATAGAAGAGAGGACGCTTAAATCAGAAAAATACATGTCTATTGGAAATGCACCAACCCCTCATATTTTAGGTACTTATTATTAATATTAGTTTTATAGATATATGTATTTGTAATTGTAATATATATGGATTTACAGTACAATAGATTCATAATTACCCAAATCTGTGTATAACCAACCAAAAAGTCGCTTCACTTTCCCTTTTTAATTTTCACCATTTCAACAATTCCGAGATTAAAACACGCAACTAAGTTTTTTAAGCTAAATAACAAAGTCAATTTCAAAATCCTTATACAATTATGTACAGTCAAATTCAGTCGGATGTTTTATATGTGTCGATATGTTTTTCTCTACAAATAGCACTTTAATACAATTATATATAGAAAACAAGATCATTCTGAATTAATAATTATAGCTGCCGGCAAACTTTTAGAGCATAACCTTGACTGCGCAGTAGCTGATTTACGTACAAATGTACATGCGCAGATCTGCCATTTTTCTTTTAAAAGTTTGCCGGCAACTATACTGACTCAGATGGTTTCACACAGAAGACCATTTAATATATTTCTGAACACAATTATGTTTCTAAAAATATAGTAGTAATTTATTAAAAACAAATCTCATGCATGCATCCAAATATTATATCCACAGCGCAGGTTTCGTCATAAATACAAAATGAGCATCCGTAGCAACCATCATCAACCACCATGTTTCTAAATGTTTAAAATGTGGGTTTTGGACTTGAAGCCAGTACCATTGGATTACCTCTCTCAACCTTTCGACCAGAGCTTACGCTTTTTTTCCCATCCGTTTGATCCCCGTACCAATGTTTTTAGAAAGGTATTTAAGTTTTTTTTGCGTGTTTTTTTTGTATCAATTTAAATACTATTTGTAAAGATAACGCGAGACACCGTTAACATTCCGACTAATGAATATAATTAATATATAATAATATTAATAATATAATGTCAATATTAAAAGCGATACGCCTACTCTATCACAACGTGGAAAGGCAATTTTAAAATATTTGGACCATTCGCTTGCAAGGAAATGTAAACTGAGCCGCGGCAGCCGAGAAACATTGTTTTTTAATTTTGATTATAGTATATTTTCAATAAAACAACCAATAAAAATTGGTTAATACCAAAATATTACTCTAAAAATATAACAAACGGTTAAAACTTATAGAATTGTTTAGTACAAAACCATGGTGTTTAGATAAAAGTAAGTTTTAATGGGGATGCAAAAATGATGCTTTTAAACTAAGCTTATTGATTTTTCTGCTGACCGTATTAAATATGTTTTGCAGACCGTTTAATAATAATAAGTTGATGAAAACGTCGAAACGCCTGCATGTATAGGTACAGTTTATGTGAAACTCTAAACCTACATTATGTCAATTGAAACTGACAAAGGTTCTTACGCGAGTCGTGTACTTTTTCTTGAAGTTATCAAATTGTTCAATCATTCCTAAATTAAGAATAGCTAAAATCGATAGATGCTGAAATGCAGACACATCTTCATTCATACCAAGACTGAAGCTAGTTTTTATATAATATTAGAATAACTTTTCCACATTCAGAACATTCTGAACCCAGACTTCTGTAGTAGCTTGAAAAACTATCCGGCCCGCAACTTTGACATCAAACGGCGATTCGGAGAAAGTTCGCAAAGAGCAACTAATTCCTGTCTTTGATGTGGTCGGCGGCTGGGAATTACGACAGTCCTGTCCGACAAAGGTATGTTTGTAACTGGAGTTAACGAGCGAACATTATCACAGAAATAGCAGCGTTAGACTTGTTGGGTCTAAACCTAAATAAATTTTCATACCAATTTACCGTTTAAATTTTTTTTTAAGGTTAATAAAAACTACAGGGGGCCGAAGAGCTGGCAGCTTCCTTGCACAACGCATTAGCATTACGATTCAGCAAGGAAATGCTGCCGCGGGGGAATAGTTTTTTGCATTTTTAGTTATTTATTTTAGGTATGTAAATGTTTCATGTATTATAAGTTAGTTTAAGTATTTTTTTATATTAATAACTTGCAATAGTCCATTTATTATACTCAATAACTTGCTTTGAAATTTAAACATACAATATAAACACACTTTTCATTTTACTTTCTCAAGTCGATGCTATGCTTTTTATGTTGTTACCTTAGTACGATGTAAATAAATAAATTTGAAAATGTTGAAATCTTGAATCCTACCGAATGGACCACATTCTGTAAAATTGTAATAATGGGGTCCATGAAGAATCGATAAAGCTCTTCAATTGCCGTAAACACACGTAAATAAATTTCGAAGTTTTTCTTCCAAATTTCGCTCAAATTGCATTGAACATCGCAGCTAGCTGATTTATTATTTCGTTAATGTAATTCTTCTAGGTAACATTGTTTAAGTTTAACTACATGAGAAATAGCCAAATTGTGTTTAGCAGTAACCAAAAAAAAATTTTAACAAAAAAAAGAACCGACTTCAGTAAAACTAAAAAGCCGAAAATAACCCGTTCAAGTACAGATTACATTTGACTCACCCTTTGAAGTCGGTGCCAAACCTCACGTAAACTTTAATATATAAATATAATAACTGAGTGGTTGTTATGTTGTTATTATATTTATATATTAAAGTTTACGTGAGGTTTGGCACCGACTTCAAAGGGTGAGTCAAATGTAATCTGTACTTGAACGGGTTATTTTTGGATTTTTAGTTTTACTGAAGTCGGTTCTTTTTTTTGTTAAAAATTTTTTTTTTCGCTTTTTAGTGATTCATATGAAATACTTATGGCGGGGTGATCAGGGAGGTCTTGAAGGAATGCATGTCGTTTTAATTATCTCCTAACTCCTAACCGTTAAGGAGTTGTACCTTCCATCATCAGTTCAGCATTGGAAGATGATGACTACCATATGCAAATACTTAAATAGTTTTAGAAAATATATGAAAAATATTATGACTGCCTATAAAATTTCAGGAATTCCTTCGATTCCTCATGGATCTCGTCATCCGATCTTCACCAAAATTTTATGGGACCAACCTTGAGATGTCTCTTCATGAACCTAAAAAGAATTTTCCAAATCGACTCATAAATGACGGAGTTATGAGGTAACAAACATTAAAAAAAAAAAAAAAAAAAAAAAAAAAAAACATACAACCGAACTGAGAACCCCCTCCTTTTTTTGATGTCGGTTAATTATGCAAATTTTACACTATTTATTTTGGTTACACTAGTAATTTGGAAGAAAAAAAATTAAAAGGAATAAGGCCTCTTAACTTGCCCGCATTTTGTCCAAGTATCAACAACTTATTTATCCAATAACCTAATTACGTAATTTCTATGCTACTTTACTTTCTATTTTCCTTGTTTCTATCGTCAAACTGACAAACATTTAGAAAAAAAAAACAATTCATAAGCAAAAAAAAAAGATTTTTATAAAGATGGTAAGTAAAAATGGGGTTTAAATAAATTAAAGCAAATGTTCTCTTGAATTACAATCAAAAACATGTTTCTGGCTGCCGCTAGCTTACAAAAAGGATCTAAATCTAAGCTCAGACAGGTCTACTGGGCCTCGTTAAACGCAAAATTAACTCGAAACACGGGTTTTTTTAAGGATATGAACGTTGCCGTTTTACTTTTGCTTGTGGCTATCGTTTTAATATACGTAAGGATAACCTGCACCAAGATACACGGCCCTGCCTTCGGGCGCGATTTTGGAGTGCGTTGGTAGCCACCCAGAGCGGCACACGCGAATAATAATATTGTGCTGTTGAGAGAACGTCTTGATGATTAGTTGAGTAAGGTTGTAAAGGTTGTAATGACGACTATGTGTCCACAGGTGTCGCGTTTTAATCGAAATTCGTACTGTTTGTCTCTCCAATTTATTATTAATAATGAGAGCTCATATCGTATTTGAACTCATATATCGTCGTCCCTCTCTCTCATATAAATCGTTATGGAGATAGCGAATCTTCAAAAGAGCCTTGACTCTAAGCCAACATTAAAAACCCGTGTTCGCCGAAACTTTGACTTCGACAAGGTACTAATCATACACTTACATTAACACAAGATAAGGAATGTGGATGCGTTGTGGGACCCTGTGGCGTTCAAATTCGATTATCAATTAAAGCTCACTTGTGAACTGAATTGGTCTGTGAGATAAGTGTTGATAAGGTGCCAACTTGTTAACGCGGAGGCTTAGAGGGCTAATCGACTCTAGATTGTGTCACAGTGTATCTATAAAACAGTAGGACTGGACTGTTTATACAATACTAGCTGCGCCCCGCGGTTACCCGCTCATTCCAAGGGAACATTACATGTTTTCGGGATAAAAAGTTACTTATATGTTAATCCAAATTCTCAACTACCTCTATACCAAATTTTATCATAATTGGTCAAGCCGTTTAAGCGTAAAGAAGTCACTAACATACACTTAAACACACTCATACATTTTCGTCTTTATAATATTAGTGTGATTTAACAACCGATAAAAAAGAGGCATGTGTCTATTTGTGTCTGTCTGTGGCATCGTAACTCTCAAACGGATGAACCAATATGAGTATGATTTTTTTATTGATGATTCTTTAGCTATATGTGGTTGAAAAAAATAAAAACAGTCGTTTTCAAAATATTCAGCTCTTATTAGAACTAGTGTCATAATGTCTATGAAAATAAGTACTATATACAATAAATAAATATTATTTGACAATCATACACAAATCGACCTAGTCCCAAACTAAGGAAAGCTTGTACTATGGGTACTAGACGACGATATACATAATATATAAATACATATATAGATAACATCCATGACCCAAGAACAAATATTCGAGTACAATGAGTACAATGTATATAACAAATTTGGGCGAATTGATTTCATTGTTCGTCCCTGAATGTATTTTAGTCAATGTGGGGATAGTGATAGTAGCGTGTCAGTAATATAAGTAAAATAAAATATTGTACAACAATTAAATCACAATATATTATAAGTATATAAATAAATTTTCAATATAAAAAATATCGTAAGGTGAGGCCGCGGTGTTGAATATGTTAAATAGCCGCATATCTAAGACATTCATATAAAAATACGAACTTTTAACGAATGACGGCAGTATTGACCCTTACATTAAATTAGAATATTTTAATCCAACCATCGCCGCATCGGGGGACCATAACGTATCCATACTGTGTTGAGACGACAATTTTCGGTGACGGTTTTATGACCTACTGTAGCTATAAATACACTGTGACTCAGTTCGCAACTAACTTCACACGAAAACAAGAAAAGAACTAATTCTACTCTCTTATTCCCTTTCTTTTCTTCATTAACTGTATAAGTTTTTGTGTGCGTTAACGTAGCGGATCTGCCTTTGGATTACTTTTGCTAAAAGGGTATGGCATAAAAATAAATACGAAGTACAATAAACCGGACAAAATTCGACGTTTCTTATGCTTCACACCCGAGATATATCTATATAAGCGATGAGCTCAATTTATTAGGGTTCCGTACCCGAAGGGTAAAAACGGGACCCTATTACTGAGACTTCGCTGTCCATCCGTCCGTCCGTCCGTCCGTCTGTCACCAGGCTGTATCTCAAGAACGGTAATAGCTAGACAGTTGAAATTTTCACAGATGATGTGTTTCTATTGCCGCTATAACAACAAATACTAAAAATAAAATAAAATAAATATTTAAGGGGGGCTCTCATACAACAAACTTGTTATAGATTATGGTACGGAACCCTCCATGCGCGAGTCGGACTCGCACTTGCCCAATTTCGTTTTATAACCTCGTCAATTGTGCCAATCAGATAGCAAACATCGATATTACGGGGTATCTGACATCATCATCATCCACCATTATTATTCAAGAGTTTTTACTCTTGTCGGTGCACGCATATGCGTATTTAGGGGGGTGGCCGGGTGGGCCGTGCTCACCCCAGTATGGTCTAGTACCCAGCCCAGGATTTTGGGTTACCGATAGAAATTCATGGCATCATCTCTTAGGCCATGGCCAGGCCCTCCTTTCCCCCTTCTTCTTCCTCTCCTTCCCTCAAATTTTCCTACTATTTTCTCCTGTATTAGATCGTCTTGTCGTATTAAATTTTATTATTTTCCCTCGTCTGATAATGTCAAAGTGCAGTATAGTCTAGTTCTATTAAGAGAGCGATGTCATATTACTATTGCCGTGGAACGAGACTGGAACGTAGGGTGGTACGGAGAGCCTTTCGTCTAACCAATCACAACACACGTGCGTCCATAAGCTAGGGACCTTGACCTTATAGAAGAACCCTTGCCGAAGGGTGTCATGTTCCGGCGCTTTCGCGGGCGGCTATCTGACACCACGGACAGCGTAAATACATCGCAGTAAAAATGTAAGCTAGAAACATTGTAATGTCTCATTATTTTTTAATGTAAGTACCTACACCACATTTTTGTATCAATGGTTGTTATATTTAATGGGACGTATTAATTAACGTATTTATGGGACTTTGATCGCTGATTTGTATAAATTTGGTTTTATATGTTAAGAGTGATCCTGATTTGACAGGATCCGCTCCGCTCCTCTCTGACCATCTCCCAATGGTAACACAGCCTTAGATTGGGAAGAAGTAGTACGATCTGTATAAGAAAATAATAATAATACTATCACAGTATACGTGAAAGGTTGAGGACAATAGGAGTCTTATTATCGTATTGTTTTCCCCAACGGAACTAAGAGGGTTTCTCATAACATTATCCCCATGAGAAAGAGAATATCTCGCCCCGAGTAAGTTGGTGACTTATTCTAATAAAATTTCGGCTACGTGACGCAATCAAGAAGATAATATCGTAAATTCGGCGAAACGAAGACTTTCTAAGTTTTTTTTTTTTTTTTTTTTTTTAATATCAGACAACCTCACACAAATCAACCTAGTCCCAAATAAAGCTCAAGAAGGCTTGTGTTATGGGTACTAGGCGACGATATACATTACTTATATAGATAAATAAATACTTAAATAACTACATAGAACATCCATGACCCAGGCACAAATATTCGTGTTCATCACACAAATATTTGCCCTTGCCGGGATTCGAACCCAGGACCGTCGGCTCAGTAGGCAGTTGCTTAACCACTGCGCCAACCGCGTCGTCAAAAAGTATGACGAGCATTTTTGTCAAGGAATGAAGTAATTTTATAATATTGTACTAGTTTATTGTTTTAAAAATTTAACTTTTCGGTGGAATAAACATATTTGTTTTGCACCAACGCATTCCTGGATGCTCAACTCCGCCTTCCACCTTTGTACGTTCAAATTTGGCGCGCGTTCGTAGCCTTAGTCGTAGGGCTCACATACGTCGGAGGATCGTCGAGCACGCCGCACGACTAATTGTGTCACAAACAACCCAAGTCTGACAAGAATTTCGAAGCTCAAATTTTCAAATGAAAATAGTAAATAATACGTCTGTTTTATCGGAAGAACGAAATGTTCTTATCAGACGGCTTTCAACAATGCCAGAATCATCGTGAGACTTATCCTTCACATAAAAACATTCGTTTTTCTGGTTTTACGAGTAGAAGGGGACGGCCGTTTATAGCAGCGATAGTAGTGCCGTTTTCTAGTCTTAGTGTAGTTACGTTTTATTTTTGTATTGGACATCTCACACAAATTGTTTCAACTCAGCTCCGCTCGTGTTAAAGGTATTTTGAAACGAGAAAAAAAATTATGCACCTAAACGCTAATAATAACATTAGAAACACCGAACTGCGCTCCAAAACAGGTATTGCAGATGTGTGTGTTAATAAGGTTGCCAAGCTCAAGTGGGACTGGGCAGGACACATCTGCCGAATGAATCAAGAACACTGGGCGAAAATATCTGCCGAATGGAGAGGACATGGCGGGAAGATCTGTACGAATTCGAGAACGCTTAAATAAGTACTCAATTTTAAATTTATAATCTGTTTTAGAACCATCTGGAGGTGTATCGTATTCAACACAAAATTACTTTATTAATAACGTATAAATGTCAAACGGTCTCTTCCTTTTAAAGTAACTTATTTATGCATTTATGTTAGATTAATTAACAAATTTAATTTACCTCCCATCCATCATTTGTGTTTACTGAATTCGTCTCTGAATATCCTCCTATTTGTACTCCTAACGTTCACTAATTATTTTGCCAACCTGCGAAACAGAAATTGAGTTTCGAGTATAATTTGACATTTGAAAAGGCCATGATTGACCCGCTGCATTAACGCACACTTTCGTTGGTAATAGTAATATTAAGTAAGCTATACACACATGATTCAATGCATTGAGCAATTTTATGAGAGTTATATTAGGACTGACAAACGAATTACAAAGCTACGGTTGTTTAAAGTACCAATATGACATACTATGTAATTAAGTACATAGTAAAATAAGGCAAATCGTAACATTTATTAATAAATCTAAAAGTCTATACACCACGTTTTAGCGCGTTTTTTAAACGCTTTAAAAGGCTCTTTTATTTTTAATTCATTACTTTTAAACTTTCATTGAGTTCGATTCGGAGCATTTAAAAACGCGGTGTATTAGCTCTACTTATGTAACAGTAAAATTAAGTCATATTTATATATCTATAACATATAAACAATAACAAATAAAATTATTTTCAATACATTAAAGTATCAAAGCTGCCGAAGACATTTTAATAATATATTTATTTTTTAGAGTAAACTTGAATCGAAGTGCAGTCCTTAGTTTAAGTCAAAAAGGGCAAAAATACCTTATTTACAATATCATTTAAAACCTTGGGACTAGTCGAGGAATGAAATATTAAAATTTAAAAATATGTACAATATTTCCGCTATACTATAATATATAAAAAATATCATCTTCGTACTTCCCTCCTACATAATTGCTTATCCTCACTTTTTGTCACCATTAGCTTTAAGTACAAAAACTAAAGAAACTTGACTTAGAAATTTATCTACAAACTATAAAGGCAAAAAATGCATGAAATATTTTTAAAAATCTCTTTTTTTTGTATAAGTTTGACGTTTTAAACGCGTACTGTTGCAAATCGCCTCGATCAGCAATTTTATGATTTTCTTTGATATCACGCAAACAAAATGTGGTAATGTAAAATCTGTCAATTAATGCATAAATTATAAAGATGCGTATTTTTTCAGCATATTTTTACAACCTCAAGCAGTGTTAAATCATTTCTTTTTCCAACAACTTCCCCAAAATTTACTCTTTCCTATTTTAAAAATATGAAAAAAATCCGCATCTTTGGTACCTATAAAATCATCGTTCATGTTTTCATTCACCACGTCTCGTTCACGAGATATTAAACAAAATGTAAAATCTCAAGGTGGTTCGCTATGTACGCCCCGCTTGGCGCGCTACGCTGGCGGCGCGGCGGCCATTTTGTCGTATCACCGCGCGGCCATTTGCTTTTCTTGCTTGTCGTCGGGCTTCTTGTCGTTTGGCTTGTCCTTGTCCTGTGCGTCTTGCGTCTGGTCGCGGGACTCCTGGACTGACTCCAGGGCGATGTCGAACGATGTTTGCCGGCTGGAAGAGGACAATTAATCGATTTTTGATTCAATTGTAGCTCTAGGGCTAGAGGCCAACTCAAGAAAGAGTTTCGCTCTGCAGTTGTATATGGAATGGAATATGCGTGAGTTGAAGACAGACATAGAAAAATAAAAAAAAAATTTGGCGGAACGTTACAAATAGCAAATAATATTTCTAAATTATGATACGTAGGCAAGTAAACTATTTAGTTGTGATAACGAAGTATACCTGTCCATAAGATAGTTGCCGGGGGCCGAGAGGGACCGCCCGGACCGAGCCAGGCCTCCCCGCTTGGGCTTCTCGGCCTCCTTGATAGTCTCCGAGGATTCGCGGCGGGAGGTGCTGCCCTCGCGGCTTCGGAGGAACGGGTTCTGGAACAGAGGGTCCAAATGCTGTGTCAAATAAAAAAATAACTCCAATACAAAGCAGTTAAAAGGACGAACCGGATGGTTGAATCCTTATTCATTAATAAAGAGGAGTCAGTTTTCTCTGCAGCTATACATACCTACGTTTAAACATCAGTCTGGTGTTTTTAGTCGTGAAAACATCGTATTACCGTAGTTTTTCCTTGAGTCATGAGTGGACATATGATTTGAAGGTTTTTGGCACTAAGGGTGGGTTAGACACTTAGGAAAAAAAATACAAGGTTTCCTGAGAACACATTAGTGTGTGTCTTCCAATCCCTTAATTTCAAAGCCTTAGGGCTTTCAACCCCGGTATTGCCCATACAAAAAAAAACCCGGTATCGGAAGCCCTGGGACACACGCCTCCTCTAACCACCGCGGCATCGATAGTAGAAATTACTAATAAAACAACTGCTAAAGTTCCCAATAACAAGAAGAGGATATGTACCTGGAAGCTGTGCTTCTTGAGCATAGTTTTGATGAGGATGAGGGTCGACAGGTTCGGGATGGAGGTGACCACGCGAGCCATGTCCTCATCCGTCACTTCCACCAGGCGGCAGTTCTCCTGCTCGGAGGGCAGAGGGTTAGCGCCGTTGTTCGTCACCCAGCCGTGCTCCTGCGCAGACGATAATCACTTTTTAATTGGAATAAATGGACTTCAAGAGAAACTTATAAAGTTATAAAAAAAGTTACGATAAAAGTAGTATAATCATTGATGAATTCTTTGGTGTCCATGATGACAATGAAAGTATACCCTTTACAATAAACTCAGGAGCTCTTCTTTTTATGAAATCCTCCTTTTGATATAATAGACTAGAAAAATAACTAACACTTTGCTTTAGCAATGTATATAATGACGCGCTTGGCGCAGTGGCAGTGCGATGTGTGTGCAACTGCCTACTGAGTCGGTGGTCCTGTCTTTGAATCCCGACTAGGGTAAATATTTGTGTGATGAACTTGAAAATTAGGTCATGGATGTTTCTGTATCATCATCATAAATTTAAGTGTCGGTGGAGAAATTTCTCCTCCTTGACAGCCAGGTACGACACGACGTTCACCTTCTCCTTCATTTGGTCCATGTAAGCTCTCCTTGGTCTTCCTCTCTTTCTCCTCCCTTCAATCTTTTCTAGTCTTTATATATTCCTCGTGTCGCAGCAGGTGTCCAATCATTTTTCCTCTTCGGTTCATAATATTAGATATTTTACTTTATATGTTGAAGTGAATAATCTCCCACCTTGATCTCTTGCATGATGGCTCTCCGCGCAGGATCCTTGTCCAACATGCGCGCGAGCAGCTCCCGCAGCGGGGCGGAGAGTGTCGGCCGGGAGGGAAACACGAGGGGATCGTTCACGACTCGTTTCTGGAGCTCCGCGCATGAGCTGCCACTCCATGGAACTCGACCCGTCACCATCGCGAATAACGTGACGCCGAGGGACCAGATGTCTGCCGCCTGGGAAATAAAAGAACTAACATTTGAGGAGAGTTATAACAAAAGTTGTCCTCCCTTTAATATATTTAAAGCGAAGACAGTCACGTGGGGTAGGGTGTAGTCCTGTAAGTACCATAACAACTCGTGCGTTACGAGGATCAACAAAATACTGTAACATATGTGATCAGAGAAGTTAATACAGCTGGCAAAAGGAAAAAAACAGAAATCACATTGTTGTCCGTCTGTCTGTCAAGACCCTTTATCTCGGAAACGTGTGGAGATATCGAGTTGAAATCAAAACCATATACTCAGGCCTAGGTACTTCTAGCAGAAGCTGTGAAAAAATCAAACTTCTAAGCAAACGTAAAACATGACAGCTACGGCCGTTTATAGCCGCAAAAAATGCATAATATATCGACACACTTAATGGAATCAAAATTCATAGCGTTATTTTCCGTTGACCTAGAACTATGTTTGGCAAGTAATACTGACTTATACGACGGGGTTGGCGCATTGATAGAGTAGCTGCCAACTGAGCTGGCAGTCCTGAGTTCGAATCGTCGATTTTTTTTTCTTGAGTCGTGGATGTTTTCTATGCATATAAGTAAAATAAATATATATATATATATATATATATATATATATATATATATATAAATATAAATAAATATATATATATCTTCGTCTAGAATCGATAACGCAAGCCTACTAGTGCGTACTGTAGGGCGAGTTGACCAATATTCATTTATTTATCTTTATTCCCACCTCGCCATCGAATCTGTCCGCAGGGGCAGCCGCCTCCGGCGCCCTGAAGGCCGGGGTCCCAACTCCTCCCGCCAGTCTCCCAGCATCAGCCAACTCCCCGCAAGCACCCAGGTCGGCCACTTGCACCCTCCCCTCTCCCAGTAGCAAGTTAGCGGGCTTGATGTCTCGGTGAGCGATTCGCTGGTAGTGTACTGTTGAGAAATAAAACAGCTAAGCTGTAAAGATAATGTGTAAAGCCTTTCAAATAATCAATGCAAAGATCGACACTCAAAGCATAGATAAAATCGAAAGGTTATCTGGCGCTAGGGTGGTCAAGAGGTTAACATGCTTTACCAGAGGTACCGGGTTCGATTCCTGGTCTCTTCCGTCAGGTTATGAATTTAAATTTTTCAAAATAAAAGCCTTTTATCAGATCCATCCTAACCTCATGACAATGGGACAATTCTTAAAGCCTTTTCAAACAAAAGCGGAAATTTCCAAAACGAGCCAGTGGTTTTCAAGTAATCGGGGAATATACATCAAAAAAGAAATAGGTATGCCGAATTTCATATAGATATACATATATTTATAATTTATATTTATAATTTCTAATGACCTCAAAAATACGCTGATAAATCAGTCTGGTTACTTTTCCCACCCTGTATACCTTTAACATCCATTCACTTTTTTTTAAGTACAAAAATTACAAACATACGATCCGCCTGATGTTACGGACGTGCCACGACTTTCGCCAGTAAGCGGCCCGGAGAGCGGTTGAGCGAGAGATCCGAGCGCGGCGGCCATACGAGTGAGCGAGACACACGTACCGCGCACCGCCGGCACTCGCCGGTAAGACAGGAGCCGTGGCCGGGCCTTAAGCAGTTATCGCCGCCTATGGACGCTTGTGACGCCAGGAGCATGCTCGTTAGTCTCGTTACCAACCCTTAAACAACCTACTCCCCTCGTGAAGAACTCCATACTGTAGCCCTTAGGGGAAAAACCTCGGCAAGGAGCTCCATTGGCGTATCTATTGCCCGATAGATAAGCCGGGCCATGGCTTATGAGATAAAAGCCATGAATTTCTATCAGTAACCCAACATCCTGGGGTGGACCGCAGACCATGGGCATGGCCGCCAATCCCCCTAAAAACGCCTATGGGAACCACATTCTATAACTATATTAGTTTAAACTTACAATACTCAATGCCCAGCAGAGCGTCCCGAAAGTACTTCTTGGCCAGTTCTTCACTGTGTGGCGAGTCAGTGGGCACGTCTACTACTGGCCCTCCTTCTAGAAGTTGGAACACGAGGTAAAGCTGGTCTTCTTCGGGGTCATCCAGAACCTGGAATATAAATAGCTGTCATGTATTTGCGACAAATTTAACACTTAGCCTCGAACACCACAGGAAACTCGCCTGTTTATCGGTTTTCTACCGGATTCACTTTGGTGAGTGTGCACTAGGACTGCATGCATTAATTCCACCGTCTCCGTTCAGACAATACAATACTCGGCGTGGACTTGGATTCCACCCTTATGTTGTCGATATACCACTGATTGGTACGAAACGCTTTGCGTCTACTTTCCTTATGAGGACAGCAATGGAACTCTCTTCCTGCGCACCTGTTCCCTGAAAAATATAACTTGGATCTCTTCAAGTGGAGAGTGAATAGGCATTTTCTAGCCAAGCATGCTCCATCTTAGGCCTTATTGTTACTTAACATCAGGTGCAATCGAGGTTAAAAGCATGGCTATTTTCAATAAAATAAAAAAAAAACCTTGCAAAGTCTTCGCAGGAGGCGTTACCGGGTTTGAATAGGGACCTGCTTCTGCTCGTATAATTAATGGAGTAGGTAGATTCCCGGGTCAAAAAAAGTTGTAATTTTCCGTCAGTTAGAAGGACACGTATTTTTTTGTCCATCTAACTAAAAATAACAAAGATAAAGTGCATCAAAGTTGGGGAGTGGTGGTTCGTGACGTCACCCCGTGCTAAAGAACGTAGCAGGGGTGACGTCACGTTTTGCTTAATTGACAAAATCAAAAATACGAGTCCTGACTTTTTGATAATCTAATGAGGGATTAATTATATTGTTTATAGGAAACTAGCCTATTATTGTAGTCATAATGTAAAATTAGTTATAGTCTTCCGGAGTTCTAAGATCAAATTATGTCAAACTGGCACACGTGAAAAACGACGTTAAATTTACATGTATACGGTTGTTGGTACCTTGTGCCAAATTGACTTCATTTAATCTTAGAGATCGGACAGTCATACTCATTCCCCGAAAATCGTAAAGTTAAAGAGTTACATCACCAATCACCATGGCAACGAGCAAGAAAAAACGTTGATTGACCGTCATGTCTAATGTGAATCGGGATCAAATCGGGATACTAACTCCTATTTCACAAGGTCAGCGAACCCAAGTCACCTGTTGAGTTGACTTCGTTGACCTGTACCCTCACCCTTACCATGAGTTAAGGTGACCGTACTCGCTAGCGACAGCGTAAACGATTTGTATTGAGAATAGTACCGCGCCCCTAGCGGTCACTTTGTAGAACTACAATTCTTCATAATCGTTCACGAGGTCGCTAACGAGTACGCTCGCTGTAAAAGGTAAGGGTACATGAGGTTACAGTGACCGTACTAACGCGTAAGGGATTTGTATGGAGAATTGTAGTTCTATAAAGTAACCGCTAGAGAACTTTCTTCGTCTTAGATTACAAACTTCGCTGGATTCAATACAAAGGTTATTCCAGTACCTACGTAGAAACGATATTCAGAAGTGATAATATTTAGATTTATAACTCAATATATTATGTTGAATAACAACGAAGCAGACAAGAATCAGACCGGTCGACGCGACAGATGTCATAGTAGACACTAAAATTGTTTACAATCAAATAAGTTACGTTTTTCTGAAGAAAGTTACCAATCTTCATGAATTTACGGCGTTGTTATTTCCACCAATGCCTCAGCAGGCTTTAGGCTTGCTTCTACCTACTCCAGTTATCCAGTGAACCATCCAGGTCTATACTATCTACGCCGTGTCAGTGCCGTGTTTTTCATACTATTTATATACTTTGTTTACATAGCCCATCAAGAATATTTACAACCTACGTGTCGCTCTCTCGCCAGGGCGCAGCCTCCGTGTCAGTGACTTTGACATTCGTCTGTGTGATGTTCTTATGGTTTTTGTAAATATTTTGTGTAAATAGTGATTTTTTAAGTTTCCTTAATCAACGTAGTTTATAAATGTTTATTTTGTTGGTAAAACGTCATGCCTGCCAACAGTCAACCTGCAGAAGGTTTTGTCGAGTGCCCACATTGTTCAACAACTAAAGTTTTCCGAGGTCAGCGAGGTCTTAATATCCATATCAGTAAAACACACAAAGCCCATTTGAATTTATCCATTCCACAACAATCATCCGCTCAACTTTCTTCACCTCCCCAACACTGCTCCTTATCAACCCTATTAAGCTCCTTGAAAAGATCAACGCCTATTCTGAAAAGAATACCTCGTGGGGCGAGGCACACCGTTGCTAATAGATTGATCAAAACCATTGACGACTGCACTGCTGAAAATTCGGAAAGTAGCTGGCTACGATTATTGTCGTTCTCCTATAACACTTTACATGTCAGCAAAGGACACCCCGAGGTTTCTCTAACTCAGAAACTAAAAGATAATTGCTCTCGAGCCGTTTCTTTTCAGCAATTTTCATCAGTAACATCCCATCAAAGACCATCTCAGCCATTATTTAAAAAGGTAGAAACTAAATTTAATGACGGAGATCTGAGAGGAGCAGCCCGTTTACTATTTTCAAACGACTCGTGTGCCCCAAATTCAGCCACGACCTTAGCTGCGCTCTCTAGCAAACATCCTCCAGCTTCTCCATCTTCACAGCTACCCACCCCTCCTGATCCAACTTTACCTTGCCTTCTTGCATCGGAAGATAGAGTTTTTGCTGCAGTCATGTCATTCAAGAACGGCTCAGCCGGTGGTCTCGATGGGATTTCACCGCAACATCTGAAGGATCTCCTGACAGTCCCTGGTGGACGTAATAATGCACTTCTCACAGCCCTAACCAATCTCATAAACCTCATGCTAGCCGGAAAGGTACACCCACTTGTCACTGATACTCTATATGGTGCCAACCTCTGTGCTCTTTTAAAAAAAGATGGTGGGATTCGCCCCATTGCGGTTGGGTCTACTTTTAGGAGAATTGCTTCCAAAATCTGTTGCAGGCATATTCTCCCGCTGCTGCAGCCAAAGTTTCAACCGGTTCAGCTGGGTTTCGGTTGTAAAGGCGGCTGTGAAGCGGCAGTACATGCCTGTCGCACCTTTCTTAATACTTCCTCATCAAAAGCCCTCCTGAAACTCGACGTTAAGAACGCATTTAATTCCATCAATCGATACACTATGTTATCTGAAATTCAAAAAGTAGTCCCTGATATTTATCACTATCTTTGGCAATGTTATGGTTCTGCATCCAATCTTGTTTTTGAAAATAACACTTTGCTCTCATCTGTCGGATGTCAGCAAGGTGACCCTCTCGGTCCGGCCATTTTTAGCCTAGCAATACATCCAATCATTTCAGATTTAACCTCTAAATTTAATGTTTGGTATCTCGATGATGGTACTCTCGGGGGAGATGCGGATTCTGTCCTAAACGACCTTAGCTTAATCAAAAATAAATTTGATTCGATCGGTCTACAATTGAATTTTGACAAATGCGAAGTATTTTTAGATGGCAACTTCGACACTTTATCGGTCAAACAAGCTTTTGAGTCCGCTAGTCCAGGAATCAAGTTTTTATCAAAAGACACACTTCACCTTCTTGGTGTTCCCATCTTTGCCGAAGGGATTCCTAGTTTTGTAGAGAATAAGATAAGCAAGTTTGAAGAATCCGCAGATCGTCTATTAGAAATTCATGCCCACATGGCCGTTTTCATACTACGTTCATGCCTTTTTGTACCTAAGTTCACGTATGCCCTGCGATGCTGCCCCTTTTGGAAATTTAAATTACTGTGTGAAAACATTGACAACATTATTCACGCTCACTTAGAAAAAATCATTAATGCGAAATTTGACGACCGTCAATTTTTACAGGCTACGCTACCTGTACGGTTCGGTGGCCTCGGCGTAAGGCAAATCTCAGGTGTCGCCCTTCCAGCGTTCTTGTCCTCGACACATAGCTCGCTACCTCTTATCGGAAAAATATTATCCCCTTTACTTTCCGATTCTGAGGTGGCCTGTTTGTCAGAGGCCAAGGACGCTTGGAAAGAGGCCTGCCCCGGTACAGACTTTCCGACGAGTACAGAGATCCAGAAATTGTGGGACATGCCGATAAATCTAAGAGTACACAACCACCTTACTGACACAAGTCCCACCCCGAGAGACAAGGCCAGGCTCCTTGCTGTTTCTGCTCGTGAGTCCGGATACTGGCTTCACGCACTTCCCTCAGTTAATTTCGGCACTTTATTAGATGATAATTCTTTCAGGGTGGCTGTTGGCCTTCGTCTAGGCCTAGACATCGTTGTTCCACACCAATGTCGTTGCGGATACCAGGTAGATCGTTTAGGTCACCACGGCCTTAGCTGCCCCAAAAGCGCCGGCAGACTCTCCCGTCACGCTTGTCTAAATGATATCATACGTCGGGCTCTTGTCAGCGTCAACGTGCCTGCGGTACTCGAACCAAATGGCCTCGCACGAGATGATGGCAAGAGACCCGACGGCATGACGTTAGTACCGTGGCGGTTGGGGCGGCCCTTAGTGTGGGACTCCACCTGTGTGGACACTTTGGCACCTTCACACATTGCAACAACGTGCCAAAATCCAGGTGGGGCGGCCACAAACGCGGAGGCGGCTAAACGCCGAAAATATATGTGTTTGGGTGACAACTATATTTTCGTGCCGTTTGCGGTAGAGACTCTAGGCCCATGGGGCCCAGCCGCTCATAATTTGTTTGATTCCCTTAAAAAAAAGCTAATACGAACTACCTGTGATCCCAGAGCTGGCGCGTTTCTCGGGCAAAGGCTCAGTATTGCTGTGCAGCGGGGAAATGCCGCCAGCATCTTGGGATCATTTCCGCCAATGAGCGACCTTGGCTAGTTAGGTTAGTGTAGGTTTTAGGTTTTTAAATTGTTTTACCACTTAATCCGCATGTTTTTTTTTAATAAATATATTATAACAAGCATAATGTAACTATATTGTTTTAGTCACGGGGGCCCAGTTGGGCCCAGTAACAGGAGCAATAAATTAAAACAGATTCTACACCTCGAACTGAACAACATTTATTAAACAACTTTTAAAAATAACTCATTTATAATGTGAACCTGTAAAATAAAGTATATTCAAAGAAGCAATGTATAGCGAAACATTTGATATTTAGTAAAGTGACAGCTATGTCAATCAATATAAGGCGATGTCAATGTTGGACAGCGTACATTGAAAATGCTATTTAATTTGTTTGAAATAATGAACATATGAAAACAGTATTTTTTTTTAAGTTTCTGAACAGATGTTGTTCAGTTTGACTAGTAAAATCTATGTTTGAATTTTTTGCCCCTGTTACATGGTATTACTAAAAATCGGAGTCTATCAATTAATAATAAAACAAGTTAGGTAGTTTGAAATTATTTGAACCAGAATAGTTTGCCACTACTGTGCGAGCTTTGATTTTGCTGGATGGTTTTATAGTTTTTGCTGTGAAGATTCTGAAAATATCTTGGCAGTTGGTATTTAAATACCGAATGAACTTTATATAAGTAAGCCACGCTTTTACATGTTTGAGTTTACCGGCATTTCACAAGAGGGAGACCACCGTAGAGGAGAAACGCCGAAAGAAACTCAATATTTGACAGTGTTAACATTTTACATAGATAACTACCGTGAGTCTGACACTATTGACACACTAAAACTAACTGACATATTAAAATACATAAACGGGCTTACTCACGTCGTAGAGTTTATTATGTAAATACACTCTATTAAGGCAAGCAACCGACTATCATGGTATGGGCACGTGATGCGAAAAGGGGAAAACCACGTAACCAGAAAAGCGTTTATCATGAATGTGGACGGACATAGAAAAAAGAAAAAAGACCAAAGAAACAATGGATGGATAGTATGAAAAATGATATGAATAAGAAGGAAGGAAACGAGATGACGAGTACCTAATAGGGAAGAATAGAGGAAGAAAACATACTGCGCCGACTCCAAATAAATGAGATCTGGGCAAGGGAATGATGATTAAATTTATTTAACAAAAAATAATGATGGTTATTGGGAAAAGACGGTTACCTCAACAAGTTTGACAACATTAGGATGGTCCAGCTTCTTGAGCGTGGCGATTTCCCGGTAGACCCTCTGCAGAGGGTCCGGCGGAGGGCCAGGGCCCGGCCGGCGGGGAGGGGCGCGCCCAAAGAGACCGGCACGCCGCATCAATTTCCGCTTTGATAGGATCTTCATGGCCTGAAATAAGTACAAATTACAAAATATCTGTGAAGACTCACGCTCTGAGTCGGTTCTGTCCGTCTACCACAATAATGCATCGCGACTTGTCGCGCGGGATAGCGCTACCCGTCACTCTCTCGCACTACTGCACAGAAAGAGACGGGTAATTATCTCGCGTGAGAAATAGTCGCGTATGACAGTTATGCTAGAGGTGCTGGTACAGACGCTGTCCATTGCGATCCAGCGTGGAAATGGTGCGAGCGTTATGGGCACATTTGGACCAGAAAGGATAGGGAGCGGTGTTTTTTAAACCTTGTTCGTTATTCAAGTTAGGTTGAATTAAGTATTAGGTATTAATTTATTGTGCCTACATAATATATCTTTCGCAATTGGTGAAATATCGACAAAGATTTGACGACGCGGTTGGCACAGCGGTAGTGTAGTTTAGCCTACTGACCCTACAGTCCTGTAAGTATTAGGCTGCAAATATTAGTCTGATGAAGTTTTTAGATACCTTATAATTCAACAAAACAATTATTGTATGACAACCATATACTTTTCACGGGAATTTTGGTACCTTTACTAGAAGATGACGTCACAAGTTTGTGGCTATTTGTATGAAGCGTTTTCCGCGCTGCGTAGGAATGTCGAAATTTAACGGTAATTTCTGATTTTTATAGCAGTTTAAGTGTATTTAGTCACAAATAGACATTTGATCCCATACCAATAAAAAATAGGATCTATTGATTACCTCTAAAAAACACAACGCATCATCTTTAAACTACAGCTGATAGTCCTTCGGTTGGCTGTGTACGATCTCATTAAAGAAAACAGTACCTACTATTGTGTGGTTTTGAACCTCATTATCGTCCACTATAAAAGAGAAGCGTGTTTCATAGATAAGGTGTCATTGGTGGATTATCAACTCTAAGGCCTTTAATAGAGGTCCTCAGGAAGAGAACCTCACGTAGTCAGGTCAATGCGATTACTATTAAAGCAATTCTAACTTTTGGCAAAGGCCTTATAATGAGAGGTTCAAGACCACACAATAGTACTGTTTTCTTAAATAAGATCGTACACAACGCCAACCGTAGAGGACTATACTTTTACTATAGGTTTATCCGGAGTTAACTTACGTAGTGCGTGTCGTCCTCTTCACTGTAAGCTAGCTTCACGATCCCGTAGGAGCCCTGCAACAGAAACGTCATTTGTGAGCATAATAATATTAAATATGTATGTATAATATTAATATTTTAATCAGTAAAAACAAAGTAACAGTCAATAAAAACTAAACACTACTAACTACTATGTACTAAAAAGCTAAAATTAACTAAACTAAAACAAATTCAAAAAACTGCTCCCCTTTGGCATGGTACCGAAAATGCTGGCAGCATTTCCTCGCTGAACAGCTATGCTGATACGCTGAGCGAGGAAGCTGCCAGCTCTCCGGTCCCCAGTGGTCTCTTGAAGCCTTTTAGAGAGCTCTTTGAGAAGTTTTTGGGCGCTGGGACCCCATGGATCTATAATATAGCTTCAATCCATTTCAGCTGGCACGATATTTTGTTACAGTGAACTTAAAAATAGCAGAAGTTGGCGGTAAGGGTTAGAATAAAGTGGGATGGCCCCTGATTAGACGGACGGAAGACCTCGTGAGGGTAGTGGGTGCATGCGATTTATGCAGTCTACACAGGATCGCACTTTGTGGCGAGCTATAGAGAGGCCTATATTCAGCTGTGAGATAGATGGAATTTAAAAATTGGGCAAGTGCGAGTCCGACTCGCGCATGAAGGGTTCTGTACCATAATCTATAACAAGTTTGTTATAGATTATGGTACAGAACCCTTCATCAGATAGAGTGAGCTCCCTTATATATTTATTTTGTTTTATTTTTAGTATTTGTTGTAGTTTAAGCAATAGAAATACATCATCTGTGAAAATTTCGACTGTCTAGCTATCACCGTTCTTGAGATACAGCCTGGTGACAGACGGACGGACGGATGGACAGCGAAGTCTCAGTAATAGGGTCCCGTTTTTACCCTTTGGATACGGAACCCTAAAAATTGACGGTCAATGGTCGAAAGCGGGTTTAGAGCACTTGAAAAGTTGAAACGAAACTGAAGTTTGAAGATTAGATGTATAGGGTCAGTCAGGATAAGTGCACTAGCGGGGCAAGTGCACCTATGATATCGAAATATCGAAGATAGATGTAATACCACTAAAGACATCTTCTCAATCTCAACTCATCATCTTACAACCACGCAACTATTAAGCCGCGGAGCCGACGGTCCTGGGTTCGAATCCCGGCAAGGGCATTATTTGTGTGATAACTGAATAAGCCTACTAGAACTTACTGTGGGACTAGATCGATTTGCGTGAGGTTATTCGATTTTTATTTATTTATCCTTTCTCTTTTTAATCAGTTTAGGAGTGAAATTATGTTGAGGATATGCCCCTAGCGGAACCTTGAGAGAACAGAGGCGTAATTGATTTAATCCTTATTCGATTCGGCTCGGTTTCATTGTCTCTGGTTTCGCTAATTTGGTTAGTCAATTGTCGGGTCGGGTTTAAATACTGTAATTTAAATAATATATGAACGTAGATATATATTATATACCAAGGAAGATAAAACAAAGCTTTGTTTCAATTAAACTTCTCTAGAGGCATCTGTACTCCTGATGATGAATCGCTAAGCGATTCGAAACATATCGAGCGATATTCGACTTCTACGACGTACTTAAACTCTTAAAAATGGTACCTATGTATTTTGAATGTCAATCGAATTGGATCTCTGGTTACATATGGCATTTGCTCTTATATTTCGGTGGATAGTTAGTCATTGTTGAGTATAATACGTGATTTTATTTTGTCCCATCCTGAATGTTTATATAGAAGCGAAAAATTTGAATATTTTATGCTTTGAGCGGGATTTCAGCCCACGTCCACGCGGCTTTCAAGGGTGCATTACCAATTCTGCTATCAAAGCCACTAGCCAAAGCATCGCATTTTTCAACCAGTTGCTTCATTTAGAATAGAATAGAATAATAATTTATTTCTATCCCATTTCTATCCCATCATCATATATTATATAGTTGCAAGTGACTAGTAAGAGTTCCATTATACCAATCAATCCTTAGAACGTGCATAGGTTGCACAATAATCCACGACCACTCATAGATTAACTTTGTCCATATCTGATTCATCATTGTTAGTTTCTCTCTCATTCTACAGGGAAAGCACATGACATTGGAAGCCATGATTATTTTAGTTTATATCAGTTCGCGACTTAACATTGTGGCGGAGAAATCCAGATTATGGAGCATATAATTCAGCGATGCCCTCTGCATTCGTACTCGGGGCCCCCGAGAGACTTACTGCACGTAACACCCGTTCACCCGACGCTGAATGTTGATGACATCTATAATTTCAATTTAATTTTGTGATATTGGAATTTTAACCAATTGCCTATATTTTAATAAACGCCATACGATAAACCCGGAGCCCCACTGCTGCGCACGCTACGCACGGACACGCTATACACACCGCCCACGTGGGTCCATTGTTATAATATTGGTATCACTGACGTCATTTCGTGCGCAGCGTGCTCGTGCACTACTGTGGAAGTATCTACCTACATTTTCATACAAAGCGTTTTTATACCCACGGGTGTAGCTCGACCGTGCGCAGCAGTGGGGCTCCGGCTTAATATAAACAACATAACATAAACTATAGCGCTATACTTTTCCCTTATCTGTACTATGAGGTCGAGGGGTCACTCTTGAATGAGCTGCACATAGGTACCCTAGATGTTTTTATTTTCGATGGTACCTGCGCGGGTGCTCCCCCTGAACACTAGTCTCATCTGTCCGTTAGGTTCAGCCGATACTAACTAAGCTTCACGTATCCCGGTGCCTGCGCGAGCCAGACCCACCGATATTCTCGAGGGGCCCTCCGCGTTCGGGGAGAGCCCCCACACACTTTCCTCACCTGTCCGATAGGCTCGAGCAGCCAGTACTGATTAAGCTGCACGTAACCCGGCGCCTGCGCGAGCGAGACCCTCCGCGATTCTCGGGGGGCCCTCCGCGGGTGGGGGGAGTCCCCCACACACTTGTCTCACCTGTCCGATAGGCTCGAGCAGCCGGTACTGATTAAGCTGCACGTAACCCGGCGCCTGCGCGAGCGAGACCCTCCGCGATTCTCGGGGGGCCCTCCGCGGGCGAGGGGAGCCCCCCGCGCCGCACTCCGCACTCTTAGCTGCATGTGAGCGGAGCAGGTTCGTGCGGTCGCCTGTTGCGGAGAATGTTGATAGTCTGTGAACAAATAACAACAGTCACAAAATGTTGTTTATGATACTTTTTACATCGATAGTTTAAAAAAATATGCCGAGCATTATATATTTCACTAGCTGTGCCCCGCGGTGTTACCCGATCATCCCACGGGAACACTAAATTTATTCGGGATGAAAAGTATCCTATGACCTTTTCCGGGTCTCAAACTATCTCCATACCAAATCTCATCTAAGTCGGTTCAGCGGTTTAAGCGTGAAGAGGTAACAGACAGATAGACACACTTTCGCATTTCGCATAATATTAGTATGGATTATATATCAGAACCTAGTTAAATTTACATGGTTTAACAAGAAACTGCCCTAAATTTAAATACAGACAGCGAGTAGCACACATTCACATTTATCACTCTCCGGACACCGCACAGGGAGGGAGGGGTAAAAGTATTGTTCTTTCATAATTAACTTTCATTACTGTTTTGCATCACTTAATCAATTCTAGTATTTTTTCACAATATTCTCCACCCCAGCCATCTCCTAGAGATCGCTATATATAGCGATAAGTTGCCTGTTGCCTACCTCTATTTGTTTTTATTGTTTCTCAAATGTTTTTGTTCCATCTTGTGTATTTGTGGTGTGCAAGAAAGAGTATTTGTACCAACCAAAACTACATAGAAACTTTGACATACATATATCAATTATCCAAAATCCGAGATAACTCATAAGTTTCCTACATTTCACTACACTAAACATTTACCGTACAAAAAGATCAAGAATAAAACAAACTTATGGTATAAAATGTCTATAAAACTTTTATCCCCAATATCCTCAATCTGACCCTCCAGTAAACTAAAGGGTAGTTATCAAAAGGAGTTCACCTGTCAGCCGCTGTTTTATGGGACAGTTAACCCGGGTGGGCAGGGGACAGTGGGGGCAGGGGGCGGGGGAGGACGGGTGACAGCTCTGAGCCTGAGGGACAGGCCGCAAATAACGTGAAGGATCTGCCTGGGTTGTCGCTTTGACAGGTTTATTTTGATTTCTTGTTAGTGTGTTATGTTAAGCGTATTGTTTTGTTTGGGTTTTGTTAGCGTCAAGGTTTTATTTTGTAAACAGCTCACAGTTACTATTCATTGAGTAGGTACAAATTTACAGAAATTTTGCTAGAAATTTGATAAATTGTGGGAGTAAATCGTATTAATCCCGTAACTTTGCTCGAGTGAAAAACGCTATTTTCGTATTACATTTAAAAACCGATAAACTAACGCATATACTTATAAATGTACCTACATCGTCGTCTAGTACCCATAACACATTAGAGTTTACTGTGGAACTAAGATCGATTTGTATAAGGTTGTCCGTTACTGTCCGTTATTTATAGTATCTTATATTATGTGCTCGGTTCTCGTATATCTATATGAGGATTTCTAGTTTCGTTTCCTCGGACTTTTTTGCCAATAAATTCTGCTCTTGTCTATGTCATGATGGGTTAGAATTATTATACAAGCTATTATATGGATTAGGATTATTGCCTACTAAGGAGAAATGGTCTAAACTATCTTTATTTAAATGTATTCTAAAATAATTCATATTAGTATAGCTGTGCCAACCCTATGTAGGGTCGTGCTCGCATGACTCGCTTCATAACATAATAACTGTTGATCCTCTAGGAAACTACAATAGGTAATAAATTAATAACTCATGCTTTCCTTTGGTTATTAGAGGCAACCCTAGCAGAACAAATTGTTGATATCGAAAATAATCATTTAGCGCCAGTTTCAAGAAGAGACACTCCGAGCATAGCCCTTTGCATTGCACGTGGCGTGACTGTAAGCCGCCTTATAATTATTAAGCCATTTATTCCATATTTCCAATTAACATTTCAAATGTAGTTAGTAAGGTAATATTAGATTTGCTTATAATATTGTTGTTAGTCTTCCTTGGTTGAGATATGGATCCCTCTTTGGGCAAAGGCCTCCTCCATCTTCTTCCATAGCTCCCTGTTCTTGCCTAAGTTCATCCAATCGGTTCCTGCTATTTGTTTGATATCATCAGCCCACCTTCTTATTGGTCTACCAACATTTCTTTTCCCTTTTGGGCCTTTCCATTGTGTGGTTTCTATGATCCAACGTTTGTCCGTGTACCGTGAAATGTGTCCCGCCCACTTCCATTTTAGTGTGAGTGCATGCTTGAGGGCATCTGTGATTTTTGTTTTCTGCCTTATTTTCTCCCTCTTTATTTTGTGTATTTTTCTAAGGCCGCCTTATATGTAGGTCACACGTAAAGGAAAACGCGGCGTGGGTCGGCCCTTACTAGGTGGACAGATGACCTCGCAGGGAGTGGATGGATGCGGTCTTCACGGGATCGCACCTTGTGGCGAGCTATGGGGGTGGTCTATCAGTAGTGGACTTCTGTGGCTGATAGATGGCACTAGTGAAAACTTTTCGGTAGAACTAGACGGCGCTAGCGTGTTTATCTCAGGCCTACGCGCCACACGAAATTTATAAGACCGAAAAATCGGTACAGTTTCGCAATATATAACAACTTATGTATATCGTCTGGTGAAAACCAACTCTCACTAAAATTTCTGTCACTACGCGTCAAAACCTCGTATCTCTATTGTAAATTGATACTGAGATACGAGCTTTGTTTTAAGTAGGTATTTGTTATTTAGTGAGTTTTCGTTGTCAACAGACTATATATTTCAGGGAAATACGACCTTGTGTAGGTATTGCCAATCCTTCAGTTATTCCACGTCTATACTTCGACAAAGGCAGCTAACCTACAACCAAAGAAATAGAGTTCATTTGCCACTGCCGAGATTCGAACCCAGGACCGCCGGCTCAAAAGGCAGCTAATTTACCACTGAGCCAACCCCGTAGTTGTCATTCGATTGTAGATATTTGTCATAAAATTACGTTACCATGTCCTTCGTTTAATACATGTATAATATATAAAAAAAGAACGCAATTAAATGTTTCACAAATTGCCAGTCAAGTAAAGTGCTTGTCAGTTAATTATTTAAATGGATACAATAAAACTTTAGGAGCTGCTACGCCGTAGCACGTGTAGCGCCCCGCTTCGTAGCTCATTCTACGTAGCGTAACCTCGACTGCTGGCTAGGCCTGACTTCAGTGACCTTCACCAGGTCATTAGATTAGGTTGAGAGAGTGCCTTTAACCGCATACTCGTAAGCTTAGGTCAGCGATGATACTTATAATAAAATGTCATTTTTACATTTAATTTAATTTGGCATGTAGACAATTATCAAAATCAAAATCGCTTTTTCGCAGTGATATGGTTACAGGGATATTACGCCATTGCTGGCGTGCGAATATTTAGCAATAAACAATGCTTACAGAATCCATAATTACTAAAGAATTAATTAATTAATTTAAACTTTATTGCACAAAACAAGTCAGTACAAATGACGGACTTAATGCTTTTCTCTACCTGTCAACCATAGGGTCAAACAGAGATATTAGAAGTTAATAGAGTAAAAGGATCGGTGCAACAAAATACAAATACAAATAAAGGCATTTCTTTTATACATTTGCAACTATAATGTAGGAAGGAACAATTTACCATTATAACAGTTCCTTTGTGTTCTGCTACTTACATCTGTTATTATTTTAAACAACATTTTAATAATTCATTCATTCATTCATTCAATTAAAATGTATGTATAATTTATTAATAAGCCACCTAAAAGACTAAGTCGATAAATAAAATGATGACGACGCGGTTGGCTCATCAGTTTGTAAGCACTGAGCCGGCAGTCCCGGGTTCGAATCCTAGCCAGGGCAAATATTTGTGTGATGAACTCGAATATTTGTGCTCGGGTCATGGTTGTTCTATGTATTTAAGTATATATTTATCTATATAAGTATGTATATCGTCGTCTAGTAGCCATAACATTAGCCTTCTTGAGCTTAATTAGATTAGATTTTTATTTTTTTATTTTTTTCTTTCTTGGCCAATCGGCAATCAGTCGGAAGACTAGAAGCTGATTTGTGGAGTGGTTAATGGCATGTAGGCGTAGAGGCCAGCGCCTCTACTATCCTTTTATAATACATCCTTCCTTTTCAGCCTCTTCACAGTAAGAGGAGGTTCTAGAAGTTGAGTTGCCAGCGGATTGGGATGGAGTGACAGGCGTTCCACGTATTTCTTTTTGTACTTTTCTATTTCAGCATGAACTGTTGGGACTTCAAGATGTTCGTGTATCTCATCATTTTTGGAGAACCAAGGAGCATTAGGGATGCTGCGCAGAATGCTATTTTGTACACGTTGCAAGCATAATATGTTGGTTTTGCTAGCAGTACTCCAAAGCGGAATGCCATATGTCCAAACTGGTTTTAGGACAGAGTTGTATATCAGCAGCTTGTTATCAACAGAGAGGGCTGAGTTTCTTCCCATGAGCCAGTAGAGGTTCCTGAATTTGTAATTAATCACATCTCTTTTCTTTTTTATATGAATTTTCCATGTAAGTCTTCTATCTAGATGGAAACCTAGATACCTTACACAGCTAGTGTCCGGTAGAAAAGCAGGGCCAAGTTTGACAGGTGGGCAGTCTTTTTTCCTCAATGTGAATGTGATGTGATTGGACTTTTGAGCACTTGCCCGGATGCGCCACTTCTCCAACCATGCGTGGGTTTTGTCTAGTAGATGTTGTAGTTTGTTGCTAGCTTCTTCTGGACTTACATCACTGGCAAGGTAAGCTACATCATCAGCGTATGTCGCCACCGTCACATCTTCGGAAGTTGGAAGATCTGATGTGAAAATACTATATAATACAGGGCCAAGTACGGAGCCCTGCGGAACACCGGCCTCCATATTGTGCAAAGCAGATCTAGCATCACCATGTTTCACTTGGAAGAGACGATCTGAGAGATAGGATTTCACAATGAGATACATAGAGTGTGGTAATTGTCCCTTAACTTTGCACAACAAACCTTTGTGCCAAACTTTGTCGAAAGCTTGCTGGACATCCAAGAAGGCCGCTGAACAGTACTGTTTCTTTTCGAAGCAGCTTCGGATCTCATGATACGCTCGGTGCATTTGTTCAACTGTTGAATGTGATTTCCGAAATCCAAACTGGTGCTTTGGAATAACTGCACAGTTGTCCAGGTGCACTTTTAAGCGAGTTACAAATATTCTTTCCCACAGTTTTGAGAGAACTGGTGTGAGACTGATTGGACGATAAGACGAAGCTTCGTGTAGGGGTTTGCCGTCTTTGTGGATCATAATTATTTGAGATATTTTCCAGAACATAGGGATATGTATTGTCCTAAAGATAGCATTGAAGAGTGAGGCGAGTAGAGTAATACATTTTTTCGGTAATTCTTTTAGAACTTTTGGAGTGATCAGATCGAAACCCGGGGCCTTGTTGGTGTCAAGTCGCCTAATTTCTGCTGCTATCTCTCTTGGTGACGTGGGTGAAATTGGGAGGCTCATCTGAAGATCCTGTTGAAGAATTGCGTCTACCTGTGATTCGTCAGAACCGTCATTGGGTTTGAAGATTTCTGCTAGATGATTCGCAAAGACTTCCGCTTTTTCAGCATCGGTTCTCGCCCATGAGTTTATCAATCGGAGTGGCGGGTGAAATTGTTGTGGTTTCCTCGTAATTTGTGATGCCTTCCACAGCGAATATTCTCCCTTGCCCTGGGGAGACATATTCTGGAGAGTTTTACGGAACCGTGAATTAGCCGCTTCCTGTAATTGTGCTTTCAGTTCTTTTGCAGCTCGATTAAATGCAGTTTTATCAGACGGATGCTGGGATTGGTGCCAAATTCTTCTAAGACGTCGTTTTTCCTGGTGTTTTGATTTTATATCGCCTGATTGTAGTGATGCTGCCGGGTGGGAGCGACACAGGTAGGGTGTATTATAGATTATTTATTTCACGACAAAAATTACTTTACAAGCTTGCTTAGTGTCAAAATTATACGAATTAATATCATGATCGTCAAAAATGAGGCAAAATTAATAATAAGAGAAAATATTGTTTACAATGTCAAAATAATTATCTCCCAATAAGGATCGTCATCACAAGCTTAAAATAATATGAAAACAAATTAATAATACTAAGAATAAAATAAAAATACAACAAAAATAATTTACACAATGTCAAAATATATCAGATTTCCAATACAAAAATATAAAATAAAAACACAAGAAAATAAAATATCAATAAACAGAACGTCAGTTTACAGTGAAACACATGCAAATTTTTATTATAGTTTGAGTTCCATGTACTCGTTGACTGAGTACAGAGGGTTTTCCAACAAAAGGTTTCTCAGCCGGCGCTTGAATGTGTTCTTGTCACATGGTTCGTTCCTTAAATCGGCAGGTAAGTGCTCGAAGTAAGTCGGACCTATGACACGTGGGTTCTTTGCTGAAAGTGCCATGCGGCGAGGCACCGTTCTAAGGCGCCCAGTAGAACGAAGCTGTTTACCTTTGACGTTTACTCGCGCAAACTGTGCAATGTTTGTCCTTACAAATAATACCACTTCAAACAGGTATTGTGAGTAGGCAGGTAGTGTCATTATTTGCTGCGACAAGAAAAAGCCACGACATGGATCCCTAGGCTTCGGCTCCAACAAGTATACGGATAGCACGTTTTTGCAAAATTAGGACCCTTGTTGCGTCAGTGGAATTGCCCCAGATGAGCGTGCCATATGCTAGTAGGGAATGAAAGTGGGCGAAGTATACCTGTTTAAGTGCCTCGTCTAAGGTAAGTGGCTAATTTGGGACTAGATCGATTTTTGTGAGGTTGTCTGATAAAAAAAATAAGAGAACTCTTTTGTTAATATTAGTATAAGTTATTGATATATTTACACTCGAAATTGTGTTAAAATCTCGTTGATTTTAATTGCGCGCTAACACAATAACACCAATATCGCGTAAAACAAATTCGCAGCACGTAACACAATAATTCCACAAAGCCAAACAAAAGAGAAATTCACAAAACCGATCGCACGTCGCTTTAAAATCATCATTTTGACGTTTAATTTCGTTTGTAAATGGGTGATCCTTCAGGCATTTCCACCGCAACAGCCTGCTGTCATGATTATCAAAGTAATGAAATGAAATGAAATAATTAATTCAGTAAGTAGGCCACAACGGCACTTTTACTAGTCAGATTGTGATTCTAACTATTCTCTATGTAATTCCCAAGGGGAGAATACTGTTGAGAAGAAAGCTGAAAGACACTCAACAGTAAGTTTTTTTTCGTAAATAACACTTAAAATAATAAATTTATTTTTAAATAAACAAAAAAAACATATTTTCAAAATACAAATGATAAGTGGTAAATACTAAATAAACTACTAATACTAAATTAAAAATAATAGGATTATAAAAAGAACACCCCCTCCAGCAGCTCTGCCTGTGGTATGGTCCCCATTACACTGGCGGCGTTACCTCTCTGAACTGCAAGGCTGATCCTTTGCGAGAGGTAAGCGCCAGCTTTTGGATCCCCGTGGCGTCGACCAACAGCGACGACAGGGCCTTCAAGAAGCTGAATAATACATTTATATTTATGATATAACTAATTACACTTGTATAGTCTATCCATAATTCTAAGATCAAATTAACATGGGCACGGTTGTTCGTACCTTGTGCCAAAGTGACTTCAATTGATCTTAGTGATCGGGCAGACTATACACGTAAAGGAGATGTATAGATTCTCCAAATCAATGTCAGGTAGGTACTGTGGGCAGCACGTTGTACAACTTGTACATTATAATAAAAGTTAAACTATGAATTAAAATTAAGTATTCCTAGAGATGAATAAAGTCTCAATGGGCCATCATTTATGACAAGTTACAGTTTAAGAATAATTCTTATTCAACTCAATTTGAGTAAGAATGAAATTTCGGTTTTTATTTTTATTCTGTTTTCAAGTAACTTTTTGTTCAACTCTGGTAACAGATTATAATTGCATGAAAGTTTGCAGCTTGGTGGAGCTCATTCTTTCAATATTTTTGACAGCGGACTGACGGCGCTTGAAACGCGTGTAGAATCACCCATATCGAGAATCTTTCGAGAATTGATGATAAAACTCCGTAACTGTATCAAACGTGTACAAAGACAATCAACTGTGCAAACTGAAAAGACTCAATATTGAATTACAACAATACACAATTATTTATATGTACATTAATTTTACGTTTAATATTGGCAGATTTAGGCTGAATTCAACCAAATTTTTATTTCAAGACTAAAGCTTCCTTTCGGATACAAATGTCACCCGAAAGTAAGTAAGCGTTATTCTTGAAATAAAAGTTTGGTTAAACGCAGCCTTAGGTAGTTAACAAGATTCTTACCTCAAAACTAGATGTTTTCTTGCAAGTAAATCAATTTCATCTATAGTCACAGAAATACCGAAATTTCTGATCAAAAACGGATTTTCTACAATTTGTATATACAAAGGAACCGAAGAAAAGTAACCAAACGATAGCGAAAGAGCGTGTTAAACGGCAACCATGATGGATTAGGATTATATTATCCAAATGTCCAAATCCAACTATCCAGCCTACGTTAAGCCACACGGGCATATTTAATAGTGAAATCAGTTCATTCGGTCCCGGCTCGTCCGGACTGGCTTAACTGTATCTAAAACTTCATAATGCTACCCTTTTCAGGTTTATTTATTCATCTACTCTATACGCGGCACACGGATGCCCTTTGTGGACCAAATACTGGGTCATAACGCCTACCTAATCTAAAATAGAAATCGGAATTTATTCAGAGAGTTCTTTATTACACACCACCATACTATTATAGTAAACCATTGATACAAAGATCAAAGTTCAAAGAAAAATTGAAATGCGTTACCTGGTGGAAGAGACCGGGAGTCGAACCCGGTACCTTTCGGTTGGTAAAAAGGAGACATTAACTTAACTTGTGTAACTTTATACTATTATAGGTTGACTATTACTCTAAAACAGTATTTATTTATGTAAACTTTATTGAATTATACAAGAAAAGTACAGAGGTGGACTTGACGCCATAAGGCATTGTCTACCAGTCAACCACGTTTCCTATCGGATCGTTTGAAAGTTTGAACATTGCAACCACGCCATCCTATGGTAGAACATCTTTACGCATCCAGCTGTTTAAAAAAATATAGTAAAGCTATAAGTAGGATTCCTTTTCAGGGTTCCGTACCTCAAAAGGAAAAACGGTATTTTTATAAGATTACTTTGTTGTCCGTCCGTCCTTCTGTCAAGACCCTTTATCTCGGGAACGCGCAAAGGTATCGAGTTTAAATAAAAACCATATACTTTAGCTTACAGTCCCTTGAAGCTGTAAAAAAAAGATACGTCCGTTTCGCATAAATCGTATATTCCGGACAGTCTCAAGAGAATCAACATTTATAGGGCATCCGATGACCTAGAACTGTGAAAGTTGGCAAGTAATCTCGTTATACTACAAGTATATAGGCAAAAATCTGAAAACACTACATTTGTAACTAAACCATATAAAATATAGTCTTTATTTAAAGTACCTTCAACAGTTTCCCAACTGTTTAGTAAAAAAAAAACTAGTCTATGGTTGACACCTCATATGTCAAAATTTCAACTGGTGGAATGGTTTGACATTGACACTGACGTGTGTTAAAATTTCAACGGTTTGACATTGACAAGTGGCAGTTTATTTTTTTTAATAAGTTTCGGAGGCATATTATATCCCCTCAGCCACTATGCCCACTATAAAGGAAAACTCTAAAATTGAGAATAAAAAAAAACATTTCGGATAAACCATGGTAAAGAAAAATGAATGACCTGCATTTCGCAGATCCTTACAACAAGGAATATCGAAATAAAGTATAATTTAACGGTCTTCCAAATATTTTACCAAGCCTATCTTGCCCTTCACAGGTGTTGCTCGCACCACCAATGCTTCATTCTTGATTGCTCCGGCCTGCTAATAATTTACTAAGGAAGCTAATTCATTAATACCCGTTGTTTATTCATAGCAATCGGATTACAAGGGTCTGCGCATTTTTAACGATACGACTTCACTCAAGGAGGTAGGCATATTCAGCAGCTGAACTTGCTACGCACGCTAGGTGCTCAAAATGATGAATGAATGAATGAATGAATGAGGGAATGAATGAATAAATGAATGTTTGAATTAATAATTGTTAAATGAACTAATTGATTAATGGATGAATGAATGAATGTATTTAATGAATGAATGAGTGAATGAATTAGTGAATAAGTTTTATTTACTAAAACATGGCATGTATTTAAAGCCTTAAATATAAAAAAAATACGTTGCATCTATTTGGCCGCTGACGTGACGTGTCAACTTTATAAATGCTTACATACAAACCATATGGCTAGGTACATACACTCGGACTCCTTTATGTAGGGAATAATGTTTGTATAGATCATTGTAGGCGTGTATAGTGCTTAGCTTCTTTTGCTTTTGACTGTACAGTCGAGAACTTTAATGTAGGTAGACGCACTACCGCGTAACTATGACTCAAGGTTTAAAATGGGTTCAAAATTAAAATTATTGACCGTACTGTCAGCTTAGCCTCAAGTGTTCGATTCAAATCGAAACAACTTGCGTTGTTTTGGATTTGTCCTGAAATGGGACATCATTTCAGCTCTGCATAAAAAGTATATATTACTTTCTATAAAACGACGACGACGCGGTTGGCACAGCGGTTAAGCACCTGCCTACTGAGCCGGCGGTCCTGGGTTCGAATCCGGGCAAGGCCAAATATTTGTGTGATGAACTCGAATATTTGTGACTGGGTCATTGAGTGTGTTGTTATCGATATAAGTATGTTTATCGTCATTTAGTGTCAATAAAACAAGAGCTTACTGTACTTAGGACTATATCGATTTGTGGGAGGTTGTCCATATTAATATTATTATAAAATTTTAGATTGATTATATAGTGTAAACTAGGAAGTCCCCGCTGCGAAACAAAAGAAAACGTTTATCGCGTTGTTAAACTCTTTTCCCGAAATCATGACCTCTTTCAATACAACATTGATTTTGAATGCAATTTTAAAGTTTTATAATAGTATAAATAACTAGTTCTAAAGGTCTGCTACACATAAAAATGTTAACTGAATTAAAAAACGTATTGAATCGGTTGAATGGACTAGTAAACTAGATCCAGCGTTCAGATAGATCCTGGCTTCGGCAAATTGAATCGCGTTTTTCCGACAGTCGGGAAACATTTGCATTATCCCCGTTTAAGTTGGAACTGGCTTTGGACGAGTTTAAGAATCGTTTCAGCAAATAGTATTCAACGATTGGTTAAAGTTAAAACCATACAATACAATAGTATGATAAATCAAATCAAAATACTTTTTTTCTAATAACACAAACACTGTTGTTTGTGAGTATTAAAGTATTTTATATTTTCTCGTAAGTACATGCATTTTGTGTAAAATTCGTCTGTAAGATGAATTCCGACTAGAGTTTATTTAATAAAAATTACACTCGTCTGAAATCACCTACCATACACACATACTCATAGATAATTGCATCCTATGTTAGATTTTAAGATGTTGTACGATTTTTTGTGGGTTTTTATTTTTTTGTCTGATTAACCACAATATAGTATAGTTTCATATACCCCCGATCGTTTTAGCTTTGCAACCTTTGATAACTCTAAAATCCTTGGCTTTTGCTGAGGGAATAGACCATGCCAATATAAATCTTTATAAGAAAAAAAATGGAATTTTACGAGGTGTGCATTTTGTATTACATATTATTGCATGTTGTGAAATAAATATATGATAAGAATCCAACATTGAAATTGTATTGAATTAAGAACTAATTAATAAAACTTTTATACAAATTTTAGAATGTTGAGGGTTATGGTACTTAGGGTAGTGCTACGACATCGTTAAACTCCTAAATAAAATTATGTGTGATGTTTTAAATCAAAAGGGTCCAGTTTGTCACTTTTCATCACCATCATACACTTAAGAGTCAAACTCACCGACAAGAGTTTAGCTGATGAACAGGTTTTGGAAATTCGGATCGATATTTACCCAAACTTTGGCGGCGGCTATATTATTCAGTTGTAGGTATAGCCGGCTTTGTTTGACGTATGAGTGAGGTAGCAATAGGATTTTGTCAAATTTAGGTAAATATCGATCCGAATGTCCGAGCCCTGCTGATGAAATAATATGTAGTTGTCTCCATCTAAATCTGTCCATAACCACTTCCTTTACTTCTTTATACGACAAGATGATCTGTTTACTTTTGTCTTTTTAAAATAATAACTACCTTCATTTTAAACAATCGAAAAGATGAATGTTTTTAATTTTTTTAAGCAAATTCATGTATCCTTCTAGATTTTCCGGTAAAAAACGAAAAAGTCTTCATTTATGAATTTTCATTATAATTTTATGATACACCCACGAAGAAAGCCAAATTAAACAAAAGTATACAATAAAAACAGTCAATCGTATTCCTTGTTATGATTAAAAACCTGAGAAGTTCAAACTTTGCAACATTTTGAAATAATTGACTTAAGTAAAACTAAACAGAAAGAACATCAGCGACGCTGCGAACTCTAAGGGACTATGCACACCACCTTTTTTAAGCGAGTCTCGCTGAGATGACCATCGCGCTATACGCTAGAACGCTCCGCAAACGCAAGGCGCAAATTCAATTCAATTGCAAAGGCAACAGGCATGAAAGGCCCATAGATTACTTGGCAATACCTAGTTTACCTGACAATCTAACATACATATTAAATACAAAATAAACTTAAAAACTAGGTACATTATTACTGCTGCGATGTGTTATGTGTTGTAGTACAGTCCTTCAGTTGGCGTTGCGTACGATCTATTTAAAGAAAACAATACTGTTGTGTGGTTTTGTACCTCATAATCGTCCGTCATAAAAGAGAAGCGTGCTTCATAGATAAGGTGTCATTTTGGCGGATTATTAACTATGAAAAGAGTTAAAATTGCTTAAAGTAAAATGGCGTTTACGTGGCATTTGTTCTCATGTACATAGTCAGTCAGGTAGGTTATACAAACGCGCACACCCCTTTTCCTTTTCAACGCACGTTAGAAGCGCGTTTTATTTTATTAGGATACGCTGTAGGATGCATCTACGGATCAAATTATTTTCATGATCATTCTAGGGATATCGTGAGAATATGGGTAATGAGACAATGGTGAAAAAATTAAACTGGTCAAGAGTAGTTCGACGGAGTAAATCGACGGAGCCGCTATGTGCGGTTTGCTTTTCGGACATTTAAAGATACCTAATGATCCTTAACTTATTGGGCAATACTAGCAATAGTACCGTCAGTGTCTGACCATTTCGTATTGTCGCAATTACCTTAAATTCTTTTGCAAAAAAATCCATTTATAAAATTAACTTACGATATACCTATAGATACAAACGCACACATAACGTGTCGCACTTCTGTGCGAATACAGTGGCCGTAGCTAGCGATCGCGTAAACGATTTGTATGGAGAATTGTAGTTCTATAAAGTAAACGCTAGGGGCGCTGCGTTATTCTCTATAGAAATCGTTTACGCTGTCGCTAGTGGGTACGGTCACGTTAACTCATGGGAAGGGTACAGATAACGTGCACAACAAAAACGCGCGTCAACAGCTCGTTTAAAAACCTCCTGTGCAAAGGCCCTAATGGTTGCTTAGTGAATTCAACACAGAACTTTGTACGGAGTCGGAAGATTGTTACGAGTCGAGAACTTGAAGTATTATAATAAATACAAGAAATTCTGTAAATTGTTTGTTCAGTTTATTCAGATTTTTTGCAAAGTACCTGCAGATTTATTTTCCAACTTTGAGAACGTAGTTCCCGTCAGGAGATGCTATTGAATTCGTGTTTTGTGCATTTGACGACGCGGGTGCATTTGTGTGATGTACCTAGTCAAATATTTGTTCCCGGGTCATGGATGTTACCTATAAAGGTAACATCCATGACCCGGGATTAATGTATTTATAATTATATTATCCTGTAGAAGTGCAGATGTCCTACCCATCAAAAATTGACGGAATATGTTTCCGCTGTCTTGACGTTTTGCGAGATTACTGATTTGTTCATCTAGGTACTCCACCGCCGTCGCTGCCAAGATTTAATAATATGGGTGATAAATAAATTTTACGCAAATATGTTATTCTCAGTCTGTTGGTTGCTCGATTGGTCGGAACATTTGCGTAAAAAGTAAAATTTTCATGTACCTAACCGTGATTACAATTTAAATATTCCATGAACGTTCTCATTCAATTCAAACTACTTAATTCTGTTTCATCTCTCAAAGAGAAATGGCTCTCATTTTCCAACTTAATCTACTTGCAAAGTGTTACGCCGCAAACTTAAATAGAAAAGTGACCTTTTAAAAACGATTCAGAAAATAGCACTTGGAAAGTTTGATCAATCTTTTAACCATTCGTTGCATTTTTCACTCTATTAAGCGACCTACACAGTCGTATTTTAAAACAAATATCGCATAAAGATACTACTTTTGTAAAGGTATTTAGAACTCGCCTTCGCAAACATAGACCTTAATCTGTGATGTTACATTTTTAATTCATTTTCAATTATGCCTCTGAGGCTTTCTCCCGATCAAGTTTGAACCTTACTGTTTGAACAGAGGACTCTAAGTCGGGTGGATGGCTTGATTCCTTTATTTCTATGCCTCTGCTCAAACAAAATGTTATTGAAACAGTAGTATGAAAATATTTTACAGTTAATATAATTATAGGTTACGCCGTGCGGTGTTACCCGCTCAATCCACGGGAACACTACGTTTTATAGGGATAAAAAGTAACCTATGTGTTAATCCAGGGTGTCAGCTACCTTCACACCAAAATTCATCAAAATTGGTTCAGCCGTTTGAGCATGAAGAAGTAACAAACATACACATAAAGATACTCGCAAACATTCGCCTTTATAATATTACTTTGGTTAAGTCCGCCTTTGCGCTAAGTTTTTCTTTTGTGCAATAAAGATTAAATAAATAAGTAGGTAGTTTCAGGCATTAACAGCTACATTTTTCTTCTTTACCACGAATTTCGCTATGGTTGTTGTTGCAGATATTTGGTAAGATAATGGTAAAAATAACTAAAGATGGCAACTTTATAACAGTCATGCAATTGTTTATTTGAGGTAGATAATATTTTTATATTATCATTTATCATTGTGACGACACGCAAGGGTTGAAAAATTTACGATCACTGCTTATGACTTGACGTACTGTTTAGTTAGACGAGTACTGTGCTCTGTCCGCGCAAATATGCCGAGCAATATACCACCGCGAGCGCCCGGCGCAGTCTATGAAATTAACATGATCCCGGCGCGCTCCCCCGGGCGTGTGTTTCGTGAAACCTGAGTGATTATCTGTCTTTTTTGACCCAAAATGAATTGAAAACCTACTTCTTGTGTGAGTGAGAATATATTGCGTTTCAAGTAGGTTACCTATCATTAGGGCTGCCATCTAAATTCGCCTAAACCGGACAAATACATAAAAAACTCGGACATTTAGCGTAAATCGCATTTTTTATTTCTCTGTTACGCTGTTAACGTGTTGCGCTGAATGAAGCTAGTGCCTTGATTGCGTTTTGCATTATTTATACGGGTTTTACCTACTTTGTACACAATAATGCCGGTAAATAACTTATTCAATAAGGTGTACCCTCGCATAAAAAGTGGCCGGGTTTTCCCTGGACACTTGGAAACCCTCCGGACGGCCCCCGGATGGCCACCGGACGGCCTCCGTACGGCCCCCGGAAAGCCTCCACACTAGGACAAATCCGGGGAAACTCAGACGGATGGTAGGCCTAATAAGCCCGAATTGAAGATCGTGATCACTCTAGTTTTGCCTTCATGATCTGTCTCCATCGGTCCAGTTCTATTGTTTCTTCTTATAAAGTACTAAAGGTTGCTTTCTTTGGAAAAAATGACACAAAGCTAAATTATGAAAGAATAATGCACTGTGATCTGCTACCATGTAAGCAGGATTCGAACCTGCGTCCCTACGTTTGCAGCGTAGTGTTCTCCCAATTGAGCTATTAGATCGTTCCGTCAATCAAACCAAATCCTTGATTCTATAATTCTACGCTACTGGAGCGCCCTCTGCGTCTTATGTTCTTTAAAATGTTTAAGCGCAGTAGCCATACCCTAGGATGTGCTTTTACACGCACGATCCCGTCCCCATTGCTTTACAGCAAGTGTATGGACCAGAGCTCAGAATAGCGCCTATTTACCTACATTTCTGGAGAGGACGTAGTTAATGGTTGTAACCACCAAAATAATAATTTGTTTAATTAAAATAGGTGTTTCCTTAATTAATTCTAATACTTCATGGACACGAAGTAATTAATTCTAATACTTCATAAAGTTATCTCTTGGGATAAAATTTGTCATGAATACCAACTGTAATGTAGAAAATCCAAATACACCCAAACTTGTTGGTTAACAACCCAAAGTGGACTTCATACAAACGCCACATGAATCTAAACTTACCATTTCAAATGACGAAAATATGCACTTTTATGTGTAAATTCAAATGTATTTTGGAGTTACCAGGGAATTCCGGCAGTCAATAAAAAAATGGTGGTAGTAATCTCTCTTAAATATGCACTCTGGCAACGTTAAGGTAAATAGGCACTACCTATTCCGGGCTCTCAATGTATTTATAAAAATACGAGGATGAAGCAAAGACAGCCGAACTATTAAAGTATGGAACTCCTTGCCGGCTCATGTGTTTCCTCCTTCTTACAACTTGGGACCCTTCAAACGAAGCGTGAAGAAGCATCTCTCGGGCCAGCATGGCAGTGTCAACTGACCTGGCACCGTTGGTTTCTCGTCAGTTGCCATTGCGACTTGGGCTCCCCTTTTTGCTTACCATCAGGCGAAGTGGAGCCACTATGTTGTGCCGTTATAAAAAAAAAAAAAAAAAAAGACAGCAAATGTGTGATCCCTGCGGGAGCTCGACCCCGCAATTAATATCCTTTACAGGTCTAATGCCCTCGTACGACTACAATATAAAATTGTTAGCTGTTAGTCGTTTTTCTACGAAAATGACCTGTGACCTATTTCACAAATAAAAGTAGTTTTCTCAAACATGTAATGAAATAGCGTCATAACGTGCGTTAAAACAGGCTTCGAAGTGTCAAGTTTCGGGCGGAACAATTCGAGAGAACTGTAAAGGAATTTCATACAAAATTGAAGGCCTAGGCCGGAAAGTGATTATTTTTAAACATGGCGTCTGTGTTCATGAACGGGCTAAACAGCTGAATTATGTTTTATTGAGTGGTGTATTTTTATATTTCATTGCATATGTTTGAGAAAAGCACTATACATGCCTTAGCCGTGAAAAGGGCTTGCCGGCTTACGTATCACTTTCCGTCTATACCTACTCAGCCAGCAAGCCCTTATTTCGCGGCGTCTATAGCAAAGTACCATTGTTAGGTTTGAGCAAATGTCATGAATTTCACAAAATAACCACTAAAACTTGTCTCGCGTAGTTCCTGTGGTTACAATACGGTTGTTGCTTGAAATAATTATAAATTAATTCTATTCGAACAATAAGGGACCATTACCGAAAATATACTCAGAATAATGATATTAGCTAGGGACAATATTTTTTACGACCCGTAAAATGAGTAGCAGTAAATGCTACCTTCGGCCTATGCTAGGCTACGCGGGGAGAAAATCTCACTTCCCGACCAAGACAAGACGTAAAACTTGAGTTTAGACAAACCACGGGCGGTAATTATTAAAGCCCCAGATCGCATAGTTATGGAGCCATTCGGTTCAGGCCACAAAAACCATGCTATCTGGGTTTCACCTTTGCCCTATTAGACTATGAAGTACTTAATAAGAGGGTTAATTACTTTTTTCTCACAGTGGACAAAAATGTCCACGTTTAAGTGCAGAAAAAAGCTATTTATCAGCATCATCTGTATTTATATAACAATTAGTGTGAAATAAGGAACTGTAGTGGCACACGCGTAACATATTGTATAACTCCGTGGGCGTCGGTGTTGCCGCAATAAATATCGTTTACCGCTCTAGAACATAAATGTACACCCGGCGCGCTACATGTGTTATAATGTGGTATGAAGGGCTGGAGCGTGCGGCTTGTGTTACGTTGTGAGTGGTGCAAATTTTATATCACATCATGCATTGTTGGCGCAGTCTGTATTGCACCTGCCTACTGAGCCGGCGGTCCTGGGTTCGAATCCCGGCCAGGGCAAATTTTGAACTGAAAATGTGATGATATCGAATCAATCTTGTTCCTGGGTTATGAACATTTTCTATGTATTTATCTATATAACTCAACTTCAGTGGCTCCCTATTCGTCATAGGCTCACATTCTAACTCTTCTATTTGGCATACTCTTCAACCCAGCAACTCCACAATACCTTAAAGAGCGTTTTAGTTATTTTTCGTCTGCAAGGTGCACTAAAAAATTTCCTTTTAACTGTCCCCCCCGCACATTCTAAATTTTATTCCAATTCTTTTACTGTCCAAGCCGTTCTGCTATGGAACTCACTGCCAGTTGAATTGCGAAGTGCTAATTCCCTGTCTATATTTAAGAATAATATTAAAGAGCATTACCTATCTCTCGAACAGTAAAATTGTTGGTATAATTTATGAAACTGTTTTT
Source organism: Apotomis turbidana (assembly GCA_905147355.2). Classification (NCBI taxonomy): domain Eukaryota; kingdom Metazoa; phylum Arthropoda; class Insecta; order Lepidoptera; family Tortricidae; genus Apotomis; species Apotomis turbidana. Next base: position 19,213,926 of record LR990299.1, read on the forward strand.
CGTCACTGACTGTATTGCGTTGTGTTATGTAAGATTCGTATATTATGTCTAGGTCTATTTATATTATTGTAGATTAAATAAAGAAATAAAAAATAATTTAAAAATCTGACCCCTTTGGCATTGTCTGTCGCTAAATACAATGGCCATATTTCAACCAGCCCGTCCGACCAGCGCGACTCGACATGGCGCTACCTGTCACTATCTCACATTACTGCACAGAAGGAGACGGGTAATTGTCGCGAGAAATAGTCGCATATGACAGTTATATTCGAGGTGCACATGTGGTTAAACTCGTGAATTGTACCCCTGTTTCCTAAATTTACTTTAAATAAACGCCAATGAACAGATCGAACAAGTCAAATAAACTGAGAACAATGTCCGAGCTTTCGCTGTTCAATATTTACCACCCCCTCTTTATTTGCTTCCCCTAATAGGGGGTGATTACACACGAGCGATGCCAACACCTGAGCTCGTATTTATAGCTGGATCGTGTATTGTCTGCAGATTATAAAACAGGGAAACTGTAGTATTGGGATTATTGATTAATACAGGTATTAAGGCTCGTTATCCGTTCAAAAATGCTGATTGTTTTAGACATATTTAGGGTTCCGTACCCCAAGGGTAAAAACGGGACCCTATTACTGACACTTCGCTGTCCGTCCGTCCGTATGTCACCAGGCTGTATCTCAAGAACCGTGATAGCTAGACAGTTGAAATTTTCACAGATGATGTATTTCTATTGCCGCTATAACAACAAATACTAAAAATAAAATAACATTAATATATTTAAGGAGGGCTCCCATACAATAAATTATAGATAATGGTACGGAACCTTACGTGCGCGAGTCCCACTCACACTTGGCGGATATTATTCTCTAATACAATATTCAATATTAATTATCAATATTCTGAATGTTACTACTTAGAACAGGGCTATTAAAATTAATTGATATATATTTGAAACCCACAGTTTCAATTTTTGATTGATAATCTTTGTTTAAAAAACTACTCGAAATTGATAAAATTCACGTAGGAAACTGTTCTTCTCAACTTATTTTCGCAACACGCGATGAAACCATGAAATAGCTATGTTTCTGTCTAGAACTCATTTACTTCAAAAAGTTGTTTGAAATTATCAATAAGTATATTTGAATTAATATGAAGAAAAAAAATTGAGGAAAAGCCAACTCAACAGTGAGTAAGTTTTTCGTAAATAAAAATTAAAACAATCAATTACATTGTAAAATTCAAATCCAAATTTAGAGATGTGGTTTCGATTCGGTAACGTTTGTCTGAATGTTCGTGTCTCACCTATCTCCCTCCGAGTTCTGCCACAGCTTGGAGTCCCTGGCATCGCCTCCCACGCCGACATCCAACGCCGAGTGTCTACAACAAGAGAAAACATAAGTATTAGTACAACCATAGAAGTAACTAGAACCCTTTAATATTTAGGCTGCGTTTCCACCAGAGATGTGCAAGGATGCGTAGCGAGGTATGTGTTTTTGTTAACCAATGGAATATCTTCATTTGCTTATCTTCTCTCAGTGCAACTGATTCTATTGGTTAACAAAAACACATCCCTCGCTCTTGCTACATATCCTCACACTGGTGGAAACGCAGCCATAGATAACAGAAAATTACTGCCGTGATACCGTAAAAGGTCGTCTCTTTATACGGGTGTCATAGTAAAACACCGCTCCCTGTCGTTTCACCGGGGCTAGCATTATCTTGCCGCGACTTTGCTTGTCGCGCGACTCAGCGTGACCTGTCTTGCTCGCATGGTACTGAAAGGATAGTGACAGGTAGCATTTGTCGCGTGTCACAGAGGCGTTGGCTGGTTCAAAGGTGCCCATAACAAAGAATATATATACTAACGTAAAAAGAAACGACAGCGACACTTGTGTGCAGTAACAAAAACTCGCGGCTATGTGTGCGTGTCGAAGGGCGAGCGCGGGCGAGCGCGGGACGCGCCAGGTGGGGAAAGGAATTCACGTGAATGCCTTGTCGAAGGATTCGGCATTACAAGGTCACCGACGCCCGAGTTACACCGATAGGCCGCTGTCGCGCCTGTGCCCATAACGCTTGCGACATTTCCACGCTGGATCGCAATGGACATGCAGCCTTTGTACCAGAAACGACTCGGAGCGGGGCCTTCCAATGGCTACACTACAATACTCTTAAGTTTCATTTGTCCGAAAGCATTATCATTCAGAATTTTCATAATTCCGAAAACCATGTTCTGACGTTTTTTTTTTTGGATATCTTATAAACCCTAACCAAGCCTAATTATAGTATTTAAGAGGCCTTATTACTTTTAAAGAAAAAATTCTCCATATTTTGACAAATACAGATTGATAATTTCAACAAACTTTTTGAAGTGAATAATACTTTTCCCCGAGTTCTAGGTAGTACGAGTAACATAGCTATTTCATGCTTTCATTGCGTGTAGTCGAAAATAAGTTGAAAAAACTATTTTTCGCGTGAATTTTGTCAATTTCGTGTTATTTTTAGAAAAAAAATTATCACTGAAAAATTCAAACAGTAGGTTTCAAATATATACCAATAAATCTCGATATGTTCTAGGTAGGTAGTAACATCAATTAATATGTTAAGAAATATGATTGATCATAGAGAAAAAAATCTTAAACTATCAGCATTTTAAAAGGAATAAGGCCTCGTAACATATGATCCATGACGAAAATTATCATTTCGCGTTTCACTTTCGGAATTTTGATGGTGATGATGTTGAATATAAATGAAACTTCGTAATTTTTGAGCGATCCCTCTTCCAATATATGTTGTTTTTACTGTTTATTATATCCGTTAGAAGATCGATGGCAAACTACCGTCGCTAGTCGCTCGTTTATAACTGTCACCGCGTCATCTGGGCTCGTGTTTTCTTCTACTTTCAGATATTAAAAGGCATATATTGCAGCGTGCAGTATTCAGATAAAATATGAAAGTATCTTAAGACAAAACGTAATCCTTAACAAATATTGTTTCGTGAAAGTAAATAGTTTTTGAGAAATATAATGTTTTATTATGCTGAATGTGAAAATATCACACAATTTTTATTAAACCATTTAATTAGATCAAAGCACAAAGAAATAGAAAATGCTACTAAAATTAAACATAAATACAAAATTTGGAATTCTTAGCTTCAATATTGGCTGAGATCTTGTCATTTGTGCCAATTAAAGCTGAATGTCTTGAAAAATACTGTTCCTATTTCCACCAAACATAGCTAAGAACGGCTATCGACGGACAAGTCTTACTATAAAAAAAAAAGACGCACTCAAATTTGTCCATCCGTGGGAGCTACGATGCACAAGATAGACACACAGACACACCGACACACCTACACCGACCAAAACTCATTAAAATTTCTGTCACTCTTCAAAACCTCGTATCTAGTACGTAGATTGATACTGAGATACGAGCTGTCTTAAGTAAATACTTGTTACATAGTGAAAAGTTGGTATTTGTTAAATAGAAAGCTCTAGAGAGATGAACTCAGAACTAATTTAACCACATTGACATTATTTATAATGAAATATTCATTATATCTTACCAAAATTTCCAATGAATAATATTTCGCGTTTATACGAGACACCATCGAGCTTGAGCAACGTCTCAACGATGTATCAGAGCAAGTATCACACTATTTTCAGGTCAACGGTCTAGTACTGAACCTCAAAAAAACTCACTTCCTCCATTTTCATCTCGGGGGCAGTGCTCCAAAAAGTCTTGCGGTCTTTGTAGGCGGCACTAAATTAGAGCAACTGCAGAGTACCACATTTTTGGGCATCGAGCTAGACAGGGGTCTCCAATGGGGATCCCATGTAACTAAATTATGCAATAAGCTTGGGGGCGCCTGCTTCGCGTTGCAACGTCTTGGCAGAGTTATGCCCAGAAATGTGGTGCGCTCATGCTATTTTGCCACCGTGCACTCGCTTATCCAGTATGGCGCAGAGCTGTGGGGGCGTGCCGCAGACTGGGAGCGCGTTTTCCGCATGCAAAAGAGAGCTGTCCGAGCGATTGCACAGGTGAGTCAAAGTGTCTCTGCAAAACCACATTTTAAAGCTCTTCGGATACTCACACTACCTGCCGTGGTGATACTCCAAGTGGCAACGTACGTGCGATGTCACCTAGATGATTATGTGAGAGGGTCAGACGTGCACGGACGTAACCTGCGAAATGCCCACAGACTCGTGGCAGTCAGCGTCAGAAGTCTAGCAAACTCACCCACGTGATGGGGCCTACGGTTTACAACCGCCTGCCTGCCCACATCACGGATGCGCCGTCGCTGAGCAGCTTTAAGTCGCGCCTTAAAAGCTGGCTTATCGAACACACTTTCTATAGCTTTAACGAATTTTACTTACTGAGTACCAAATAGGTAATTAAACTATTATTATTATGTTATATGATTATAATTTACGGAGTACCAAATAGGTACTTTACATTATTAATTGTAGTAATTTGCAACACGATCGTTTTTCATTGTATAAATATTGCTCATTTTAATTTAAAATGTTCATTGTTTAATGTAATTTAATCTTTTATTTTAGGTATATAAAATTTAATGAGATAAATGGTAACTGATGAAATAATTGTGATAGCATAATGACATGTAATATAATGATTATGAATAAATGAAATATGAAAATAAATAAAATATGAAAATATAAATAATTCTCAGTGCTGTCTCCCAGCGGATTCCATCTCCGTAGTCGGAAAGGCCAGTACATCAAGTTGGTAACTAAGTTAGTAGCTGTCTGCCGGCTAGACTCCGGGAGACAGAGGCCGATGTAGACGGAGTTATATTTGCCATCTGGTGGATAATATTTACATAATTGCTATCCACAGAATTAAAAAAAAATGATATTTCAGCTATTTTCTATTTAGAATCACAAGCTCTTTCGATCTAATTAAGATAAAAAAGTGTCCCAAAATATTACATTTATTTTAGCTAGTAATAAATAATAATAATAAAAAAAAAAATTTAAATGAAATTAATTTATTTCGGTCAACAGAATCCATATTCTCATGTATATTATTATAAAAACAAGTTCAAAATCTTGACGCTCTCCTATTTATTAATATACTTTTTTAATGGTATGTAGGTATTCATCATAATAAATCCTACATTGGACGCCAGAGAAAGGAGGCTCTGGCGGTGCCGGAACCTTACCGGCTAAAAACTGGTGAACAAAACCTTACCTTAGTTTATTTCTCGTCTCTATCTTTTTTTGTGACGGTTATTTCTTTTTCCCTTTTACCTACCTCCTAAATATTACAACATAAAATGTAGTTCGAACAAACGGCGATCACTGTGAATAAATCATTGCTTGAGAGGATTACTACTTAGTACTGCTCTAGAGAGCTAAATCTAGCTCCGACCTCCCCGACCTGGGGCAGGCGGAACTTAGTTATGGTAACGAAGTTAGTGCCTAGCCGACTGCGGCTACAGAGGGCAATATGATTAGCTAGTTATTGAGATCCTTGTTTGGTTTGATTAACTAAAAAACGTGGGAGTCAAAGCTCGCGAAGGATTCCGTAAAACAATATCACCGAAAATACTTACCTATACTTTTCTTGCATTTTGCTCTTTAATTGGCCGAATGAGCGAAGCCTCTCTATTTCAGCTTCGCGAAAACTTGTTTGTCCATTTGACCGGCTAAGTAATCGCCGACTGTTCGAGCCTGCAACGGAGACCCATTCGCTCGCATCTCTCGCTCGGCCAGTAAATACAAAAAAATATACAAAATCATTTATTAACACGTTGCGGGGCAGTACGCAGGCAGTAGGCTTAACAGCGGTTAATTGAAAGTAATAGTATCCATCAACGTGAAGCGGTGGTAGCCTAGTGGTTAGGGCATGCGACTTTCAATCCGGAGGTCGCGGGTTCGAACCCGGCCCGTACCAATGAGTTTTTCGGAACTTATGTACGGAATGTCATTTGATATTTACCACTCGCTTTTCGGTGAAGGAAAACATCGTGAGGAAACCACCTAAGCCCAATAAGGCCTAGTTTCCCCTCTGGGTTGGAAGGTCAGATGGCAGTCGCTTTCGTAAAAACTAGTGCCTACGCCACATCTTGGGATTTAGGTAGCCGACCCCGATTGAGAATTCATTCTCAAAAAATGGGACAAAGGCTAGGAGGATGAGTATCCATCAACGTGTTAACAAAAAACAGCTTTATACATTTCAAGAGCATCCATCAGTGACCAAACTAGGCTGAGCCTGTATCTTGGCCATCTGCGAGTGCGGTTAACAAAGGAGAAGTATAAAACAAAGAAATGATAAATTACAAAAGTAAAAGAAAAATAAATTGTAAATGAGTGTTTCATAAAAAGATGTCCTTTCATGAAAAACGTTTATAAAAATATTTCCTGACTCAATTTTAATAAAAAAGTAAGTAATCTTATAATTTACCTAATACATTCATAAATTTAATATATCGAGTTAATTGGATTGTTTTGATGTAAGTATATAAAAAAAGATTGCCGCACAAAATTTTCTTGACTTCAAGAAATTTTCAAGAAAATGGACAACTTTTTGAGAAACTCTCAAATACGTGTTGCAGTAATAAATTTCCTTTGCAGCGACGCAACTGCATCGGTGACTTACGGTAATGGCCGCCGAACACATTCGGATGGAGCGCTACATTATTGCCGGCCTGTTGTTCTCTATTCTAAGTTTAATGACTTCTAGAATATGCACTAAAAAAGTGTAAAAATACACTGCAGAGACCTTTCTTTTGATTCTTCCTAAAGCTGAATTTCCTAAAAAATAAGCCTACCTACACTATACAGGGTGTAACCGACGGTGTACCGAAAACTGAAACCATGGCTTCAGACCATTATTCTGGGCTGGAAAATCGTGGAAATTTCTTTGAGTCTCTCGCGAGTTTTAATTTTTTCTTTATTTTTCCGTTAATCGAACTCTACTGCTAACAATTTTTCATGAAAAATCGCATGAAAATAGCATTATCCGCAAAACACAATGTATCACAAACAGTATTATGTAAGATTTACTGTACTACACAGTACGCGTGGAGTGGGACAGATAACGGTACTGGCTGGTCATTGATCCGCCAGGTCAGTGCGCTCGCGCAGGCCGCTGCGGTCGGACGCATGAGTAATGTTTACCTACCCGCACATTTTATTTGCTTTACTTGCTTGAATGAAAATAATCTTGTTAGACTGTTTTAATTTATCGGTCTTTTGTTATTGGTGTTAGGTAGTACACTAGTTGTGATCTGTGGTTGCGTTGTTTTTATGGTTGCATTCATTCATGTCATTCGATGCGCATTGGCGTAACGGTATGTTTTGTGCTGACGCGTGAGTGGAGTGGGGAGCGCTTGAACCGGTCGATGCTTGCCGCGTGCTCCCCTCCCTGCGCGTCTGCACTCGAGAGAATTGGACGCAATACATTGCGCGTCGAGTTTTATAATTTATTTTGGAAAACCCTTGAGTTTTCCGAGAAAATAAACACTCGTTTTCATTCCCGTGGTACAATGTTGAACCTACCACCGTATACGCCTCCGTGGAATGTGGCGTAATGAACCTACTTACAAGTAAGTGGCATGAAAGTAAACAGACACTATTTGTGTTATTGCAGCGGTCATAAATTTCGATTGCAGCGGCGCATCTGCAACGGTAATGGCCGCCGGACACACTTGGATGGAGCACGACATTAATGCTGGTCTGTTGTTCTCTATAGTTTCATAGTTGTTTATTCAAAAAAACAATATACATTGTGTTTGAATGTGACACAGTTAAATTAAATTAAAATCCTATTAAAGGCTTCTACAATATACTGTTGCACCAGAGCCGTCAAGATGTATTACCGCTATACAATTTGTAGTACATGTTCATTTTAAACTAATATTTATTCGGTTTGCCAACAGATACAATACTATACAACATACATAAAAAGAAAACCCCATTGAAAAATGCGACCTGTAGGTGAGAACAGCCGGAAATGTGGGTATCCGGAATTCAGACATACGAAATAATTTTTGGTTACGCTGAAGCGTGCTTCGCTCGCCCGGTACATTAGGGAATTTCATCTGTATGTACGTCCTTCGTTTATAACCTACTCGTATTCTGGCTCGGTTTCATTGGTCGATAACTCGGTCGACATACGGCATGCGGGACTCCCGCAGACGGTATGTGAAACTTATACTGGCATGCGTGATGAAAATCTACCGCACCCCGCATGCGACCCTATCGACCAATAAAACTGAGCCATTCAATTCACAACTCACAACGTGTAAATAAGGCTACATTTCTAAACGATAACAATGTGAAGCATTTCAGCGACAGTTCTTTGTTATCAGTGGAGATAGGTTGTAGACAACACATTTACCTCTAAAAAGTACCACTCACATATATCTCTTATCGGTTGATATTACCTTTTAGAACTATGGAAATAACCAATGTAATTTCAAAAAGTCGTATGAAAGTATGAAGGTGTTCCGTTGTTAAGAGTTTTTAGAATTGAATAAAACTGTCACTTTCCTATTGTGTGTGTGGACAGTGATGAATCACTCATGTTGGCGCTCGTTGTGCATTGTTTGTGTGATTTATAGCAATATTGCTATGGTTACAGATTAATGGACGTTATTATATTGGCGTAAATTATTTAATAGATAATTGAAATGGCAGTGGCATCTCATTAGTGGAAAGGCTAATTTAATTTTACCATAAAATTAACCAATACACGTACCCAGTAAGATTAACCAATGTTCATATAATTTATATAAGCTTTGCATTAAAGCATTCTGGAGCAAATGTTTACAATGAAGCGAAAAATTTAATTTTACTGGTTCAGGCAGGGTTCGAACCCACGTTCCCAACGGCTTTTCATGGGCGTCCTACCTATTGGACCACAGAACCTGATGCGAGAGCCATTGAATTTTTCAACAAGTTGCTTCTTGCACGTCTGAGGGTAGCATCGTAGCGCCATCTACCGTAAAGATTTAGACATTCTGGAGCAGTCAACCGTTAGGGCCACAGACGCTCGGAATTCGTTCGGTTTCCGTACGGAATGACGTCAGAAACTGTCTCAGTCTGTCGTATGGCGATGTCTCGCTTCCTGACGTCATTCCGTACGGGAACCGAACGAAAATTCCGAACGTCTGTGACGGCCTTTACCTTTTCTTCGGAATATTGCAAAGCAATGGTGCTTTGTCATTATCATTACGGTAGGATTTATGTTTAATTTCAGAATGTATGATTTATTTTATCGATAAAAAAAATAGTGATATCACATTACATTTAACGCAAAATGTCCAGATTACAAAATTTCTACTGCCTACAAACATGCTTACAATATTAATTTAGCCTATTCACATAAAATTCGGCAAACAGACGGTTTAACAGCTTGCCCCACAAAGGGCAAAATTGAGGCCCAAACAGCTTTACAGACCTTTCTCTGGAATACATGCAAACAGCCTTAAGCCAGGGACCTAATTCGAGAATGCCGTTTGAGAGATCGCAAAACGTACAAAACTATATTAGATAACATTGATGATATCGCCTTTGAACTGTCATTAAAATGCGATAAGCTTCAAGTGACATATCTCATCTCCATTTTGGAAATACGAACGCGATAATGATTGCCTAAAATGCTATTCATTCATATGAATTTCTGTTTTGAACGTAACGTAACTACTAACTACTGACTAATTTCACGCACTACACGGTCAAGTTAAAGTATGCGCCTGTTATTTTCCGTCACATACAAAGGAAACGCAAATTAAGCGCGACCGGATACCGGATTGACGAAGTTGCGATGTTCTAGGGATATCGCCACTTGTCAAGAGCGACACGTCAAAAGTGACGGATGGCGATGGAATGGAGAGATCTCCATCATCCCTCTAAAATTGGTCAATTTACCCCCCTGTTTCCAACAATAGCGGGGTGTTGTTTGCCCAAAGACGCCTTCAATTTTTAAGTGCTGGATGAAGAATTAAAATCACTACATAGTATAAAACAAAGTCGCTTCCTTCTGTCTGTCTGTCTCTATGTATGCTTAGATCTTTAAAACTACACAACGGATTTTGATGCGGTTTTTTTAATGGATAGAGTGATTCAAGAGGAGGGTGTATAGGTATAATAGATGCATAATTATCAACATTTCATCTGTGCGAAGCTGGGGTGGGTCGCTAGTGTTGTATAAATTGCTTTCAAGGCTGTGTTTATTTTAAACTTCAAGTGTACATAAAAGTATAAGGAACAACCTTAGGATGTCTGTCCACTGGATCGGAGCGAAGCTGTGTAAAATGGACCAATTGAATGGAAAAAAAAACTTGCTCGGTTTACTCGACATTAATGTTGTATGAAATTTCTTTATTTGTTACAAACTTTAAAAAAGTTAGAACGCCCATAATAAAAAAGGCATATGCCAAGCACTAAGCAGCCACAACGGAAGATCAGTGGCTACGACTTATCGCGACTTTGTAGTTGCCTCAAATAGCTTATGGCATTTTCGGAAGAAAGAGACACTTCAACTTAAAAAAAAAAGCGGACATGCTAGAATTCAGTTCTGACGTATAGTGGCTAATAAAACATATCTGTACTTATTTTGTCGTCTTGCACCATTTTTGAGAGAAGCGCTAAATTTGTCTCAGCCGGAACGGAAATTGCTGACTTCGTATAAAATTAAACGGACTCCCAAGGACGTCCGTTTAAACTAATAGTCAGCCAGCAATTGCCTTCTCCCCTCGCTTCGACAATAATGTACTATTACAATGTATAATAATCGGTACTGATATAAAAAATACAACTTTCTACTTTAAACGTGTTACAAACTTAAATCATATTTTTGGTTCCAAACTTCGGTGGACTTACGAGTGTCCGTGGTCGTAATCACTAAGGACCGCCCTAAAGACTTTAATTGAATTCACGACAACATACATTAGCCCTAATGATAAACTTGCTTACAGCTAAAGTATGAATAAATGGCAGCAGTATATTAACTTACCCACACATTTTTGGAGACCTGCACGTCTAGCATAAACTGTGACACGCGACTCTGACGCGCGTCTCTTTCCTGTCAATACTGTGCGAGTAAGACAAGTGAGGCTGAGGCACGTGACAAGCGATGTCACATCAAGATATGCTAACCCCGCTGGGATTCGCATTCCAAATTTGAATACTTTGACATTCCCCATATTTACTCGGACTTGTGATGCTTCTAATCGTGAGTCGTGAATAATCAAATGCAGAGGTTTTCCAAAATTGCAAATGATTTTTTATCACGCATTAATGGCTAAACGGACTTGGTGAAATTTGGGTCCCAGCATAATTAGGATAGTTTTACGAGTATCACGGAAATCACTCTTTTTAGCGAGAGAAAAGGGGGATAAAAGTTACTATATATAAATTTAAATTAAATTAAGCGTAAATTTTAAATTTTAAGTATGAATATCCCTACTTATTATTAGAAAAAGGAGTCCTTTTCTAGGAATTAGGGAGGCTATTATTCCTGCCTATAAATATAAATTCAAGCTTTTTGGATATTTCATCCATTCCCCATCGAATGTTTGCCACTCAGATTTATCTAGGCGTTATGAAATATGATTAAAAAGTACACGCAGACGAACACCCTACCGTGCAATAAAATATTTAAATGAACATAATGTACTGCATTACAGTACTGCGTATAATAATAACAATGTTAGAGTTTAATACCATAATGGGCACGTAATCTGCAGATGGTTGTCAACCAATTACACCTAATAATACGCTTGCGCGAGGCCAGCTTATTATCTTTCGAAGGCAGTTATATAATATTATGTACTAGAATGTATTTATGGAAACGCGTGTCTCTCTTTAGACGGTTAAAATAAAAAAAAAACCCTTTAAGTGCTTTTAAGTATCAGAATTTGTAGTCTGGAATTTATGAGAAACTAGCGACTCGCCTCGACTTCGCACGGGTGCAATGCTGATAAGTTATGCATGTATTATACATATATGAACCTTCCTCTTGAATCACTCTATCTATTAAATAAACCGCATTAAAATCCGTTGCGTAGTTTTAAAGATCATACATAGGGACAGACAGGCAGAAAACGACATTTTTATACTATGTAGTGATAAGTAGTACAAACTAATCGTACTAACATAATACGGTTTTCGATGACAGCTCAAATCAGCTACTCTTTAAAAAAAACAAAATGATTTGTTAGTATGAAAATTTCTATGAAGATACTGATTTGTAATGTCATACAAATCAGTATAGATGTACGTCTTATTTTTAGTTTTTGTCCAATCAAAAATAATATAATGCACAAAAGTTTTTGGTAGTTTATTCGCTTCCGCGTATTCTTGAATGTGGGTTTAGTGGTTTCAAAGATGCAATTAATTTTCAATATAGGCCAATACTGTATTTTATTACCTTGCTAACTTGGACAATGACTAATATCGCACTTAAAATAAATGTTAGTATTCAGTGATCCTGTTACTTTGTTGATAAAAGTTTGACACAACCAAAGTTGTAATTTTAGCTCTAATTAATAAAAGAAAACTAATGTGTTAACGTAACCCCAAGTTGTGATTTAGTGCTAGTCGGGTTCTAATAATTTGATGTCTTTTAAAGGTTGTTACGTTACTACTTTTTTATTTTGACTTGAAGCTTAAAACAGAGCTTTGGAAGCAACTTCGCCGACGTAATGTTCCGAAAATGGAAATGCTACGACATTTTAATTCTTCATCCAGCACTTAAAAATTTAAGCGCGCGTTGGACGAACAACATCCCGCTATTGTTGAAAACAGGCTTAAGGCTGTTTGCGTCTCTTCCAGGGAAAGGTCTGTAAAGCTGTTTAAGGTTTAAGGGCCATTATTTCTGCCCTTTGTTGGGCAGACTGGCAAACCCTCTGTTTGCTGAATTAATGCGAGTATAGGCTAAATATTGTAATAATGTTTGCGGATTGTTGTGAACTGTTTGAAACGGAACATATTTTGCGAATATTGCACATTTTACTCGTGTGCTTTTTAGAACTTTTCGTTAAATGTGATATAGGTAGTCAGTAGTCAATTTGATCACACTTTGCGAAGAAATTCTATATAAAGACTCCTTTTCATTATACGTGAGCGTGGTTAAACCGATTGAATTAGAAATAATCTTATATAAATAATCATGAGACATCTGTAATAATAATTATAAACGGTTTAAAACTCACGTAAAAATTGTCAGGCCCGACAGGATTTAATATGAGTTCGAAACATGACGGGCCGTTCCTGACAATTTGTTACGTATGTAATTAAGTTTTTAGTCGATTGAATTAAGTTTATAATGTGTGCAGGAGTACCTTATATATGAGTTATCATCAGATCAGAAAAAGTCTGTACGTGCAAAACTTATCACGGCAACATTAACTATCCGTCTCCAGGTAAAATCCAGAGGTAGAGCCAAAACAAGGTGAAAGAAGTAGAATACACATTAACATGTCTGAGTCTGCTGAAGAATTTAATGGTTACTATTGCCACCCTAAGGTTTGCAAGAAGCAACTGGTGGAAAAATTCAAAGGCTCTTGCATCAGGTTCAGTGGTCCAATAGGACCCGGAAAGAACCTGGCTGAACCATTCAATTTTTAAAATTTTCGCTTTATTGTAAAAAAGAGGAGAATCCCAAGCAGCACATTAGTGAATTTTGCAGCTTATCTTATAGCTTTAAGTTCTAAATAAGTGGTTTAACAGTGTTTGATACAACTTATAGCTTTAAACACAACTCAAAACTGTATATGAGTTCATCCTATCACTTGTAATTGCATATGAACGTTTTTTGTTTCTACTTTATTACTTATGGTGGGATAAGGTCGATGTTGCTACTTAAAGTTGCATGCAGGTTCAAATTGTCACTCAATAAGAAGCAATAGTGCTATATAAGGCTCTAAAATCACTTATAAGCAACTTTTACATATAAGTGGGAATATACCCTTATTTGGAGCTAAAAGTTGCAAATGACTAGTATAATAGCGAAGTATATCACCAATAGTGGCTAGAAAGATAATTTTACGGCTCTTTTGGAACCAAATATTATTTACAACTTTAAGGCCTAAGAAGTACCTTATTGCCACTCCAATGCATAAATAGATCTCAATAGGAGGTTCTTGGAACCAAAAGCAGTTCTTTTCACTTATTTCAAACCACTAACGAACTAAAAGTTCTATTATTGTTCCTATTGCGCCTTGAATTCCGCCGAATGGAAAAAACAAACCGGCCAAGAGCATGTCGGGCCACGCTCAGTATAGGGTTCCGTAGTTGCCCAGAAAATTATGAAATTTTGCGATAGCTCAAAAACGGCTCAACCGATTTTGTTCAATATAGTTTTCATTAAAAGTAATTATAAGACCTCATGTCCATGATTTTTTTATTTTTTTTTTGGAGACCCCCATTATTAAAGACCTATTCAACGACACCCCACCCACTAGTGTTGAAAAGAAAAAAGAAACCACCCCCACTTTAGGTGTTCGAGAGGTAGTACCCGATTTTTTTTGTTTTTATTTTACCGTTTTACCGTATCTTACATACATATAGTCATACCAAATTTCAGCTTTCTAGTACTAATGATCACGGAGCTAAGCCGCGGACGGACAGACGGACATGGCGAAACTATAAGGGTTCCTACTTGACTACGGAACCCTAAAAAGTTAAAAGACGTGGTAGTTATCATCGGCAGGTTGTTGATACTTTAAGGAATATTATGGAGATGGACACAGAAGATACCGATACACCATGAAGTTGTTAATCAGAAATCCAAAGAAGATACAGTAGCCGGCAAGCTTTTAGAGACCTTGACTGCCCAGTAGCCGATTTACGTACAAATGTACATGCGCAGATCCGCCATTTTTTATAAAAGTTTGCCGGCACCTGTACTTGTACTGTTGAAAGGTAATTATGATTAGAATTTTGGCAAAAATTACCTGTATGATACAAAAAAAATAATTTGAAGACGGGCTTACCCCCATGGACCTTACTTATTTTAAAAACAGAATACCTACCAATTGGGTAAAAAGAAGCCACAAAATTTTAGCCCGGCCCGAATGAAGAAGTTATGGGTTCGAGTCCCGCCCACGGTTGCAATTTAGTAAAGTTATCAAAAAATGGAAGCAAGTTCTCTCATAGATTTGCTTACAAAGACAACTTGGGATTTCGCAGCAGTATTGAGGACCCCTAATTCACGAGCACGGGCGATCTACAAAAGAGCAATAATTACTATTGGTAATAGCATTCACTGCTTTGCCACTCGCAAGATACAATTAAGTAATTTTTAGACCTGAAAGTTCCAAATGGGGAACAAATAAGTAAAAATAAAAACCGTAAGATCTTTTTTGTTTCGCCATGTTTACAAATAGGATTCCTTAAAATTCATTATTTTAACCAGAATTTTGTCACACTCGCGCATAATCACAGACTTTTGATAGTTGTGACGATGTTACTTTAACATTTCACGTAACCTACAATCATTAGGTCAGGTTTTTAACAGTTTTATTTCTTATCGGTATCTATTCCTTATTTGATTTAGCACTCTCTTTTTTAATATTCCTGATCAAATCAAAGGCGCATCGAAATTTACTAAGAAACCATACCATAGTTTCACAGTAACAAAACATTCGCAAGAATTTCGTGCTTATTTCAATGCCTGTATAACGTGAAGTTTTAATCACTCATCCAAAATTAATATGGCAGATCAGCACATATTACAAAAAAATAATAATACAAATACAAATTCTTTATTGGTAACACCAAGTTACATGTCAACAATTTTGATCATAGGTAGGTAGTTAGGTACTTACTTATTTTACAAATAACAGAAAGGTTTTAACTTATCATTATCACTAAACTTAATTTATGGTTGTCACACACCATCACATTGTCTACATTATTAATTACGTTAAATTCGTTGGATATTATTATAATACATTTGACTAGATGAAGTGGTTATTTATAATATTTACATATTTCTGATTCTACAAGTTATTTATAATATTAAATTATTGAATTGGAAGCTCATATAACTCGTCGATTGAATAAAATGTATGGTCAAGGAGCCATTTACGTAACCTCGATCTAAATACCGCCGTGGAAGTTGCATCTCTTTTAATTGTGTCCGGCAGCCTATTATAAACCGCCGGGCCCATGACATATACCGATTTCTCCGTCTTACGCAGCCTGTGTGCGGGCGTTACCAGGAGGTGGGCTAACTTGTCGCTACGCATTGCGCGGGATGCATTAACTCCGCGCTCACGAAACACGGCCAAGTTATTGTGTGTGAAGAGAGCTACCTGATAGATGAGCTCGCAGGGAAGGGGCATAATGATTAACTCCTTAAACAAGTCTCGGCACGATACATCATCAGGTACACCTATAATGGCACGTATCGCCCGCTTCTGCATTCTAAAGGCTCGCCCGGCGTCCGCAGCTCGCGCCCACAGCTCCACACCGTAGGTAAGGAGACTGTGGACCGTCGCGAAATAACAAGACAATACCACGCTGCGCGACGCTGTGGCGGCTAAGCGGCGGAGTCCATAGCATGCGCGGCCCAGCTTGCTGCAGAGCTCGTCGATGTGGTGGTCCCAGGTAAGCGCACTATCGATATGGAAGCCCAGAAGTTTCGTTGTTTGGACCATCTGCAGAACAGTTTGTTCGTCAGCAGTGACTACACGGATTGGTGGTGGTGAGCCATTGAGCTGGAAAGAGACAAACATAGTTTTTTCCCTGTTTAAGGCGAGGCCATTCAATCGAAACCACAACTCGAGCCTCCTGACTACGGAGGTCAACTTGAGTTGTAATCCTGTGATGTTGGCGCGGTGACTACGGCGGCCACGTCGTCAGCGTACATATATATTTCCGCTTCATTTACGGCACCGGGCAGGTCGTTGAGCAATAAGCTGAAAAGGGTATTCGACAGGCACGAGCCCTGTGGCACACCCATCGCATTCGTCATTTCAGATGATTCAATCCGGCCGCTGTCACCGACAACCACCTGCGACCGATGCGACATAAAAGACGTCAGTAAAGATAAGACGGGGCCGCGTATACCGTAGAAGTGAAGTTTGCTGGCAATAAGATTGTGGTCGGCTGTGTCGAACGCGCGCGAGAGGTCGCAGCACAGCAGCGCGACGTGCTGGCCCGCCTCGCGCGCGCTCAGCACGCGCCACACCACTTCACGCACCAGGTCGGTGGTGGCACGTCCGGCTCTGTACGCGTACTGCCTATCCGTTATAACGTTTAACTGACTAATAAAGGATAGAAGCCTTTTATTTAAACCCACTTCGAATATTTTACTAATAACGGGAACGAGCGATATCGGCCTATATGATTTCATATCGGATTTTTTACCTTTTCCTTTGAAAAGGGGCGATATTTTTACTCTTTTCAGAGGCGTAGGATATGCGCCCTCCTTGATACAGGTATTGAATAGGTAGGCTACGACATACGCTATTTGTCGGACAACATATCTCAGGAGATTGGGTGACATGCCGTACAGATCTGTACTATTCTTTGGGGCTATATGTCTGTTTAATATTGACATAACCTCGTCGGGGGAGAACAGAGTAAGCCGCAGTGAAGAGTCGCTTTGGTGCGCAACAGCGCACAGAGCGGCGTGCGCGCTCGCAACATCGGCCGGCATCGCGCCGCATCTACTGGCAGCTGTCGTGAACTCTGTATTTAATGCGTTGACTAATTGTTGTTTAGTGTCGTAGGCTACTCCGTCGGCGTTTCGTAGTATTTCTGTGTAGTCGACCCTATCCCGACTTCGTCGACCGAGTTCTGCAGATATTATGTTCCACATACATTTAACCTTATTTGGGTGATCACGAATAATTTTGGAGTAGTGATTGGTACGTTTTTCTTTTAGCATGACGTTGTATTTTGTTGAGTAGTTCTCAGCTATATTTGCCAGTTGTATGTTATCAGGGAACACTTTTTTAAGTTTTAATAAGTCAAATAATAAGTTTTTTAAATTATGAATATCGCTATCAATCCAGGTATTGAATTTTGAACTGCATGGTTGTTTACGTATAGGAAAACATATGTTAAATTTGTCTAATATAATATTGGTTAGGGTTTGCGCAAGCGCATGGCAGCAGCGCCCCGACCGCTCCACCACAGCGGTCCAGTCGATTGACTCGAGTGCATTTGCGAAATTAAATTTATTTGCTTGACTCATCGACCGTCGCTCGACGCAGGGCGGCGGTGGCGCGGTGGCGCGCGCGATGTGCACGCGCTGCGCGTCGTGGTCGCTAAGGTGCGCCGCGACGCCGGCGACGCTCGTGATGCGGTGTGAGGGGAGGTTACTGTACACATGGTCCAATAATGTCGCCGTGTCTCCCTCTACCCTTGTTGCAAATTCGACCGCTTGAGAAAAATTATGTCTAGATAAAGTATCAATTAGTTCTTTTTGAGTCTTAGATTTTTTTAACATAGGTATTTATGTTGATGTCACCCATTATAATTGCGTCAAGTTCTTCGTTACATATTTTAGTTAATAATTTATCAAATAATTTAAGGTAAGTAATATCGTCTGTTTGGTTTGAGTGATATATTGCGACGACCAATATATTTTCTTCGACAAGTTGTACACCACACACGTCATACAACTGCTCAATTGACAAATCACAATAATCCTGTTTATTGATAACCTTAATGCCGGTACGGGCGTAGATGCAACTTCCACCATGGCCGACTGTTGATCTACAAAAATGTGAAATTAGGTCGAAGTTATTAAGTGTTACTGACACCAGTTCGTGACTTCGAAGCCAATGTTCGGTCATTATTAAAATATCACAGGTTAACTCTTTTGTTAGTAATACCTCTAATTTTTTAGTTTTATTGGTTAAGCATCTAATGTTCTGGTGGCACAGGACTAGATGGTCTTCCTTCTTAGTGTCAATCCGCGAGCGAGAGTGATGCGATGGCGGCGCCGGCGTCGTGGGGCTGGTCGCGTTGGTGCTGATGGGCGAACGCGCTTCTCGGGCGCCTGGCGTCGTGTCGATACCACTCGTTGACTTTAATTGCCTAATGTAGTGCGAGTGCGAGAGGAGTCAGAGATAGTGGCTGGTGAGTGATTCGGTCCGGTGTTCTCGTATCGCTCGCCCCGCTGTGAGCGGGGACGCACGAGAAACCACTCCGAGAAACGAACGCGCGGAGGCCACACCGCCGGCGTGTTAAAACGCTCAAACAGGTTTTCGGGGATGCCAATAACAAAAGATGCATGTCTTGCCGAGCGTATAGTACGTTTTTCTACATAATATTCCGGGCATTTCGCAATTTTGTTTAAGAACTTTGTTAGTTGTTCTACTGTTGTGTCCGGAAGAAAAGACCAGGCCTGAATGTATTTTAATGGCTCAACCGTTCTTAATTCGTCGTCCTCTTTACCAGATCCGACGATTACTGCACGTCTTTGTCTGCGTTTATTATTTTTATTTAACACTTTATGCCACCTTTCTTCAGATTGTTCCGACAGGAAATCGTCATTTTGTATAGAAGTTGAGTCGTCATTGTTTTGAATTGGTGTACTTGCGAGATCAGTTGCTGGTTTTGTGGCCATACCCGACGACGGCGCGCTCGTGCTAGGTCGGTTGCACTCGGGAGTCGCGCATTGCGATAAGGTTTCGCGCGCGTCATCGGTGCATCGCTTACGCGCAGCGCTGGACTGGTTCTGTATCGCTGGGTGCGCGATGACAGCGTCAACTAGCGGTTACAATTACGGCGGGCTTTTTAATGTCAAATGGCTGACTGTCTTTACGAAGAGTAAGAAACAAACAAATAATTTCAATGAAATATCGTAATTTTCTTTCATTGTATTCGATTATGTTAAATCTATAGTGTCGATAAAACGTTGACCTTCTTTATTTCCCGTCTAAAATGGCAAAATCAATAACTTTCAGATGTAATTCACACGGACCTTTTCATATGACTGTCTTCACGAGAAGTAAGTTACAAAATAAACAAATTTAACCGTAAAACGCATTTCATGCATAATGCAACCGATCATTTATGACTGTATTTTCGTAATAATACAGATTATTTTGTTTTTTCAGTTAAACATGGCCAAATTAATTATTATAACTGGATTCTGCTCAATCAAACACAACATCGCTTTCAAATCCCAAACTACAATAAAATGGGAAACCATTCGTTTTTGCTCAACATGTCCAAAATGTAAAAGAAAATAAACGCATAAACATGCTACTTCCTACAACATACAAGATATAATATTAAAAATGTTGTTCTATAGGTTATACTAACTTTTTCCTCTTGATAGCGATTATCCATTTAATTCGTTGTTCTCGTTTCCAACTTGCTTGTGGAAATTTATTTATTTATGATTACTGTTTTTGCCATTGTTTTTGCAATTGACTACGCTGCAGGTTTCGTGCCGCATATTTATTTATTTTTAGATGCCTTAATTTCGCTAGTAAAAAGTGACAGTTGGCCTGACGAAAGTTCCTTTTTTGGCCACGGCGCGCGCTGCGATCGATTCGTGGTTCCCCCACCACCTACTTCGCACCCAGCGATATCGGGCGCTGCAGCGCTGGCGGGTCTGATGAAGCCGGTACTGGTGATGGGCGGGTAGTTTTGGACTTTTCGCTGGCAACGTCTGAATTTGGTTGGTTAATCACCTTACTTTGCGCTTGGATAATGTGATTTTGTTCTGATATTTTAGTTTCCAATGCGGTTACCTTTTTCACAAGCACAGTCACTGTTTTTTGCAATTCACGAATAGCGGTTTCAAGTGTTTTTTGCGACATTTTCGCAACGTTAACGATTTAATAAGTGCGGCGAGTTTACACACAAGCAACCCGACCGAGTGCCTAGTGCCGAGTTTTTTCTTTATTACTTTTAATAAACACAACTTGGACAGTTGCCACGCCACTCAGATACTTTGGCGACTCATTTATCACTCATTGACCGAACTGAAATTATTTTCATTCGTTCACTGGCTTCACTGCGCATAACTTTCACCCATAGTTCTAATTACCACTTAAGGAATTTGTGAGATCTCTTATGGATTCTATTTAGCACCAAAAATAGGCTGCAATTTTTCTCCTTTTGGTTCTATACTGGTGGCATAAGGGTTCTTGCCACCTATATAGCACTTAGTCATGGTGATAAATTTAACTTAAGCATCTAATTAGATATGATATACGAGCTATTTGTTGTTGTTCGTCATGTACATTACTTTATCGTTGGGGTTCTTGCAATCCCTTAGCTGACTCACACTTGAATGTCATTATTCTAATCATTCTCCATTAAATCTTAGTGCAAGCCATATTATAAGCCCTGAAATGTCAAGGCATCTGCGATACGTGCATTAGTTATTCACAGCCTCAGCTTGAACAATACCTAATCACTGGTGCTTGTGATACTGTAATAATAGGTGTGGTGCGAATTAAATGGCGTAAGACCTGTCTGTGTCAGATTTCTTCTTAACAACTTATGATATAATGTTGATCAATATAACAATCAAGGGAAATAATAGATTAAATATACATATAAGGGAGGTAAATTAGTTTAATTTCCTTAAAATTTACAAAAAAAACACATTTAATCTAGTTTCTAAAAATGTATGCATGTTGGGCACTTCTCATATATACAGTAGCTAAAAAATATAAATAAATAATACTTTAAACATATATGTACAATAAATTAATACCTAATTATATAATAACATTTGATATTGGCTTAATATGAAATGTTTTTAATACTAATTAAAATGATGATGATGATGATGTTGTTATATCAAAAGAAAAAATATATCAAATGTTGTTAAATCCAGTGAAATTATATGAAACGTTGTTATACAAATCATTGGATACCCAGCCTAGCCTATGATGATAAACTCAAACTAGTTTTTTTTTTCGTACGATCGTTAGACTAGAAACATATTTTTTCTTTCCTTTAATTGTAATTTGTGCTTCCGTTACACCGCCTCGCAATGTTGGCTCGGCTGATTAAACGTATAAATTCCCTTCTTTCTGTGTGCTTAGGGCGGTGTCACACTCGCCGCAGGATTTATAGGACTGTTACAGACAGCGCTATTTGAGCACACGGGACTCGAGAAACGGGGCCAAAGAGGTTTGGTGTGAGCAAATGTTTAGGATGTATTTCGATACTATGAAGACAACATTTTAATACCACCCACTGTAATGTAAGTGTGTACTTTTCCAGAGCATTGCGTTTTCATATATTTTTTGTGTCCTTACAAGCGAATGCTCGCGGTGCATACCTACTTACTTGGTCTCTATATTGAAATAGAATCTGGTAAGGTTCCACAAAAACCAGAATCAACATAGGTAACTATCGCTTCTCTAACGAAATACCTAGTCGTTTCGTTTTTTATATCTATATATTTGCCTGTAAGTTATTTGTCTATGGGCCATGTAGCTTGTATATTTTTAAATTTCAATTTCATTTTTAATTTGTATGCTGGTCACGCAAATTTTCATTTATAAGCTGCTCACGCAGACACATCGACACGTATATTCTAGAAGATAATACTCCGCACGAGATATACGAGTGAGAGATAACTCCCTGGAGACAAAACGTATCCAATATCATTTCATTATCCCGAGAACATCGATGCATCCGAGCGTCCGATACTCTTTGCTTTCCAGAAAGTCTATTTGGAATATTTATGTAGGTATCTATAATATTATATTCCCACTAGACTTTCTATTTATTAATATTTATCTGTGCTATTTAATCTTTTGTATACATCTATAATGATAATCCATACTATACTTACTATACTAATATTATAAATGCGAAAGTGTGTCTGTATGTCTGTTACCTCTTCACGCTTAAACCACTGCATCGATTTTGATGAAATTTGGCATAAAGATAGTTTAAGATCCGAGGAAGGACATAGGATAGTTTTCATCCTGGAAATTATACCTAAAAAGATTAAAAAGTGAGTGACCATTTCTGTTGGGGTGCGGTGACCCTGTAGGAAATGTAATTATTAGACCAAAAGCAAAATTGCTCTGACATTTGCTTAGGCGCTTTTAATAATCCCTTTTATCAATTTCCACGCGTACATAGTCGCGGGCAAAAGCTAGTTCGATATAAATAATTATTTAACGTACTTAGTAAAAATTTGGTGCTGCATGAAATATTCAAAATATGAAAAAAGTCACTATTGGCTGGGGCACTTCATATAAGAAACATACGTTAATCTTCATTTGAAATGTACTTTGTTACGTAGGTACAGAGACGTCACTTCCTCACTTTTAAATGTACTTTCAAGACCATAATAATAATATTGTACAATTCTAAAATCCGCCTGTGTCGCATCCCGCACACTGCCGGTCCCAAGCCCGGGTAAAGGAGGAGGGTTCTTCGTGGGGCCAACAACCCTACAAGGTAAAAACTCAAACGTTCCGAAGTCCAACACAGAAAAATCCGGATTGCTTACAACTGGAGGAAGATCGTGGAGGAGGCCAAGACCCACAAAGGGTTGTAGCGCCAACGGAAGAAGACAATTCTAAAATGTATGTTTCCTAGATTTAACATGCCTCTTGAAATTAACTTATATTTTCAAAAGTCTTCAATATGAAAAAGTTCGCCATATCTAAAAGTACCCATTAACAGAAAATCGTCCGTACTGGCATACACCTTTCTTCTTTTCAAAGTTTCAGACAGGAAATGCAATTGCTTTCCAGAAACTCTATTTCTACCCAACGCTGCAGCGATGTAAAAAGCGTAATAGCTTTTTTATAGATTTTGTCGAAGTAGCAAACGTTCGAAGAGTTTTCAATCAGGGGGTTTAGTTGAAGTATGAATCAGGCACGGAGAGAAATTCGATTTGCAATATTGCCTTTTTCAACCAGGTAGAAGTTGTAATTTACATGTTTTTAGGGTTCCGTAGTCAACTAGGAACCCTTATAGTTTCGCCATGTCCGTCTGTCCGTCTGTCCGTCTGTCCGTCTGTCCGTCCGTCCGCGGCTTAGCTCCGTGATCATTAGTACTAGAAAGCTGAAATTTGGTATGAGTATGTGTATGTATCACGCCGACAAAACGGTAAAATAAAAACTAAAAAAAAAATTTTTTTTCGGGTACCTCTCGAACACCTAAAGTGGGGGTGATTTTTTTTTTTCGTTTCAACCCTAGTGTGTGGGGTGTCGTTGAATAGGTCTCTTGAAAATAATAGGGGTTTTCAAACATTACTTTTTGATAAAGTCAGTAGTTTTGTAAATATTCGCTCCGAAAATAAAAAAAATTGTGTCCCCCCCCCTCTAACTTTTGAACCACAAGTCAAAAAAATATGGAAAAATTCATGTTAATGCGGCCTTATAAGTACTTTCAATGAAAACTATATTGAACAAAATCGGTCAAGCCGTTTTTGAGTTATCGCCAAATTTCATATTTTTTCTTTAAAAGGTCGTAAGTTGACTTCCAGAAGGTAATAAGTGATTACAGTTTCTAGGGCGTTTACGACCTTTTTATAGAGCTTAAAATCTGTCTTAACTTAAACCTCGGGCTTAAAACAGCAGTTTATTGTGAAGGATGAGCAACTACGGAACCCTACACTGAGCGTGGCCCGACATGCTCTTGGCCGGTTTTTTTACAAGTATATGAAGAACCAGAATTCGTCTATCATGTAACAGTATTTCTTAGATCAAGATTCTATTTTTTATTGGGATCAAATGTCTGTATGGGACTAAACTACACTTAGACTGCTCTAAAAGTCAGAAATGACCGTCAAAGTTCAACATTCCTACGAAGCGCTAAAACGCTCCATACAAATGGCCACTTAATTGTGACGTAATATATATTATTTGTACACCAATATTTGTAAGGAGACAATAAGTAATCTGCCATTTTCACCGTGAGAAAGTTCTTTTAAGTTCATGAGTGACGTACAATTATTGTTTTGTTAAATTATAAGAATTCTGAAAACATTTTCAAATTTTATATTGTTAAAAAAAAATTGCTAAGTCCCAAAATTTTTATAACCATTTTTTTTTTCAAAATTATTTATATTTCATATTAATTATAAAACAAGCCTAACTAAATGGGTCCTTTAAAACGATTTTTACAAGACCCTGAAAATGTTATGAGTTTCAGGAAAACAATACTTTCAGACAAATGAAAATTTGGCGCATAGGATCGCACTATCAGCCACATTTGTAAGTACAAAATATGCCCGTATGAGTAAGGAGTGGTACGATATAACCGAATTTCCCCTGTGAGATGTAACAAAGTCCTGCAGTCTCATTGTCAAAGATGCCCCGCTCCGGCGCCACGCCGAAGTACGGGCATTGAATTACGGCAGTGGGCTAGATGGAAGGAGAAGGCACAATATTATAGAGGAAACTGTTAATAATATTAAAACATGTAATGTTTGAACAGAATCCTACTAATATTATAAACGCGAAAGTTTATAAGTATGGATGGATGTTTGTTACTCTTTCACGTAAAAACTACTGAATGGATTTTAATGAAACTTTGCAATAATATAGCTTATACACCAGAATAACACATAGGCTACAATTTATAAAGATATTGTCATGTCATAATGTTAGTTCTGTTCTTTTCTACCCCACGCTAATATAAGCTACTCGAAATACTAATCCTGCGCAGATGAAGTCGCGGGCACCAGCTACTACTAGTCTAAATTTATGAAATATGTAATGTCTCATTATTATTTTTTATAATGAACCATTGATTCAAAGATCAGAGCACAAAAAAATATTGAAATACGTGCCCCGGCTGCAAAAATGGTGGGGTGTAAAAAGAATGAGACCTTACATGTTTCATAATTTTATGATTTATTTTATTTATTTATAAGTTTATTCAAGTGTCAACTACATATCACTAGGTACGAGTACATCGTCCCACAAAACTGTTTTCACAGTTTGGCTGTGGGATCCGTCAGTCTATATATACAATGAATAACAGCGCCCTCTCTTGCTTGCTCGTTCACTGCTGTAAATGCTGGGGGAAATGTAATATTAATTCTTTGAATATTTATCCAATACGATGGGAATCAAACACTCGATGTCTGCTTATCCGGAGTAGTGCTCTAAACACTGATCTACCGTATTACTCGTATATTTACGTTGCAAGGACTGGCTGAACATCTAAAGATGGTTATTTATAAGATACTTTTTACCCAACTAAGGGACAAAGTTGCGGGACCCTTATAGTGGGTTCATAAGTTTATTTCATCCTACGCAGCGTTTTTCGTTTCAGATTTTGCCATCCAATCTAATCTAATCTACTCAACGAAGCAGAAACCTTGTAAAATCCTCCATTATAACCGATTTATGATTACAGGTTCAATTATGAGACCTATTCACCTAGATTATACATATAATGAAGGTTTCAATTAGATACTTAATGTATTGAGTTCAGCGCGATAAAAGTTTATCGTCCATTAGTAATTACCTGTCGATATAAAATGGACATAATTGGCATATCGATTATCTGCTGGTAAATTACATACTATGGGCCTAGTTTTCCGTTAATTATGAATGATAAACCATATTATGACCTACGAGAGGGTGTGATTGGCAAATAATAAGTTACTACAGGAGTAAATAAATATAAAAATATATGCGAAAGTTCGTGAATGTGTTAATGTGTATGTTTGTTATGTTACTTCTTCACACTCAAACGGCTGGACCAATTTTGGTATGAAGGTAGCTGATGACACCCTGGATTAACACGTAGGTAACTTTTTATCCCGAAAAAAATTTATTGTTCCCGTGGGATGAGCGGGCAGCACCGCGTGGTGCCGCTAGTTCATAATATATACACAAATATATACGTATCTAGTATCTACTGGCAAAACGATGGAAATATCTAGAATCAAAGCAAACTGCTTTCCTCTAAACCCCGAACGGAGAGAATATAAATGTATTAAGAGAAGCTTGGGAAGCTTGTTACAATGTTAATCCAGAGCTCTAAAGTTGGACGGAAGCTCGTGCTGAATATTTTCCCTTTGAGCACCTCCTGGCTATTTATACAGCCTTGATAAAACTTTAAGATTTTGAAGTTATTTTCATATTTCTGAAGGACAATTCTTACCCTAGCTCGACACTACTCGCGAACTTGGCTGAGGTGGGCGAATTTACATGATTTTCTTAAATAATTATAGCAAAACGGGACGTAATCGTGTTCTTAAAATTATGTGTTGATGTCCGCCTGTTCAGTCCCTTCGAGAGATAGAGAACGTAACATCACGATCGTAATAAATAAAAATAATAAAGATAGATTTCTATGGTTATTTATATATGTAATAATATTAATAAAAAATGAAAATTATTCTAATAGGTTTTGAAAATATATTATGAATATTAAAAATTATTTATCAAATAAAGATAAGTAATAAATAAATAAATAATTAAATATCAAGGAAAGATAATAAAAATAAAAATAAATAAAGATTAAAATAAAATATTATTTACATAAAAAATGTATATAGAAGAATATATTAAATTTAAAAATTTATTATAAATTATATAAATATAAAAGTATTATATAAAAGTTTTAAAAAATTGTCAGAAGTGGGATGAACAAAGATGGAGTTTTATTTGAACGATGATTGTTAGTCAAAGAAGATAAAAAATATTATATAGTTATTATTTTTGATATTATTAAATATATAATTATAAATAAATTAAATATTTAAAATTTATTATTGTAATGTGAGACAGAAGAAGTCCCGTTGACTTTTTTATAATATTGCCCGTTTGGTTATAAGCTGCGTTCAGTCTAGAATGCAGCCGTGTGTGTGCGGTTCACCGTGGCGTCACCATGCAGCCGTGTGTGTGCGGTTCACCGTGGCGTCACCATGCAGCCGTGTGTGTGCGGTTCACCGTGGCGTCACCATGCAGCCGTGTGTGTGCGGTTCACCGTGGCGTCACCATGCAGCCGTGTGTGTGCGGTTCACCGTGGCGTCACCTTTAGGTTAGACCGGAGGACCAGCGCTGGTTCCCGGGCAAGCATTTATGCTGAGGTGTGACCTTTTCGTGGCATACACACCTATGATTTTATTTCATTTCTAATGTGTTGTCCAGTTTGTGTATATTGACGAATAAATTTTCATTCATTGTATATTGATGTAGTTTAAAAAAAATGCATATTTTGCGTTCTAATCCGTCTTGGGGATATATGATTTTGTTGGTCTGTTCCTAATTCGACGGAGCTTTGCGGTAACTTCTATTTAGCAAGATCTCCGCGTTATTACTGCACTAGCTTTTGCCCGTGAATACGTCCGCGTGGAACTTGGAAGTATGGAAGCAACCTCGTACAACACGATAGATATCGACATAATCACCTTAATTAATAAAAGGGATTATTAAAAGTGCCTAAGCAAATGTAAGAGCAATTGTGCTTTTGATCTAATCATTACATTTTCTACAGGGTAAATCTTTTTAGGGATAATTTCCAGGATGAAATCTATCCTATGTCCTTCCTCCAATCTTAAACTATCTCCATGCCAAATTTCATCAAAATCGATTCAGCGGTTTAAGCGCGAAGAGGTAACAGATAGACAGACACACTTTCGCATTTAGAATATTAATAGTATGGATGGATTATGTCGAGAATATAACCGTTTTTAGGGTTCCATTCCTCAATCGGCAAAAAAAATTACTCTTGTTGTCGGTCTGTCTGTCTGTCCGTCTGTCAAGACCTTATTCTCAAACACGCGCCGAGGTATCAGACTGAAATTAAAATCTTATACTTAGGTCTACACTGAAGAGCTCCATACGAGTTCGAAACATGTCGGTCCGTTCCTGACCATTTCGCGTGAGTGTAAACAGCTTCATACAATAATTTAGATAAATATAAATCTAAAACAACCAGCCATGCGTCACTCAGGATATCAGAGATGTCAGACAAGCATTTAGCAAGTTAACGGAATCTAGGACAGGATTTAAATCACATTTGCAGCTACATACAGGGAGCTTACGACTACGTCGAAGCGGAAGCTTACTGCAGAGCTTCAGTAAGCTCGGTTGCTCCGGAGCCAGACTATTTGATGCACACTTCAAATGCTTGCATAAATTATCTATACTATATCATAAAATTCTATTGAAAACAATTTTCTATGGAGACATGATATCAGGAAAAATCTTAATAGCGTGATGCAGGATCGTCATTTGTTTTGTATGAGCTCGCGACGCCATGCCAGCCTGGCACCATCTGTTTTTATAATTTCCTTTGTCAACATCACGCCGAAACGGCTGGACAAATTTTAACCAATTTTGGACCTTGGATCTGGACATCCAAAGATGGTCATAGGATATCTAGTCCCAAATTATGTTCTAGTAGGCTTGTGTTATGGATACTAGATGACGATAATACCACATAATACATACTTATATAGATAAATGTGTACTTAAATACATAGAAAATATCCATCCCGGGACAATTATTCGAGTTCATCACACAAATGTTTGCCTTTGCCGGGACTCGAACTCAGGACTGCCGACGCAGTAAGCAGGTGCTTTACAAACTGCGCCAACCACGTCGTCATTTGCATGAAGCGTTTTTAGCGCTTCGTAGGAATGTTGAACTTTGATGGTAATTTCTGACTTTTAGAGCCGTCTAAGTGTAATTGGTCCCATTTAGACATTTTGATCCCAATAAAAAATAGAATCGATTGACATTCTCAAAAAAAACATCTTGCCTTTTCACAGTAACCCCTCTGTGTGTCATCACTACATAGTATAAAACAAAGTCGCTTCCTGCTGTCTGTCTGTCTGTCTGTATGTATGCTTAGATCTTGAAAACTACGCATTGGAATTTGATGCGTTTTTTAATAGAATGATTCAAGAGGAAGGTTTGTATATATTATAAAACATGCATAATTTATCAGCATTGCATCCGTGCAAAGCCGGGGCGGGTTGCTTGTTATTAGTTATTACTGAGATATATGGCAGTTCCGGGGCCATATATTTCAGTGCCGAGGGACTGCACCTGATCTGCATTACGGAAATGAATCCGACACTGCATCGAATAGCAGTCACGGACCAATAATTCAAGAAGGGGTTTGTATTAATTGCCATTAAATCGATAGTCAACTTGCAATGTTTGTTATAATTGATAACATTTTTAGGGTTCCGTAGTCAACTAGGAACCCTTATAGTTTCGCCATGTCCGTCTGTCCGTCTGTCCGTCCACGGCTTTGCTCCGTGATCATTAGTACTAGAAAGCTGAAATTTGGTATAAGTATCCACACGAGCGCCGACAAAACGGTAAAAAACTTTTATTCGGGTACCTCTCGAACACCTAAAGTGGTTTTTTTTTCATTCCAACACTAGTGTGTAGGCTGTCGTAGAATAGGTCTTTTAAAAATAATAGGGGTCTCCAAGCAATATTTTTTGATAAAGTCAGCTGTTTTGTAAATATTCGCTCCGGAAATCCAAAAAATAGCGTCCTAACTTTTCAACCACGGGTCAAATTTTTTTGGGAAAATTCATTAAAATGAGGCTTTATAAGTACTTTCAATAAAAACTATATTTAATAAAATCGGTCGAGCCGTTTGTGAGTTATCGCAAAATTTCATAATTTTCTTTAAAATGACGTAAGTGCCGCGCGGTGTCCTTATACTTCAAACGTTACACATATTAGTTAAGTGCCATCCTGCATTAAAACATTCCGTTCAATCTGGCGCGTATAATCGATAAATTCCAGAAGGTAATAAACTTATTACTTGTAATTACAGTCATTTTGGCGTTTACGACCTTTTTATAGAGCTTGAAATCTTTCTCGTAATTTAAACCTTGGGTTTAAAACCGCCGCTGTTTTAAGCCCGTCTATTGTGAAGGATGGGCAACTATGGGAGGACGGAAGATCGGCGCTGCGTACTTCGCAGTATTATGCTGAGAAAGCGCCTATTTCATACGATACACATTCTCGATTTTAGATGTTACAAAAACAAATGTTTGTTTTTCTCTTTGCTAATTATAAAAATATTTAGCTTATAGGTCTCCTTTTAATGTTACTGTTGGTGTCGGTGATGAAATAAAGTTTTTGTCTATCTATCTAACTACAGAACCCTACACTGAGCGTGGCCCGACATGCTCTGGCCGTTTTTTTTAATGTGGGTACACACCATAAGGCTAAGTTGTAAAGCCTTTCAAATAAACAATGCAAAGATCGACATACAAAGCATAAGCATAAATTAGATAGGTTGCTTGGGAGTTAGGCTGGCGAAATGGTTAACGCGCTGGACCGGCAATCTTGAGGTACCGGGTTCGATTCCCAGTCTCTTCCACCAGGTAACTCATTTCCATTTATCTTTAAGTTTTGATCTTTTTATCAACAGTAGTGCTATCTATGGAATAATCTATAATTAGCAAACATTTGCAGTCTACTTCAATTATTGGTCGAGGATAGAGTAAACACCTTAAATCCACTGTGTTTTCGGCGTTATATTCTGAATATCATCAATCCCGTTGTCGATCGCGTAGTTCCCCCGAATTCCTCGGCTCCGGAACTCATGAATATTCAAGCACAAGCAATTACACACAAACATTGGGCATAGTGACGAGACGACATGTAGGTAGGCGGCTGATTCCCAGGGACTGTGCTTTTCTATGTTTGATTATTCATTGAGTTTTCATACCACGCACCGCTGCCGACATTTCGTTTTTCTTTAACTTTTGTTGAGGATTTATATTGGTTTATAATGTTTATGTTTATCATTGTCTAATTTTAAAATACTATTTTTTTACAGTACTTGTCGATAAATTTTCTCTGTCAAGCTACTTGGTTTTTATCTTCGGTCCAGCTGTCAAAAAATTCCGTACAGTAGTCGTGTAAAAAGTATAGGTACTAAGCGGTGGGTTAAGCTGAGTAAGACATCAGTGCCTGCTGAATGTATTTCTCTACTTAAATTTTGGTACTCCAATCAGACCAATCAGGTAAAGTGGGCGGGAGAATGGTCTGATGAATACAGGCTTGAATGCGGTGTAAGGCAGGGAGGATTAACGTCTCCTATCCTTTTTAATTTGTATGTAAATGGGTGCATTGAGGAGCTTAGCAGCATTCATGCCGGATACCATATTGACGGGGTATGTGTCAATAACATATGCTGATGATATGGTGCTGCGGAGTCCTTCAATCAAGTCAATTAGGCGTCTGATTGCGATATTTATGTGAGAGTTATGCCGATGCCGATCAACATTAGAGTGGAGCGAATTTTTTTTTTTTTGGAAATTCAACTCAGAACGTCTCTTAAACGTTGGATTAGGCTGCCAGGTGTACGAGAAAAATAAGAATAAAAATATTCAATACTACTTTTAGCCCTCTACTGTCATTTTGAATATTATGATCAAGCCAAATAAAAGATTTTGTTGCATAAAAATATAACAATATTAATTTTTTTTTTTTTTTAAATACTGAATTTTAATTTGGGTCACAGGTTCACGTAGTTTTCGCCGGAAATAAGCTCAAAACATTTGAAGTATAAACCCTTCTTTATAAATCTAATACTAATTACGTTAAAAATAAGTTTTTTTTTACCAATTATGAGTAAATATGGTCACGGATAACCTTGACGATGACCATGATATAGAACGGGAAAGAAGGTCCTTGGCAGTGCGGGGCAATATGCTCATTCGTAGATTTGCACGGTGTACAAAGGATGTTAAGCTGACACTATTTAGGGCTTTTTGTACATCCTTCTACTCGTGCAGTCTATGGGTGAAACATACGAAGCGCATATATAATACGTTGTGTGTCCAGTACAACAACATATTCAGGATGCTGTTTAAGCTCCCTCGCCACTGTAGTGCATCCGGCATGTTTGCGGAGGCACAGACTGACGGCTTTCACGCTATTCGTCGAAAAAGAGTCGCCTCGATGCTAAGACGCGTGAGGAATAGCAGTATCGACATCCTGAGCATGCTGGCTGGACGTTTTGATTTCCCTATATTGATGTACTGGGTGGGCATCTGTACGGGGCGGTTAAAATAATTAATTTCAATTTAAATTTTTAGTATAATAAACACTAACAACTGAGTAGTTTTGTAAGTCCTAGCTTTTTTATACATTTTTAGTTTGATTTGTTACTAACACGATATGGATCTCGCATCTGATATAAATGATTTTTATTTTTTATTTTTTTTATTTATAGCTACAGTTACACATGCTGATTACTAGCACGAAAGCATGCCACTATTGAGCAATTGCTACTCAGTAGTAAGTGTATCAAAGCATTGCTAATAATGAGCATGCTCACTTCGAGATTGCTCAAAAATCGACGCTCGTGATTTTTGGGCATGCAACCTGCAGCGCGGGTGGAAGGGGGCGTGCTTTTAGCGCGTGTGAACAGGTTTGCTTATTGAGCATGCTAGCCCATCACGGATCCAAATCTTCCTATTGCTTTTTTTCTTTTCTCGAGCTGAGAGAAGTTTTTGGATGCACTGCATCGCCAGCAAATGGATAACTTTATTCAACTCAATTGAATTGTCAGAGAGCACACTATTAAATGGCATGTGTATTGGAGTGTTTGCTTTGAGCATGCTTATTCAGGAGCATACTTAAAACTAGCATGCTTATTACAAGCAAATGTAAACAGTTCATATGTATGCTCATATTAAGCTCGCTCGCTCGCTATCAAATGGCATGTGTATTGGAGTGTTAGCTTTGAGCATGCTTATTCAGGGACATACTTAAAACTAGCATGCTTATTGCTAGCAAATGCAAAGAGTTCATTAAGCATACTCACATCACGCTTTTTAGCATGCTATTCTAGAACAATTGTTACACATGCTCTAAAATAGCATGCTAATGCATAAGCATTAACACGCTTTTTAGCTCAAAGCAAACACTCCAATACACATGCCATTTGTTAGCGTAACTCTTTCCAAAACAAAACCAGGTAAACTCAAAAAACCACTCACCCAAAAACTTCTCTCAGCTAGAAAAAGGAATAGGATGATTTGGGTCCGTGATTGGTTCACTAGAATACTAGCACGCTCAGTAAGCATTTTATTATTTAGGTTTAAATGCAGCATATTTTTTTCTTTTATTATTATTTAGGTAAACATACATAATCACACTAATATTATAAAGGCGAAAGTTTGTGTTTAGGTGTATGTTAGTTACACAGTCACGTTCAAACAGCTCGACCAATTTTGATAAATTTTGGTATGAAGGTAGCTGACACCCTGGATTAAACATAGGCTACTTTTTATCCCGAAATAATGTAGTGTTCCTGTGGCATGAGCGGGTAACATCGCGCGGCGTAACTAGTAAGATATAAATCAAAATTTGGCAATATTCTTCATTGATACAAGATAAAGTGTCAAGTCAAGACACATGTGCAGATCACAAACTATTAGA
The DNA here is from genome assembly GCA_905147355.2 of Apotomis turbidana. Taxonomy (NCBI): domain Eukaryota; kingdom Metazoa; phylum Arthropoda; class Insecta; order Lepidoptera; family Tortricidae; genus Apotomis; species Apotomis turbidana. The sequence continues at coordinate 19,248,251 of LR990299.1, forward strand.
ATTCCAGCGTTAAACCCGTCGGTCCCGCGGGAGCGGATAGTTGGCAACTTTGTCCGATGTCTTCTAACTTTTAAGTACGTTGCCGTGTTACTAAGACTTACAGTTTCGTACATTTGTTTATCGACATTTTTGTGAACGTGAACAGGAAAAAGATGTAGGTAATTATCTACTTTTACTCCTATAAGAACATCATGCTAGTATTATAAAGGCGAAAGTTTGTGAGTGTGTTTATGTGTACCTATATTTGTTACTTTTTCACGCTGAAATGGCTGGACCAATTTTGATAAATTTTGGTATGAAGCTAGCTGACACCCTGGATTACGACATAGGCTACTTTTTATCCCGAAAAATGTAGTGTTCCCGTGGAATCAGCGGGTAACACCGCGCGGCGCAACTAGTGTTATGAAAACGTTTATGTATTTAGACGTTTATAAGAGTTCGGATGTTTAATTACAAACCTTTGCTCCAAAACAGGGAAGACGTAAAACATTACTCGGTTCTTACCTGAAAATTAAAAATAAAGTTTTTTTTTTTACATGAGAGGTCTGGCGTTTTACTGTTACGTTATTTATTTAGCTACTTTTTTCAAATGGTTTGCACAAAGAGATGAGATTCTCTTTTTTTAATGTTGTAGCCGCAGAACTCCGTCATTCATAAAACGTTTTTTTTTAAGAAGTCGACAACTCCAATGTAGTGAAGCTCTAATGATACTGTAAAATATACTATAAATATAAAATATACATTTTAATGTTAATTGATCACTACACAGTAATTCCCTCCTTTATGTTTCAATAATGCGGCTGTTTCAACTGTAGCGGAGCGGTGAAAATGATCAATCAGGCTGTGTCTGTGTGAAGCCCAAAAGATATGCATTTAAATTATTTCGTTGTGCTCGGTTGGCCGCCGCCGTGACTGATCGGCTCTCCTGATGACGAATCGCGTACCGATTCGAAACATGTCGATCGATATTCGACTTCAACGACGTGAGTAAACCCGTTTATGTATTTTAATATGTCTGAGACTCGCGGTATTAAGTGGAAATGGGCGGGGCACATTGCTGGTAGAATAGTGGCGACCGCGGACCGGAAGACGCAGCGTTGGGAGGCCCCCAACAAGGTGGACCGACGACCCGGTTAAGATCGCGGGTAGAAATTGGATGGGAGAGGCCTTTGTCCAGCAGTGGACGTCTATCGGCTGATATGATGAGACTCGCGGTAGTTTTCTATTTAAAATAGGCAGTCGCAATATTTGAATTTGAATCGGATTGACCCGTAAATCTGCGAAAGGACTAAACAAGAGAAATGACGCTGTCACCTCAATTCAACGCAACACGCGGCAACTGCGCGCGTGTCGGGAATAACGGAGCGGTCCGGTTTCAATGACAAACCATTATCTATCTGTGGGATAGTATTACTTACAGCCCAAAAGAGTGTTTTCCAAGCCACGCCATATTGCGTATTTTTAGTGGTAATAATATATTATACTGGCAACGATACATTTTTTTGAAGTGAAACTTCTAATGCGACTTCTAACAAGGTTGCTTTAAACGTTTAACGGTTGCGTTAAACGTTTAACGCTACTGTGGAGGGGGTAGGAAAGCACTGTTGCGTTAAACGTTCAACGCTCCTGGGGAGGGGGAAATAGAAAGAGAGAGACAGAGCGAGAGTGAAGAAGTTTGTCTTAAAGAAACAATATGAGTTCACTAAAAATCAATTTCTACCCCTTCCTATTTTCATTTCCACATTACGAAGTTTCACTTCTTCCGCGCGGAGGGACTCCACGCACTATTTTTTTGTTAACTGACGTTGAGAGTTGGTAAATGTCACTGATGTAAACAAAGAGGAAATACGACTAAATATTCCGCAAATTTCAAGTATCTTTTGTATAACAGAGTCAACACACACAGTGATGAAATTCAAGTTTTTTTCAATAGGATTCAGTATTTATTTCGCAAGAAGAACGAAGGATTGTGCAGCACTCCAGTAAACAATTTATTGAATTTGGTTAAGGACAAATCCTTGACAAATCGCTAGTGACGTTTACTAATGCAAATATATGACGTATGCTCATAATTGCCATATGAACGCTGTTGGTAGCACCACTATCCCTGGGCCGGACCGACACTAATGAAATAATGAAATATAGAACTTCATTCTGCAACTAGGCCACAAGGGCACTTTTACATGTCTGAGTCTACCGGCATTTCACAAGAGGAGACCACTGTTGAGAAGAAACGCCGAAAGAAACTCAACAGTAAGGCATTTTTTCAGAAAGCATAAGTAGTTACTTAACTATCACAATGATATGAACTTAACTAAAACATATTAAAAGTGTATTTTAAGATATAAGTGAGGAAAGACTTGTTAGACACTACTGGTGACTTTTCAGAGAAGCTTTAAGGAAATCAACTTGTTTTGTTTTTACATGTTTTTTTGTTTACTTTCACCAGTCCCGGTGTCTGTCTGCTTGTTAACCAATCTAGAAGGTTAGATATGACCCACTTCCTGGTTTCCGATTTTTTGAAATATATTTTATGATAATATGGGGGTGATGTGATGATATAGCCGGTCGTCATGGGAAATGACGCAACCTCGTCACATTCGGGCTCGTAAGGAGGCCTTATTCCTTTTAAAATGATGATTGTTTTAGACATTTTCAGCTATGATCAAACATGTTTCTTAACACATTATTATGTTACTACCCAGAACAGGGCTATTGGGTTTCAATGGTATATATTTAAAAATTTCAGTTTGAATTTTTCATTGATAACTTTGTTTCAAAACCTACTCGAAATAGACAAAATACACGCGGAAAATTAGTTTTTAAGTACTTATTTTCGGCTGAACGCAATGAAAGCATGAAATAGCTATGTTACTACCTAGAAATCGGGGAAAAAGTATTATTCACTTCAAAAAGTTGGTATAGATATTATCAATATATTTGTCATAATATGAAAAAAAAAAGTTTTTAAAGGAAAAGGCCCCTTAACGAGCAATAGACATTGGTGTAAAAAACTAGTTTACAAGGATGGATAAACAGGCATACACTCAAAAACCTTCCTCCATCCAAAGTCGGATATTAATTTCGGCTAAGATAATCACGAGACAGTCTCGCTTCGTTTTATTGCCGGCGACGAATTAACATCCGTCATTTCAGCTGTAATTGGGCTGTAAACTTGTGTAGTTGTGTCTGGTTCTTGACACTGAACTGAAGGCACTTCATTTTTTTTGTGAGTTGCGTCATCTTTTTTATGGTTCCGTACCCAAAGGATAAAAAACGGGACCCTATTTACTAAGACTCCGCTGTCTGTCTGTCCGTCTGTCAGGTATAGAGGATAAATGTCAACACAAAATTTTAGGCAATCGATATATATTGCAGGTGGGTTAACCAATATGGCCTCTACCCGGAGTAGTGCGCTGAACCCTGAGCTATCGCGAGGTTACGCACACGGCGTGAAATTATGCATCATATTCAGCTATATATATATATTTGTAGATATCCTAGAGGAATATGTATTTTTCTAGGTATATATCTTTTGAAATTGTTTTAAGTTAGTTGCACCGCCCACAATTTATCTGCTTAGCCCAATGGATGACTGGTAGAGAATGAAAGGCGGACTTAATGCCATATAAATGCCATTAAGGTAATACGCGTAGTTTTTGTCTAACAACTGATTACAGGTCAAATTGTGGAAAGTGTCCACAGGTACAGCACTTGCCCCGAATATATATTTATCTAAGTACATATATATATCTTTTGAAATTGTTTTAATTTAGTTGCATCGCCGACAAATTATCTGCTTAGCCCAATGGTGGACTGGTAGAGAATGCCCTATGGCATTAAGTCCGCCTTTTGTACGATAAGTTCTTTATTTTGTGCAATAAAGATTAAATAAATAAATAGAGCTTTTTTTCATGCCATTGCCAAAAGGTACAAAATGCTTGATTTATACATAGAGAATCACCAGATTAAATTATGCTAATAGTGACATAACTGGTAATACAGAGCCAATTATAGGATCTTACAAATACCAGCATAATAATATTTCGGAATCCTAAGAAAACTTAAGTCTGTTTTATTACAACCCTTAACAAATCGAATCCACTTAATTACTTCTATACTAGGATTTTATCAAAAATCAAAAATTTATATGACTTCAGTGGAAGAGTTTTCAGCAAAATGAAGATCTCTGATTTGTTAAGGAAATTGGTAAAAAGCAAAACCCTAGTTAAGACCTTTCTATCTAGACTAGGACCTATCTTAAGATACCTGCTAATCGTACTGATGCTCCTTTAAATAGAACGTCCCATTAACTCGAACGATATAAGAGCGGGCAATGATCGAGGATCAATGATTACGATGTCCGTTTATGGTCGTTCTGTGCTCAGGGTTGCCAATATACTACGGGCTGCACTAATGCATGGCCCATTTCTGAATGAATTCGTTAATAAATTGTAAAGGGCTTCAAGTTGGTTGTTGTTTTTTTTTTTTTTTTATGTCATGGGGGCAAACGAGCAAACATATCGCCTGATGGAAAGCGATAACCGTCGCCCATAAACACCTGCAACACCAGAGGAGTCACAAGTGCTTGCCTACCCGGAGGACGAAGATAGAATGCCTCAATGCTAGTAATTTCACCGGCTATCTTACCCCCACACCGGAACACAACAATGCGAACATTGCTGTTTGGCGGTGGGTTAGCGGGCAAGACGGTAGTAACAATCCGGACGGACCCTGCACGAGGCCCTACTACTCCAATTTGTATTCCAATTTGGTTGTATTTTGTTCCATAGCCAAAGTTGTAAGGTGACATCTAGAAATTAAAGCGTTTTTTTTGTATCTGCTGTCTTAAACCCGTCAAGGTAGAGAATAACGTCGTAATTTAATTAGCTTAGCTCTAATTAATAGTAAAGTAGCTTAAAAGTTGTGAGACCCTACAAAGTATTTGAAAACTACTATTTAAATGGGTAATTCTGAACTAAGTCAAAGTGGAATTTGCTACCTACGTAACTAAACTAGACTTGAGTGTCTGTATTTCACAATTCCACTCGTGTTGTTTGATGTTCGCTATTCTCGGCGATCACATTGTTGATGCCTCGCGGGTCGGGGTAAGGTCAAGGGGTACGTTTACTGAACATTTGTCTAGAAACATTCTAGCCTCCGTTTTATTTGTATTATTTTTAATTTTTAACGATACTTTATGGAATTAATTCATTCATAAATCGTAAAGGGTAACAGTTGGTTGTATTTTGTCCCATAGCCACAGTTGTAAAGTATTGGCAAAGTTGTATTCTTTCATCGTACACAAAATCCAAAGCCTTCGATTCCTGACTATATGCGTCTTGTTTACAGTATTAGGGTTGGATAACGTAATTACCCCAGCGCCGCGGGCCGGGTAACTTCGGATCGGTACCCCTACCATGAGTTAACGTGACAGTACTCGCTAGTGCCAGGGTTAAACAAATTGTATGGAGAATAGCACAGCGCCCCTAGCGGATACTTTGTAGAACAATTCTCCATACAAATCGTTACGCAATCGCTAGCGAGTAATGTCACTGTAAACTCGTGGTAAGGGCACAGCTCGGCTCGGTTTAATTCAGTTATGACGACAAATGAGCTCCTAACACATTTACAATTTCTATTATAATATTTATGCCGACATAATTATGTTTTGAAATATTTTGAATGTGGGTAAATTAGCACCACATTTTTAAGGCTCCTTATAGGTTAAAAATGCTGTTTGTTTAGACATTATTCTCTATGATCAAACATGTTACTTAACATAATTATCAATGTTACTAGTTAGAAAAGGGCTATTGCGATTAACTGGTAAAGTTGAATGATAATTTTTGTTTAAAAAATTACGCAAAATAGACAAAATTCACGCGGAAAACGGTTTATTTTCGACTTATTTTCCACTGCACGCAACTGTTTTTTTTAATTTTTCTTTGCGTGTTGATGTTTGTATCTGTACCTATAGCAATTTCTGTTATATTCCAGACTTGTCGATTGCCTTCATAACAATATTATTTGGTAACAGGAGCCTACTTATAAATCTTTAATAACTAAACTTACCTAAGATTGTATGAATGTGGGAAGCAGAATAAAACATGTTCACAGCGAAGAGTTGCCAAAAAGACCTTATCAACTTACTGGATCCGAAGGGGATTGAAACCACATCAGCAATAGCTTTGCATACAGAGAGCTTGCGGCAAAGCTAGAACTTACTTTAGAGCTTTAGCTATATTCTGCTGTCGGAGACGTTAAAATTATGAATAGTGGCGATATTTCGAACAGAACACATTACAAACGTGAAATTTACAGTCAGTCAAAATATTCTTTATATAAGAGGCCTTATTACTTAAAAAAAAAAAAACTCTTATGGCAAATATATTAATAATTTCAACCAACTTTTTGAAGTGAATATACTTTTCCCCGAGTTTCTAGGGACTGACATAGCTATTTTATACTTTCATTGCGTGCAGTCGAGAATAAGTTGACAAAACTAACGTTCCGCGGGAATTCTGTCAATTTCGAGTAGTTTTTGAAACAAAAATTATCAATGAAAAATTCATACTGTAGGTTTCAAATATATGCCAATAACTCCCAATAGCCCTGTTCTAGTTATTAACATCAAAAAATGTTAAGAAACATGTTTGATCATAGAAAAAAATGTCTAAAACAATCAGCATTTTAAAAGGAACGCCTCTTAAGCAGGCCTAGCTACAAGCACTTACGAATCGACTTACAGCTAGAGAGCAGAGTAGTAGAGTTGCTAAACCGCGAAATTGTGCGCATCGGGTTACAAGCATGAAATTTCTACTACGCATAGAGCGTTCCACGGTGATTATTTTCAGATGTGGAGGGAAGTCAGATTCGTCCCCTGTGTGGTGGGAGAGCGGGGTGAAGAGGACCAAGTACTGTTCTTTTTCTTTTTTTTATTACTGATCAGTTAAGGCTATTAGGCCTTGCGCGACATCGTTTGCGTGTAAAATAGATATCAGCTATAAATTTTTCATGTTATTTAAGAATAGTTTCATATAAAAATTTGGGTTTATTGCCGAAAAGGTAAAAATCACAACAAGTTTTTTTTATTCAGAACGATAAATTAGTTATCTATCCTAAAAATTTACAATTAAAAAAAATATTACTAAACAGAAAATTTAATCTTGTTTTTAAAAATGTATACATATTGGGCACATCTGATACAAAAAGTACCTTGAAAAAAATGTTGATGTTAAGCTGAGCCTGCGTGTTCTAGTACATTTTGCTAAGTCGCGAAATTGTGTACATCGGGATACAACCACAAAATTTCTACCACAGATAGAGTATTCTGCGGTGATTATTTTCAGATGTGGAGGCAAGTCAGATTCGTCCCCTGTGCGGCGGGAAAGTGGGTTGAATAGGACAAAGGAGTCCTCTTTTTCTTTTTATATTACTGATCAGGTAACGCTAGTAGGACTTGTGTCGTGTCGTTTTCGTGTAAAACAGATCTCAGGAATTTATTTTTCATGTTATTTATTCATAGTACCATATAAAAATATGGTTGTATTTCCGAAATTGTAAAAATCACAACATGTTTTTTTTATTCAGGGAGATAAATTAGTTATATTTCCCGAATATTTACAACTAAGAAAAATATTGCAAAATAGCAAATTTAATCTAATTTCTAAAAATATATAAATATTGGGCACTCTTCATACAAACAGTAACTTAAATAAATTGTTGATGTTGAACCTCACTGAATAAAAAACTTGTTGTGATTTTTACCTTTTCGGCCATTACACCCATATTCTTATATAGAACTATACAAAAATAACATAAAAATGAATTTCTGATATTTGTTTTACACCGAAACGATACCAAACACGTCCTGGTAGACTTAACTGACCAGCAATAAAGAAAGAAAAGAGGAATACTTGGCCGTATTCACTCCGCTCTCCCGCCTGACAGGGGACGAATCTGACTTCCCTCCACATCTGAAAATAATCACCGTGGAACACTCTATCTGTGGTAGAAATTTCATGCTTGTAACCCGATGCGCACAATTATGTTAGAAAACAGCGGACTAACGACTCAACTAGAGTATTTTTTTGACAGAAACAAATCAACAAATCGGTCCTAAATTCTATGAGCGTCCCGCCGCATTACGAACCGAGTCATCGACGACAGTTTTAAACGGCAATTGTGAAACTTTTTATGGGATAATCCATTATACTCTATAAATATGTAATTTTTATTGTAATTGACATTGTTTTTATGTATACAATTTTAACCTTATGTGACCTTGTAATTCTCGATGTTATTTGGTTTCATTTCAATATATGTATTTTTTATAGTGTTACCTTAATTTTCGTACTTTGGCAATCGTTTTATAAGGAGATTCTTTGACATTTTGATATAAATTTTTAATCAATTTCGCTGTTGTTATTATTGTCATTATCTGTATTTTAATTACTGTGACGATCATAGTATAAGTGCACGTTAAATTGTCTTAGCGTAATTTATATAGTCATTTTATATTATGAAAAAATCTAATCTGATCTAAAGAATAATCCCTAAAAAGGATGTTCAAGAAATGAAAATTAATACAAATAAAAAAGGGAGGCGAGAACGAGGCAAGTGTGCAGTAAACATTCCCCTTGGCCTTACTCCGACCTGAGAGGCATTAACAATGTGATCGCCGAGAATAGCGAACATCAAGGAACACGAGTGGAATAGTGAAATGCAGACACTCAAGCCTCAGGCTAGTTATGCAGGTAGCAAATTCCACTTTGACTTAGTTCGGAATTACCCGTTTAAATAGTAGTTAATAAATATTTTGTAGAGTCCCATAACTTTTAGGCTGCTTTTCTATTAATTGGAGCAGAGCTTATTATGACGTTATACTTTACTTTGACGGATTTAAGATAGCAGATAAAAAAAATGGTTGCCTGTAAAGTCGGTTTTACGGGCGAAGGAAGATTTTACGTGACAACGTCTTTTTCTCGGTAGAATATTTATTTGTATCATATCCATTCACAATTTCCCTAACAACATTTTAAGTGTTACTTTCTGAACGCACCCATCACATGTGTCATTAATGTCATTATAGTGTCATTATTTTACATGTTTTAAATCTAAATATGCGATAATCAGACTATTATGCATGTATGTTGTCGATTCCAAACCCTTATTTAGTCTAGATCTACATGTAATTATTCTAAAAATACCGAACCGACGGAACAAACATCATATGTTTGACAGGTAAGTACGAACAGTTTGTATTTGTATGGGAATATAAAATTATAGTTTTTATTATTTTCCACTCATTTATTCAATATTTTCTCACCGTTTAAACCTTCCCTTGACTTCCACGAATATTTCGATACTAAAATTAGCCAAATCGGTTCAGCGGTTGTCGAGTTTTAGCGGGACAACCGGCCTTCGTAACAGACGTGAGCGGGCGTTACACTTTTTCATGAGTGACTCCGAGCGCAACCTAATTTAAGACGTTGTCACGTCAAAACGCATTCATTTATACATAACGGAACTGCAGAGCTTCCTCTTTTTTAAAGTCGATCGGAAATGGCATCCATGCATAAATTCAAGGTTTGTATTGAAAATCATTTTTCTAAGGAGAGGGGTCATGATTTCAGGAAAAACTCAATAACGTGATCGTCGATCGATCGTCATTTGTTATGCAGGGGCGCGCGGCGCCGTGCTCACCTGGCGCCATCTGTTTTCATAATTTCCTTTGTCATTGCATCGCGCCGAAACGGCAGGACAAATTTTAGCCAATTTTGATACAGGGATAGCTGGACATCCAAAGATGTCCATCTATGGCAAGGAAAAAAATGCGCAGACCCAGTTGTGGGCACCTTCCCAGTTCTTAATCAATATAAAACTAAGTACCGTGGTTTATTTTACAGCAGGTCACAAGACCTCGATAGCCATAGTCAAAAGTTAAACATGTACCTACGTAACAGACGAATGTGCAGTAAACATTCCCCTTGACCTTACCCCGACCCGCAAGGCATCAACAATGTGATCTCCGAGAATAGCGAACATCAAAGAAGAACACTGAAATTGCGAAATGCAGAAAACTTGAGTCATGAGTGTTAGCTAGGTAGTGAATTTCACTTTGAATTAATCGACTGATCGAGCGAAGCGTCTCTGTTTCGGCTTGGCCCAAAATTATTTCGTATGCCCAGATGCTTTCCGTTTGTTCTCGCCTAGAGGTCGCTACAGTGCGGCAGTAGAGAGGATTAGAACTATTTTAACAATTAATCAGCTAATTGTGGTTTAAGTAGGCAGCTCTAAAGCGTGCAATTACCAGAGCGTGCGACTTATCTCTTGGAATTCCGTGGTGCGAATAAAATGTCGAGCGCTGCACTGAATGTCATATTCATTTCAATATTAACTGCAAACGCGAGAGGAGGGACTCATTAAGTGGTTATGAAACGTCAGATTAAGTTATAACGGTATGAAACTAGGTTTGCACATTATTGTCATGAATATATAACTAAATGTGTTTTATAATAGACCTGCATATGGTTTCGATGTTTTCAGTAAGTTTAGTGATTTTTATTAAAGCTGTTTTATTTTGATGCGTCGTTGTTCTGGCAGTCTGTACGTGTTCTCATCAATCGACTTCAAAAAAGGCTCTTACTGTTCTCAGGGTAGTTTTTGTTACCTCTAATTTCCGTTTATTCTAAAGCAATTTTTGAAATTACATTAGGTATATTCGGGTGAATTAACTTTTCTTTTATAAAATTTCACCTTTAAAGTAATGGTTTCTTTTTATGTATGCTGGTTTACTTATAAATTAATTCATAAATGGGCCATGCATTTATGCAGCCCATTACATGTATTATGCGCGATGGACAGATTTACAACCAGTTCCTATTAATGACAGTCAAGATGCCATTCCCTATTCGACTGACAGTCAATTCATAACAAGACAATATAAATAATAAAAGAACAATAGAATACGATAGCGAGACCACTCAAAATCAGAGTCGAATTCATGCTCAGCTACATGCACCAGGCCTTTTTAGACCTAGACTTTAGACAGACCTAGGCATATAGAATTTCGCTGAAATATACTGATAGCTGCGGTGACAATGACCGCAAGCGGCGACCACTTCACGGCTCGTTCATAAACTCTGAGCTCCATTCTGCTGACAGCCCAATAATCCTATTAGCCCTGTTAATTAATATTAATTCAATACTAACATGCTGCGCTGACCCCTAATAAATGAGATAAGGGCAAGCGAATGATGACTAGCGACCCGCCCCGGCTTCGTACGGATGCAATGCTGATAAATTATGCATGTATTATACATAATCTTCCTCTTGTCTTCATATAAATCACTATATCTATTAAAAACCCGTATCGAAATCCGTTGCGTAGTTATAAACATATTAAAAGTGTGTATTTTAAGATATAAATAAGAAAAAGTGTAAGTAAAAAATAGGAACTACAAGAATGTATGACGGTTTATCTCAGTTTACATACGTACGTTTGATATGCTTTCTTAGTAGAACTGTGTCCCTTAAAAACTAGTCAGGTACAATCTAGATGTAACAAAATCCTAATAAGTTCAGGACACTCAACCGCTGATGATGTGGGCGTGAAGTGAGTATTTATTGTGGTTATTTAACGGTTATTGCCCGGCTGTAAAGCTATCGGTATTTATTTAGGGTTCCGCAGTTATTCCAATGTAGGTAACGTTTACGATGACAGTACAATAGGGGCTCAATATTCGATACGCGGTGGGAGCTGGGAAGGGCCTCGACGTGGTGTTGTTGATACCAGTACAAAATACTAATGGCCCTGTGAGCTGTAGAACTTGCAAGTTTATATTAAAATGGCTGTTTGTAATTTTTTACGTTTTCAACCCATATCTTCGCGCCTATTTGAAAAATTCTAAAAACTGAATCGACAAAAAAAACTATATACTTGTCAAACCTACTCACAAAATTTCATGAGTTAATAAATAGGTAAATAAAAAACTGAAATAGAGACGCTTCGCTCACTCGGTCAATAATTGTCTTTCAGAATAGTTTGCGAGTTGCTCAATGAAGTGGAGGATCACAAATTATGTACAGAATAGAACAGCTAATCCAAGCTGACGGCTGTATCACACCCCAGCGCCTCGTGGCAAGCAACCAACCTGCCACAGATTACATTAACAGCTAGTGCACTAAAATAATTTAACACGTTTGCATATACTCACACCAAAACACCAAAGGGTCCTGAACATTTAAGAACAGACGACCCAAAATCGGCCACTCTGGTTAAAACTGACAAAGAGGCCCGACCCCACGTACAAATCCTATCAACATCTGTGGCAAATAATGTCCACCCGACCCCAGCATCTCGTGGCAAACAACGATCTTACTTTGCCTTATATACAGCTGGTGCATTGAGATGATGTCGCACATTAAAGTTTGTTTCGAGTCTATTTATTAGATACAACACCATCTATCGCTCGGTGCAGCGGTGTCATTGTTCCATTCATTAAATTCTTAACGTTACATTAAAGCGATTTTTTTAAATAATGGTTCGGGCGGGTTAATTAAACGCAAATTCGAACCCCGTCCAATGTTTTTTTTTTTTCAATTTTCGTTTCAAAGGAAATATTCGATTTACGCTAGCAGACGTTACTCATTAAAAAAATGTTATCACCAATTTTTTTCTAAAACAAACTTTATATGACGGATGACAGACGAAATCATTGCACGCACATTACTGAATAAACTACTTAATCGCTTGCTGCTTACTTTAAGCAACGCCTCTTCTGGGAATTACCTGAAAAGAAAAAGGTATTTTAAGAGCTTGCTCTTATTTATTCTAGAACTAAACCGAAATATCCACTTATAGTTTACATGTTTATTGTTTAATTTATTACTGAACTCAAGACAATTTACGACATACACAGACGAGACTTCTAAAGACAATTTCAGCGTTTAAACCGCGCGTTTTACAAGCGGCATTTTATACACTGATCAATCTGTCCAAATAAACTGTTTTCGAACTTAAACAAAAGTAGAGCACAGGAATCGAACCTGATCAGTATTCCAGTCTCCTAGTCAATTATTCAGCTGTCTGCAAAAAGGGCTTAACTGACAAAAGAGGCTTACTGACATATGTCTTTTTGGATTCATATTGAGCTGCCCCCAAAAGGGCCTAACTGACAAAAGGGGGCTTATTGATATATATCCTTTTGGATCTACATTATTACTCACGCCTCAGGTACGGGGACATTTGCGAGCAAATCATTTTGTGTTCGGAACTCATTTTAGATGGATTTTGGGGTGACAAAATGGACGAGTTTGTTTTATATAATATCTTTGCTCCAATATTTGTATAGTCAATATCAAAATGACTTGATCGTTTAAGTAACTTGTCGCAAACTCTACCTACTACTACTAGTATTTATAATATTTTATTTTAAAAACACATCTTTTACAATGTTTTCTTAAAATTCAACTTTGCTCCCTAAATGCGCACAACCTGTGCTTATAGCTAGCACAGCTGCGCTCTTCCCCCTAAAATTGTTCGATTTGGTGTTCATATTTATTTTCAAACATGAAATGAAATGCCGTCATAGCGTGCTATCAGGCTAACAGGCTTCGAAGAATCACGTTTCGGGTGGAACAACTCGAAAGAACTGTAAAGAAATTTCATACAAAATTAAAGGCGTAAAATACTTCCCAGCCTACTGGGAAGTCTTTTTTTTAAAACACGGCGTTTGTGTTCATGTACAGTTTAAACAGCTGAATTATATTTTTCTGAGTGGTGTATTTTTTTTATTTCATTGCATAAATGTTTGAGAAAAGCATGCAAGCACGCCTTAGCCGAGAAAAGGGCTTGCCGGTTTCGTATCACTATCCGTCTATATACCTACCTACTCACGCGGCTCTTCTTTCCCGGCGTCTGTAGCAATGTACTATAGTATGGTTTACATTTATTTATTCGTATGGCAGGTTTGTAGGTCGAATACAACTTAGCTTATATATTAAGTTTGAGACTCATTAGCCATTTGATGGCATGGTTTACATGAATTCCATAATACTGCTCATGGCTGTCTTGCTGCGGTACTGAATGCTCTTATACCACGATAAGCTATTCCATTGCTATTAATCGGCTACAGTACCACCTACTGTTAAAGGGTTTTCCAAAATGCTACTGTACGTCTTAAGGAATATTGTACAGCACTTAAACGACTCCTATACAACTACCAGGCTGCACAATGGCTGCATAATTCGCTTGTGTGCTAGTTGGGTAATTATGCCACTTACTTACTTTTGAAACCGAAGCACAAACCGGGGGTCGAATCATGTTCATTATATCCACAGATTACCTGCGTCCGCAATTCCGACATTCTGGCACTCCGACACCTAATCACAATCCCGTTAACCAATACTCGAACCTCACCAGCAAATTGCTGCCTCAGTGCCAAAATACCTTATCCGCCAACATAAATACACGTAGAACGCACATTTCAAAATAAAACAGAATAATAAGCCAAATTATTGATATACAGTTGAGAAATGACACAAATGCCGAGGCTTCCATAGCTTGATACGGCGTTTTAAATATAGGCTGCTTTAAGTACAGTTTCGAATTGGTATATTTACTGTGGCTTTCAAAGGTTGATACGATGTTTTGGAGTTGGGATTATCTCGGGCCTCGACGTGCTAAATATCGCTGATCCATGATACTCAGCACTTTGGTGTTTTAGTACGTAGCGGTAAATAAACAGATTACCTGAACAAGTATATAATCAATACGCAGTGGTTTTTGTTTAGATATACAGCGTGGGTATTTAATACGGGCATATATTGAAATGACGATTAGTATCGGACCCAGGGATCCTATTTACATTGATTTCTTTAGAAAATTAGTTTTTTTTTCATACGAAATAATTGAACACGCAATGTATTTGCATCCACATTAATACACGTACCTAAAGGTCATGACATACCATGTCAGCGTTCATTTGTTGGACTACGTACATTGCTACTTGTTTGAACTTTAAAAAATGATTAAACCTAATTAAAAACACTATTTAACAAAATAATTATGCCGTACGATTCTATGATCAGATACCATAACTGAATAGGTACATTATATGCCCGTATTAAATACCCACGCTGTATAACTAAATAACTTTACATTAGATCTAATGCTGGCGAGCATCTAATACTTTGGTATACGACGACGCGTTTGGCTCGGTTTGTAGAGCACCTGCCTACGAGCCGGCGGTCCCGGGTTCGAATCCCGGCCAGGGCAAATATTTGTGTGATTAACTGGAATATTTGTGCTTAGTTCATGGTTGTTCTATGTATTTAAGTATATATTTATCTATATAAGTATGTATATCGTCGTCTAGTACTTATAACACGAGCCTACTTGAACTTAATTTTGAGCTTAATTTTTGAAAAGCCCACTTTAAGTTGGTAAAACTTAGTTAGAAGCATAAGCCACTTTAAGCATGTTTTAATTTTTTGTGGGGGTTTCTATTTAGACGGCCTCTATTCTAATAATTATAAAACTGGCCAAGAGCATGTCAGGCCACGCTCAGTGTAGGGTTCCGTAGTTGCTCATCCTTCACAATAAACTGCGGTTTTAAGCCCGAGGTTTAAGTTAAGAAAGATTTTAAGCTCTATAAAAAGGTCGTGAACGCCCTAGAAACTGTAATCACTTATTACCTTCTGGAAGTCAACTTACGTCCTTTTAAAGAAAAATATGAGGCGATAACTCAAAAACGGCTCGACCGATTTTGTTCAATATAGTTGTCATTGAAGGTCCTTATAAGGCCTTATATACATGATTTTTTCCGATTTTTTTTTTGACCCGTGGTTGAAGTGTTAGAGGGGGGGGGGGACACTTACAAAACTGCTGACTTTATGAAAACAATAATGTTAGGAGACCCATATTATTTTTACAAGACCTATTCAACGACACCCAACACACAAGTGTTGAAAAGAAAAAAAAAATTCACCCCCACTATGGGTGTTCTAGAGGTACCCGAAAAAAATTTTTTTTTTTAATTTTTATTTCACCGTTCTGTCGGCGTTATACATAATACACATACTCATACCAAATTTTAGCTTTCTAGTACTAATGATCACGGAGCTAAGCCGCGGACGGACGGACGGACAGACGGATATGGTGAAACTATAAGGGTTCCTAGTTGACTACGGAACCCTAAAAAACGGTTTAAACTTATGTAAAAAATATCAGGAACGACTCGACATGTTTCGAACTCATATGGAGCTCTTCAACAGGGACAGCTATCCGTGCTGCTACGTAACTCACGGCCCAGATGAAGAGCTCTATATGAGTTCGAAACATGTCGGACCGTTCCTAACAATTTACGTGAGTTTAACTTTAAACCGTTTTTACAATTATTAGAATAGTGGCTGTCTAAATAAAAAGTAGACATTGCCGGCCTCGGCCAGCAAATTGTATAAAAATCTTTAATATGATAACCGCAGTGCTGTTATTGGCATAAATTATCGAATAATAGGTATCAGTTATTATCACATCACGCACATTTACGTATTAATCTTAATTTTGACACGCACTTTTATCTCCCTTGTAAAGACGGGCCGAATACATGCGACTACACACGTGCTCGCGGTCATTGGCCCGATGACAAGTAGGTATCGTATTGGGGTTACGTAAGATGTTTTATTCGACATGATTTAGGCCCAATACGTATTTAACTCTGTCATACGACTTTGTCGTGCGACTAGTACTGTCACTTTCCTTGCCGTGCAAGCAAGACGGGTCAAAGCGCCAGGTGAGGTTGCGTCCAAATTAGTACATGGAAATCGTGCTTTAAAAGTGGGGTTGCCTTGCATTAAATCGGGTAGTTCTGATTTTTGTATATGTTGCCTACAGTGAAATGGTAATGATAAATCAAATTTTTCGACCTCGAAGACCCGCCGGATCATTGTGAAATTCTTGAAAAACCATGAATTTTTCGGTGTTATTTCATTTTTTCTAACTTATTTCCACCAAACGCTTTTGTTACAGTAAAAATCACTATGAACACTTTTAAGTACACTAAATTTGCAACAAAATAAAAGTAATTTGGTTACATTAGACCCAATAGTTTCTAAAATACAGCTATTCAAATGTTAACAAATTTACCTAAAAATGTTTTTTCAAATTAGTGGTGTATTTAGAGGAAATCGGTTCCAGTCATGTCCAATACTTGCAAAGGCGCTACGGCTCCCATATAACTGTAGTTTTCGATGGGTATCCATCTGACGCTTTAGAAAAAAACACCAAGAGCACGTCTTCGTAGAGTTGGAATAAAGTCCTCATCTGACGTTATCTTCTTCTTACCTACCCGACAGATTCCTTCATCCACCAAGCAAAACCCGTAATGGCACAGTTCTTTCACGCTTGCAGTGGTTGTGATACAATTTCAGCACTTTTTGGCCAAGGAAAAATGAAGTTTCTGTCGACACTGAAAAAACAGCCGCGCCCCAAACAAAACGCTGCGGTTTTCCTAATTCCTCTCACTCACATCTGAGGAATGAGGCCTCGCACTCGAGGCTTCATTCCTCAGCTGATGACGAAGCCATCAGCTCCTCAACCCCTGCTTAAAATGATTTCCTGCAACTGTAAAAAAAGTTGGTTATACAACTTGTAGTTGCAGAAAATCTGGCCTCAAATGCTCGGCTGTTTGCAACCACTGCACTGCAGCGATCAATCTTGCTAAAACAAGCCTGACTTGATATCTGACGACATTGACGAACAATTCATCGACGACCCATCATTGGATGGCGGTTTCGAGCGGCCTGAGCCGGTCGATGAAGAAATGCTAACGGAGTAAGCCCTCCACAAAAGAAATGCTGTAGATCTGGAAGATCAGCCTGGTCCATCAAAGATGTACAAAAAAGACTAATAATTGTTATTATTACTGTGTTTCTGTAAATTATAATGCTTATTTCATACGTCGCATTTCATTTTACAAACCCTTCTATTATTTTGTTTACTCACCTCAGCAACTTCACACAGCTGTATCTAAAGAACTATCGAGTCTTAATAGACCAAATTGGTCTCATTTAGTTGCGGATAGTGTGTACTTTAATAACATATATGGACTTATAACGTAAAATGGGTCCTTAGTTGACCTCGTTGCCAAAAACTTAAAAAAACGTCTAAAAATATATATTTTTCGAAGTTTGGCTAATTTTTGAACGCTTGCATCTTACAAACTATTTGATTTATCGCTCTCTCACTTTAACATAATTTGTTGAAAATTTAGTCTTCTTTAAAGTTTACATAGAGATATTTGCGGTAAAATAGGTCTCTCATGGTAAAAATTGGTGGAAACTGAAAAAACACCGAAAAATTCATGGTTTTTAAGAATTTCACAATGATCCGGAGGGTTCCCGAGGTCGAAAACTTGGATTTGCCATAACCACTTCATCATATAGAACATATAAAAAAATCAGAACTACCGGATTTAATGCAAGGCAAAATGTACCATTTCCATGGACTAAATATGCTAGCTCTACTATTCTCTGTTAGTTGGAAAGGGCTGATTCATTCTATATTTTAAAGAGAAGGACGGTTTGTATATATATATATATACTAGAAGGTGGCCCGCAACTCGCTCGTCGGGTAAATAGTATCCTATAACCATCTTCGCATGTCTAACTATCCCTATATCAAAATTGGTTAAACATGGTCCAGTCGTTTTGGCGTGATGCAAGGACAAAGGAAATTATGACAACAGATGGCGCCAGGTTGCAATTACGCCGCGCGCCTTACAAAACAAATGACGATCCTGCATCACGATATTAAGATTTTTCCTGAAATCATAGAAAAATTACTCACAATACAAATCCAGAATTTGATAAAAGTATAGATATTGAATCGTAATAAAAGTTCCCACTAACTGAGAAACAGGATTTGCGGCGTGCGGTATGGAACAGGGCGTGTGGTATTAAGATCATCAGAAAATTTTAACATCAATATTTAATAATTAATGAGTGGCGCAACTCACCACTCACTGGCCGTGTTAAAGTTAGTTGGAATAAGATTACTCCTTTTCAAAGATAAAATCAAAATAAATAATACTTCTCTTTTTATATCTGTGTCCCGAATAGAGATATCAGTTCCATCGTGATTTATTATCGACGGCAAATGGGGTCAGTACACCCGCTGTTCCGTATTCTCATATGCGCAACATTCATTCATACCAATATAACTATGCTTTTTGTAACGCTGGCTGTACTCTCGACGAGATAACGCGACGCAAGCAAGCCATCATCATCATTAATTTAAGAGCTACGCTCTTGTCAGTGGAGCAATTTCCACGCATCTCGTTCTTGCGCCTTTTCCTTGGCAGCCTATTACGACACCACGTTGACCTATTCTTTTATTTGGTTCATGTAAGCTATCCTTGGCCTTCTTTTCTTTGCCTTCTCTTCAATATTTCCTTCTATTGTGTCCAATATTTTTTCCTCTTCGGTTCTCCATTGCTTTTAGAATCAGGTATATTCTAAAAACAATGTTTAGTCATGACAGCCTGGTAAGACACGACGTACTCCTTCTCTTCTTTGTTATATGTATGCTCTTCTTGGTCTTCCTACCTTTCTCCTCCCTTCAATATTTAATTCTATTATAGTCTTTATAATATATATTCGTTTTGTCGCAGGTGTCCAATCATTTTTTCTCTTCGGTTCTCCATTGTGTTTAGAATACACCTATCCTCTTCTACCATATCAAGCTCCTCCTCGTTTGACCGCTTTTCAGTCCAGCTGTTCTTCTGTATTCGTCAATTCTTCTCCATTTGGCAAGCATGCAGACAGCATACTGCCGTAGTCGTATCGTATGTTGTAGTAATGGGTATATATTTGGAATCTACAGTTTGAATTTTTATTGATTATTTTTGTTTTAAAAACTACTCGAAATGGACAAAATTCACGCAGCAAAACTGATTTATTTAACTTATTGTAGACTGCACGCAAGGAAATCCTGAAATAGCTATGTTACTTTCTAGACTCAGGGAAATCACTTTCAAAAGTTGGTTGATACTTTCAATATTTTTGTCATAATTATATTTTAATTTGTTAATGGAATATGGCCTCATAACCGTTTGCTCTGTCAAGCCAAACATATCGGTTGAACTCGCTTTACTATCGCCAGGCAAATGGGCCCCGCGTTCCAATTTTTTACGCAAAGGCATTAAATAACGGGGTCGCTGGGAGGGGCTCTCCTCACTTCACGATTTAAAGGCTCTTCTGGGTGTAGCTTTTAGTCCGAAAGCGATCTTAGACAACCTTTGGGTAGTGGAGTTATTGCAAACGAACACCCTTTTTAATACTGGACTTGAAAGGAGTTTGCCATTTATTTGTTACAATTAGATACTTCAGTTGTATATGCCGATGTTTCCTGTAACTATTATTGGATGTCAAACTATTCCTGTACCGAAGTTGGTTAAAACTCGACCAGCCGAGCCGTGATGAAGCAGTCATATTCCGATAGATAGCGTTGTAATTCGTTCAAAACAGAATAGAAAATTCTAGACTTGTATTGAAAATCAGTTTTCTATTGGGTCATGATTTCAAGAAAAATATTAATAGTGTGATGCAGAAATTCCTTTGTCCTTGCATCACGCCGAATCGGCTGGACTAATGTTAACCATTTTTAGTACAGGGATAGCTGAAAATCCAATTATGATTATAGGATACTTTTAACCCGACTATGGTAAAAAAAAGCGGGTACCTCCTTTTGTTTCAGTAATGAAGTTAGTTATGAGTGCCTAATTTTTGATGTAACATTTTAACTCATTTCAACTCTGGCGTGAACAGAACTAACCAAACAATTAATTTCCTGTGTGTTGAGCACGAACGACTGCTTCAGTGCCCTTACCATGAGTCAACAGTGACGGTACTCACTAGTGACTGCATAAACAATTTATTTGGATAATTGTTGTTCTACAAATCAATCGCTAAAGCGAGTTACGCAACGTGCAATGGAAAGGGCTTTATACTCGGAGTTTCACTGCGTAATAGAATCAATAATTAGGATATCCGCAGAAGAACCAAGATTGCACGGTTGAAGTGGCAATGGGCAGGCCATGTAGCCCGGAAAACAAAGAGAAGGAGAAGCCATTTTGTGGCGAGCTATAGGAGAGGCCTATGCCAGTGGACGTCTGTGGCTGATAGATAGCGATAATGGTCACGTTAACTCATGGTAGGGGTACTTGTTGATGTTAATCTAGGTGTAATTTCGTTACTGGGCCAAGTATACAATCTGATCGAAATGTTAGTAAATTATGGACGAAACTAACTATTATTAGTTGCGTGTTACGTTATGTGTAGTGGATAATTGACCGAGAGGGCAAAGCGACTCCTTGCAGTGTGGCAGAAATTCTTTCATATGTTCGAATTCCGGATATACGGATGCCTGTCTGTTCTCTTCTAGAGGTCGTATTTACTCAACCGATTGAAATGAATTAGTAGTATTTGGAAAATTTCCAACTCTGCGGAGTAATGGGGTGTTGAATACGCAAGAAAACTAATATTCGCTGCGATAAAAAACCTTGATTGTTTTTGGTTTGTTTGTGGTTTCTCACAGTGTTTATATAAAGGCAAGGCTTGTGCCGTGTTTGGCTAAAACGTTTTTGGTCATTTATATCTGTGCCACATGCAATTTTCAGAATGGTCCTGTGTACGTGCCCGGGAACACAGGCCGTGTTAAAGTGTGCATCATAAGTTCATAGCGAAATTGAACTAGCTAGTGTCAAGAACATCAAGAATAATGTGACTCCTAAACCCCTCATAACGGACCCTGTACGTTGCACAACGATAATGTACAGCTGTGCACACTATGGTCTGGGTCGGTCCTGTATACTTACCATGTTTAGTTTACATTGCTCTTTGGTAGAAGAAGGACGTAACTGATTGAAATTTTCTGAAAAATTGCGTAACAAATTTTATTAATAATAGAGTACGGTGTCGCGGCGGGATGACCTAGACACATCCAGAAAAGATTGGTCTGTTCCTGCCTTGAACAGTGACGACTGGAAGAAAGAGAGAGACCTTCGCCTAACAGTGGGACAGCACAGGCTAAAAATAAATCAATAAATAAAATCAAAAGGAGCCTATATGTTAATCCAGGGTGTCAACTACCTTCATAGCAACATTTATCAAAATTAGTCCAGTCGTTTGAGCATGAAGAAGTAACAAACATGCATATAAACAAACTTTCGCCTTCATAGTATTAGTTGACGATCTTATAATACATTTTTGACGGTCATTATATCAATTCATGTTAATTAGCTTACGATAACTTACAATCTAATTTGTTATTATAAAATATATGAATCGAAATCTAAATCTAAACATTTACACTTCAGTCGTAACAGGAAACTCGCTCAAAGTATTAAGCGAGTAGTTTCTCTTTGCCTAAACTTCCCTTATTGGACATCCCCTGGGCAGACTTGACAGTTGTTGGAACTGTATTCCTTTGTGGGAACAAGTAATTGGAATGTCAATTGTTTTTGAGAACGGACTTACTGTTGAGGTACTGTCTGTCATCTAACTCGACGCGGTTGGCGCAGTTCGTAGTGCACCAGCCTACTGAGCCGGCGGTCCTGGGTTCGAATCCCGGCCAAGGCAAATAAGGGACAATCATACACAAATCAACCTAGTCCTAAACTAAGCGTCTGCGGGTACTAGACGACGATATACATAACATATAAATACATATATAGATAACATCCATGACCCAGGAACACATAGTTATTCGAGTTCATCAAACAAATATTTGCCCTGGCCGGGATTCGAACCCAAGATCGCCGGCTCAGTAGGCAGGTGTCTACAATCTGCGCCAAACGCGTCGTTAAGGCCGTTCCCTGAGCCAGAAATGCAAAAATACCCCAAAAATTATCCTATTTTTCTACGAAACGTTGATATTAGTAAACGAGGGAAAAATATATATCATTCTTGATTATATTATCTTTAATAACACAGCATTCGATACACGATTCATAACACTTCGCTCGATACAATTAATTCCCAAAGTAACCTCCAATTCGAATGTTTACTCCAACTTTACTTGTTTTTTCACTACGTGACACTATGAAACAAAAAAGGAGAAAAATCAATCATAACTAAAATAGTAATTTGACAGCTTCCGAATTTCAATAATTTGAGGCAATATTTTTAAAATAAATAATCATCGACAAATTCTATCGTAAAAAGATATCGCCTTACGGCCCGCAAGCTCTATCTCCGTCACTCTTTTGAAATGTGACTGTTATGTGACAGGGACGGGTGGCCTGAGGAGGGGCTCGGGGCTCTGGCTCAGGGAACGGCCTTAAATATTGGCGATGAACTTGAATATGTATTTTTTTCTGGGTCATGGATGTTACCTATATTATGTATTTATTTGTGTACCATTGTCCCTTGTCTTAGATTGCCTTAGATAACTATTAGCCACAGACGTCCACTGCTGAACATAGACCTCCCCTATAGCTCGCCACAAAGTGCGATCCCGTGAACTGCATCCATTGACTCGCCGCTACCCTCACAAGGTCGCCTGTCCACCTAGTCGGGCGTCTCATGCTGCGCTTTCCTATACGTGGTCGCAACTCCAGGACTTTGCTGCCCCAACGACCTATACTGAAGCGAAGCAGTACTGAGATATACGTTTTCTTACCATTTAAGTATAAGTACGACGATGTTGTCTGAATCTCCAAATATGGCGCTGCATATAAATAAGGTGCAAAGTTAACGCCACCGATCACGTTAGTTGTAATTTATTTTAATATGTTTTTTAGTATTTTTTGCTATAGCGGCAACAGAAATACACCATCTGTGAAAATTTCACCGTCTAACAGACACAGACCAACAGACAGCAGACTCTTAGTAATAGGGTCCTGTTTTTTACCCTATAGGTACGGAACCCTAAAAAACACGAACTCGGAGGCAGCCGCATTTACCACTAGACAAAGTAGTGCTGGCAAAAAAATAATAAGCAAAAATCAACGTTTGAAACGACATCATTTTCAACTTAGACAAAGAAAAACAACAATAATAAACACATCGGGCATTGAAATGTCGCCTAACAGGTTTAGAGTGATTCATAACATTATCCCAAAGCAAAGAGACCTATATACACTAAAACTTACAGGCGTTTACGGCGTTTTTATTAGGTTCTCAATACCTAGTGAGAATGGGTCATTACGATAACTGTAGGATTTAAAAGAACGTAACAACGTAGTTTTCAATAGTATATAAGCCTTTTTGTACCTGGATTAGTTGATAGTAGTTTTTCACTTTCATTGACACATTTTGGTTATAATGGAGACGGAATTTGTTGATTTTTAGTGACAATGGAACTAAAGTAATATGGTTTTAGAATGACCCTGGGTTTAGTTGATTGACATTGACTTTATAGCCATTTGAGACATGTATAGCTCATATTACGAACATTATGGATTTGAAAATAATATATCCGATATGAGGTCACCATTAAGTAGTTAAGTTGTTATTTATTTATTACAGATCTCGCGAATTTCGAAATGGCTGAATTTTATGAATTTCCAAAAACTTAATCCACAATACAATTCAATATAATTATCGAATACTCACAAATTTTCACGAGAATCCGTGAAATACGACCTGCAGGCGAGAACAGCCGGAAAACAGGACAAACGACCAATTTTTTTCCGAAGCTGAAACGAACATGGTATCAAATTGGTTGTATAAGACCTTATACAGCCATTATAACTCTAATTTAAGCTGTATAAAGTGCTTATGCAGTCTAGTCTGTGTGCTACTGGGGACGCGGTCAATCATTCTCTCATTTATTTTAATTTGCAAATTATTGTAGATAAAGTATTATTTACGCAATTACCTAAGCCGCTCACACATGCCACATTATATACTTACCGCTAATAACCTATTCTTATTCAGACGTAAATAATAGCTTACGAATGTCATGACAGGAGTGATTTTATTCAATTTGTCTGTGATGTTGTTTACTCTTTACCTACTTACTTTTATAATAGGTTTTCTCGCGCCTTCGTGCGTTTTAGAATATATTAAAAGTAAGTACTTAAAAGCAACAAGGTGATCTCAACTTACAAGGAAACTTCACTGTCTAAAGATAAAACCGTACTTTCATAAAACCATCCCGTGCTAAAATTGGTCAAAATCTACCCAGTTTGTGATCAGGCTATGACCATGTGTTGATACAAAACACTTTAATAGTACAATACTGCATTCGCCGAGAAAGAAGGGCTTGCCGGCTGAGTAGGTATAGATCGGACCGGATAGTGATACGAAGCCGGCAAGCCCTTTTCACGGCTAATGCATGAACAGTGCTTTTCTCAAATTATGCAATGAAAAAAAAAAAAACATATAAGTAATTCATCTGTTTAGCTTGTACATGAACACAGCCGCCATGTTTAAAAAAAAATCTCGGCTTATTAGGCCTTCAATTTTGTATGAAATTCCTTTACAGTTCTCTCGAATTGTTCCGCCCGAAACGTGACACTTCGAAGCCTGTTTTAACGCACGTTATGACGATTTTTCATTGCATGTTTGAGAAAAGATCTGTTATGCAATAGATCATTACCGTTTATTTTTATTTTATTTATTTAAACTTTATTGCACAAAATACATAAGTAAAAGTACAAATGGCGGACTTAATGCCATGAGGCATTCTCTACCATTCAACCACAAGGTCAAACAGAGACATTATTGGTGTGGGAAGGGTGTACAACAATACGTGTATATACACACGATGCAAATGTCGAAACAAAAACCGTTCGTTGCTAAGTAATCAAATAAATTGTTGTGATGCAGCTATCGCCATTGCTTATCCATATTTCATGCATTTTTATTGCGCTTACACCATAATTATTAACGATTATGACTAAACACATACCAGGTTTCTTATAGCTATAAGTTATAAGTAATACATAAACGATGAATACTTATTGATTACACATTACTGTTAATATATGACAACGTGGCGTTTGTGGTGCACCTGCCTACTGAGCCGACGGTCCTAGGTTCGAATCCCGACCAGGGCAAGTATTTGTGTGATGAACTCGAATATTTGTTCCTGGGTCACGGATGTTATCTATATATAATTATGTATATCGTCGTTTAGTACACATAGTACAAGCTCTGCTTAGTTTGGGACTGAGTAGGTATATTTGTGTAAGATTGTCCCTTAATATTTAATATTTTAATACATGTGAGTTCTCGCCTACAGGCCACACATTATTCAACCGATTCTCATGAAATTTTCTGAATAGGGTCGATAAATAAATAGTTATTGTGTAAATTCAGTTTTTCGAAATCTTTGAAAACGGCTAGTTGTAGTAAGTAGTAACAGCTAGAGCGCCACTAAAATCGACAATGGTGGACTGGTATAGAATGCCTTATGGCAGTAAGTCCGCCATTTGTACTTTTCTTGTATTTGTCAGCTATCTGCCGACAACGGTTGCTTTCATACTTTGGCCATGTGATGCGAAGAGGAGCTGAGAGCCTCGAGAAACTGGTCGTGATTGGTGGAGTGGAAGGCAAGAGAGGCCGCGGCCGCTCGCCAACTAGATGGACTGACCAGGTGAAAGAAGCTACTTCCTCAAAGAAACTCCATAAAGCTGTGAGAGCAACAATGGATCGAGACCGATGGAGACACCTGATCAAGAATACGATACCTTGTGATCACGATCCTCAGGAATGAGGGACCGACTAAAGAAGAAGTCAGCTTTTCAGCGCATTTGTTTTTGTTTTATGTAGGCTTTGCTTGGTCGTACGTCGAGTAAAAATGTGTTTTCTTACGATTTAGTTTTAAATAATATGTTTTCATATATTCATCTATATGTTTATGACAAATGCAAGACCAATCCGCGCTGCGCACACGCAATCGTAAAGCGTTATCAGCGTCATGGTTATTGCATTATAGCCGCCGCGAAAATTTCCGATATTCGACATAGATTATAGGGTTTTCATTATGAACCTGCGCATTCACTCTACATTCGAGAAAATAGCAGTAAAATACTTTAAATTTCTTTTGATTTTAAATATACCACACTAATAATGTTATAAAGGCTAAAGTTTGTCAGTATGTTTGTTACTTCTTCACGCTCAAACGGCTAGACCCATTTTGATAAAGTTTGGTATGGAGGTAGCTGAAACCCTGGATTAACACATAGGGTACTTTTTATCTCGAAATAATGTAGTGTCCCCGTGGGATGAGCGGGTAACATCGCATGGCGCAGCTAGTACCTAATAATTTTAATGTGAATTTAATGCTACTTAATGTTTATACGGTCAGGAGGTAGTTCTACCTTTTCATCATCATAATATCAGCCGATAGACGTCCTACTGGACAAAGGCCTCCCCCAAAGTTCTCCACAACGATCGGTCTTGCGTCGCCCTCATTCAATTTATGCCCGTGATACTAACCAGTCAAACTTTTAGCTCACAAAAAAGTCGGTTATTTTTTATTTTTATTGTATTGTATGATAATGTAGTATTCATTTC
Source organism: Apotomis turbidana (assembly GCA_905147355.2). Lineage (NCBI taxonomy): Eukaryota > Metazoa > Arthropoda > Insecta > Lepidoptera > Tortricidae > Apotomis > Apotomis turbidana. The sequence goes on from LR990299.1 coordinate 19,275,782, forward strand.
GTTAGTGCTATTAAGTAATCTGTGGTTAAACATCCACCGCCATAAAAATGTTTTTCGCTTTATCGTAATAATAGCAACGATTAAAGTTCAGCGAAAAGACGATTATAAATTTATAACTCATTTTGTCGTCGCTCAGACGATGTTGCGTTTTGTAATAAAGTAAGTCCTTAAGCAACATGACAGCTAATTAAGCTAGAAGCCTTCATATCTTCGTTATTAATTTCAAAAACTATTAATTATATTAAAGATGAATGGCAACAGTCTAAAGATGAGCCTTCTTCATTATCACTCATAAGGAGAAAACACTCTTTTGTATCATGTACGACATGTTTTATCCTAAATGTTTCGCTTTTCTTTTTTTTTTAAGATGAAATACTATTATATACATAAACATAGAATACTCTTTATTGCACACCTCAAGAAGAAAGAATAAGTTAAGCGATACTGGTGTTTGCAATGCTATACTATCTGAACCGACTTCAAAATTAGCAATAAGATTGTACCATTTAATTATAAAATTACTTAATCGCAGATAACTATTAGAATAGCATGTGGTCCGTATGTGTTACTATGGGGCTGACATGGTCGCTAAGCGATCAAAGCCTTTTTTTTTTCAATAAAGATTAAAAAAAAAAAAAGAAGAAGTACAAATACAAATGACACTTAACATTACAATAGAAGCAAACAATAGGCGATCTTATCGCTAAAAAGCGATCTCTTCCAGACAACCTTTGGGTAGCGGATTAATATAAATGAAATGAGATGAGTAGGCGATGCAAAAAGTAATCAAGAAAACTACTGAAAAATTATTAAAATCTACTAAAACCTATAATAATATATATTGAAACATAAACATACATAAAAATATACATAAATGAACATAAGACTAAATATATACTCATATATAAACTTACTTAAACCTTATATTTAAAAAAATATTTTGTGTAACGAACCACAGATTATGTCAGTCACAGTGACAGAGTATTAAAGGAGAGACAAGTAATGTTCTTTGAGGTGTGTTTTGAAAGTAGCAACGGATTGACTACGTTTCAATTCAACAGGGAGAGAGTTCCACAATAGAGTAGCCTGAAAGGTAAATGAGCTGTTATAGAATTTGGAAGAAGAAGAAGGGACAGCCAGAAGCAAATTTTGAGAGGACCTAATAGAACGAAGGTAACTGAAACGCTCCTTGAGGTAGCAGGGAGTTGCAGGGTGAAAAAGAATATTGTAAACATATGTATATATTTATATGATTAGCAAGTATTACGTATGAGTATTATAATATGTGTAAGTTAGTTGCACCGTCTACAATGTTTCTGCTTTGCCCTAAGGTTGACTGGTAGAGAATGTCTCATGGCATTAAGTTCGCCTTTTGTACGATAAGTTTTCTTTTGTGCAAGATTATTTAAATAAATAAATAAATATTACTGCTCATTTTTCTATACCAATCCAGGTTTCGTTCACGTCTGTTTACTCCTCCAAAACTTGACCAATCTTTACGAAATTTTGGGACCTGAATGGGACGGACATAATATCTGTCCTTGCCTTTATATTTACTTTGCCAAAAATAATTTAGTTTCGTAAGCACATAGTTAATTTTCTTACCTGAGTAATGTTGATAATGTTATCCGACGCAATGATTATTTTAATATAAATGTATATTTAAGAAATTGCTACACCCTATCAGGGTAACCATGTACACAAATATCTTTTAACATCTTGTATTTATAACCATGGTATTGCAATAAATGATTGAAATTGAAATTCCGCGGCAAACGGAAATTCGGATGAAGACTTATTAAGTACGGGAGGCTATCGGAATTGATGACGCAGGGAGCGCGTTTGGGAACGTTAGGGTGCGTCTCCACTGAAGCGGAGCGGAGCGGAGACGTGCGGAATCCAATCACCTGAGTTGAAATCTGTATCTCAGCTCCGCATTTACTTTTGTGATTGGTCGATTCCGCGCGTCTCTGCTTCAGTGGAGCGCACCCTTAGCGCGCAATTTTAGATTGGCCAACGCCGCGACTGATCGTAGCTCCTGATGATGAACCGCGTACCGATTCTGAACATGACAAGCGATATATTCGACTTCTACGACGTGAGTAAACCCGTTTCGTATACGTACTTTATGACATATATATATATATATATATACGTCTGAGACTAACGGGAGTTTTTATGAAAATGGCGTTTTAATTATTTAATTGTTACCATTTTTATCATTCGATCAATCAATGACATAATGCCACAGAAAGACACACCGATACACAGATACACATGTATACTTAAAACACCGCTCTTTTTTCATGAGGGGTTAGGGTGATGTCAGACGAGCGTAAGTTTTTCAGTTTTGAGTCGCGTAATTTCGGTGGCGGTTTAAAAAGGTCGTGAACATACTTTGTATTGCCTCCGTTTCTCACTGGCTCCCGACATGTACATCAATTGTAGACTACACAGCAATTTGCCAATATTTACAGTTGTCTAAAACAGTCCGCCAGTGACGCCTCGTTTACGTCATTATGTTTACATTGGCGGCCATTGGAAGTCAAACATTCACTGATTTCACTGAACATTTCACGCAGACACTTGACTTAGATATTTGGGGAGTTCTCTATTGACTCGAGAATTTATAGTTATACAATCAATGTGTTGTTTATCATGTTTTCCTTTTTTTATGTCATAGGGGGCAAGCGAGCAAACGGATGGCCTGATGGAAAGCGATTATCGTCGCTCATAGACACCAGAGGATTCATAAGTGCGTTGCCGGCCTTTCAGATGGGAGTACGCTCTTTTCTTGAAGGTTTGAAGGTCGTATCGGTCCGGAAATACCGCAAGAGACAATTCATTCCACAATGCAGTTGTGCGAGGCAGGAAATTTCTAGAAAAACGCACAGTTGTGTACTGTCAACTATCTATAGGTATGTGGTGAAGATGAATGGATTATGAAAGGATTTATTCATTAGTTATGACATGAGTAGTTGCTTCACGCCTGTTATTTACTTCAGTATGCGCATTGTGCATCTCTAATGAATGTTCACTATGTATAATTAATGACCCATATAGTTATGCATTGTGCACATGTGCAATATGCACCATTGTTCTTAAATACCTATGAATATTTAATAGCAGAAACGTACACTAACGTAAAAAAGGTTGTGTAAGAGATCGCTTTTAGCGATAAGACCGCCTTTTGTCTACCGTTATTTATAAATTGTATATTTGTCTTGTTTCCTTTTGTACTTTTATTGGTGTGCAATAAAGTATTGTTGTATAGTATTGTATAGTATAGAATATATCTATATTATCTATACTCTACTAATATAATATGTCAATTTATTTGTCTTCTCATCACCCCGAAACGCTGGAACGGATTTTCACCAATTTTGGTACACGAATAGCTCGACGTCCAAAAATAGTTTTAAAATACTTTTTACCTGACTACGCTAAAGAAATAAGTTTTACGCGGACGATTTTACAGGCATCGTCTTTTTATTCCAATACTATGAAAATCGTACATATACCTATATTACGTCCAACTAACGTCTGTGTGCAGGAAATTGTTGCTATCCGCCTTAAGAAGCCGCAAAGTCACACACATACTTATATACATGAAAGACAATATACCTACCTACAGACCTCCCAATTTCACTTAGTTGACTTAAATTATAATTTAATAATCTGCCAATACACTGCTACGCAGTTTAGTTGTTTATGCTCAGAAAGTTTATTGTACTAAATATTTTATAAAAAAATACGAAAAGCATAAATTTTCAATATACAGTAGTTTTATTATTGTAGTTTCATAATGAAAGAAAACATATTCCTATTCTTTATAAACGGCGGTATTCAATATTACGTTATTATAATACCTACGTAATGTTTAATCAATAGTAACATGTGAATTGTGGGTTGTACGATAATATTATTCATATAACACATGGTACCGATTTCAATTGACCATGTTTGTTTTAAAAATACTGACGTTTTATTTTTCTTCTTGTGTCGTATTCCTATAGCTGTGGTCGTGACCTCTATTTATCACTCTTCAGACAATCGCTCTCCACTTATTTCGATCTACAGCAGACCGTATGGCGTCGGGAAACTTGGTGACCGTTTTGTCTTGAATCTGATCAGTCCAGCGCATAAGATTCCCTCCTCTTGGTCCTCTTCCTTCACTCTTTCCTGTCATTAAGAGCTTTTCCAGATTGCCATTCTTCTTCAGGAAATATAGCCAGGGCTATATGACCGAAAAATCAAGGATTCTACGGAGGCAGATGTTGGAATCTCACGGTGATTCCCAATCCTGAAGGATAGATGCAATGGTGCGATGGGCCGTCCATGGTATTCTCAACATTCCCCTCCAGCACCAACATCCCAAATGCATCAATGCGTGCACGATTAGCTTTTTTGAGGGTCCATGTTTCGGCGCCATAAAGGAAGATTGAAAACGTTTTATTGAATCTGCAGCAGAATATGAAAATTTGAAGACTCTGTACCTTAATTGGCGTATCGCCCCGGCATGGCATAAGATACCAGTTCAAATTTTGGTCAGGGTCTAAAATTGTTTCACTGTTTCTATCTTTGTATTTGTAAAGTACCTATAAAGCTATCATTTATTTACGTACATTTAGCATACTCTATGATATTGCGTAAGACTTTCAGAATACAGTCACCAATACACGTGGCCGACCTCTTGAGAATGTTTACTGTATTCTGAATCTGAACCCACGTCATGTCATAACTGGAACACGTCAGGGGAGCTCATTTTTCATTCCTTTTGAGCGCTTACAGATTATTCATGAGGAACTGATTTGTAGGCGTTTCAACGCCAAAGTACAAATTATGACAGGAGCGAGCGAACGATATTTCTAATGGTGCCACATTTTCTTTCAAGTAACATCAGATCGAACCAAACATCGCGATTTAAAAGGCCACTGCTCATTTTTCCATGCAAATTGAGGTTAAAAGAAGCTAATGTTCTTTGTCGGATTGTTTCGAAATTTGGGCAAATTATTATAGAATTTGCGTACTAGGCGTTCGTTTGCGGAGGAATTTTCACCAAAATCAAACGAAATCGAAACGGTCCGACATAAAGCATTCACATTTAGTTCCTAAAATTTCGTAAATATTGGTTAAGTTTTGGAGGGGAAACAGACGAGAACGACACCTGGATTTTAATAAGTCAGTTACGTTGGGTTTGGACATAATTTGTATCCGACGTCATAGGTTATCAGGTGCAAACTTAACTTAACTAGTATGAGAAAAGGAGCAATGATATAATATTATCTTACTAATATGAAGGAGCTAATGGATATATACCAGAGAGATTGGTTATTTCGTGACATATCAAATCACAATCGAATTAGCACCCAGGGGCTTCATTCGACTTTAAATGTAAGTCGCGGAAACCGAAGAAAACCACATTAATATTTTAAAGGCGAAAGTTTGTGAGAGTACCTATGTTTGTTACTTCTTCACGCTCAAACGGCTGGACCCATTTTGATAAATTTTAAAATGAAGGTAGTTGGCACCTTGGATTTACACAAAGGCTACTTTTTATCCCGAATTTAGTGTTCCCGTGAGATGAGCAGGTAACATGGCGCGGCGTAGCTTGTATGTTTATATGTTTAGTAGAATATTAACTTCTTTGTACCAACAAACGGAAATGACAGCTTCGCAATTAAACCCTGCAAATAAAGTTAAACAAACAGCCGGCACCAATTCCAGGAGTTCCCAAGCGGTCGGAAGTTGTTCTATTGTTTGTGGGCCTTTGTCCGTCAGAGTGTTTGCGTGAGCTCCCAAACAACGGGCACCTGCCTGCCCGTAGACAAGTTGTTGAATGTTCATGCTTATTTCAGTTCATTTACTCTTGTTATTTTATTTGACTGGTGTTTTCAATCAACCAAACAATATACCTAGGGCAATACCGGGATTTTTCGTATGGCCGATCTCGGGATTCCGGCATTGGCTTATTTGTTATGTTACATACACTTTTGATTTTCAAATAAGTCTTCATAATATAAACATAGATTTGATACAAATATGGAATGGCCCATACCGGGTTGAAAAGCCGTCAAAACTTAACATGCAAAGATCGGTGGTAACAAAACATTGCTTAAACTCGCCAATCTTTTTAAATCCGCATTTGGTTCAATTGGTATAGAGCGCTCGCCCCGGTATGGCAAGAGATATCGTTTAAAATAATAATATGGATTTCCGCGAAGTAACGCCTGATTTAATTAGTTACTTAAGAGATATCGGTTTAAATCCGATTAGGTGGCAAATTTATCATTTGATCAGTTTTATGATGAGAAACTCAAAGCATTTATAGAAAGATCATAATAACTTAGCTATGGCGTGGAAGCGGTGGAAGTAACTAAATTCATTATGGAAGCATCAGCATATTTCCCAATCCAGAGTTAACAGAGCGAAAGAATCCTCTACTTAGCGGCTTATTCCGTCCCGACGGGCAGTCTTCTGAACCAGACCCATAATCCTTCTCAATGGCAAAAGGACAAAAGAGATAGGACATTTGTAGTGACATGCGTTATTGATAAACTGAGATATGAAACTTTTGTTAATTGAAATCATCGTCCATAATAATTTGGTAAGGGGAGGAAAAATATCATATTGAAGTTATCACTACAGAGCTGGCGGATTGAAAACTTTCAAATGAATAAATGGCAACCATTTTGCATGCAAAATAAACAACACATTCAAATGAAACATAGATTTGGAGAATCTATACATCTCCTTTACGTGTACCAATGTAATTAGTTAAAACATCTTAACTCAATGTTTTAATACTATGATGTACGAAAAAATGACTTACTGTTGAGTTTCTTTCGACGTTATTCTCAACAGCGGTCTCCTCATGGGAAATGCCGGTAGATTCACAATCTGACTTGTAAAAGCCTTTAATGAATAAATTATTTCATTTAATTTCAAACACAAGATTTTGAATTATGAATTTATAATATTTTTCATTTTAAACTGTCTTCCAAGCGAGGAAGTTCAGTTGTATTTTTTTGTGACTTTAGAAACAGTCATCTATGATTTGAACCGATTTTTATCCATATTTTTTGTTCGAGAGTAGGCATATCCAAGAATGTCTCGTAAAATTTCGCTAAAGATTTGATGACGAGATAATATCTTCTCTATTAATTATTAGTTACTAGAAAATGATACCTGTTAATGTTTAGTTAAGTGATAGTTAATTACCCTACTGTTAATAATTAAGTTATCTGTCGCATGTAGGTTAGGTATACTATGTAATAATTATAAGTTAGCTCGATCATATATAGCAGTAAGTAATCAGCTTAGAATAAGAAATCATTATATACACAATCATATTTCTTATCTTTTATTTCTACTTAGTATATAAGGTTAATTGCTCTCATTATTGTGTTAGGATAAGATATGAAGCTTTGGTTAATTACTATGTAAAACCACCATTAAATAAACATATAGAAAGCTTCATAAAGTAGGTTGATGATATTGTAAACATTAAAATTACCCAATAAGAATCTTATAGGAAAACTTGTCGATAAATATATACTCGACCAATGTATATTATGTACCATTATGTGAATGTTTTATATACTAAATAAAGGGATAATGTTGTTCAGTTTACACTAACACACCTCATCATACCACACGTAAGAATTGGGCCACGCCCTTCTTACCCATTGGCCCTCAATAAGTTTAATCCAGCGATCATACTAATATGGCCGCTCGATTAATTTAATTCATTCCTCTTGCGGCCTCCGATCAAACAACACTTCACAGCAGCATTATGTGAAACTTACGTCACAGTGTTATTATTTTATGGGACTTCCCTATACTACTGAAGCATCCCCTTTGCAGTTTAATTTAAATTCAATCAAGATACAGTCTACACCCCACATTATCTTAGTTAAGGACATTATTATTAGTGCAATTTTATTATTGTATATTTCAAGCACAATCTCTGTATTGTTTCTGAATAAACATATCTATCTATCTATCTATCAGGAATCGAGAAAATCCTCCATATCCTCAAATATTAAACTGACATCTATACGTATGTTACTATACGAGTATATCGGCTATATATTATGGTAACTTGTTAAGTTCTCGGAAATACATCTTCTTCTTTTTGAAGTCGGTTATTTTTTGCGAAGAAGTGATAATTATATTGAACGACGACAAACAATTTATTACAGATACAGTAAAGAATAGGCTTGTGTGTTATGGACACTAGACGACGATAAACATACTTATAAATAGATAAATACATACTTAAATACAAATTATGTGACTTTGAAATTGATGTTAAATAAAACTCGTCTCCAGTGGAATCGCTTTGTTATGTAAGTCTCAAGGGAGTTTTATGTTTAAGACTAGAGATGCACAGAATATTCGGTTACTATCCGGTATCGGGCCTATCCAGCCGGATACCAGATAGTAAACTTGCTTGATTTTGGGGTAAAAAATTGAATCTATACTCCGTAATGACATGATAAAAGTCTTTTCGAACATAAAAATGCGTCCTCGCGAACTTTCACTACCAAACAGGTCAAAACCTGCACGACACGCACCTGTAATACACAAAATGTAGATATAGCTCCGCTGGCCGAATATTCGGCCGGTGGTTAGGCTGAATACTCGGTATCCGGTATCCGGCCAAACAACTATCCGTTGCATCTCTATTTAAGACTGTATCCTGAACCTAACACTAATCCAGTGTTCTCTGAAATTTCCATTTTGACAGCCCAATGAGACGAAAACTAAGTTACTAACTGCGTTGAAGCTCAACCTACCTAATTAAAAGTTAAATTATTCTCAGGCAGGTTCGTTGGGAACTTGTATTGTATAATGGCGTAAACAGCAGTGGAAGTGCAGTAGTTCTTGTATAGGAAGGAATATAAATAAGTTAAGTTATAATTATAATGGAGTGCGTGGTTTTTGAAAAACGTATCCTCTCAATGGTTTATTCGTATTAGAATTCATTTAAAATTTTACATGCAGTTTGCTATTTTATTTGGCCTTCAATGCCTAATGTAAGATATTACCGCCTATTTAATTGTCTACCATTGTTTAATTTAAGATTTCTCATGTAATATTTTTCTTGTTGGTGTGCAATGAAGTATTGTTGTATTGTATTGTAGGATTCGGAATAACCAAAATTTTCTCTAAATGCAAAAAAAAAGTATATGAACGATTTTTGTTAAAACGATCAACGGGACTCGATTAACTTCGCGAGTAGAATAGGGCCAGAGTTATAGTAACGGACGGCACGAAGTCGTTGGCGCAATTTGGAGTGCACCCGTCTACTGAGCTGGCGGGTCTGGATTCGAATCCCAGCCAGGGCATTTGACCTGGCTGGGATTTGTGATGCTTATGATTTGTATGATGAACGTAATATTTTGTTCCTGGGTCATGGATGCTTTTTATATGTTCAGAATTACATTACATTTTTCGGGATAAAAAGTAGCCTATGTGTTAATCCAGTGTCAGCTACCCAGTGGCGGATTAAGGATCGAGAGCGCCCTAGGCAAAAACCTCATAGGCGCCCCTTTGCGCTCCTTTGCGGCCTTTTGCGCCCCTTTGCGGCCTTGCGCCTCTAGGCACGTGCCTACTTTGCCTTAGGGATAATCCGCCACTGCAGCTACCTTTATACCATAATTTGACAAAAGTGATGAAGAAGTAACAAACAAACATACTCACAAACTTTCGCCTTTATAATATGAATGTGATACTATGGGTACGAGTTAACAAAAAGGGATTAGTAAAACAAAGCTGTATACACTATACAGTGGGTAACATATGTCCGGGCTACCGGGGCAGAAGCCCTTCAAGGACAGTTCACGCAGGATTTATGTCGGTCGAGGTCACGCTCAAATTTTAATTACGGATTAGTGGGTTGACAAAAAGCGTACTTTTTAAATATAAATACCAAGGGTTTATTTACTTGGGAGAAAATCTTCATCGAATCCGCTTTGTCTGGGTTATTAAAAATTGCTGCTCGTAAAAAAATATTAAATTTGTTTCTGAGAAGCTTTTTATCTGTATAAGGCCAATTTTAAAGATGTTAAATGAAAATACGATTAATAAGAGGCGTTATTTCTTTTGTTTTTTTTTTCCATATTATTACAAATATATTGAACATTATAATATAACCAACTTTTAAAGTTATTAATATTTTTTTCCTGAGTTTTAGAAAGTAGCATGCTTTCATTGCGTGCAGTCAAAAATAAGTTGAAAAAAAAAACAGTCTTCTGCGTGAATTTTGTTATTTTCAAGTAGTTTTTTAAAGAAAAATTCGAACTTTAGGTTTCAAATGCATACCAAATCTCAATAGCCCTGTTCTAAGTGGTAACTCTGACAATATGTTATGAATTATGAAACATGTTCGATCGTATAGAGAACAAATGTCTAAAACCATAAGCATTTTTGAACGGACACGTAGGCTTTCTGTCCCCAATCTTGACGAACTCTGTATGAATTTTAGCGCCATTTTCGATAGTCTTGTTGAAGTTACGGTTCTATGCAATTATTATCTAAATGATGTCTATTGCTTTAATGAATCGGCCAACATTGAGGACATATATAAATAAGATGAATATGACGGTTAAAACTCAAATAGATTCGAGTCGCGTAATTTCGGTCGCGCTATACTTTGTGTGACAAGATCACGTGACATGGAATGTATGGTGCGACCGAAACTACGCAAATCAAATACGCACGTCTGGCTTCACCCTAAATGTAATCTAAACAATTTTGTTATTCCTCAATAAAACAAAACACGAAAGGAAATAAACTCAATCATTGATTAGATAGCATAGTTCAATCATTGATTGACTACATTGAATAATTGACTGAATTGTTAAATTCATTTCATGTACTTCATTCAAATCCTTGGCGAATGGTAACAGAATAAAGTATAGTTATTTTTTAACTAACATTTTATCTTTATTGTATTTATGTAACCTAAATATACTTTTTAATATTGTCAGTCGAGTCTAAGGACAAATTTGGCCGCAGGTTAAACGCAAATATTAAGCTTTTGAGGTTTCACCAAAATATATTATTATTTCATTCATAAAATGGAGACGATAAATCGCTGTCTCTGTTTACTTTTACTTAAAAGGGCAGCAATGCGAAACCGTTTTTAAATTGAAATATCAGTTTACTCTGCAAAACGATTTAATCAGTAACGCCTTTGTTGTAGAGTTTGTAAATGAATTATTTTATTACTAGTAGAGTAGCTTTGTGAGCTGCCGTATGATAGTTGCTTTTATCAAGCGATAAATAAGTGACAAAGCATCCGTCACGTTTTGATAAAATGCGAGTGTGAGTGACAGATGCTTTGTCAGTTATTTATCACGAGATAAACGTAAGCCTCGACATTGTATTTTTTTACGTTTCCAACCCCCATTACTGCGCCATTTTAAAACAATATTTTTTGTTTCCCATTTGTAACGTTTCGCCAAATTTTCTTTTGTCCGAAAGCCATTTTTTTCTAAAACTGTTTTTTTTTTCAGAATAATCACAAAACAAACCTAACCTTGGTTCTTAAAAATACCTAAAATGGGTTATATTAAACGATGTTTACAAAATCCTGAAAATATTACGGGTTTCAGGAAAAAAATGAAAATTTGGGGAAACGTTACAGACGGGAAATGTGATAGGATACCGTCAAAAAGTGATGAATGCTTTCTAATTTAATATACATTTAGCGTGGGTAGGCCCCCACAAGTTGGACTGATGACCTGGTGAAGGTCGCTGGAGTCCACTGTTTGCGGGTGGCGAAGGACCGGTCATGTTGGCGTTCTCTGGGGGAGGCCTATGTCCAGCAGTGGATGTTTTTTGGCTGATGATGATGATGACTTTAGTGTCTTGCCAAGTAATTGAGCACAATATATTATTTTAAGCCGAGATGTCATTGAAACAGTTTGCGTTCACGCAGAGATAATCGGGTCGTTTGCTCTTGTCGTTAGAGTCGATCTAACTCGATCGTCGCGTCACGACTCGACCTGTATTCGGTGAGCTTCAAACTATGTGACTTCGATATCGCACAACGTTTCTGTAGCTCGGGTATTAGAGGTAATAAATTATTGCATAACATATAAAGAAAAATGATAAATCGTTTTTACACTCGTGTACTGTCAATTATAATGTCACAGACAAAATCACAGCAACGAACTTTTTAATCCTGTACCAAAATTCTATACTCTATGGTACCCGATACTGAACTTTAATATTCATAAGACATCTCCACTCAATTCAAATTAATTTCAATAAGAGAACATACCTAAGCATATTTGATAAAAAAAATAACACGCTACTGTTCCCTGATTGTTTGAAATTACTTGTCAAAAAAATTCACCAATCACGAGGCAGCCCCTTTGATCATCGTGATCATGTTTTTTTTTAATAGGTCAGTCTCAGTTGAAATAAACAGGTCACATCAAAAATAAAAAAAATTTAAGTAGACAATTAAAGTAGAAAATTGTTTTCGGCGTTTTGCTCGTATAAAAAGTATTTTATACAATAGTCACAAAATTAGGTCTTAAAAATCTCGCACCGTTAAACATATCTAAGTACCCGCTGTGCACGTCTAACATAAGTTGAACACGCGGCTCTCTGTCATGCGACAAATACCTGTCACTTTCTTATCAATACCGTGCGAGCAAGAGAGTTGATGCTGAGTCACACGACAAACGAAGTCGCGGCAAGATATGATGACCCCGTTTCCCTTTACCGCATACGAAACCATATGTGGTGTCTCATAGGTATTATTTTTTTAAGTATGAAAAATTATTTTATTTTAAAAAATAACTTTATCAATATATAGCCTAATATCTACGTAAAACGGAACGTTTTTTTATTTTTTTACATTTGGGGTACTTCGCAATTTTATTCCTACTTGAATCTGTCATAGTGTTACGAACAGCGCTTGGCAAAAATCATTTTACTGTCGAGGTGATTTTAGTGAAATTGAGGTGAGAAACAAGTTTTAAACATATATATATGCCAGTTATAAATGTCATAAAGCTTATTGTTATACTAGTTTGAGTAATAATATCTTTCATACCCAATTTGAACATGTTTTTCGTAAGAGCCATATATGGCTTCCTATGCAATTAGAGATATTGTAATAAAATTCATATTTGGCTTTGTATGCAATAAGAGATTTGTTGATATTTTTCAGTTATGGATCCATCCCTTTTTTATGGCCGTAATCGGTATACGAATCCTATACCAGGTGATGGTTCGCTCAGCAACGATGAACTGGCTTCAGATTCAGATGGTGAATATTTACCTCCTTCTCGTCCTAGTCGCCGTAAACGGCCAGTTGTAATTCCTGATAGTGATCCATCGGACAGTGAAGAAGAATACGAAAATATTTCCAAAGCGCAGGTGAGTACCAGTAGAGGGAAGAAAAACAATCAGAAAAAAAGAAAACCAAAAGTGAATTGGCAAAAAAGCAAAATGCCGGTGTATGAAGAGCAAAATTTTCAATTCCTGGGAGATGATGATATTCCACACATTATAAGGGAATTGGAAACTCCAGCCGATTTTTTCCAATTTCTCTTTACGGAAGAACTTATAAAATATATCGTGGACCAGTCTAATTTAAAGTCTTTACAAGACAATATTAATAAACCTGCGAATATTACTACTGCAGAGTTAGAACAGTTCATTGGAACTGTAATTTACATGTCACTCGTAAAGTTACCTTCTACGCGACGTTATTGGTCTAAAACCGAGGGTCAGCCCGCTATTTATGACACAATGTCGTGTAATAGGTGGGAAACAATAAAAAGATTTCTCCATTTCAACAACAACGACGAATTACAACCAAGGAATTCACCGGGTTACGATAAATTGTTTAAGATAAAACCTCTTTTGGATAACATAAGAGATCGTTTGTTGTTGATTCCAAAAGAAGAGTATATGGCGGTTGATGAACAAATAATACCCACTAAGAGTAGACATGAAATAACGCAATACAACCCAGCAAAACCCCATAAGTGGGGATACAAGAATTTGGTACTCAGCGGGGTATCAGGATTTAGCTACGACTTCGATATTTTTGCAGGTGAGCAAAGTAACACTGTTCCTGATGGAGCTCCCGATCTTGGTGTCAGTGCAAACGTTGTGACATGGTTGACAAAGTCGGTCCCACGGCATAAAAACCACAAGATTTTTTTTGACAACTGGTTTAATAGTCCTGGTTTGCAAGTGTATCTCTACAAGCAAGGTATATTGCCTCTAGGCACTGTTAGGCTAAATCGAGTTCCCAACTCAGAAATGCCAACCGAAGCAGTTTTAAAGAAACAAGGTAGGGGAAGCATGGAAGAAAAGACCGCCATAATCGATGATGTAAAATTGAGTCTCGTCTCATGGTTCGATAACAAGCAAGTGAACATGTTATCTGCATATGTTGGTAGCGAACCTATTTCAACAAAGAGACGATATTCTAAAAAGGAAAGTAAATATATAATGATACCTTCTCCGCAAGCAGTGGATGTTTACAATCGCCATATGGGCGGTGTCGATTTGCTTGATTCTTTACTCGGGCTGTATAGAATTCAATTAAGATCCCGGAAATGGTACAAAAGAATTTTCTTTCATATGTTAGATATGACAATTGTAAACGCCTGGCTATTGTGGCGTCGTTGTAATGAAGTTTATATGCCGCTGTACGACTTTAAATTGGTAGTTTCTGAGCATCTACGCAAATCAGGCAAGTGTATACTGAAGAAACAAGGACGCCTTTCCACAACTGGAACACCTCTCGGTACCCCAACTACAAGCCGTTCAGCTACGCCAAATATAAACTCCCCAAAGCATCATACCCAATCTCCAACAAGCTCTAGAAAACGTCCTGCTAGACATCAAGATGCTCCATTCATGTCTGTGCGTACGGATACCATAGGTCACTATCCAAAATGGATGAAAACCCGTCAATTATGTCAAAATTCCTGCAAATTCCGATCATTTACAATGTGTGAAAAATGTGAAGTCCATTTATGTTACAATGACAAAAGAAATTGTTTCAGAGATTATCATTTCATGTGAAAAATGGATGTGTAGATAATTACAAGTTTGGACAAGGGTTTTGTATTCTAATTGCATACGAAACCATATATGGATTCTGTAACAAACAATGTGAATGCATGCGAAGCCATATATGGATTTTCAAAATTACGTATACTAAATTTTTTTATTCATATTTTTGGGATCTATGCATAAAATAAATATATAATATTCGAAAAAAAATGTTTTTTCATTAATATTTCATACCTCATGCAATAGAGGGTTAATGTAGTAGAATTCTAAAAAAAATGTCATGAGACCGAGGGATTTTAAAAAAGAGATGCGAGGAAACAACGTCAACGCTGCTTAGACACACCCCACCTCCCATGGGCCCCTCAGTGTGCGTTGTTGCATCGCTAAAAGATGTAGATCCTAGAAATTGACGTTGTTTCAACTCCCCTCTGTTTCAAAACCCCTCGTCTCTCCTAACAGACATACAACCTTAATCTTTAACGCATACGTATAATACCTGGTTAAAAAACAACCAATGCAAAGCTGTAGAATAAGGCTCCGCTCGCTATTAGGTACTCAAACAAAGCAAATGGTTCAGCACGACTCTGTGTCTAAACAATGACTACAAACGTTATAGTAATGTTTGTCTATTCGACACTAGATGTACTCTAATGTTACATCAAAATAAGTGTTCAAAAGACCTAAACTAGCTTTTGAAATGACGAGGAACCAAAAAAAAAAAAAAAATTTTTTTGGGTTATAATTTTCGGGCAGCTAAACCTTCACTTGGCAATTGGCATCTAATACAGCCTGTTACCGGCATGTAGGCATTTATTAAAACTGATAATAATATGATCCATTAGTAATTGTTTGCATGTATTAGCTAATCATAATTATGTAAATTAACTGCACAATAAAATTTCTTAAATCCGCATATTCAATGTAGTGGGTGTACAGCGTAATTGTCGTTACTCATATCACGCTGTCATTAAACACTCACTTGTCAATTTACTTTACTGTACATTACTGGCAATTAAAATTTTGTTAGAAAGTTAATAAAACCTGAATTTAAGTTAATTAATTAAATTAAGGTCATGGATACGTTAAAGATCTATGTTACTTTACTCTACTTTAAGAAAAGCCTACTTGGCGGTAACACACTGTATAATTGAAGCTTGAAGCTAGATGAGGCAAACATTTCAGCAATATTGTCCGCGTAAAACTTTTTTCTTGACCTAATCAGGTAAAAAGTATCCAATAACCATCATTGGATGACCAGCTATCCCTGTGCCGAAATTGGTTAAGTATAGGTATAAAATACATCCAGCTGTTTGGGTGTGATGAGTATACAAAAATTAAGACACACCACAATTTAATATACAATGCCACATAAACAATGCAAAGATAAATCGATAGGTTGCTTAGGAGTTAGGGTGGCGAAATTGTTAACGCGCTGCACCGGCAATCCAGAGGTACCTACCGGATTCGCTTCCCGGTCTATTCCACCAGGTAAATAATTTTCATTTTTTGTATCAATGGTTTAGTATTAACTAGTCCAACATTTTGATCCTTACCCTAATAGAGTAATGAAGTTACATTAAATTTTGTGAAAGGAACTTTTATACAAATAGTTTCTAACCAAAACATTTAGAGGATGAACTTGAAAAGTTTTTTCATTTTGTGCTCAGGAAAATGTCTAACTGCAAGGCTCTGCGGTTGTTGAAGACTTTATATACTTTCAAGTGGGAGTTGGTTGAATGAAAGTTTTATATAAAAAAAAAACAATAACGCATATTTTATCCAAAAACCGGCCAAGTGCGAGTGAATCATACAAACATTTATCCTATCTTAACTGGCCGGGTAAAGTTAAGTTTGCACCTGGTATGTATGGCACCGGATACAAATGAAGTGCATAGTTAACGCAGCCGACCACGTTTGTTATATGGGAGCCCCCTTCAATATTTATTTTATTCAGTTGTTTTAGTGTTTGTTATTATAGCGGCAACAGAAATATATATGTGAAAATTTCAACTGTCTATCACGGTTCATGAGATTCAGACTGGTGACAGACAGACGGACGGAAAGCGAAGGCTTAGTAAATGGGGTCTAACATTTTTACTTCTTGAGTACGGAACCCTAAAAAAACAATAACTCACATATTCTAAAACATTTGTTGTTCTTTGAATATGTGTCCATTAGACACACATGTCCAAGGAATTCTGGGGACTTTATCATCTGATTTATGGGAGGATTAGTCAAGCCCTTAAGCGGGTAAGATAAGTAGACAAAAAGCACAAAAAAACTCCTAAAGGGAATGGATAGAGAAGTCCTAAAGGGGAGATTAAGTTCCTAAATAAAACCCCTTTAATGTACCACGTCAACACAAACTTTAAATGAAACATTTTCTAGAAAAGGACCCAAAAATAATCCGAACGTGAATTTACCAACGTTCCCTCTATCTTCTATAAGGATAAGTTACTTGAATATATTATACTATCCAAGTGAATACGTTCCAGCGACTCCAGAATATCTATCGACTTATAAAACATGTCGATTTGAAGGAATATATGTATCTCAGTACGTTTATTTGAAATTTATATTGAAATGGAAATGTAGTTTCTTGAATTTTCTAGTTGAAGCTTTAAAATAAACTTGAATACCAGACGACATATGTATTGCTTGTTATTCGGGACACCGGTTGGTCGTATCTAAACACAAATAACAAAGTTATAGTAAATTACTGCAGAAACCGGGAAAGAAGGGCTTGCCGGGTGAGTAGGTATACACGGCCGACCGTTAGGGAGCCGGCAGCCCTTTTCACGGCTAAGGCATGTATAGCTTTTCTCAAACATATGCAATGAAATAAAAATAAAACACCACTCAAAAAAACAACGGCTGTTTAGCCTGTTCATGAACACGGACGTCATGTTTAAAAAAATTCTTCCTGGCCTAGGCCTTCAATTTTGTATGTAATGCCTTTAAAGTTCTCTCGAGTTGTTCCGCCCGAAATGTGATACTTCGAAGACTGTTATAACGCACGTTATGACGATATTTCATTGCGTGTTTGAGAAACATATTTATCAGGTTCGGTAAGTAGTAAGTTACCCATAATTGTGAAAAGTTTTTACGTTATGACACTTTATACTCTCGCGGTCTGTACACATAATTAACACAAATTATAACGGGTCTAACGCGATATTTCTTATTTACCTTCATAATCTAACGTTTCGGCGGGGTTGCACACGCCGTGGTCTCAGATGTACTGGTGAAACAGCGGCGAGTTTTTTCAAATCTGAGACCACGGCCTAAGGGTCGATTACCCTGTGAAATTGAAATATTAGTTCCTGTTTCTGCCACGACTCTTCTCTGTTTTTTGTGAGTCGGACTTTATTTGGGAGTATAACCTGCTAATGGAATGATCACCGCGCCACAGGAGTGATTTATTCTCTTTCCGCACAGACTGAGGTAAAATCAGACTAAATGTAAGTGACAATTGAAAACAATATTGTCAATAATACTAACAAAGCTGTATCGTGGAGATAACCCGTGTCGGCTGACCCGCCCCGGCAATGCCGCGAATGTCGTCACTGTTTATTTTCAAGCGTAGCGCAATTTCGTTTAAATAAAACGTACCTAGGTACTTATCGCTTTATATACTGCTTTTATATGTAGGCGATTTTCTTTTAATTAATAAACTCAAAAAGGCAATGGAGCGAGATGCGCTGGACGTTTTACTAACGGATATAGTGAGCAGTATTCTTAATGTACAGTCGAGGACATTGAAACACGTACATTTTCGCTCTTATCACAGTGACAATAAGGGTAAAAAAGGTACGTGTTTCAGTTTCCTTTACTGTACTTACAGTCTTACACATTGTGTGAAAATTTTATTTAAAAATAAACTCATTTACACAAAGGTAAATAAGATAAAAAAAAATGTAATGTCTGATCCACTGTAAGGCTCGAATCCTGCTTACATTGCAGTGGATCACACTACATTTTTCTTTCATTTTGTATCAATATTTATAAAAATAAAAAAATGGTCCATTAAAACAGAATCATTAAAAAGATCCTGTTACAAAACATAAAAACATAATTATTTATAATACTCAACACTAAAGATACATAAACAATATGAAAGAACGGATGTGATGTAAGATACTCGGAAAAAATAAAATTGGTTAAGAATTTAATAATTCTAGAATATTATTATTTTTATTAATCTAATTCAAATATACTGTACCTACCTTATTTAATCAATCGGGAAGAGAAATCCGTTTGTATTTACCTGAAATCAAAATAAGTGAGGTTAATCATTAAATTCCGACGGACGGAGCGGAACGAAGGCGGTATTTTTTCAGAGCAGGTTTCGATAAATAAATAAATATTGACACAAAGGTAAATAATTATGAAAGAAAAATGTTATGTAATCCACTGAAATGAGAGCTACGGCTGCTACGTTTACGTTTCCTACGGACCCGGCTCTCCCAACTGAGGTATCACATCGTTCACACAAGCACACCAAATCTTAGATTCCATAATTCTACGTTACTGGAGCGCCCTCTGCGTCATATGCGTTTTTTTAACAGCACAACACGCTTCTTTTCGCCTAATGGCCCGAGTCGCAAAGGCAACTGCCAAGAAACCAACGGTGTCTTGTCAGTTGACACTGCCACGCTGGCCCGAGAGATGCTTCTTCACGCTTTGTCTTCGCATTAGCCAGACCCTAGGATATGCGTTTATATGCTCAGGTTAGGCCGTCGCCCGCGGCGTCTGTATGGTATGTTCGGGAGCGGCGGTTTAAAATGACCGCGGCATAAAGATAAACTTTACAGGCGCAGCAACCCGTAACCATGACCTCTTCCCATACAAAATTGGTTATCATTTCATAACAACTTCAGAGATTTATAATAAAACTAGCCCCGCCGCCCAGCGGGACCCGCACATCTTACGGGAACACTACATTTTTAGGGATAAAAAATTAATCTATGTGTTAATCCAGGGTGTCAGCTACCTTCACAGCAAAATTTATCAAAATTGGAGCCGTTTGAGCGCGAAGAAGTAGCAAACATACACAATACACATACACACTCAAATACTTTCGCATTTATAATGTGATAAGTAGTATAGATATGTATCTGTATATCCATACCTCTAGTATTGTGACATGTTTGCGTATAAAACAGCAGCTGTCTTCACAGATAACCCCCTGGACCTTGAAGCCCTCTGGCTTGTGAGAAAATAGATTGTCAACGCCCCCTGTGACGTCATCGGCTGTTTATTTCTATCGGACAGCAAAGGGTGTCCCTTTATGTACTGTCATAAACTTAGATTAAGTTAACGCAGTTTTGTTTCAAGGTTTTGATGATTACAGCTCATGGATTATAACAATAAAACGGGACTTAATACCAAATAAAAACCAGCCAAGTGCAAGTCTGACTCGCGCACCGAGGGTTCCATACAAATACTTATAATAGGTATCTTAACTGATTGGGTTAAATTAAGTTTGCACCTGGTATGTATGGCGCCGGAAAAAAATGAGGTGCAAAGTTAACGCAACCGATCAAGTTTTTTGTATAAGTCCCCTTAAGAGGCCTTATTCCTTTTAAAATGCTGATTGTTTTAGACGTTTTTCTCTATGATCAAACAGGGGCCCAATTCGAGAATGCCGTTGGAGATATCGCCAAACGTCAAATCTCCATTAGATAACAGTTATATCGCCATTGAACTGTCATTTAAATGCGATGAGCTTAAAAGTGACATATCTCATCTCAATTTTGGAAATACGAAGGCGATAATGATTGTCAAAAATGTTATTCATGTATATAAATTTCTGTTTTGAACGAAACGTAACGGACTAATTTCACGGTCTACGCGGTCAATTTAAAGTATGCGCTTGTTATTTATGCCGTCACATACAAAGAAAGCGAAAATTTTGCGCGTCCGAATTGACGAAGTTGCGATGTTCTAGGGATATCGCCACTTGTCAAGTAGGCACACGTCAAAAGTGACGGATGGCGATGAAAAGGAGAGATCTCCATTATATCTCTAAAATTGGTCAAATACCCCCCCTGGTTTCTTAACATATTATTGATGTTACTACCTAGAATAGGGCTATTGAGATTTATTGGTATATATTTGAAATCTACAGTTTGAATTTTTCATTGATAACCTTTGTTTCAAAAACTACTCGAAATTGACAAAATTTACGCGGAAAATTAGTTTTTTCAACTTATTTTCGACTGCACGCAATGAATGCATGAAATAGCTATGTTACTACCTAGAACTCAGGGAAAAGTATTATTTACTTCAAAAAATTGGTTAAAATTATCAATATATTGATCATAACATGAAAAAAATTTTTTTAAAAGGAATAAGGCCTCTTAAGTATTTATTTTATTTAGTTTTTTTTCTATGTTGATATAGCGGCAACAGAAATACATCATCTGTGAAAATTTCATATGTCTTCCTATCACGGTTGAGATAGCCTGGTGAACAAAAACGCATTATCCAACACAAGTCACAAACATTACCCAAGAAGCACACAAATGCTGTATTGAAGCTTGTGCAGCCCTTACACAGCTGAAATAAGTCATATAAGGGCTATATAAGCCATTATGCGACCTGTGTGCTACGTCGAGACCATAAACGTAAGATCACGTTCGAAACGTCGAGGTAATTAAATAAACACTTTTTGAGAGCGATTTTGTCTCGTATTTCTTTTTATAACCTCACGCAAATCGATCTAGTTTCAAATTAAGCTCAAGAAGGCTTTTGTTATAGGTACTAGACGACGATATACATACTTATATGTATAGGTAAATAATATACTTAAATACATAGAACAACCATGACCCAAGCACAAATATTCGAGTGTATCACACAAATATTTGCCCTGGCCGGGATTCGAACCCGGGACCGCCGGCTCAGTAGGCACACTGAAAAAAATACCCAGTGGAGCCTACTGAATTTTTTTTTTTTTTTTTTTTTTTTTTTTTTTTTTTTTTTTTTTTTTTTTTTTTTTTTTAAATAAATAAATTACAGTAGGCGTAACCGTTATTACAGTTAGGTTTACTGAAATGTCAGTAGGCCTCACTGTTATTGCAGTAAGTCTTACTGTAATGTCAGTAGGCTCCACTGGATATTTTTTTCAGTGCAGGTCTCTACAAACCGAGCCAACCGCGTCGTCGTTTTGTTATAAAAATGTGTAAAAATCTTGTAAGTTTAAATCAATAAAAAAAAACACTATACTAATTAAATGAGAATTACTGTATTAGAATTACTGTTAATAAAAAAAAACACTATACTAATTAAATGAGAATTACGAATCGTATGTCTCATACTGTCGTGTAATTAGGACACTAAGAACTTCAGAAATGTGAGTCAAAGGGAGACGTGTTACTTACTACCTAAACGTTAGAAAGTATAAGTTATATGTTTGAGACCCACGAGAGTGTTCTATGTTATATACTTATATGCCACAGGTTACCAACATTCACAACAAAATGTTTATTAATTTAACTATTGCATCAATTGGAACAAAGGCATTAGTAATAGTTATCTAGATAAGAAAGGAAACCCATTTGTGGTTTCATTAAATTACGCATTCAATGAAGGAAAAATTTAATAGTTTAGTTTAGTTTAGTTAGTTTTATTATTTATTAGTTTATAATTTTATTTACGAATAAAAACATATTCTGCTAATACTATAAATGCAAGTCTGTGTATATAAACAACCAATAAAAAACCGACCATGTGTGAGTCTGACTTGCGCATCGAGGGTTCCGTACAAATACTTATCCAATCTTAACTGGGCGGGTTAAGTTTGCACCTGATATGTATGGCGCCGATTACAAATGAGGTCCAAAGTTAACGATAACGATCACGTTTGTTGTATGGGAGCCCCCTTAAATATTTATTTTATTCTGTTTTTTAGTATTTGTTCTTATAGCAGCAACAGAAATACGTAATCTGTGAAAATTTCAACTGTCTAGCTATCACTGTTCATGAGATACAGTCTGGTGACAGACGGACAGCGGACGCTTAGTAATAGGGTCCCGTTTACTCGAGACTTTCTGGCTGCCCACTTCAGAACAAGCAGAGAATGAAAACTTTCGCAAATGAATTTTTAGAATGAAACGAAAAAAAAAATATTTTCTGCTTACATAAGAAAAAAAATATATCTTAAATTTTGTTTATAGGTAAGAATATCCCCTTTAATTTTTAGAGAAAAGATACAGATCTTTCAGTAGCTTAAAAATAAAATAAAAGAGAATAATATTTTTTCAAGACGGCAGGGATCCCTGCCTAGTACAAAAAAAAATACTTGGGTTGGTTTTCTTTACAATACCGCCCGCACTAAGCGCTTTTTTACTTATTTTAACTAAAACCAGAAAAATCTGTAAGTATTTTTTCTAGGAATGATGGGAGTTATTCCTAGGAATATAAGATTATTGAAAAAAATAAACAAAAAAAATTGGATAATTGAAAAATGACATTCTTTCCCCTTTGAGCATTTTCTCTATTGTCACTGCAATTAGAAGAAAGAAAGAAAAACATTTATTCGGGGACAAACACAATTACAAAGATAAATAGTGAAAAAAAGAAAAAAATCAAAAATTATAAACTAAGTAGGTACTTTAAATTATGCTTGCCTCGAAATGGTCCCACCTCAGCGTAATGCTAGCTCCCGAGAAAGCCAGCGCTGATCTTCCGGTGGGACCATATTAAGCAATATCTTGCTGCAAAGCAGGTTTTCCCTGAGTTATTGTTCGACGCCATGCGACTGCTGTGTACACAGGAAATTCGGTAAAAATTAAATAATTTTGATTGTGTTGTTTTCGAAGGAATCGAACGGACGACCTTACATTGACAATCAAACAGCAAAACTAGTTTTTAAACTGACAGGTAATCGGAACTATTAAGATTTTACATAATATCTTTTAAGATTTTGTGTAAACAAATTTTAATATTTTATTATGACAGTTGAAATTTCAACAGACATTTTTTTTAAATACTCAAACGGGTTTACTCACGTCATAGAAGTCGAATAACGCTCGACATGTTTCGAATCGGTACGCGATTCATCATCAGGAGAGTATTTTAATATGTCTGAGACTCACGATAGTTTTCTATGTAAAATAGCGAATATTTACGGGGAGATTTGGCAAAATAAAGAGACTTTTTTTTTGTATTATTTGATAGCGGCAACTGAAATGTTCTATCAAAAAACCGGCCAAGTGCGAGTCGGACTCGCGCACCGAGGGTTCCGTACAAACACTTTCCATCCCTAAGTGGTTAAGTTAAGTTTGCACCTGGTATGTATAGCGCCCCATATAAATTAGGTGCAAAGTTAGGTATTAAAAAAAAAATTATGGTTTTCGTAATTATTCCTTTATCTATGCTATAAGACGTTGCTTCGTACCAAATTTCAAGATTCTGAGTTCACGGGAAGCACCCTGTAGGTTTTGATTCCCTTGCAAGTGTCGAAAATTTGCAAATTAGGTGCAAAGTTAGGTATTAAAAAAAAAATTATGGTTTTCGTAATTATTCCTTTATCTATGCTATAAGACGTTGCTTCGAACCAAATTTCAAGATTCTGAGTTCACGGGAAGCACCCTGTAGGTTTTGATTCCCTTGCAAGTGTCGAAAATTTGCAGCATAAACGGCTGTATCTTTTGATTGCGTTGGCTTAGAAGTTTGATTTTTTCACAGCTTCAAGGGACAGTAGACCTGAGTAATTGATATAAATTTCAGCTTCATACCTCCACGCGTTCCTGAGAAAAAGGGTCTTGACAGACGGACGGACAGACGGACAACAAAGTGATCCTATAAGGGTTCCGTTTTTTCCTTTTGAGGTACGGAACCCTAAAAATACTAAAAACAGAATAAAATTGATATTTAAGTGGTGCTCCGTTAACTTTGCACCTCATTTGTATCCGGCGCCATACATACCAGCGGCAAACTGAACCCGGGCAGTAAAGATGGGATAAGTGTTTTACAGACCCAGAAGTCCGACACGCACATGGCCGATTTCGGGTTCCGTAGTCAACTAGTTTCGCCATGTCCGTCTGTCCGTCTGTCCGTCTGTCCATCCGCGGCTTAGCTCCGTGATCATTAGTACTAGAAAGCTAAAATTTGGTATGAGTATGTGTATGTATAACGCCGACAGAACGGTAAAATAAAAATTAAAAAGAAATTTTTTTTTCGGGTACCTCTAGAACACTTACATTATTTTTTGATAAAGACAGGTCAGCAGTTTTGTAAATATTCGCTCCAAAAACAAAAAAAATTGTGCCCCCCCCCTCTAACGTTTCAAACGCGGGTCAAAAAAAAAACGAAAAAAATCATGTATATAAGGCCTTATAAGTACTTTAAATGAAAACTATATTGAACAAAATCGGTCGAGCCGTTTTTGAGTTATCGCCAAATTTCATATTTTTCTTTAAAAGGACGTAAGTTGACTTCCAGAAGGTAATAAGTGATTACAGTTTCTAGGGCGTTTACGACCTTTTTATAGAGCTTAAAATCTTTCCTAACTTAAACCGCGGACTTAAAACTGCAGTTTATTGTGAAGGATGAGCAACTACGGAACCCTACACTGAGCGTGGCCCGACATGCTCTTGGCCGATTTTTTAAATTATAAAATCAACTTTTATTTGTACCTACAACATTATAAGAGACTCCCAACATTGAAAGTAAGTCTAGTGTTACTTAAGTCGAGGCTTTATTACATAAACTCACACTGTATAATATTTGCCTTGGGTACATAATGTTAAAACCTTATGAATACTTTTACCAACTTAAGCTAAGTAAAAAAACTAATCTAGAAACAAAGAAATATTTTAAAGACTATTCATTGTCCAACCGGTGCACTAGTGGTGGGATGAATTATAAGAAACGCTTTAAACTCACGTAAAAATTGACAGGAACGGCCCGACATGTTTCGAACTCATTTGGAGCTCTACATCAGGTGTAGCTATCCGTGCTGCTATGCGACTCGCGACCTACATGTGTGTCGTTTTTAGGGTTCCGTAGCCGAATGGCAAAAAACGGAACCCTTATAGATTCGTCATGTCTGTCTGTCTGTCTGTCTGTCTGTCTGTCTGTCTGTCTGTCTGTCTGTCTGTCCATCCGTATGTCACAGCCATTTTTTTCCGAAACTATACCTAAGAGCTATACTGTTGAAACTTGGTAGGTAGATGTATTTTGTGAACCGCATTAAGATTTTGATGCAAAAATAAAAAAAATAATAATAAATATTGGGGGCTCCCCATACTTAGAACTGAAACAAAAGAAAAATTTTTCATCAAACACATACGTGTGGGGTATCTATGGATAGGTCTTCAAAAATGATATCGAGGTTTTTAAAATATTTTTTTTCTAAACCGAATTGTTTGCGTGACAGACGCTTCCAAAGTGGAAAAAAGTTGATCCCCCCCCCCCTCTAACTCCTAAAATAAGAAAATGAAAAATCTAAAAAAAACATATGATGTACATTACTATAAAAACTACGAACGAAAATTGTTTTGAACGAGATCTAGTAGGTAGTTTTTTTTAATACCTATTAATACCTAACTTTGCACCTAATTTATATGGGGCGCTATACATACCAGGTGCAAACTTAACTTAACCACTTAGGGATGGAGTGTTTGTACGGAACCCTCGGTGCGCGAGTCCGACCGTATTTTTTTTTTATTTAAGCTTTTACTGCGGACTGTACTCTTTACCAAAAAAATATTTTGCTCATCAAGGTGAATCCAATTAATTCAAGCACGATAGGTCTATCTTGTATTTACCTTGTAAGAACAGCGTTGCGACAGTTCTCGGATGCCGTAGCATAATGCTGAGTGGTAAAAATGTATTTCTTTTTTGCTTAATTAATATTTTTTTACTTTTTGTGTCCAGCCATTGATTCGATTTAAGTTTGTATATGTTTTTAGATTAAGTAAGTAAGTAAACACTTTATTGTACACAAAAACAGTTAAAAAAAATATCTATTTAATACATCTATTACAGTTAAATAATACATCTATATTAAGTATGTATGTTTGATTTGTAATTATTTTTAGTTTTATAATTATTAGCTTTCTTATGATTTTGTGCTGTTTAGTCAGGTCTCCATACAATAATTTTCTTTTCCTATACTTTAGGAGTTCCTACGACCACCTTCTGACTCCATCGTCATACATAAAGTCATCATTATGGCATCGTCATTGAAACTACACAAATTTGCAAACAGTGTGCAAATAAGGGTAAAAATCAGCTTACAATTTGACCAGAACAGCTCATACATACACTGGCTCTGCCGCGCGATGTTACCCGCTCATCCCACAGGGAAACTACATTTATTCGTGATAAAAAGTAGCCTATGTGTTAATCGAGGGTGTTACCTTCATACCAAAATTTATCAAAATTGGTACAGCCGTTTGACCGTGAAGAAGTAACAAACATACACATAAACAAACTCACACACTTTCGCCGTTATGATATTAGTGTGAAAAAGCAAGTTAAATAAAACTCTACAAAAGTCGCAGTCATCAGCTGTCTCGTATATTAGAGTCTGATTACGAAAAAAGTGTTAAGTACTAAATCACGTAGGTCATTCCTCCGTTCTTTCGCTCCTAGTGATATATTATCTGAGTTACTTGCAGAAATGGTGAGGATTTTATATAAAAGAACAGAAAAAAACTTGATTGATTCCTTCGTTAAGTTACTCTATATGGGTTTTTTTGTATGACTAACTTAGGTTACACAAAGGACTATTTCATTTTCATTAAGCTTTAACTAAGTATGTTTTTTTTCTCTCCTTATCTCTTCTGCCTTAAATATACTGCATTCATTTGAGAATTTTAGATAGTCTGAAATTGATCAGTCCGTCAAAAACGCACTCAACAATATGACCAACATAATCAGGCAATACATTAAAAAATATATGTTAATAAAAATACATTACATCACAGTGAACGTTTGGTCATAGCCATGGCAGTCACAGTGATATTACTTTATTTTAGTACACCGATCACAGTGAGTAATGTATACGCTTTTCCCATCTCTACGTCACACAAACGCGTTCAAGCGGAGAGTGCGGAACGAACCGATTTGTGCCCTACATTACACACGCTGCTTATACACTGAGTTGTTTTTAACGGAAAAAGGATGAACATGTTGTCAGTCTTTATTATGATATCTTGAACGTAAAACGTTTCACTATAGTATAATAGTACAGAAAGTTACATTTATGAAACACTTTTATTATTTTGAATGTAGGTACATGACAATTTATAAAAAAAAAACGGCCAAGTGCGAGTTGGACTCGCGCACGAAGGATTCCGTACCAATATTGAACAAAAAACACGTTCTTTGTGTGGGGCCCTCCTTTAATTTACTTTTTTTTATTATTTGTTGTTATAGCGGTAACAAAAATATACATTCTCTGAAAATTTCAACTGTCTACCTATAACGGTTCATTAGATATTTAATGACCGTTGAACGAAATATCATGCAAAAAGCCTTATTTTTGTATGGGAGCCCCCTTAATTATTATTGTTTTATCATGAATAGTATTTGTTGCTATAGCGGCAACAGAAATACATCATCTGTGAAAATTTTAACTGTCTAGCTATCACCGTTCTTGAGATACAGCCTGGTGACAGACGGACGGACGGACAGCGAAGTCTCAGTAATAAGGTCCCGTTTTTACCCTTTGGGTACGGAACCCTAAAAACAGCGCTTCTTGCTTGTACACGTTCACTACTGTAAAGTAGTGCGGTAAGATGTGAATAAGGTGTTAAAGCGTTGCAAATAAATAATGCAAAAATCGACACACAAAGCATAAGGAAAAATTCCTATATACAAAAATAAGAAACATTCTTTCCCGTCTGTAGAGTATCGTCAAATTTTATTTTTTTCCTGAAACCCCTTATATTTGTTTTTCATGGTCCGAAAGTAGTTTTTTCCTGACTCCCCTTATATTTGCAGGATATTATAAACATCCTTTTAAAGAACCCATTAGGTTAGGTTTATTTTGTACTTAATACTCTGAAATAATAAGAATTATAGGTACTTATTATTACTCTGAAAAATTAATATTTTTGGAAAAAAATGGCTTCCGGATAAATGAAAATTTGGCGAAATGGAGATGGAAAACAAAAATAAGTGTTTCATATAGGTAACCTTCAGAGATCTGGCGTTAGGGTGGTGAAAAGGTTAACACGTTGTACCGGTAATCCAGTGGTACTGGGTTCGACTCCCGGTCTGTTCCGTATTTCTCTTTTTCTTTGTTCTTTGATCTTTGTATCAATGGTTTAATATTATAATGTTGCTTAGGTACTTCCTTTCGTTAAATATTAGTAATAATACTGCTGTGTTACGGTAAAAGGTCGTATCTTTATACGGATGTCATAGTAAGATACATCCTTTTACTGTAGCATGGCAGAATACTTCGGCACAGTTTCGAAAACCCTGGAAGGCAGGGGTTAGAACACATAAGATTAAAAGGTTAAAGATGAAATTAATTAAAGGGTTAAATTATTGAGTTAACAAGGAAAACAAACAAGAGCTTGTTGAAAATGTACTATATTTAGTTGAGAGAGGTTTTGAAAGCCTAGAATATTATTTAGAATAGTAATTAATCTGTTCTTATGTCTATAATAATTAAACTGTCTAGGTGAGCATTTCTCAAAAGGTTTGTACAAAATTAAGACGTCAATTAAAGTAAAATATATTTTTCCCATTTTGTTACCAATTTTCTTTGTGATACATTGGAAGTATCAGTACAAATGGCGAACTGAATGCCTAATAACATTCTCTACCAGTCAACCATAAAGCCAAACAGAGATGCTTCAAGATGCTGCCGAGCAGAGTAGAAAATCAATCGTTCGGAGAGCGTCTAAGATACAAGTATTATATTATAGCATGTATATTATTTATGTAGCATAGTAATTAACATAAATACAATGATACATATATTTACAGACTTAGATTACAAAGGATGCTTCGTTGTTAATAACATGAGTAAAATCGCGGATGACTCCTAGATTAATATATTTACAGACGGATGTCTGTAGCGTATTGTAAATAGATACTTATTATGTACCCAGACATTTAAATTTTATCAATTTTCTTAGAGAACGATCTGTATTAACCAGTCAAATTAACATAACACCGAACACACAAACACCTCATGAATTATTAATATGTCTATGTTATTTAAATAAATCTTTGTCTATTTTGAAATGTGACGTTGTACGGAAAATACTTTGTAATCATTTTCGAGTTTTAGTGAGAAATATTGAATTGACAAAATAAAGTATTAATTTAAGCAAATAGTATGTAGGTACATACATTTTGTTATTACGCATGAGGAAGAAAAAGGTTTGGCTTCACCGTAAAAAAAGATAATTATAAAAGATGCCTTATAAGGTTTGGTACAGTACACAGCAACTCTTGTAGTGTACCAAAAACGGTAACACCACAGAAGCACAAAAATGTATATTATGTACACAATGTAATGTTGAATACTGTACCTACTATAAACAACAATAACACCCTGTAACTAGTCATAAGTATTCTTGCAAATAAACATATTCTATTCTATGTATTATACCTACTCGTACAAAAACTAACCTTTTGTAATACTAACTCCAAAGTATAACTAGTCGTTGTGTGAGTTGTAGACCTTACAAGTCTGTTTCAAGACTTGAATATGTATTTTTTTACGTTTTCAACCACTATATCTTTCCCATTAAAAAAAACTGAATTAACAATAAAATATATAAATATGGAAGCTGCAGCTGATAAAATTTCACGTAAAATGCTACTTATACAAATAGCATACCCACAGACCATAAGCATACCTATACAAGTAGCACTATGGCAGAACAGCCGGAGATACAAACATCCGAGCTTCAAACATACGAAAGTATTTTTGGCCAAATGTAGCGGCTTCGCTCACTAGGTTAATTAGGTATATACAATACAATACAATACAACAATTCTTTACCTATTGCACACCAACAAGAAATATGTTACAATTGAACCTTATTTATTAATGGTAGACAATAGGTATTATAGTGTTTGGTATATGACTGGTCATTATACTTTAAATGGAGTAGATACAGATAGATAGGTCATGTTCAAAAATAACTTGTTTCCGAGATATTGTTGCCTGACTGTCAGACTTGGACCTAGAAATGTAGTTACTGTGACTTTATGAATGGTGAGCAGGAAATACCTACTTATTATATAAGGAAGATTATATTTATTTCTGCGATACGTGAGTTATTTAGTCAAGAAAATAACATGATAATTATATAGTAGGTTAACCTTTCAATAAATGGTCGTTATTCTTATCATTGGGAATAATTATCAGAGAGGCGGAAAATGAGAACATATATAATTTCTTTGTTCCCCAATATTATGAAACCGAGAATGCCTCATGGCATTAAGTCCGCCTTTGTACGATATGTTTTCTTTTGTGCAGTAAAGATTAAATAAATAAATAAACCGATTGCTGACGGATTTGACGGTCTCTTAGTAATGCAAAGGGTAGGGCAGGTAAAAGAGTATGTAAATTAAGTAATTTTCTACTCTACAACCATTATTTAACCATTTGGCATTAATTTCGCCATATGTACTCACTTTTGGTTTGCACAAGTAGAGCTTAAATAAATACATTGATTAATTAAACATACGTAACATATTTAATAATCAAATTAAATTATTAAATCGCACTATACCTCAATTTTTTTCAATTCTTTTTATTCTTACGTACGTTGTGACATTAAATTCGTTCCTGTAAAAGAATTCTGCCATAATTATTAGTAACAATTATTGTTTATAATAATTATGTGTTAATACTATTTTGATTGATTGTTCAACTAGAATTATACTGCTAAAATAGAATAAGTACCACTTTTCCTAACAATTTTATTGGTCTATGACCTGAAATAAATGTTTTATTCATTCATTCATTCAATATTTAATGTCAGTCTTAAGTGATTTATAGATTTTATTAGCCTGTGTCGGCATAAGTGATGTGTCGTTTCCGAATATTTCCGGAAACTTTCCTAATTTCCCATACAAAATGAGGAAAGTTTTCGGAAACGGCATATTTCTAGTCGGAATCGTGTGTACCTACTTTACGTTAAAGTATAGCCATTTCGGTCTGGTATGGTCAGACATAATACAAGTACGACTATGATGCGGCCGATAAACACTGGTTTTTGTTATGCGAGGTACATTAAATAACACTAATAACGAAGATAGTTTGTCATTACTCGGAAGCCGGTGTCTTTATTTTAAAAGTTTAAACTAGTATTAAGGCAGTCTGGAAGTTTTCGGTGGCTCTTTCTTCCCAGCAAGCCTTATAGTGAATCGCTATTAGAGATTTTTAAATAAAGTATTTAATGCCCTTCTGGAACAGGTGTAACCGTCTTGTCATGTTTGCCCATTTGTCTGGCATGTGTGATCACATTTATTTTTAATTCATATTTATTGAATAGGTAGTTTCTTTAAAATTAAATGTCTTTCATCAAACATTTAAAATCAAACTGTGACGACGGTGACTGTTATAGTTGCTGAAACGTCAGGAAGGCTCCGTTTAAACTGTTTTATTTACGCACTAATAAGTTTTCATTAAAAGGTCACATAACTTTACTACAGTCAACATATATAGCGGTATTACAGCGGACATATCATTCAAAACATCGAATTTAGCCCAGTAACAAGGAAGACAAATTAGATATTGATAATGATGATATTAAATTTTTCATCAAGTTCACCTAGGTTGTCCGGAAGAGATCGGTTTTTAGCGATAAGACCGCGTGTTCTCTACTATTCTTTAGAAATAGTATTTGTTTTGTTTGATTTTGTAAACTTTTATGGGTGCAATAAAATATTGTTGTATAATATACCTAATGATTGATAATGAATAACGAATAAAATTATTTAATTTTAATCAACGAATTAACAAATGACTCCACAATTTAATTTAACCTAACGCATTTAGTCAGTGCTGTACGTGAGAGAGGTAAATTACAAATTTTATACTTAGGTCATTGTATTTATAAATTTATAGTGATAATTTGCATTAAGCATGCATTAAATTAATAATGAAATAATGATCTTTGTTCCATCTACCGGCATTTATTTATTTATATTTTATTGCACAAAAGAAAGAACTTATCGTACAAAAGACGGACTTAATGCCATAGGACATTTTCTACCAGTCAACCATTAGGCTAAGCGGATAAATTGTGGGCGGTTTCACAAGAGTATTCTTTTATGTCAATTAGATAAGTAATTCAACGTAATAACTTACGTTAATAGCTGAGCTCGTGTTATTCAAGTTGCCTCTAAGTGCATTATGCAAGACAGTGTTGAGTAGCGATTAAAAAATACTTATAAAAACGATTAACATAGCTACAAGGAGTGACACCTGACATCTACTAATGATAGTTAATGAGAACTCATTAATAAAATTCGAATAAATATGTAATTCACAATTTATTATATTTATTAGTATCTTGTGCTCGATTTCGAAACTAAGTTTAATTAATTTTTAACTTTTGTTTTTCACTTTATATTAAAGTTATACCTACCTATTACTTACACAATTTATTTATATACATAATCTTGTATTATCGTTCATCTTCTTAGTTATTTTATTATCATAAATTGGTCAATACATAACTATCACTTAAAACTTGTTACATTAATAAATATTAAAACAGTATTTCAACAACAACATATATTATCAATGTTCAACTCTATATTTAACCTAATAGTTTACTTTATCTAACCAAAAAAACAATAACAAACTGACCTGTCAATGATTTCTCCATCCAACAACCCGTTCATCTTACACAAACACAAAACACAGAAACTACAAAACAAAACAACACCGTTTAGCACACACTGTGTTTGTTTGTGAAAAAAAAAGAAAAAGAAAATTAGTTCGGACGGTTTGGCCACTACGTAAAAAGAAAAAGAAAAATAAAAGACGTGCGCGCGATTCAGCGCACCATGCGGGTCTGTACCGGCGTGTGCTGAGAAACACACTGTGTAGAGTAACTCGGAGAGACAGAGGCGGCACGCCGGGAGAATTTGCCTAAAATCTGTACAGAACTCACAGAGGGGTAAATTTTCTATTTTTCATGATCGTTTCTGTGCCGGTGTGTTTACAGGGTTTTACACGGTTTCCACCGTTGGAGGTCTAGATTATGTTTCTTTTTTATGATTTGGTCTGTGTTGCATTGTAAATTGCAGAGGTGTATTAATTCGTAAGGAGCAGAGAATATGGCGTGTGGAGAATATGAATAGACATAAGTCTACGCTTTGTGAGATCGAATAGGGCTCTGATTCCGATCAGACCTAGGAATCCGTGGGGCAAATTTCGTTGACAGGTAGGGACATCCTATATCGACAAATTAAACTATCGATGTTCGTTCTATATACTAGTGATCGCCCCCAACATTGTGTGTTTTTTTGTTCAATTGTTCAACATAGCATATTTTAAATAATCGCTAGGTTACAATATTTAATATAAAGGTAGGGTGTAATACCTATAGCACTACAAAATAGTTAATAATTATCTCAACCTCTTTTGATAATTCAATAGAAGTAAATTACCTACATAGACAATCGCTAACTCGCTATAAAACAATAGGTACTTGTCAATGTCGTCGGACAGTGTCATTTGTAAACACGTTATATTACATAAGTATTTTATATAAATAAATAATGCCTCCTAAAAAAATAGAAGAATTACTTAAAAAATAACCTGAAATAATTAAACGTGGGTCCAAGCTATACTGTAACAAATGTCAATCCACCTTTCATCGCAAAAAATATTCTCTTCTCTTTAAAAACGAAGAAGAGTATTGAGTTATTACGTAATTATTATTTTTTACTTTTAATAAAAACATATTTTTACACTAGTATATAAAACGAACATCGATAATTTAATTTGTCGATATAGGATGTCCCTACCTGTCAACGAAATTTGCCCCACGGATTCCTAGGTCTGCCGATAACGAATCCTTATGTTTGACCGTGACTTACCTTTATATAAAAAAATCCTGTTATTAACAAAACAGTTAAGTATTAAAGAAAAAGGCGAGACCGATTCATAGTATTTCTCAGAGTCGGTTATACTTTAGACAGTTAGACATACGTTAGCGATAAATTTGAACGCCTTACAATGAACAGATTTTGCGATCCAACACGAGTTTAAGGATCGACGAAGCCTGGCCGAATCGTTAGCGTAACGAAATTTTCATACAAACACTCTTTTACATATCTTTAATTAAAATGTACAACTCTAGCAAATAAAGATGTGCACTTTTTTAAAGTAAATTTATGAAATAAAAATAGTTTAATGACCCTTAAATTGATAGCGCCTCTACATAATCGTTGTAATGACTAGTCTTTGTCCAAAAACCAGTTGCTCTCCGCACCGGCGCGCGCACTCACAACATTGCCCCACTGGCGCCGGCCACGTGAATAGGCAGCCTTACATTCCCAAGAACAAGTTTCGTCTATTTTTGGCTGTGTTTTTGTGGTCGAGTTTCACAATGGTGGACTTTTTTTACAATTTTTTATTTCGTAACTCAATTGTGTTTTTCGAAATGATTTTTTAATGTGGGGGAAATTAACACCACATTTTGAAGGTTCGGTTCGAGTTCACATCGGGACTCGAACCGAACCTTCAAAATTTGATATGAGGTCAATATTTTTAGGGTTCTGTACCCAAAGGGTAAAAACGGGACCCTATTACTGAGACCTCGCTGTCCGTCCGTCCGTCTGTCACCAGGCTGTATCTCAAGAACGGTGATAGCTAGACAGTTGAAATTTTCACAGATGATGTATTTCTATTGCCGCTATAACTAAAAATAAAATAAAATAAATATGTAAGGGAGGCTCCCATACAGCAAACTTGTTATAGATTATGGTACGGTCCCCCTTCATGCGCGAGTCGGACTCGCACTTGCCCAATTTTTTTACTTTGCGTGTTGATCCTTGTATCTACATAGCAATTATTTTACAATGTTTTGTTGTGGATATACATTCTCAACAGTGTATTTGTCAATTTGTCTTGCTATTTACTCCTATTTATATTTGTACTATGTTCATTAATGAATCCACTGAATCCTATATTTTCAAGAAGCAGTTTCACCTATTTTTGGCCAATCGTTTTTATGGTTAGGTTTCATAATGAAGATTTATGTATGTAAATGAGGATAACAAAATATAGGTATAACTGAATAGGTCAAAGAGATTTCTTCCAATTAACCTTATAAGCTTACTCAGTGGGTGGATGTGGGCAGTAATCTAAACGGTAATGGTAGTGATGAACCTTATAATAACGGAAATGAATGTAAAGGGATACTTACTTAGTTAATGGCTGAGCGACCCAATAATACAGGAGAAATTGCATATTTGGGAGACAAAATGTACATCAAACATTTCTCCAAACATTATTTTTTGATAAAGTCAGCAGTTTTGTAAATAT
This sequence comes from Apotomis turbidana, assembly GCA_905147355.2. Lineage (NCBI taxonomy): Eukaryota > Metazoa > Arthropoda > Insecta > Lepidoptera > Tortricidae > Apotomis > Apotomis turbidana. Next base: position 19,312,335 of record LR990299.1, read on the forward strand.
TCGCTCCGAAAATAAAAAAAATAGCGTCCCCCCCTCTAACTTTTCAACAACGGGTGAAAAAATTATGGAAAAAACGTGAATATGAGGCCTTATAAGTACTTTCAATGAAAACTATATTTAACAAAATTGGCCGTTTTTGAGTTATCGTAAAATTTCATAATTTTCTTAAAAGGGCGTAAGTAATTACAGTTACTTTGGCGTTTATGATCTTTTATAGAGCTTGAAATTTTTTTCGTAACTTAAGTCTATTGTGAAAGATGAGCAACTACGGAACCCTACACTGAGCGTGGCCCAACATGCTCTTGGCTGGTTTTTGCGCTGAATCTAATGACTCGCGACGCGACCCCCCGCTTGGGTACAGCGCAGCTCACTGGTTTGGCGAACGAAGAAGGCATGACAGAGCGACAACACTTACGTGTGTGAGTGCATTACATTTAAAACTATAGCAATCAATCCACTCTGACCCATGATCCACTGAACCCCACTCTCCCCTACTTTTTACAAGCATATAACTGATTGTACATATGAAATAATTAGTATATTTATTCTGTAAATTTTACATGTCAACCTTTACTGAACACACGTGGTCGCTCCGAACATATTTTTTTCCTGTAGCATTATTAATATGTATGAACACGTTTTTCCAAGTTTATGATAAGTAAACATAATCAATATTGTATTAAAAGTCATTATAGTCATTAAATATTCAAGGTTAAGGCCCCCATTCCACGTACATCTCTGTGATATCTCGGAGAGATCTCCGAAGTGGATATACCTAGTGTATCGTCTTTCTGCCAACCCGGTCACGTTAAGTTTGCGCCTCATGTTCGTATATAACGCCGCAACAGATATCAGCCGCAAACTTAAATTGATCGAGTAACGAGAAATAACGTTTTATGCAGCTCGAATTGTTGTACCTACTTATAGTTACATCTCCTAACTGACATAAGTACATCTCATTATTTCCTCGATTCTGCCAAGTTTTATACGAAAGTGGGTGCAGATTCGCTGTCAGATAAGACTAACGATAGGCAGCGAGTTCAAACCGTGGGTGGCTAGAACGTTATTGAGAATAATTGAGTTTAGTTTGTAAACTCGCTTGACGAAGCCTGTTGCTCACTCGCTTCGCTCGCTCGGTAAATAAAGAGTACCTATAGTTACATCTCCTAACTGACATATATCTCATTATTTCCTCGATTCTGCCAAGTTTTATACGAAAGTGGGTGCAGATTCGCTGTCAGATAAGACTAAAAATAGGCAGCGAGTTCAAACCGTGTATAACGTTATTGAGAATAATTGAGTTTAGTTTGTAAACTCACTTGACGAAGCCTGTTGCTCACTCGCTTCGCTCGCTCGGTCTATAAAGAGCACCTATACTTCGCCTAACTGACGTGCATCTCATTATTTCCTCGGTTCTGTTCTACCAAAACTTTAAACTAATATTTATTTACTTTTGGTGGAAATAGGACCACCAGTTTCCAAAATAGACATTCGAGACCATAGTGAAGCTAAGAATGCCAAATTTTGTAGCTATGTTCAGTTTTAGTAGCAGTTTCTATATCACTCATTGGACGAGGGTCTCATGATGAGATGAGAGAGATGATGATGAGTAGTTACACCGACACACGTTGGTATTTTAAATGTTTAATAAAGGTTATAATAGTGTTTTATTAAAGTATATATTTTGGAACGTAAACCGCTTTTATAACACCAGTAAAATTAAGATGTTAACTAAGATTTAATCCAAGGCTAACCTTTCGTAGCAATAAAGCGATTTACGGCCTGAATAAACTGGCGCACTTAACATGCGAACAGGGATCTAACCCAGTCAACGTGCTGTTTTTAAAGCGTGTCAAATAGCTTAAGAATCCTTGGAGTTTAATGTTTATTTTCGTGGTTAAATCTCAACTGAACTGAACTAGTGGGACGAGAGGCATGAAATGACTACTAACACCATTTAATAAACCACCACAGAAAGTTCACTCTTTTGATTTTTACAAACGCCGCGCCGTCTGAAAATGATATTTTATTGGTTGCATGTATAAATGTGATGGCCGACTGTCGCTTGTACTTTGGGAGTGGCTATGGACGCGCCCTAATCGTGTGAACGAAAACGAAAGGTGGGGCCACATTTGCATCCTCACCACTTGGATGATTCACTGTCCTCCACTGTGCGTTTGTGTAATAAAATCAACACCACAAGCTCACTGCCTAACTGTGGACTGTACTGTCAATTGCGGTATTTCCGGACCAATACGACGTATAAATCTTTAAGAAAAAAGCGTACTCCCTGAAAGGCAATGCACTTAATCCTGTGGTGCTGCAGGTCTACATGGGTGACGGTAATCGCTTACTCGTATTACCATCGGGTAACCCGTCATTTCATTTCGCTGCATTTCATTTCGTTTATTTTTCATTTCATTTCGTCTCATTTCATCTCACTTCGTTTCATTTCGTCTCATTTCATCTCACTTCGTTTCAGTTCATCTCATTTCGTTTCATTTCGTCTCATTTCGTCTGTCTGTGGAATCTTAGCTCTGAAACGGGTGGTTACATTTGATTGCATTTTATCGAATGTCTTGTCTGTCAAGATGGTTCTTAGCTATATTAGGTAAGGCTATGTTTAGTTAAACATAACTAAGACCCATTCAGGGTCAACCTAACTGGGTCGGGTATTTTTAAATTTTGAATCTTGTGAGTAACCTTTAAGTACCGTATCCTATGGCCCTAGTCATGCAGTTTTACCCTCAGGGCCCGGCCAAGTCCTTCACCTTCTTTATCAGTTCGTGTTAATGGACCCTGGGTGGAAGTTGCCGGCACGTGAAATGAGAATAAAATGTGATTTATCGTCGCTTTGACGTTCTGGCGACTCTAAATAACCTTTTAGCAGGCTACTTAACATTGAAGTTTTAGTAATACCACTAACTTGAATAACCTAATTGAAATATATAAACACCCCAGACACAAGTAGCTGGTCATCATGGACCCTCATTCAATGCGTGATATAGAAAATGCTACGAAAACTGAACATAACTACAACTTTTGGAATTCTTAGCTTCAAAATTGGCTGAGATCTTGTCACTTGTTCCAATTAGAGCTGAATATCTTGGAAACTACTGGTCCTATTTCCATCAAACATAGCTATTTATTTACTATCTTGATGTAATTGGTCCATCCGTTTGGGAGCTACGATGCCACAAACAGACACACAGATATGCAGATATACAAATACACAGACAGGCATGTTAAACTTATAGCATCCCTCTTTTTCGTAGGGCGTTGAAGATTTTAGACCACTATAATACAAAATCTTGTTGTTTTTTTGAACACTATAATAATACGAATAAAAAAGGTTAATGCAACGTAACCAATAGAAAAACAGCGATAGTACGGCGTGGTGGTGCAATGGAGTTATCAAAAAAAAATACTGGTTTTATTCACTAAGGACTATAATAAATTAATGACGCACAACTATATAGGTACACATAACACATCGCCCCCTGCCTGCTATACGGCCACATCTCAAAAAAACATTTTTTCGAGAAATCGCTTGTTAAAGTTTTCGCAGCGTAGTGCGTGGTAGTAAAACGGGGATTACTCCCTGAGTTTTGGGTCAATTCATTTTTGATTTAGCTCTTTTTACTCAAGATGATATTATGCTTCTAATAAGTACATTTTTTTTCTATAAAACATGTATATTTTTTAAGATACAAGACCTTTAAGTCAGGTACTTAGAGTTGTGGCCGTATTGCAGACACATTTTGCTGAAATTTTGAGATGCGTCCAAAACTGCACATGAAAATTATGGGAAAATGGTTACATGAAAATATAAATACACCCACCAAAATAGTTAAAATACCTTTACTAATCAACTTTTGTTACAGTAAGAACATCACTGTAAGCGATAATCAGTGCATCCAGCTTTTCTACTTTTAGGTTCAGGAATACTGGACGCAGACTGGTTCGATTCAGAGTAGCAATTTATGTGAGTCGGTATTTACTCACAGTTCTATTCTGGCATAGTCTCGAATAATAGAATTCCACCTTAGTTCAACCGCTCCAAAATAATAGCCATACTGAAACCAGGTAAGCCAGGGGACGACCCAAAGAGTTACCGTCCATTGCTCTACTTAGTTACGTCTACAAACGTTTGGAGAGGCTAATCTACATCGAATCGTATTTATTGCCGACAAAATAGTTCCTGTGGAACAGGCTGGATTCCTTAGTGGCCGGAACTGCGTGGATCAGGTAATGCAGCTCACAACACATAAAGGCTGGGTTTAAGAGGAAAGAGAAAACCATGGCAGTCCTTATCGACCTCTCAGCTGTATTCGATACCGTATGGCGACAGTTACTTTTCTATAAGCTCACGACCGTGGTGCCCTGTAGAAAGATTGTGAGACTAATTAACTCTATGCTCAGTAATAAGGGAATTTATCATCTACTTTGAAGCACTCCAATCAAAGTCAGGAAGCTGAACAATCGACTACCGCAGGGATCGATCCTAGCCCTTCTCATGTTCAACCTCCAACTCGCGATCTGGAATATCTTGGGAAATACTTTAAAAAATGGCGACTGCAGTCCGTTGCTAGTAAAACCGAAGTTGCGACATTCCATCTCTGCAACTCAGAAGCAAATTATGGGCCAAAAATGGGCTTCGGAGAGACGGCGATGAAATTAAATCCTACACCAAAGTACTTGGGTACAACCCTAGACCGCAGTCTCACCTATGCGCCACATATTAGTTTGGGAAAAAGCTACAGAGGCGGAATAACATACTCCACAGACTAGCGGGAACTACAACCTGGGGAGCAACAGCTGATGTGCTACGCACTACCGGTTTTAGCCAAGTTCACGGCAGAGTATTGCGCGCCAGTTTGACTCAATAGCACGTGCATCGGATAGACGTATACACCAAACCATGCGATGTATATCGGTAACCTTCAAAATGTAATCCTCTGGTATGGCTGTGTTGAGTCATATAGCCCGCGCCAAACTAAGAAGGCATCAGGCACTGGTCCACGAAGCACAAAAAGTCGTGGGTCGTCCCGATTTGCCCATTCATGCAGAGTTCTTATGGGTTGAAGTCGAGGCACCCACCGTACCATACTACTCGAGACCTGCTGCAATCAAATTCTAACCTACTTGCAACTCAAATCACCCGACTTACTCAGAGATGCAAGTATAAATTCCACGGCAAAATCTCCTGGTTTCATTCTGCCTCGAAAACAATGGTGCCAGATCAACAGGCTCAGAACTGGGAGTGGGCGATCCCGAGACTTCCTCTACCGATGTGGTTGGAGAGACTCACAGTATAACGGCGACCCTGCAGACTTGTTTGTCTTCAGTAACGACGCAATTCATTGGATAAAAGATCTTTAATTTAACTTGTAATTGTATATAAATGATTACATAATAGGAAAAAAAAATATTACAAAAAAACCTAAAAAAAAAACAAATAAACTTATACAAAAAGGCGGCTAAAACTATTAGAAAATATTATGTTATACGAATAAATTAAAATAAATAATAAGTATTATAGGCACTTACTGTTGTGACACAATCAAATGGCCTAACTATTAGAAAATATTATGTTATACGAATAAATTAAAATAAATAATAAGTATTATAGGTACTTACTGTTGTGACACAATCAAATGCCCTTTAATTCGTTAAAGGGATTCATCGGAATAACACTCGAATAATCTTTATGCCTTTAGGACGCAACTCAAAAAATTGATTATAAATTAATGTTATACAGCCATAACTCCAAAGTGGCTGTCTTGCAGGGAGTCAACTGACAATTTTTGGTCAGATCCATAAGGCCACTTGTGGAAAAAAGGCTTTTAAGGACACCTTTTCTTATATCTCTCGAAATAAGGTCGTAAATTTGACAATTCTGAATACGAATCAGCAATAATCCAAAAAAAAATTTTTTTTGAGTTGTGGCCGTATAGCAGGCAAGGGGCGACATTACAAATGGTTTACTTCTAAAAACTTTTTTGCCGTTTTTAAATTGGTGGTTGTTACATTTAATAGTGGTATATCTGAATTCGAGCAAATACCTGCATCCCACTACGATGCAATATTTTTTAGCTAGCTACTTGCGACGTAAATCGGGCCAAGCGCGCGCGTGCTTTCCAAGACAGAGGGTGGCATGGCAGCCACTTTGAATATGCCCCAGGACAGGGAAGACCGGCATGTACTTGTAGGTAATAATTTGAACGGTACTCTATGAAACGGCCAAGCCACACTTTTGAAACCAAGGTGTAGGGTTAGTAAACTCCGGGTTTAGGGGCTTGAAGCCAGTTGATGCCATACTTTTTAAACCAAGGTGGTGGGGTTAGTAAAGTCGGGGCTTAGGGGCTTGGCTTTTCCTGGGATCTGATAACTTTTTTACAGCGAAAGCGTTATGAGAATGTAAGTCTTGGCCGTCAATTTTACATGAAATGTTTTTGGTGGGATTACCTTTAGTCGTGACTTTATTGTACATGACACACAGTTTGAACTTATTTATGCCTGACACTATTATCATGAATATCATGCAGACATACACACGTCGATGTACAGTCTTCGAGATAAAGAAAACACGCATATCGAAATCGACAGACCATGAGACGTCTAGGTATTTTCTGAATACGCTGCTCGGGCGTGATTTCAATAAGACGCCCGGAATGCAGTCGGGCGCATGTCGCCGACTCCCGAGCTGTGATGCATAATTCAATCCTGTTCAGGGTTGCTTTCAGGAAACAGAAACAGCTTTTCTGAAGGAAATATATTATTTGAATATTTCTACCTATGGTTTGCCGACAGTACCTATATTAGTTATGTTTTGTATTCTGTAGTTTTTATTTTATTTTATTTATTTATTTGGAGAACAAACAGAGATAGATATACATAAGAAACAACTTAATTATAAAAGTTATGTTAAGCTTTAGTAGCATTTTCTACCATGACCACCTACTAGTGTGGTGTTTTTTTTTTTCATAATTTTGTTGTGATAGGTTCACAAACTTTAGCCTTTTCATTTATAATAGTACTGTGATATTTAGTGTATGTATAAATGTTAATGCGTGTCAGACTACTATTAGATGACATTTAAGTCTCAACGCGCGATTTTATAAGCGATAAAAATCGATTAAGATAACATTATGCACGCCACGATATATCGCCAAGGAATCGATAAACAAACCAGCCCGTTTAGCAAAACTTTCCGAATTAGTGCCACCCGTCACTCTCCCTTATTACTGCACAGAAAGAGACACGTAATTATCTCGCGCGAGAAATAGTCGCTTTTGACAGTATATCTTGCCACGGCAAGATATTTATTATTTTAATATTTGCTTGTCGCGCGATTCAGCGTCACCTGTCTTGCTCGCACGGTATTGAAAGGAAAGTGACGGTTTTGTCGCGCGACCAAGAGTCGCGTGTCACAATTATGCTAGAGGTGCAGAGCGATAATTTGAGTGTGCTTTTAGATATCACCAAGTCAGCGATATCTCAGGTAAGTATATCGCCTTTGAATGTCATTACCAACTCTTTATTTACCGAGCGAGCGAAGCGAGTGAGCAACAGGCTTCGTCGAGCGAGTTTACAAACTAAATCATAAGCAGAACAGAAACAAAAAATTGCGTTATGATAACTTACTTATCAAATATGGTTTATTCACTCTAAGCAAAAGACGTGTTTTCCTGCAAGCGATGTTTCTTCACGGACTTTGCTATAATAAATTTGACTGTTCGCAACTTGTTAATAAAATAAGTTTACCTAGACGCTCCAGTCGGCGAGGGACGCGCGTGTACCGGCTGTTCGCCACGGCACGGTGCCGTACCGACGCCGGTGCACGCGCGCCTCTGCGTCGACTGTGTGCCACCTACAATCAAAACTTTACGCATGTAGACATATTCCACTTGTCCACCGCTAGATATAGAAAAATCATTCTAGAAACCTTGTAAACATTTCACTTAACTAACTAGTAACTACAAATGTAACCTACCTAAAAGCGAGTATATAAAAAATATCAACAAATGCTACTTAAATCCACGTGCCACTTAATATTGATGCATTAGTTAATAAGTATCTAATATTTTGTAAAAGATACCACTAAGTTAAGATTTTAAGAACTATCCACCTTATTAATCTAAATATACAACAGTTTGAAAGTTGACAACCGTTAACAGTTTCACAGAACTCCGTGGATAATGTGGTTGATTGTACGTAGAGTACCACCTATTGTAACATCGATTGTAATATATTATGTACAGTTGTTTATTGTCCCTAAAATAAATAAATAAATCCAACTATTCTCAAAATGACGTTCTAGCCACCTACGGTTTGAACACGCTGTAACTGTCTTACGAGTATCTGACAGCGAATCTCCGCCCTCGTTCATCATATATTGTTTGGTAGAACCGAGGAAATAATGAGATGTATGTCAGTTAGGAGATGTAAGTATAGGCACTCTTTATTGACTGAGCGTATATTTGTAAAAATAATAAATAAATAAATAATTCAGACAACCTCACACAAATCGATCTAGTCCCAAATTAAGCTCAAGAAGGCTTGTGTTATGGGTACTAGACGACGACATACATACTTATATAAATAAATATATACTTGATAAATAAAAACTAATTGAGAATAGGAGAGGGAAAATGTTAAGGTCATCTCTTCCGTCACGATAATTACATGAAGACTATAATAGAAGGAAAAATAGAAGGGAAAAGGAAAAGGGGAAGACCAATTTGGACATATATGGAGCAAATAAAAGAAAAAATGTATGTTTCAAAGAAGTAAAAGAAATAGCAGAATGAAGAATAAGCTGGAAATTACTCTACCGACAAGAGCCTAGCACTAAAAATATATGATGATATATCACTACATAGTATAAAACAAAGTCGCTTTCTCCGTCCCTATGTCCCTTTGTATGCTTAAATCTTTAAAACTACGCAACGGATTTTGAAGCGGTTTTTTTAATAGATAGAGTGATTCAAGAGGAAGGTTTATATGTATAATACATGCATAATTTATCAGCATTGCATACGTGCGAAGCCGGGGCGGGTCGCTAGTTTGTAAATAAATGACTCTTTCAAAAGCAAACGTCAAAGTGTATGGCGGGTATTATATATTTTCCTGAAAACCCTCTCAATAGACAATTATTTTTTAATAAAATATTGGATTAAATTAGTGAAAAAAATTAACGATAATTAGGGATGAATTTAACTATTTCTATATAGATAGTTTCATAGTAAAAAGTTCTTGGAATATTGTAATTATGCTACGTTTACTCGCAATGTTAGCTTTAATTTTTTCTCTCATTTTACAAAGAAAGTATCTAAATGTGAATAAATAATATTCAATCTGTACATAAATGTTGGGTCAAGAAGTGAGTGCTCTAATGACGAAAAGTTTCTGAATTGTTTCAAATATGCTTTGGTTCCGTATAAATAAATATACATTTATATCCCTGCTTGAAAACGGTGATAAGGGTAATTAATTGAAGTAGAAGAAGTAAGTGATAATATGCAATGTTATCAGGAATCATAAAACGGGTCTAACTTGCAAGATTTGATTACAAACAGACAAGCAGACAACTGAAAAGGTGAAAAAAGGTAATTGTTATCATAGAAGATCATAGAATCATTTTCGGCTAAACTCGATGCGTGCTTAAAAATCATGTTCCCATTAAAGCCCCTTATAACTCAGGTCGATATGTATATCTTTCCTGGTACACAGCTGATATAATTAGAAATATAGACCACCCCGGTTTCGCACGAGCGCAATGCTGATAAATTATGCATGTATTGTACATATAAACCTTCCCCTTGAATCATGTCAAATCCCCATGCATGTATGTAAAAAAATAGTTAGCTATAAAAAAAAACGTATCAAAATCCATTGCGTAGTTTTAAAGATCTAAGCATGCATAGGGACAGACAGACAGAAGCGACTTTGTTTTATACTATGTAGTGATAAGGAGCAAGGCAAATAGTTTTATAGGGAATTTTTCAGGTACTACAGGTCTCATCTTATACTGCTAATTAGTAACGCTTATCGTCAGTGTCTTCATCGGGTTGAAAACAATCTCGTCAAACATCCCGCTGTGTTTTGGACCTATGTTAGTTTGAAGAGCAATATTAAAATAGTGCGTGGAGTCCCTCCGCGCGGAAGAAGTGAAACTTCGTAATGTGGAAATGAAAATAGGAAGGGGTAGAAATTAATTTTTAGTGAACTCATTTATTTATTTATTTAATCTTTATTGCACAAAAGAAAGAACTTATCGTACAAAAGGCGGACTTAATGCCATAGGGCATTCTCTACCAGTCAACCATTGGGCTAAGCAGATAATTTGTGGGCGGTGCAACTAAATTAAAACAATTTCAAAAGATATATACTTAGATAAATACATATTCCTATAGGATATACACACAATATATATATATATATATTTATATACATATAAATAAATACAGATGAACAAAGTAATCAGATAAGCTATGAGTTCACATTTCTGCCAACAAATAGATCACATAAAGCTTTTTTTGAAAGCAAACTTGTTCGGGACTTGCTTAATTTTGAGGGGAAGGCGGTTCCAAAGGCTTGGACGGTAAAGGATTTAGACATAAAACTAGTTCGGTGATATGGGATGGAAAGAGATAAATTGCCAGAAGAGCGAAATTGACGGTTAAGAGTTACACCATAATAGTGAAAGAACTCATATTGTTTATTTAAGACAAACTTCTTCACTCTCGCTCTGTCTTTTTCTATTCCCCCTCCCCAGGAGCGTTGAACGTTTAACGCAACAGTGCTTTCCTACCGCCTCCAAGGTAGCGTTAAACGTTTAACGCAACCGTTAAACGTTTAACGCAACCTTGTTGGAAGTCGCATTATAAGTTTCACTTCAAAAGGGCTGCGTGTAAGGATTACACTTACGCGGGCAAAACAGTAATAGGACAGGAGGCAGCAATGCATTTGCCGAGTACTTTGCTTCTACACCCAGAGTACTATCTTTAGTATGTTTTTGACAACTCGTTCATTTGCTCCCAGAAGTTTTCGTTGAAGTCGGTTATTTTTTTCTTATAGGGTAACGGAACCCAAAGAAGAGTAGAGCGCGGCGAAATTGTGGCTACATAATGTATGCGGCGCGCCTCCGAATTGCTACGAGCCCACTCCGCGGCTTACTTAGATTTCGGGGTTCCGTAAGAAAGGTTCTCATGATCAGAATATTTATTGGACTAGCTCAAAAAATATCATGATAATCGGTTGAGAAATGCGATCTTTAGAGAAGAATACAACATATAATTGAGAAAAGCACTAAACATGTCTTAGTCGTGAAAAGGGCTTGCCGGCTTCGTATCACTATCCGTCTATACCTGGCATGTCCTTCTTTAACGGCGTCTGCAGTAATGTACTATTACAATGTATTATGCGCTGTAGAAGTAAAACAATTAAAACTGGCTCACTAGAATCTGTCTGTAACTGACACTTACGTGTGAATAAATTTCATAAGATACAGCCTTGTAGCTCCACCCCCACTAGGACTTTTAGTATGTTCTTTAAAACACCATTCCCTACAACCAGTTATATATATATACAGATGGGCCAAAATTACTCCGATTTACCGCACTGTTATGTAGATTATTACTCTATTATATAGATTAAACAGAACCCTTTTTTGGATCACATTTCCCACTTTACTCCTCATATGAGATTCCCCGGGAAATGTTATTCTCATCTTTTGATATATTATTCTGCAACTTTACTTGCAGGGAAATTCTGGGAATTTCACTTTGAGCTATCACCTCCAATATTGTTTGTCTTTGTTATAACTAATGATCAAAAGTCGAACTTCACTTTGCTGTGTAGCGTGCAAACAGTTCGTTATATTGCAAAAGAAATTGAAATTGAAATCATTTATTGTAATATTGTGAGTTAGTTATAAAGGTCTTATGTCAAGTTAGAGTACATCACAATCAACCGCAACGCGGCGTACAATATTATGTCAGAAGACATGTTACTTACAATTTTAGATATTAGAATTGCCATATAGTTAAATAAACATTGAAATAATTTAAATTACATTGAATTACACACGTCAAGACTACATTACTAAATATTGAAATATTAAAAGTCATCATTGATATTCTTACACATGTCAAGTTAAAACAAATTAACTAGTGATGCTGAATCACTCAAAGTGCTCTTTTACATCATAGTATGCTTTTTGCAGGCAAGAAGAAGCCTGAGAAGAGAGAAAGAGAATTCTGAGAAAAGAAGAAATGATTTCCAATTTGATGCGTCTACTCTTGTAAAACAGCGGTCTCTTCTTGTGAAATGCCGGTAGATTAAGACTTGTAAAAGTGCCCTCGTGGAATACTTACAAAATAGACTTTTAATTTTTTATTTTGCCATTATTTTGCATTTGAAATTTCAATTTCATAGTGCACTAACGTACAATTTTTTTTTTTTTCGAAAAGTTATCGTGACCAGCGGACCGGTAAGCAGTGGCCATAGGAGGGAGTGAATGGTCCGAATCCGGTGTCCCGCTCACTCCAATGGCCGCTGCTCGCTGCTCGTTAGGCTTTACTTTGTCGAAAAAAATATTTGTATTAGCACGTTAGCGCACAACTCTATGAGATTGGTAGACTTTCATAAATGTCATCTGGCAACACTGAGATACTATAAAACTCAACCAAAAATAAGTCCTTTTGAAAAGACACTTCTCATATATTTGGCATGGGTGTTAGAGTAGTTAGCTATGCTTATCTTAACTATACCAGATACCTTTACGATAGCCTTAACGAACTCTTGTCCAAACACAGACAGTCGTCTGCACACAAGTGGGCAAGTCTAACCTATAAGTATACGATAATAACATTTCTACGCCAATACGTGCCGAATATGTAGCACTAAGACACTTTATACTAACCAAATGTACCATAATTATTGGAAATAAATGATTATGTTTTAAACCCACATTTGACAGTTCTCTGTTGATGTTTGTAGTGATGCAGCAAAACATATTGTTTGCCAAATCTAACGATTATGAATGGTTGACTTTTTTTTCGAACCTGCATTTTGTTTTGTGTAAATCAATATTTTTTGAGCTACGAGCCGTCGGAATCACTGGAGCGTGCTATGTAAAATAGTAATTTGTTTTAATGTTCTTTCTTCAGGTTATAAATTTATCGATTTAATCGATTTCTACCAATTTACAGAAATGCCACATGAATCGAAACTCAAGATTTTAGTCCCAAGACTGCTTAAAAAAAAAGTTAACAAGAAAAAATATAACATGAACTCAATTATTTCAAATAGAAAGTTAAAAACGTTTATAGATACTAGAAAAACTACGACCTATGTCATTGCTTGTTTTTTTTTATGAAAATCAGGTCGTGTCGTGGTCGTGCCGTGGTCGTTTATCTTTTTATTAGAGTAATATTCATATTCAGTGCTTTCGTTGCAACCCTCGGTGCGCGAGTCCGACTATCACTTGATCGGCTTTTTTTATCTAGGAACTTGCGCAGTATCCAACACCATAATTAGTATAATATCTTTGGGTCTGAAAATTTTCCCGCACCCATATCTTACCTATATCTTACTGACAGCCTCTTAGGGTCATATTCGACATTTCCTTAGCGATCTTAAGTTACCAATTATAAATTGGGATGAAACAACTTCAATACCCAGCCATTTATGAAATAGGATTAATTAGATTTAAAATTACACATTTTCACACATTTTTATGACAAAACGGACATATTCGAGTTCTAAAAGTGTTTATTTAATACTTTAATTTGTGAAACACTTACTAACGTAGTAGTAAGAATGTAACTAACCAAACTATGGAGTCTAGTATTCCGAAATAAAGAAATTATTATTATTATTAATACTCTCGTCTTTCATGGTCTCGATTTGTTATAATAATGTAGGTTTGATTAGGTTGCCAAATTCATCGGTTTGTCATTTGGATATTTTGATCCATAACATCAAGAAGACGTAACATGATCACCATAGAATGCACTAAAACATACGATCGTTTACAGACGAGGCACTACTAAAGTAAGTAGCTTATAAGCTTTTAAGCTTTGATTGAATGATGTAAGATATAGTCTCACGAAAATATTTAAGAAAATTAATATCAAAAATATATCATTTTATCGATGTGTTGGTACTTGGTAGGTACACCGAGAATAACGAATCCCTAACTGCATCTTTACCTGTGAATTTGGTGCTAACTGGGATGAAGCTATGAGGGTTTCAAAATGTAACGAAACAGTATGTAGTGCCCCGCTTCGTTTTGAGTTCGTCTTGGCGGGGACACTACCGTGCCCCCAGAAAAGATTTATGACTGAGTGTGACCCTAAAAGACCGACTAATGCTTAAAGTCATACTGAAGTGAATATGCGGTGCATTATAAATTATACCGCCACAATTTCTCTGCTTTGCCCGAAGGTTAACTGGTAGAGAATGCCTCATGGCATTAAGTCCGCCTTTTGTACGATAAGTTTTTTTTTGTGCAATAAAGATTAAATAAATAATTAAATATACAAATTAATTTACCACTTTTGAGGGCACTGCAGAAAGCTTAATATTTGATACAGAATAAATGTAAGGCAATACAGTTATGCCCTCGTATTTTGTTAGAGAAGCTAAACACAGTACATTAAATTAAAATTAAACTACATTACAAATTATGTATTTACAGTGGTTAACACATGATAGCCGTCATAAGTTGTTGCTGGGCGCATGGAGTCCGCAGCAAAAAGTTATGTACGGGCAGAACCGGTCCGCAATCATTATAAGGACGCTGTTGGAGCTGGCGCGCACATTATTAACCTTACCTTGCGATGGCTATCTATGAGCCACGGACGTCCACTGCTGAACATAGGCCTCCCCCATGACTCGCCACAAAGTGCGATCCCGTGCAGACCGCATCCATTGATACCCCGCTACCCTCACGAGGTCATCCGTCCATCTAGTCGGGAGCCGATCTACGCTGCGTTTTCCTATACTTGGTCGCCACTGACTTTGCTGCCCCAACGGCCGTCCATTCTCCGGGCTACATGGCCTGCTCATTGTCAGTTCACACGTGCAATCCTGTGAGCTATGTCGGTTACCCTGGTTCTTCTGCGGATATCCTCATTTCTGATTATATCGTGCAAAGAAACTCCGAGCATAGTCCTTTCCATTGCACGTAGCGATGGTTTAAGATCCCTAAACCCATGTAGAATGAGGCATTCTTGAGATAATAACGGTAGGGCGTCACAGCCCCCTCGTAACGAGGGGCTTTGTGGGAAAGTAAATCTGCTATTTCCTTCACGATAAGTAATGTAAGTATTGTGTTGGCACCTACATGACATACTTAGTTACTGTACTAGGGCGGAAAATACTGTTTTCGTTTCTCGTATTAATTCAATCAACCAATTCGTACTACCGGTTGACCTTGCAACTTTTTTTCGTCATCGTTGTGATATCAATCGGAAGTCGTCCACTCCTGGACAAAGGCCTCTCCAAAGGATATCCACAAGAATACCATCATAGAATTCAAAAATATTGTTAGATTGTGAGGGGTAATTGTTCCAGAAATATTTTAATAGCGCGATGTAGGATTTGAATGGACGCATGACACGAGCCGTTCAGCGCCATCTGTTGGTGTAGATTTATTTGTCCTCTCGCTACACCGAAACGGCTGGACAGATTTTAACCAATTTTGGTACAGGGATAGCTGGACATCCAAAGGTGGTTCTAGGATATTTTTACAGTTGCCGGCAAACTTCTTAAGCATAATACCCTCGAATGCGCAGTAGCAGCTTTACGTACAAATGTACTTGCGCAGATCCGCCATTTTGCCGGCAACTATACCTGACTGCAAACACTGCCACAAATACGCTGCACAAAACCATCTGATAATCCTAATGATGATGATGATGATACCTGACTACGCGGACGAGGTTACAACACCTTGTAATCACACTAATATCATAAAGGTGAAAGTTTGTGTGTGTTTATGTGTATGTTTGTTAATTCTTCACGCTCAAACGGCTGGACCAATTTTGATAAATTTTGGTATGAAGGCAGCTGACGCCCCGGAACACAGGCTACTTTTCATCCCGAAAAAATATAATGTTCCCGTGGGATGAACGGGTAATACCGCGCGGCGCAGCAAGTTCAATAAAACCACGAGCGCTTAAAACCAACGACTGAAAGAAATGACTATATTCATTGTATCAACTATATTGAGCGGCGCTCTTCTAAATAAGAACAACGAATCTTTTATGTTCCCATCATACAACGGGTCCAGTACGCATGCAGTCGGTAGTTATGATTCGCTCAGCCCTAACAGCCGTCTATCTACCAGCATTGCTGAACTGCCATTTAAGCCTGGCTAACAAAGATGCCGCGAAGTGACATCTCGCTTAGAAATATACGATTGGAAGCCGATTACAATACGACTAGAGGCTGCTACTGGTCGACACATGTTACCAGACTTATAAAGTGAATTACGTAAAATAATGTTCGGGTCATCAAAACGTTGCACGATATATATCCGTGCATGGCGTGAAGAACTTGATAAGTCCAAAATGGCAATTGTTCAGGGCGTCGATTTTAAAGTTTGACATTTTCTCCAAAATCCATTTTCATCTTTAACTCGTGTTTAAAGCTTGATTTATGGATAATTTTCCGCGATCTTTTCATTTACCTTACGTATTCTAGTAAAATCCTCTTATTTTCTGTGATATAAGACTTATCAACATAGGTACCAACGACTTATCAAGTTATTCCCCATACATTAGTACCCAAATTGGTGAAAATGTTTTTTAATTTAATTCCTAAAAATCAGTTTTTCGTAGAATAGAATAGAATAGAATAGATTTATTTTTGCAGTAAACATGTCCAATACATTCAGGTCTTATTTATAAATAATGGGTAAGTTTCTATGTTTAACCATAACTGGTGTGCAAAAGTAATTACAAAAGTACATAAGTATTGCAGAAACTATACAGATTAAATCGTCTTGTTTCAATTTATTTACATTTTTAATTATAATTAATATCACTACCAGTAAAATAGTATAAAAATAAAAATGCTATTTCATAATTCACTTCATGTCAAGAAATTCATTTACACTATAGAAACTTTGATTACTAATAAATTGAATTCATTCTTTTAAATGTTCTAATATCCATAGATTTGAATTCAGTAGGCATTTTATTATATATAGTTATGCACATAATAAGGCAACTTTTTTTGTGTTTCGCTAATCTAGAATAGTCATCAGGAACTAGTCTCTCCGGGTTTCGACAGGAGCGAGGATGACTATCACAAGCCTTTTTAAATAGATAGGTATGTTGATGGACAAATTTGCACACTTCATAAATATATAATGCAGGAAGTGGTAGTAAACCAAGCTTTTTAAACAGTGGCCTGCAGGATTCGGTGGGCCTCATTCCATAAATAGCTCTAATGCACTTTTTTTGTGCTACAAACGCTCGATGGCTGCTAGTGCTATTACCCCAGATTATTAAACCATACCGCAGCACTGACTCTACATATGCATGGTAACATGAAATAGCAGTTTTACAGTTTGTCACCCTGCTAATTTGCCTAAGTGCATAAACGTACCTATTAATTCTCATGGTAACTTGATCTAAATGGGCCTTCCAGTCCAAATTTTCGTCAATAATTACTCCCAGGAATTTGCTCTGCGTTACTTTACTAATGCTAGAAATATTAAGGTTAAAATTGTATTTATGATTTGTGGATCTATTGAATTGCATATATTTCGATTTGTCCAAATTGATTATTAGATTGTTAGAGTGGAGCCAGTCAATTACTTTTTCGATTGTATTATTGATGTCTTGTTCGTGTTCTGTAATTTTATTCGTGTTTATATTATTGGATGAAATAATAATAGATATGTCATCGGCAAATAAAATACAACGATGGTGTGTTATGTCAGCTAGGTCATTTACATATAATAAGAACAGAATCGGGCCCAATACACTCCCTTGTGGGACTCCGTACCTGTTGTGACGATAGCCTGAAGAGTGATTTATTATCTCATTACTTCCGTTTTTTTTAGTGACTTCAACACGTTGTTTTCGATTTGCCAGGTATGATGAAATCCACTCAAGTACTGGCCCTCTGAACCCCAAAACCTCAAGCTTCTGTAACAATAGTTCGTGAGAAACAAAATCGAAGGCCTTCGATAGATCAAAGAATAAACCTGTTGTGATCTGATTATTGTTCAAATTTGAAAGTATTTGTTTAACAAGAGAGAAAATTGCCAACGCCGTAGACTTATGCTTTTGGAAACCAATTTGTTCTTTTTTAATGATGTCATATTTTGTACAGAATTCAAGCATTCGCTTATACATACATCTTTCGAAAATTTTTGATATGATTGGGATTAGTGTTATTGGACGGTAGTTGTTAACATCATCTTTTTCCCCTTTTTTAAATAATGGTCTCACTATTGATAATTTCAACGCGTCTGGAAAAGTTCCAGATAAGAAAGACAGATTTATTAGGTGCGTTAAGATTGCAAGGGTTTCGTCTAAACTTGTCTTAATTATATTCGTATTAATTCCATCATATCCTTCCGATTTCGTATTATTTAGTGCCAAGACTTCATTTTTAACTTCAAGTTCTGACATAGGTTTCAAAAACATTGAGTTACCGCGACCTGGCTCACCTCTGGTACACATATAAGGTTTACTGTTGGATAATACTTCAGTAGACTCAATGAAATGGTCATTAAAGGCAGCCGCTATTTGAGTCGGGTCTGATATCACAACGTTTTTACTTTTTATTTGTTCAACCGTCTCTACTGGTTGCGAGTTAGATAATTGGTTTTTAACTACTAACCACGAAGCTTTACATTTATTATTGCTATCATTTATAAATTTTATATTTGCATTTTTCTTGGCCTTGTTAATACATTGCTTTAGTACTTTTGAGTATTTATTATACCTAATTTTGGTATTGGCATTTTTATTTTTATAGTACTTGTATCGGATATTACGTTTAGTTTTGCAGCTGACTTTCAGACCCTTGCTTATCCAGTTTTGTCTATTCTTATTATTGACATTAAGTTTTATTCGTATTATTGGAAAGCAAAGATTATAAAAGAGACATAATAATTCATGAAACTTGTTAAACGCTAGATTTATGTCGGTTTCCTCGTAAACATCCGACCATGATAGGTTTTGCAAACAGTTTCTGAATTTTCGTATGTTGTCTATGCTATAATCTTTTTTATAAATAAAGAGTGGACTAGGCTTTTTTATAGCCTTATCTATAGGAAACTTTAGTAGTTGTGCCGTGTCATGATCTGAGAGATGAAGCGGCAGCACAGTGGCTTCTGCGTTTGGAATATTACTAAGTATGTGGTCTATACACGAAGATTTACGCGTTGGGACCTTTATATGAAAGATTAGATTATAACTAACCGAGACCTCTTGTAATTCAATTACAATAGGGGTTTTTTTCAGCGTGTTTATATTAAAATCGCCAGTTAGAATTATGTATCCTTTTGACTTATATTTCACTAATAGGTCATGAAGTAGAGCATCTAGTTTATTTAAGAAAACACGAGGGTTTGACGACGGTGTCCTATAGAGACAGATAATTATAAGATTTTGGATTGGAAATTCCACGCCACAGACTTCAAACACCCGTTCTGCGGGCAGATCTTTTGAAAACGTTATCTCTTTATATTTAAGACCTTTCTTTGCTAGAATACAGGTCCCTCCTCTTTGTTTTTCTCTACAAAAACTACTTGCAATATCATAATTGTATAGATGTACGTAGTTTTCATGCCCTGCCATTAGAAATGTCTCCGTTAGACATAACACATTTGGTACATAGGTCTCTTCATTCAGTTCTTGTAATGTAATTTCGAGTAATTCCTGTTTTGCCAAAATGCTTACTATGTTCTGATGAAAAACTGTAAAAACACATGTTACCGGATCTTTAGGCTCGAAAAAAAAGACTTTTCTTAATTACGGGAAAATAATGAGTGATTGTTCCTTTTTTCGATTCTTTCTCAATGACATCCCTTTGTTCCGAGCTCTCCTCTAGATTTCCCGTAGGCTCAGAGTCAATGCGGGTGAAATAGTATGGGATAGTGCCTTTTTTACGCAAGATTGTGTTTTTATTGCAGTTCAAGCTTGGTTTATTACTCACAATCAGTTTTTTTAGCTCACTAATATTAAGGTATTTATTACTATAATCTATACAATCAATTAAGTAGTTGACTGAATTATACATGTTGAATAATGTATACCGAAAGCAATTAACAAAATGGCAGTTTTTATATTGGTTACAATGTTGTTCAAGCTGTATATTTAATTGATTAATATCTAGATTGCGATTTTTCTTAACGCTGAATATTAAGATAGTATTATCGATAAAAATGTCTGATAGTTTTCGTAAATGCGACAAAGTAAAACTCGCGTCGTGGTCATTTTCTCCCACGCAAACTACCAGTTTATCCTGAGACTGTAATTTCGTAGCTAGACAGTCCTTAATTATTTCAGCGCTATTTGCATGAGGTTTTGTTATGGCAGTTGTTTCATATTTAGTATAATTACTGGTCTCTCTTGATCGTGCTAGAGCTGAGGCTAATCCAACACATTGTTGTGTGCCGATGATTATTATTTTCGGCCCAGAGTCACGGTGCACCGGTCTCTTTACAGTAGAATTCTGTAATTTTAATTCTTCTTTTGCTGATGTGGAAGTCCGTATCTTCGTCTCCGACGACGTACTTGTTTTCTCGCTTTCGGTATGCAGCTTTTCTGCTATAGTTTCTATTTGTTTCGCAAGACATATTATTTCCTTTTCTACATTTTTTAGTAGCTTCTCTAAATCTAAGACTTTTAGCTGTAAGTTGAATAAACCTTTATCTGTATGAAAAACATTACGCGCCAAGGACGTTGGTGATGAAATATCCTGTAGCAGAGTCGGCCTCTGTTTTTTCCTCGCGCTGCCAACATATTTTGGTTCAACAGATGACGGCTGGCATAGCGACTGCAGTACTATTGATTCTATGGTTAATTTGTGTATTTGTTTATGAAGTTGATTGTTCTCTAATATTTTGTTTTCTAGTTCATTTTGTGTGCTTGTGAGTGAAGTCTCTAGTAACTGAAACGTCTAAATTGATTTCTAGGTAATTTTATGCAAACTTTTCAATTATTTTACTTATTTTGGTAGAAACATTGTATTTTGTGAGATAATAGACTTATCAACATATTCACCATCGACTTATCAAGTTCACCATCGACTTATCAAGTTATTCCCCATACATTAGTGCCCAAATTGGTGAAAATGTTTTTTAATTTAATCCCTAAAAATCAGTTTTTTTGTATAATTGAAATGTCTAAATTGATTTAAGGGTAATTTTATGCAAACTTTTCAATTATCTTACTTATTTTGGTAGAATCATTGTATTTTGTGAGATATTAGACTTATCAACATATTCACCATAGAATATAGGGTCATCATTGGCCTCTTTCATCCATAAAGGATGATTTAAGCAGCGTCCATAAAAGTGCGGTACTTACGAACGTGACTCGATAGCCCGATTCGAGAGCGACAGCCTCGGCCGCATATCTGACACAAAAATGTTGCACCAGTCGGTGAAGGTGGAAGAGCTGCGCGCTGATGTCTCAAGTCACGCTTATGAGAAAGAGAAGCAAACCAGGCTTCATCATGTGCGACCACACCGTCACACAGAGTCTTTCTCCACAAGTCACGGTTTTTAGACTCAATTTCCCATTTTTGAATGTCGATGTTGAATGACAGCATATCCCGCTTCGCGCTATCCTTAAACCTCAACATGGGCCGTCCAATGGGTCGCTTAGCGTCGGCAATCTCGCTTAGGAGAGTTATTCGTGGCCAATACAAAAGGAAATAAAATTGTGATCGTTGGAATTATAAGCTTCACAATTTACAATCCTTAGAAAAAGTAAAACAGTTTTGGGTTTGTAAAAACTTCAACTGGAAGAAGCGAATGGAGCAAGGGTCAGTCACCTTACCGGACTCAATACCAGAATTCGGTATTTGATATAGCATTTTTAATTATATTTTGGCCTTAATTAATAATAGATTGTGATCATGTCTAGTGGGTTATAGGATCTAGTTGTGTGTTATAGTAACCAGATTCTCTGCGGTAAGGGTACAAATTAGACGACATTAGCAGTTTCTTTAGGACAAGTCAATATTATTTACTAATTGTTCGCAGAAGCAGTAAGGAAGGTTAATGATTCTATATATACATCTTGGACAGGAATGTGAATAGTGTATAACTGTTTAGTGTTCAATAGAATACATATATATATAACTAAAGGGGTTGTTTGTTCAGGAAAGGACAGCCCCACCCCGCTGTCCAGATGTCAGATTCAACCAACAATTAATCCGTCCTTGACAGGATAAAGGGAAGACACATATTTGGAACGCTATAATAAAACAGCTAATTCCATCATAAGTTATTGATAGAGATTTCTCACCACCAAGCTATGTCAATTTAATGGTTAATAAACCAAAATAAATATAATCTGCTAAATAGTCATATGTTGACGCAATATAAAATATTGCTAGTGTCTCTTTCAGTTATTAAATATATAGATAGATAATCTGTCCCAGGAGACATGCAACTGATACATGACACTAAAAGTAGCACAAGACCAAGCAGTGAATTACACAACCTGACAGCTGAGTTGGATAAGTAAAACAGGGGATGGACTCAGCCATATCCTCATGTTAATATCTAGCCACCAAGTTATGTCAATATAAATGGCTATCAACCAAATAAATATATTCTGCCATAATGGTCGCTTGTAAATGCAGTATGACAATACTGGTAGTGTCTGTTTCAGCTATTATTAGGTATATAGACAGATCATCCATCTCATAAGAGAACCACAACTGAGAAATGACACTTAAGTAATACCAGACCATAGCAATGTATTAACACAACATGGTTGGGTGATGATGATAGTTGATATAACAATGAAACCAGCCGTTTCTCTTACGATAAAAATATCAGACTGTGTCAGGAGAGTCAGAAGGAAGGGTAGGATATTTTACCTTTGTAAAACCTTTACCTATACCAGACTCTTCCCATCAGCATTTCTAAATATTAGAAGTCATATTCAACTTGGATCAAATATGGGTTTAGTCGTCGCCCGAATTAAGACTTATAGTCGATTGACAAAGGGTCTCTGCAAAGTCGATAGTCGCCAACCTTCTCCCTCGTCAGAGAAAACTCCAAGTCTTTAGTAGATGGTTTTAGACACAACAGTGCACAGCCCGAGCCTTCCTAGTATTAAAGCTTATAGCCGATCTCCGGAATTGCTCTATAGAGGACTCCTTTGACCAGCAATACGCTTCGATGCTGGTACTTTGTATGACACAAAGGTCTTTGCAAACCAGTCGCCATATCAGCTGAGCCTCTCATGTCAATCTGGAACAGACAACCAAACGACTACCAAAGTAGTATATTTCTCCAAGCTGAACATTCTGTTCATTGACATTGTTTTGAAGGAGAGAGTCTACCACATACCTTATACCTTCAAGACAGACCTGCCTCAGTATTTATTTTAAACAGAGACAAATCTGTGTACCAATACCAATATTAAAATAGGTGTGTTAAACGTGTAGTCAGTATAGTGTGAAGGAAATGTAATTAATAACACAACTATTTCTGGGATAATTTATCTATCCACAATTACATAAGATATACATGTTTGGTACTTGTCTAAACTACCAGCTGAAACACAGTGCAGATAACTCTCAGCCACTTAGCATCAGAAGTGCATAGGGCCTGTATCTTAACACTCTCGTCTCGAGGGCTTTATTGAACCGTAAAATGAATCATGGAAATGCATTTAGTGTTAAAGGAGGCCTGGCCGGAAAAGACATCTCTCTAAAATTCCTAAATGTGGAAATAAACAACAGCGCTTACCTCTCTCGCAATAAGGATTATTGCAAGCAAACAATCCGACATAATCACACTCCACACCACATCCCACATGACCATCAACTACTTCCGAAACCCAGAACAGCTGATTTTCGATACTTATCCGTCAGGGTTTTCTCTTACACCTCTCGATCCAGACCGAAGACTCCCAGGCCTTCCGCACGTCCTCCACATCCCGAACATTCCCCAGAGCCGCCCATCTCGAACCTTCCCGATCAAAATCAATCCAAATGGATGTTATCTATATATGTATTTATATATTATGTATATCGTCGTCTAGTACCCATAGTACAAGCTTTGCTTAGTTTGGGACTAGGTCGATTTGTGTATGATTGTCCCTTAATATTTATTTATATTTTATATTTATTTATATTTAAATCTCCCAATAAGCGCCACTGCGTCGGATAGCGGAACTAGATTTGTGTACATGTGTTTTATGTTTCAATGAATTCCCAGTTCCTCATTGGTTGGTATTATATACAACTCACACAAATAAAAGATATCTATAGGCTTATAGGTAGATATACTTTAGTTCCGCTACTCGCCGTTGGTCGCTACTGTAGCCACTGATATTGACGGCAAATTAAACCAAATTAAAATTTATCTTTATTATTATAGATTAATTATTAATCCCAACATAGCTGTCTTTAAAATTCGGTACGTTTTAAAAGTTCCTAATCCTTGTAAGATAATAAGAACGTGACTTAAACGCAATTTCTCCCAAAACGTCAGACATTTCTATTACACTCGACAAGACCACATCAACAAACCTCCTAGAAACACCAACGCATATCATATAATTAACAACAACTGAGCTTTCCAGCACAATTACAAGCATTGAGATCAATACAGCATGCGGCCTTTAAATTATATTAAAATATTTATTAAACACATCCTTGTTTTATGCTTGTCTATCACAACGCCCTCTAGTGTGAAAGATTTAAACTTAATCCACGCTCCAGCAACCCTATCAATATTTAATTCATCAATGAATTACGAGATGGCGTTGTAAGGTAAGGTAGCGTAGACGCTGACCCTTTACAATAGACTCCCAATAAAACACTAGATGGCGCTTCACGTCATAAAACCATTGGCTAAAACTCACTGGAGCATAGTTCCGTTACAGGTTGCATTATAATATTTATAATGTCATCATCATTGGCCTCTTTCATCCATAAAGGATGATTTAAGCAGCGTCCATAAAAGTAGGGCACTTACGAACGTGACTCGATAGCCCGATTCGAGAGCGACAGCCTCGGCCGCATATCTGACACAAAAATGTTGCACCAGTCGGTGAAGGTGGAAGAGCTGCGCGCTGATGTCTCAAGTCACGCTTATGAGAAAGAGAAGCAAACCAGGCTTCATCATGTGCGACCACACCGTCACACAGAGTCTTTCTCCACAAGTCACGGTTTTTAGACTCAATTTCCCATTTTTGAATGTCGATGTTGAATGACAGCATATCCCGCTTCGCGCTATCCTTAAACCTCAACATGGGCCGTCCAATGGGACTGCTATTTGCCGATGACGCCGCTTTCGTAGCGTCATCGCCAGAGGTCCTGCAGGTCATGGTGGATAAATTCGATGCGGCATGTAAGCTTTTCTCTATGTCCATCAATGCCAAGAAAACCGTGATAATGGCCCAAGGCGTATATCAAGACCCAACAATAACGCTAAATGGCTCGACTCTGCAGACAGTGGACAATTTTTGTTACCTTGGATCCACGGTATCTAATAACCTCACACTTGACGTTGAGATCAACACCCGCATTGGCAAAGCATCCACGATGTTTGGGACGCTTAGTGCAAGAGTATGGGACAATAAACACCTCACCGTAAACACCAAAATGATCGTGTACCAGACATGCATTTTGTCCATACTCTTGTACGGAGCTGAAACCTGGACATCGTATGCTAGGCAGGAGCGAAAATTGAACAATTTCCACATGCGTTGTTTGCGCCGTATTTTAGGTATCTCATGGGAGGATCGAGTCACAAACGAGAGGGTGCTCAGTATCGCACGTTTGTCTAGTATCGCAGCCATCCTGAAACAAAGACGTCTGCGTTGGCTTGGGCATGTGCAAAGGATGGAACCATCTCGTTTGCCACGAATAACTCTCCTAAGCGAGATTGCCGACGCTAAGCGAATATAGGGTATCAATTAAACAATTCTATCGTTTCTATACAACTTTTTTGTTTATATAAGGCGATTTAAATGGATTATATCGCGTGTGTTCGTTGTTTGAGTCTCCTGACGTTTCGGCAACTATTTTTGATGAGAAAAACACAAATTTTCGGTGCCAAATACGTCAGAAAGGCACAAACAATGAATAAATATGATACAATCCGTTTGAATTGTTTTATTTTAGTCACGAAACCCGAAGAAAATAAACTTAAAAGTTATAAAAATCCATACTAATCCATACTAATATTATAAATCCGAAAGTGTGTCTGTCTGTCTGTCTGTCTGTCTGTCTGTCTGTTACCTCTTCACGCTTAAACCGCTGATCCGATTTAGATGAGATTTGGTATGGAGATAGTTTGAGACCCGGGAAAGGACATAGGATACTTTTTATCCCGAATAAATTTAGTGTTCCCGTGGGATGAGCGGGTAACACCGCGGGGCACAGCTAGTATTGAATAAATTGTAGTAAATGAATCGTCTTTAATTCAGTAATGCAAAAGCACTTATTCTACAGAAAAACTAGATGAATTTATCTTATTTTTAACTGGCAACATCTTTGTTTTACTGATCCAATAAATAAAACTGGTCGATGGTTGACAAGGTACCGGTAATGTGAATGATACATACGAAGACACTGTTAACTATACCCCATGGACCTTAACACGTTGTACTAAGGTTTATATTATGTTCACAAATGTACAGTTATCAGTTTTTTACTTTGTACCAGAGTACACCTCAGATGTGAGAATAACTTGACAAATCGAAATATACATTTCGATAAATCCATACTATATACTATATACTATCCATACTAATATTATAAATCCGAAAGTGTGTCTGTCTGTCTGTCTGTCTGTCTGTCTGTTACCTCTTCACGCTTAAACCGCTGATCCGATTTAGATGAGATTTGGTATGGAGATAGTTTGAGACCCGGGAAAGGACATAGGATACTTTTTATCCCGAATAAATTTAGTGTTCCCGTGGGATGAGCGGGTAACACCGCGGGGCACAGCTAGTAATATTATAAATGCGAAAGTGTGTCTGTCTGTCT
Organism: Apotomis turbidana; assembly: GCA_905147355.2. Lineage (NCBI taxonomy): Eukaryota > Metazoa > Arthropoda > Insecta > Lepidoptera > Tortricidae > Apotomis > Apotomis turbidana. The sequence continues at coordinate 19,339,554 of LR990299.1, forward strand.
GTCTGTCTGTCTGTCTGTTACCTCTTCACGCTTAAACCGCTGAACCGATTTAGATGAAATTTGGTATATAGATAGTTTCAGTCCCGGGGAAGGACATAGGATACTTTTCATCCCGAATAAATTTAGTGTTCCCGTGGGATGAGCGGGTAACACCGCGGGGCACAGCTAGTTATGAATAATTAATTATGTCGACTTATTATTTGCTGTGTCCATCAACCTGAAAATGATAAATCGACATATGAATTTACGGTAGTTGTGTATAATGAGATAAAACGATATATTCATTTGTTATCGTTAAAGTGTGCTTGTCTTCATTCTAATATCTTGACTTGTCAAGTTACGAACGCTTTTTTTTTTTTGAGAATACGTTGATAAGTTGATACGCAATATTTTTTGTGCCTCATCGCGCTGATATCTCGTTTTGTTAAATAAAATCCGCTAAATATCGAGATATCAATATGATGTCACAGGCCATATCTTCAAAAGTATCATAGATATCGAGTTGTCAATTTTTTTCCTACAAAACCTTGGCCGTAGAAAGCCATTACGCCAATAAAAAAAAACGTATAAGTCGAGTTATCAAGTTCTTCACGCCAGGCACGGATATATTCTAGCAAATCCAAAAATGGTAAACTATATGAAAATACATTTCTTTGTTTAGCGAGAGTAATAAATTCAAATGTTATATTACTAACTTGGCATTAAAATGACTTCATTTTCATGTTATTGCCGCTCGAAGTTTACCGCTGCCGCTGGTCACGCAAAGCCGTCGCTAGGCCGTAAGTCGGTCCCGGCTTTCCCAAAGATTTTGTTTCACGCCATCACGCCACGCCACGCACATACTCATATTTATTTTAATCAAAAACACAAGGAACTTTTCGTTTTCATTTTATGACACGTTCATTGACACGGTTAAATGAAATTCATCGTAAAACGAGTCCCACGGCGCCAGATGTTCACGAGTTATGACGGGATGCACTTGTTGCAAGATTCGATGGTTTCAACGCCACAGACTTATTATACATTTTGTTTTAAACACCTATAGAGAAAAAATATTGAAAGTACATGGAAAGTACTTTAAATTATGAAACATTGAAGTTACGCAATTTTTTTAGCCAAAGCTGATCCAGTTTTTAGAATCCTCATGCAATAAAAATTACACGGGGATTGTTTTATTACAGACGCAAAGCTGAATGACGGAATGACTCAAAATAAACAAGGAACAATGTAATCAACGCGAGTTGTTCTTGTGCTCCTAAACTGGCTCTTACACTGTGATTATTAGCTGACAGCTGGTTATAAAGCCGACTACAAACGCATACCTACAACCAGAAGTGTGACTTTAGGTTTTTTATAACAATCCCTAAAGTTTGATAGTTTCTGAAAAAAAACTTTATTGACAAAAAATCAGGATGCGAAGTGTAACATTTAATAGTTTATGGTCAGTCAAATATAAAAAGTTGCCGGTTCGATTTACTCGACAATAATCTATCTATACAGGTTGGTCCAAATATAGAGGTCCAAAAATTTTTATTAGATGCCTCGGATCTCGGGCTATCGGAATATACCCCATGTATGTTGGCCGATTTCTTGTAGTTTTTGAGTAATTAATTTTTGAAAGTTTTTTTTGAGATTTTTTGGGGTGAGCCGTTTACATCGTGTAACTTTTTTTTGTGTATCTTTTCTGCATGCTTCTTTTAGTAATTTTATTCTTTAACCGATTCCAAAGTTCAAACGTAATTTTAAAAACTTTTCCAGCCCCTAAGCTTTCAGAATAATACAAAAAATGTGGTACTTAACAGGTCAAAATTGACTGTAGTCGTCCTTCAAAGGTACTGAGGTAGAAAGTTCCCAAATTGGTCAATGTAAAAAAAAAACATGGCGCTTATTTTATGATTCCTAAGGCTACATTAATACTAATAGTACAGAAGTAACCACGATAAGTTAATCGAAATCCATATATAAAAGAAGAAGTCCTGACTGACTCATCAACGCACAGCCGAAACTACTAATGTTAGAGAGTTGATTTTTGCATAGTAGGTTACTTTTATAACATGGGCTAGGGGTAAGAAGGGATTTTTGGAAATACCTCCCCTAAGAGGTTTAAATAGGGTTGCAAAGTTTGTATGGGATACAAGGTATTTTTCATGCTAGGAACTTGAAACTTTGTAAAAAGGTATTAAAATAAAATGGAAGAAAACTAATTTCAGCGTTTTTGAAAAATCACCCCCTAGGGTGGTAAAAAGGGGTTAAAAGTTTGTATAGAGATTAAGTATTTTTTTGAGCGCGGGACTTGAATTTTTGTGTAAAGGTACACTATTAGAATACAAGAAAAGTAATTTCAGCGTTTTCAAAAATTCGCCCCTCTAAAAGGGTTAAAAAGGGGTTCAAAATTTGAATCCATTAGAAATTCCATGAAACTTCTTATAAAGACATATATAGGAATAAAAAAAACATTAATTGATCGTTATTAAAAAATTTCAACCTCTAAGGGGGTTAAAAAGGGGATGAAAGTTTATCTTGGGGTTCAAATTAAATTTTAAGCTAGGAACTTGAAACTTCATAAAAGGTATTAATTTAAAATAAAAGAAAACAGTTTTCAGCATTTTTGAAAATTCATCCCCTAAAAGGGTTAAAAAGGGGTTGAAATTATGTATGAAGATCAAAAATTTTTTTGATTGCGGGATTTTAAACTTTGTATAAAGGCATATAATTAGAATACAAGTAAAGTAATTTCAGCGTTTTTGAAAATTGTACCCCTAAGGGTAGGTTAAAAAGAGGATGAAAGGTTGTATCGGGTATAAGTTGTATTTTAAGTTAGGAATTAGAAACTTTGTAAAAATGTATTTTATTAAAATATAAGAAAAAACTCATTTCAGCTTTTTGAAAATTCAGCCCTGAAGGTGGTGAAAAAGGGGTTGAAAAATTGTATGTGGATCTAAAAAATGTTGAGTGCGGTTCTTGAAACTTTGTGCTAAGGCATTATTATTCGAATCAAAGAATTTATAAACGTCGTTCTTAAACTCATCGAATTTAGTAAAGCTATTTGTTCATAGATGTACCTGATTTTATAATGATACCGCGTAATTAGAGCTAATTAGTCGAAAGTGTGATTCCAAATGCAATATAAATTGTTAAATGAATAAATACTAAACTTATGTCTTATGAAAAAAAAGTAAAAAAAAGCCAAGAGCGAGTCGGACTCGCGTACGAAGGGTTCGTTACTATGTATTTCGTAAACAACTGCAAAAAAGCACGTTAAGCAATTTCAACATTACTTAGATCTGAAAATAATAAAGATGTAAAATTTTCAAGATAAAGGTTCCACGCGGAAGAAGTCGCGGGCAACAGCTAGTGTTGTATAAAATTTCTATACATTGTAGAGGTACATTTTTTATTTATTTAACGACTATATAAATAAAAATATCGGCCAAGTGCCAGTGGGACTCGCGCACGAAGGGTTCCGTACCATTTTCTGTTAGTTTGAAAATTAATACTCAGCTAGCAATTGCCTACTTCCCTTGCTTCGACAATAATGTACTATTATTATGTCGATGAAATAAAACTTGTTGAAATATCTGCGTCTAATTTTACTTTCCAACTAACTATAGTTGTGTTATTGTAAGATGGCGTTAGAAGTATAACATTAAATTTGTACTTTTAGATATTTTGATACGGTCGAAGCGCTTGCCCCGCTGATGCTTACTTGAATGATCTAATTTTTTTTAAATTTACCCAATACGAATAAATTACCTATTCTAAATTTTAATAAAAAAAAGCTCTCAGAGATAACGCTTTCGATGGAAATACATTGTGTCAATGACATTAAAGTAATTAATGTAAAAATATTTTCACCTCACTAGCTCGGAAAGCCCAGTTTGTTTGTTTGATATCTATTGAGAAAATCGCTTTTTATCCACATGTGGAGAAAGAGTTTTGACGTTTCAACGCAGCTAAAGTAAAATTTGACATGAGCTTATTTTCTGAAAAATACCTACATGAAAGCTAATTAGACCTTAGTTTTAATAAATGGCAAATTGGTTGATTATTGCAGTTATTTTTCAAAGATATAGTACAAACCCTTATTCTTTTTTCCTCGCTGTAGTGAGGTGAAAAGTTTTGTGTTATACTCGGGCGAAAAGTTATTTTACGTCTCGTGTATTGAAACACTCGCTACGCTCAGGATTCTATTTTGAACCACTCGCTTCGCTCGTGGTCAATCATAGGATCCTTTCGCTAGCTCGTGTTTCAAATAAACACTCGCGGGTAAAATACAACTTTCCCCCCTTGTATAACAAATAACTATGAAAGGGTTGATTCTCGTACACAAAATGTAGTAAATAGGTACACAAACACAATACTTTTAGTTATGTCGCCAAGCCGTTAATACTGTTCAATTTAAGTTAGTTAAGGTTTATGTTTTGATATTTTTATGTTGCTAACATTAGTTATAAGGTTTATTATTTATGTTGCTAACGCGATATGGATGAATTTCCGAAATAAATGATTATTATTATTATTATAATTCGGTGTAATTTGAAGAAGATAATACTTTTGTTTTGCAAACCTATTTTTTTTTTATAAGTAAATTACCTTTTCAATTTGAAAAGAAAGTTTAGTATTTCCTGATTCGTGGCCAAATACGGAGAAATAACAAAAAGAGCAGTCTAATTTGTAAAGTCAATAAAGACAATTGAATTAAATTACCTTTCTGCGTGTTTATTGACTCTGTGGCGTTGTCAGACCGAATCAAGGCTTATTAATAAAGATGGTGCCCATGGCCTCGTGTGAAAGGACGTAAGTGACGTCCTTTTTGTTTGAAGAAAGGCCCTTTTGTGTGAGCTGGTAGTGCTTTGATACCATGATGTCATTGTCTCGCCTCGAGGCCGCGACGTAGAGCTGAGGGCACAGAAGGTTCACTTCTAGTAAAAGTGTTATTAATAAATATTAAGTGACAATCTTACACAAATCGACCTAGTCCCAAACTAAGCAAAGCTTGTACTAGGACCAGACAACGATAAACATAATATAGTATAAATACATAATTATGTAGATAACATCTGTGACCTAGGAACAAATATTCGACATTATCACACAAATATTTGCCCTGGCCGGGATTCGAACCCAGGACCGCAAGCGAGGTAGGCAGGCGCACTACAAACTGGGCGTCAAATTAATCGTATTTTCACCCTACCCTCGCCCTAAATTAATAGTATTTAAACTCTACCCTCGCCTTAGGTTCTCTAAGCTGACACTCTGTGGCATAGGGCAATAGTCAAAGAAGATTCACAGTCTTAGTCAAAGATATCATGTGAAAATCAAATTGAATATAAATATCAGGGTAATTTTATACGACTTTGTTAACTAACCAAAGGATAGCAGCACGGTGAAAAAATATCACCTTGATTAGGTTTGCGTACGATGTCCTTACCGGAAAAAAAAAGTAAATAAATAAATAAATATCGGACAACCTCACACAAATCGATCTAGACCCAAATTAAGCTCAAGAAGGCTTGTGTTATGGGTACTAGACGACGATATACGTACTTATATAGATAAATATATATACATAGAAGAACCATGACCCAAGTACAAATATTCGAGTTCATCACACAAATGTTTGCCCTGGCCGGGATTCGAACCCGGGACCGCCGGCTCAGTAGGCAGGTGTCTACAGACCGAGCCAAACGCGTCGTCATAACGTATTCACCTTTTTTATTTCTTTAAGCTATACATACAGAAATATCTGTAACTTTTACCCCACTCCTAGTCTATTCCTACACATTAACAAAAATTCAAGATTATTGAAAAAAATCCTCCAATTCTCCATTGAAAGAGTCTGGCATGAACAAGTTATAGACTCAATCACTATCATCCATTAAAAACAATTTTAGAAATTATTTAATCATCTTTTTATCTTCCACCAATTTTTTTTTGCAATATAAAATACTTTTATTGCATTGTCTTCCTCGACAAGTCCGGGACAAACAACCCTTCGGCAGCTTCGGTGGCAAGTGACTTTGGCGCCTTCAAGGTTTTTATAGTAAAGGCACTTGAGACACTTCAAAAACAAGTTGAACTTGTCTCACAGCAGGTTGACCACATAGAAATGCGATCCCGGAGAAAGATGCTCATGGTTCATGGTGTTCCAGAGGTTGATGGTGAGAACACAGCTACTCTTATTGTGGATAAATTGAAGACCATCACGAATGACATCACAGCGGCGGTCGTGAAACGAAGCCATCGACTGGGTCGTCTCAAGGGTAAGAAGCCGAGGGCCATTCTTGTGAAATTCTCCGATGTTGCCATCCGAGATAAGCTGTGGTTTGGCAAGGTGGCACTGAAAGGCTCGGGGATTACACTCTCAGAGTTCCTCACAAAACCTCGACAAGACACGTTCATGGCTGCCCGGGACCGCTTTGGGGTCCGAAGTTGTTGGACATGGGAAGGAGCCGTGTATGTTTTGGGTGCAGACGGTGTACGGCATCGTGTCATTAGCATCGCCGAGCTGAAAGCAATACCGGATGTAACGGCACCGCCTATGGCTTCATCTTCTGACACCGATGGAAATGTTCAGGACGTTCAGGTGGAAAAGCCGGCTGCCAAAAGGTCTACACGAGCGCCTAAAAAGGCGAAATAGTGTGTGTGTAGTAGATTTGTTCCTTTTTCATTCGTGTTACTTCGTTGTGTTTTTAACATTGTACTTTTGCTCTTATAGTCATATTCGTGAAATACTTTTCTTTTAACCTCCGTACCCTCTTGTTTTAAAATTGTTAATTTGTATGCTGCACTGTTTGACGTTTTGATTAATATCTAAGAATTGTGACAGTTGACATTTTTTTTTTTTTTTTTTGTGGATTTTATGGCTTGGCTGCAGAGGCCTTTAAGCCACGGCTTAATTTCTTGATGCAGCTTCGCAGAATTTACATTCACATTAAATGTTTTTAATTGTGTTTTTAATATATTTGTATAGTGGTTGATATGTTTCACTGTTTTTTAATAGTTCTATGAGCGGCGGCGGGCGGGAAGAAATATCACTGTAATTTTGACACACATCACTGAGTTCACTTGCAAGTATTAACCTGTCAATTGGAAAGCTTTGACAGCTGAAGATAATGTGTTCCATGGTTGCTTCATTAATTCCACAGAAAGTGCATAAACTACTTTGGATTATATGGAGCCTCGCTAGGTGTGATGGTGCAGCATTGTGCCCATATCGTAATCTAGTTATGGTGGTGATAAAGTCACGGCTGGCTCTCTCAAGTCTGTCATACCACGGTCTTACAGGTAGGTCTTCTTGAATGCTACCGTACCAACGGCCTTTCGACTCTTGATCTTTCTTCCACATTTGCTTCCATAACGTTCTTATAGCTATATTTACACAATATTGGTAATCAGTCATAGGTACATACATGGAGTCGGAAACATCAAGTGCATTTATACCTTTGAAAGCAGCTTTATCTGCCATTTCGTTTCCAGTAATTCCTCTATGAGAGGGTACCCACATCAACGAAATTTCTATCCCTTCAAGATAATATTTAAATATCAATTCATTAATTGAATATAAAATTAAGTTAGTTTTAAAATGAATTTTCAAATTCTTTAACCCCTCAATCAAACTAAGGGAATCAGTTACAATTAAAAAATATTTACAATTATTTACATTATTGATTCGTAAAAGAGCTTGATAAACAGCATAGGCTTCTGCAGTAAATATTGTACAGACATCCTGCAAAACAAAACTCTGAGAGAATTTTATTTGTGGATCATAAACAGCACAGCGCACATAGTCACTGCCTTTACTTCCATCTGTATAAAACGTGTAATATTCATTTTCTGAAAGAAATTCTAACATGTCTAAGTTGTTTAACACTGTTGAGTTAACAATTTTAATTGGATGTATAATACTTGTGTAGTTAGTGGAATAGCAAGGCCATGGGTGCTGCTTTCTGATTTTCTTACAATTGCTTTCTATTTCCAGAAAAACATGGAACAACATTGGGGAGTTGCCAATTAGGAGACCCTCTCCTGTTGCTAAAGGACCCGACATAGTGATTCGATGAGGTAAAATTTTATTAATAATTTTTGTGTTATTCGAGTACAGCAGTTTGAGGCAATACCTTTCAGCTAGGACAAGACGTCTCAAGATAAGTGGCATAATTTTGGTTTCAACTTCCATGGCCCTTATGGGAGTTGAGCACATTGCACCAGAAATTATTCTCAGAGCCTTATTCTGCAAAATGTCTAGTTTCTTTGCATGTGGACTGTTCATATATGCTAAAGCACTGTAGTCGAAATGACTTCTCACTATTGCTTTATAAAGAATGGACAATACTTTGGGATCAGCACCCCATGAGACACCAGCCAGACATCTTATTATGTTTATAGCTTTTAAAGCATTTTTGGAGATATATCGGATGTGCTCTTCAAAAGACAATTTTTGATCTATGATAACTCCTAAAAATTTTGTGGATCTAACTCTGCTTATAGCTTCTCCACAGTACATTATATCATAGGTTGGATCATCATCACCAAAGATCATTAGGTTGCTTTTTGATGGATTTATCTTTAAATGTAATCTATCTCCATAGTACAGGCTTAGCTGATTTAAGGCTATATTCATATTGTCCATAGCAACATTTAAATTCCGGTTACTACTGTACAAAACAATGTCATCTGCAAACTGCAAAATATTTACATCACTAAGGTTCACATATTTACATATTTCACAAGTGTACAAATTATATAACAATGGTGACAATGTGGCACCTTGCATTGTGCCTTTGGATGACGCTTTAGGCCCATGTAAAATATTATTATATTTAACATACAAGATTCTATTATTTAAAAATGTATATATCCACTGACATAGTTTGCCAGGTATACCTACACTAGACATAACTTTAACCAAGATACCTGGGTCAACATTATCGAAAGCTCCCTGAACATCTAAAAATACACAGACTGTGTGTGACTTTAAATTATTTGCTCTTTTCAGGTCAGAGATCAACGAAATAAAACTGTCTGCACAGCTACGCCCTCGACGGAAGCCATACTGTACATGTGGGATGATACCATTAGCCTCTATGAACCAGTCTAGACGGACTTTAATCATATTTTCAAAGAGTTTACCTAAACACGAAGACAAAGATATAGGACGATAGGAACTGGCATGCTCTGGAGATTTATCTGGCTTGAGTATTGGAATAACACATTGTGTTTTCCATGGCTCAGGAATGATTTGATTATGCCATAAAGCATTCAGAATGTCAAGAAATAGGCGCTGAACAGATATATGGAGTTGTTTAATTACAATATATGGAAAATTATCTAAACCCGGACTAGTGTTACGCCTAGATTGAAGACTGTTAATAAATTCATTCCAAGTAAACGGATCTAATAGGAATTTTGATTCGTTATTATTATTGTTACTATTAAAATAATTAAATAAGTTACTTGTATCTACTAAATTATTATTGTCTGATAGTCTATCTATGAAAGGAGAAATGAAGTTGTCACAGTGAGATTTATTATTGGCCTTAATACCCTTAAACATCTTAATCATGTTCCAAATCCTACTTATAGGGGTAGTTCTGTTAAATGAATGGCACAAGTTATTCCAACCAGCTTTCTTTTGTTCAGAAATTGTTCTTTTCTTTAATGCATCTTTTTTCTTATAATTTATGTAGTTTTCCATTGTAGAATCTCTTCTGTACAATTTCAAGGCATCGTAGGATGCTTTTACACTTTGCTCGCAGACCTCATTCCACCAAGGTGCCGGAGGTCTGCTAGTAAAGCAAGTAGACTTAGTGAACTTAGGAACAACTTCATCTCTAAGGCGATCAAGACGTTTGCAAAATTCTGTATAAGAATGAAGTGGTTGCTCGTCATTAATTTCTAAATCCTGAAAAGCATTTTCAGAAATTTCTTTAAATTTGTGCCAATCGGTTCTTTGATAAAGATATTTATCAACAGGGGGGTTAATTTGATATTTGTCAATGCCTAGGGATATTACTGACATAGTGGGATAATGGTCGCTTCCCATACAGTCATCATGTACAGACCATTCACATAATGGCGCTAAGCACGCACTGGCAAAACTGACGTCGATAGCTGAAGGATTGGTTCTGGGGCGGTTCACTGTCGTGAAACTGCCATCATTTAGGATACATAAATCTAACTCATCAATAATGTCATATAAATCTTGCCCTCGACCCTTTGTTGATAAGCAACCAAACGCAATATGATGAGCATTAAAGTCACCACTAATAAAAATCGGTTTCGGAAGGTCTCGAATAATATTGCGCAGTTTATTTATTCTTATGTGCCCACTAGTAGGTGGACAGTATACACAAAGTATAGTTAAGCTGCCGTTTTCAGTAGATAGAGATATAGCTATTGTTTGGATATCCTCGTAAAACGGTGTATTTATGACATTATATTTAAATTCTGGTCTAACTAATATAGCTACACCATTGTGAGCATTACGGGATATTCTGGAGTGGAGATTATAGCCTGGTATTCTAAAATTATGGTACTCTTTGAACCAAGTTTCATTGAGTAGACATATATGTATATTTTGTGTTTGTAAAAATTTAATTAGCAACGGTTTTTTGCTATTCGCACTTTGACTATTAAACTGCGCAATACGTAATTGGGACACTGTGGGGGAACTTAAATCCATTATTTAGACAGATTTTTTATTAGTACGTCTTTAATACTCGTTGTAGTGATCGGGGTGGAATCAGTATTGTTACCCAGCTCCACCAGTGTTTGTACTAGGGCCATTAGTACTCCACTGTCGCAGAGGATCTGGGCTTTGATGTCCATAGGCTGGACATGTGTATTTACAGCCTGGGAGGCAGGCTTAGTATTTACATTTTTATTTACAATTTTATTTACAGAATTTACAGCTTTTTCAGAATTTACAGGGGTATTTACAAAATTTTTATTTACAAATTGACGATGCTTGGGCATCGGTAAAGCAGGGTATTCAATATCAGGTTTCTTAGTTTGGGCTACACTTGCATATGTAATTTTACTTTTCTTTTCAATTATTTTATTTATTTTAATTGGACAAAGTCTTGAAATGGCCAGATGAGGGCCGCTGCAATTGGCGCAGCATAGCTCATTGGGCTTGTCACATTCTTTATATGTATGTTCACCAGAACAAATTGAGCACCTCTGCTTGCCGTTACAAATCTTTGCGGAGTGGTTGAACTTGAAACATTTAAAACATTGTTGCAATGGAGGGATGTATTCGAAGACTCTGTATGAAAACAAGTCATATTGTACGTTATCTGGGAGAGTATTCGATAGAAATGTTATACTGACGGTCTGTAGGGGAACTCTATCCTGTCCTATTTTTTTCGTAAATCTTCTTATAGAAATAATTTCGTAAATTGATGTTAATTTTGTGTATAAGTCCTTATTTGAGATATTTGCTGGAACAAATCTGATGATGCCTGTTTTTTCGATTTTATTTGCCGGTATATATGCTTTCATGCCGTGTTTTTGTAAAAATAAAGAGTTATTCAAGAAGTTATTTGCCGTGTTATATTGTTTAAATATTACTGCTATTTTATTGGCATTCAGTCTTTGAATAGCCATCACACCTTTGACGTCAGTCGTGAATATATGGTTGAGGTATATGGGACTCTTGTTCCCTAGTCGCTCCTTGTGGTTAACATGTTCCACGAACACCTTGAACTCGATATTGGTCGAGTTCTCAGGATAGAGTCTTTTATAATTAGGTTTGTAATAGGGTAAGAATTGTTCATCGATACGCTCACCGCCGCCGCTTTCGCCGCTGCAGTTGCCATTCGTGTCCTCGGGCTCGCCGCGAGGACGCTTCAGGGAGTTGGGCGGGTTATCCCCGCCCCCCTCATTACCATCCATTTTTTTAAGTTTTCTTTCACTAAAAATGGGTTTTATAGCACTTTTATGAGAATTTTAATATAAATAAAATTTTTAAAGAAAAAATCACTCCCGCTTCTTTCAAATTCCCGCCAAAGAATCCGACAGTTGACATTGACAAACGTCCAGTGTTGTAAGCTTAAAATCGCGTTCCGTTTAACGGAATATTCTTGTTTTGTTTTTGTAAAATTCTTAAATTGATTAACTTCCATTGTTTATTTATACTTTCTTTCTGTACTGCTGGCGGGTAGTGTGGAGTTATTTATTTGTATTATCTATCTATTTATATATATATATTTGAACTTATTTGTATATGTCTTTATTCAGCCAGAGTGACAGTGATCAGTTTTTATCTTTCTCGTCTTCATCGGATGGTGTGGGTGTCGATGACGACAGTTTTCATAGCCTGCCACCATCGCTACATGATTTTTTGGATGCTGAATTAAGTAACTATGAAAAAAACTTTAATGTAGTTCATATTAACGCGCAAAGCATTCCTGCCCATTATACCGATTTAGTTTTATCTTTTGATCTCGTTAATATCCACGCTATCTTAATCTCAGAGTCGTGGCTTAAGCCTAACTTACCCTCATCTTCTTTTTCTTTGCCTGGTTTTCACTTAATCCGTCATGATCGCTCTGATAGAGGTGGCGGTGGAGTTGCAATTTATCTCCGTGATAATATTCCCTACTCTATAGCTAGCATATCTCCTATATCTACTTCATCAGATTCTGCAGAGTATTTGTTCCTAGATATTACTTTATCTCACTCGAAATTACTTTTTGGAGTATTTTACTCAACCTCTCTTAAAGTAAATTACTTCGCTTCCCTCGAGAAACTACTTGAAAATCTCACGCCTTTATTCGATCACCGCATAATAATGGGTGATCTAAACACGTGCCTCCTTAAAGATGACCATCGTTCCAGCAGTTTGAAAGCAGTGATGAAGGCCTGCTACCTTAATATTCTTCCGTCTGGTCCAACGCACCATTTCCCAAATTGTTCTCCGTCTCTTTTAGATCTGGCAATTGTTTCATCTTTGCCTCACGTTGACAAATTCGGCCAATACTCTGCTAATGCCTTCTCTTACCATGACCTGATTTACCTGTCATATAAAATTCGCCCTCCCAAGTCAAAACCAAAAATTCTTCTCCAACGCAATTTTAGTCGGCTAGATGTTGATAAACTTCGCGAAGATGCGTGTAAGATTGATTGGTCTGTTGTTTCTACAGCTAATACGGTGGATGATCAAATTAACATCTTCAATTCTCTCCTGATTCAGTTGTTTGACGTTCACGCTCCCGTACGTGCTGTAAAGGTTAAGCATCTTCCTGCACCTTGGCTTACTGCGGACATTAAATCTTTAATAGAAAAAAAGAATCAGGCCAAATCGAGATACAAAGTCGACCCGTCGGATAAGAACAAAAACCGATATCGCGAGCTTCGTAACCGGTGTAGCACGATATGTCGTGATGCACAAAGACGCCATATTCATAAATCCGTTGAAAATGGGATCCAGCGAAAGTCTGGAAGTTTCTTAAATCACTAGGAGTTGGAAAGAGTAAGCAGACTTCTATATCTAATGATGTTAATTTCGATGAGCTTAACAAGCATTTCTCAGCATCTGCCTTATTTGATGGCCCTGTTAAGGGGAATACCCTTAACTATCTTTCAACATTTCCAACTCCTGATTTTCCTCCTTTTTCTATTCGTCCTTTCTCTGACAGTGATGTTAAGAAGAACGTACTGAGCATCAGTTCAAATGCAGTCGGTGCTGATTGTATTAGTCGCAACATGATACTTCCTCTTCTCGACCTGCTTACTCCCGTTATTACCGGCATCTTTAATTTTTCAATTTCCTCTAGCGTATTCCCTTCACTATGGAAGGATGCAGATATCATCCCTTTACCCAAAAAATCCAATCCTTCTTCTTTTTCTGATTACCGTCCAATATCCATTCTCCCTTTTCTATCCAAAGTCATGGAAAAACTAGTGCACAGACAAATAAATTCTTTCTTGAACCAGAACGACCTCTTGAACCAGTTTAAATCTGGTTTTCGTCCTGGTCATAGTACCACCACTGCGCTTGTCAAAATCACAGATGATATTCGAATGGGCATGAATAACCGGAAGTTAACGGTTTTAACCCTCTTAGATTTCAGCAATGCGTTTAATTCTGTGGATTTTGACATAATGCTCGCCATCTTACGTTCTCTTAACATATCTCCTGCAGTGATGGACTGGTTTCGTAGTTACTTAAGCGGTCGTCGGCAAAGAATAAAGGTGGAGTCCTCTCGTACTTCCTGGTGCAGTATATCGGCAGGCGTTCCGCAAGGCGGTGTACTGTCTCCACTATTGTTTTCGATCTTTATAAATTCCATTACTCAAAACCTTTCATCTTATTATCACCTTTATGCCGATGATCTTCAAATTTACACGCAAGGCGTACTTGGTGATCTCCCCGCTGCCATCGACACTACGAACAATGACTTGTTACGTATTTTAGACTGGAGTAGCAGTTACGGTCTGAAAGTGAATCCAGCGAAAACGCAAGTCATCATCATTGGCAGTACTCAGATGGTATCTAGGATCGACTTTTTAAAACTCCCACCGATTATTTTTAATGGGATTGTAATACCATATTCTAACCAGGTCAAAAATCTTGGCGTTTTAATGGACAGTTCTTTAACTTGGGTGCCACAAATGTGTGAGGTTAGCAGGAAGATGTTTGCTGCAGTAGCTTCTTTGCGACGGCTGCGTAACTTTCTCCCCATTGCCACTAAAATTGCGTTGGCTCAAACGTTACTTCTCCCTATTCTGGACTACGCTGACATCTCCTATCTCGATCTTACAGAGGAGCAACTTAATAAGCTTGAGCGCATTCAAAATGTTGGCATTCGGTTCATATTTGGGTTACGCAAATATGACCATGTATCTAGTTTCCGTTCTCAGCTCAAGTGGCTCCCAATCCGTTTTCGTCGTAACTCTCATATTCTTGCTCTTCTTTTTAATATACTTTTTCATCCTGCAACTCCCCGCTATCTCAAGGAGCGTTTCACTTATCTCACTTCTGCTCGATCTGCCCAAAATTTGCTCCTTGCCGTACCTTCTTCCATCTCAAATTTTTATAATAATTCGTTTACTTTTAAAGCTGTCTGTTTGTGGAACTCCTTGCCTGTGAGCTTAAGGCGCGCTAAATCTCTAGTTTCTTTCAAAACTCAACTGAAAGAACATTATCTATCCCTTTCATAATTCGTATTTTATTCAAATGGTCCTATTACCTGTTGGCTGAATGTATGTATGTATTTATGTATTTATTGTTTATTATATTTATGTATTTATTTGTTTTTTATGTATATATTATTATTTTCCGATTTTTGCACCGCCTAATAACAAAATCTTATTTTTTTTCAAGTTCTCCTCTACCCAAAGGTTGTCTGGAAGAGATCGCTCTTTAGCGATAAGACCGCCTGTTGTTTACCTCTAATTGTAATTTCTTGCATTGTATTTCTCCTGTATATTTTATGAGGTGTGCAATAAAGAGTACTTGTATTGTATTGTATTGTCTTCTTTCTTTTTTCTCCCAACATATTTTTTTCGAATAGAAATTTTTAAATGAAATATTATAAAGGTTTCAACACATCTGAAAACTGCTCATGTAATAAAAAACTAATAAAATAAAATAATTAAAATTTCAATAAAAAAAGATTTTCTCCCCACACCTTACTCGTATATATTTCAATGTTTAAATGTTACATTAGGTGAAATTTAAATAATTCGTTTTACTAGTTGCATCCAAGTTAGGTCTACAAACACATTATTATGGATCTTTGTTATCACACTAATATCATAAAGGTGAAAGTTTGTGAATGTGTTTATGTGTACGTGTCTTCTTCACGATCAAACAGCTGGACTAATTTTTATTTTTGGCATGAAGGTAGCTGACACCAGGGTGTACTTTTTATTCCGAAAAAATTTAGTGTTCTCGTAGGATGAGCGGATAACACCGCGCGGCGCAGCTAGTCTGAAATAAATATAAAAATCGCTCTGAATAAACTCAGCTAGAGAAAGCTTCGACAGCTATTTTGCATTTCTTATCCCGCAGTGAAAAATATGGTAAATTCTCAGCGAGAAATTTCTTAATATCTTGTTCGTGAATTCTTGGAACGGAGTAATGCCGTGGATAAAATGCGTTAACATTTTCTCCATATTTTTGCCAGTTTATTCTCGTCAAATTACCGCTGACCTAGTAAATTGTTACTTTAAGTAAGTACTTACAAGTTAATTACATACGGAAATATAGGGTATTTCCTATTTACTATCAACTTTTAACGTATTCGGGCAATTTTATTTTTGTTGTTTACCTTTTTTTAGTTTTTGGGTATTTCAGGTATTGTCTACTTAGAATCACGAGCTCTTTCGATAAAAAAAAGTGTCTTTCTTTCTCCTATTACATTGAAAGAGCTCGTGCTTCCGAGTAGATACCGGAAATATACTAAATCTAAAAATCTTCGTCGTGAATTTCCTCTGGTGCGGCGGCTGTACTATGAGTATTTCTGCATGTACAAAAGAGACAAGTATAGGTTTGAGTTTAGGACCTTAAGGATAATTCAATAAAGCATTAAGATTGTGCTAAGGATTTTCAGCCCGATAACGCGCTGGCTGATATATTTTTCGATTCCTTGCGGGTACCGGGTCGAAAGGCCCATCATAGATTACAAGGTCTTTCCGCCCCCTCCCGCACTGTTGTAGATGATTTCATTGTTTACTTCCGATTAGTGTTGTGACTGTGACGTAATTATCGCGAATACGATAGTACATAATTCAATATCTCCTAGTGTCTGTGCACGTTTTGATGTGGCTTAAAGCCGTTAATAATGTCTCGACCAAATAAATGATGTAAGCGATGTTAAAGCTGCGTGGGGCACTCACCAGCCGAGAAACAAATGAAAATGTAAAAAATAGCCTTTCTGTGTGGAATGTAAGAAACAATTTATGCTTGTTATATTTCTATAAGGCCCATAATCTATTTCTTATTAAACGATATAATAAATAATACATATGTCGATAAGTTGTTGCCCATCACTAATAACTCTCAATTTTTTCCTGTTATTCAGTGCGGTTTCGGGTTGTAAGACCTTACACCTTTACATATTTATTCCTCTTAAGTAAATAGCAGGAACCCAGGGCGAGGCAAACACTAAGATAACCAACTCGTCTACTAATGAATGATATTGATAGGTAGTTATCGAACATTTTAAGTTTTCGCATAGTTACAGTCTTTGATATCCGTCAATACCTTACTAGGCCTATGAGCCCAACAACGCACTGCTGGATAGTTTAAGTAACAGGTCGATCGGCCTTTTAACGCACCATACGAAAAAACGTCAGTTTCGGTCCCACAGCGAACGTGTTAAACTCTATATTGCATTGAATAGGTAGCATGTTAATCGATTTAATTTTTTACTGGGATCCAATATTTGTAAAGAACTAACTATACTTAGACTGCTCTAAATGTCAGAAATTACCGTTAAAGTTCGTGATTCCTACGGAGAGCAGAAAATGCTGGGTGATTCTACAGGCGTTTCAACCGCCGTCAGTCCGCTGTCATAAATAACGAAGCAACGGGCCATAATATGTTTTCAATTAGATTAAGTATGGTAAGAAGTACTGTTACAGTACGAGTATATCACAGTATGAAAGTTTGCAGCTTGGTGTAGCTCATACTTTCAATATTTTAGACAGCGGACTGACGGCGGTTGAAACGCCTGTAGAATCACCCTGCTCCATGTACTCCGTACAAATGGCTACAAAAACGTGACGCCATTTCTATGTCGAGTTTGTACGGGAATATAACTGATTTGCCATTGTGGCGTTTAATTACATGTTTGTCGTACAGTTATTGTTTTATTGAATTATTAGGATTCTGGAAACAATTTTGAATTCGCTTTTAGACTGTCAAAATTATACGTACCTACCTTCAAAAAGTTACATATTCAGTCCCTTTAAATTTATGACGTGATGAAGTCGTATATGTAGCTCGTTTGTAGTGCGCGTGCCGCGGCCGCTGCAGGACACCATCGCGTGTGCTGATTTCTGGCCGAAAGGTGTCGCGTTTCGTCGGTTCCGGGGCAACCTACCAAATCCAACACCCGAGATGTCGGAACAACGGGGCCACGCTGTTTCGCCGTCAAAATAAACATTGTTCGGTTCATGACGCATTGGTGTAAACTGTAATGTTATGTAACCTGTCTTTCAATAAATAAATAAATAAATAAGTAAATGTAAATCTATGAACGCCGGCTGCACGCACGAAAACGCATGTCTCATGGTCTTTTTTTTCCCAAGGTGAGCTTGCGGGTCCTATGGACCCTTTGCACTGCTGGTGCCAGACATGCTACTCCGTTTGGAGCAGCACCGAAATAATCTATCTCACCTACTCGTATCTAACCTAATCTAACCTACCAGATTTCAGAAGAAATCTCTGGCTAAAAAATGGAATAAACCCTGGGAATAACTACAGAGTTTGTTTAATTGTGTGTAACTCTGTTTCGCTCTCAATGGGGGCGCCTGCTATAATATAACACCCTGATCGCTTGGGCCAAGGGGTGTTTGGACTGATTCCTAGTATTTTTACTTTTAAAATTGCTCCGCCATCTACTATGCTTAGGATGGCGCCTGGAGACTCATGGTCACGTTCCGGTTCCGCCAGAGCCGAGCGTGCAAGCGAGAGCGCGGAACAAGCGATAGAGAGGCACGATTGGCCTAAGCTCTATCTCTCTTCCACTCCATCGGCCGGCATACGTGATCATGTAAAATTATCGTCCGCAAACCGACTGTACAGACAACCAATTTTTTTGTCTTGATTTCATGAGTGTCATGACATTTTGAGCTATTTTTATTCATATAACTAGTATGCTGTAAAAATCAATATTAGTCATTATCCCTGTTAAGGTTTAAATAAAAAAAAACAATTGCGCCAATGTTAAGTACTGGGACGTTCACCCTAAACCTTTCATTCGACTTCAAAGCATCTATTTGTGTTGCACTTTCTGCGCCGTTCTTATCGTTCGTACGCGATATTTTATGCTTCATAGCTATTTCATGCTTCCATTGCGTGCAGACGAAAATAAGTTGAGAATAAACAGTTTTCTGCGTGAATTTTGTCAATTTCGAGTAGTTTTTGAAACAAAATTATCAATGAAAACTTCAAACTGGAGGTTTCAAATACATCTTAATAAATAAATAAATAATAAAAAATACTAGCCCTGTTCTAAGTAGTAACATTGATAATATGTTAAGAAACAAGTTTGATCATAGAAAAAATGTCTAAACCGATCAGCATTTTTAAACGGATAAGGAGCCTTAGGAGGCCTTATTCCCTTTTTTTTTTTTTTTCATATTATGACATATATAGATAATTCCAACCAACTTTTTGAAATGAATAATACTTTTCCCTGAGTTCTAGGTAGTAACATAGCTATTTCATGCTTTAATTGCGTGCAGTCGAAAATAAGTTCAAAATAGTATTATTTATGTTATGCAAGGCTGCAAAGTTGTTCAAAGATAGATTCCTGAGCGTAGCGAAGCTTTCAAGACACGAGAAGCTAAATAATTTTGCAGCCATGTGAAACACACAACTTTTCACCTCACTACAGCGAGGAAAATGCAAGATTCAAGAAAAACAATTAAAACATAAAAATAATCATATTTAATTTTGCCTTCTATTTAACACATCAAATTTAAAACATTAACACACTCAAATCCAAACCAAATAAATACGAGAGAAGCACACATTAAAAATATGGCCGTAATTTGTATCATCGTCGTGTATATTTTTCGTTGAGTTTTTCTTAAGCACTGTTTTATATTATATTTGTATTTGAAACTACTTGACACATTCGTTGTGAATGTGGGAGAATGGCATTCTGGGAAAGATTTGTTGGCCACTCGGAAGTATCTTCCATAACACTTGCTTTGGAAGTTATTGGACGATGGGATCCGAACATGATTATTTCGGCTTTATCTTCTTTAAAAACGCCAATAGTATCAGTAAATTACTTATCGTCTCCAAATATTTATAACAAATCCTTTTTCGTTTTAATGCAGGCTTTTAGCATTGAATAAATACTCCAAATTGGGCTTAACTTTCTTGTTTTCGACATTTCTATAAATAAAGTAAGACAACAGTATGTATTCTCCACAGAACAAATTTACGTTGTTTACGTGAATTGTGAAAACTTTCAACTTTTTAATTAGTTATTTTTTTATCGGGTGCGTTCAGAAATTACACTCTTTTAAAACTAATAAATATTAAAATTTGTGTTGTATTTAATATATTTACTAGTCAAAATATGTAAATGAAACTGAAATACTTACTATTAATATATATAAACATATTCAACATAAAATAAAATGTAGAAAAAATAAAAACTTAAAAATCTGTAACCACAAACCAGGTTTCTGGGCGTGATATAGTACCTTGGTGTATTTTTTTTTAAAAGAAGTATTCAAACGTTCATATAATTTTAGCCGGCCTGACCAGATCGCCCTTTATTAGCGTGCGTTGATTGGTTATTCGAAGATTTATCGACTGATGAATCAGTCACGCGTTGAAGGAGTCTTAAATATAAAAAAAGTTACATGTACCACAGAGAATCAAAATCGTCGTGTTCGAAATTCAAATGACTTTTGCACGCTAGCGGATAAAATAGATTAGAAATAGAGCACGCAGATTTCGCCCTATAAACGGAGGTTTTCCGAGCGAGTGAGGTGAAAATATAATTTTTCGCGTGAATTTTGTCAATTTCGAGTAGTTTTTGAAACAAAAATTATCAATGAAAAATTCAAACTGTAGGTTTCAAATATATAGGTACCAATAAATCCCAATAGCCCTGTTCTAGGTAGTAACATCAATAATAAGCTAAGAAGCTTGTTTGATCATATATAAAAATGTCTAAAACAGTCAGCATTTTAAAAGGAATAAGGCCTCTTAAGAGTATTGAACACGCAACAGGACGGTATGAGTCGCTT
Source organism: Apotomis turbidana (assembly GCA_905147355.2). Classification (NCBI taxonomy): domain Eukaryota; kingdom Metazoa; phylum Arthropoda; class Insecta; order Lepidoptera; family Tortricidae; genus Apotomis; species Apotomis turbidana. The sequence goes on from LR990299.1 coordinate 19,360,503, forward strand.
GTAATATTTTATGATTATTTACTAGAAGCCCGCAACATCGTACACGTAACTTTTTATACCGTAGTCGGTTTAAAAGTATCCTATCACCATCTTTGGCTGTCCAGCTACCCCTGTACCAAAATTGGTTAAAATCTGTCCAGCCCTTTCCGCGTGATGAGACGACAAAGGAAATTATGCCGCGTGCCCATACAAAAATAAAGACGATCCTACATTACGCTTTCAAGATTTTTCCTGAAATTCTGTTTTATTTTTTGGTATTATATCAGTGAGGATCGATCACCCGACCTCTGTTCATCTATTTGTCACACTAATATTACTAATTATAAAAACGGTATAAACTCACGTAAAAATTGTCAGGAACGGCCCGACATGTTTCGAACTTATTTGGAGCTCTTCATCGCGACCCACTGCACTTTTAATCGCTCTTCTTGCCGCCCTCTGCGCACGCGCAGATAGCGCGGCGCGGGGAGGGCAGGGCTCTTGCGCTGTCACTACTGGACTGTCTGTCACTGCATTTTCACTATTACCCACTGATACCACGCACACTTGACTTATTGTATCAACGACATTGTCTGAACGCGAGATGTTTTTTAACGCCGGAATCACAGGTTTCCATGCTGGAGGTAGAGCCCAACCACCGTCTCGGTTGGCGCCGTCCAATTGCAGTGGGTCGTGAGTCACGTAGCAGCACGGATAGCTACCCCTGATGAAGAGCTCCAAATGAGTTCGAAACATGTCGGGCCGTTCCTGACAATTTTTAAGTGAGTTTATACCGTTTTTATAATTAGTAAAGATGTCTCACGATAGTTTTAATAACATTATCACACTAATATTATAAAGGCGAAAGTTTGTGAGTGTGATTGTGTGTATGTTTGTTACTTCTTCACGCTCAAACGGCTGGACCAATTTTGATAAATTTTGTTAAGAAGGTAGCTGACACCCTAGATTAACATATAGGCTTTTTGTCCTGAAATAATGTAGTGTTCCCCTCGGAAAAGCGGGTAACACCGTGTGGCGCAGCTAGTAACAAGATAAAAGCTTTGTACAATAAGAGGAATGGCCGAATTCCGTGTTGACAACGAATCAGCCCTCCTCAGTGCGCGTCTGAAAGCTCGATCCGGTGCACAAAGGCTGGAGCTTTCATTAAGATAAACTTCTTCAAAGCTTTCTGAGTTATTACGACTGTGCAGTAGAAAGGTTAGGATAATATATAAAAGGATATGTTTTATAAATATTGACACAAACGTAAATTATGAAAGAAAAACTGCAACCCTAAAAAAATTGGGCAAGTGCGAGCCCGACTCACGCATGAAGGGTTCCGTACCATAATCTATAACAAGTTTGTTGTATGGGAGCCCCTTTAAATATTTATTTTATTTTATTTTTAGTATCTGTGAAAATTTTAAAAAGTGCAAGGTGGACTCGCGCACGTAGGCTTCCGTACCAGCAAATATAATAACTAGCCGGGTTAAGTTTGCACCTGGTATTGTATGGAACCGCTCGCCGTCGACCACGTTTGTTGTATTGGAGCCTTCTTAAATACTATTTATTTTATACTGTTTTTAGTATTTGTTGTTATAGCAGCAACAGAAATACATCATCTGTGAAAATTTCAACTTTCTAGCTATCACGGTTCATGAGATACAGCCTGGTAACAGACGAATAGACAGACAGACAGGCGGACGGAGAGCGGAGTCCTAGTAATAGGGTCCCGTTTTTGACCCTTTGGGTACGGAACCCTAAAAAGCGTTCTCTGTAATCCGTAAAAAAAAAAACAAAGTCACGAACTAACCTGAACTTTAAAATAGCTTCATAGAATGTTAAAAAAGTTTAAGCCCCGAGCTTACTAAAAATACTGCCACTTTACGTAACGGTTAGTAGGTACAGCCGACCTAAATAAAACTTCCAGGATACTATTTAAAATATAAGGGATTAAGAGGTATACCTACTGCCAATTTTTCCATACAAATCGAGGTATCGTTCTCGTCTGTTTCCTTCTTCAAAACTTAACCAACATTTACGAAACTGGGAACTGAATGGGAAGGGAATGTTCTACAGCGGTCTCCTCTTGGGAAGTGACGGTACATTCACAATTTGGCTTGTAAAAGTGCCCTTGTTGCCTACTTACTCAATTAATTATTTGATTTCGTTTCATTTTGTTTCATTTCATTATATTCCATTTCATTCCATTTCAATCCATTGGAAGTCGTGTTTTTATGTATCCTGAAGCCACTCCCAAGTGTGATCCTAGTTAGGTCATAATTAACACGAGAGGCTCTTCCGTTCCGTTAATTTTCGTGAAAAAGGAATGACGCTAGAACCGCGCGGTTAGAACGCTAGGATAATCTAATCACCCAGGCCCCCTGATAGTCCGGAAAAGGAAGCAGTGATATATCCTGTCAACGCGGCTGTTTGTCGACGCGGTTGGCTCAGTTTGTAAGCACCTGCCAGCCGGCGGTCCCGGGCTCGAAGCCAGGGCAAATATTTGTGTGATGAACTCGGATATTTGTGCTTGGGTCATGGTTGTTCTATGTATTTAAGTATATATTTATCTATATAAGTATGTATATCGTCGTCTAGTGCCCATAACACAAGCCTACTTGAGCTTAATTTGGGACTATGACTAAATATGTAATAATACTAATTGGCTCTGGTTATGTTATAGTTTATGTTTACAATGAAGCAAAAAATTTAAAAATTTAACGTGAACTTTAATGAAGAGAAAAATAGAAAAATTGACGCAGGTTCGAATCCTGTCTGAACAATTAAATTTATAATTTTTTCTCCTCATTGTAAGCATTTGGTTTACGTTAGCAGACGTTACTGCTTTAATAAAAAATAATTGACGATGTATGATTATTACAAATAAAAAAATTATCTATCTATGGGTACTAGACGACGATATACATAATATATAAATACAACTTAAGTCAAGATCGAAAGTAAATTTAAATTGTTGTCCACGAAATGCTAACTTTCAGTTCAAATTAACGAATGTTGTGTCTCCATGTTAAGTTTTTAATTATTCATAAAATACTAACTTGGTCTCCGAGTCATCAGTATTCTAGAAGTTGCAGTTGTAAGTTGGTGGCAGAGAGACGGCAATAAGTATCACGATGTTAAATCACTGTGACCGATGATTGGCCGAGCTAGCGAAGCGTCTCTCTTTTAGCTTCGCCAAAATTTATTTCATACTGAACCGACGATCCTGGGTTCGAATACCGGCGAGGGCAAATATTTGTGTGATAAACTCGATATTTGTGCCTGGGTCATGGATGTTTTTTGTATTTAAGAATGTATTTATCTATGTAATGGCTCAGTTTCATTGGTCGATAGGGCCCGCATGCCGGGTGCAGGAGATTTCCAGAACGCATGCCATAGGGCCCGCATGCGGGGAATTGTTTTCATTGGTCGATAGGGCCCACATGCGGGCTGCGGTACATTGCCATAGTGAGTATGCCAGTATGCGGGGAGTCCCGCACGCGGTATATCGACCGAGTTATCGACCAATGAAACTGAGCCATAAGTATGTTTAACGTCGTCTAGTGTCCATAACACAAGCCTCTAGAGGTTACTGTGGGACTAGATGGAATTGTATGAGGTTGTCCGATGTTTATTATTTTTACTTTATTTATTATATTGTAAGGATCGAATACATTACAGAAACAAAGCCCGTTTAACACGCGTCAAGTCAAACTCAAAAGTGGAACTCTCTTCCTGTGCACATTTTCCCTGAAAATCTAACTTGGATCTCTTCAAGTCGAGAGTGAATAGGCATTTTCTAGGCAAGCATGCTCTATCTTAGGCCTCATTGTCACTTAACATCAGGTACAATCAAGGCCAAACGCTTGACTATCGTAAATAAAAAAAGGTGATATTTCACAGTGATTTAATAAAACTGGAACGACAATCTCAGTGCATTTTCCCCTCTCTAGTTGGTGAGGTTGTCTCTTAACTTTGACGTTTTAAGTAAGGAGAGTAAATGTCGAGGCTTGTAATTTAACTTAGTCGTTCATTAATACTTAGTTAATCGCAGTACCTACTAATATTAATTTATATTTACTAGCTACGCCGCGCGGTGTTACCCACTCATCACACGGAACACTAAATTTTTTGGAATAAAAAGTAGCCTATGTGTTAATCCAAGGTGTCAGCTACCTTCATACCAAAATTAATCAATATTGATCCAGCTATTTGAGCGTGAATAAATAACAAAAACCGGCCAAGAGGATGTCGGGCCACGCTCAGTGTAGGGTTCCGTAGTTGCCCATCCTTCACAATAGACGGGCTTAAAACAGCGGTTTTAAGTCCGAAGTTTAAATTACGAGAAAGATTTCAAGCTCTATAAAAAGATCGTAAACGCCAAAGTAACTGTAATTACTTATTACCTTCTGGAAGTTATCGATTATACGCGCCAGATTGAGCGAAATGTTTTAATACAGTATGGCACTTAACTGATATGTGTAATGTTCGAAGTATAAGGACACCGAGCGGCACTTACGTCATTTTAAAGAAAATTATGATTTTGCGCGATAACTCAAAAACGGCTGGACCGATTTAATTCAATATAGTTTTCATTGAAAGTGCTTATAAGGCCTAATTTTTATGAATATTTCCATAATTTTTTGACCCGTGGTTGAAAAGTTAGAGGGGGGGGGGGCACTATTTTTACGATTTCTGGAGCGAATATTTACAAAACTGCTGACTTTATCAAAAAATGAAGTTTTTAGACTCGTATTATTTTTAAAAGACCTATTCGACACACTAGTGTTCGACCAAAAAAAAATCGCTTCCATTAGGTGTACGGGAGGTACCCAAAAAGAAGTTTTTTTTAGTTTACCGTTTTATCGGCGTGATACCTGCAAATACTCATACCAAATTTCAGTTTTCTAGTACTAATGATCACGGAGCTAAGCCGCGGACGGACAGACAGACAGACAGACATGGCGAAACTATAAGGGTTCCTAGTTAACTACGGAACCCTAACAAACACACAGACACAATCAAAAACATTTGCCTTTATATTACTTATTAATTTAATAATCGCTATTCTCTTACATCATAGCAATTAAGTAAGTATGTATCCATCTTAGAAGTTAATTACTATTTCTTATAAAGAAACTAATTTAATATAATTATACCTACCTTTCTTTACTCATATTTCTACGGCTGTCATATTAATGATATTAGGTACAAGGATGAATAATCCCCATTGAATTTTAATATACAATACAGTGTGATTCAAGCCACGTGATTAATATCTACGCTACATAATATATCAATAACAACTAATACAGAAACAAAATGAACGTTTTAAGAGGCCTTATTCCTTTTAAAATGCAGATTGTTTACACATTTTTCTCTATGATCAAACATGTTTCGTAACATATTATTGATGTTACTACCTAGAACAGGGCTATTGGGATTTATTGGTATATATTTGAAACCTAAAGTTTTAATTTTTCATTGATCGTCAAATTAGTTTTATCAACTTATTTTCGACTGCGCGCAATGAAAGCAAGAAATAGCTATGTTACTACCTAGAACTCGGGGAAAATTATTGTTCACTCCAAAAAGTTGGTTGAAATTATAAATAGGTATATTTGTCATAATGTGAAAAAAAAAACAAAAGGAATAAGGCCTCTTAAACACATTAAGCTTATGAGTGAGTTGAAACACCCATTATGACGTTATGAAGATAAAATATTATGAAAATGTGAGAACGCCATTTATTTGACAACATTAGTGATACGCTTGTTACCTGACACGTTTGCCGAAATACAAGTATTACTCATACTCGTCAATAAAAACCGGCCAAGTGCGAGTCTGACTCGCGCACCGAGGGTTCTGTACAAATACTTATCGCATCTTAATTTGCCGGGTTAAGTTAAGTTTGTACCTGGTATGGCGCGGGATACAAATAAGTAAGGTCAGTAAGGTGTAGTTAACGCAACCGATCACGCTTGTTTTATGGGAGCCGGGGGCACAAAACGGATAGGTACAGAAATCAATCTACATACAACATACACGTCAAGCGGATGGCACTCGCGCTCGCACTGGTCTGAACTGGTCTGAGATATCGTGTCCGTGAGCAATGTCTATGTGTGCGTTTGCTCGAGCGCGTTTGTATGTAGATTGATTTCTGTACCTGTTTTGTGCCGGGGGCCATGTATTTATTTTATTCTCTTTTTTAGTATTTTTGTTATAGCGTCTACAGAAGTACAACATATGTGAAAATGACAACTGTCTAACTATCACGGTTCACGCCTATTTCAGCTGTGGTAAAGAATGTTTAAAGATCTGCAGTTTGTAATAGATGGTCTTCCTAAAATGTTACCTAATCTATTGAATATACATCGTGTTACTAATTGACGTCACGTCCACTGCTGCTGAAAATAGGTCTCCCCATAGCTCACCACAAAGCGCGATTCCATGCAGACCACATCCTTTGACCCTCGCAAGGTCATCCGTCCATCTAGTCGGGGGCCGCCACGCTGCGCTTTCCTATACGTGGTCGGCTGGTCGCCACTCTAGGACTAACTGCCTCAACGGCCAACAGCTACAATTAGTAATAGTTAAATAGTAACTTTTTACAATAAACTATTTTTTTTAATATGCCTAAGCACCAGGGCGATAATTGAAGCTCGTTTTGTAACATCGCAAATAATAAGTCTCTCTGCGGTAATATAGAAATATAAGGAAGGGATTCCCGATACACGACAGTATCAATTTGTCAAACGTCAAAACCGAACCCATCACTAGAGAAACTCCTAGTTATTTCAGCGAGTAGGTATATGTCTTTAATTTCATACTAAAAGCACAAAACAGATAGGTACTAATCTAAGTATGTACATACAAGCGCGCTCGAGCAAACGCACACATAGCCATTGCTCACGGACACGTCAAGCGGATGGCACTCGCGCTCGCACTGATCTGAACTGGTCCGAGATATCGTGTCCGTGCGTAATGTCTACGTGTGCGTTTGCTCGAGCGCTTGTATGTACTTAGATTGATTTATGTACCTATCTGTTTTGTGCTAAAAGCGTCGCCTTCGAAACATGAGGTCGGGTTACAAAGGTTATTGTGTTTGGAGTGTGGAGCAACAAGAAAAACATGAGTTAACGGTTCAAAGTAATTTGATATCGAGACTTTATACCAGGTGTTGCCTATAATAGGAGCAATAAATTAAAATATAGATTCTACTCTTCAAATTGAACAACATTTGTTCAGCAACTTTAAAAAAAGGCAGGTTACAGAATTTTATTATTTCAAACAAATTAAATAGTACTTTTAATGTACGTCGTCCAACATTGACATTCCCTAAGCATTGACATAGCTGTCACTCTACTAATATCGGACATTTCGCAATATAATAATAATAACCATAATTAATAATAATCTAATCTTGTGGGGTCTGAGGTGCCGTACTATAAGTACGCACCGATGCCAGTTCTCGAGAATGGTCGGGCCACGCTCTATTGGGATCGATCTATCATCACGGACAGGACTATTGTAGCCAATAAGCCTGAAATCGTTTTGGTAGATCGATCCAAGCGCCAGGCAGTGTTCGTCGACATCACCATCCCCCATGACGAGAACCTCGTGAAGGCCGAGAAGGACAAACTCAGCAAGTACCTTGACTTGGCTCACGAGGTGACCGCCATGTGGGATGTTGACTCGACGATCATTGTCCCGATAGTCGTTTCGGCGAACGGTCTTATAGCGAAGAGTCTCGACAAACATCTTTAAGAGACTCTCGCTAGATGGCTGGATCAAGAGCCAGATACAGAAGGCGGTACTCCTGGACACGGCGCGCATCGTCAGGAGGTTCCTCTCTCTGTAGCCCGACACCACCGGTAGCCTGGGCCGCGCCCCGCTGCCGGCGGCACCCTAGGTTAGGAAACTGTAATCACTTATTACCTTCTGGAAGTCAACTTACGACCTTTAAAAGAAAAAATATGAAATTTGGCCATAACTCAAAAACGGCTCGACCGATTTTGTTCAATATAGTTTTCATTGAAAGTACTTAGTATAAGGCCTCATTAACATGATTTTTTCCGACTTGTTTTTGACCCGTGGTTGAAAAGTTAGAGGGGGGGGGGGGGGGGGGGGGACCGTGAAATACGCCAACTTTGCCTCCACAGGGATCTTTGCCCAAAACGCTACTTAAAAAAAGAAACGTTACTGTAGACAATTTCAAGATGATTATGGCAACACTACTATTTTTAGTGGAAAATAGATTATATCTGTGGTACCACTGGGAATCACATTTGCGCGCAACTTCATTCCGTAACGTGTTGGGACTAGTCGAATAAGGTGCGTGATTTGGCGGGCCAATTCTAGGTGAAGTTCTGGTGTATTTTTTACAGAATGGGGAAGCCTCAGGTGAATGTATCTTATTGCTTATTATAAAATAAGAACTGTAGATAATTTTTATTGTAGTTTGAACTAAAAATACTTATTAAAACCGGAGTTATGATGTTATCCAGTAACTTGCTAACCTATGAATGCCAACATTGCCCAGACTAAAAAAAGGGTTAGGGTTGTCACCTTGTCGTAATTTTACCTGACTGCGTAAATAAAGGAGGGTTATTTATTTAAGGTAAGGTAAATTATATTTCTATTAAGCCGTTGTACTTTTAGCATTAGCTGTATGTCATGTCATGTCATGTCCATAAAACAAAAAAACATAGAATATTCAATTATGTCAATTTTTATTTAGATTATTCTAACGTAAAGTAAAAAAATAACCGCCAAACTATTAGTATCGAATATTAAGCATACATTTTTCATTTTGATAATGCTATTGGTAAAGATGGTTTACTCAACCAAAAGTGACAACCCTGACAATTTCAAACTGCTTGATTCGGCTTGTATGGAGAAAAACAAAATACCTATGTAACATTGCCCACCCATATTGCACACGTGTTTGTACAGTTAAGACCAAGATATTAAGTAGAACGCCATTATTACCCCAGATTTTATACTGATCCTTATCTTAACGTTGTAGGGGCTATAGTTACGAAAATAATCGATTTGGGCAATGTTTGCAAAAGTTTAGATAACTTTATCCGAGGTGAAAATTGATAAAAAAAATGGTTAAATGTAGATTTAAAAATTGTTTCTCATAATAAACGCATGCAAGATTATTTAAATGATGTGACATAATTTTAGATTTCATAATTATTATTTTTCAATTTGACATGTTTTTAATTTTATTATTTCATTGCACCAAATTGTTTATTTCCGTACGACTGTTTCTATGGCTAATTTTGTAATTTATTCATAAAATGCATGTTAGTTTTTCTCTAAGTGTGTAAAATTTGTACATCCATACTTATGGGTAAAACATAGAGGTCAAAACAAATTATATTCAACACCAATAACTATATTTATACCTATGTTTGACAAATAAAATTTCTGATTTCTGATTTCTGCATATGAATACGATGGATGCGTTAGACAAAAAAAACTTTATCCCGTCATAGAAAAAATGAGATCAATTCGGGTTTTTACGAAAAAAGCGGGCAAAGTTGGCATGTTTCACGGGACACTATTTTTTTTATTTTTGGAGCGAATATTTACAAAACTGCTGATTTTATCAAAAAATAATGTTAAAAGACCCCTATTATTTTTACAAGACCTATTCAACGACACCCCACACACCAGTGTTGAAAAGAAAAAAAATCACCCCCACTTTAGGTGTTCGAGAGGTACCTACCCGAAAAAAAAAATAATAATTTTATTTTACCGTTCTGTCGGCGTACCAAATTTCAGCTTTCTAGTAGGTACTAATGGTCACGGAGCTAAGCCCGCGGACGGACGGACGGACGGACGGACGGACAGACGGACAGACGGACATGGCGAAACTATAAGGGTTCCTAGTTGACTACGGAACCCTAAAAAGAGTAATACCTGGGTATATCGCCGAGACGTGGCGCCCTCGCGCGGCGCATCTTGGCAGCCGGCACGACGCCCACCTGAGGACAGACAGACAGACAGTCAGTGCAGAACCTTCTGAGGCACGGAGACATTCCCGTTAGTGGGTTAGTACTCTCACACAAAGTCCGACGGTTAGTGAGGGCTGATAACCAATCGTGATAAAATGTGTGAGAGCCCCACTTAAATATTTATTTTATTCTGTTTTTACTATATTTTGTTGTTATAGCGGCATAATAGAAATTGGCATCGCAAGTTATCACAGGTCATGAGATTCAGCCTGCTGACAGACAGATAGATAGACAGACTAATGGACAGTGGAGTCTTAGTAATAGGGTCGCGTTTTGTAAAAAAGCAACGGCCGTTTATACCGCAAAAAATTAATTTACTTCGACCCTCTCAAGAGAACTACGAAATTCGGTAGATACTAGAAGTACCTATAGGGATAAATCTGAAAATTACACGTTTATAAGTAAATCATAAAAAAAGTCTTTATTTAAAGTAAGTAATCAATCATCGAGGTTAAGCAACGCTTTAAATATCTACGGACTCACCCACTGAGGGGCGAGTCTGACTCAGACTTATCCGGTTTTATCTGTATTGTACAAACTCAACTACCCCTTTGACTGGTGTTCTGTACTTTTCAATTACGAGCGCAAAGGGAAAGTTACTTATCTCTTCAGATATGGCTAATGGGATCCTTCGCTTCTAATTAAAAGTTTGGATTAAAATTAAGGCTAATTTCCGACTGAAGGAATCAAGTCGCTGAGGACAATTGATAATGAAAATTTGAAACACGCAAGCCCATAGAAAGGGAAACGTCGTTTATTACTAATATAATTTTGATCGGAAAACTAGGCCTAAAAGTCCTTAACTTTGTTCGTGTCCTCCGAAAAGACGCGAGCCTAAATCTGACAATGACCCATTTAATAGGCATCACGTTTTTTTTGAGGATCTCAATCGATTCTATTTTTTTATTGGAATCAAATAATGGACGAATAAATAATAATTTCAGCTGAATGTTTTTTTATCGATTCAGGGGGGGTATTCGACCAATTTTAGAGAGATGAAGAGAGATCTCTCGATTTCATCGCCATCCGTCACTTTTGACGTGTGCCTACTTGACAGGTGGCAAACTTGTGAGGTCTTTAGCTCACAGAGCAGAGTTTAATAATTCGGACTTCCGGTCCGTGACTTAAGATGGCCGCATGCGTTTAGGTTTTGTTGTTCGTTATTTATTCATTTTTGTCGTTCAATGTGTAGTATTGATAGCGTATTGTGCAGTGATCAAACGAATGTGTGAATAGCTAATGAAGAATTCAACTTGAAGCGTACATAGCCCTTCCTGGGTCAAGGCCCGATAGTCCGCGTGGTTTTTTGTAAATCGCTATCACTTTACAAAAAGCACGATTTTATCAACTCACCGTACAACGTGGTATCAATCCTCTATCTAGTCGCCGAGTGCGATTGGCAACGAGACATTGGCAGTAATGGTCGCTTAACTGTGACCGGTTGCCATTTAAAAAAAAATAGAATAGAATAGAATAGAGTTTAATAATTTTTTTTTACTCGATTACGCTAAAAAATTACGCGGACGACGTTACAGGCGTCTTTTAGTGTTTCCACACAATGGCAGAAGCTTCAGTTCCATTGTATTGCAGAACTTCATGTAATGAATGGATAGCCGAGGAGAGAAAACTGCATTTGCGGGGCTTCCCACCATTTTCCCGTTATGGGCCAACTTTTGACACAATATTACAACAGAACAGTAAAGATGATAGAAACGGTTGTACACGGGTGACTAAAACTGCATAATTTTCGTAAAGAACCTCGAATGGTAATCACTATCACTATATCTCTGCGAGGGATTTTACAACCCATGCCATATTGCGGATTTTCAGTGGTAGTACTCAATTATTTTACTGGCAACGACAAATTTTTGGTAACTGACGTTGAAAGTCGGTGAATGTCACTGATGTAAACAAAGAGGAAACGGGACTAAGGATTCCGCAAATTTCGAGCAATTTTATCATAATAAAGCCAAAACTATCGCAGTGATGAAAGTCAAGTTTTTTCAATAGGGTTCAGTATTTAGGGATAAGTTCGCCTTTGTACATGTATTTCTTTTGTTTTAATGTATTTTTGTTTTTGTGTACAATAAAGTGTTTACATACATACATACATACATTTATTCCGCATGAAGAACGAAGGATTGAGCAGCATTCCGGTAAACAATGTTTTGTATTTTGATAATGACGTATCCTTGACTGACGTTTAATAATGCGAATATGACGTATGCACATTATTGCCATATATTAAAGCTGTTTGTAGTGCCACTATCCCTGGGCCGGACCGACGCTTGCTAGGCTATACATCCATACTAGTCCATACTAATATTATAAGTGTGTATGTCTGTCTGTTACCTCTTCACGCTTAAACCGCTGAATCGATCTTGATGAAATTTGGCATGGAGATAGTTTAAGATCTGAGGAAGGTCATAGGATAGTTTTCATCCTGGAAATTATCCCTAAAAAGATTGAAAAGTGAGTAAGTAATTCATGATGACATTGATGACCCTGTAGGAAATGTAATGATTAGACCAAAAGCACAATTGCTCTTACATTTGCTTAGGCGCTTTTAATAATCCCTTTTATTAATTAAGGTGATTAGGTGGATATCTATCGTGTTGTACGAGGTTGCTTCCATACTTCCAAGTTCCACGCAGACGTAGTCGCGGGCAAAAGCTAGTACTATATAACGAATTCGCTTCCTTTTGTATGCTTAGGTATATCTTTAAAACTACGCAACGGATTTGGATGCGATTTAGTAGATAGAGTGATTCAAGAGGAAGGTTTATATGTATAATATAGCATTGCACCCGTGCGAAGCCGGGGAGGGTCGCTAGTTGCAATATATATAAATAACTAGCGACCCGCCCCAGCTTCGCACGGATGCAATGCTGATACCATGTTTGTCTGTTTATCTGTTTATTTGACCGTGCATCACGTGAAAACGACTGAAGGGATTTTGATGAAAACTTCATTAATCTATCGAGAAAATCCCCGGCCACATTATAAGACTATAAACATTTTATCAATAAAAGGGGGGTAGCCACTTGATTGAGTCAAGTTTGCACCTGAATCTTATGGTGCTACATAGAAAGGAGGTGCGAACTTTTTTCAAACATGTGCTAGACTATCGAGTACCCTGATAAACCTACTTACGGACTATCGTATTCACTTTACATCAAGTTCCGCCTTTAGGAGAGAAGAAGAAGAATAGATAGAGTGATTCAAGAGGATGGTTTATATGTATAATACGAGCATTGCACCTGTGCGAAGCAAACCTACACTTACTGCTTATATACTTACTGTACTGTGTGCCCCTCGTTTCCGCGCGGGTTGGTAAATTGGCCCGCAGTTTTCCGCCTCCTTTGCCGCCGAAAGCCGCAGTAATGAGAATTTGTTTACACTAGTTCGTGTGCTACGGGGTTAGACGTACAGTATATATTATAGGCGTTGTGTACGATCACATTAAAGAAAACAGTACTATTGTGTGGTTCTTTACCTCATTATCGTTCGTCGTACAAGAGAAACGTGCTTCATATGGATAATGTGCCAAATTGTTCGTTTATCAACTCTAAGGCCTCTGCCAAGCGTTAAAATTGCTTTCAATAGTTGCTTTATCGCTTTTACCTGACTACCTGAGGTTATCTACCTAACGATCCTATTAATCTACCACGCGATACCGACTGTGTTCTGACTAAAATTCATTGGTTGTTTGTGTAAAATGCGACGCAATTAGACGGGGGGCATAATGACACACCCGCCTGACGCGTGTCTACTGTGTTTACGACTGAGCACGAACGCGCGTTAATTATGTTCTAACAAATCGGGAGGCGGAGCTAACCGCCTTGGTGTGCTATAACGCGGTTATAAGCACGACTCATGAGCCGCCCTATATACATATTTCACTAAGATATCATCAAATCCACTGTTGGACAAAGGCCAAAGTTCTCCACAACGATCGCTCATGGGCCACCCTCATCCAATTGCTGTCCGCAATCCTAACCAGGTCGACGGTCCATCATAATGCAGGCCTGCCCACACTGCGTCTTCCATCCCGCGGTTGCCATTCAAGAACCTTTCTGCCCCAAAGGCCATCGGTTCAACGAGCAATGTGCACCATTATATACGGGTTAATTTAAAAATAAACTCAAAAATTTTAGTAATAATTTTCGTCGACCACGAGCCGTGATATAGTTATGGCGGGCGGCTTCACTTCCGCTGAGTTGCGGATCTTATCTTAATCTTGGTCATAAAACCTAATAAATGCGGTGCACGGCATAGGAGATAGCGGTAGCAAAAGCGTATGCGCCAGCGTGTTGTCAGTTTTTTTTGGTGTGTTTCTGGAGGTCTGTATATATTAAAATCAAACTCGATTCCTTTTTGAAGAAGGACATTTTAGTCAAAATAGTGAAGTAGAAAACGTTCATATTTTATACGCGTGGAATAAAATGATGTTACATGTATTATGTGACGTTTACTGATTTTTTGGATGTTATTTGTTGTTTTGCCAAGCCTAAACGACTTAGACCGATTTCAGCTATATTTCGCTGACGGATAGGCCTGAACACAAATGGATAGGATACATATTAGAAATAAAAGTACGTTTCTAAAAAAATTTGATGTACCTAATCATTATTTTATAAAAGGCTTACATTTACTTTGACGCCTATAGCATACATAATTGTAATAGTTTTAAGTATAATCTTCGGCTTTGTTCTCAGCGGCAGTCATCTCTTGTGAAATGCCTATAGACTAATATTCAATCAAGACTTGTAAAAGTTGCCTACTTACAGAATCAACTAATTTAATTTGAAGGTTGTGGTTTTTTCATCCACGCTGATGAAGTTCACGGGAATGTACTCCTTCTCCTTGCGTCGGTTCCCTCATTGCTGAGGAAAGTGGTAATCTGTTCCTTTCAGGAATGTACTAGTCACACTAATATTATAAAGGCGAAAGTTTGTGAGAGTGTTTGTGTGTATGTTTGTTACTTCATCACGTTTAAACGCCGGACCAATTTTGATAAAATTGGTATAAAGGTAAAATTAGTGTCAGCACACACTGGATTAACACATAGGCTACTTTTTATCTCGAAAAGTGGGATGAGCTGGTAAAAAGCGCGGCGCAGCTCCCAATTAGCACACAGGCTGTATAAGCCCTTACACAGCTGTAATAGGTTGAATAAGGGTTGTATAAGGCTCTTATTCAGCATGTGTGCTACGTGGGCTTGTAAAACATAAAATACCCACGCAATCGCTTGTTACTCGGACCACACGCGTTCGCGGGGGCGGCCTCGACCTTGCGGGCCTACTCCACTGCCCTTCGGGCTATCGACTCGGCCGTGGGGCTTGTTTATCTGTCAGCTACCTTCGTGGTTATGGGTCAATATGCTTCACTATCTTCCGTACACAAAGGGTAACAACAGGACCCTATTACTAAGCCACTGTCCGTCTGTCTATCTGTATCTCATGAACCGTAATAGCTAGACAGTTGAAATTTTCACAGATGATACATTTCTGTTGCCGCTACAACAACACATACTAAAAACAGAATAAAATATTTTTTTAAGTGTTCGGTTGCGTTAACTTTTTGTATCCGGCGCAATGTGATGCATAATAAATGTATCTTCTTCTTCTTCTTCAGGTGCAAACTTAACCCGGCCAGTTAGGATGGAATAAGTGTTTGTACGGAACTCTCGGTGCGCGGTTTTTTTATTCATCTATAGACCTGTCATAGTGGTGGTTATCATGCGATAGATTGATGACAAAGAATCCGCCAATTTTGGACAAGTACGAGTATGTACGTGAGAACGAGAGTGACTGGTTATCATGCGATAGATTGATGATGATGACAAAGAATCCGCCAATTTTGGACAAGTACGAGTATGTACGTGAGAACGAGAGTGACTGGTTATCATGCGATAGATTGATGATGATGACAAAGAATCCGCCAATTTTGGACAAGTACGAGTATGTACGTGAGAACGAGAGTGACTGGTTATCATGCGATAGATTGATGATGATGACAAAGAATCCGCCAATTTTGGACAAGTAGGTACGAGTGTGTACGTGAGATTTATCATTTATTTGTCGCGTGTGGTAAATATTGGTACCTACATTTTACTCCACTTCGGAGAAGTTGAAAAAAGGAATACTATATAATCGGTAGGTACAGGTATTTCGGTTCAAAGATTATTTATTTTTCTCAAAATAATTACAATTCACTTATATGAGATAAATTAACAATAACTTACAACTATATAATAATAATATACTTTATTTCGACCAACATGGATCATTTTGTTAGTAACAATAAAACTTACAAAAACTAGTGTTAGTAATTATTACCTATCTATCTATTTCTAATTACATGAATCATGCAACACTTATTTATATACAGGAAATCTAGCCTGTCCGCAACCATTTTCAGAATGCTGTTGGGGCTGTTCCTCACTCTGCGCACTAGGGACGTAGATCGCTTGCACAGATATATATACACAGTGAGTGAAATGCGTAATTATACAATAATGCGTAAGAAACTAACAATGCAATAATACAATCATAATTGTCGCTTTATACAAAATTACATGGGTATTTTATAGAATCTTACACAATTTTTAACAACAATTTTTATTTCTTAAGGTCCTGTTTAAGCTTGTTAGTTACATGGTTATTCTGACACTCGAACAAAGGTCTTGTAGTAATCAAACGGATGTAGCCCCTCGTTCCCTCGACAAGTCCCTGGCGGGGCTCCAGCTGCGCCTGCTAAATGGGTAATCCGGGGACAGCTGGCCGAATAAGGACACGCCCCGTGTGAAGCGTGTCGCGTCATAATCCGCCTGCACTAACACAACTGTCACAAGCGACTTTTTCTCGTGCGAGATAATTTCCTGTCTTTTTCTGTGCAGCAATGTGAGAGGTTGACGGGTAGCGCTATGTCGCGCGACAAGAGTCGCGAAGCATAGTTGTGCTAGACGGGCTGGTGACGACCAAAACTTACGAAAATTTCTGTCACTAGTCTTAAAAACCTCGTATCTAGTTTGTTGATTGATACCGACATACGAGTTTTGTTTAAAGTAGGTTTACATAGTGAGTTTTGGTTGTCAACAGATAATTATAATAGCCCGGCTGTACCCTCACCATGTTTTATACTATTGTAGGTAGTGAAAAATATAGCAGCCCCTGAACACGACGCCCGGGGTAGGTACCCCGTTTAAAAATTAC
The DNA here is from genome assembly GCA_905147355.2 of Apotomis turbidana. Classification (NCBI taxonomy): domain Eukaryota; kingdom Metazoa; phylum Arthropoda; class Insecta; order Lepidoptera; family Tortricidae; genus Apotomis; species Apotomis turbidana. The sequence continues at coordinate 19,377,730 of LR990299.1, forward strand.
TTTCTAACTTCTCTATTCAGGATGAAAAGAATAGCGCCCATGTACGACATTCTAGTGGAATGCCTATTGCATTGATATAAAATGCTCAAGCCGATTTCATGCGAATAAAAGTGGGTGAATCCTAAAACAAAATTAGAATTCCGCTACGCATACACATCGCTCCAGCCTTACTCCAGTTTATTGGGCGAATCAGTTTGACTACGACATTCATTATATAATATTTGTCGAACATCTGTCAGAGCTATGTCGGAATTTGCTGAATGTTCTGTTCCAGGCCTGTTTGCCTTGAATATTGGAACATGTTAGCACTCCCAATTCGACGCGTTTGTTTGAGTTAGTGGTTCGATGTTAGTGCCATAGATAGGATAGGTTAGACAGTGTGAAATAGGTTAGAAACCTACGTGGTTGGTAGCATAATACTGGCCGGTCACAAACGCCGCCGTCTAAAACTATAGGCGTATGACGATCGTGGCTTTTTTCTGCAGGCACGTTTCGACGTGCTTGACTTTGTTACATAATAAGAGGTCTTAGAACACGTGTGTGGTTTTAAGAAACGAGCCGAAGGCGAGTTTCATAATAGGATAACACGAGTGTTTTAAGATCTAATTATGCTCAGACCTAATTATGTACATTTAGACCTTGTACCTACCATATGTTTTGTAGTATTCTAGCAAATAAAACATTTCTATTATATTCTATTCTATACAGTCGCTACACTACTTTATCTATACCCATATTCATCATCTTTAAATACGGTTATTTATTTATTTATTTTATTAGAAACAAACAGTCTTACATGGTTGTAGGTGATACAGTAAACTTTGCAAATTGAAGACTTACAGTTATATCACGTATATAGAATTGTATAAGAAGGCTAGCTACAGAGTTGGATTACATAGATGTAACCGCTACGCGGTAATAACCTTCAAAATAGAGACTGCATTTTTAGAGTACTTCATCTACTCATAAAATACCTATAGTAGGCGTCAAATCATTCTTGCACCGAAAACACGAAAATTCATAACACAAGCCTACTTGAGCTTACTTTGGAATAAGTTCGACTTGTCTAAAAGTTGTCCGATATGTCTATTGTATAAGAATTAACATCTTGAGATTTAGCCCTTAAACCTAATCAATCATTGAATTGACCTTTTCGCTTGACACTTGATTTTAATTACAAAACAAAGGACGCAAAGAATCCCAATCTGTTGCCAAAACGTACCGTACAAAGCCCCTCTATTTTTAGACATCGCCCTTTAACCCTTAAATGCTACCGCTCAACTCAATCCCTGATTGATTACACTTTCGCGTACTTGACATGTACATGCATGTTTATTATACGCGCTTTAATCTTTTAATAACAAAAACAATACAATAATACTTTATTGCATACTAATAATAGTTTAAAAAAGGGAACAAAACAAATCCATTTTTTAAATAACCGTAGAAAACAAGCGGTCTTATCGCTTAAATTCAATTAAGCTTTGTATGGTGAAATTGATGAGAAATAAGTAAATAACAAATAAGGAATAACCTTCACGCAAGAAAGTCAAAATTCATAACCCTTTTTAGCAACCAAACCTACCTTGCGCTTCTTCACCAATCTGTGTATTTTTAGAGTACAGTAACGAGTGAAATAACGGAACCCATATAAGATACCCGTCCGTCCGATGTCCAGCTACCCGTATAACAAAAAAATTGTATTCGGTCCACCAGTTTAAGCGTGATGAAAGTACAAACATTTCAATTTTACACTCGAATAATATTGAATAGAAAAAGATGTTAAATACAGAGGTATCCTTGTCACTTCTTATCCGTCTTGAAAGTTATTCGCCCATCAGTCAATGCTGTCGGAACTTCACCCAAATTTGCAACGCAAGATGGATGTCTCGTATGGTATCTTGGCTTATAATCTTTAATAATTTTCCATATAACCTAAATTAAAATTTAAAACCCCCGAACTAAGTACTTGTAGAGTCGTCGTAGTAGATAGAGCATAAGTACTTAGTTTATAGTTTTTTTTCTTTGTTTGTCTCTACTTATCTGCTCAATTGTGTTTTATCCCCGAATAAATGCTTTTCTTTCTTCTTTCATAATTATAGAAAATGCTACTAAAACTGAACGTAAATACAAAATTTGGAATTATTAGCTTCCAAATTGGCTGAGATCTAGTTCCTATATGTAAATAAATCAATGGTTTTAAACTGAGATGTGTCAGAATTTGAATGCTTTGACACTGACGTGTGTCAAAATTAGAACGGTCTGACATTGACAAGTGCACCATCGACGATATTTTATTGGGTAGACAAAGATACCTTCAGTCAATAATTTTATTGCGAACTGTTAAATAGTCAATTTATAATAAACATTTTGGAAAAACCATGGTAAAGAATAGATCAGTTTGTAAACACTAATAAAAAAAAATCGTCTTTCAATAATTATTAATTTTAATAGGAATAAATATCACAGTTACAATAAAAAACCACCATATATCTCAAAACTAAAGTCATAGTCCAAGTTATTATGACAAGGTGGTACGTAAATCAATTTCTACTGTCTGTAGGGGTTAATGGCACTCCAAGACAATAACATATAGTTTCCAATATTGAAGTCGTTTGGACGGTGGCCAAGTATGTACTATATGGTAATTGGTGAGCTATTCATGGGTCCAACTGCTGTAAAATTTTAACATTGTAAAAACCGGCCACGTGCAAGTATCAAGTAAAAGATTTTTTTACATTATTATAAAAACGGGATTCGATATGAAAAAGTGTTTATTTAATGACCTCGACGTTTTGACGTGATGTTCACGGTCATGGTCTGTATGGGAGATTAAGTCTCGTTCTGCTATATGTGTGAAAATAGTGTAAGTATAATCAATAAGTACATTTGTATTACTTATAGAGGTGAAAATACATAATACATATTTTATATACATTATTAGCTATTGCCATTCAATCATTGGAATTGAAAACAATAGAAAACCTTAAAAAGTACGGTTTTTGCTGTGACTGTAGCCATGTTGGGACCCGATCATATTTTACAAGATTATACGTCCATGAAGTAGTCACTTTATTGTTACAATGACTGTGAGCCTCTTAATATAATAACAATATTCATAATAGAAAAACATAGAATACATGTCAAAATACACATTCCCAAAACTAAAATAATTGTAACATTGAGTATCAAAATAAAAAAAAAGCAAAAAATATTCTTTGTGGGTGGCTACAGTCTATTGAATTATATTTATTAAGTTGATGGCTGAGATGTAGGATGTTTCAAAGAGCAATCCGTCATAGCGCAGACAAGGGTCTCGGCATACGCCCTCACACCGACTCGTAATTTGAACAAAAAATTACACATATAATACGAGTATAACCTAAATTTAAAATTTAGAAAACCCTCCACTGCCGAGAGTCTTTTAAATCTTTGTCTATGCTACTAAAACTGAACATAACCATGTGGAACTCTTAGCTTCAATATTGGTTGAGATCTTGTGACTAGCTCCGAATATGTTGATATGAATAATGAAAGCTGAATTTCTTGGAGATGATTGCTTTTGGTGCCACCAAATATAGCTAAGAACTATCTCGACTCGACAGACAAGGTTTCCGATTAAAAAACAAGATTTAAATCAATGAGATGCACACATGTTAAACTTATAGCACTCCTCTATTTCGTTGGGAGTTAAACATATTTACTGATACGATGCTTTCTATTAAATGGCTAGGTGCCTAAGTCACTTGACATTGACATACTCGTACAACTATTCCAGAAAAACGGTGTTAGTTGAACGTGAGATTCAGGACAACAAACGTCCGAAAAGACACTAGCTCAGTTTAGACACATTTTACTATGTGTGCGAAGCTTGTTATTACATTTTTTATGCAATGTGTAACGCTCAATGTGGGCTTGCATAGGTACAATATCGTTTCCTTCTTTCATGATTTTCATGATTTCTCGTGTTACGAGTACGCGACGCGACGGTGTGACAGGCGGCCGCACTCGTCGCCGCCATGTTTATTCCGCTTGTGTGCTACGTGTCTACGGGCGTAGAGCGCCGGCTACGCCGTAGCACTTTGTCGGCACTCCAACTGGAATGAGTAATTGTCTTCAAAAATTTGCAATGTTTTCTTTCAAAATTAACGTAAGTATAAGAAAGTTATGCAAAACATTATGTCCATCTAAACCTTCCTTTTTATCATAATCGTGTAAAAACATCCACCTGTCCATCGAATTACTTGTACTAGAATTCGTTAGAAGCCTTACATCTGTATTTGACATATCTGATCGTGAATCTATAATATTCTAATCAGATGATAGATGACGTTATAATCAATTACCATCATCTTATATATACAACATAATGAACCAACACATATTATACCAACACCAAAAATACTGGGAAGACATAGGAACGTGTAGACAAACAAAAGAAATACTTCCGAATAGGAACCACAAACTCACCACCATCTTACTGAGAATCAACAGGATCCAACTACGCAAGATAGTATGATTAATAACGGGACATAATACTCTGAACAAACACCTTTTCAATTTAGGTATAACAGACAGCCCAATATGCAGAGCATGCATGGAGGCAGAAGAAACCACCAAACATATTCTACTAGATTGCAAACAGGTAGAAGAATACAGGATGAAATACCTAGGATCTCCAAGTACCGTACACGAAGCCATAAGCAACATCAAGGCTTTTCTTAGGTTCGTGGAGGAGCTGGGGTGGTTGGAGTAGCGCTACCCCCTTTTCACGTAAAATAGGCACGTTGGATGTCGACTTGCGGAAAATGCCCAGCGCAACTAACTAACTAACTTAATCAATACCCATACGGAACGTGTTTTCTCCTTCTTAATAATTGGGATCGATCTATCATCACGGACAGGACTATTGTAGCCAATAAGCCTGATATCGTGTTGTTAGATCGGTCCAAGCGCCATGCAGTGCTCGTCGACATCACCATCCCGCATGACGAGAACCTTGTGAAGGCCGAGAAGGACAAACTCAGCAAGTTCCTTGACTTGGCTCACGAGGTGACCGCCATGTGGGATGTTGACTCGACGATCATTGTCCCGATAGTCGTTTCAGCGAACGGTCTTATAGCGAAGAGTCTCGACAAACACCTTAAGAGACTCTCGCTAGATGGCTGGATCAAGGGTCAGATACAGAAGGCGGTACTCCTGGACACGGCGCGCATTGTCAGGTGGTTCCTCTCTCTGCAACCCTAACCACCGGTAGCCGGGGCCCTGCCCCGCTGCCGGTGGCACCCTAGGTTAGGTTTTTTTTAGAATGTGTTTTGTAATGTATTTTTTATATATATTTATTGTAAAAAAAAACCTAGCCTAAGTATAAAAACGAATAAAGAAAGCCTAGCCTAAGTATTTGACAACGCGTTTGGCTCGGTTTGTAGACACCTGCCTACTAAGTCGGCGGTCCTGGGTTTGAATCCCGGCCAGGGCAAATATTTGTGTGATGAACTCGAATATTTGTCCTTGGGTCATGGTTGTTCTATGTATTTAAGTGTATATTTATCTACATAATTACGTATATCGTCGTCTAGTATCTACCCATAACGTCTTTATTCTGTGCCATAACACAAGCCTTCTTGAGCTTCATTTGTGACTAGAGGTGGTTGTGGTTTGACAGTTCATTTGCTTGGAAGAGATAGCGTGGTCTGACTCATGGTATAATAAGTTTCTGTCAAAAATGACATTTTAGTGGCAAGCTTTTATAGCCGACTGTACTTTTCTTTGGATATCCACCAAATGCTCACTGAGACGATTCTAAAGAGCCCAAGCTCGGTAGGATTGCTTTTTCTATTATAGAGTTCCTATGGCCACCTTCCGGCTCCATCATCAGATCAGCCCCATGGTAACATATTATTGTATTGTCATCAAAGTTAAGTAAGTATGCAAAATTTCAGCTCAATCGGTTGACGATATCTGCTTCAAAATTGAGTTGCAAGATTTCACCCGAACAAACATACTTAGATACATACATACATACATTGCAAGTTAAATAAAAGCTTGTAAAAAACAACGTAGGTATGGCATTCCGGAATGACAGGCCAGACATGTGACGTCATCACGCTATGATTGGTTGGTTGGTTTCGTCAATCCATTTCTGTGTAGGCAGTAGTACCTAGTATATCATAATACTCCCCGATTTCCTTTGTACCTGTATGAATGTCTTAGAATCAAGAGCGTATAAAATAAATTATTACGACAAAAACATTTATTCCAAGGATATAGGTGTACTCGGATAATTCCGAAAGTCGGGTTATTCCGCAAATTACTGATATCTAGGTAATAAACAAAGACTAGATCGATTTGCGTGTGAGGTCCGATATTTATTTATTTATTTATTATTTATTTATAAAGACGAATAAATGGAATAATAATAATAATCTGTTTATTTCTTACAACATGGGACCCTTCAAACGAAGCGTGAAGAAGCATCTCTCGGGTCAGCATGGCAGTGACAGCTGATAAGGCACCGTTAGTTTCTTGTCAGTTGCCATTGCGACTTGGGCTCCCCTTTTTGCTTACCATCAGGCGAAGAGGAGCCACTATGTTGTGCCGATATATTATTATAAAGAGAAGAAAAGTAGTTTTTATTGGACGTAAAAAATTGTGTAAACATTAAAATTATTTGCTCATCATGAAATGCTGGATTACACATCAAATCTCTGTGATTGGTATGTGTAAGGACTTTTTGTGTAGTCAAAGTCAAAGTCAAAGTTCTTTTATTTGCTAGAATCATGGTACATGAGGTTGACAAATATTACAAAAGAACAACACAATTCACCATAGTAATGGCATGCAAATTTCAAATTCTTACATTAACAGATTATAATACTCATTGATAATCATTAATTTCAATTAACAGATTTTAAATTAAAATAGGAATATAATTTATATGTCAATGTGAAATTTATGAATCACGTGTCAAAATATTCTTTCAAATTATAAAAACATTTTTCTATGAGCCATAATCGAAGTTTATATAAAAATAATTTATAAGGCAATGTTCTTAATTCTAAAGGAAGATTATTGTAAATTTTTTCTGACATTATAAAGCAATTTTTACTGTGCAATGCTGATTTTGTTACAGTGCAGTGTAGTTAACTAATTAGATTATTTGATGCGCAAGTCAGAATTTTTGTAGGTTAGGTGAGGTTAGTTTTGTTGAGCGATTTATTCCTAGCCTGTTTTTCCTGCTATCGTCACCTTTTTTCATAGACAATTGATTTGCGTACAGTTTCAGAGCTTTATAGTAGTGTAAATTTGTATTGGATGATTTGTGAACCAAACCGTGACTTGATTGAGCCTATCTCCCTAAGCCAGGTTAAGCCTACTTTATAAGGTTTAAAACTTAGTTCCGACTTATTTAGTTAATTAGGACTTCTAAATCGTGTTACAGTAAGTATAAATTTCGAGTTAATATTTGTGTTCTAGATTTATTTGATTAGCCCAGGTATTCAGAGAGTACTGAATACTTTTATGTAATACAATATCCTACTTTCTAAAATATTATATTATTTTTAGATGAATTTGTTTTTTATAAGTACAATAAATACCTATTTGTTTAATTGCATTAAATGAATTTTCATCATCAGTTGTCCAATGGCAAAGTTAAGTTTGTCGTCTCAGTACATTAGTTATACCGGTTATACTAGTATTATCAATCAATTACATCGTTTAATTCAGGTATCGAACCTATTAACTAGTAGTCTATAACATTATTAAAACTATTGTGATACATCTTTAATAATTATTTATAAAAATGGTTTAAACTCACGTAAAAATTGTCAGGAACGGTCCGACATGTTTCTAACTCATATTGAGCTCTTCGTCAGGGCCAGCTATCAGTGCTACGTGACTCACTCAAGTAGGCCGTGAGTCGCGTAGCAGTTCCTGAAAATTTTTACGTGAGTTTAAACCGTTTTTAATAATTATTAGTAGTCTATATTTTTGTGAGAGCAATATGCAAAGCTTCCATAGTTTGTAGACACCCTCGGTGCGTGACTCAGTCGACTTTTTCGTTTTTCCATTCTTAGCTTTCGACATCACGACTGTCGGGACAGCTTTTTAATTAAAATTACACACCTTTTCTTTATTAAAAGTTAATTAAAAACTGAGACGAATATAGTCCAGCCAAAGCTAGTGTTGTAGCTACAGGATTGGAACTGTGTTCATGATTTCACGCTGCCACTGCACTGTAATGAGAAAACTTTACTAATAAATCAGGACGCAGAATAGTATACAATGTGAGGACCCCTGTACTATTATACAATTCTTAAATCAGCTAATGTTTACTGAAACATAAAAATATAACACTTTATACCCTCGCGGTTTATACAAATAATTATTATTGAACCAGGTCTATCGCGATATTTTTACCTTCATTGGCTTTTTTTTTTATGTAAACCAAAAATGAGTAGAAGGTCGCTTTCGGTTCGTGACTCAAGATGACCGCATGCCTTTTAGTTTCGTTGTTCGTTATTTATTCATTTTGGTTGTTCAATGTGTAGTATTGATAGCGTATTGTGCAGTGATCTAACAAATGACTGAATGGTTTATGAAGAATTCAACTTGAATCAAGGCTCTTCTTGGGTCAAGGCCCGATTGACCGCGTGTTTTTTTGTAAATTGCTATCACTTTACGAAAAGCACCTCACCGTTATATCGTGATATCAATCCTCAATCTTGTCGCCGTGTGCAATTCGAAACGAGTCATTGACAAAATACCACTTGCTCAGCAAGAAGGTGAAAGCCACAATAAAAAAAAAGAAAATATCGCGATGATTCCATAAGTTTTAACATAAAAATAACCTAAATTAAAAAAAAATTAAACACCACGTAACACCTCATCATTCAATTATTGATATGGAAAATACTACTACAACTGAACATAACTACAAACTTTGGTATTCTTTGTTTCAAATTGACACAAGATATCATTGTCACTTGTTCCAATTAAAGCTGTCTCATTTCCACCAAACATAGCTAAAAATCATCTAGACTGATAAATCTTACGATAAAAAAAAAACCGCACTTTAATTTGGTCCCCCCGTTTAGGAGCTATGATACCATAGATAGACACACAGATACACAAATACACATGTTAAACTTGTAACACCCCTCCTTTTTTGTCGGTGGTTAATAATATATATGTTTTTATATGGTTCAAAAATGACCACACGCAACATAATGAGCACAAGTTTTGAGGACTCTTTGTAGGTGTTTATACACTTGTGTCAAGAGGACTCGCTCTCTCACTTTATGTAATGTAAAAATTGAGCAAGTGCGAGTCCGACTCGCGCATGAAGGGTTGCGTACCATAATCTATAACAAGATTGTTGTATGGGAGCCCCCCTTAAATATTTATTTTATTTTATTTTATTTTTAATATTTGTTGTTATAACGGCAATAGAAATACATCATCTGTGAAAATTTCAACTGTCTAGCTATCACCGTTATTGAGATACAGCCTGGTGACAGACGGACGGACGGACGGACGGACAGCGAAGTCTCAGTAATAGGGTCCCGTTTTTACCCTTTGGGTACGGAACCCTAAAAATTCTTTGTTAGTACGAAGTTTCTATGAAGATATTGGCTTATGGCGTCATAAAGTCAGTAGTCAAAACACGTTTTCGTTTGAGTCTTTGTCCAATTCAAAATAGTGTCTAAAAGTTAGTGGTAGTTTATTTATGATTCTCTGTTATAAGGCTTAACCTCATGCACTAATCTAAACCATCATCAACTAATTCAAAGTCATCATTTCCCTTGCCCTTTTCCCATTTATTAAAGGTCGGCGCTACTTCTTCATTCCCTTTTACTCATCACCTTGTCGTTTACTTCCTTCTTATTCATATCATCTTTCACGCAATTCATCCATATTTGATTTTTATTCCTCTTCTTCTGTATCGGTCCACATTTATGCTTAACGCTTTTCTGGTTACGTTGCTTTCCTCCATGACAGTCGGTTGGCTTGCAATTTTGCCGTAATTGGGGCTACTGTCAGATTTCCTCTTACATACTCATTTCTTATTCTGTCCATTCTTCTAACTAATTCTAAGTTATTCAGAAACAATCAGCTAAGTGCGAGTCGGACTCGCGCACTGAGGGTTCCGTGCAAACACTTCCCATCTTAACTGGCCGGCGGGTTAATGTATGAAAACACTTTATTGAACACAAAAACAAATCACAAAATTTCAAAAATCAATAAACATGTACGAAGGTGAACTTATCCCTATAAGGGATCTCTTCCAGTTAACCTTTGAGCAATCAGCTCATTATGTTTTAAAAAACATCATCTGTGAAAATTTCAACTGTCTATCTATCACGGTTCATGAGATACAGCCTGGTGACAGACGGACAGACAGACAAATGTACGGACACTGGATTCTTAGTAATAGGAACCCGTTATTTACCCTTTGGGTACGGAAACCTAAAAACATTTAATTTATTTTTATTTCAATATATGTGACAGCCTTTACACGTGATCTGACGAAGCCTTGACCGGAATTTGTGTTGTTTATTGACTAGACTCGTCCCTAATTACATTCCCGAAGGGCTCGGGGGCGGATCGCTGGCATATTGTTGTGTAATTTCAAACGTCGTTGATTTGTGTACCAAAAAAGCACTTGGGGGCCTTTGGGACATAATATCTATAGTACCATGGGTAGGTACAATATCTATAGTACCATTAAATAGGCCCGTAGACAATTTTTTTGAGGATGTCAAGCGATTATTTTTTTATTGGACGACGCGGTCGGCACAGTGGTTAAGCGACTGCCTACTGAGCCGGCGGTCCTGGGGTCGAATCCCGGCAAGGGCAAATATTAGTGTGATGAACTCGAATATTTGTGCCTGGCTTATGGATGTTTTTTGTATATAAGTATGTATATTTATGTATATAAGTATGTTTATCATCGTCTAGTGTCCATAACACAAGCCTACTAGAGCTTACTGTGGGACTAGATTGATTTGTGTGAGGTTATCCGATGGTTACCTATCTGAAACACTAAAAACGTTAATCCGAATTTCGTTTCGATAAAAACTATTCTACAAATATCATTTTAACTTTTTTTCATTTGTCCGAAAACTCTATTCGATATTTTACGATTGGGCATTAATTGTTTAGGTTTTTTATTCACTCGACTAATGACACGTTTCCCTAGATCTCATGTGTAATATCAGTTTTCCGATGTAACGTTTCGGTTTATTAATTATTCGACTTTTTTTGTATGACTTTGGTTTCATTCGTCCGATGTAACGATTCGGTTTATTGACTACTCGACTGTTCTCAAGTGGACTGGTGGTTCTGTTGTGGTCACAGTTCTAACCTAACCTAACCCAGCCAGGTCAGTTATGGAGCTTTGCCGACTGCTGCCGCGGCACGCTAGGTTCACTCGCTCGGCTGGCGCGCTGTTGTGGTCGCAGTTCTTATGTAATGCCAAAAATATCACGTAAATGAAAAAATGGGTATTAAATGAAAGACATCCCAATTCAGAGGACAAGTGAATGGGGCGGGAAAAGTTAAAAGGTAAACTAAAAATTTGTTTAAATGTATGCAGTGCCAAAAGTATCATTGGGAAAATGAAAAATGGGCTAAGAAAAAAAAATACGTATGTAACAACTCATAGGGAAAGTGAATGTGACGGGAAAAGTTTTTCGGACAAACGATACTTCTACTAAATGTAAAATGGTGAAAAGAAAAATGTACGAATCCTGTCATCGGACAAACGATAATAATTCGAATAGTATTCGGACAAATGAAATTCGGTCAATGGTTTTTAGTGTTTGAAATATATTTTTTATTTTATTTATTAGGATTAAATGTCTATATGGGACTAATTGCACTTAGACTGCTCTTAAAGTTAGAAATGACCGTCAAAACTCAACATTCCGACGGAGCGCTGAAAAAGCTCCATACCAAAGGCATATAAGCGACGTCATGCGATGCTCGTTATTTTTCCTGATAATGAATGATCCTTCTACAGAGAAACCTGCATTTCAATAAAGTTTATTATTTTAAGTTTATTAAAGTAGATCTTCCACTCCCCATCAGGCAAGCACAAAGCAAACCTATTTTCAAGCGCATGCTACGCAAGCATCTTTCTGAACTCTGTCTGACACTTCTGTTTTAAGATAAATTATTGGTAAGTATAGTGTTTTCACTGGGTACATGAATTTATATATGTATGTAGTATATTATGATTATTTATTTCTGTAAATTTAAGGATGTATATATTAGGTTTTTTTTTACAGCCGTTTATGTGTCCCACTGCGGGGCAAAGGCCTCCCCTACACGGTCACAGTATCAAAATTCTCTACGCAGTAAGGAGTGCAAGACAGCACTAGTACGCAAAAGTGTTTTAGGAATGGCACCTCATATTTATAATAAAATTCCAGCTAGCATAAGGGACTTAAAATTAGAACAATTTAAAAAGAAACTGACATTAGGTACTGTTAATTGAAAAATGTTATTATAATATTCAACAGTTCATAAATGACATAGATCTATAATAAATTATTTGTTTATAACCCAATTACCAATTACCTTGATTTGACATTGTTTTAATTTTATGTGCCGCCAATATTTTAAATGTGTCTTTTTCTTTTATATTATTGTTATTATTATTTTTCAAGCCTGACAATGTTGAATTTTTAAATGTTTTATTTTAATTGTGAATAATTATATTACTCTGCAATGTATAATGGGGTCAAAAACTCACGACATTTGTACGCCTATCGGCAAAGCATAGAGAGACTTTACCATATTGTTAGGTACATCAACATTGTATTTACCTATGTTTGACAAATAAATATATTCTTATTCTTATTCTTCTTATTCTCCCTTCTTTTCTCCATTCGATCCTATTGCCATTGCGGTTCTGCCATTCTTTGAAGAATGCGTCCAGATCGTCCCGCCATCTCCTTTTCGGCCTGCCTCGGTTCCGATATATTTATTTCTAAAATAGTTTTTTTTTATTGTCTCCGAACGATGTAGACCCTGCACCAGCTCAATGTTTCTGTTTAGCCTTATGGCTGACTGGTAGAGAATGCCTTGTGGCATTAAGTCCGCCATTTGTACTAGTTTGATCTGTGCAATAAAGTTTAAACAAATAATTAAATGAATAAAGTTGTATTAATGTAAGACATTTCATGAAAGTAGTAAAAAGATATTGAAGCGATGTCATGCGATGCACGTTGTTTTTCCCGAAGTAATGAATGACCCTTCTACATAGAAACCAGATTGTCAATAAAGTTGTATTATTTTATAGACATTTCATAAAAGTAGTAAAAAAATATTCAAAACACGTATTTAGACAACAGCTCGATACTTGTTTTTTTATTAAACCTAATAATGATACCGCTCCCTACATCGCCATCCCGCGGGAGAAATCGCACGCTCCGGATACTTCTTGATTGCTAGTAAAGCGGATTACTTGGCAACTATATACTAATTAACATTGGTAGGTAGGTTTGTAAGTACCGTAGGTAGTTGCTGCAGGACACTATCGCAAGTGCAGACTTCTGGCCGAAGGGTGTCGTGTTTCGGCGGTCGCGGAGCAATCTGCCATCATTTAATAAAATGCTATCTACATACCACGCGTTTACTACACGAAAGACGTGTAGTAAACGCGTATACAATTACTTTAATTGTAATATTACTTTCACAACTGTGTTTTGTCACAATTTTGTTTAGATATTTTTAATTTTTGAGTTTATTTAGTGGTTTCAATGATACAATTATGTATTTGTAGTCCGGCTTTAATCAATATCATTAAATAATGTTATATTTAGGTATTTGTTCGGTAGCAGCACCAAAACGCATTATGAATTTCAATGATTCCCCCAGTATTTCCAATTCAAACACGATTCGCACTAAACATCAAAGGCACGCTTTCTAGGTCGGTGCAAATGTATATTGGAATCGAATTCACGTTATTAAATTATTTTGCCTTCCTTGCACTGCACTGGTTCTAAGTATTCTTGCATACAACGTTTTACTAGAAAGTTTCGCTTCGTGGTTGGAATAAATATACTATTTATAATAATTATAACTGTTCATAATATACTTAATTTCCAGGTCAAAACCAATTAGAGGATTTTGTTTCTTTTCCCACGCGAACAAAGCTACACACACCTACGTACAGTCGTACATTGTCAATCAATGCATACTAACTTAAAAAAATACACATTTATTTACGATAGCCAAGCTTAGGTATATAAGTGGTCAAGGGTCGATTGCAAAAAAAAATACATGTTAAAAGCTTAGGTAAAAAAATCACGATCGCTTCCTTTGTGTGACGAAAGTTAGTCATACGAAATGTACCATAGGTAAATTTCGTCACACAAAGGAATCAATAAGTTTTGTTTTAATCAAAGCCCTTAACTAACAATTTTTTTTTACAATCGACCCTCAAATGACCTCGATTGCACCTGATGTTAATTGACAATAAGGCTTAAGATGGAGCATGCTTGCCTAAAAAATGCCTATCCACTCTCAACTTAAAGAGATCCAAGTAATAAATTATGTTTTTCTTTCGCTAGGAGTTAAAACTTAAATTTTCATCCAGGCAGCAGTAGGTGAGTATCTATCCCTTACATCGTTAGCTCGGAGCGCCGATTGATTGGACGTAGTTGGCAGCGGGCGGCATGCTAAACGAGTTATTGTGCTATGTGCTAAACGAGATATTGTGCTATGTGCTTAACGAGAATCTCGTTAAGCACATAGCACAATATCTCGTATTATCTGATATTGTGCTATGTGCTAAACGAGTTATTGTGCTACGTGCTAAACGAGATATTTGTGCTGTTACGTGATTGATTGACAACACGTCACAGAATGGCTACTCCGATGTTCGAATTTCGACCGTCGTAGTGCCGTCTCGGTCACTCAAACACTCTATCTACGCAATTCTGATCTGCGAAAAAAGTTCATGTGACAAAAAATAGAACAGTACGTCTAGCATAACTGTGACACGCGACTCTTTGTCGTGCGACATATACTACCTCTCACTTTCCTTTCAATACCGTGCGAGCGAGACAGGTAACGCTGAGTCGTGCGACAAACGAAGTCGCGGCAAGTAATGCTTCTCTGCTGTAACTGTAAAACTTATGGATGGGTAGTGTTTGATTTATCTTTATTTTTCTGTTTAATTGTGTTTCATTGTGTTCCCATCTGTACCTTTACCATGCAAATGTTTTGGTCTTTTATGTATTTGAATAAAAAAAAAGGTTTTGATAGGATATATTTACTACGTTATTATAAGCTCTAAATATAAATTAAATACTCTACACTGAAGATATTTTGCTAAAAGTATGTGAAATTTTGGCTATCTGAAGGCATTGAAAACGGAAACGAAAAAAATTTTTTTTTTACTTTAGTGTTATTTTGTATGTGTTTGTCAACTTTAAGGTTTAGAGGTTACACTAACTTTTGAGAAGACGACAGTAACGTGAAAATACCACTGTGACTTTTATATTGTGCGGGCGAAGTTACCAGTTAATATTATTCATTTATAGCTCCTGGTACTGTGTCATTCCAAGCAATAAATTATTACTGTTGAGCGCCGTCAAATCACTTGTTTTCGGGCAAGTCTAGCCTAAGGTATAATCGATGGGTTTAGGGTTCTCTCGACGATAAAATACATTAATGTCCTTGATACAGGCCCTTAAAGCTGTAAAAAATCTATTAACTTCTAAGTTAACTTAAAAAAATATACGGCCATTTATGCCGCATAAAACGGATATTTCGACACTCTCAGGGGAATCGTTTCATAGGGTATACCTTCCGTTGGCCTAGAACTATGAAAGTACATACCCTTTTATACTACAACTATTGGGAAAAATCTGTAAACTAATACATTTGTAATTAAATCATAAAATATAGTCTTTATTATAACATGTATTTAAGTATGTATTTATCTATATAAGTATGTGTAAATAATTGTGTATCGGCGCGGCGCGTCGTCTAGTACCCATAACACAAGTCTTCTTGAGCTTAATTTGGAACTGGATCGATTTGTGTGAGGTTGTCTGATATTCATTTATTTATTTATTTATATAAAATATTATCTTTTCTTTAAAGCTTTTGCTCTATTGCAGGGCTTTCATAGTTCGTACGGAAACCTCGGTGCGCGTGTTCAATTCGGCCAGTCTAGTGGCTTTTTTTATCGAGGTTTTTTTGATTCATGTAGATATGTAAATAACATCTCCCTTCCCATACTCCCATTGGCACTAATATCATAAGCATGACATTAGTGACAATGGCTAACTACGGAACCACGGACTGCAAAAGGGTCTACTCGTACTTGGCCGGTTTTTGCTTCATAAAACTTATTCCAAATAGTGGGACGAATAAAGCTCAGACACCATTTCGCCGAGTCGACTCAGCGGTGATAAACAAACAAATAAACAAGAGCCCCACCTTTTTACCGCTTCCTTTTATGAAGGGTTTCTTTTGAGGACTTGTCGTGAGCCGGAGCTTGATCGATCTTGTTATCTTTAGAAATGGAATTGCTTGGAATTAACTTGCTTTGTTTGTTTTAAATAGATTCGCTTTAAATCGGTATTAGTTCAACTGACTAAGGCTGTATACAAAAGTGGAGCGGAACATAGCTTTGTAAAAGGGATTAATCGCATTCCTCGCATTTAAATAAATACACTTCCATTAAACTATTGATACCTACATAATAAAAATTGTGGTGTGTACCCATATTAAAAAAAAATTACAATACAAATGTTTCATAAATTTACACTTCTATTGGTATTATTATTAAAAGTATCGTGAGACATTTTTAATAATTATAAATACGAAAGAATTCAGGAACGGCCCCACATGTTTCATACTCATATGGAGCTTTTCATCGGGGATGGTTATCGCTCTCCTGGTCACCATCAGCGCCCGCGCTGATAGCGCGGCGGGAGGAGGCTATTGATTGTATACTATGAAAACGATATTAAATTAACCAGTAAATAGATGTTTTAATTCATTTACTGAATTGATTTTAAAATGAAGAGAGTATGAACAATATTTATTATTAATATTTTCTTCGGTTTCCGCGACTGTCACACATTTAAATAAAACAATTTAAACGGATTATATCGCGTATATTAATTATTTGAGCCTCCCTGACGTTTCAGTACCTTTACAGATACCGTTGTCAAAGGTTGACTGAGAAAAACACAATTTTTCTCTGTCAAAGTTACATTTGTGCAAACTACCCATTTTGTAAATATTAATTTAAAATAAAGGTGTTCATACATGCCAGATGGGCCTAATGTGTAAAGACAGTTACACATGTGCCAGAAGGACATTTATTATTTATTTAAAATATCTACCAGCGGTTCACTAAAGGCTTACTGAGGAGAAAGAACCGCCAAAGAAAACTCCCAGATTGCCTTATTTATTACTATAAAATACTTTTAAACAAAAACTCTACATATACTACTTTTAACACTAATTTGTTTTACACCGTTCGAGGCCCAAGGCATCCAGTCTTGTGTCTTGCTTGATCCTTGATAAGATGTACAACAGGATCCCAAGCCGGTGGTAATGACAAACCATCTTCTCTATTGAAATTGGGATATTTTTTGATTTCAATAGCCTCGCGCAACATTCTGGGAAAATATCGTTTCTCTCTGGCAAGGATTGAAGTGTTATCAAACTTAATTGAATGGTTTGGTTTGTCCATGACATGCTCGCAGACTGCAGACCTGTTGCAACGACGGTGCTTGACATCGGCTACATGCTCCTTAACCCGTGTAGCTATACTACGTTTCGTTTGGCCAATGTATGACAGACCATACTCGCAGTCCAGCTTGTAAACACCAGCACTCTGCAGAGGGATGCTACACTTCACGGGCCTCAGGTATTGAGACATCTTCTTCATCGGCTTGAAATATGTTTTAATGGAAGCCCGTTTCAAGATGTTTCCAATCCTATCCGTGACCCCTTTCACATATGGCATGACCGCAGGTTTACGCTCGACTGTAGGAGTCTTCACACGGGGTTTCTGGTTGAGGCGTGGTATCTTGAGCCCATTGGCCCAAAGCGCACGCTTGACATGCTGTAGTTCATCAGTCAAATGTTGGTCGTCACAGATTCCCTTGGCTCTCTGAAACAAAGATTTACCCACTGTAGCAAGTTGACTAGGATGGTGATGTGATTTGCCATTTAAATACCTATCAGTGTGAGTAGGCTTTCTATAAACAGTATGACCTACTGTATTATCAGACCTTCTCAACACACTGACATCTAAGAAGGCTAGTGAATTGCCATTTTCTAACTCCATTGTAAACTTTATTTTCTCATGAATGGTGCAAGTGGATGGTGTGGCTATGGGGTCTCCAGTATCTCCTGTTGTCGCCGATATCTTCATGGAGGACTTCGAGGGGAAAGCACTCTCATCGTCACCTGTTAAGCCGAGGATCTTTAAAAGATACGTAGATGATACCTTTACTATTTTACCTAAATCTAGTGTTTCAGTTTTCCTAGACCATTTAAACTCCATTCATGAGAAAATAAAGTTTACAATGGAGTTAGAAAATGGCAATTCACTAGCCTTCTTAGATGTCAGTGTGTTGAGAAGGTCTGATAATACAGTAGGTCATACTGTTTATAGAAAGCCTACTCACACTGATAGGTATTTAAATGGCAAATCACATCACCATCCTAGTCAACTTGCTACAGTGGGTAAATCTTTGTTTCAGAGAGCCAAGGGAATCTGTGACGACCAACATTTGACTGATGAACTACAGCATGTCAAGCGTGCGCTTTGGGCCAATGGGCTCAAGATACCACGCCTCAACCAGAAACCCCGTGTGAAGACTCCTACAGTCGAGCGTAAACCTGCGGTCCTGCCATATGTGAAAGGGGTCACGGATAGGATTGGAAACATCTTGAAACGGGCTTCCATTAAAACATATTTCAAGCCGATGAAGAAGATGTCTCAATACCTGAGGCCCGTGAAGTGTAGCATCCCTCTGCAGAGTGCTGGTGTTTACAAGCTGGACTGCGAGTGTGGTCTGTCATACATTGGCCAAACGAAACGTAGTATAGCTACACGGGTTAAGGAGCATGTAGCCGATGTCAAGCACCGTCGTTGCAACAGGTCTGCAGTCTGCGAGCATGTCATGGACAAACCAAACCATTCAATTAAGTTTGATAACACTTCAATCCTTGCCAGAGAGAAACGATATTTTCCCAGAATGTTGCGCGAGGCTATTGAAATCAAAAAATATCCCAATTTCAATAGAGAAGATGGTTTGTCATTACCACCGGCTTGGGATCCTGTTGTACATCTTATCAAGGATCAAGCAAGACACAAGACTGGATGCCTTGGGCCTCGAACGGTGTAAAACAAATTAGTGTTAAAAGTAGTATATGTAGAGTTTTTGTTTAAAAGTATTTTATAGTAATAAATAAGGCAATCTGGGAGTTTTCTTTGGCGGTTCTTTCTCCTCAGTAAGCCTTTAGTGAACCGCTGGTAGATATTTTAAATAAATAATAAATGCCCTTCTGGCACATGTGTAACTATCTTTACACATTAGGCCCATCTGGCATGTATGAACACCTTTATTTTAAATTAATATTTACAAAATGGGTAGTTTGCACAAATGTAACTTTGACAGAGAAAAATTGTGTTTTTCTCAGTCAACCTTTGACAACGGTATCTGTAAAGGTACTGAAACGTCAGGGAGGCTCAAATAATTAATATACGCGATATAATCCGTTTAAATTGTTTTATTTAAATATTTATTATTGTATAACATTTATTAATACATTTTATGACGTGATTAGGGGGAGTGGGGGTACATTGATACGCGGGGCACATAGATACGGTAGTCATAAAACCTAAACGAATGGTTGTGTACAATTCATTCACGCACACATAGACGTCGCTTTCAAGGCGAATGAGGCGCCGGAGTTTCACCGCGGCTCAGTCGCTCAAACGCATTTGACAAGTACGGACACGTTTTTTAAGACCGCGAGTAAAAAATCGATCATTTTAGGAAGTGACTTATTAGGCAGTATTATAACGTTATTGGAGAGGAATCTACGACATGCAGTAATTAAATACGTTGAATTATTCTATACAATAGCCATTTTATCCTAGATACTTCTAGAATTTTTTCTATCTTAATTTGTATTTAAAAAATTACCTCGGGGCACATAGATACAAACGTCTGTGGGGTAGATTGATACTGTATCAATGTATGTCAATACATAAATAATGTTTATATGTTACTGTTAGTGTTTCAAAACAACTGATTGTTAGCATGTGATCTTAAGTTTATAAGGAAAAGAGGTGTAGGATATATATATTGACTATTTACCTATATATATCAAAGATAAATATAAGTACAAATTAAAGTTACTGATAAAACCTAGTTGATTTGCCATAAACATTCATGAGACTGATTATGCCATAAATAAATGATAATATAAATCGATATAATGCATTTTCTTTCATTTTTAAATAAGATTATATATATTACATAGGAATATATGTGGGAGTATCAAAGTACCCCAGGTGTGTATCAAACCGCCCCGTATACGGGGTAGTTTGATACAAATCCCATTTTTCAGAAAAAAATACATAAAAAAATCAATATGTTGTTTTGCGGATAAATGTACACTTACGTTTAAACTTAGTTAAACACTCGAGCTATCAAAATATTGTTTGTTGAAATTACTCTTTCCCTGCCGTTTTTATCGTCTATGCAAAAAAATCGTATCAAGGTACCCCATCTCCTACATCATAACATCATTTCATCTCAATCACAGCATCATCCAAATTTCCATTCTAGATCATCCCTACAAAACATATCTAACGGTTCCTTTTTCGATAACTTCCCCCCCTGACGTGATAACGTCTTATAAATCGATGAACCCCAGATGCACATTGTCACGTTCCGCCTGAGCTGAGCGTGCAAGCGAGAGAGTGAGACACGATCCTAAGAGCGATATCGGCCTAAGCGTTCAGCTTGTGAGGCATCTATCATATCACTCTTCCACTCCATCGGCCGCCATTCAATTCATAAAAGTAAGCAATTTTTCATCAATGCTTTCTTATGACGTTATCACGTAAAATTATCGTCCGTAAACCGACTTTACAGACAACCAAGTTACAAAACAGATAGGTACAGAAATCAATCTACATACAAACGCGCTCGACCAAACGCACACAGACATTTCTCACGGACACGTCAAGTGGATGGCACTCGCGCTCGCACTGGTCTGAACTGGTCCGAGATATCGTGTCCGTGAGCAATGTCTATGTGTGCGTTTGTATGTAAATTGATTTCTGTACCTATCTGTTTTGTGACCAAGTTTTGTCATTGAAATATTTTGCTACATCGCTTTAGTATCTGTGCTCTGAGTTAGCTCAGCCCGTCTAGCACAACTACGCTTCGCGACTCTTGTCGCGCGACATAGCATCGCCCGTCACTCTCTTACTGTACAGTGAAGAAAGAGATAGGTAATATGGCTCACGAGAGAAAGAGTCGCGTATCACAGTTGTGTCGAACGACGCTCTGTTATAGCCCGATTATCTTTTCCCTCTCCTCCCGCCTTAAGTCAGACAGATTCGGTTCAGTCTATTCACGACGCAGTTCATGCGCCCAGTGCGCCCGCGTCACCCCCCCGAAATTACTCCTGTGGCGCAGAGATAATCCCATTAGCGGGTTATACTCCCACACAAAGTCCCACTACTGGTAGTGAGGGCTAACCAGCCCTGATACAGTTCAAGTCATGTCTTTAAAAAAAAGATAACGTGTAGCGAATGACTTGCACTACATCTGTAACCTTTATTGATTATTACATATCCACAGAAAAGACTTTTCTTTTTGTAGCTGTGTATGCTCCAGTCCTTAGCTTTAATAGTGTTAGGGTGTGTTGGGCTGACTGATAAGAACTATCAACCACTCAGGACGATAACGCCTACCGAGTCGCGTGCTAGCATGACTTGCACTACACCTACAGTGGCCTTGGGTGACTCTTTGTCATATTCATTTATTTATTGAGCAAAATTATCAATACTATTACAAATTCTCTTATTGAGGTGCGGGCTAAAAGTGATCCTAGTGTTTAGTGATTATTTAAATGTAAAGCTTTTGTACTTTGTTGGTGTGTCAAATTAATTTTTCTATGGAGAGGTCATGATTTCAGGAAAAATATTAATATTGTTTTGTATGAGCGCTCGGTGTGCCAACCTGGCACCATCTGTTTTCATAATTTCTTTGGTCCTCGCATCACGTCGAAACGGCTGGACAAATTTTAAGCAATTTTGGCACAGGGATAGCTGGACACCCAAAGATGATTATAGGATAAATTTTATCCGTCTGCGTTAAAGAAAAAAATACGCGAAGTTGCTTGCACCTCCTAGTGCTATTATAAAATTCTAAAACTGTATAGAATCACAGTATTCTATGGAAATCACGATGCAGAATTTGCATGGGCGCGCGGCGCCAGCTGTATGTAGGTACAGTGCCATTGCGGCACATTATACATTGCGTTTCAATGTTTTTTTGTTATTATTATGAAAATGCAGCGTGTATGACAATTTTCCTTAAAATAATTTAAACGGTAACTGCTCTGATGAAAAGACACACTTCCTTAGCTGGGGTCTAATTAGATTTTAATGAAGAGATACTTTATTCCAGGAGTGAATTGCACAAATTTTACGAAATATCGATAATATAATTATACTACTTCGATATTTTAATATTAAGCGAGAGAATTCCCAAAAAAATTACAAGATTAAAGAAATTTAAGCAAAAAATTTGACATCGTTTCACAATTAGGTACAAATGTACCTAATTGTGAAACAGAAGAGCACAATTAGGTACAGATGTACGTAATTGTGAAACGATGTCAAATTTTTCCTCTAAAGATTAAGAGGAAAGATTTTTAGAAGAGCCTAGGTAACGGTTATATTTGGTAATAAATGCTGAGGAAAGGATTTTCTAGATTTTTAGACACTGATTCAACACGAGAATAATCATTCAAGAACAAAATTCATTTTCTGCGTTTCAGCTTACAAAACTGGGATAGAAGTGAAAAAAATATCGTCATGGCCCCTTTCAGGGGCTAATTAAAAAACTTGACATATGTATTTAGTACACCTTCTCTATATTAAGTTGAAATTTTCATCAATTTCGCTACCCAAAGGCTGTCTGAAGGAGATTTTGAGTGATAACAGTAGACAGCAGGCGGTGCTATTTAAAAATTGTATTTGTTTTGTATCCTTTTGTAAACTTATATAAGGGTCCGGTTTTGTATCGTATTGTATTGTGTTATGCTGTGCTGTTGTGCTGTTGTTGTGTTGTGTAGTATTGTATTGTATTTCGATATATATTTAGACTTATATATTTTACTATGTAGAAGATCCTATTCCGCGGAAAAGCATCTTGGCCAATTGGGGCTTAGTTATTTATATTTGATACAGTATTTATTTAAAGAAACGACCGGTGTTTTTATCCGGCGTTTCCTCAGTCGGCTACCGAACACCACGGACTTGCGTAACAGATCGCAGACAAAAACCTAGTAGTTTGGTTATTTTTGTATTAAATTGAATTATGTTGGTATTTAAGATATATATATATATTTATGAGCCTCAGTTGCCTAAAATAAAAGATTTCAATTTTAATTTAACATTGTGTATATACATATGAATAACGATAAATACAAGCAATATACATCAATAGGTACATATTATATCAAAACTCATACATTTATAGCAAGGACAAAGGACTATATACTATATAAGGACTTATTTAACTGGTAGGCCGATATCTAGACAGTAACATGAAATATTCAAACGCCATTTCATACTGACAGAAAACCTCAGGTGAACGTTATGTAATGTATGAAGATATTGAGGATTCCCCGATTTTACGATTTTGTTTCGCTTAGAGCAGTGGTGCCGAACCTGGGATAAAATTACCCCAGATTCGGCACTTTACCCCCGTGGGGGTAAATTGCTTATTCTGTGGGGGTAAATCGCCTATTCTGTGGGGGTAAATCGCCTATTCTGTGGGGGGTAAATCGCCTATTTTGTGGGGGTAATAAAGAACCGAATAATTACAATACAATGCAAGTACTCTTTATTGCATACTTCATAAAACATACAGGAGAAACACAATGCAAGAAATTACAATTAGAGGTAAACAACTGGCGATCTTATCGCTAAAGAGCGATCTCTTCCAGGCAACCTTTGGGTAGTGGAGAACTTCAATAAATATTTTGTTATTAGGCGGTGCAAAATAAATAATATAAACACAAAAACATTTAAATACATAAATATACTAAACCAATTCGATGCTCTTTCAAGTGAGCTTCGAAAAAAACAAGAGATTTATAATTAAAACCTAATCTAGCTTTTTCAACTTTGGTTACATCAAAAACAAAGGCTTAAAAGTCTTAAAGCTGGCTAAATGAAGAGCACGACTTAAGATGCGCATTAAGTGAAATTAAACCTAAAAAATCGTGAATGCAAAACAATACCAATTATTATCACTACCTATTTTCAATTAATACATTTTTATATAAGTACCTACTCATAGGTAGAAAAAACGATGAATTTTGCAGACTAGTGTGCAATATGGAATTATAAACATATTCGTTTGAATTCATTTTATTGATAAAATTTTATGGTCAGGGTAAAATCAGTTTACCTAATAGGTCATAGGGGTAACAATATTAAAAAGGTTGGGAACCACTGGCTTGGAGCAACGAGAATAGGAAATACATTTATCCAACCAATGTCAGAGAAAGGGTGCACTCAATGGTATTTAGACGCTATTGACTGAGCAAAGGCGAGGCTGTGTCAATTCATTATTGTGTTTAATACCCACTGATCGGATAAATTGCGCACCGATTCGAAACCAATGTCGAGTGATATTCGATTTCTACGACGTGAGTAAACACGTTTCGTGTGGGACACCCTCTAATCGCATAACAACTATTGTCATAATATCGATTGTCATAACACTTTACGCATAAAGTTGCTGCCCATAATTTTCTTTTGGCATAAATTGTACGATATCATAATGGTTTGCTGTCATATTTTCACTAGGTCATAATTGTTTCAGCCATAATGTCGTATGTCCTACATACATTTAATCATAATATTGATAATATAATTATTTTTAGTAATAATTTCAAATGTCATATACTTATCTTATCAAGTCATAGATCCGACTTGGCTTAGGTTAGGTACGACAACCAGAGAAGCGAGGAGGAGTGTTAGGTTGAACTGCGACCCTAACTGGTTTAATTGGCTACTAAGAAAAACGTATAGGCTTATGCGTTTCGCAATGTACCTATACGTTTATAAAGTATGGTTACATTGTTTAATGAGTAACTAATTTATGACCATTACAAAGTATGCATAAATCATTTTATGCGCATCAAGTTTATGCCCATTACACAGTATGTTCTTAAAAATTATAATTAGAAACGTTATGCGCATAAATGTGTAACTATTTATAGTTATGCGTATGATGAGTATGACGAATCCAAAGTATGCATAAATCATTTTATGCGCATCAAGTTTATGCCCATTACACAGTATGTTCTTAAAAATTATAATTAGAAACGTTATGCGCATAAATGTGTAACTATTTATAGTTATGCGTATGATGAGTATGACGAATCCACGTATGCCTATCAAAAGTATGACTTTAAACTTTATGCAACCCGACCCCTACCCGTTTCGTGTATGTACATAGAGGTACAACAGGGTGTTTTTCAACTAACGCCATATTAGGGATTTTAAGTGATAGGTTCTAATTTATTTTACTGGCAAAGACAATTTCTTGGTAATTGAGGTGGAAATTCGGTGAATATCACTGATGTAAACAAAGAGGAAACACGACTTAATAACCCTACTCCGCAAATTTCTAGTACTTTTTGCATTAATAAAGACAAAACTATCGACAGTGATGAGTCAAGGTTAGTTCTATTGGGTATTTATTTCGCGAGCAGAACGAAGTATTGAGCAGCATTCCGGTACCTAAACAATGTTTTGAATTTGGTTAGTGACAAATCCTTGACAAATCGCTACTGACGTTTAATAATGCAATTTTTTTTTTTATTCTAAATAGCCATGCATTTAACCATGCATATATATGACCTATGCATATTATTGCCATATGAAAGCTGTTTGTAGCGCCGACACTTGTTAGGCTATATTTGAATAGGGTCAATATTGTTTAATGTTCTACCTATACCGATATAACGGTATTACTGAAAACTTGGTCTTTCTGCAATTTTAGAGGGCAGTTATCTTTAGACTGGAGTCAATTGGCTTTAATAATGATTTTAAGTAAACATGTACTATGTTAGTCAAAGAGAAACTAATTTTTGAAAAGTACGCGTCCACCTATATGACTGTGTTTTACACTTGACTATGCTATGTAGGGGTAGCATAACAAAAAATAGTGAAAGGCTCTTTTGTAAACTTTGCTATAACAATATTTCCAGGCAAATAATGAAACGTTACACATTTTAAACATACACTATACCTACATGTTTTGCATTTTATAATTATATTATCATTCCATGTAGTAAACATTTGTAAACAAAGAGGAAATAGGACTAAATATTCCGCAAATCAAGTATTTTTTGCATAATAAATTTAAAACTATCCACAGTGATGAAAAGTAGTTTTTTTTTTATTGGATTACGTATTTATTTCACAAGAACAACGAATGAATGAGCAAATTGTAGCGCTACTATCCCTGGACCGGACCGACGCTTGTTAGACTACAAAAGACTCACATTGTGCTTTCGCTGCGCTGCGGTTGGATTGCGTCGACCCATCTAGTAAGGGCCACGCGAAAAGTAAACCATGAATCTCGGGACCTTAGGACCATCAGGGGCCCTGTGGCTCGCCAGTCAAAAGTTTCAGTTAACTTGACCGTACTCGCTATTGACAGCGTTTTTTTGTATGGAGAATAGTTCAGCGCCCCTAGCGTACCTACTTTGTAGAACAGCCATTCTCCATACGAATCCTTTAACGCAGACGCTAGCGAGTACGGTCACTGTAAACTCATGGTAAGTGTACAGACCCCTGCTGAAAGTTTGCACAAAAGATTCGTTTCCACAAATAAATCAAAATATATAAACACAGGTAACTATTTTTGAAATTGGCAAGGTGAGAGAATCCGCGAACATAAGGAAGCAATTAATGGAACTAATTGGGCCATCAAAATACGTAATAGTTATTGTTTAAATACTGTTGTCATATGTTGTGTTGCTTGTCTCTACTTGTTGCGGTTCCTAAGATGCAGCCATGTGGCAGACGGACGGGCGATCAATTAAATCTATACTACTACTTATTTACTTAAGTTCAAAAACAATATTATATGAATAGGTACATAATCAAAACAAAACAACAACTAAATTAAAACCAAAAGATATAAGGTAGTATATCAGCCTTATTTTGGGCGAACTTAATTACGAAGCATCGTTTCTACAATATCCTGTAAAAAACAATCAAATTGAATTGAATTGAATTGATAATCGATTTAAAACATACCGTCCCACCACTACCATCCTCGGCCATCCGCGACACATACCCCGCTACACACTCACACACTCACAACAAAATGGCGTCTTCGAACTCGCACATCATTGGCTAAAAACCACCAATCAAATCACATTCGAATTTCAAAAAATTCCGTTGAAAACCGATATGTTTTTGTTTATATTTTGGAACGCGAGACGTCTGTCCTGGCTTTGAGCTTAAGGGAGACTGGATGCGCGCGCAATATGTTGCCATGACAACGTAGCTACCGTGTTAATAGACAGATATACCTGCGGCCTGGTTTTTTTTAAAAGCTTAGTGGAAATCTGCGTTTACCGATGATTGGAAAAAAACATTTGTTTGAAAACGCACATAGTTATGTAAGTGACACACTTTTTTGGTAGTGTGAGGCAATGGAATTATCGGTAAAACGTGGGCTGATGTGTATGCGGGCTACAGGGACAGTAGGTATTCAGTTATGAATGTAATGGAGGTATGAATAATTCTTTATTACTAAACGAGTCCTACATGGATGTGGAAACATATTCGTCGTCTGTCCTGTGGTCAAAATTACACAGCAGCTTTAATATAGGTACCTAACTTAGGGTGCCGCCGGCAGCGGGGCTGGGCTCAGGCTGCCGGTACGGCTGCAGAGAGAGGAACCTCCTGACGATGCCTGCCTTGTCCAGGAGTACCGCCTCCTGAATCTGACCTTTGATCCATCCATCTAGCGAGAGTTTCTTAAGATGTTTCGAGACTCTTCGCTATATAAGACCGTTCGCCGAAACGACTACCGGGACAATGGTTGTCATTGTTATTATTATTTTATTAGTTTTTAGCTTTATTCACTAACTTAGGCTCAGCATTACTAACATTCTATAGAATTTTATTCTGAATTAAAGAATTATTATTATTACGTAAACCAACAAAGAAAGGGTGGCTTTTCAATACTTACAAATCCTACGATATTCACTGAAGCTTAGGGCTTTATCAATGTTTTCATACGGAATTAGACCTGCTTTTACGTCCTGGTGGGTTTCAAAGATGAATAACCCTGTTTTCGCTCCGCCGCACTGGTACAAAGACTGTTTACAAACGATGACTGAGTACTTCCAGTTCAAAGTTAGTGGTCGTCTCTTTCAGTCTCATATTGTGTTATGGGAAAGTGAGAGGAACAGTACTATTTAAATGTGTAATTTGAACTTGAAGTGGCAATAGGCTTAGTACAATTTATGGATGACCATGTTTTTTTTTATAGTCCTTGCTGTAAGGATCTAAACGCTGCATTCATTTTTCTTTACTATGTTATATTTTTTTTAATTGCCAATTTGACAGTTCTCAATAATAGTGGCTGAATGGATCGTTGCCCTCGAAACTAAATAAAAAAACTAGTCGATGGTTGACACTTGTCAATATCAAAATTTCAACGATTTGACACTGTGGACTTCCGGTTCGTGACGCAAGATGGCCGCATGCGTTTAAGTTTTGTCGTTCGTTATTTATTAATTTTTGTTATTCAATGTGTAGTATTGATAGCGTATTGTGCAGTGATCTAACGTATGAGTGAATAGCTAATGAAGAATTCAACTTGAAGCGTTCATAGCCCTTCCTGGGTCAAGGCCCGATAGTCCGCGTGGTTTTTTGTAAATCGCTATCACTTTACATAAAGCAAAACCTCACCGAACAACGGCATGCTTTGAGCAAACTCGAAATTGGCGAAATCATCAATAATTTTGATGGAAGCCATATTTTAAAATTAGAATTAGATTTGACACTGACATGTGTCAGAATTTCAACGGTTTGACATTGACAAGTGCCAACCATCAACATTTTTTTTTTGAATTACGCCACGTCTGCCGTATGAATCCAGAAAGATTGGCCAGCATAGCGACCAAGTGGGTGCCCCAAAATGGGGGACATAGTCGGGGCCGGCCCAGGCGGAGATGGGTAAGTAATATAAGATATAAGAACTTATGCTATAATATTCATATTATATACGCTCATATTGTATAAGCTTGTTTTGTATACCGTTCAAGGTGTATAACGAACGTTGGATATAACATCAAAATATCTATTTTTGTTAAGTATAACGTTATTTAAGTATAATATCATTGTAAATAACGATCATAACGTATAACGTTCATAATATCTCAGACTTATAATGTATATTACTCAATACATCTAACACCAAAATGCATAATGCTCGTATAGAATAACCGTCTGCACATCAATTGTATACATACTTATGCTATAGTTCGCTGTAAAATTTTAATATAATTATGTACCTCCATGCAAGCAAGCATTTTAACGCTCCGCTCGCTTCGCTCACTCCGCTATCCATGGTCATAAAACAAACCTACAGTTTTCGGTTTTTGACCCGTATTCCATTTTGTCGCAGTTCTTCCAAACGGTATACTCGTATTCGCCAGAATTTCATCTGCCATTATCATTGTGTACCCAAAAGCGCGCCCTCCTGGTTTCGACGAATCGCGTAAGGTGTGGTGTCTACTCAACCGCATCAGAACAGACGTTGGAAATTGCGCCCACCACTGGTTTAAATGGGGATGGACTGAGTCCCCCGAGTGCGAGTGTGGGCACCCGAACCAGACGATCAAGCACATCGTATTCGACTGTCCTACCACCAAATTCACAGGAGGAATAGAAGACATCAAAAACCTCACTGAAATTGCCAGAGATTACTTGGAGAAGGCTATCTTCAACCTTTAAATTTAATTTAATTAATTGTACCTACCTATATCCAGTGACTGAAATGCCATACGATAAATAAATAATTGTGTACATACTTATGCAATAGTTCGCTGTTAAATTTTAATATACCTCCATGCAAGGAAGCATTTTGACGCTCCGACGACGCTATCCATCCAACCTAACCTAACCTACAGTTTTCGGTTTTTGACCCATATTCTATTTTATCACAGTTCTTCCAAACGGTTATACTCTTACTTGCCAGAATTTCATCAGCCATTATCAATTGTGAACATACGTATGTCGTATGCAATAGTTCGCTGTTAAATTTGAATGTAGGTACCTCCATGCAAGCAAGCATTTTGACGCTCCGCTCGCTTTGCTCGCTCCGCTATCCATGGTCATAAAACAAACCTAACCTAACCTACAGTTTTCGGTTTTTGACCCATGTTCCATTTTAGGGGCATAGGGGTAGCAGTTGTAACCTATTTAGTATATCATACGCTATTATGTTTTCTAATCATTATACTAAAAGAAAGTATATACTATGATCGATATAGGTTATGTATGTTATATCAACTGAATTTAGAGTATTTGAGTGTTATATAAAAAAATATTCTACAACATGAGTATTATGCTAATTGACCGTTATTCCTAATAAAAATATTGATTTTGATGTTATAGCAAAAGTTCATTATATCTTGTGAACGTTATTAATATGAAATTATATATTATGTAGTTATATCTCATGGGACGCACCCGGCGGAGATGGCGGGATGACATAGACGCATTCCTCAGCAACTGGTCGAAGGAAGCGTCAGACAGGGACCTGTGGAAATCAAAGCTACGCCCAGCTACGAAGGCAAAGATCCGTTCAGCCACTATTATTGAGAAGTGTCAAATTGTCAATAAAAAAAAAACATTTAGGAAAAACCATGGTAAAGGATAATGAATGACCTGCAGTTTGTAGAACTTTACAGCAAGGACAATAAAAAAATATATAATTTCATGGTCATCCGAAATTCGTAGCAAGCATGAAATTATCTTTTGTGCTGATTCAATTACTTATCTTTAATAAATTAGCTACACCTATTTGTCTTCAATATAGCTTAAAGGGGAGCCCTTTGACTCCTGTAACAAGCCACGATTCCATTGGGCACAGTGACCACGTGCCCAGGGCCCCCAGTCTCACGAGGGCCCCCAATCTCACGTGGGGTCAACGACTCCCGAAAAAACATACTTAGATGACGTTTTTTGAGGCCCCTAATTATGAAGCGCGAGGCCCTGGCAGGCTTTCAGACATATTGCCAATAAACGTATTGTGTTGAATTTCGATAGTTATAAATTGATAACTCATAAGACGGCTTAGAGTCACGCAACGTGCAATGAAAAGGGTTGTGCTCGGAGCTTCTTTGTATGATATAATCAGAAACGAGGATATCCGAAGAACCAAGGTAACCGACATAGCTGACAGGAGAATGTATAGCCGTTGGGGCAGCAAAATCCTGGGGTGGCCACCACGTATAGGAAAGCAACGTGGGACCCCGAATAGGTGGACAGATGACCACGTTAGGGTCGCAGGGAGTCGATGGAAGCGGTCTTCACGAGATCACACCTTGTGACGAGCTAGGCGAGGCCTATGTTCAGCAGTGGAAGTCTGTGGCTGATAGATAGATAGAAATTGATAACTGAATGATTTAACAGACCCAGTGACATTCCTCATTCACCTAAATTATTTGATACCTATATTAAATATAGGTGTCAAATTGCTCAAAGGTGTTCATATAAATGGCTAGCTGCGCCGCGCGGTGTTACCCGCTCATCCCACGGGAACACTACATTTTTTCGGAATAAAAAGCCTATGTGTTAATCCAGGTTGTCAGCTATCTTCATACTAAAATTTAACAACATTGGTCCAGCCGTTTGAGCGTGAAGAAGTAACAAACATACACATAAACACACTCACAAACTTTCCCTTTATAATATTAGTGTTGTGATCGTCTATTAACTTTAATTCGGCTATAGTCATCCAGTATGAACACCGATAAGTTTCGTCGCGCGACCTACTTACAGAAATAAACCACATCGATCCAAACTAAAACGTCATATACACGCTTATACCCCCAAAACTTTACGTACTTTTCGTATTGTAAACGTAATACATCCTTTTAGCACTTGATATCAAAAATATTATTGTAAATCCAACCTTGATTGTACAGGATAGGAGGAGTTTTTGAAATAAGGGAAAAATGGGAAATATGTTACATTGATGTCGCGAGTTTAAGTGCGATTTTGAGGGTAATACCTAAGGGTTACCTAGTACCTAAGGATATTCAGTAAGTAACTATATAATGCAAAGTTAACGTCCCACAATCGGGGTTTATTATACCTAAACCTGGGTGTACGGCCCCGAACACAGCCCTCATTTAGTGCTCGTAGCCTGAGGTGGTGCAACCCTATTGTTGACATAAGTATAGATAAAGCTGAGGTGAGAGGTGACGTGAAAGGGATAGCGCAACGGATAGTTGATTGATACAACGTTATTGTTAGAATACCTACCTTTTAATACTAAACTAATGCAAAGAGAGAAAGAGCTACATGTATGCATCGATAGCTTATTATCTATTCTTATAAATACCAAATATTATTTATTCATATTACCTTCCAACATTTAGTAAAATTTTTGAAAAGTTAATTTTGTCTCAATTATTAAGACACTTTAATTTGAACAATTTAATGCATAACAAGCAATTTGGTTTTACGCGGGGTCGCTCGACATCCGACGCTGGAGTCGAGCTAGTAAAATGTATTTTCGATGCCTGGGAGGAATCACGAGATGCTTTAGGTATCTTCTGTGATTTATCTAAGGCCTTCGACTGCGTTAATCATGAGACTCTGATCAGGAAACTACACCACTATGGAGTTAGAGGATCGGCACTGAAATTGTTAGAATCTTATTTAAATGGTAGAATACAGAGGGTTGACGTGAATGGAAAGCGATCACCGGGGTCATTAGTCTCTATGGGTGTGCCGCAAGGATCAATATTGGGACTCTTCTTGTTCCTTATCTACATTAACGACTTGCCACAGCTCATAAAGACCCACCATGATATAGTTTTGTTTGCGGATGATACTTCACTTATTTTCAAAGTCGCACGAAACCAACAATCTTATAATGACGTAAACAATGCTATATGTAAAATAGTGAATTGGTTTAATGTAAATAATTTATTGTTAAATGAGAAAAAGACTAAATGTGTTAAGTTTGTCACTAGTAACGTTATACACGAGCAACCAAGTGTTATTGTTAAAGATTAGATTCTAAGCTCCAATGGGGTCCCCATATTGCTAATCTCTCGAATAGACTGAGTTCTGCAGCTTTTGCAGTTAGTAAGATTCGTCAATTAACAGACGTGAAAACAGCTCGATTAGTATATTTTAGTTATTTCCATAGCATTATGTCGTATTGCATATTACTTTGGGGCAGTGCGTCAGATATTAATATAATTTTTGTTCTCCAGAAACGGGCTATCCGTGCGATATATAAAATGCACCATAGAGACTCGCTTAGAGATAAGTTTAAGGAAATTAATATAATGACAGTGCATTGTCAATACATTTATGAGAATCTTATGTATGTACATAAGAACATTGCCAATTTTAAGAAGAACTGTGATATACATAATATTAATACTAGAAATAAGCACAAGCTCGCAGTGCCTGCCACTAGGCTCCATAAAATAAGAAAATCATTCATGGGTAACTGTGTAAGATTTTATAATAAACTTCCTAGAAGCGTAACTGACTTGTCTGTTGGTAAATTCAAGAACTATGTAAAACGTAAACTTATTTCTAAAGCTTATTATAGCACTCAAGACTACATGAATGATAACGTGTCGTGGGATTAGTGAAAATGTTATGTGTAATTATTGTAACGAGTAGGTACCCATCAGGGTACTGATATTTTAATTTTAAGAATTTTTAATATAATTTTTGACATTTAGAATTTTATTCTAGATATATTCTAGACTCTAGTTTTTTATTTATATATTTTTTTTATGTGTTGACGATCCTTTTTAGGATTTTTCTTTTATTTTTATAATGTTGTTTTTTATGTTTTTTTATTTTATTTTTAGTATAAGTTTATGAATAAATTGCTCTACTCTCTGTAACTGACGATTCGAAAGTGCTTGTAGCTAGGCCTACTTGAATAAAGAATATTTTGACTTTGACTTTGACTTCTTTAATCATTTAATTATAAGTTATTACAAGTTCTTACGCAGCTCTCATCGCATTTACTTTTTTGATGATCCCATGTAACTTAGCTTCTTATTGGTTGGCCATACACAAATTCTTCATGTATCCGAACCGCTCCCTCAGAATTGTGTCACGAGATACGTAACTAGCCCTAGCTCAGACCACGGTCTTTTTGGGCTGTTACCACACACTATGTCATTAAACGCTTGTCTGGACCAGTATTTTTTTGAATTTATGTAAATAGTGAAATTTAAGTTCTTTTATAAGCATGTCTGTTATAAATAATTAAAAAAGAAAATATTATGTTAACAATAGGGCCAGGGTTACCACTATTATTGAGAATTGTCAAATTGACAATTTAACATTGATTTACACCCATGTTAAAGAAATTTAATTTAAGAAAAATTAATGACCAGCAGCTTTTAGATCCTTACAGCAATTACTATATAAAAAAAAATAACTTCATGGTCATCAAAAACTTGTACCCAGCCTATTGTTCCACAACCGCCGCTTAATCTAATAATAACCTGATAAACTCCCGATCAAAGTGCCGACGCTTGACAGATAACCAATGCGGCCAGCCCTGACCACGTGTACGATATACGAGCGAGGTGAAATTGCTCAGCAAACTGATATAAATGGTTTGCCCTAGGGTTGTTTGTGCGCTATCTATCTATAGGGTAGAGAAAATCTAATCGAACAGACCTTTCTATAGTTCAGTCATGTACATTTCATTACTACGTTGTAGGTAACACAAGCAGGTCAAGTGCGAGGAATCGCGCGCTGAGGGTTTCGTACAAACTATGAAAGTACTCAATATAGCAGATAAAATGGATTGACACTTAACTTTGTCGTAAGTGAACTATGATATCGTCCCCATATACACGAATCAGTTCACCAGCTACAAATATATTTGTACCTAATTACAAAAAATATGTATATTGTAATGTAACTACGAATTTGTGGTTTTCAGAATGTTACCTTTACTTGTGCGACATGATGGTTTTATGAGTCTAGGTTAGTGGTAATTACCATTTAGGTTATAAAATCAGTTTGATATTTCCACACGTCCTTAATACGGAACCCTAAAGACTAACTTAATGCCCTTAGTGGTGTAAAAATACTCCCATTTATTTTAACCCCTTTTATTATTGTTGTATAGACAATGTGCCGTGGCATTTTTTTTCTGGAAAATACTACGTCACATTGTCTTTACGGGCAAGTTGCTATATTTACATAATTAAAAGGACATTACATCAAGTTACCTATCATAATAAGAAGAAATAAAAGATAGCACCTTCCTCAGTGTTTACTCAGTATTTGTGCATTGTTTAGGCTCGCTAAATGGTTAAAAAAGTGTATGTACAGCTAGGCGACAAGTAACGACGTACGTAGTATTAAAGTGTACATGTAGTTATGACTTTTCGAAGTAACACGGTAGAATTGACAGTTTTTATCACTCGTCATTGCACCCACGGTCGATTCAGTCACGGAGTGTCGTCGATCCGTCACGGTGAAAAGAAGTTACAGAAGAAATCTTACACCAGTTAGTTTAATATAAACTATCGGCAGCTTGCCGCGTGACAACGTATCTGCAGGGTTAACACATCTCACCGCGACTTCATTTGTCGCGCAATTTAACATCATTTGTCTTGCTGTGGTAATGAAAAGAAAGTGACAGAGTTGCGGAAAACCAGCCCGCGATAACCCTATAACCCTAAGCTCGGGCTGTAGAAACCGGACGCCCACAAGCTATACAGCCAATTTAAAAACACTAGCAGAATGATCATCAGATCACAGAACCAGCTTATTACTCGGCCAAAGAATTAGCATTGCTATTCAGCGGGAAATGTAGCCGGCATTGTGGATACCCTGCCGCAGGGTAGAGATCTCGGCTAGTTTTTGTGTAGAACTTTTTGGTATGAGTTGTGTCTGTACCGAAGCAATAAGTTTTCAAAAATTAATGGTCCTGTATCCGTGAACGTGTTAAAACGATAACCTTGAAGTTGATCCATTGATATACCGAACACTCAGACAAAAGCCACCACAATAAAGTACATCCTGCAAGCCTCACTCGTTACTCACATCTGACTCACAAACACACAAACTTATAAAAACGCGTACAAAGGTTAAGCGAAATAGTAACGATTCAGGAGCAAAAGAGAAACGGTTTAATTTATTGAGTTTACGATAAAAAGTGCGGGTTTTTATCACAAATCCGAAGTAATTGGGTTTTAGTTAAATTTGTCGGTCTGCGGTCACCGCACGCGAGTAAACATGTTTTTTAAAGTGTTTTTGCTGATGGTGAGTGTTTATTTTAATTCAATTGTAGCGTGGACTCATCTATTTTTGTTAGTTGCTGTGCTTCTATGGAAAACAATAGAACTTCCGTAACACACTTGCATTTGTTATTTACACTTCATAGGCGTTTTATTACGTGTTCTATAATTCCTTTTTTGTGGCGTCTTACTATTAAATTACTGAGCCGATGCGGGATCCATTGAAAAACAGTAATTTACGCTAACAGACGTTACTGTTTTAATAAAAAAGAAGTACCCATTTATTACTAATCCTACATATTGTTTGCCCTATGTCAATTTTCGTTTGAAAAACGTTTAAAATTCTATAAATACGAGTGCCTTCCACAATACCGTATATTTTGATGACAGCTCAAATCAAATACCTACTTTATGAAATATCAAAAACGATCTGTTAATATGAAGTTTCTATGAAGATCAGCCTGTGACATCGTAAAAATCAGTACCTAGTCATAGTCAAAGCACGTCTTCTTTTTAGTTTATCTCCAATTAAAAATAGTATAATGCCAAAAGTTAATGGTAGTATATTTAGTTCCATGTATTTTTTATTCATTTATTAATTTATTAAATCATTGCATCCATGGTAAATAGGTCTTAATTAGTTAGATATACAGTTTCTCATGGGCTGATAGGGCGTAGCAACATACAGTATATTAGAACACATAATTCTGTATTAGTATTAGTAAAATTTAAACAAGTAATTACATAATTATTAAATTGGAAAAACACATAAATTATAATACTTGAGATTTTTGTTATATTCAAATAGATTTGTGCATGCATTACGACTTGTTTTTTATATTATTTCCACATCGTCAAAAAATCTTTTAAAGTGTAATAACATTTTTTTATGAGGAAGTGCTTCAACCGTCTATTGAACTGCTTTTCTGTTGTTTCTTGTTTTATTTTCGTCGGTTATTTTATTATAATTTTTTACTGCCACTTCATTTGGACTTGTTTGGTGTAGTTTTAGTCTGGACCTGGTGGTTGATATCAAATTGTACTTATACTTATATTTTTATGAGTGTTTAGTGGTTTCAATGATACCTACAATTTATTTTCACTGTTGTCAAATACAGTATTGAGAATGTCTATTGATTTTTCATGGAATCCATAATTATTATATGTTTTATTTATATAAGTACAATATTTCAATTCCGACGAAGAAATGGGATGAAATTCAGGATTCAGACTTTTCATAGCACGATTGGAAGAGCCGACATTGCCATTTTAATGTAATTCATACTAATATTAGTATGTGTATATTGATTAAATTATCGATTTATGAAATTGGATGAAATAAATTTATTAGTATAAGGATGAATTATTACTTACATTTTAATATTAATGTCGACTCCGTTGCTCCCTAAGGTGCTACCGTGCTATGACCAGACAATGCCTGGAGATTATAAGTCAGAGCCCCACACTTAAAAAAAAAACCATTCATATATGACGGATTTTTAGGTAAAAAAACGAATAAATTGATTTCTAACGTTAGCCTATGATGATAATTATTGAAAGTCAAAATCGAATTTGGAAACTATTACATTTACAGCTTATACAGCCTTTTAGGGTTCCGTAGTCAACTAGGAACCCTTATAGTTTCGCCATGTCCGTCTGTCCGTCTGTCTGTCTGTCTGTCTGTCTGTCTGTCTGTCTGTCTGTCTGTCTGTCTGTCTGTCTGTCTGTCTGTCTGTCCGTCCGTCCGCGGCTTAGCTCCGTGATCATTAGTACTAGAAAGCTGAAAATTGGTATGAGTATGTGTATGTATCACGCCGACAAAACGGTAAAATAAAAACAAAAAAAAAAATATTTTTTCGGGTACCTCCCGTACACCTAAAGTGGGGGTGATTTTTTTATCGTTTCAACACTAGTGTGTGGAGTGTCGTTGAATAGGTCTTTCAAAAATAATAGGGGTCTTTGAAGATTATTTTTAGATAAAGTCAGCAGTTTTGCAAATATTCGCTCCGAAAATAAAAAAATAGTGTCCCCCCCTCTAAGTTTTTAACCACGGGTCAAAAAATTATGGAAAAATTCATAAAAATGAGGCCTTATAAGTACTTTCAAAGAAAACTATATTGAATAAAATCGGTCGAGCCGTTTTTGAGTTATCGCAAAAATTCATAATTTTCTTTAAAATGACGTAAGTGCCGCGCGGTGTCCTTATACTTCGAACGTTACACATACTAGTTAAGTGCCATACTGTATTAAAACATTTTGCTCTGTATGGCGCGTATAATCGATAACTTCCAGAAGGTAATAAGTAATTACAGTTACATTGGCGTTTACGACCTTTTTATAGAGCTTGAAATCTTTCTCGTAATTTAAATATTACTCGTTATTTTTAATTTGAGTTAAGATTAGGTTTGTTTTCCATCAGTTGACTAAATCTGATTTTAAAATGACCGATTCTATGAAGATTCGAATAATAACGAATATTCTGACAAAATGGTGGCAGTCGATAGAGACCTAAAAATGTATAGGTACATTAAGTATATAAGGCTTGGAAACCTCTTCCTTCTTTCATGTTTGATGACAAAACATGGACTTTTGTTTTGTTCAAAGCTTGCATTTTTTAATGTAGATTAGATTTTTACTTTATTACTTATTTATTTCCATACATTTACACACATGACTAAGTTATGCGAAAGTTGAATGGACATTACCAAGGTCTTTCCTCTTTGAGATGCGTAATATGGTTTCATGCAAACATGTTTTTATTATAATTCCTAGTACTAATTAAAATTTAAATTAAATAAAAGAAATTTGTGCTTCTATGAGTAATATTTGAAGTTTAATTATATCTGACTCAATAGGTCCTGTGGACCTATATTGCTGGAGTCACGTATTGACTATTATTTTATTTATCACTATTGGTTACTAAAACGTTAACTGGAAGAAATCCCTAAAAGGCATAACTTCGATTTTATTCATTTTTTTATATATTCATATTTTGTTTACAATAATTCTTTTACACGCATATGATTGTGGAATTATTATTACTATGAGAGTAATCAAAACCATATCTGTAGTTTTTTTCTCAGTAGGTATTTAGTTAAAAATGTATTTTATTTTACTTTCAGGCAATTTTCACCAAAATTTCCAATGCAGCCGTCGTCGCAGAGAAAGATTTTTACAAACATTCGGAGGAATATGAAGACTACGAATACAGTGATGACATTTCAGAAGATGTACCAAGCGACCCTTTATCAATAGAAGACTCATCTGAAGCAAACTCCAAGGAAGATAAATATAGAAAATTGCTTCTAAATAATTATTATACTAGTAACAAAAATGTCCTGAAATTAGATAATAACAAGTCAACCACAATTGTAGATAACTACGATGATGTAACCAGCTACATAATAACAGACAAACCTAAAGACAATCGGCCTTTATCGAGCTATGAAGTTACAGAAATCGTTGATGATATACCAAATAACGTAACTTTCAAACCAATTGTAACAAATTTCACTATCAAACTACCTTTGAACAATGCTTCTGGAGTTAATAACAAGAACAATGAAAATAGCAATAAAGGCGGTATTTTCAATTTCATACAGACTAAAGACAAAACTGAGAATTTACGAAAGAATTCAATAAACATCTTTCATGTTACTGCTGAGTTTGATAACGATAAGGATAAGACACCTATAGTACAGAATATACATATAAATAAACCACCATTCGATATTTTTAAAATTAAGGATCATGTTAATAATTTCAGAGAGGATGTATTAAATTCAGTACACGGCGGTGGTATATATAGTGATCCTAATGACACATATCTACCTAATATACTTGAAGGCGCAAAGAATTTAATATATAAGTTACGAGAGAAAGGAACAGCATTTTTCCATAAGTATTTTAAATGAGTGTATTAATGATTAAATTAAAATAAAATGAAATTTTGTTTTATTTATCACGAACCAAAGAAAGCTCTTGATCAACATACAGTTTTCGAGCATTTCTCAAAAGTTTGTACAAAGTTAAAACGTCAATGAAAGTTCAATATATTTTTCATATTTTGTTACAAATCTTCTTTGTGATTTCCAATACATTGATGTCAGAGAATATTGTATACTTAATGAAAAAAGTATGAGCATAACACAACCTTAATTATCAAACACAGCCATAACATTGATATAAAATTATTATCATTGATTTAAAATAATTGGTAACACAATAGGAAAAATATATTGAACTTTAATTTTAATGACGTCTTAATTTCGTACAAACTTTTTGAGAAATGCTCTTTAACTCTTTGTATCTGGGCGCTATAATGAGTGAAGATAAATATCGGTCAAAATACAATAAGGTAGTATTAATATTATAAAAATAAATAAATAAAAAAATATTTATTGCCACCAAAACAACAAAAATACATGAAGAATTATAATGTAATACAAGTACTACATTGTCGAAGACACTGATAAGTGTACCTA
Organism: Apotomis turbidana; assembly: GCA_905147355.2. Taxonomy (NCBI): domain Eukaryota; kingdom Metazoa; phylum Arthropoda; class Insecta; order Lepidoptera; family Tortricidae; genus Apotomis; species Apotomis turbidana. The sequence continues at coordinate 19,419,024 of LR990299.1, forward strand.
CATTTGTAAACGAATATAAACCTTATTTCAACGTGTTAATCTATGGTAGTACAGTTGCCAGTGTCCTCGTTTGTACCATCTCATATTATTAAAACGATAGTTCGATACTTGATCGTGAGACATCTATTATAATTATAAAAACGGAATTAAACTCACGTAAAAAATATGAAACATGTCGGGCCGTTTCTGACAATTTTTACTTGAGTTTAACCGTTTTTGAGTGTGTACATATTAAAATACCTACGAAACCGAGGAGTACTTGGTTGGCCGCCGCCGCGATTGATTTGCGCTCCTTATGATGAATCGCGAACCGATTCGAAACATTTCGAGCAATATTCGACCATACGACGTGAGTAAACACGTTTCGTTATTATTTTAATAAGGTAATATGTTCCAAATTCATAACAACGCTACGCTACCTAAGTACGTATATCTCTTCTCTGTGACCTCGTTCCACTAACAAAGCCAAATAAATATTAACATACTGAAACGTAGACCTTCCAAGCTCGGCAAAATTAATTTTTGGAAGGCAGTTCCAAAAGGAAAGAGCCAATCTCTTTCCAAAAAAAAAACAACTGTGTGAGATAAAAAAACCCTACTAAAAGATTCTCACAACTAAATAAATGAATACACTCGTTTGTTGAGTATATCGTGACCTAGAAAAAGGATGCCTTTCAATAATATTAATCAGGTGACCTACGTGGAATATTAAAGGAAAAATTTGGTAATTACTACAACTTTATTGTATCACACTAGGCTATGTACAGACTTAACCTATGCCTGCTTTGGCAGGAGACTTATAGAACTGTTTAATTCTAGGACACGCTTATGAAAGTAGCTCAGCCAGTATCACTGGGTGTATAATATGTTCGACTTAGTCTATATATAAGACCTAAATTTTAACAGTGCCAACAACGTTATTTAACTTTAAGTGAAATCCTACTTCCCTACGTTTTTAATATCTAAAAGGAGACTGACACGCACCTTGCTTAGTCCGTACTCAGAACCTGTCCTGATTGATGTCACTTCCCTTGCAGTGTGCTCGGGACCCCAGCTACGGAGGGATTCCGGCTATGCTTCTGTCTCGATCACGCAGAACAGGGCCAGGGCATTGAAGAAACAGGAATTTACAGTGACAGACCCGATGCAGAATTAAATTTGGAAAATGATATGGAAAATGAGGTAAGTTGAGTGGATGTGTGGAGAAATCTAATTTGACCACAATGTCATCTTCTAAATTCTGTGCTTAATTTAAATTTCCAAAAGCAAAAGGTTCATCTCAATTTAATTTTAATTTCTCAAGTTTTTATTTCAAATTTTAAATTCATGTTTTAATTCTTTAATTTAAATTCCCTATCCTCGCTGAAATAGAAGTAAAATCCTGCATTAGAATAGTGCAATCGAAAGACACATTGCTTTATATTTAAGCAGAGAGGTTATGATAATCTGCTTACCGGAGCGACTCCAAAATCTTGGGTTAAACTGCCTCCGCAGAAGATCTCCCACCCGCCATCAATAATGTGGCTAAAACAAGGAACCAGCAGTTAAAAACTGAACGAGGATACAAAGACCAGAAACTAATTATGTGTAAGATCACTACTCACGATTTCTAATCCCGAAATAACACTTCCACAGAAATCTCCATCGGAAATGGCGTCGGTGCACCAGACTCACGACACAGCTGCTCACACCAGGAGTCAGATGAAAATGGCACCACATTTCGGAAATTCGTATCAAAACGGATATGTAGCTTCTACAGACTTCAATGGTTTCTAGTAGTAAATAGGGTTGCCTATTTTGACTGTGAAGACTACCCAATCAAGATCCCTGGTTCACCTTTATTTAATTATATTAATTAAGAAATAACTTATACTGTATTTTAATATTTATGTTTATTTTTCTTATACTTTATTTTAAATTATTATATTTTAAGGATGTGTAAATAATATTATCGAATATATGTTATTTCTGAATTTTACCCTGTCATATGAAATATTTATCTAGCAACCCTGACCTATGACAGCTTTACTCCCGTTGCTAGACTAGAAAAATTATATATTGTGTTGTCCTACTCAAAAAACAATAGAACGTTTAAGGTATGGTTATAATTGTGACAATTACGACCATGAAACTAAATATCAAAAATACACCACGTGACAATACCCCCCCCCATACGAAAAGATTCACTAGGAGTGAATCGCTCGCTGCCCTCAGCGATCTTGCTTTATCAAGAGCTAGAAAAAATCTAAAGGCAAGTCACGTGTGTCTACACTAAACCCAAAACAACCAACACCTAATAGCTACGGCTGGTACGGAGTCGAGGGACGCATTGGACAAAACTGTCTACTAAAAAAATGTAATGTTAATGTTTTTCAAAAAAAAAATCACTACCAAACTATTACAAATGACTACTACCAAAAGACTAAACTGCTATCCTTCGAACCCGCGCCAATGACCCTAAATAACTATGTATACGTAGGTAAATCACCCTACAGTTGAGTAACCCATACTCAAACCTAACATGCCTATTAAAGAAAAAATGCACGGTGCTATACGGTTGTGAACGATGGCGGCGCGGCGAACAATACCCAACATCTACCTACTCGATATGTGGCCGCGCGTCCACCGATCACTAGCCCGGTTTGTGCTATATCAGCACACGAAAAAAAACTTTTAAAGAAAAAAAAATACAAAATAGGACCTACTGTCCTAAAAATCCATCCATCTATGCGAAACCCTTCCTTAACCTTTTCAACACAACAACCTTGTGTTGAAGAGGTTAAAACCAACAGCCAGGACAAATGTTCAGCATACTTATTTTATCTCCGCTAGTCCGGGCGAAACAGTGCCGAAAATGTAGTTGAAACTACTCGGAACACTGGGCTGATTTCCAGCACAACCAAAATCCAGTGAAAAGTGTTGACACTAAGTCTAAACACTACAAAGATTGAGTGTAGCACCACAACGTGTAAGTACTTAACTCGCTCCTAAATCCAAAACCAAGAAAACAAAACGAATGAATCGTTTATAATCAAAACAAATGTAGGCTAATCGATAACGATCGCTTTCCCTCAACTCAAATCAAAATTACCTCATACCCGTCGACTGGGTCTGAGGAAACAAAATCAGAAACAATACTGCACAACAAAACACCCACACATCCACACATGTACGGAAAACACCGATAAAACCCTTGTTGGATGTGCGTACAGTATCAAAAAAAAACTCAATATTTTTTACGTGTTTTCGCACGATTTCTAAATATGCACAACATTAAAGACGGCTCTTGTTACTCATCGAGCTAGGATTGAGCAGCTCCAATTTTTCATAACTGTCATAACCCTTTCATACGTCACCTTTCATAATTAAGTAATGAGTCAGTTTATCCTGCTCACCACGGTCCTTTTAATTTGTGATTAAATATGACTTTGCGATATTTAACACTAATGCTACATCACAACCCTACTTAAGTACGTGTCACCATGCTCTGTTATTTATTGAACAGTGGCGGCGCGACGAGCAATACCTATTGTATACGGGTCGCGCGTCCACTGATCACTAAATCAGCAGCTGTAACCTTACGCTTTTAAGTCTTTAATGTGCCATGAACCTATAGGATGGCCGTCCATCCTTTCCAACTCATAAACTAAAGGAGATAAAACCGCTTTTACCCTACATTTCTCGTATTTAGGCGCAAGCTTTGACATCTTAAAATTCATAGCGTCACTCTGGACGTATGAACGTTTCCAAACAACATCTCCTACTGAAAACTTAGCTGAACGTCTTCTTAAGTTGTAATACTTAGCATTTGTTTCATGTGCTTGTAACAAACGTAACCTAACTTGTTCAAAAATATTTTTCAAGCAACCAAACTCGCCGGCATATTCCTCTCTAGGAATGGTAACCGAATAATCCTGACCAGTATCCTTATAGAACGAGCCGTTTATGACTGGTTCCCTAGCGTGTACTAAAAAGAAAGGAGAAAACCCTGTGGACTCATTGACTGCACTGTTTAAAGCAAAACGAATTTGGTGCAGATTTTCATCCCAAGACCGGTGATTGTCCTCTACGTACGACGCTACGGCCGTCATAACCGTCTTGTTATACCTTTCTACCAGGTTAACCTGCGGCGTATATCGTGGTCCATAAAAAATTTTAGGTACGTTGTAACGCTTCATTAGCTGCTTAAACTCAGATCCCGTGAATTGAACCCCATTATCGGTAATTACGGTTTCCGGTACACCATGTTCCAAAATGACATGTTTCTCAAAATGCTTCGCCACCAACGCACTAGTTGCGCGGCGAAGTGGAAATAGCAGCGTGTACTTTGAAAAGCAACATGTAACAACAAACAAGAACGTATAACCTGCTCTAGAACGCGGAAGTGGACCGACCAAATCAATACTAACCACTTGCATTGGGCGGTGACATACCTTTGGCTTACCCATCAGACCAGGAGTTGCTTTCTGTGAATGTTTATAGGCTGCACAGGTATCGCATGCCTTCACATACTCCACAACGTCCTTGTACATACCAGGCCAAAAGTATGTAAGCGCCAATCGCCGATGAGTTTTAAAAACCCCTAAATGTGCGGCAGTAGGATCGCAATGGTTCTCTTTCAAAACTCTCTTCCGGTCATTCTGTCTCACTACCTCCTTCCAGTCAAATTCTCTTAAAAGGTTATATTTGCTCTTACTAAAACGAAACAGCTTACCATCCCTGACACAATAGTTCGGGAAGTTTGCTGGAAAAACCTTACAACCGTTCAGCGTCTTATCATACCAATCATCGTTCACGTCGTCATCGACCACTACGTCTACGGCTTCAACGGGCATTAACCTGGACAATGCATCTGGCACAACGTTCTCGGTGCCTTTCCTGTGCTCAATATCAAAATTAAATTGAGACAGTCTGCAACCCCAACGTGCTAATCTGCCAGATGGATTTTCCAAGTTCATGAACCAACGCAATGAAGAGTGATCGGTAATCACTTTAAACCGACGTGAACCTAAATATGCCTGAAACTTCTCGACCGAGAAAAGAACTCCCAGCGCTTCTCGTTCTGTGGCACTATAGTTGCGCTCACACTTGTTAAGAGAACGACTAACATACGCTATGGGATGCTCCTGACCATCGATCGTCTGCGATAGCATACCGCCGATCCCATATGAAGAAGCGTCACAATGCACTTTAAACGGCTTGTCAAAATCAGGGACAGCTAAAATTGGTGCTGACACTAACGCATTCTTCAATGTGTTAAAGGCGTTCTCGGCCTCTGCAGACCAAACGAATGATGGTGCGTTCTTTCCCTTCGAAGTCAAGCGATTTAAAGGGGCAGCTATACTCGAAAAATTTCGGATAAAACGGCGATACCATGAGCATGTCCCTAAAAATATCTTCACCTCGCGAGAAGTCGTGGGAATGGGAAAGTTCAAGATGGCGGACACCTTCTCTGGGTCTGTACGCAAGCCAAACTCGTCTACTACGTAACCCAAGTACTTAATAGACTGTCTGAAGAACTTGGACTTTTCAAAATTGACTGTCAAGTTCGCCATCTTCAGCTTTTCCAACACACGATTCAACAGCACTAAATGAGTCTGAAAATCTGATGAACAAATGACTATGTCGTCTATGTAACAGAAGACGAAACCGTTCTCAATGTCGCTGGTTATATTATGGTCTATAAGCCTATCCATGAGCCTCTGCTGTCGGGCAGGTGCTCCCGATAATCCGAACGGCATAACTTGGAATTTATACAACCCGCGACCAGGTACCGTGAAACTGGTCTTCTCCTGCGAGCTCTCATGCAAAGGAATCTGCCAGAAAGAGGAACTTAAGTCGATAGACGTCAGAAACTTCGCTTCCTTTAAACTATCTAAAATCTGCGGAATATACGGTATGGAATACGAATCCCCTTTCGTCACCGCATTTAATTTCCTACAGTCTAAGCAGAATCTCCAATCCCCATTTGCTTTCTGGACTAAAAGTACCGGATTATTCCATGGGCTTTCGCACGGAGTAACGACACCTAGCTCCAACATCCGATCTAATTCCGAACCTAAACTTGCCCTCTTTTCCGGAGAGAGTGGATACTGTTTGGTCTTAATAGGTGGAGCGTCGCCAGTGTCAATGACATGTTCCATTAAAGACGTCCTACCTAAACCCTTTACTTCGAACGAGATATCCTTAAACTTCCCCACTACGGGGTTCGCGAGCTCTTGTTGCGTTGGAGACAAGTGATCGTACGACTGAATTGAATTTACCTGTTCAGAACCGATTCCATTACATAAGTCAAAATATTTGTCTGGTGTCTTAATATATGCAATGTTGTCCAAAATTTCCGGGGCCAAACTAAAATCTTTCCAAAAATCAATCCCCAAAATAACATCCGTAACAATATTGGGTATAACTAAAAACTTTATAACATTTAGAATAGAATAGAATAGAAAAAGCTTTATTCAAGATAACACATCATTACAATTACAATATTACGCACCTAAGTATTAAAGACAGAGTACAAGAGATGTGCATCCGAAATGGTCTCCACTCAGCAATGCTGTTGGCTTTGCTAGGTAGCAATGCCCACGGCGCTGGTTTTCTGTGGAGCCAGAGGGACGGTTTCGCGGGACAGCATACTGAGCGACTTGTATCAAACACGAAAAACACGAAACATTTGTAACATTTTTAAATGTTACCGGAACAAAAATGTACCCTATTGACTGGACTATAAAGCCATTTGCAACATTGCATGAAGTTAAGTCAGTGGCCTTCATCTCGAAACCGAATCTAATAAAATCTTCATGTGAATTATTTCCCAAAATACTAATTGAAGAACCACTGTCCGCTAAACCGTAAACGTCAAAATAATCACACACTCTAAATTTCAAAAATGGTCGAATATCGCTTTTATTTGGTGTAAACAGAACCGTAGCAATCGAATCGTAATTGCAAAATTGTGAAATCGGATCGTTTAATTTATCCCTAAAACTATCACTGCGGTTCTGACCTACTAGTTTTTTGATTTGTGTGAAACGGAACGTTTTTATTTCTGACTCTGTGCGCCTTGACATTTGTCACAATCTTTAATCAAAACACCCTGTGTTCCACAACCGAAACATTTTATTTGAACATTATTCGTGTTACGCTTTCCCTTACAGAATCTAAAATTATGATTTGTTTTACCACAACGATAACAAACAGGAATACTCGAAGTTTCCCGCACATGTGTGGAATTTCCATCAAAACGCTGCCGCTGTTGTGTACTACAAGCTGGCTGACTCGAAAAGCTACTACAATGCGATGAATCTAAGGAATGTTTTGTGCTAACATCAACGGCGTTAACCTGCTTGGACCTGCCTTTGTATGCGAAGTCGTTACTAAGTGTACCTGATTTGGACGGTTCGACAAAAAGTTGCGCGCGGACATTGGCCGCCTCAAGCTTACGACAATTTTCTTTCAATTCCGCAATTGAAGTGATGTTAAATAAAGCCAGCTGTTTTGACAAGCTGGGTCTAATGTTGTGCAACAAAATTTCTAACTTTGATTCCTCAGACAAAGCATTTTTTAATCGAGAAAACATGCAAGACATGATCGCTACATATATGTGGATTGGCTCATCTAAACCCTGAGTTCTGGATCTAATCTCTCCTAGCAACCTGTAATCATAGTCTGGGGTATCGAACTCGTGAAGCAAAATATCTTTCAGCTGTGTCCATGAAGAAACCTGTTCCCGAATACCTCTGAACCAAAACAAAGCATTATCGGTGAACAATTGTGCTGCTGAACAAAACAAAGCCGAATCCGAAACACCATATGCGAGCTTCAACTCATCAACACGCTCGAGGAATGATCTGGGATCGCTATTCCCATTATAACGAAGATTCCATTTCGCGACATTCTGATTGCCGGAACAAACTACCTGAATTTCTCTGTCTGAAACTTGCTGTGCACTAGAACAACTAGAACCCTGAAGGTTCGAATCAATTGGACTATGAGCACCCGATGATTGACCTGCATTCTCTAATTTTTTTAATAAAGATTCTAATTGTGAAGTGAGCGCTGTTTTTATTTCTAATATTTCACTATCATTGTTTGTCTTAATCCTTAATAGCCTGTGATGTAAATGATTTCCTAAAGCTTTAGAACGAACTAAAGAATGCCTATCCTTCGTCTGAATGTACCTATTCACAGTCGCAGACAAATCCTGAAGCTTGGTCTCGATGATGTCAAGTTCGCTGTCACCGGAGAAATCTGTTTCAGAAATTGCCTCTGGAGGGCATTCAGGCAATAACTGTCTAAGCTGCTTCCTCATTCCATCTACAGTACTAGCAGGTGTCTCAGAACGAATAGTCACTTCATAATATAACTCATCTTTTAACAAAGAATGAAATTGTAACCGCTCCATTATTGTAAAAAAAAACAATCTAATAATATGTTGGCTCTGTTAATCACAAAGAAACTTACTGATATTCTGCTATTTCGCAATATAAATTGTTTTCCTGAACAACTTTTGTTAAATATACACTTCAAATTACTTAAATTTCGTTACTGTTTGAATAAAGTAGCAAGTAAAAAAAAAACAAAATTCACAATTTGTCTATACCACAATTTTGTATCCAAATTAATTTTAAATAAAGAAAGTTTCCCTTAATATGCACCAAACAACAAAATTATCATTAAATTTAGCAATGATATTTAATAATGTTCACACTATCTCTGAGTAACAAAGTAACAAGAATTTCAAAGCACAATAGCAAAAAAAACCTCAAATCGAAATTCTAGTGCTTAAATAGACTTTCTTTTAACCTTAAAAATGTGGTAACACTATGAAAGTTGAAAATGTAATATCCTATAATCAAAACTTTCACTCTCATATGAATTTAATATAAAACTTGTGTACACAATATGGAAAATATGTTTCTGAAATAGCAAGAATATGTAATAATTTGTTACTGTTTACTTAATTTAAATTATACCAAACATCCAATTTAAAAGTATAGTGCTCAAAATTTGATTTCCTGTTCAGTAGTTTAGTACTCAAATGTCAGATTAAGTCTCAAATGAACACAGAAAAAACGTGCTAAAGCCGTTATGAAATGATTTCTTTCACGGAAAACGTAAAAATATGCAGAAATATTGTTCAACTATACACAAAAATAGCAATATAATGTGTGGAAAATGTCTTAACACAGTGTAATACCAGGGAAATGCAAACAAATATGGATTTCTTCAAGAATAATACGTAAGTACAAAATGTTTTAACAAAACGATTGTTGGCACTTTTAAATCAACCTGAATATTACTGAAAGGACTGTAAATCACTAAAATATCGTGGGCACCAATTGAAATAATGGCTGCCTGAAATAACTAAAAGAAATAACCACTGGGCACCATTTGAAATATTGGCTGCCTGAAATAACTAAAATAAATTACCACTGGGCGCCATTTGAAACGTAGACCTTCCAAGCTCGGCAAAATTAATTTTTGGAAGGCAGTTCCAAAAGGAAAGAGCCAATCTCTTTCCAAAAAAAAAACAACTGTGTGAGATAAAAAAACCCTACTAAAAGATTCTCACAACTAAATAAATGAATACACTCGTTTGTTGAGTATATCGTGACCTAGAAAAAGGATGCCTTTCAATAATATTAATCAGGTGACCTACGTGGAATATTAAAGGAAAAATTTGGTAATTACTACAACTTTATTGTATCACACTAGGCTATGTACAGACTTAACCTATGCCTGCTTTGGCAGGAGACTTATAGAACTGTTTAATTCTAGGACACGCTTATGAAAGTAGCTCAGCCAGTATCACTGGGTGTATAATATGTTCGACTTAGTCTATATATAAGACCTAAATTTTAACAGTGCCAACAAAGTTATTTAACTTTAAGTGAAATCCTACTTCCCTACGTTTTTAATATCTAAAAGGAGACTGACACGCACCTTGCTTAGTCCGTACTCAGAACCTGTCCTGATTGATGTCACTTCCCTTGCAGTGTGCTCGGGACCCCAGCTACGGAGGGATTCCGGCTATGCTTCTGTCTCGATCACGCAGAACAGGGCCAGGGCATTGAAGAAACAGGAATTTACAGTGACAGACCCGATGCAGAATTAAATTTGGAAAATGATATGGAAAATGAGGTAAGTTGAGTGGATGTGTGGAGAAATCTAATTTGACCACAATGTCATCTTCTAAATTCTGTGCTTAATTTAAATTTCCAAAAGCAAAAGGTTCATCTCAATTTAATTTTAATTTCTCAAGTTTTTATTTCAAATTTTAAATTCATGTTTTAATTCTTTAATTTAAATTCCCTATCCTCGCTGAAATAGAAGTAAAATCCTGCATTAGAATAGTGCAATCGAAAGACACATTGCTTTATATTTAAGCAGAGAGGTTATGATAATCTGCTTACCGGAGCGACTCCAAAATCTTGGGTTAAACTGCCTCCGCAGAAGATCTCCCACCCGCCATCAATAATGTGGCTAAAACAAGGAACCAGCAGTTAAAAACTGAACGAGGATACAAAGACCAGAAACTAATTATGTGTAAGATCACTACTCACGATTTCTAATCCCGAAATAACACTTCCACAGAAATCTCCATCGGAAATGGCGTCGGTGCACCAGACTCACGACACAGCTGCTCACACCAGGAGTCAGATGAAAATGGCACCACATTTCGGAAATTCGTATCAAAACGGATATGTAGCTTCTACAGACTTCAATGGTTTCTAGTAGTAAATAGGGTTGCCTATTTTGACTGTGAAGACTACCCAATCAAGATCCCTGGTTCACCTTTATTTAATTATATTAATTAAGAAATAACATATACTGTATTTTAATATTTATGTTTATTTTTCTTATACTTTATGTTAAATTATTATATTTTAAGGATGTGTAAATAATATTATCGAATATATGTTATTTCTGAATTTTACCCTGTCATATGAAATATTTATCTAGCAACCCTGACCTATGACAGCTTTACTCCCGTTGCTAGACTAGAAAAATTATATATTGTGTTGTCCTACTCAAAAAACAATAGAACGTTTAAGGTATGGTTATAATTGTGACAATTACGACCATGAAACTAAATATCAAAAATACACCACGTGACAATACAGTAAATTAGAGATTTCTCTCAACAAGCAATACCTGCTTGGAATTATAAATACTGGAAAATATGACTGTTGTTTTCACAAAATGTCAAAACCAACATCAGGGTTGACAGCGCTCCCGTCACTGTTTGTGACGGCTGCTCGTGACTTTATTACTTACTAGCTGCGCCGCGCGGTGTTATCCGCTCCTCCCACGGGAACACTAAATGTTTCCGGGTTAGAAAGGAGCCTATATGTTAATCCAGGGTGTCAGCTCCCTTCATACCAAAATTTTTCTAAATTGGTCCAGCCGTTTGAGCGTGAAGAAGTAACAAACATATTTACACATAAACACACTCACAAACTTTCTCTTTTATATTATTAGTGTGACTTTACCTAATCTCATGTAAAAAGAGCGATACAGATTTATTGTGCAGTATACATTATTATAGCGCAATGAGTTTGACACCGCTCTTTTTATGTGAGATTAGGTATAATGGATTACGCCGTCAGTGTTAATCACTTTTACATGCATAATCAGCTGTTAATAACTAACAGAGAGTGATAAAATTGGACGTGTAAGAATTATCCGTGATCGGAGTTGTACCCACCTCAATAAGATTTTTGAAGTCAAAATTTACAACTATCGCTTTTCATTCAGTTGTGCAGGCTGTCCCTTTCTAATTAATCTAAGAAAACAGGGATGACACTACAGTATAGACACTTTTTATTAGGGTTCCGTAGCCAAATGGCAAAAAACGGAACCCTTATAGATTCGTCATGTCTGTCTGTCCGTCTGTCCGTCCGTATGTCACAGCCATTTTTTTCCGAAACTATAAGAACTATACTGTTGAAACTTGGTAGGTAGATGTATTCTGTGAACCGCATTAAGATTTTGATGCAAAAATAGAAAAATAATAATAAATATTGGGGGCTCCCCATACTTAGAACTGAAACTCAAATTTTTTTTTTCATCAAACACATACGTGTGGGGTATCTATGGATAGGTCTTCAAAAATGATATCGAGGTTTGTAAATTTTTTTTTTTCTAAACCGAATAGTTTGCGTGACAGACGCTTCCAAAGTGGAAAAAAGTTGCGCCCCCCCCCCCCCTCTAACTTCTAAAATAAGAAACTGAAAAATCTAAAAAAAACATATGATGTACATTACTATAAAAACTACCAACGAAAATTGTTTTGAACGAGATCTAGTAAGTAGTTTTTTTAAACTTTGCACCTAATATTTGGCTTTGCAGTGGTTTTGTAGCTACCTGACCAATAGGCGTCAAACAGTTAAAGTGGGTGAAGTAACCAGTAACCAATTACCTATCGGCTTTGGCGTTCCGCAGGGTAGCATCCTTGGACCTACACTTTTTCTTATTTATATCGATGACATTCTCAGACTTAATCTTTGCCGAGCGGAAACCATTTGTTATGCTGACGACACAGTAATACTGTTTCACGGCAAGTCTTCGCTAGAGGCAATTTACCTCGCGGAACGCGGTCTAGTGCAAGTTAAGTCTTGGCTGGATAAAAACCTGCTTACCCTAAATGTGGACAAATCTAACTTTCTTACGTTCTCGAAAAACTCTGTTTTGTCCAGTCCCCAGGTTGCAGATCTCAAGATACATTCTAGCCATTGCCAATCCTCCATCCCAGCAAATAGTTCTACCCCATGCACCTGTCCCTCCATAGTTAGATCTGAAAGTCAAATATCTGGCCTTATTATTGACAACAACCTCACTTTCAAGCATCATATTTCTGCCCGGTCTTCTAAAGTTAGGAAATGCATTTACATAATGAAGAAGCTTCGAGACTGCACCACAGAAGATGTGCTCCGCCTAGTGTACTATGCACTGTGTCAGTCAATCCTGCAATACTGTGTGGCAGTTTGGGGCAGTGCCGCAAAGACCACCTTGTTGCGAGCAGAGCGGGCGCAGCGCGCAGTCATCAAGGTGATGTTTAAAAAGCCATTACGACATTCTACTGACCATCTGTACTGGGACTCAAAAATCTTGAGGGTTAGGAGCCTTCTCATTCTAAACGCGACCACACGAGCTCACAGAGTGATAGTAAATATATCTAGTTACGCTCAGCTGCTGTCTAAACGCATGTTCAGAGAACCGTTTCCTCACACCAGATCCGCATTCGCCCAACGCTCCCCTGCTTATATACATTTACGCATCTATAATAACATCTGTAAGAAATTCAATATTCACCAGTACACAATGGTTAAAGCCATTGTGAAAAAGTGGCAAGTATCCTTGTCTTACCTCGACACGGAGGCTCTTCTTTGCGCTAGTCAGTAACACTGTCATAAACACACACACACACACACACACACACACACGCACGCACGCACGCACGCACGCACGCACGCACGCACGCACGCACGCACGCACGCACGCACGCACGCACGCACGCACGCACGCACGCACGCACGCACGCACGCACGCACGCACGCACGCACGCACGCACGCACGCACGCACGCACGCACGCACGCACGCACGCACGCACGCACGCACGCACGCACGCACGCACGCACGCACACACGCACACACACACACACACACACACGCACACACACACACACACACACACACACACACACACACACACACACACACACACACACACACACACACACACACACACACACACACACACACACACACACACACACACACACACACACACGTCGGTAGTTAGGGCCTGCAAAATTAATTTCTACACTCCAGTCGGACTGCTAACTACTAGCTTTGTGGGCTATAGACCTCGCAAGATCGTTTCAAAATTGTAGACTTTGTTTTAATACGTTTTCAACTCCCATAGCTAAGCCATTTTGAAAAATATCGAAAAACTAAATCCACAATCAATTATACCGGGTGATCAACCCAAATGGGTCAGTAGGGAAAAGTTACAAACTATAAGAGTTGCAAAAAAAAAACTCAGCAGTAACAAGAAATCTGTTCTCTTAGGAACCATGACGTCAATTTTAGATTTAATAAAAACGGCATCATTTATTTTTAATAATTCTCATACATAATTTCATACATAACCTGGTAAAAACCGCTGTAAAGATTCTTACAATAAGACATAGGATTACTTACAGAATTTTAACCAGGTTGAATTCTCGGTTATTTATGAGATTTATAAAAAAATAATAATGCCAGTTTCTAGTAAATCCTAAAATCGACGCCATGGTTCTTAAGAACAGATTTTCCTATCTCTTATAGTTTTCGTTTTCTCCCTACTGACCCATTTGGATTGATCACATGTATATACCTATACTACAAAAAAATATAGACCAAGCTGAAATGGTGACGCTTTGCTCGCTCGGGCAATAATTCTGCCACGAAAATTACATACAACATTACGCTTCGAAATTGCTTTGTGGGTCGGTCGAAAACAAAGATATTTCATTGTGTTTACAATGAAGCGAAAAATTGAAATATTTAATGGTTCGGACAGGATGCGAGCCTGCGTTTCCAACGGCATCGTAAGCCATCTACCGTAAAGACCACCCTAATGCCTTGATCACACGTACCGAGACAGTGGGCGAGACAGTGCTCTGTCTCGCCCGTTTGTCTTGTGTGTGACAGGGACGAGATCATTGTCTCGCCCACTGTCTCGGTACGTGTGATCAAGGCATAAGACATGTCGAAGCAACTGGTTGAAAGATTCAATGGCTCTGACATCTGGTTCGGTGGTCCAGTCGGTAGGACGCCCGTGTTGGCCCGGAAAGCCGTTGGAAACGCAGGTTCGAATCCTGTCTGAACCATTAAATTTTTCTATTTTTCACTTCATGGTAAACATTTGGTTTACGTTAGCAGACGTTACTGCTTTAATAAAAAATATTTCATTGTTCCGGAATTCGGTTTAAGAACAATGAAAATTCAAGGCTTTAAAATGATTAATTGAATTTGAAGGCTTCCCGGCAGAGGGTTAGAGTACCTGTGAATGAACTGTGTTAATTAATGGCCAAAACACAGAAGGCAATATCGTTTAATAATTGCCCAAAAGTTGTTTAGAACTCCTGTTTTTGTGTTTCATTAATGTTTGCATTTATTTCTTATGTGAAATAAAGTAAGTAAATTACAATAAAAAAGTAAGTATTGTATTTTATCAGGCATTTGTACCTATGATATACCTTAATATTTATAAATATTAGTTTTTTATACTTTTTAACCGACTTCAAAAAAGGATTAGATCTAAGTTTCAATGTAAAAAAAATCTCCTTTTCGAAAATTCGAAGAAGAGTCTAAAAAACATCTAAAAATATAATTATTAGATTTTATTTTTGTTTCCTTTTGTAAACTTTTATTGTTTTGCAATTAAGTATGGTTGTATTATTGCATTGAAACGAACTTGCTCACAAAATTTCAGGGGAGTCGTTTGAGCAATGCGACCTGTAGTAGTTGAGAACAGCTGGAAATCCGGAATTCGGACATACGATAACATTTTGGGCAAAGCTGAAATGGAGACACTACGCTCGCTCGGTCATAAATATTTTATTTATTATTTACTGATCCTTCCGCAAAACAATATTAATTCTAACAAACATTGTAAATAATTTGTAATCAATAAGTTTGTATAGAATTAGTTAAGAACAGGTATCGGTTAAATTTTACATTTGCCTCCTACCTGGTCGATGAACGCGATCGTCCTGATTGGAGAATGGCATAGAGCTGTTAAAATATATATTTATATTTAATAAGAATAGGACAACATTTATGAACATTTCAATATAAAAACGACGGTCAACACATACAGTAAAATTGGATCGCGCTCATCCATGGTCTACCCAAGAATCTAGCTTGGTTCCATCTGAGGCATAGGGCTGTATGGGAGCGCCGCCAGAACAGTAACCGTTGGCTCCGATTGGGAATTGGGCTGAATGAACGCAACCAAGCGTTCAACAGCCCGCCTGTCTCCCGCCGGGCGTCCTCATACCAAATCATCAATCATCATCTGAGGTATAATGAATCATGTATTTTTAAGACCTGCGTGGGCCTTATTCAATGACCACAATCCTATGAATGTAGGTAGTTAATTCTAGAAGATGACCTAACGCGTGACTATATAATATCTTTGGATGTCCACCAACAGATGTCGCTCATTCAAATCCTGCATTGCACTGGGATTTCGATTTTTCCTGAAATAATGCCCGTTCTCCATAGAGAACTAATTTTCAATACAATCTTAGAGTTGTATAATAATATAGAACCACAAGCGTTCGGAACAATAAAACAACTTCCAGGACACGATTTTTTTTTCACTAAATTATATTACTAAATTCACGTCTGATTGTGACGGTTGAGTAAAGTAAATGTCTGTTAATTTTATCAATTTTTCATTTGTTTGCCAGCACGGCAAATTCCTTCACCGCTTGGCATTGGAAAGGTTAACTCTGCGTGTGGCGGTAGCCTAATCCAGTTGGTGGTATTATCAGCTCGTAGTAACCTTTCTCCGCGCGGGGTCAGAGTCCTCGGAGGCTGCAGTCTCGCGGCGCCCGCGCATCGACGCACGCGTATCGACACCGCACGGTAAGTTCTAATCATCTAGTATACAAATAAATACTTTACTATAACAAAACGGGATTCCCTTTCAAAAATGTGTTTGTTTAATTACCTCAACGTTTCGGGTGTGATTTCACGTCCATGGTCTTGAAGGGATTGGACTTTTTGAACGCGTGTAAAGTCCCGTTTTGAATAATGTGTGAAAATCGTGTGAGATTAAATCAATATAAAAATATAATCTGTCATTATAAGGACGGTTTTTAACCGACTTCAAAAAAGCAGGAGGTTCTGAATTCGACTGAATATTGTTTTAATTTGGTATGTTGTACGTTTTTATCTCTCTGATATTATTTTGGTTTTCGGGAGTGTCGCACGTTTAAATAAAAAAAATCAATGGATCGCGCTTTTCAGTTGCTTGTGGTGCTTCGGAAGCTTTACAGGAGCAATTTTGTTGGAGAAATCTGATAAAAACAGCTTTTTCTCGTTTATAGGGAAATAATATATTTATTTTTACTTTTTTCTCAAACTACTCGATTTTGACTCAAATCTGAATCAGTAAAAAAAAGAAAATACAAAATATCAACCTATAAAAGTCTCGTTTTAGTATTTAATGGAATAATGAGATTGTGATTTTTTTATTAAATAACTCATACAGACCAATAAGAATAGTCCTTAATATAAAAGCATCTTTTTTAATTTGTATTCTTAGGTTTACATATGTTATTATGGGATTATATAACTTTATTATGTATTTATAAATCAAATATTCTTATAATACCATATTAAAGGGTGAGTACTATTAAATTGTCGCCATTTGACTTTTAGTTTACAAAATGAAATAATATTGTAAAAACTCAAAATGCTTTATTTACAAGAAAGGGCATGATAAAATAATTCAGTTAACCCAATTTTATGGTTTCTCCTGGTTACGACGAGAGAATTCTCGGACTTTACTCTTGACGCGTTTCATAGAATTTTTCACGGATTCATTCTTGATCAGTTTAGTACATTTTATCCATTTCCTTTTGAAATCGGGTAATGATGTAGCCGGTTGGCATGTTTTCCGCAATTTTGTTTTAATATTGGCCCAGTATTATACCAGTTCAAAGTGCCAGCTGAATAATGACAACTTGCTAAATCTGGCCAGAACAATGTCGAAACAGTGTGTTTTCTTATGAGTGGTAACAACCTTTTTTTTAAGCATTCGGATTTATAAATATCCGTCTTAATAGTGCCAGTGGTTACAAAAGGCGAACTTCTCATGCCACACTGGCATATTGCTTGCCACACGAGGTACTTTTTGGCGAATTTCTCCACTTGAATCACTCTTTCTGATTCATGCAGACTTGAGATGTCGCGAGAAGAAAGTATTGGTTTCCTGGTATTGATTTGAAATCAGCCTTGACGTATGTTTCGTCATCAATAATTAGACAACCTGTTTTTTGAACCAACAGGGTGTACAATAATCTAGACCGTCTCACTGCTCGATTATATTGGTCTAACGTCCTTTTCGGGGCTTTCTGCTTTTTGTAAGTAGATATACCGCACTTTTTTTTAATTTTTTGTACATTTGTCTGACTTGTACCAACTTTTTTGGACACATCTCGGGAAGATATAGCCGGATTCTGATCAAGCAGCTTACACACCTTTGACTCCAGTTTTTTGTTCCGTTTTCTTGTTGGATGACCCTGTCGCTGTTTTCTCTCAACAGTCCCACCTTGTTTTAGTTTTTTGAGAGTCCGCTGCACTGTTCTTCGACTTGTATTGCACGATTTTGCAAGCTCCGAAGTGGATACATTAGGATTTATAGAAAATTCTCGCAAAATTAATTCACGAACGCTTTTTTCTTTTGATGACATCTTGACAGATAAAACAAAAGAACGTTTTTTTTAAGACTAAAACATGCAAATACATTAAATTTTAAATCTGATAAGTTTAACCAAAGAAGGTTGCGAATCCAGAGAAAAAAAAACGAAAAATGTTGGCGACAATTTAATAGTACTCACCCTTTATTAGTGAACCAATTATCTATTTTCAATAGATTAAATAAGTATTGTAGTATTTAAACAACACGTTCAGGGTCCTATGATGGTTGCTTTTATCACGCAATAAATAAGTGACAAAGCATCCGTCACGTTTTGACAAAATGTGAGTGTGAGTGACAGATGCTTTGTCAGTTATTTATCACGTGATAAACGCAACCATCATAGGCCCCTGTTACATACCTAGGGCGGTAAATTCGTGAATGTCCCCGGCAGGCGTTTATGGCCCGAACCGAAGGTGAGAGCCATAAATATGCGGTCTGCCCGTGGTTTGTCTAAAGTTTTACGCCTTTTAAATCCCACTTACGGCCTAGGGTGACATATTAGTACATTATTTTGCCCTACTTGACCTATAATTCAGTTGGCATTTACGTACCTGTTTGAGCGATGTAATTGTGGCCATATAGCTGATGTATATTTTTGTATACGATTTTGCTATTTGAGTCGAGATTTCGCTTTACGTGATAGCACAGGTTCTATGCAAATCCAGATTTCCTTATCGTCTGTGTTGGTTCAGTTTTGGCGGAGGAAACAGACGAGAACGTAACCTAAATTTTTACGGAAAAATTAGCAGTGGTCCTCTTAATTATAATTTTAATTGTTCACATTGCTAAAGTGGCCATGTGGTGGTGATATTTCGGACATATTTTATTTATTGAGAAACTACATAAGCCTCTGACAACACTTTTGGGTTGGCCTGTCATAATTGTCAATTACCTACTTCTCACAAGTTAAGAACTTATTCGGTTTGTAGAACGCGAAGTTCGGAGATATAAGGAAATCACCAATTGATGTAGAAACCTCCGTCATAGTACATTACATGCTGTGAATTCGTGAATGTCCCAGATGCACGTGTTTGTGGCCCAAACAGAAGGTGAGAGCCATAAATGGCGATCTTCCGCTGTACAAAATACCGCCCGTGATTTCTAAAGTCTAAAGTTTTACGTTTTTCTTAGGCCAGGAAGTGTGTTTTTCTCCCCACACAGTGGCCAGTGGTGACGTAAAGAAATTAACCCCTTTACGCTTTATTACCCTTTTACGGAACAAAACCTTCCGGTACAATCATAGAGTTAAACGTCTATTAAATGGTTTAACGTACACGCCTATTACTTTTATTGGAAACACATAGTTGTTCCTGAGAACAATCAGCTACTTTCTCCTCCCGCAAGCCGAAATATCTAGGTCTCAAACTAAGCCCTTTCTATTGAGCCGATTCGAACCAGTTTATTTACATTCTAGACTGACCCATATTCGGTGCAGATATAGCCTGATATCGAGACCGTTAGTCAGACCTAACTGGGTCTATTTAAACTATTTGAACATCGTATTGTTTAACTAGAAAACAGCTGCAAGTTCGTTAGCGCAACGCAGAAGAAAGTTACAAAAATATCTTTTATTATTGTATTTATCCTATACCTGATTATATATTGAAATGCTAATTGTTGTCTGTGTTTGTATTTCTTTCTTATTGAGGTGTGTAATGTGTATTGTATCTATCTATCTATCTATCCCTAAAAGTATGATAAAACTGTATGTGAGTAATAGAGTAACTGATCACCGTGTACCTACCAAAAAAAAAAATTTGAAACAAGTATAAAGGCGTTAAGAAACCGCAAAGACACGTGTACAAAAAAAATTAATCCAATTCGCTCTCAATATTGAAGTTTATTAAATACGTTCCCTAATAGATGAACACATTACTAACAAAAGTTAACATAATACAACATTCGGTCACCATCCTGTTGACTGGTAGAGAATGCCTCATGGCATTAACTCCGCCTTTTGTACGATAAGTTTTCTTTTGCGCAATAAAGATTTAATAAATAAATAATCCTTTTTCTGAGTTAAGAAGAGTCATTTTGATTTGTGGTCCACGAAATACAATGCTTTTTTTCCTCGAACTTATCAATATATATTCTGTGTTCGAAATAATGTAATCTGTCTGTAATAAATAAGTAATATCTACAATATGAAATTCGATACAAAAAATAATGTCATAACGCCCTCCTGCACTCAAAACCAAGATGGAACTCATTCCTAAAGTGAAGTTTAAAGTTTCCAAAAGGATCATACTGACCAAAGCAAAGATATTTCTCGATCAAACCTTGTCTTGTTTTTTTTTATATTGTCTACAATATCCACTGTCAGGATGGGTACAGAATAAAAGAAAATCACAATCAAACTCATAAGAAATCAATAAGACACAAATGTTCTTAATCATTAGTTGGTAATCAAAGGTTCGGCGCCAATACCTAAGGTCACTAACCTCGGGTTGAACGGTCGAGTGTTTACGAGTATTCAGAACAAATGCGGTTCAACCTGTATGTGACGTCACATGGGGAATAGGCTATTTGACTGATGTTGAATTCTACAGCGTACTGTAGTTATATGAATAAAATTAGCTAAATATATCACGAAACAAAGAAAAAAAATCCAGAAACATATATCTTTTTTGGAAATATGTGACTTCAAAGGTACGCAAATTTTATGTTTTTTTTTTTTAATCCAAAATAAATTTTGAAAATGTTTTCAGAATCCTCATAATTTTACGAAACAATAATTGTATGACAACTATGAACTTAAACGCACTTTTTCACGGTGAAAATGCCAAATTTCTTAATTTTTCCATACAATTATTGGTACCTATACCGGCCTGTGACGTCACTAGCCTGACGCGTTTTGTATGGAGCGTTTTTAGCGCTACGTAGAAATGTTGAACTTTGACGGTCATTTCTGACTTTTAGAGCAATTTAAGTGTAGTCAGTCCCATATAGACATTTGATCACAATAAAAAATAGAATCGATTGACATCCTCAAAAAAAATTAGTCAACATGTCTCTTCTTTACAAACTAATGCACAGACCTCACTGGTTGTTAATATCGACCTACAAGAAAAAGTTCATCGAAATAGTTATTTGGGTTCTTTCAAAATGTGTTGCAGGAATATTATCCCAATAAAAAATACCAACCAGCGCGACTCGCGCACTGAGGATTCCACACCTAGAGATGTGTTGTTCTCGAGAACGTTTCCTGATTTGTATGGGAAAAGATCGTTATTCTAGTTCATACCAACGATGAAAGCACTGAGAGTAGCTCTAACAAAAAGATAAACTGTACTAAGAGACAAACTTAACTTTGCCGTTGCAGTTTCAAAACTATTGTATGTGTGTAGTTTATCAACTGCAAATGAAATAAGTTTGTAATCACAAATAGATAATATTTATAGTAATGCAACTATTAATTTACGGTTTTTGGAAGTTTTTTTTTCATGATTCTAGGGCAACGGGTAATTAGGTTTAGTTTATTTTCGTCTCCAAGAGGTGGCAGACTTGAGTATTTGATATTTATTTCAGTTGATTACTCCACGGCCCACGCGTTCTTGAGAAGAGGAGGCCGATAGACGGACAAACGGACGGACAAAAAAGTGATCTTAGAAGGGTTCCGTTTTTGCCAATCAAGGTACGGATACCTAAACATTTATAGATAGGTATGTTACCTATTGTTATGTACGGCCGTTTTATGACCGATACATTGCTCAAAATACTTGTATCTCAATTTTTATACTAATTAGACCCAAATGAACGTCTTTTGTAAGTTAAGACGATGATGATGTTGTGACATTTCTTTTTTTATTTCCAGAAAGAAGCTATACACGCTATGATTCTACAAGTGACTTTTCTGGCAATATGTGTCATCACATTCAATGTGGTAAGTATTATTTACGTGTAGATTAGATTTGTATAACCCGGTTACGTTAAGTTTGGACCTCATTTTTACCCGACGCCCTAGTTAACAGGTGCAAACTTAACGTAAACTGATAGTATGGGAAAAGGAGCAGTTATACTATGTACTCTTATTGGCTCAGCGACTATCGATACCAGTTTGCACCACTGACACTTGTCCCGATTTACCACCGTTTCCTATCAGTTCCCAGTCTTGTAAATTATACTGAAATTACATCATTACTCATTACCAAGTCGTTCCTACCGCCCATACTTTACATTCAGCTTCATTGAAGAGAAACTTTTTAAACTTTGAGAGTCGATAATTAATTCCACTGGGACAAAGCTACCCTTTTCATCGAGTACATGTTACACGGTTGTTCAGCGAGCTATTCACAAGTTCCAGATTGCTGTAGACTTAATACAGCTTCGTCACTTGATTCAATTAACGCCGAATGTCTTAAGACTCCATGACGCAAAACCGCGAGGCGTTGGAGACATTTGAAATATGATGCTGGCGAAGGATGTAGAACATCAGTTAGACGGAAATAATTATAAATGAAGAAGTACTTAAAAAGAGTGAAAAAAAAGGAATTTGTTGTAAATTATAGTATAGAGAATAGAAGAAGGAAAATCATTTGACAAGTGACGTTGAGGTATGCTGGAAAAAAACATACTTTGCCGACCAAGTAAAGGCACCGCCAAACGAATGATAATGAAAAAGGTTTTCGAGAGGGAACAGTAGTTTTTTAAGAAGGCAAAAAGTTCGGCATGCTTCTGGATGGGTCAGAAATTATGTGATGATAGGCTGGAATAACTGCTCACCATCCATCGTTCGGGCCGAATGCCTGTTTGCTAACATAGCCATATGAAGAATACTTAAAGATGAGCAGTTTTATACACAACTGTCTCGGCTGTCTTAACCTGCGGCACCGATGAAAGTTGTCACCCACCGTATGAATATTCATTAGTATCGACACCTCTCAACAATGGCTTTGACATTCGGGGTAATTTCTCTTTCAAGCGCTTGTTTCGAATGTTATGATAAACAATATTCTGAAGCCTGAAGATTACGAGAATTGTCAACGATGGCAAAATGATGTGTTATTTGAGACTAGAAGAATTCCACAACTTTGATAAAGCTTTAGCGTTATCGGCTAAAAAAAAGTCTTATAATTTTTTTTAAATGTCCTACTATCCCGGTACTAACATTGGCTGGACGGTTTCCGGTCGATTTCAAGTATTGAAGCAGCAAAGGTGTTCTTACCAATAGATGGGTTTGAAACACACGAAACAATGAAAATGTGAATCAAGCTTTTAAAAAAAAACCACAATTATGACCCTGTAAAAAACTGGCTGGCTGGTTGACAAAGAAAAATATTTTATCCCTGCAAGAACCAAACGAAAAATGATTCTTATTCCACACACCTTTCTCTAAAAGGCCGTCACAAATGAACAAAGGTAAGTAATACAAGTACAAAAAAAAACCAATCAGCCACGGTCACGCTTCCACTAACCTATTCCAAAATCCGAATATCATCGGAACACATTGGAAGATTCTTAAGGCGATTCTTCTTAATTACTTCGAAAGTACCTATCTAAGGGCTAATGACAGGCACCATTAAGGTCGGACTTTGAGGAAAACAATCGAGTCATAATTAAGGGATTACTTGGTAATGCGCACTGGCAGCGGAGTAGGGCTTAAGGTTTTTCGACTTCTTCTTTTATATAATCGTTTTATAAAAATGTCGGCTAAAATGCTGCCTTATTGTCATTCACATTTGTGCCTACGGTTGCATGTAATATTCGCTGATATTGTCATAAGACAAGAGAAGTGTTTAATGGAGTGATAACTACTGATAACTACAATTTTGGGATATACGAGTATGCTTGCGTGATTTAACTAATATCATGTTTGATTATCATTCATACTCGGATATCTATGTATGTATATTCTAAGATAAATCGGGACAAGTGCGAAAGCGAGACAAGCACATTCACAACTAATGCCACCTAATAATTACACAACTGATGGTGTTAGCAGTATAACATCTGTACTTTTTGATATTTCGGTATGGTGGACGTGTATCAGCTGATATGATGATGATGATGATGATGAAATAGTCCCAAATCTCTAGTAGTCTTGTGTAAACGACAATATATATACAGTAGCTGACAATATTAGTATACAACTTGTCATATGCTAATAGTAAAATGGTCGGCTACTTTTGATGCTGATCGTACATATAATTATAGATATGCCTAAATGAAATCATTTAAGACCAAATTTTCTTAGTCCCACTGCTGAGCAAATGCCTCCCTGTCGTTCGTCTGAGCAATTACCCGCCTCATTTATGCATTTAATTATGACCTTATTAAAAATATAACAGAACAAAATAAACAATAACCCAATTAAAATAAGTCTATCTAAATCTAAAACTAAATCTAAACTAAGTCTAAAAATGGCCCCCGTGGCATTGTACCAAAGACGCTGGCAGCATTACCTCGCTGTATTGCTATACTAAGACGCTGAGCGAGGAAACTGCCTGCCCTTTGGTCACCAGTGGTGTCAACGAGCCGTTTCGCAAGCTCTTTAACCTTATTCTATGACCTTATTGTATTTTTTTCTAGGTGGACTCAGCAAAACAGCAGGTCCAACTTTCGGACTCCTACCTCCCAGTCGCCATGCAGGTCATCGCGCACCTCACCGACCAGATGGCGTTCGAAGCGCGGGACGAGCCCCCGAAGACCAGTACACCGACTAGTCGACCAACCAGTCGACCGAGCAGACCGACTAGTCGACCAGACGCTGTGTATGTGACCACGTACCAAATCAGCAGGCCGGGGTGGAGTGGTTTTAGGTGATGGTCTTCCGCTTTTCTATATTTCTTCTTGTATGGTTCAGAGGAACGTTTTTCTTTACATTGACTTAAGGATATTTCTATCAGCATGCAAACCGCTTTCTTCTGCAATATTCAGCGATATTCCGCGACATTTTACCTTTTTTGAATGTTTTATGATAGTCGGTTTTGTTTATAAGATAACAAAACTTGTTTTTTTAATATTTTTAATGTTGTTGGAGTTTAATATGTTTGAAATCAATAGTAATTCTATTAGACTTGTTTTGGGAAAAAGGTTCGCAGGAAGTTTGGTTTTCAAAGGATCTGGGAGGTGGCTTACCTGTAAATCAGTGAAGCGAAAATACTACACCTCATGTTATAATCGATACACTTTGTAGAACTTTCTACTACGTTATCTTACCTTAAAATAATTTCTCAACAAGCGTAGCTGATGATGAATCGCGAACCGATTTGAAACACGCGAGTATACGCCGTAAAAGTCGGTTATTGCTCGACAGGTTACGAATTGGTTTCGAATGTATTTTAATACGTCTGAGACGCAAGGGAGTTCTCTATCGTAACATTTTACAATTCGAGACGCTGCATAATTTTTTCTTGACATTGAATTCTAACAATACTTGACTAATTTTGATCTTGGTTTTTCTTTTCTTGGACTACTTAATTTCGGGCACAACGCTGTATATAAACTGCTCTACCACTATTTAGGTAAACAAATATTCTTATTTGCTACTTGTAAACAAAGATCAAATAAACCAAATGTTTATATTGTAGAAGCGATTTGAACCCATGCTCCCACGGCTTACCGGGCCGGACGGATGCATTACCAATTATGCTATCAAAGGCACTAGCCAAAGCATCGAACCTTTCAACCAGTTGCTTCATTTCTACATGCTTAGGGCGGCACCGTAGCGCTATCTACCCTTAAAGATTATGTCTTTATGTTCGTCACCATTGTCTCAAATTATCTTGAGAAGTCGATATTAACAATGTGCTACACCCGAACTAATCAATTATATTTTTGCTTCTATATAAACATTTAGTTTACACTCGTAGACGTTACTGCTTTAATAAAAAATATTTGATAAACCAATTATTGGCTATCAGCAGATAAATAGATATTAGTGTTATTTCGTAAACATGTATTAATTGTACTAGAAGGCAAATTCGTTCGCGTATTTTTTTGGAGTTTACTCCTTAAGAATCGATTTTCATATACAAGCCCGGGGTATGAAAAATATGGGGTGTAAAATCGAACGTATCTGCCGTGCTAATTTAAAAAGTCGTATCTCAGTATACGATCGGGGTAAAAATACGACTTCTTAATTTAGCAGGTTATGCGTTACGTTAAGCGTTATAGACTAAGATCCCGATATAAAATGACCATCACTGAGATGTTTATTTGATGAAATGTATTTTAAATGTACTTAGCAACGGGAAAACATGGTTTCCGTTAGAGAAAATTAATATTAATTGTTCTCTGCCATTTATTTATTTTAAATTACCACAAGAGGCTTAACAAATAACATAGACAAGAAACATATTCATAATTTCTCCGCGGAGACTGCGGCGGCGGCCGGCGGCCTACACGGCGGCGCGTTGCTGCGCAAGTGCGCATCGGGCAGCTTGACTGACAGTTGTCAATCTACAACAGCTGAGAAATGTGTTTTTGTTTTCAAGTTTTTGCTAATATTTTGCGTGAATCTCTATCATGTTACGAGTTTGATTGCTATCAGTGCATGAGTACTATCTAGTTATATGTGCAATTATAAACCACCGCTTCCCCTAGGAACTTTATGGGGCAATTTGTATGCCGAAACTTGGAGCGGTTTTTTTAAATACTTTATTTGTTATCGTAGCCGTAAGTTTTTATCTATTGCGTTTTTTAATAGTTTACTTGATGAATCCTAATAGCACGGGCTCCTCTCAGAATGTCGCTTCCAGGTCTGTGTCGCTGTCGCTGGAGTATTCCGTACAGTGCCCACATTGCTCCCAGATTCGTTTCTTTAAAGGTCAGAAAGGACTTAATATACACATCAGAAGAACCCATGGCATTCATGCTGTCGCAATTACGTCGCCACCTGCCTCTTTACAGGCAAACAATTCACAACCAAGTCAGATCAGGCCTTTTTCTGAAAAAATCAGTGAGCTTAAACATTCAATTCCAGTGGTCAAACGAATTCCTCGCAGCGCTCGAATTCAGGTTGCACAAAAAGTGTGCCTACCTATGTACCCTGTTGGGCGCTGCAAACAAGAACGAGACTTGTTTGCAGCGCCCAACAGGGTACATAATGTGATACTTAAACTATTTACTTTCACCTGTATATAATCATTATGTGCAATAAACGTATTGAGTATTGAGTATATATTTTATTATATATTTTATTTGACGACGCGTTTGGCTCGGTTGGTAGACAACAAGTACAAGCTTTGCTTAGTTTGGGACTAGGTCGATTTGTGTATGATTGTCCCTTAAACGTTCTTAAGGCCAGGCGCGCAACAAGATTTTAGTCGCACGATAATTTTGTCGCATAAATGCAAGATATGGGTTTATATGAGAGTGCGCGCACCACGATTTTCATAAACCCATAAGTACGCTTATTTTTGCGACAAAAAAGTGGTGCGCGCCTGGCCTGAAGAGTAAACTCCAGTCGTGCGTCGGAGCTGACACACACACTTTTTTTCTTTACCATTACCGGTTAAAATGTACTCTATAACCATCTTTGGATGTTCAGCTATTCTTGTACTAAAATTGGTTAAAATCCGTTCAGCCGTTTCGGCGTAATTCTGTTGAGAGATAATGCATCACGCTATAAGTATAAAATGTTCCAACGCGGGGCAAATGTTTGCCTCAAGTGACAAACTCAAACGATGATATAGCACCCTCATTCGACCACAGTAAAACATACCTATAACCAGTGCCTATAACAGTATTTAGCCAGTCCACAATGTTTGTGTATTTTCGTAACCCAGCTACCAAACTACTACTAAAAACAAAGTTACCCGGTTTCATTAGCCCCTTTCCTATTATAACTACATTTGAATGGCTACCGAACTTTTAGCGTCTTCGAAACTATTTCCATAAACTACTAAACTTAGCTATTTCATGGTATGAAATACTTTGAATAGTTTCTGACTATTATCTAAGTTTGAATGAAATTTGAATAGTGATAGTGAACCAGTAACATTTAAACAGATGAAAAGAACCTCAGAGATTATATGGACTAGGAATAGGGAAAGCATTTAAAATGATTATTACACCAGTTATACCTATCCTCCTTGCGGGCTTGAAATATTGCTTCCTATCCGAAACTTCGCAGTGCCTAAAAGCCCTTGCACATTGCTGTTTTCACGCGCGCCTGGATGCTGATTATTTTAGTTTTGAAGTTTATTGGTATATATTTGAAACCTAGGTACAGTTTGAATTTTTCATTGCTAATTTTTGTCTCAAAAACTGCGTAATTGAGAAAATTCGCGCAGGAAACTGATTTTTCAACTTATTTTCGACTGTACGCAATGAAAGCTTAAAATATAGCTGTTTCTTTTTAGAACTTAGGGAAACGATTTATTCACTTTAAAAATTTGGTTTAAATTATCAATATATTTGTCATAGAGTATGAAAATAATATAATTTAAAAGGAATACGGGCCCCTTAATAGCCAATAGTTTTTCAAAAATTTTACACGTCTATTTTACCACCAAAGTTGATAGTGGAAGGTGTCCTTGCGATCATTGGCAGTCGTGAAGAAAAAGAACCTTAAAAAAGCGTACTTTTTCACCTGAAAGGCCGGCAACACAAGCTATGCACATGCACAAATGAAGTACAGGCGCTAGCACAGAATCAGCAAGAGCTGTCTATGGTTCGTCCAGAAGGAAGCCAGGCCTAAGTATACCCAAGTATAGACTCGTAAAAACTAGCCATTCATTCCGTATTATGGGGCCACGTATATATAATAAGCTGCCACCTGACATAAAGGACGTTAGATCAGATTTACAATTTAGGAATAAATTAAAGCGATTTTTAATTAATAAAGCATTTTACTCGATAACAGAATATTTGAACGAACAATGAAATATATAATAATCAACGGATAAATAGTTACCCAACGTATTGGAACGAACCAATTCTAATTAATGTTTTGTCAATATTTTAATTTTATAATTGTATTTTAATTTTAATTTATTTTACATGTACATAATTTACAACAATGACAATGTATGACCAATACAAATAAATAAATGATATGATATGACTTCTCGGGTTTGCAGGTGTCTTTGAGCGACTGTAATCGCTTTCCATCAGCCGATCCGTTTGCTCCTATTCCTCCGTATGATGTACAAATTAAAAATACAAATACATTTATCGAACCAATATCTTATACAGAGGTACAGCTAAATTCTACAAACATTTATTTTACGAAAGCCAGTAAATTTTCTGCATCTCGTACATTCTCGTACGACAAAATTGTGATGAAGTGACGACAAAATATTATGAAGTTAAGACAAAAACACACATGCACGAAATAAATTTACAGTCAGGTATGATTGGAACTTGCAATCGAATAGGCATGACGAAATTTTTTTTTAAGATGTCAATCGATCCTATTTTGTTATTGGGATCAAATGTCTATATGTGAATACTAGACTGCTCTAAAAGTCATACGAATAGCCTAGGTGGTTATCACACATCACATGACATCATTATGCCAACCTACCAATATCACAAATTATCTGCTTAGCCCAATGGTTGACTGGTAGAGAATGCCCTAAGGCATTAAGTCCGCCTTTTGTACGATAAGTTCTTTCTTTTGTACAATAAAGATTAAATAAATATATAAATAAATATTTGTATGGAGAAAATAAGTAGGTACATTTCCATTTTCAACGTGAAAAAAATACGTTTATGTTCATGGTTGCTATACAAGTATTGTTTTATTTAATTATCCTCAGATTCTGAAAACAATTTAAACAAATTATTTGGTTAAAAAAAAACAAAAATGTGTACTTGTGTGTAAAAGTGTAATAAATTAATTTTTTTTTTCTTTGTCTCATGACATATTTCATTAATTTTTCTACAGTATGCTGAAGAATAGAACATCAGCCGTCAACGTATTCAACGATTTTAAAGATTTATTATATAGTGCGTCGCAAAAATGCAGTGTGCAAAGGCTTTAAGAGCTTTTAAGCGGTTGACTCTGCCCGTGAGTTATAACTGCTGCAATGCAGTTGGTACCCCGCTGCAGTCCCAAGGAAAGTATTAGTCGGCTAAAAGGAAACTTTATTTGTTGCCGAAGTTTACGACCAACGAGGTTAATTTAATTAATTTCAGAAAACCGTTTTTTGCTCGGGTACTGTTTAATATAATAGGTATAATTAACAATCTTGACGTGCAAGTACCTACCCAAGCACTTTTTTTTTTCAAATATTATTGTGTAACAATAAAAATATTTAACAATTTACCCGTAGAAATAAGAAACTCTGACATGCCTCAATTTAGATACAAATTACACAAATTTTGTTTGGACAAGTGTTACTACAGTATAAATGATTATTTATTGAAATAATGAAGAAACTATATAAATGATTTTATGAATTAGTAGTCCAATATAATTGAATTGTTTAAAAAACATAGCTCGTAAGTAGTTTAGTAATAAACCAAATTTGCATGCTTCTTTAAGTATATATAAATTATGTACGTACTTTAAATGACATTCTATTCAATCTGTATTTACCACTACATTTTTGCAAATAAAATATTCTTATTCTTATTCTTAACACCAGGAATACCACGGTACTCATTAAAATCATACATTTTAAAGTAAGTAGTGCTATTATCTGCAATTATGAGTCATTTTCAAAAAACATCCTACATAGTTAAAGGCTTAAATAATATGTAAAAACAAAATTACGATCGCGTCTTTTGTATCCCGTTTTTTGGGTAACTATCGTTACACAAAGGAATCAATTGAGTTTTGTTTTAATTAAACTATGTACCTACGTGTTTTTTTAAATTGACTTTTATATTGAATCTCTGTTCGTTAAAGACATTGCAAAAAATGTGAGGAAAGCAATTTGGTAGTCACTGAACCTAATTTTAGAATGTATATCTGTATGTAAAGGTCTTTGTAGCCTCATCACACTATAACGGCTGAACGGATTTTGATTAATTTTTATCCACCCGCCAAAAGCAAAGCGAAAAGTGGGTTACGGTATTTTATGGAGCCTTTAATACAGACTAAGTTACGAGCACGTTCTAATACTTTTTTATAATATCACTAAGATTGGTATTGATATCATCCAATGGTGTCATATGAAACTTACACTAATCTTAACTTTTTTTTTACACACAGGCAACAAACCACACCGTACCACAAGCCGGGTCTCTACGCGCCCATCGCGCCACCGAAACCAAACGATCGCACTTACCTCCTCCCCCCCAACCACAACGCCCCCTACACCGTCATCAAACCACAGAAAACTCTCGCGAGCGAACCTTTCCTCTCTATACAAGAAGAAGAAGTCAAGCCACTAATCGAACCGAGTCTAGAGTCGCATCTTCTACCACCTCATTTCGAAGCTGACGTCGACAAGATATCTCGCTCTGACAGTATAATGTTGGAAGACTGGGAAGAGAATCTTCAATATCTGTCTCCAGGAATGAGGGAGATGATTAGATTGGCGAACGACCCTGATGACGAGAGGTTGGTGGAGGATGTGAGGGCGGGGCCTGTCTCGAAAGGAGGGAAGCTGAGTGCGTCGAATTTGAGATTGCTGCTTCTTTATGATCTGCTGAGCAGGGAGGCGAAGAGGCAGAGGCTTTCGGACTATTATGTAAGTAGACTTTATAATTAACTTGTCCAAAAGGTCTCAAAATGTGACCCCAAGTTTCCGCTGTCTCACTTTCACAGGGTGGTTTCAATTCAATCATAAGAGATTTTTACAACGTATGTTTCACTATTAATGATTTATTATTTGACAAGTGACTGAACATACAAGAAAGTGTTTTTTTCGGTGGTAATTGGCTTCCGGTTCGTGTCTCAAGATGGCCGCATGCGTTTAAGTTGCATTGTTCATTATTTATTCATTTTTGTTGTTCAATGTGTAGTATTGATAGCGTATTGTGCAGTGATCTAACGTATGAGTGAATAGCTAATGAAGAATTCAACTTGAAGCGTTCATAGCCCTTCCTGGGTCAAGGCCCGATAGTCCGCGTGGTTTTTTGTAAATCGCTATCACTTTACAAAAAGCAAAACCTCACCGAACAACGGCAGGCTCTACGAGCAAACTTGAAATTGGCGAAATCATCATTAACTCTGATGGAAGCCATATTTTAAAATTAGAATTAGAATTAGAATCGGTGGTAATTGCGAACCCTAGTAAAGTAATCCTATTGAAAAAACTTGACTTCATCACTGTGGATAGTTTTGGCTATATTATGGAAAAAATACTTGAAATTTGCGAAATGTATAGTCCAGCTTCCTCTTTGTTTACATTTGTGACATTCGCCGATTTTCAACGTCAGTTACCAAATATTTGTCGTTACCAGTAAAATGAATTAGCATTTCTTAAAATCCACAATATGGCGTTGAAAAACACCCTTTGGGGCTATACAACGATATCAGTGATATGGCCCTATAACAATGACGATATCTCATAACTTGCGGTCCCAGGTGGACTTAGTACCAAACTTGTATGACGGTGAAGCATTAAATGCGTCGCTGGCAGTAAATGCTAACTCTCTCTCTCACTGAGCGTAAGCGTGAGCGAGAAGCGCAGAAATCATGTTTCTTGAGTTTTGTCATAAACTTGTGCATTTTATATTGAATAGTAGCTTTTGATACAAGTGTGGAAAGTATGTCATTTTGAACGAGTCCCGAGGAGTCTTGGCCTGAGCCGCAAGGCGAGGGTCAAGACTCGGGACGAGTTAAAATGACACTTCCACACTTGTATCAATATGTTAAACAACGTTTTTTAATACATTTGTGAAAAATTGCAATAATACAAATTTAAAACAGTAATTGAAAGGGGCAATTATATTTATTTCTGTCTGATAAAAATTAAGAGTAGGTACCTACAATTTTTAGAGCAATTGTCAAGGGTCGCATTTAAGGCCTTTGCTGGTAAGTTTAAAGTTTTATTCAAGTTGTTAATAATTCTCTTTTTCTCGTTTCCAGCCAATAAAATGTTCATAGACGGCAATGTAATTTTTCTTTCGACTTTACGGGTAAAATACTCTCACTTGCAATTTTTGCCTTGGCTCGTATATAGAGCGGTGTTAAATCTATTCTGGTAACATCAGAATCCATCATTTTCTATCAA
Source organism: Apotomis turbidana (assembly GCA_905147355.2). Classification (NCBI taxonomy): domain Eukaryota; kingdom Metazoa; phylum Arthropoda; class Insecta; order Lepidoptera; family Tortricidae; genus Apotomis; species Apotomis turbidana. The sequence goes on from LR990299.1 coordinate 19,452,583, forward strand.
AAACTCTTATTTTATAAATCTTACGTGTCATTTACACATAATTAAAACAATCTTGAATGGAAAAGAAAGTTTTACTTTTAATTGTAATATTTTCTTCAAGATGGCGTCGGCTGTCATCATTCAGCTAAATCAAAAGAAATTGTTTTAATATTTCAGAAGAGATATGATAATGTTACACAGTAATTTAATTGATTCCAGACAATAAACATCGTGAATCTGTTTTTAGTTCTTTACACTTCATATAATTGTAAATAAATATATTATTTAATACATTATGAATTTATAAAGCAGCGCGTGGGTCACGCTTAGTACTGTATTTTCTAATCTGTGACAATACTTTTAATTTTATTTTTTTTAGGTCACGCATAATACTCATTTGCTCATTAAATAATAGTCTCTCAAACAAATTATTAAAACACCGTTTTTGAGTTTTTTTAAATAGATAAACCCTTTGATTGATCCAATATGCAATTTAAATATTTTAAGCATAATTATGAGATATACACCTGCAATGCTGCATGACGTAATAAATAAAGTCAGAAAGTGATTGACCTTTGTTTGGATGTATGAGGTATGACGTGTTAGTACAACAGAAAATTAAAAAAATTGAAAAGTAAAAAGCACTAGTTCGAAATAACCAACTTTTTGCACGATTTGCAGCTACGAAAAGTACCACTTTTTGATGAACTGTATTAAAAAATAGTTTTACAGTTTTTGAGAACTTATGATTGTGCATCTATTAAGCTAAAAAACATTGTTAAAAACGGAAGGGTTTTGAAGATCCAACCGAAAATATCGAAAAGAAATGGTTATGTTTGAGAGATAAAAGTATCGAGAAAATTATTACCAGTCGTGTTTTCACGTTGACAAGATTGAAGAAAAACTGTTTAAGTTTCTTATTTCGAAGGGACAGAATTTTAATCACTAGGGATGTTGAGATCTAGGATCATTCACCTGGCGAATTGTGCATGGTTGGACTCTTAAGTAAGACCAAAAAACGGCGCATTAATATAAGGTTAGCAATTAATCATTAGAGCTTATCAAAGCCACAAGTCATTATGATAAAGGAGTCAATTTAATTGTTAAGCAACAAAATACAGATAATCTAATTTTAATTTACATGAATCATTAAGTTATTGAGGTTAATATTTAGTGTCATAAGCTTGCTGCACTTAATTAGATGTATACCTACTTATCAAGTTGTCACTGTTATACCTATACGTTTTTGTGATATATTTATTTTCCTTGATATAGCGCATGTGTGTAGGTTGATGAAATTAATCAACGTCTAATAATGGTGGAGAGCAATGCTACTTACACAAATACATCCTCTAATACTCCTATTGTCATTGTCTAAAAACGAACAGTAGTGAGACACATCTTATGATAAGATTTTATTTTAAACTACTGATACAAAGATATCAAAGCTCAAAGAAAAATTGAAATGAGTTACCTGGGGGACGAGACCGGGAATCTAACCCGGTACCTCTGGATTGCCGGTCCAGTGCGTTAGCCACTTCGCTACCCGAACTCCAAACAACCTTCGAATTTTTCCTTACGCTTTGTGTGTCGATCTTTGCATTGTTTATTTGAAAGGTTTTTACACCTTAGCCTTAAGAATTATAGTGTGTAACCACATTTAAAAAAATGAGACAAGCTTCATAAATGTATACGATTTTATTTATTTAAACTTTATCACAAACAAAACTACAAAATGGCTGACTTAATGCAATAACCTTATTTTTGGAATATTGAGTTTATGCGGTTGTCTTCATCAGAGTAGATTCTATTTTATATCCAAATGTCATTCTAACTAAGAATAAGTATCTCAAAAAAACATAAATCAAAATAAATCCTTTGTACTCTTAAAATTATATCTAGTTCGCAAGTTCAAAAGATACTGAATTAAACACAACCCATAAAAGTTTCTGAGGAAAACAACAATATTTACTTTAAAAATATCGCCTGTTATCTTTAACTCAACCCTAAAACACCTGATTTAGAGTAGTCGTGCGATTGTACGATTGACGTAATCTTTCGGCCCCTTTCGGCCTCGTTACTCGGATCTCGGATGAGGGCCCCAGTCACGAGGCTTCGTAAAGTAATTATTTTAATGGTTAGAACCATAGGATATATCAAACAATTGTATATCAAACAGGATGGAAATAAGAGAGTGAGTTATAGGAATTGCTCATGAAAAACATAAAATTATATTGTGTGAAAATGGCAAATACCGTAAACAGTTTTTAGATATCTTTTACAGCCACGTTACACGTACTCTGACGATGCCTCATAATCATAACTAATACATGGCTTTACAGTCGTGTTATTTGAATTAGTATGTAAGCATTCAAATTCAAATTCAAAATTGTTTATTTGCATGAATACAGTTTTCACATAACAGATTATATTAAGTACGTATAAACGTTCCTCCGCCATGTATTCTGCCTGCAAGCAGGCGTGCAAACATTTGAGCGCGCTCCATTAACTGAAATTAAATTAGATAATAATTATAACAAAAAGTAAAATTAAATTAAATTTAAATAAATACAATGTCAGGAAATATTAATAATAATAATTCAAATTAATAAAGGAAATAATAATAAATCAGCCAAAATAACAATAGAATTAAATTTTAAAAGTCAGGTACGGTTTAAATAGCTATTCAAACTATAAAAGCATTGCTCTGGAAGCCAAGCGGTGAGTTTATTTTTAAAACTATTTCCTTCAAGTAGCTTGATCTCCTCAGGAAGGCTATTGTATAAAGTTATGCACATGTTAAAAGCATTCTTTTCGACGACGTTTTTGGCTCGGTTTGTAGACACCTGCCTACTGAGTCGGCGGTCCCGGGTTCGAATCCCGGCCGGGGCAAATATTCGTGCAAAATATTTGTTCTTGGGTCATGGATGTTATCTATATATTATGTATATCGTCGTCTAGTACCCATAGTACAAGCTTTGCTTAGTTTGGGACTAGGTCGATTTGTGTAAGATTGTCCCTTAATATTTATTTATTTATTATTCTTGCGGTACACATCTTTGGTTGCTCGTGGTTTATATATCAAGCTCATAACTTTTTTCCTGGTTACATTACATTAATACAACAACAACGTATATTTTACGATTTGTAAATTATACAGCTTTGAATGTAACAATACTCATAATTACTCATAGTCATCATCCATTTGAACAACTACAATTAATTTTTGTGTTTATTCTAATATAAAACAACCGTTTATATAAGTGCGAGTCGGACTTGCGCACCGAGGGTTCCACACGAAGTTGAAAGCAAATACTATATAATTATTTTTGTGATTGAATCAGAAATGTATGTATAGCTTTCTGATTTTTCCCTATACTTGGGGTATATTTAAGACGGTATTACATACCAAATTTTATAGTTTTAGGTCCACGGAAAATACCCTATAAATTACGATTCCCTTGAGAGTGTCGGAATATACGTTTTTTGTATAAACGGTCGTTGTTTTTCACGGTACCTTAGAAGTTAATATTTTTACAGCTTCAAGGGACTGTAGACTTGAGTATGTGGTTTTAATTTCAACTCGATACCACCACGCGTTCCTGAGACAAAGGGGTCTTGACTCTTGACAGACAAACAGACGGACGGACAACAAAGTGATCCTATAAGGGTTCCGTTTTTTTCCTTTTTAGGTCACGAACCCTAAAAATACTTCAAATGCCTTAAATTTTATCTAATAGGACAACTTATCTACGCGTCAGTGTTTACTTACTTATTCCGCACTTTTCGTCAATCGCTTTGACGTTCCTAAGATGGCAGAAAAGATACTGATACTTGCGACGACTGTACTCCAGAAACCTTTCCGGATTCCAATACTACAGGAATACCTAAAACACGAGTAGGTATTCATGGTAATAATTAACACACTCAGAATGTAATCACAATTACGCCTTAACTAAATTATGTATGTATGTATGTATGTAAACTCTTTATTGTACATTAAAATATAATTATAAGGACATTAAACTAATGATATGTACAAAGGCGAACTTATCCCTGTAAGGGATTTCTTCCAGTTAACCTTTGAGCAAATGAGAGAGAACAGAGAAGATCCAAGAAGATAGGCAAAACTATTAAAAATGCACAGAGACACTAAAGGCTTACGCGAAAAAAAAAAAGACAAAATCTTAAATATACCTACATAAACTTACACATTATGAATATAAATATGATAATATAAAACAAACTAATAAATATATAATTATTCCCCAGAACACTAATTGGTTATCATAGAACCCTCTCATAAAGGGTATATTATATTAAGACCCGGATAAAATTATACGGGCTGTTTTAGCGTTCCGTGGCTGAAGTGGAAAACTGAAACTCTTAAATAGTGTCAAACCATGCAAACTGACTCATCTGTGTGGTCTGACAGTTCATTTGCTTGGAAGGGTTAGCGTGGTCTGACTCTAGGATCACTCCATTTTCTATTTGTCAGTGTGTCAACAGGGAAAGTAAACTCTGTATTTCCCATTGACAATGAAAAAGTGTTTTATAACACGGCACAAGTAAAGAAAAATATCGCTCAAAGTAAGTCTGATAAAAGAGCAAATCCTCTCTATCTCAGAATCAGAACATATACACAAAATACAGTTTCCAAACAGAGAGAGACAGAAATAATAAGATAACATAATAACAATATACAAAAACTACTACTTAGACAAATATGAGGCAATGGGTCTCGGTCTCAGCGTGTACTGGGCAAAAAATCCAGCGCTGGTTTTCAGTCTGAGCCCTATCTCTATTGTAAACAAATAATATGCCTATCTATGCCTTTCGATTGAGTTGACATAAAAGCCAAAGTCGTTTTCACCTTTAATCTTCTTTAAATCTTATTATGATAATTATTCTGTTGCTAAGAAGTTATTTTATACTTCCTCAGACATACACAGTGATCATAATAAATATTAAGTTTCTATTATTACCGTCCTTAGTACGAAATCATAAAAATGTTTTTAAATATAACGCCTTTGTCATCTACTTTATAGAATATCAAGCCCTCCTACCACTACACTTATAATACAGATGGGGACCTATACTGTGCTACATGCCGCCGCACTTTCAAAACCAAATTCGGGTTTGCCAGTCATGCCCGCGCTCACGCGCGTAGGCAAACGTAACTTTATACGTTCTTGTTAAGGTGTCGCCGCCGACGGATACTGTAAATACTTCAACTGGAAGAAGCGAATTGGAGCAAGGATCAGTCACCTTACCAGATTCCATACCAGAATTCAGTAATTGATATAGTAATTTGATCATGTTTTGGCCTTAATTAATAATAGATTGTGATCATGTCTAGTGGGTTAAAGGATCCAGTTGTGTGTTATAATAACCAGATTCTCTGCGGTAACGATACAAATTAGACGACATTAGCAGTTTATTTAGGACAAGTCAATATTATTTAATAATTATTCGCAAAAGCAATAATGAAGGTTAATGAATCTAAATATACATCTTGGACGAGAAGTAGTGTTAGTTATTTAATTAATAAACAAATAATAAATAAAGGTTGAAATATTTATTTATATGATGCAATGCCTCTGTTCAAACATTTTTCCAAATGACCCAGTAGGAATGTGGATAGTGTATGGCTGTTTAGTGTTCGATATAATACATAAATATATAACTAAAGGGGTTGTTTGTTTAGGAAAGGACAGCACCACCCCGCTGTCCGGCAGTCGGATTCGTCCAATAAATAAAATAAAATCCGTCCTTGACAGGATTAAGGGAAGACACATATTTGGAACGCTACAACAAAACAGCTAATTCCATTATAAGTTATTGATAGAGGGATCTCACCACCCAGTTATGTCAATATAAATGGTTAATAAATCAAAATAAATATATTCTGCTAAATGATCATATGTTAATGCAATATAAAACATTGCTAGTGTTCTTTCAGTTATTAAATGTATAGGTAGATAATCTGTCCCAGGAGACATGCAACTGATACATAGACACTAAAGGGAGCACAAGACCAAAGCAGTAAATTACACAACCTGACAGCTGAGTTGGATAAGTAAAACAAGAGGTGGACTTAGCCATTTCCTCATGTTAATATCTCGCCACCAAGTTATGTCAATATAAATGGCTAATGAACCAAACAAATATATTCTGCCATAATGGTCGCTTGTACATGCAGTATGAAAATACTGGTAGTGTCTGTTTCAGCTATTATTAGGTATATAGACAGATCATCCATCTCATAAGAGAATCACAACTGAGAAATGGCACTTAAGTAATACCAGACCATAGCAATGGATTAACACAACATGGTTGGGTGATGATAATAGTTTGATATAACAATGAAACCAGCCGTTTCTTTATGATAAAAATATGAATCTGTGTCAGGAGAGTCAGAAGGAAGGGTAGGATATTTTACCTTGAAAAACCTTTACCCATACCAGACTTCTCCCATCAGCATTTCTAATTATTAGAGATTATATTCAACTTGGATTAAATATGGGTTTAGTCGTTGTGCCTATTAAGGTCTAGCCGGTTGACAAAGAGTCTCTGCAAAGTCGATAGCCACCAACCATCTCCCTCGTTAGAGAATACCCCAAGTCTTTAGGAGATGGATTTAGGCACAACAGTACAGACCCCGAGCCTTCCAACGATTAAAGTTTATAGCCGATCTCTGGAATTGCTCTAATGAGGACTCCTTTGACCAGCGATAAGCTTCGTCCCGGTACTATGTATGACAAAAAGGTCTTTGCAAACCAGTCGCCATATCAGCTGAGCCTCTAATGTCAATCTGGAACAGACAACCAAACGACTACCAAAGTAGTATATTTCTCCAAGCTGAACATTCTGTTCATTGACATTTTTTTGAAGGAGAGAGTCTACCACATACCTTATACCTTCAAGACAGACCTGCCTCAGTATTTATTTTTAAACAGAGACAAATCTGTGTACCAATACCAATATTAAAATAGGTGTGTTAAACGTGTAGTCAGTATAGTGTGAAGGAAATGTAATTAATAACACAGCTATTTCTGGGGATAATTTATCTATCCACAATTACATAAAATATACATGTTTGGTACTTGTCTAAACTACCAGCTGAAACACCGTGCGGATAACTCTCAGCCACTTAGCATCAGAAGTGCATAGGGCCTGTATCTTAACACTCTCGTCATGAGGGCTTTATTGAACCGTAGAATGAATCATGGAAATGCATCTAGTGTTAAAGGAGGCCTGGCCGGAAAAGACATTTCTCTAAAATTCCTAAATGTGGAAATAAACAACAGCGCTTACCTTTCTCGCAATAAGGATTATTGCAAGCAAACAATCCGACATAATAACACTCCACACCACATCCCACATGACCATCAACATCTTCCGAAACCCAGAACAGCTGATTTTCGATACTTATCCGTCAGTTTTCTCTTACACCTCTCGATCAAGATCGAAGACCCCCAGGCCTTCCGCTCGTCCTTCACATCCCTCGTTTTTTCTTTCCCGAGCCCCCATCCCGAACATTCTCGATAAAAATCCATCCAAAATCCCCCCATTAGCGCCCCTGCGTCGGATAGCGGAACTATTTTTGTGTACATGTGTTTTATGTTTCAATGAATTCCCAGTTCCTCATTGGTTGGTATTATATACAACTCACACAAATAAAAGATATCTATAGGCTTATAGGTAGATATACTTTTGTTCCGCTACTCGCCGTTGATCGCTACTGTAGCCAATGATATTGGCGGCAAATTAAACCAAATTAAAATTTATCTTTATTATTATAGATTAATTATTAATCCCAACATAGCTGTCTTTAAAATTCGGTCCGTTTTAAAAGTTCCCAATCCCTGTAAGATAATAAGAACGTGACTAATTAAACGCAATTTCTCCCAAAACGTCACTGACATTTCTATTACACTCGACAAGACCACATCAACAAACCTCCTAGAAACACCAACGCATGTAATTAACAACAACTGAGCTTTCCAGCACAATTACAAGCATTGAGACCAATACAGCATGCGGCCTTTAGATTAAATTAAAATATTTAATAAACACAATCTCGTTTTATGCTTGTTTATCATAACGCCCTCTAGTGTGAAAGATTTAAACTTAATCCACGCTCCAGCAACCCTATCAATACTTAATTCATCAATGAATTACGAGATGGCGTTGTAAGGTAAGGCAGCGTAGACGCCGACCCTTTACAATAGACTCCCAATAAAACACTAGATGGCACTTCACGTCATAAAACCATTGGCTAAAACTCACTGGAGCATAGTTCCGTTACAATACGTCTGGGAGGACATCAGAATATCAAATAATGACGCTCGTGTAGACTCACCCATAGATAAAGGTCTATAAGCTAGCTGACATATTCTTTTATTACTGATACCCAAAGCGGCACAGAGTTTATGAATTCCCTGTTTTATCCGTACTGGAATAACCACGCTCGTGTGACCACACCTTTATCTAAGGTCTAATTATAAGCCAGCTGACCGACTTATGAATTCCCTGTTTTTGTCACGGCCGTTTAGAATAAGTACGCCTAGAACGAGAGTCTTCATACAATAGATTTGCGTATAGGGATATTAAATTTATTCTAAGCTCTACCGTAATAACCACGCTCGTGTGGTTTTACCCTTAGATAATGGTCTAATTTTATTATATAAGCCATCCAACCCACTCTTTTATTACTGAAACGTCAAGCGGTATAGAGTTTATGGATTCCGTACTTGAGCAGAATTTTTATTAGGTTCAGTTTCACTTACTTCTTTTATTATACTTTGCATCGAAATGCTTCTTAAAATATGTTTTGAGACATGCTTTTTTTGCTGACTTACATTCTTACACAGACGATAATTAGTTACTCGTCAAGACCAATTTAACCGAGACCACACCCGACGGATTTATGTGGTAGATACTGTTTAGGAGTTCCTAAGGGTAACCTATAATCATAATCCCGAATTTTTGTTTCCCGTCGTATCGTTTCGCCGAATTTTCATTTGCCCGAAGCAATTTTTCCTGAAACCCATAATATTTTCAGGATTTTATAAACATCGTTTTAAAGAACCCATTAGGTTAGGTTAGGTTAGTTTTATAATTATTTATAAATATTAATATTTATGTAATAAATAGCTTTCGGGCAAATGAAAATTCGGCGAAACGTTATAGCGGGGAAACAAAAAATCGGGATTATGAGAGGCAACCGTTCCTAAGACCACGCCACCTTCCGTCTCCGTCATCAGAACATCTCCAAGATACCAAATAATTGTATCTTCATGTGAACTACAAAGTGTAAACACAAAGTTTATTTTGATATGACAATTAAAAGTAGTAGGTAGACAAGTGTAAACACAAAGTTTATTTCAATACGACAATTAAAAGTAGGCTTAAATTGACTTCCAAAATATGCTTACATAGGTGTCGAGCTAGACCCTGGGCCCGTGGGGTCTAGCGCTAGCTAGAGTTCTTTTTAAGAAACTTTTTCAAAATAGCTCGTCACGACACCACTGGTGACCAAAAGGCTGGCAGCTTCCTCGCTGGGCGTCTTAGCATAGCCATAATTAATGCTGCCAGCGTCTTTGGTACAATGCCACGGTGCCCATTTTTAGGGTTCCGTAGCCAAATGGCAAAAAACGGAACCCTTATAGATTCGTCATGTCTGTCCGTCTGTCCGTCTGTCCGTGCGTATGTCACAGCCATTTTATTCCGAAACTATAAGAGCTATACTGTTGAAACTTGGTAGGTAAGATGTATTCTGTGAACCGCATTAAGATATTGATGCAAAAATAAAAAAAAAATAATAAATATTGGGGGCTCCCCATACTTAGTACTGAAACTCAAAAAATTTTTTTCATCAAACGCATACGTGTGGGGTATCTATGGATAGGTCTTCAAAAATGATATCGAGGTTTCTAAAATATTTTTTTTCTAAACCGAATAGTTTGCGTGACAGACGCTTCCAAAGTGGAAAAAAGTTGGTCCTCCCCCCTCTAACTTCTAAAATAAGAAAATGAAAAATCTAAAAAAAACATATGATGTACATTACTATAAAAACTACCAACGAAAATTGTTTTGAACGAGATCTAGTAAGTAGTTTTTTTAATACCTAACTTTGCACCTAATTTATATGGGGCGCTATACATACCAGGTGCAAACTTAACTTAACCACTTAGGGATGGAAAGTGTTTGTACGGAACCCTCGGTGCGCGAGTCCGACTCGCACTTGGCCGGTTTTAGATATAGTTTACTTCAATATATATATTTACAGGTAAAATATATATACGTTTTTTAATGTGTAATTGTTAATCTGTTGTGTTATAAATAAGAGTAACAAACTTAGTTGCAACAGAACCCTATAAAACGTGATAATAAAAAAAAGGAGGTTTACACAAACGAAGTCGTGGGGAATTTTCATCTGTTAATAAATAAATATAATCTCCCCGGAACAGGAGTAAACAAACACTGTCAATACTTGAACTTGTGAAATATTGTCTCAATATTTGAACTAAATAAAGGATTTAGCCCCGAGGGATAGACCTACCAGTGGAGCGAGCCTACCCGAACTTCGTTACGTTTGCTTTGCTTTCCATAAACATGAAAACAAACCTAATTTCACGGTTGTCAGTATCCGCATTGTTATTTAGATAAAAATAAAACCATTTCCGTAAGCTAAGCCATATGGAATAAAAGGATGTGTAATGAGGGACATATCATTCCAGATATAACAACATTAGGTATTCAAAATTCAAATTCAAAATTCTGTATTTCATAAAACACACTGGTCTATAATCTAAGAGGATGGAGCCACCCGGTAAGCAAACAAGCCTGTGCTGGCGTTAGTGATATAATGTTTCATTCGATAAAAAAATAAGCATTTTCAATTCGAGTAATAGATTTGATTTAATTTAACTTTTATATTCACAAGATCACCTAACACTTCCCTCGCTTCGCTCGTCGTCGTACCTAACCATGACTCTATGACAGTTATACTTTTTTGTTTGAGCTGTTTGTGTGTGTTCTGAGCCTTTAAACGTATTAAATATATCAAATGAACGTTGTGCATATGAAATTATACCAAATGTTACATAGAAAACTACCGTGAGTCTCAGAGACACAGTGTTCGGTTGGCCGCCGCCGCGACTGATCTTCTCTCCTGATAATGAATCGCGTACCAATTCGAAACATGTCGAGCGTTATTCGACTTCTACGACGTGAGTTAACATATTTATGTATTTTAATATACCAAATGTTATTGATCATTACTTTATTACGTTTATCCCTTGATCGTTGTAGTGACTAATAGTATATAATATCATGAGTTATTATAGTATCCGGAATAAACATGTCAGTTTTCAATTTAATTCAATTTTTAACTTAATGGCTACTGCAGTAGTACGGGCATGCCCATTAGGACAATTGTGCCAGCATCAAGTTGGTCGGACATATAATTACTTTGATTGTCGTTATGACATTGTTGGTCACACTGGAAATATTAAAAAGCTGCGACATCCTTTAAATCCAAGTCAGTAATTTTAGCTATTAGATGAGTACTAAAGTATTTATTAAACAACAGCACACATGTTATATAACGATTTCATAGCCAACGTTAATAAAATAAAGTACAAGCCGATATATCACTAAATCCAAATCACATCCCACAAAATGGGCACGAAAGAGCAAAAAGGGGTGTAAAGTTGGCGACATAAAATTCGACACACAACATAAAACAAGATGTGATAAAAATGATAGCACCGTGAACGCAGCGACGTAAATATCTGTTATCTTGGCGACATTGTATATTAATATTGTTATAAGGCAGAAGTTAACGGCTGCAGTATGAAAACCATAGACTAGAAGGTATTACCCAATAAAAAATATACTTTAAGGGTTTTCTCATGGTTGGAAGGACTCAAAATGTATGCTAATTATTAATTAATTACCGACAACGCTGGATTCTAAGTAAAAAAAATATACGTACATGCTCTAAGGCTGGTTCGTTCAAACTTTTATTCTAAGAAAACGCTTACTTTGTACTCTCGGATAGTCCCTGAATAATAGTATAACATTAAATCAAAAATCAAATCGAATCAACTCGTTTATTTGCATAAATTGCGGTACAGAGTTGAGATCGAAATTACATATAACAGAACAACACAATTTGCCAGTAGTGGCATGCAAAAACTTTCAATAATTAATAATAACTAGTACCTATTATTTATAAATTATAATTTACATACACATACAACACATTACAATTATTTTAATAAATCCTTATGCAATCACATAATAAACATAATTCATTTACATAATTTAATATTACGATTGCTTCGTAAAAAAAATCATTACTTGAATAAAAACATTCACTAAGCAACCAGTTTGTTAGTTGCTTTTTAAATTGAGTTGGCGGACAATCTTTTAGAACGGTTGGTACCTACATTATTATTAATTTTATTGCCACGCAGAATGAGTTACTGCTATGGATTTTTAATTTTGCACTTGGCAAGTACAGCGTATTTCTGTGTCGTGTAGACCTTGGAAAAGCATCGGCATGAGTTGTAAACAAGCTTGGATGTTCATGAACAAATATGGCCATCTGCCTTATATACATACATGGAAGAGGTAACACACGAGTCTCTTGAAATAACGGCCTACATGAGTCCAAAAAGTGGGCATTGCAAACAGCTCTAATGCATTTCTTTTGATTCTTTTGAGCCAGAAAAGCCTTATTCATATCCACGGAATTGCCCCACACTAGCAACCCATAGCTCAAAAAGGAGGAGACATAGCCATACTAACCGAGGAGATTTATAGCGTAATTCTTCGAATAAAAGTTAGGTTGACTCCAGACTATATAGAATATACATTTACAGGGTCAAGGGATTATATGTAATTATATCTATATTAAAAATATTATGGGAAAACCCGCGATATTGCACTGTCCGGGCCGATTTCTGCTAATCATACCCGCCGAAAACCGTCTTCTGTCACGCATTCTGTCCGTTCTTCTGGCACTATCGACTAGTTGTACTTCACCCTCATCCTTGGCTTCCATGACCAGATCATCAATAAACCTTTCAGCAGGCCTTTCTCAATAGCCTATATGCCACATAGGTTCTACTAGGCAATGCACCTCGCCCACTTCCACTTACATAAGGTAGCAACTCTATGAGCTGGTGATGTGCCATTTCGGAGAAATTCCGCAAAGGCATTTCTACAAAATGTTCTAATTAATCAATAATCATGATACGAATCGAGAAACGTTTTCGAGAACGGCACATCTCTCGCCTCGGCTCTCGCGGAGAATATGGAGATATCCTCATTTCTGATTCATTCGGGAAAGTTACTTGATTAGTATTGGAACATCTGGATAATGTTGCGTTGCGTCGCGTTTCTTAGCACAGAATGAAACAGGTTTATGACGTTGTAGTTAAACTTTTATCACCTCCGCGTTAAGGGACGCGTGTGCCCACAACTCACGGTATTTCTGCTATTAATCGGATTCGGATAAGAGACGACCGTGACCTGAAAGACGCAGTACTCCCCGTTCGTGGTAAACCAGCTTCTACCCATGACTTTTATCGCGTATACTAGATATACGTCATTCAGGATTACGATATGTATTAGCATGACGTGTTTCCTCCTTCTTACAACATTGGGCCCTTCAAACAAAGCGTGAAGAACCATCTCTCGGACCAGCATGGCAGTGTCAACTGACAGGTCAATTGCGACCTTGCCCCACTCCAGTTTTGTTGTCAGGCGAAGTGGAGCCACTATGTTGCGCCGTATAAGAAGTATAATAAGTTAATAACGCCTAAATAAAACGGAGTGGCAAACATTCAACTAGAGCTTTTACTACACTTAAACTCACAGATTTCATACTAAACTGAACCCATTTTACCCTCTTCTTCCCCGGGACTCAAACTGCCATAATATAATTGAAGATCTCGCTCAACCGCTCGCTACCCCGTTTATCGCCGAAAGTCATGGCATGTCCGAACGAATTCGCCAGGCTTTACTAGTGTAGTAAATTAAATATATGTAATGCAATTAGTGATGGGTCGCGGTAACTGTTACCAGTAACATTCTGTTTGGAAATATTACTAGTAACTTTCCAATCTTACCAGTAAGATTCCGAAAAGGTGGTAAGATACGAGACGAATGAAGTACACTGCTGGCTGATGGTTATTTGCGGAGTTCAATAAGCCTTATGCAAATATCATTACCATCTTTTGTCTCTTTCACCCAAAGTTCTTATCTTGCATAGGACAATCGGCTTGCAATCTAAATTCATATTTTTAACTGTCCGTCCCGGGCGTGAGCTGTGCTCATCCCGCATGATCGAATTCACTCTTCCGTCTTACCATACCGGTTTTAAGTCAAACTCCTTCGCGATTCAAGCAATATAGGTATAACCTCTTCTTCGCTCTTTTTCCTCGCTTTGTCACGACTGAAGGGTCGTGACCATTTGAGGCCGTTATCCGTTGCACCGAAGCTTTCCACTACACACGGTTTTTCGCCTTCCGAATTGACGCATGTAGAGTTTCCTGAAAGGCTTCTTTCACGGCATCGGTCCATCGGATCAGTGATCTCCCACGGGCCCTTTTTCCTCACGTGGCCAACTACAATGAGCTTTTCCAAACTATCTGGCTCGCGTCTAGACGTCTACGTGACCGAAGTACTGCAAGATCCGCTGAAGGCAAATGATCGATAAGCGGCACTTGATCTTCAATTCGGCCAGGATGGACGCATTTGTGCGACGTGCCGTCCAAGGGATTACTAGCATTTTTCGCCAGCACTATATTTTGAATGCGTCAATGCCTTCCGAATGCATGCTTTAAGGGTTCTGGTTTCTGAAGCGTATAGAAATATAGAAAAGATCAGGGTTCTCATCAGCGTGGTTTTAGTTTTTCTGCTGATACCTATGTTCCTCCAGATCTTTTTTAGCGCCTTAACCGCCACCGTTGCTCTCTGGGCTCTTCTCACAGTCACCATCCACAGCAACCAATGTCCAAATTAAATTTGTCCACGGTATCGAGGTCGGATAGTTCTGCCGTTCATTGCAACATGCCTGCCCGATCCACAAACATGAGTTTTGTCCTAACCCGATTAATATGTAGACCAACTCCTCGCTCACTTTTTGGACCCTTTGCAAAAGCTCAGCTAGTTCCTTTTCATTAGAGCCTATAGTGGTAGAGTCGGTGGCAATTTGGTAGTATCAGCTGCAGACTGTAAATTATTAATGAGGTGTCCTCCGATTAGTACGCCTCCATACCAATCCTCCAAAACTCTTCTCATGATGTGTTCGCCTCGAAATTGTCTAATTCCACGGTGGTCTGAAAGGGTTCTGATTCGGTGTCTTCTACTCTGATGCTAGAATTGCCGTCGAGGTACAGGTTCTGCACAAGGAAAATTAGGTGATCTGGTATACCCATCTCTCTCATGACTGCGAACATCTTCTTCTATCTGATGCAGTCAAAGGCCTTCGCATAGTCAATAAAACTTGGGCCCATCGGCACGTTGAACTCCATAGCCTTCTCAATGAGCTGCCTGATGTTCAATATCTGTTCGCGTGTTCTCTACCTCTGACAAAACCTGCCTGTTCCTTTGCAATCTACCCGATAAAACTTTCAAGCCTTTTATTGAGTATATGCAGAAAAATAAACGCATCCAAATATCCGATCCCTGGATCTATGACTGTAAGTGAGTGAAAAATATAATGCGTCACAATAAAACCAAAACACTACGAATAATAAGAAAAGTTACACGTGTAACTTTTGCAGTGTGGTGCATAACTTTGAAGATGCTACCAAGTTTGCGTATCATATCATATTTAAGAACATATCATTATTTATTTATCCATGTGAGTATCCATTTTTTTTCGGACCTAGCAAACTTGATCTGGAACGACTAAAAAAGGTGTGTGTAGATTTACGACGCAGTAATATTTCTAGTAACGTTGGTAAGATACCTGGTAACATTGGGTAAGTTACTGGTAAGATTGGTAATTTACTTTCTGGAGAGAGCCGTGCTTTTCTCTTCACTACGAATGATCTCAAAACTGTCCATTTTCAATATTACGCAAAACAAAACCTTGAATTTTAATTAAAATCCTGAATCTTACCGTATATTTCCAATTTTTAGTAATATTACTAGTAGCATTACTGGGAAAATACTCACTTTGGTAGTATTACCGGTAGCGACCCATCACTAAATGCAATGGACTCGCGCATTTCTGGAAGTATCGTTGCGTCGCGGACCGCCACTAAACCTTTTTATCGATCCTTTTGTGACGAACAAGATGCTCTATTTTACGGCCGGAGATGTCCGTTACGGTCATTGCCAATACACACGCCTTTGTTTTCGCTTGCCTTGATACTCATAGTAATCGATTTCTGAAGCTTGATAATTAACACACAATGTCATCTAAAGAGGTAGAGAGAGAGAGAGAGAGAGAGAGAGAGAGAGAGAGAGAGAGAGAGAGAGAGATTATAATATATTGTAGACAGCGCTAAGTGTGTTCTAAGAAGAGGCAAGTCTAGTCTAGTCTAGTCTCGTCACACAAAATAGGGATAGTTATGTATTTATGAATACAATTTTTTTTTTTTAAATATGTGACGTCAAGGTTACGCAAATTTAAAGCTTTTATTTATCCAAAAGACATTTTAAAATTGTTTTCGGCATCCTCATAATTTAATAAACCAAGAATTTTATAACAACCATGAACTTAAACGCACTTTTCACGGTGAAAATGGCAAATTATTTATTGTCTCCATACAAATATAACGTATAATGTCGACACGATTAGGGAAGTCAGGGAGGTGGCTATACATAGGGTAAAATAGAGACAGGTACATTCTTCAACAGTTATAACCACTACAACAGTACTTTAGAGTATTCATGATGGATCAATTGGTCGCGTCTTTAAAAAATATTAACAAACCATTGATACAAAGACCAAAGCTCAAAGAAAAAAAAAAAATGCTTAACCTGGTGGAAGAGACCGGGAACCGAACCCGGCACCTTTGGATTACCGGTCCTGCGCGTTTTCATTGAGCTTTAAGCTTTGTATCAATGGTTTCATATAATAAATTGTGGCGTGTAAAACCAAACCAAAAACGTGAGACATTACATGTTTCATAAATTTAATTATTAACAATATTTCTTCAATTCTTCCAGGGTTTCTCCCCCGACGTCCTCCTGACGCTCTCAGAATCAGCCAGCGGCGGTGCGCGCGCGCAACTCCGTCTAGCGCTCTCCAAGATGGTGGAGCGCAAGGACTGCCAGCACGAGTACGCCAACAACAGGGCCAGGGAAATGGTGGACGAGCTGGCGAAGGACGAGTCCAAGCTGTCTAGTGAGATAAGATACCTCCAGCCATTGGTCTACAACAGGCTATAGACCAAAACATACGACTCTTCCCTTAGGGTGCGCCTCTACTGAAGCGGAGAATCGACCAATCACAGATGTGAAGAGGAGCTGAGATACAGATTTGAACTAAGGGGGGTAATTCAACCAATTTTTGAGAGATGATGGAGATCTCTCCATTTCATCGCCATCCGTCACTTTTGACGTGTCCCTACTTGACAAGTGGCGATATCCCTAGGACATCGCAAATTCGTCAATCCGGTCGCGCTTAATTTGCGTTTCCCTTGTACGTGACGGCATAAATAATAGCCGCATACTTTAACTTCACCATGTAGTGCGTGAAATTAGTCAGTTACGTTTCGTTCAAAACAGAAATTTATATGCATGAATAGCATTATTGACAATCATTATCGCCTTCGATTTTCCAAAATTGAGAAGAGATATGTCACTTGAAGCTCATCGCATTTTAATGACAGTTCAAAAGCGATATCATTGTTATCTAATAGAGTTTTGACGTTTTGCGATCTCTCAAACGGCATCCTCGAATTAGGTCCCAGGTTATTGGTCTATTCCGGACGTCTCCGCTCCGCTCCGCTTTTGTGGATACGCACCCTTAAGTTCTCTAAATTTCCGAAATCCTAAACAACTTAAAGACTAAACCATTGATACAAAGATGAAAGCACAAATAAAAATTGAAATGAAGAGTGGAAGAGGCCAGGAATCGAACCCGGTACCTCTGGATCACCGGTCCAACGTGTCAGCCACTTCAGCACCCTAGCGGCAGAATACCTTTCGATTTTTTTCTTATGCTTTGTGTGTTGATCTTTTTTGTTTATTTGAAAGGCTTTTACATAAGCGTTTATGGAGCCTGTGTGCTTGGGAGCATAAGTTGGAGCAGAACTTTGTAATGTATAAGGAAATTGGAACTGTAGTCTAAAATTGGAACTATAGTTTAACTGGCTGTCGATTGTATAATCAATGTGTGAATATGAAGCCTCTGAAATTTAATTCAATTTCCTTTGCATAATAATACTTACCCACTAGTAAGTCACTGTGAACGATATATTATGGTGTTGGTAATTATTAGCCGTCCATAGACGTGGTGCTATATCATAAGGGATCTAATTTACGTCTCACGACGTGCTGTCCGTGAAAGTGTTAAAAAATTCCATTAGAGTTACATAATTGGACCGTTTATTTAAATAATAAATACTAGCTGCACCGCACGGTGTTACACGCTTATTATCCCACGGGAATTCTATATTTTTCGGGATGGAAAGTAGTCTATGTATTAAGCCAGGGTGTCAGCTACCTTCACACCAAAATTTGACAAAATTGGTCCAGCCGTTTGAGCGTGAAGAAGTACATACAATTACACATAAATACACTCTCAAATTTTCGCCTTTATAATATTAGTGTTATTAAATAATAATGAATTTTCAAATAATTGTGGAAAAACTATCTACGTTAGATATACCATATATTTGATTATGTTATACTACCTAAGTCAAGTATGATTTTATTACAAAAACTTTTAGTGCGTAGATGTATTTTATTATAAGGTACTTGTTAGCATTTGTTAAAGAAACAGATTTTTATTATAATATAATATATAAATTAAGAATAAAAAATCAAATAAGAAAAGCCATGTTTTCAATAATAAGAACGTTTTAACACCATTATAAAGATATTTAAAAAGACGGTGGTTTTTATTTAAATTGTGAATTAATGAGTTCCACATAATTTAATTTAATAAGTAAAATGTTCAGAATAGGCAATTATTTTATACCAATTTACAATTACAAATGAAGCTCAATTTGATGGTTTAACTTGAACAATGGACGAATCCTTAACAGGGCGGCTAGTTAAATATTTAGCTTTTTGCTGTAAAAATACTTAAATTGAAAGCTTTTTATGGACTTCATTATAATTATTTTTTTATCTCTTCACCTGCAAAATGCTTAAGAATAATACCTACTTCAACGAATAATTTCAAAACATGAAATGCTGTAAATACATCCATTTGTATTTACAGCATTTCATGTTTTGGAATTATTAGTGAAAGTATTGGAATTATCTGCGAAAGCGCCTTTAAACAGCTTAAATGGGTTGGGACCAAAAAGTTTGATGAACTTAAGGCGTAGAAAAGAACGAGGAAATAAAAGCGATTGGAATAAGTTCCGTTGTGCGACAAAAATTAAGGATACAATAAGGAACCTTAAAATAGAACCTTAAGGTACGTTATTGGAAGGTTTACTGTCGTCGCACAACGGAGACTTTGATACAAATATTAATTGAGTGAGTTAAGGTGGTAAATCATTGGTCTTCACCCAAATTTGAGTTATAATGGCTGTATAAACGGTTACGCAGCTAGTGTGCTACTTGGGATCTTTTTGCATACACCACCAGACATAGAATAAAAGACTGCAGAAGGTCCTTTCTTTGGTCTTTACAAGAGCCACCTGAAAATTGCATTTATTGGTTATTTTTGTATATCGCGACACATTGGCGTCGTGATTCGAGCGACACGTGTAACTGTTTCCTTGTGTGTCAATATCGTAGAGATATTTGCATGGACATTTTGTTGGCAGACATCTTGGAAATTTAATATAGTATGAATATTCAACGTGGATGCTCAGTGATGTGTGCTACCGCCTTTCAAATATGTGTCTAGTGTCTTATTAATCTGGAAGAGCGGGACGTACCGACGGAGATCGGAACGTTAATGTATTCCTATTTCATATGCCATAATTTATCAGCTGTCTGATTAATTTACAAATCAGGAAGGTATGTTCTTAATAATTTATTGCCAAGCCTTTTTATTCTCTTCGGTTTCTAATTTTGCAACTACTTTCCATATTTCGCATTAAATTACAGAGTTCTCAAATTATGTAAAAAATTTGATAAAAGACAACAGGACAGGTGAAATTAAATAAAATGTTAATGTATGCTTACTTTATTATTATTACTTTACATGGAAATAATTATTTTATGATATTGATAATACACGAGATATACAGCGAATAATAATGGCACAATAAAACATTGTAATTCTACTTATGTGACGAATTATTACGGATTTGAAATAAATAAATCAACAAAATTTACACCAAACGTTTCAAACCACGAAAACAATCGTTGGCTCAACATAACCACAGACGCTAAACAAACTACAAAAACAATAAAAACCAATTTAAAAAATATGAACATAGTAAACAAGCAAATGAAAATAAAAAAATGCACCTTCATTCCTAACATTTGTGATGTATTTGTAGATTAAAAAAGTGATAAAAAAGTATCCAAGTAGCAAAAATATAACAATAAATAATGTATAATCCTACAATTAATCTGTGACAAAATGTAGTAGGTAATAAATAATAGCAAATGATTGCTTTGATTTACAATCCCTATTTAAAAATACTGACTTATTCCGACTAGAAACTTAACCTTGAACTTGTGTCTAACTTGAGCCGGAGCTTGACTTAAATATCGCCAAAACTGCACCCAAAGCCAGTTGAAAGAAACTGCCTATCAGCTCTAAATAGTAGACAAATCCACCTTCTCTCGGTTTACTAAAATCGTCATCATCGTCATCATCAAATTCGAAAGGATCATCGATTTCATTTACTGTATCATTCTGAAGAGCTTCTATATTTTCAGAAGGTAAGTAACTATTGTAGAGAGTGATTTTCTCTGGTTTCTTATCATTTTTCCTCAGGGCTTCTACCGAGAGTTCCTCAACGTCACGGTCTTCCAGAGCGTTACCGAGCGGCTTCAGATCGGTCTTGCTGACTACTCGCGGCTCATCGAAAGACTCGATGTTGTTCCAAGGCTTGATGGTTGTAGGTTCAGTTTTGTTCTGTGTGGGAATGCCCAGGAACCTGGAAAATTAATTAAAAATATATTAACATTAACATATAAGTGGACATCTCCCTTTTAACTCTAATCACTAATAAGAGTTTTATTAGATTACACAATATCCTTCAACATCGATAATTCTGATAAGTAGTTTGTTAAAGTAAATCAAGTAGTTTGACAGTAGTAATAGACGTATTAAATATATTTTAAGGGCCCCTGACTACTTCAGAAGTTGTTATAATAATAAAATAAATAAATTAAATAAATAAATAATAGAAAAGTAGGTAGTGTATACAACTATACAGAATTTTACATAACCACTTATTATGATTTAATTATGAAACTCATCTGCGGCTTGTTTTGGAATCCCCTTATTCATGCCTATCATAATAATACATCCCTGCAGCATAAGCATTCATTAACAACACTCTTTGTGTGAGAACCCTTCGACAACGTGGAAATATGCGTCAGGAATTAGGATTAATCTCATTGTCTTTCAACAAAACATCACGTCTCTGTGGAATGTTGTCCCCATTACAGGATTTAACGCAATACTTGGGGTGACTTAGTATGCCATAAATAGTATAAAGTAAGTTAGTGGCTACAGATATAGTGAACAATGTTTTGCCGTCGTATTCTGTGACATAAGTTGCATTGAACATGCTCCCTCTATAGACATTGAGTAAAAAAGATTGAAACAGAAATAGAAATGTAAACATAACCGACCAAATGCCATGGTATAACTTTACCATTTATTTGGAAGTTTTGTCCTTTACCTTAGATTACAAGATTCTAATTATTGAATTACTCCAGAACTGCTGCTTTTTACTACCCTGTGTCAACAGCATTTTCAACCACTGAAAAGACATGGACAAACTAGCTTTTGCCCGCGGCTACGTACGCGTGGAACTTGATAAAAGGGATTATTAAAAGCGCCTAAGCAAATGTAAGAGCAATTGTTATTTCGGTCTAATAATTATATTTCCTACAGGGTCACCGCACCCCAACAGAAATGTTCACTCACTTTTCCAGCATGATCCAGATGAATCCTATGTCCTTCCTCGTATCTTAAACTATCTCTGTGCCAAATTTCATCAAAATCGATTCAGCGGTTTAAGCGTGAAGAGGCAACAGACAGACAGAAACACTTTCGCATTTATAATATTAGTATGGATTAACATATTAGTAGCACTCTTATGGCACGAGACCCCAAATAATAAATACGAGTAGATACGATATTAGGATAGCTATAACAAACGGAGCGACTCAGCTTTCAGAAATAGACCTCCTCCTCCTTTTCTCGTATAGTGACATTTTTATTAAGAGTACCGCGATCTGCGGGCCCATGATGGTTGCTTTTATCACGCGAGAAATAAGTGACAAAGCATCCGTCACGTTTTAACAAAATGCGAGTGCGAGTGACATATTTTCTTCACATGTTTATCACGTGATAAACGCAATCATCATAGGCCCTCTCGTGATAGATGTCAACGGCGCTCTGGTCGTTGCTCTTGTAGTCGCTGACCACCGACTCCTCGGACATAAGGCCGCAGCTGTTCCAAGACAACTCCCCCCTCCTATAACCACAACGTACTTGTAGATAGGCGAGGTGATCCGCTCAGCGATGTTGTTCGCGATCTGGTGGTAGACGTCGCCGGCGCTCTGGTTGTTGGTCTTGTAGTCGCTGACCACCGACTCCTCGGGCACGGGGCTGCAGCTGTTCCAGGACACCTGCAGCAGCTGGAACAAATACCAAATCTAAATTCAATATTTACAAGCTTTCACACAAGTCGCCTAGGACAACAAGCGGAGCCAAGATACAGATTTCAACTGGCGTAATTGGTCGATTCCCTCATGTCCGTCTCAGGAAAATACACCCGTTGGCAGTCACTCGATGAAACAAAGACAATTCAAGTGACGATAAATAGACAATTTGACGACGCGGTTGGCGCAGTGTGGTACTAGTGGTACTGCACCTGCTTACTGAGCCAGTGTTCGCGGCATGAACAAATATTAGTGTAATAAACTCGAATATTTGTTTCTAGGTAATATTTTTATGATATCGTTGTCTAATATCTATTGTACAGCCATTGCTTAGTTTCAGAATGGATCGATCAGAGTGAGATGAACTGTAATATTTGTCGATGGGTCGATTGACTTTAGAATGATTGGGGTAGCAAAACCATTGAAATCTATTCTGTCTTTGTTTCTTTTAGTTAACATTAAGCCGCAAGTTTGCATAATTTTTCACAGATCCGACATATGTTAATATGTAGTCTGGCTGTCTAGCAAAGGTAAGGTCGGATTGACGAGGGTGGGATCCTTGTCAGCTCTGGATGTTTGAGCTAAAATAACTCGACATTTTTATAGCAGTACAATAAACATTATGATGTAGAAGTGTGACTTCTTAAATAGATCGAATAGCAAAACCAAATACAAAAATCTAAACATTATGTTTTGTATCCCTGTGTATTTCAGGTGCGCAATAAAGTGGATATGTATTGTATTGATTGTATTATAAACATCTCAAATTTTGGGCAAGAATTAGGCCAAAATTTTACATGTTTATAATACATATAGGCCTTTATCAAGGTTGCTAGCTAGTCAATTGGAAACTTTACCACATAACAATTAAAATTCACGTTGTGACGATGGAGGTAAACCAACGACACGTTCACGATCCTCACTATCCCAGTACACGAACATTTTATTTACGATTCCTCAGCCATCGTAGAGTAGATGGGAATAGGACACATACAACTGCGTCGTCAGCACAATACCTACCGAGCCGCACCGTGCGACGCTAACCAATTGTATTGCTGGATGTTTACCTCGTACACAGCTTGGGTATGTAGTTTAGTTCTATCAGACAGGCAGCCTAAACTGAACCCCAACACAGCTAAGAATATTCTCAATCAGGTAAATTTTCAACCTAAATACTATACAAAGATTGGATCATCCGTTTAGGAACTAGGAACGTATTTCTTGATACAAAGTTTTCTTGATACACTTAAGACAACACGGTTGGCGCAGCGATAGCGTACCTACTGAGCTGTCGGTTCTGAGTTGGAATCCCGGTAAGAGTAAATGTGATGAACTCGAATATTTGTTCCTGGGTCATGGATGCATTTAAAGATACATATCCACGCACCCAAGCAGCACACAAGATAGATACGTGCTTATACAGACCAACTTATACAGACCAACTTATACAGACCAACTTATACAGACCAACTTATACAGACCTACTTGTACAGACCAACTTATACAGACCAACTTATACAGACCAACTTATACCGACCAACTTATACAGACCAATTTATACAGACCAACTTATACAGACCAACTTATACAGACCAACTTATACAGACCAACTTATACAGACCAACTTATACCGACCAACTTATACAGACCAATTTATACAGACCAACTTATACAGACCAACTTTTACAGCTTATACAGCTAATTTAAACTGTATGAGGGCTGCATAGGCGCTTAATCACTAATCAGCGTGTCTGCTACTTGGGTATGTATATCGTCGTCTAGTACTATAAAACAAGCTTGCTAAGCTCAAGTAAGCTTGTGTTATGTTACTAGACTTTGGGACTAAGTCAATTTGTGTGAGGTTGTACGATACGATGTTGATTATTAACGTATAGTAAACTTATTATAATAACCCGCCGCTTTATCCTTAGAGAGCTAAAATTAATGTCGCCAATGACCTTTAGAGGAAATACCACTAGTTTTAATTCAATTTTTTTCGGACTAATCGAGGTTCCGTTCTCGTCTGTTTCCTCCTCCAAAACATAATCAATCTTTACGAAATTGTAGGATCTGAATAGGACGAAAAAGTTTTTTGTCGCACCGTTTAGATCTTTGCGCAAATAATAATAGAATTTGAATAATAGGCGTTCGTTTGCAGCGGAATTTAGGGCAAAAACAGACGCTGAGTACACTAATCTATAATAATTTGCGCAAAAATAGAAACGGTCCGACAGAGAACATTTCCATCCCATTTCGTTCTTAAAATTTCGTATAGATTGATTATGTTTTGGTGGAGTAAACAAACGCGAATGAAACCTCGATTAGAATAACCCAGTTAAGTTTGGACCTCGTTTGTATGCCCCGCCATAGTTATCAGATGCAAACTTAAGTAAACTAATGACATACGGTGCCGAGACGTGGACACTCACGGTTGGGCTGGTCCCCAAATTTAAAGTCGCTCAGAGAGCCATGGAAAGGGCAATGCTCGGAGTTCTTTTGAAGGATCGAATTCGGAACGAAGTGATTCGCCAGAGAACCAAAGTTACCGACATAGCTCACCGTATTAGCAATTTGAAGTGGTAGTGAGTGGGCTGGCCATATTAGCCGAAGAACCGATAACCGGTGGGGTAAACGTGTTTTTGAGTGGAGACCGCGGATCAGCAAGCGTAGTGTGGGACGCCCTCAGACTAGGTGGAGCGATGATCTTTGCAGGGTGGCTGGCAAGAGCTGGATGAGAGTAGCCGAGGATCGTTCACAGTGCCGTGCAGTTGGAGAGGCCTATGTCCAGCAGTGGACAAGAATAGGCTGATGACGATGATAGTCGGGGAAAAAGGAGCTCTTTTGACAAAAACATAGTCAAGGCACTGCGATTGGCCTTCACTGTGATAGGATAGGCTACTTCAAAGAGAAATATGTTTCCTCATACGTGACCTACGTGGAAATTAGCCGTAGCCGTGCGTGACTGGGGCCCGCGGGCTCCGATGTAATCCGAATTGTCAAAAAAGCCGGTCAAGTGCGAGTCGGACTCGCGCACCGAGGGTTCCGTACAAACACTTCCCATCTTAACTCGCCCGGTTATGTTAAGTTTGCACCTGGTATGAATGGTGCCGCATTCTATTGAGGTGCAAAGTTAACGCAACCGATCACGTTTGTTGTAAGGGAGCCCCACTTAAATGTTAATTTTATACTGTTTTTAGTATTCGTTGTTATATCGGCAACCGAGTATCACGGTTTATGAGATACAGCCAGGTGACAGACGGACAGACAGACAAACGGACAGCGGCGTCTTAGTAATAGGGTCCCGTTTTGGATACGGAACCCTAAAAAGCCGGTCAAGTGCGAGTTGGTCTCGCGCAACGAGGGTTCTGCACGAACTATGAAAGCATATTGCTCTAACGAAAAGATAAACGGTATTGAGCGACTAACTTAACTTTACCGGTGGAATATCAAACAATTATAATCACACAAACAAATTGGCAACTTCCTCATATTTATAATCCATCCAAAAATTACTCAACACTGACGAAACCAAGATAATATTACCCACAAAACGATCAAGAACATTAAGCATGTAACTCTTCTGTTGCACAACTCGATAAACAATACGATGACGTGCGTCGAACATCAAGACGTGTTGTGCGTGCTGATGCGGGGTATTGGCGTCAAGGATCAAGTAGGGAAAATATATCTGGCATAGGGCCTAGGCGACCTTATGCCTAATTTGGTCTGGCCATATTTAAGCCCAGCGAATTCCGGCCAGGGCGAATATTTGTGTGATGAACTCGAATATTTGTTACTGGGTCATGGATGTCATCTATATATATGTATTTTATCGTCGTCTAGTACCTATAGTACAATTAAGCTTTGCTTAGTTTGGGACTAGGTCGATTTGTGTAAGATTGTCCCTTAATATTTATTTATACTCTATGTCTTACGCGAATCGAATCGATTAGCGAAGCTTATTCGAGTGTACTTTGTGATATCACCAAATAAGCGATGACTCAGGTAGGTATATCGCACATAACCTTTGATTTACGTTAAATATATTTTGCTCTTGTACTCGTATTATCATTATCACGGAATAAAAACTACAGTGTAACTAATTCGAGTGTATTTTGAAATATCACCAAATAAGCGATGTATCAGGTATAACTTAAGTATAATGCGTTTAACTGTCATTAAAACACGATGTTTGCGATTCGAGCTGCCTAAAGTGACATTACACGTTACTGCCAACTTAACTTATATCCCTGATAGCATGATCTAAAGCGATAGAGTCTGATATCTAAGGCGTCACACATAAAGGTCTTCGCACATTATAACAACTCAACGGCGACTCTATTCTATGCTAAATATTGAAATTTAAGCCCTATGTCATATTTACTAGGTTTAATTTCAAAAAATGATGTTACTAGTAGTGGACGACGAGTGGACGACGCGTCGTACATTTTTTGAAATTAAACTTAGTAAATATGGCTTAAATTTCAATATTTGGCACAGAATCGAGTCGCCGTTGAGTTGTTATAATGTGCGAAGACCTTTAATGAGGCGCAAACTTAACGCGATCGAGTTGTCAAAATTGTGATATCCATCGTATATCGCCACTTCGGAGTTCTCTCCGAAATATCAGCGAGTTCAGATTACGGACCGAAAATGTTACGTCACCGTAGGCCGTAAGTGGGATTTTCTGCCCGCTGGGGAGAAAATCTCGCTTCGTGACCAAGGCAAGACGTACAACTTAAGACAAACCACGGGCGGTAATTTGTAAAGCCTCAGGTCGCATATACAGGGTGTCCCAAGACAAGACTATGGGACATCAAGGGAAAGTACCTTAAATTTCGTAGATAGGATATTTTGCTGAAAGAAGATTTTATGTTATTTTTAAAATTTAGTCTAAGAATTACTTGCTTAATTTTATTCGTCGTCGGCAATAAATAATTTTCTTGAAATTCGACTCAAATATTTTACGTTGTTCCTTTCTTCTTTTAAGATACTATGTTACTTAGGAAGAATTATTATTTTTTGTCCATTCTTTCGATTGGCATTATAAAAATAGGGGTGATTTTTTTTTCACATTTAAGTCGGTTCGATTCCCAGTCAAAGCAAGTAATTCTTAGAAAATCTTTAAATGCAGAATTACTAACTTTTAAAAATAATATTAAGTCTTCTTTCAGCAAAATATCCTATCTACGATATTTAAGGTACTTTCCCTTGATGTCCCATAGTCTTGGGAGGCCCTGTATAAGTAGGTATGCGATCTAGGACAATTACAAATTCTCTTCTCTAGGTATGTATCTATTAAGCCCGATTTGTTTTTTATCTTTAGACGAGGAGCCCCTTTAATTCCAAATAACCCGGCAGCATAATATAACTGATTTGTTTTTATTTTTATAAAAAGTGACATGTGACAGGTATGTCCCAAATTAAGTACATTCCAAAATTCGAGTTAATTAAAGCTCAGATCCGACATAGCGGTGAACAACTTAAGGGTAACTTATGTTTAACTTGCACATTATAATAAAACACAAGTGGGGGCCTTAATACCTGAGCGCATTCTCTATCAGTCAACACACAGACACGAACTACACAAAAATTATTTCGTTTTCATGCAGTACCTAATATACAAAAGTGAATAAGTGATACTTAAGTACATACTCGTTTATATTGTTTTTTTTTTTTATAATTAACAAAAGATTAATTTGGATAAATCTTTTGTCACAGTTCCAATCCGGATACTAAAAGACTATGTTAAAAAAGTGCAACATCATATAAGTAGGTATATCAATGGAATTAATACAATAAATTTCGGTTCGGCGTCCCCCTGCTCCTTGGATCACTGAGGGCGTACGCATGGCTATGAGAAGGAGGGACCGTGCTTTCAGAACTTTTAAACGTGACCGTACTGACGACAATTGGACTATTTTTAAGGCAGCTCGTAACCGATGTAACCAGATGGTGCGAACAGCGAAGCGCCGATTCATTCACCAGAACGTATCCTCTTCTTCGATGGCCGATGTCTGGAAGTTTGTTAAGTCGCTTGGTCTAGGTAAACCTAGTAACGGTTTCGATGGCACTTCCTTTTCGCTAAACGATTTAAACAGACATTTTTCTACTTCCGCCTCCATTGATTATCATGTTAAGAGTAGTACTCTTTCTGATATTTCATCAATGCCCGTTGCTGTCTCTGATATCTTCTCTTTCTATCCCACTTCTGACGCTAATGTTAAAAAAATTATCAATAAAATTAAATCGAAAGCTGTTGGTTGTGATGATATTGGGCGTTATATGGTGGTATCAGTCCTGGACTGTGTGCTTCCCATAATAACCGATATCATCAACTCCTCGCTGCTTAATGGTGACTTTCCTTCTCTCTGGCGTCGCGCGTTCGTTATTCCTTTACCTAAAATTAGCAACCCCACATCACTTAGTAACTTTAGGCCAATTTCAATTCTCCCTTTTTTATCAAAAATTGCTGAAGCGGTGGCTCACAAGCAACTTTCTAGCTTTATACACTCTTTCAAACTGTTGAGCCCCTTTCAGTCTGGTTTTCGTCCCAGCCACAGTACTTGTACTGCACTTCTCAAAGTGACTGAAGATGTTAGGCGGGGCATGGAGGATCAATTGGTCACAGTACTTGTTCTCATTGACTTTTCTAACGCTTTCAATACTGTTGACCATGAGATCCTACTTGCCTTGCTCAGCCATCTTAATGTGTCTTCTTCTGCTCTTGGCTGGTTTGCTTCATATCTTTGTGGGCGCCAGCAGGCAGTCCGTGTAGATCGGGCTTTGTCTGATTGGTGCGACCTTGCCACTGGTGTACCTCAAGGAGGAATTCTCTCTCCTTTATTATTTTCTCTTTTTGTAAACTTTATCACCCCTGGTCTTCGCTGTTCTTACCATCTTTATGCTGACGATTTACAACTTTACGACCAATGTAAAGTGTCTGATATTACTGACACAATTAACAAATTAAACCTGGATCTCTTACACATCCAACAATGGTCTGAGAAATTTGGTCTGTTTGTAAACCCCTCAAAGTGTCAGGCTATTATCATTGGCAGCTCTCGTCAGCTTGCTAAACTTAACCAAGATTCTGTAACTCCTGTAAATTTCAACGGAACGCCTATTCCTTTTAGTTCTAGTGTTAAGGACTTAGGTGTTCACTTAGATAGCACACTGAGCTGGAGGGTGCAGGTAGGTGAAATTAGCCGGAAAGTCATTGGCTCGCTTCATGCTCTCAACAAACTGAAAAATTTCTTGCCTATCAAAACTAAGGTATTGCTTGTAAATGCACTATTACTACCCATAATTGATTATGGTGATGTTTGTTATCCGGACTTAAATGAGGATCTTCTTGATAAGTTGGATCGACTTCTTAATAATTGTATTCGCTTTATTTTCTGTCTCCGTAAATATGATCACGTTTCTTCTTACCGCTCTCAGCTTGGCTGGTTTCCCATCCGTCAACGACGCAATATTCGTATGCTCTGCACTCTCTTTTCAATACTCAATGATCCACAAGCTCCTGAATACCTGAAAACCTTTTTCTGCTATGTTGAATCCACTCGTAACCGTAATTTTCGCTCTTCCGGCAATCTTGCCCTTTCTATTCCTCTTCACCGTAGTGGTTTCATGTCTAATTCTTTCTCCTTGCAAGTGGCTCGCCTCTGGAACGGTCTTCATCTCACAATCAAACAGGCTCCGAGTAAGTTGGCATTTAAAAGGGCCGTGCGAAGTTTCTTTGCTGGCAGAACTGAAGTCTCATAGTATATCTGCTTGGTTTGTTTCATCGTCGTATATATTTATGTATGTATCTATTTATATATATGTATATTATATGTATGTATGTACCTAATATGAGTATTTTAATTATATGTAATTATGTTGTCTGATGCACCGCCTACAATTTCTCTGCTTTGCCCTAAGGTTGACTGGTAGAGAATGCCTCATGGCATTAAGTCCGCCTTTTGTACGTTAAGTTTTTCTTTTGTGCAATAAAGTTTAAATAAATAAATAAATAAATAAATAAATATCATCAAATTTTATATATTTTACAGAGAACGTTACAAACCAGTAAGGCCTCTTAATAACTCAAACCGAGGATTAAACGTAAAAACTCGTTTTCGGTATACAGTTAGCAAATTATAGAAGTCAGACAGAAAACAGCTAGGTCATTATGTATCGCGATCATTCACTCAATTGGTAAATATCCGTAAAAATCGCCTTATCCGTTCAAAAATGCTGATTGTTTCAAACATTATTATTTGTGATTTGACATGATTCTTAACAACTTTTTAATAATGTGTCCATTATGCGAATTTATTTATTCATGACATAAAAACAAATACCCAATCAATGTAATTAGTTAAAATAAAATAATTTCGTAACTAAAGTAAACTATAAAAGGTGTAAAAATCTTTGCCCCCGCGGCATGGTCCCAAAGACGCTGGCAGCATTTCCTCGCTGCTAGATCTTCGTTCCCCAGTAGTTTCAAACAATCTATTAGCGAGGTCTTTATAGAGTTTGTGGGTGCTGGGACCCCACGGACCTTAATTCTCGACCCCGAAAGGAATAAAACTATATTCGGGGCCGAGACCTCTATACTTATTATGTTTCAATTTTTCGGCCTCTGCTGCCGTCCCTGCTCTGTTTGATGTTCCGTGAAGGTGAGACGGGGCCAGTGTGTCTACGCAAGTGGCGTCCCACACCAGCACCTGGCCTAACCTCCATGGAAGTAGTGACATTCCGTCCGGTCTCTTGCCATCATCCCTGGCGATGCCCGGTGGCTCTAGAACTGCCGGCACGTTGGCGGTGGCAAGAGAGCGGCGGATAATGTCGTTAAGAGCGGCATGTCTAGAGAAGCGGCCTGCACTTTTTCGACATAAGAGGCCGTGATGTCCCAGCGCGTTGACCTCGCTGCCGCAGGGGCATGTGTGCGGCGTGAATAAATTAATTCCTAGGCGCTGGCAGGTGGCAATGCGGAGGGTCTCGGGCTCTAAAAAGGTACCAGTGTTGGCTGATGGGAAAGCGTGCAGCCAGTGGCCAGCTTCCTTGGTACCCGCTGCCAATATTCTGACACGTTCAGAGCCCGTAATGCGACTCAAGAGGGAATTATAAATAAAATTTTATTGAATGTCATCCCAGGCCCTTTGGGAATTTAAATTTTCAGGAAAGTCCTCTCCCGGGCTAGCAGGGGACCAAGCTCTTTTGGCCTCTGTCAAGCCCGCAGTCTCATAGGGAAAGAAAGCCTTTAGAATTTTACCTATGAGACCTGCCGAGGTATGGGCAGAGGACAAAAAAGCTGGCGTGGAGATGGAGGTAATTTAGCGAATTCCTATCCCACCAAAGCGAATGGGAAGGGATGCTTGGGTCCAGGATTCTTCGCTGAACTGAATATTTAAAATGCATTCCAGATTTTCTTTGATTATGTCATCATATTACTCTTAACATATATTCTGAATGTCACTACTTAGATTACTGCGATTTATTGGCATATATTTGAAATCTACAGTTTGAATTTATCAATGATAATTTTTGTTGAAAAAAAAAACTACTGGAAGTTGTCAAAATTCACGCAGAAAATAGTTTTTTTTTGTTTTTTTTTTTTATTTATTTTCGACTGCACTGACGACTCGTCTGTATCTAGGACTCAGGAAAAAGTATTATTCACTTTAAACAGTCTTTAAACAGTTGGTTGAAATTATCAATATATTTATCATATATTTATCGGTCCGACATACTATGAACGCCTACCCGCCGATTTTCGGAATGAACCCTCTGACATGGTATTCAAGTGTAAATTGAGAAACCTTTTATTAGAAAATCCTTTGTACTGGTTGAAGATTATCTTGACATGTTTAGATGAAATTGTTTTGTACATATTATAGTGTACCATAAGTGAAGATCCTTTGTGGTGACTGTTGACATTTAATTTGTATAATAAGTGAATTTATTGTCATATTTGTTTTACATTATTTAAATTGTTATATTACGTATTTAAAAAAATTTGACATTGTTTTTTCTTAACTATCTATTGAATTATGACTTGCTGAATTTGTTTATTTTGTTTATTATGTTGACGATCACCGTATAGATTCGTGTAAATTGACTATGTGTAATTTATAATGTATCCCTATATGTGTGAAATAAATATAATCTAATCTAATCTAATCATATATAGTAATATTAAATAGATGAAATAAAATAATATCAAGCATTTATTTCTTGTACAGAATTAATACAGCGGAACGCAAACTTTATCTATTATATAATTATAAGTATACAATATACGCGACAACTTGAGACCCTGCTTTTTATCGTTTGTAAAGGGAAATAATATGAACCGTTGTATGATAAAAAATATAATAAAATAACTGGTTTAATTTCACACGTCGTACTCATACAGCATACAGTTTAATAACAACCGTTAGATAATATAGGTACCCTTTGTTATTATATTCTGGTTATTGCTTTAATAAAAAATAATACGTAGTTTTCGATATTTTTATGGTAGGTGCCCTTACCCCATGTGTGCTGCCCGACTGAGCTTAACATAATAGGTCATAAAGCAGTCAAATACGTCACAATAAAACATTATGTGACACATATTAGTGTAGTCATGTCATTAGAGACAATACAACTGTCCTAACTGGGAAGATTGTGTTTGTCCAGTAACATAACTTGCTTAGTAATGTACATTCAATTCGTTTCAAGTTCCCGAAATTTCTTTGTGCCTTAATTTTCGGCAGTAAAATGCCGTACACGAATTATGGCAAAGTTAACTTGCAGAAAGGATACGGTTTTTGCATTTGAAATAAATGTCACTAATTGATAACTCCATATACAGGGTGGAACATTTTTAAAGACTGGGCTGACAGGATAGTGTCATTTGAGTGATCTACAATCGACCTATTATAATTGTAAATCTGGATGTAAAAGTAAAAAAAGGCATCAAAATAAAATATTTTAATATCAGTGACCACCCTACTAATTCATAGGTTTTATTTACATTTTAAATTGACACCTGTCTTTAATTTAGCGATGTTCAAAAGATGCAAGGGTGTATATGTGCAGATTATGAAAAATTAAGTAATCACTCTTAACAACCCTGTTTGCTTAAAATTCCCTCGATCTGTTCCACCATAAATAAAGCCATTGTTACAAAGATCAAAGCACAAACAAAAATTTCAATGCGTATCCTGGCGGAAAAGACCGGAAATGGAAGCCGGTACCTCTGGATTACCGGTCCAGCGTGCTAGGATTTTCTTTGGTTTAAGACAAAAAAAAAGTGTTGTGTATTGTGGTTTAAAAAAAATGAGACATTACATGTTTCATTTTGTAACTCGATTATATAACTCATATTATTGTAATAAATAGGCATCCATTCTGATAGCTTGGTAGGTGCTGTGGAGCATTAAAATATAATTCATACTCAATTACTCATTCATCTATTTAATTCGTTAGTTATTGTAGTTAACATTCTCAAGCATTAAATGACTAAAATTAAAACAAAATAAAATTTGTACCATATTTAAACTCCTATATTTTACTTTAAGTCATAACTGGATGTTCGGTTAGTTACGGAACCATTTTTTTATCTACTATCGTTGAACTCCAACCCAGTAGGTTAAGTTACATTATTTTGTTTTTAAAAAATAACAAGATTTTCGGTTTCAGATACATCTGGTTAATGAAATGAAGTGGTAAAATGAACTAGTTTAAGAAAACTAATTAGCCTATTAATCAGTAAACCTAGCTGGATAATAGATATGGTTCTGAACCCTGCCCTTGGTTTGGTAGCCCCTGAATTTGTACTCACGAAAATCTCATTAATGTTGAAGAAGAAAATGTCAAGTTTCCTCTCATCACTG
Organism: Apotomis turbidana; assembly: GCA_905147355.2. Classification (NCBI taxonomy): domain Eukaryota; kingdom Metazoa; phylum Arthropoda; class Insecta; order Lepidoptera; family Tortricidae; genus Apotomis; species Apotomis turbidana. The sequence goes on from LR990299.1 coordinate 19,487,445, forward strand.
AGGCCTTTAGTTTTTTAGACAACAGTATCATCAATAACACGAAGTCTATTGACCTGGATAATCACAGATCGTGACAGTTTTTTGCGAGCGCGCTAATGTTTGGAATAATGAATAACGACGCGAAATTAACATGTTATTACGAATTAATTCATTCAGCAAAACATTGGCAACGAGTTTATTCGAATGCGAATTCTACTCCAACTCGCACTTGGCCGGTTATTTTTAGTGATGTGCATGTACATCACCAAAAAACCGTCCAAGTTAATAAGTATGTCTAGGTATATCTAGACCTATTTTAACAATGTCAACTTTTAATGTGAATACAAAATTCTACTCAGAAATTTCTTTCTTACGTTATATATGTATAATCGGATCGATTCAACAATTTTATAATATCCTAAATTTCAATATATTTATTTGTGGTCAATTTACAATGTAATTGACAGCTTGATAAGAAGATTTATTGTAGCTTAAATTTTGACGGCGGGGTTGGTGGCAGTTTGTAATGCACCTCCTGAACCGGCGGTCCTGGGTTCAAATCCTGGCCGGGGCAATTATTTGTATGATTAACTCAAATATTTGTTCCTTCCTGGGTCATGGTTGTTATACGTTATATATCGTCATCTAGTATCCATCGTACAAGCTTCGCTTAGTTTGGGACCCTTATAATATTTTATTTATAAATTGGAACAATCGAAATAGGTATATCCAATATAGAGACATCACTCATATGGCTATATTTCAATGTCAATCAAACAATATCCTTTTACTACTCATAACATTTTATGTTTTATTGGAAAACACTATTATCCGTTCCCATTTTCTTCTATGTTTATAAAATTATAACACATTAAATTAAACAAAAAACATTAAGAATGTACCTAAGTTATAATTTATATTACATCATTACCCATCAATGTAAGAAAGCGCTTCGTGAGTCACTACAAACTATGACGTACGAAGATACAGAGAACTTACTGGCTGTCATGAAATAAATATTTGTTTAGTTGAATTAAGTTCTTTAGTGTAAATTTTAGTAGTTAAGCTACAATAAGATTACTGTAAGATAGATGAATATGTACTTAAATTAAATAATGTAAAGGCTTTCCCATTGCCTGAAACACAGGGGCAACCCTAGTTCAGGTTATGTAAATTGTGAATTTATTTGTTTTTTAAGTATAGAATTTAACCGTCACCTCTGTACATTATGTTTTATCAATAAATTATTATTATTCCTGTATGTCGCACCCGCTCACGGGACAATAGTGTCCCGGACCTTTGGGAGGCGTGCACGGAGCCGAAGCCAACGCGTAGAGGCCCTTTCGACAATTTGATGAAATGCAAGGTGTACATCGAGCGGATGCTGTCCCTATCCGTGTCATGGGACGCACACAGAGAAAGCGCCCGCTAGGTGCAAGAACTATTGATTGAGACATGGAATCTAAATACAAATTGGGCTATGGGGATGAAATGGAGGACTGGCTAATTGGGCTATGGGTTGAGACTATCGGGCGTCTAACAGCAAAAGTGTCTCATAGCAAAAATGGGACTGGTAGATGATGACTCGCCTACCGCTAGATGGGTCCCCACAAAATAACGACACATAAAGTGGCCTAAGGGCAACACCGGTGCGGAAGGCTAAGGGCGGAGAGGTGTAATACTGGGCTTTAAACCGAAGCCAACTAACCCCTTACGTTTCCACATCCACCCCCGAGCCGAAACTCTCACGACTCCACTCTGCCCGGCCAGTTAAGGCAAGACAGAGGCGGAGGCCCCGACCCATCACCCCCCGTCAGGATCCCCCAGGAGCACTCTGGTACGTGGGGTCGCTACCCCCCAACAGCTCGCCATAGGCTGCCCTGCGTGACTGATTGAGCTGGTAAAACCAGCGGGCGATGGGGTCGTCACATCCCTACGCCAAATCACATCCCTACGCCAAATCACATCCCTACGCCAAATTATTATTATTATTATTCCTGTATGTCGCACCCGCTCACGGGACAATAGTGTCCCGGACCTTTGGGAGGCGTGCACGGAGCCGAAGCCAACGCGTAGAGGCCCTTTCGACAATTTAATGAAATGCAAGGTGTACATCGAGCGGATGCTGTCCCTATCCGTGTCATGGGACGCACACAGAGACAGCGCCCGCTAGGTGCAAGAACTATTGATGGAGACATGGAATCTAAATACAAATTGGGCTATGGGATGAAATGGAGGACTGGCTAATTGGGCTATGGGTGGAGACTATCGGGCGTCTACCAGCAAAAGTGTCTCATAGCAAAAATGGGACTGGTAGACGATGACTCGCCTCCCGCTAGATGGGCCCCCACAAAATAGCGACACATAAAGTGGCCTAAGGGCAACACCGGTGCGGAAGGCTAAGGGCGGAGAGGTGTAATACTGGGCTTTAAACCGAAGCCAACTAACCCCTTACGTTTCCACATCCACCCCCGAGCCGAAACTCTCACGACTCCACTCTGCCCGGCCGGTTAAGGCAAGACAGAGGCGGAGGCCCCGACCCATCACCCCCCGTCAGGATCCCCCAGGAGCGCTCAGGTACGTGGGGTCGCTACCCCCCAACAGCTCGCCATAAGCTGCCCTGCGTGACTGATTGCATTGGTAAAACCATTATTATTATTATTATTATTATTATTATTGTGAATCACTGAATTGAACAGTATGTCTTTCCAACTAAATTCTTCATTAAAAGTGTCAGAGAGCAAGACGTTAAAAGGCCCTGAAATCTGCAATAAATAAAAAACGAACTTGAAACAATTAATGCTCTACAAATTGATCTCAATTTTAGTAACACTCATACTGAAATTAAATCGGTTAGTTGCAAGCTTGAATGCATCAAATTCCTTATAAAAGGGAACAACCATCCAGGCTGTCAGAGTTACGAAAACGGGAAAAGTTTCTACGATGAAACAGGGCTGTGTTTCACCTGGTCTGTGGGGACGGGAGAAGACTTCAAAGGGGGACTTACTGTGGTCGTGACAGATACATTTTTTGGGTGCTACTGTGTACTGGAGGGATGGCGAAAGAAGCGTTTGAAGACCTGTACGGACAGGAGGTCAGTAGTTAAGTTTGTTCGACCCTAAACTGGGTCATATTTTTTAAGCTTTCATTAAAATAGAATAAACAATAAAAAAATCCAATGTGCGCTTTGGTTTCTGGTCTTTTGTAACGACGTCAACAGTGGCGTACCTATCTAAGATTATTTTTTAGGTGGGGCCTGGGTTGGGGCCTGGTCATGGCCTATGCGTTGAAGTCATGAATTTCTATGGGTAGCCCAAAATCCTGGGGTGGGCACGGACCACCCGGCCACCCCCCCCTAAATACACCAATGGACGTCAAGTCTAAAAAATTGGGCAAGTGCGAGCCCGACTCGCGCATGAAGGGTTCCGTACCTATACAATATATATATAATGTATAACAAGTTTTTTGTATGGGAGCCCCCCTTAAATATTTATTTTATTTTATTTTTAGTATTTGTTGTTATAGCGGCAATAGAAATACATCATCTGTGAAAATTTCAACTGTCTAGCTATCACCGTTGTTGAGATACACCCTGGTGACAGACGGACGGACGGACGGACGGACGGACGGACGGACGGACAGCAAAGTCTCAGTAATAGGGTCCCGTTTTTACCCTTTGGGTACGGAACCCTAAAACTACCATATGAATGTAGCATAGTTACGAAACGGGAAGAGATACTATTCCCGTTTTCGTAACTAGCTGTGCCTTGCCCGGGTGTGCGGAGACGACGGAAGACGTGAAAGAGACTTACTGAGTTCGCAGCAGACGTAAACTATTGGGTGCGACTGCGATGAGGGATACATAGGAGGGATATATTTTTTTATTCAGATTTGAACTCTATCAGGGCTGTGTAGCTTTAACTACCAGTGAGTCGGACTTTATGTGGAAGCACAGACCCACTAATGGGAATGTTGATAGTAGAAAGGATAGCGATTTCGACCACAAAATTAGGTACCTATGCACTATCACATTAATTATTCATCCAAAATATATAGAAAACAATTGGCTATTCAAGTGTCCGAATGAATCGTGATGAAAATCGACGCTTTTTGTGTTGCGTTCATGATGACTTATCAAGTTTCTGAGTTCGGAGTAAATTTGTATAAAGTACAGGTTTTATAAGGACATTCTTGGAGAGCATTAAGAGCCCTTACTGAACCATTATTGCGGCTCCACAGTACTCGCGAAGTTGACCCAAGTTGTGCGAATATGATAATGTGAAGAGGCACTTCGCTGCGGAAACCCATACTTCGGCCAACTTTGCCTCGGCCTACTTCGGCCAACTTTGCCTCGGCCTACTTCGGTCAACTTTGCCTCGGCCTACTTCGGCCAACTTCGCGAGTAGTGTACAGCTAGGGTTAGATTTTTTCACAATGTGCACTGTAGTTGCAATTTTAGTAAAATCGATGTAGATAAGCTTCATGATGACGCGCTGATGATCGACTGGAGTGTAATATCTCAGGCTGAAACTATTGATGAGAAATTATCTCTTTTTAACTCCCTTCTCATTCAGCTGTATGATGTTCATGCTCCGGTTCGTGCTATTAAAGTAAAACATCTTCCTGCTCCATGGCTCACTACAGAAATCAGATCTCTCATTGAGAAGAAGAATTTAGCTAAGTCCAAATACAAATCAGATCCTTCAGACAACAACAAAAATCGTTACCACACTTTGCGGAATCGGTGCAGCACTGTGTGTCGAGACGCTCAAAGGCGTCATATCCACAAGTCTGTCGAAAACGGTGATCCCTCTAAAGTGTGGAAGTTTTTAAAGTCGCTTGGAGTTGGGGAATCTCAAGAGAACTCATGTCCCAAAGATGTTGACCTCGACCAGTTAAACCTGCATTTCTCTTCTTCTGCTAATTTTTGTGGCCCTGCTAAAACCAGGACACTTGATTATCTTTCAACACTCCCAACTCCAGACTATAATCCCTTCTTTCTTGCTCAATTTACTGACAGTGATGTTAAGAGAAACGTGCTATCTATTACTTCGAATGCAGTTGGTGTCGACAGTGTAAGCCGTAGTATGATTTTACCCCTCCTTGACCTCCTTGTTCCTATAATTACCAGCATTCTGAATTTCTCCATCTCCTCTGGTGTATTTCCTTCAATCTGGAAGGAAGCCGATATCATACCATTACCAAAAAAATCAAATCCCGCCACCTTCTCCGACTATCGTCCTATATCCATTCTTCCTTTTTTATCCAAAGTCCTTGAGCGCCTAGTTTCCCAGCAACTTGTTTCCTTTTTTAACAGAAATGATCTTCTTAATCCCTATCAATCTGGTTTTCGTTCCGGTCATAGTACGGCTACTGCACTTGTAAAAATTACAGACGATATACGGGCGGGTATGAACGACCGTAAACTGACTGTGTTAACGCTCTTAGATTTTTCCAACGCGTTTAACTCTGTTGACTTTGATATTATGTTGGGTATATTGCGTTCTCTTAACATATCTCCTGCGGTAATTGATTGGTTCCGTAGCTACCTGACTGGTCGTCGGCAGCGTATAAAGGTGGATGCTTCCCGATCTTCTTGGTGCAACACGATGGCCGGTGTTCCGCAGGGCGGCGTGTTGTCTCCTTTGTTATTCTCTGTATTTATAAATTCAATCACTCATAATCTATCTTCACGTTATCACCTTTATGCCGACGACCTTCAAATATATTCTCAAGGATCAGTTGACGATCTGCCCTCAGTCATTTCTTCAATGAATTTGGATTTGAAACGTATTTTAGAGTGGAGCAGTAACTTTGGCCTACAAGTAAATCCGTCAAAAACTCAGGCTATCATCATTGGTAGTTCTAAATTGATTTCCAGAATCAACTTAGCTAATATTCCTTCTGTTGTTTTTAATGGCGTCTTGATCCCTTACTCTTCCCAAGTTAAGAACCTGGGTGTCATTATGGACTGCACTCTTTCCTGGGCGCAACAATTGAGTGAAGTGAGCAGGAAGATGTTTGCCGCTGTGGGCTCTCTTAGACGGCTTCGTAATTTCCTCCCCATCGCTACTAAAATTGCGCTCGCCCAAACGTTGCTTCTCCCAATTCTAGATTATGCTGATATCTCTTATCTCGATATTTCAGAAGAGCAACTTAATAAGCTTGAGCGCATTCAAAATATCTCTATACGATTCATATTTGGGTTACGCAAATATGATCATATCTCTAGTTTCCGATCTCAACTCAAGTGGCTCCCTATTCGTCATAGGCGTAACTCTCACATTCTAACTCTTCTATTTGGCATACTCTTTAACCCAGCAACTCCACAGTACCTTAAAGAGCGTTTTAGTTATTTCTCGTCTGCAAGGTGCGCTAAAAATTTCCTTTTAACTGTTCCCCCCGCACATTCTAAATTTTATTCCAATTCTTTTACTGTCCAAGCCGTTCTGCTATGGAACTCGCTCCCAGTTGAATTGCGAAGTGCTAATTCCCTGTCTATATTTAAGAATAAGATTAAAGAACATTACCTATCTCTCGAACAATAAAATTGATTGTATTGCGTTGTGTTATATAAGATTCTTATATATGTCTAGTGTCTATTTATATTATTGTATATATATATGTATGTATGTGTAAGTTTATGTATATCTATTTATGTATGTGTATATTTACCCATATGCGTACTTGTTTTCTGTTAGTATCTAGTTATGTGCTCCCTTCGCCTTTAGCTGCACCTACTCTGTATTAAGTTAAAATTTTCATCAATTTCACTGCCCAAAGGTTGTCTGGAAGAGATCGCTCTTTAGCGATAAGACCGCCTGTTGTCTACCGTTATTTATAAATTGTATTTATCTTGTTTCCTTTTGTAAACTTTTTTGGTGTGCAATAAAGTATTGTTGTATTGTATTGTATTGTATTGTATTGTAGTTGACTAGCATACGCAACAAAAACGCACGTTACGCATGTCCGTAATGCCAGTTACCTTTTTCATTAGACGAATGTAATGTTTGATGTAACATTTTTACGCTGAATCGTTTCCTTTGCGTTAGTAACTGGTTGTTCTTCTATTATTTATTTTTTCATCCAATTTTCAAGATTAAACATATTCAGAACTACTATTTTATTTTATCTACGCGATTAGTTAGCAACAGTTAGTAATAAAAAAAAACTCGTCAGTAAAGATTTTTTTGTAACTAACGTCCTAAAAATATTCCAAGTATTTGCAGTAATTATAATATAATAAAATTATTATTAAATACATTTAAAATACTATGATAAACTTATGTATATTTCAACGTTTAAGTCTATTTAAATCAACGTTTTTATATTACTCTAAAAATTTAAAATAAATACGTCGGATTGTACAACGATCGGCAAAACGAAGTTAATCGTTACTTGTATGACGATGTTCACAATTGATTAACTTGACGAATAATGTATTAAGATGTTTTAACGTACCAAAACAGCAAAAGTGCACCACTTCATATTCTGAATAGTTTTCGTAGCACTTTGAATTTCTTACTGCGTCGGATTTTCCACGCGCGGTAGAGACGACCTGCGCACACGCACATGAGTGACTAGTGGAGCTTCGGCGACGCAGGCGCCTTGTCGGCCCGAGGGGATGCTCGGACGTCCGCGGTGGGGTGACCATGCGGCCGGTGGGATATTTATTTATTTCGGTTCCCTGCCTTTTCGCCGAATCAAAATTTTTCATAAAATGCTTCTTTTCGCAGAAGTGTCATTCCGTAGAAAGCATTTTTCTCTGAAACTATTAACTGTTTGGGACTGTTATAAAACAAACCTAACCTAATCTAACCTAATCAATAGAATAGCATGATATATACACATATACAGTACAGACGATATGCCTAACTGTACATTATGTGTACAGTGTATATGGAAGAATTATGGAAAATCTATAACTACAGAGGAATAATAATTCTGTAAAGTGATAATTCGATGAAATGAAACACTCGAAAAAATAATCTGCGAAATGGCAGAACACCATCTATTCCCCTTATAATCTGATGGGCTGATAGCACGTCAATTCCCCTGCCAAGTCGAACTAATTATGAAGTATATATTTTTTTATATACCATACCATGCTGTACCACCCTGCTAAGCTGAAGGGCGCTGTCTGAAATACTTTCTTCTGGTTTTGTTCATTGACAATCGATAGCAATGTCAATATCGCATTTAATGGAGTAAGCCAAATAGCGCTATCTGACTTAAAGAAACCCCAAAAATATTAAATATTTTTAAAATTTTCATTACCTATTATTTTTAAAGACTTAGCGGCATATCGTTACTTTCAAGTCGACGTAAATTGACAATAGGGACCGTGAAATACGCCAACCTTGCCTCCACATGGAACTTTGCCCAAAACGCTACTTAAAAAAAGAAACGTTACTGTAGACAATATCAAGATGATTATGGAATCATCTTGATTAAATGATTATGGAATCATCTTGAAATTGTCTACAGTAACGTTTCTTTTTTTAAGTAGCGTTTTGGGCAAAGTTCCATGTGGAGGCAAAGTTGGCGTATTTCACGGGACTTCATTCAATTCCTAAAGTAATACAGTACATTAATAATTTATTGCACACCAATAATGGTTAAAACAAGGTGTTGAATATAGACTATACCTTTTTTTAAATCCGGTACGGTTTATATAAGTTTATGCATATGTTACTAATATATAAGACGAGAATTACTCCTCAACCTCAGGAGAATAAATTGTCTATGAAATGATAATACCATGAAAAGAAACATTCTACTAAACGTTCATCTATAAAATAATCTGTCCTCAATTTGTTGCCAGCATGGTCACGCCCGCGGCCTCCGCGCGTGCGCGCGCCGTGATCTGTTGATCAATCACCACTGTGCCCAAACCTCCGTGCGATTCTAAGGCCAGCGAAATACCTTTAATCTTTTGCACGCCGTAGTCAGCTGTTGGCCGGCAACTAAAAGCCGCGCCATTGACGCCACGTCGGCTACAGGCAGTAGATAAATAAATAAATAAATATTAAGGAAAAAATTTGCACAAATCGACCTTTTCCCAAACTAAGCAATGCCTGTACCTACTATGGGTACTGGACGACGATATACATAATATACAAATAGAATACATGTATAACAAAAAAAAAATATACATGTAGATCCAGGCACAAATATTCGAGTTCATCACACAAATATTTGCCCTGGTCGGGATTCGAACCCGGGACCGCCGGCTCACTAGGCAGGCGCACTACGAACTGCGCCAGCCGCGTCGTCTTTAGATAAATAAATATCGGACAACCTCACACAAATCAACCTAGTCCCAAATTAAGCTCAAGAAGGCTTGTGTTACGGGTACTAGGCGATGAAATACATACTTATATAGATAAATAAATACTTAAATACATAGAACATCCATGACCCAGGCACAAATATTCGTGTTCATCACACAAATATTTGCCCTTGCCGGGATTCGAACCCGGGACCGTCGGCTCAGTAGGCAGTTGCTTAACCACTGCGCCAACCGCGTCGTCAAGATAATTTTACGTTTAACCCTTTCAGGACTAATGCTACGTGATCACTTCCCACTATACAGTGCAGTACGTCAGATTTTTTTGCCTGGCGCAGGAACAGGGGTGCGCATTTTTAACCGACTTCAAAAAAGGAGGGGGTTCTCAATTCGGTTGTATAATTATTTTCTTTATGAATGAATGAATGAATGATTTGAATGATTTATTCGATGTATGTGGGAGATGGGTTACATTTGCAGGTTGAGTTACATAACACAGAATCACCAGACCCTACCTTTACAGGCGTACATGTATACATGGTGGCATACATAATTTACTATCTTCTATCTTAAACAAATAAGCTATACTAAATACTTTTTTTTAATTAGATGTCAGAGTGCGTTTTAATGTTTGTTACCTCAGAATTCCGAACATTTATCAGTCGATTTGGAAAATTCTTTTTAGGTTCATGAATAGACATTTTAAGGTTGGTCCCATAAAATTTTGGTGAAGATCTGATGACGAGATTTATGAGGAATCGAAGGAATTCCTGAAATTTTATAGGCACTCATAATGTTTTTCATATATTTTCTAAAACTATTTAAGTATTTGCATATGGTTCTTATCATCTTCCAATGCTGAGCTGATGATGGACGGTACAACTCCTTAACGGTTAGGAGTTGGGAGATAATTCAAACGAGATTCATTCCTTCAAGACCTCCCCGATCATCGCGCCATAAGTATTTTATATGAATCACTAAAAAACAACATAAAGAGTTATGGCTAACGATTTTATGACCAACAATACGTTATAACAATCAATCGTTAAGTATGTGAAGAAAAATGTTTAACAAAAAAAGATCCGACTTCATTAAAACTAAAAAGCCAAATATAACCCGTTCAAGTACAGATTACATTTGACTCACCCTTTGAAGTCGGAGCCAAACCCCACTTAAACTATTATATATAAATATAATAATAGAGTGATTTGTGGTTATAATAATTGGGGGTTATTTTTAGCTTTTTAGTTTCTTATAAAATCAATTTGGGGTTATTTAGTTTCAATGAAGTCGGTTCTTTTTTTTTAACATAACGATTGATTGTTATAACGTATTGTTTGTGATTGTTTGTTATAAAATCGTTAGCAATAACTCTTTATGTTGTATGGGAATCTGACCGATTCGAATGCCCTTAATACCATGGAAAAGGTATTTGACAGCCATTACTATTCTCCATTTATGTATATGTAACTTTGTGTCCTCTTTTCCTCCGTGATATGTTTTGTAAATCACCGCTGTAACCAACCTCCGTGCGACTCTAAGGTCATCGGAAGGACTTAAAAAATTGGCAAATTCGAGTCTGATTCGCGCACCGAGGGTTCCGTACAAATACTTATCGCATCTTAACTGGCTGGTTAAGTTAGAAAGTTTGCACCTGGTAATGTTGCGCCGGATACAAATGAGCTGCAAGGTTAACGGAACCGGTCAAGTTTGTTGTATGGGAGGCCCCTTAAATACTTATTTTATTCTGTTTTTTTTTGTATTTGTTGTTATAGCGGCAAAAGAAATACATCATCTGTGAAAATTTCAACTGTCTAACTATCACGGTTCATAAGATACAGCCTAGGGACAGACGGATAGACAGACAGACAGACGGATGGATAGCGGATGTCTTTGTAATAGAGTCCCGTTTTTTAACCTTTGGGTACGGAACCCTAAAAACCAGTTAAAAATAAAGTATTAGAGGCATTACCCCATATTTCCCATAATATTTTGTTTATAAAGTAGGTACCTATTACTATTTATTTTTCATCACACTTGCTCGTAAACAAGGGTTTACATGCTAGAAAAGCGGGCGGTAAGTCGTATATTACGCCCTAGGGCGGTAAGTAATGTTGGTATTGACTACTACTACTTTTGTTTTATTTCCTCCAAAGTGTGATGAAAAACGTCGTACGTGACTCTTTAAGTCTACCACAACTTGTGCACAAATGCAAGTGTTACCTAGTATACAACTGTAAACAAATATAGCTCAAAGCAACACGCACACTGACACGACTACACACATACAAACCTTCCTTCGCCCATATAGGTTTAAGTGTGTTTTGATTAAAGCCAGTTCGTGTTGAACACAAGTATCGAGAACTTTTATTTGCTCACCTACATACCTACCGTAAACAGGGTTATGATCGTCGTCACAAAAATTTAACTGCAGCATATCTTGTGGCGTCATCGCTTGTCACGCGACTCTGCGTCATCTGTCTTGCTCGCACGATATTGACAGGAAAGTGACAGCTAGTATTTGTCGCACGGCAAAGAGTCACATGTCAGAGTTAAATTCAGAGATCCGAAATGTAAGGGTTTAGCGAATGGCGAGGACAACTCGTCTACGCCTGTACGCATCACAATGCGTAAAGAAACAACACAACAACCACTACATTCAAAAACAGGAACTGAACCGTTTTTGTCATTGCCTTTTATATCGTCTAATAAAGAAATCGCTAAACTGACTTCGGAAGTGACATGTTACAAATTATAGATCAACTAGTAACAGCAATGTCGTCATGACATGATCACCCGCCAGATAAGAGAAATTAGATTGCAAGTAGGTACTTGAGGACCAGCCAGCTGCAGAAAACGACATTCTGAATGTGTCAGTTCAAGATCTACAAAACATGTACCATTTGCGGGCTCAACAAGCTCTTCCTAACGACATTGAGATAATTGGATGCCCAGAAACAAAGGAGGGAAACCTGCAATAGTGATGGTAACTGCCACTAAAATTGGAGTGATCTTATTTGACGTAGATATTACTAGCTGTGCCCCGCGGTGTTACCCGCTTATCCCACGGGAACACTACATTTATTCGGGATGAAAAGTATCCTATGTCCTTCCCCGGGACTGAAACTATCTCCATACCAAATTTCATCTAAATCGGTTCAGCGGTTTAAGCGTGAAGAGGTAACAGACAGACAGACAGACAGACAGACAGACACACTTTCGCATTTATAATATTAGTATGGATAGTATAGTATATAGTATGGATATATCAGGTCACGAAGGCGCGACCCAAAACGAAAATCCACCGGTAGACTCCAATGAACTATCCCGACTCATAAAAACAATAAAATAAAAAATATTAAGGGACAATCTTACACTAGGTGATTGACCTAGTCCCAAACTAAGCAAAGCTTGTACTATGGGTAAGTACCAGAGAACGATATACATAATATAGATAACATCCATGACCCAGGAACTTCGGAAGGCAATTCGATTTCATTACAGAAATATTCGCCCTGGCCGGGATACGAACCCAGGTCCGCCGGCTCAGTAAACAGTTGCACTACTAAAATACTTCATCCGCAAGAAGTGCGTTCCGGTACGGTTCCACGCCAAAGTCAAAATCTCGACGTAATATTGACACCACATATATAAATGAACGATTGACTCGCAAAAACCGGTTGTTTATTTCGATCGCCCGGTAAACAGGCAAGCCAAGCAATATTCAAGCACTGCTGGACAAGGAATTGCTTAATCTATGCCCGTTGCACGGATGTCGACGACGTGGTTGGCTCAGTTTGTAAGCACCTGCCTACTGAGCGGCGGTCCCGGGTTCGAATCCCGGCCAAGGCAAATATTTGTGTGATGAACTCGAATGTTTGAGCTTGGGTCATCATGGTTGTACCAATGTATTTAAGTATATATTAAGATTATTAAGTATATAAGTATTATACAAATATTTTTATTGACGTGACAACGTGTTAAATTAGGTTGCGCTCGGAGTCACTCATGAAAAAGTGTAACGCCCGCTTACGTCTGTTAGGAGGGCCGGTTGTCCCGCTAAAACTCGAGAACGGCTGAACCGATTTGGCTAATTTTAGTATTGAAATATTCGTGGAAGTCAAGGGAAGGTTTAAACGGTGAGAAAATATTGAATAAATGAGTGGAAAATAATAAAAAAGATAATTTTATATTCCCATACAAATACAAACTGTTCGTACTTACCTGTCAAACATATGATGTTTGTTCCGTCGGTTCGGTATTTTTAGAATAATTACATGTAGATCTAGACTAAATAAGGGTTTGGAATCGACAACATACATGCATAATAGTCTGATTATCGCATATTTAGATTTAAAACATGTAAAATAATGACACTATAATGACATTAATGACACATGTGATGCAAGTTCAGAAAGTAACACTTAATAAAATGTTGTTAGGGAAATTGTGAATGGATATGATACAAATAAATATTCTACCGAGAAAAAGACGTTGTTACGTAAAATCTTCCTTCGCCCGTAAAACCGACTTTACAGGCAACCATTTTTTTTCTAAGTAGCTTTAAGCCATTGTACATAATAATTATCCTTTCTTTTATATTTATCTTTAGTTTTTAGTATTGTAAATATTAAGTTTATATTTATCTATATACCTAAGTATTTATATCGTCGTCTAGTACACATGTGAAAAAATGGGTAGGCCATGTATCCCGGTGAAAAGATGGCCGTTGGGGCAGCAAAGTCCTAGAGTGGCGACCACGTATAGGAAAGCGCAGCGTGGGCGGCCCCGACTAGATGGCCGGATGACCTCGTGAAGGTAGCGGAGAATCAATGTATGCGGTCTGCATTGGACAGCAGTGGACGTCTGTAGCTGATAGATAGATGCCCGTAGGCGGAATGGAGCGGACGCCATTCAAATTACCGATTACGACTGCTTCGACTGCGTTTTTGAACTTGCCCCGCAAACCATATCTGACTCCATCGACTCTCCTGGACCTCAACGAAGAAGTCGATACCCTAAACACAAACCGTTGCTCGATATATTATTTCGTAGACCAGGTTTACCGTGACTTTTATGAAATCTGCATTTTTTTACTACAGTATTTCTTCCAGTAATTTATGTCATAATGTTGTTCTCTAATTTCGTATTTTTTTAATGGCATCTCGGGTGGCCTTTGGCATCGGATGTTACATTGTGGTACTCTAGCCCCGTCCCATGTCCAACGTTCCGCCAGAAAATCGGGGACGGCCGCAGAAGATGCCCAAATCATCAAGCGCCGCAAATACGCCTTCCTAAATAAAAATTATGAATTTGCGGCACTGGCTGTTGAATTGAAACATTTGGCCCGTAGTTGTCAGATGCAAAAAAAATAAAAGAAATATGACAAAAACTTAATGTAAATAATTTTATTTGTAAACATTACTTGTAAAATTATTTACATTATTCCTTCAACTTTAACACAACACAAACACTTTCACATATATTAAAACACTATCCTAACTCGTATAGAATATCTCCTAGCTCTGAAGTTCTTCCTACTTTCTGGCATAGCCTGAATAATCGCTATAAGCGGTAAATGATATTGATATCATCTCAGTAACCTGCCACTCTGGAGTCTCCACTGGAGACATACTTTTTCTCAAAATTACGAAATCAAAATCTTAACTTTCAACAATATCAGAAGCATGCAACACAATTTCTCTAATTTATTATTATTTCTGAAACGCTGATTCTACAGGCGAGGCGAGGCGAGGCGTTTTAACCGCCGTCAGTCCGCTGATTGAAAGAATGAATAACACCAAGTTGCAAACTTTCATGTAATTATAGGTGGTCATTACCGGGTGTGGCCTCTGATAGAAGCAATAAATTAAAACATAGACTCTACTCTTCAAACTGAACAAGATTTGTTGTGTTTTTGTTTCAAGGGAAAAATCTATGTTTTAATTTATTGCTCCTATTTATTACAGGCCACACACGGTATACAGTAACCGTACTTCTTACTATAATTGATCTAATTTAAAGTATAATATGCTTGATTTGACATTTATTACAGGGGACTGACGGAGATTAAAACGCTTGTAGAATCATCCTTAAAAACAATGTTTGACGCCATAGTACTCACCGAACTTAGGCTTAAAGATGGATCAGCAATAGAGCAAATCAATGGCTACACTTTCTTGCCCCTGTAAAATCTTTAAAAAACCACAAAAAACCAAGCAAGCGGGGTGGACCGCCATATACGTATACCTCTGGAATGCACAGGTGAGCAAACCGCGTATACCAGACGCTGATCGCCTTTATATATAGAAGTGCCTAAACGTTTTTTTCTTGTAGGAATTACCGTTCTCCGTCTGTAACAAAGACAGATCCTTTCTTGAGCTTAAACGAATTATTTTTCAACGCTAACAATCACCCAAGTAACAATTTTTTTCCTGGGAACCCCAGAGGTTCTAGTTTTATCTCTGATTTATTCTATAAACATTACATAACTCAGCTCAAATAAAGCTAAATCAGCTCTGTAGTTGAATTATAAGTGTCGTGAAACACTTTTTGGTAAAGCAACTGACATGTCACTAATTTGCTCTATAAAAGTAAGCAAAACGTGTTTTAGTGTCATTCTGCATCGTACACGATTCCAGGGTTTTATCGTCACACTGTTTGACATTTTGTTCTGTTGATGTATCGGGCCGTTCGTGATTGTTTGTGAATTAAATAAATATCGGTTAGTTATTTATGCTTTATTTATGACATTCTCGATTGTTACTTAACGCAACGTGTTATCATAAGGATACTCGTATAAACACTTGCGAAAATAATTGTATTAATAAAACCATGATGCTGATTTATTTTCTTTTCCAATTAATGATCGTCTTTTAATTACATTAAAATAAATGCAATAAAGACTAATAAGACTATGGCTGCTATAGTACACATTGGCTCCAGCCGTCTATTAATATGTACTCTCATGGCGTAAACAGCGGCCATATTTTTACCGATAGCGGATTAGGGTTCCGTTGTCCAAATAAATATTTGTACTTATAAAAATTGTAGTCAAAATAAATTTATTTGTATTAAAACATCACTGGAGCATAATTTTAGATACTTATGCCTACTTATGGTAAGTAAATATCCGTGCATAGCGTAAAAAACTTGCCAGTCCATAATGCCAATTTTACAGGGCAATGATTTTAAAGTTTGCATTTTCTACAAAATCTGTTGTTATCTTGAACTCATCTTTATATTATCTTCATTTAAGGAAAACTTTACGCAATCTTTCAAATTATTTAACGTATTCCGGTAAAACCTGCTTATTTCGTGTGATTTAGACTTATCAACATCCTGCGCAATGACTTATCCTCTTATACCCCATTTTTTTTCGAGGGCAAACGAGCAAACGGATCACCTGATGGAAAGCGTCTATCGTCGCCGATAGACGCCTGCAACACCAGAGGTGTCACAAGTGCGTTGCCGGCCTTTCAGGTTCCTACCTGTTGTACCCTCTACATTAGTTCTCAAATCAGTGTTAAACCATTGTTTTAATTAACCTACATAGCTGCACATCAATTTTTAAGTTCAATTCAATTCAATTTTTATAAATAAATGGCTACTGTCCATTGGGACAATTCTGCCAGCGTCAAGGTTGGAAGCTAAGTTATAAGTAAAGAAACCTGAATTTAATTGCAATTTTATTATTGACAGTGACAGCGTTTGCTTGTCGTCGCGTTCAGGAGGGCCTGGCCACATGTCCACGACACGGCGTCGTAAATGTAAAACGACACGGTGTCGCGTCGGAGCGCGACACATTATCCACCGTGCGAATATCCGTTGCCGCGTCGTGAAAACACACGACACGGCGTCGTAAACGTAAAACGATGCTGTGTCGCGTCGGAGCGCGACACAATTATCCACCGTGCGAATATACGTTGCCGCGTCGTGAAAACACACGATGCTGTGTCGCGTCGGGGCGCGACACAATTATCCACCGTGCGAATATACGTTGCCGCGTCGTGAAAACACATGCTGCACCGGGCACCGCAGGTCGCGCCGCGCGCCGGGCCGATTAACTTTGCTGTGTTGAGTAGATGCACGGTGCGGTGCCACGTTAGATTACGACGCCGCAGCTTCTCGTACATGTTCAAAATATTTTGCGATCAGTTTTCAATTCGACATGGATCCTATCACACGTATTCTGCTCTTGTTGCTTTTAAGAAGAAGCATGAAGAAAAAGCAGAAGAAACGAAAATGTTGGATAAATCCATATCTTCCTATTATGAACCATGATGGCAGTCATTTCAAAAGGAAGTACGAGGCTTTAAAAATAAGTGATCACAAGTTTTATGATTATTTTAGAATGTCTGTGTCAAGTTTTGAAGAACTATTATGGAAAATATCGCCTCGTTTAAAAAGGCAAAATGTATTTACCTGCGACCTGCGGTGCCCGGTGCAGCATGTGTTTTCACGACGCGGCAACGTATATTCGCACGGTGGATAATTGTGTCGCGCTCCGACGCGACACAGCGTCGTGTGTTTTCACGACGCGGCAACGTATATTCGCACGGTGGATAATTGTGTCGCGCTCCGACGCGACACAGCGTCGTTTTACGTTTACGACGCCGTGTCGTGTGTTTTCACGACGCGGCAACGTATATTCGCACGGTGGATAATTGTGTCGCGCTCCGACGCGACACAGCGTCGTTTTACGTTTACGACGCCGTGTCGTGTGTTTTCACGACGCGGCAACGGATATTCGCACGGTGGATAATGTGTCGCGCTCCGACGCGACACCGTGTCGTTTTACGTTTACGACGCCGTGTCGTGGACATGTGGCCAGGCCCTTAGGCGGTTGTCACACTGCCGCCGCGTCTCGTTGCGAGACGCGGAGCTACGGACTCGCATACGGAGACAACGCACCAACGTTCGAGTTTTCTCAGCATCTCCGTCCGGAGCTGCGATGCACGACGTCCCGCGCTACTTTCGTCTCGCGTTAATTTCACATTCAAACGTTAAGGTGAAAACAGTTGCTATTTGTCGATAAAATGGAAACGGAACTTATTCAGAACGCTGCGGTGATACTTTCAGCTTGGTTTTTGTACAATCGAGTCATAAATTCTGGGTACATTCCTATTTACAAACCAGACCAATAAATGGGTCTTTTGCTAGAGATTACGAAGATTTAAGGCAACGCAAAGAATATTTTTTTAATTGCACCCGCATGTCAACCGCGTCATTTAATTATTTGCTAAGCAAAATTGGAGTGATTATTACTGGCGCGGACACAAATCGACGTTCTATTACAGCCGAAGAAAAGGTTTAGCTTGCAAGTAGGTAGGTACTTAAGTAATAATCTACTATGTACTACTTCAATCTTCAAATTATACTTACCTATATAAGAATTCCCTATATTTTGATTATGATTAAAACCGATACTTACTATAAAACTAAATAAATTTGGAATTAAATAAAAACAATATTTGGAATAAGTAACTCAGCCTTTAATTTTTTTAATAACTTTTCACTAATTGAGCATAAATCACAGATCATATAGGTATTTACTCTAAATTACTTAATAAAAACATTTGTTTACAAATCACTATAATCTTGTTTTATGCTTTCTTAAATACGTCCTTCTTGCACTAAAATCCGTATGGCACTGCGGAGCTCGGTGTGACATACCCTGCGGCACGCACCGCGTCTCCGTCCGAGCGCGCGAGTCGTCGTGCGTCTCGCTACTCCGCGCGTCGAGGTGGAGCCAGTGTGTCGTACCATGCGATCTTTCTATACAAAATCAAGATTCTACATACAAAGTTAAAAAGCGCATCAACGGACGCCGCTGCGAGATGCGGAGCAGTGTGACAACCGCCTTAAAAGCAATCTGAGCGCGATCAGTATTTCGTGTGTGCCACCTATGGTCCCACCGGAAGATCAGCGCTGGCTCTCGCGAGCTAGCATTATGCTGAGGTGGGACCGTTTCGAGGCACTCATAATTAGCATAAGTACTTAGTTATAGATTTTTCTTTGTTTGTCACTATTTATCTAGGTACGCAATTATGTTTTCTCCCCGAATAAATGTTTTTCTTTCTTCTTTCTTTCCCTCTTTTATTTCTTTCTATCAGACCTCATTTTCACAGGGGATATATTATATTAACAGGGGATTGATACATTAAAGTCAATATGATTGCAACTATTAAGACAAAAATACATTGATACAAATACACTATAATATATAACCTACCTACTATGTGCATATAATGTAGGGTATTACCTAACTAAGTATACAACTAAATTTTGAGAATTTTGAGACCTTGTCATACTGTGTCGTAAATTCTCAGTTATCATAGACTTGATTATTAGTAACTGGAAGGCGCGTGCAATTTAGCACGCGTTTTTTTTATACCGTGGTCGCGTACAAACTATCCTATACCTAACCATCTTTGGATGTCTAGCTCTTCCTGTACCGAAATTGATTAAAAATTGTCCACCCGTTTTGGCGTGACGAGAAGCCAAAGGAAAATATGAAAACTGATGGCGCCTAGACTGGCACGGGGCCGCGCGCCCATACAAAACAAAAGTCGATCCTGCATCGCGCTATAAGGATTTTCTCTGAAATCATGACAGCCTCTCCATAGAAAAATAATTTTCAATATAAATCTAGAATTTTATTCGGTATTAGTTGACGATGGTGCCGGCTATAAAGTCTAAATTTTTACGGTAGATGGCGCTACGATACCACCCTAAGGAATGATGAAACAACTGGCTGAAAGAATCAATGGCTCTGACATCTGGTTCGGCGGTCCAGTTGGTAGGACGCCCGTGTTGGCCCGGAAAGCGGTTGGAAACGCAGCTGTTCGAATCCTGTCTGAACCATAAAATTTTTCAATTTTTCATCATTGTACAGCTTATAATAGTATAGAAAAGTAAAGTAATTTAATGAAATGCAGTATCATTTGGTATGTATTTATAAGGACCTATGATTTGTTTTTGCCGCCTATTTGCTACATGTTATTGAACATCCGCTCCACTACCACATCCACTTTATTCTTCTTATGAAAAGGTTACAGACAAACAAAGTGATACCATCACAACACAAATCAATTATTAAAATGTATATACCTACCCATAAGTATGTTTTAACTGCCTACTGAGCCGACGGTCCCGGGTTCGAATCCCGGCAAGGGCAAATATTTGTGTGATGAACACGAATATTTGTGCCTGGGTCATGGATGTTCTATTGTATTTAAGTATTTATTTTATCTATATAAGTATGTATATCGTCGCCTAGTACCCATAACACAAGCCTTCTTGAGCTGAATTTGGGACTAGGTTGATTTGTGTGAGGTTGTCTGATATTTATTATTTATTATTATTTAATTACCTTATACTTACTTACGTATTTAAAGATATGTACCTATTTATATCAATACTACAGCAATCTTAATTATATTTGGTATCACAGGATACTGAACATGAGATTTCGTGTTACATAGGGATGTCACGTTCTAGATTTTGGTAGTTGTTTTGCATCACCTATTCAATTCAAAGGTCCGTTGATCTACTCCGCTCTGCTAACTAAACATATTGTTAACCTCTGTTTATTACTTTACTGTGTATCTCTCATTATTTATACCCCGGTGTATTTGAGGTGTGATAAAGTGTATTTATAGTTGTGTTGTATTGTATTGTACACATTGAAGACTGGATTGGATAAACAATACGACGCAACAGTGTCACGATTACAAGGTTATATTTGACTGCCATTGTCAATGTCACAGGGTTGATGATCCGACGTGACACACAAAGTCACCGAAATGAGAGTCTACCATGTCATGTTTATCAGCATTTCACACTGTGAGTACAGTCACCATCAGATAAATCGGAGCGAACGAGATGGAGTCTCCTCCATATTGTCATTATAAAAAAACCCGGCCAAGAGCATGTCGGGCCACACTCAGTGTAGGGTTCCGTAGTTGCCCAACATTCGGTTTTAAGCCAGAGGTTTAAATTACGAAAAAGATTTCAAGCTCTATAAAAAGGTCGTAAACAGCAAAGTAACTGTAATGACTTATTACCTTCTGGAAGTTATCGATTATACGCGCCAGATTGAGCGAAATGTTTTAATACAGTATGGCACTTAAATCTGTAATCTAAATCATTTAAATCACTCACTTAACTAATATGTGTAACGTTCGAAGTATGAGGACACCGCGCGGCACTTACGTCATTATAAGAAAATTATGAATTTTTGCGATAACTCAAAAACGGCTCAACCGATTTTATTCAATATAGTTTTAATTGCGTATAAGGCCTCATTTTTATGAAGTTTTTCATGATTTTTTGACCCGTTCGTGTCCCAAGATGGCCGCATGCGTTTAAGTTTAGTTGTTCATTATTTATTCATTTTAGTTGTTCAATGTGTAGTATTGATAGCGTATTGTGCAGTGATCTAACGTATGAGTGAATAGCTAATGAAGAATTCAACTTGAAGCGTTCATAGCCCTTCCTGGGTCAAGGCCCGATAGTCCGCGTGGTTTTTTGTAAATCGCTATCACTTTACAAAAAGCAAAACCTCACCGAACAACGGCATGCTCTACGAGCAAACTTGAAATTGGCGAAATCATCATTAACCTGATGGAAGCCATATTTTAAAATTAGAATTAGACCCGTGGATGAAAAGTTAGAGGGGGGAGGGACACTATTTCTTTGGATTTCTGGAGCAAATATTTAAAAAACTGCTGAATTTACCAAAAAATTATGTTTGAAGACCCCTATTATTTTTAAAAGGTACCTACCCGAAAAAAAGTTTTTTTTTTTTTAGTTTTTTTTTTACCGTTTTGTCGGCGTGATACATACACATACCTACTCATACCAAATTTCAGCGTTTTAGTACTAATGATCACGGAGCTAAGCCGCGGACGGACAGACAGACAGACACAGACAGGCGGACAGACGGTCATGGCGAAACTATAAGGGTTCCTAGTTGACTACGGAACCCTAAAAAGGGTCTATATTGACTCCTAGAATTATTTTTCGTTGACCGTTGTATTTCGCCGAAAAATATTCTTTTTGTATGTAATTGATATGTATTTGGAGTATTACTTTTAAGGTATGTCATCTATGGGCCACAGTTGCCCTAAATAAAATGTTCTCATTCATTCATTCAAAATATAAATATTTTTTGCAGGCAAAAACCCATATCACACTAGATTTTATCAAATGATTTTATCAAAAGCCGCTTGACCAATTTGGATATATTTTTTATGAAGGTAGCTGATACCCTGTATCACATAGGCTACCTACTTTTTATTCCAAAAAAATGTAGTGTTCCCGTGGGATGAGCGCAACACCGCGCAGAGCAGCTAGTCATTAAATAAGTAAGTAAAAGAATATAATATACATAGTTCTCAGGCGTCAATGGAACCGGCTTTACTGTTTATTCCGTGATAATAGGTACATGGGCAAAGTATACCGTATATCGAAGGTTACGTTCGTAGGTAAATACTACTCTTGAGCGATAAGACCGCCTATTGTTTTTGTCTACCATTGTTTATGTAAAGTATTCTGCGTTAAAAGTATTTTTTCCAGTCGGTATGCAATAAAAAACTGTTTATTGGTATTGTAAAGTTATTCAATGTTTATCAAATAATACAGTATTTATTGGACAGAATCAAAGTTGATCCTACTTTTTATGTACCACATTTAGGTACGGTTACGGTACGTTGGTGAACGCATGCGTTCAAGAGATCGGCTAATGTGCTTAGCGTTTGACAATTGAGAAGTTCTTATCTTTATCGCGTAAAAGCGAGCGAGACAGGTCTAAAATGCGAATAGCATTCTGACAGCTCATGCAATGTATTATTGCAATATTCTAGGTCATAAGGTTATCAAAGTTTCAGGGTTTATATTTTTTAGAATATGAGGTCGTAAGATTGTAAAATGAATTTTAATTTTGCATATTGTCACATGAAGATAAAGTTCTTTTTGGATTTATGCATTTCCACGACACGACGTCGCATCGTGGCACGATGTCGCGTCGTACGACGATACGATGTCGTATCTTGTAATTGTGTTTTGGCCCTAACGTCTGCTAACGAAAACCGAATGTTTACAATGAAGCGAAAAGTTGAATTTAACGGGTCAGGCAGGGTTTACTTTTTTCTTCATTGTAAAGGATGAATAAAGTTAATTACCTACTTACAATAGTTTCTCAATTAAGGGTAATTGCTTTTAAAATCTAACTTAACCTTACTGCATATGAAGCCATAAATGGCAGATGATTTTGATCTTATTGGAACGTGTCAAGCTTCAAATAAAATAAAATTGTATGTAAGGTGTGTAAAATAAAACGAAAGTAGACTTGGGACATAGCGAGTAGGGTTGTGGCTACGAACGCGCGCCGAGCAAAAGCGAGGCGGAGCTGATAGATGCAAATGTAAATGCACTAGATCCAACAGTGCAGGGATAGACGAGTTCTTTTTGATATTTTTGTGTTATAGCTTTACATAAAACATTATCTAAAGAATATGTGAATAAACCGGCCAAGTGCGAGTCGGACTCACGCACAAAGAGTTCCGTAGGTACCATCAAATAAAAAAACTGCAAATAAATCACGTTTGTTGTATGGGAGCCCCGCTTAAATGCTTATTTTATTCAGTTCTTAGTATTTGTGGGAAATTGGTAATAGCGGCAATAGAAATAGGGTAGGTAGACTAGGTAGGTACATCATCTGTGATAATTTCAACTGTCCAGTTATCACGGTTCATGAGATACCAGCTAGTGACAGACAGACAGACGGACTTTTTATCCTAATTAGATCGGAAGAGCTCGTGATTCTGAGTAGAAAATACCTAAAATATCCAATACCTACCTAAAAAATAAGTGAGTTGTACAACAAAATAAAAACGCCAACTTCTGCCATATTATGTTCGCTATGACTCATAATACACTAGCGACCCGCCCCGGTTCGCACGGGTCTACTATATTATGCACTTCCTCTTGAATAACTCTATCTATTAAAAATCTAAGCATACATAGGGACAGACAACAGAAAGCGACTTTTGTTTAATACTATCGTAGTGATTCAATATACTCTATGGCTGACCTCTCCCTCCACTATATAACAAAATTGACTTTGTCAAGCAAATCTTTTTTCTTAGACCATGTCAAAATGTTTCGACGAGTGCGACGTCACGCGCTGTCATTGCTGTTCGCGGTCACGTGATCACAAGGTTAAAAAATATATAAAAAAAAAAAAAAACAAAATTAACAAAAAATAACCGACATCAAAATAAAGTGAAAAGCCAACAATACATATTGCGGGGTGATTGGGGAGGTTGTTTGCAGGTATGTATTCCGTTTGAATTATCCCCTTAGTCCTAACCTTTAAGGGGTTATACCTTCCATCATCAGCTCAGCATAGGAGATGATGACTATCAGACGCAAATACATGAACAACTTTATAATCACTTATTTTTATTAAAGCAGTAACGTCTGCTAACGTAAACTAAATGTTTACAAATGAAGCGAAAATTGAAAATTCAATGGCTCTGACATCTGATTCGGTGGTCCAATTGGGAGGACGCCAGTATTGGCCCGGAAAGCCGTTGAAAACGCAGGTTCGAATCCTGTCCGAATCATTAAATTTTTCAATATTCGCTTCATTTGTAAACAACTTTATAATCGTACATCCGCGTCAAACTTACATACATACGGGTCAAACTGAGAATATCCGTTTTGGAAGTTGGTTAAAATGCCAAACCTTCTCCTAAGTGAACAATACTTTTCTGAAATCCCCATCAAAATCGGTTCAGCCAAACGCGATATAATCGCGGACAAACATACAGGTCAAACTGCCTCCTTTTTTAAGTCGGTAAAAATGTTTTAAATACAATAAGTTTATGACTGTGATTTTCGGCATCTTTATATCATAATAATAATACTGTTGAAAAAAAAGTTTTTATTTACGATTAGTTCACTGCGAAACATAGGGTAGGCCAAAAACGATTTTCGTGGCCCGTTAAAAAAATATAATTTAAATCACTTAAGTCCTCCAGAAACATTGCAACACATTCAAATATACTTACCCCCGTATTTGGGAGCTTTAGAGACAGAGACTGGCTCACAGATTTAATATGATTAAAACCATCGTATCGTAAGACATCTTTAATAATTATAAACTCGCGTAATAATTTTCAGAAACGGGGTAAACATGTCGATGTTTCACTCATATGGAACTCCTGGCAATACGTGAGTTTAAACCGTTTTTATAATTAGTTAACTTTTAACAGATTGGCTAGACT
This sequence comes from Apotomis turbidana, assembly GCA_905147355.2. NCBI lineage: Eukaryota > Metazoa > Arthropoda > Insecta > Lepidoptera > Tortricidae > Apotomis > Apotomis turbidana. The sequence continues at coordinate 19,513,008 of LR990299.1, forward strand.
GAACCGCTTTTTAGCGTCGAAAGTTATACATCACCAAAAAGCAGGTAAACTGATTATTATTTGGTATAAAAATGTACTCACAGTTTTTTTTCAATTTTAGGATCTTCGTTCGCACCACAAAATATAACGATCCGATACGCAATTATCCATGTGTTCGAATGAATAGAGGTATTAACATGAATAACAATTAACAATAAGTAACATGTGCGATCGCAGCGCCTCTTTTAACAACATGGAGAAACTTATAACGGCGAACTTCTGTCGCGTTAGTTCTGCTACTCTCCGCTAGATGGCGTAGCGAAACATATCCTTATATTTAATTTTAATAATTATTTTGTACATTTCTAAGGTCGCAATGAATGCATTATGCAGCTAATTTTCATTTCAGGTTTATTATTGTGTGAGAAAATAATAACCACAGACAGAAATAAAAAGTACAGCGAAAAAAAAAACAGCGTTTGGTAACCATAGCAACGGTTTGTTTACTATTTTACTCAATGACAGCTGTTTTGCGCTATGTAGATTTTTTTCAAAATGCCTTTAAAACCTAAGAGAAGTTTATGTGATAAATACAAATGCAATTCCACCGAGAAGACACTTACGAAGAAAACGCCCAAGAAAGTACTAATTTCAAAAAAATGGCATCAAAACTGTTCACATGAAGTGAAGACCAAGTCCGACGGTACAATCGACTCTAAGGCACATAGAGATAAACCTAACAAAATAACAATATCGTTGCCAGCTGTGCCTAAACACAGTGAAGTTCTGGATTTCTGCAAGACATGTGGTGACACTGATGACATTGAAACTGCCGTCGCTCTAGTTTCAAATACAGTAACGAATATAACCAGTAAGAGCAGTGTTAAACCATCAAAAGGAAAAACGATAGAAAAGAAATTAGAGGATGATACCAAGGCAGAGGAAATCAAAATGAAGATTGTTGAAGAATATTACAAGAATGAAAAATTTACGAAATCAAACTCAAGCGTCGATCACAGTAAAACTCATGAAAAACCTACAAAAAGAAGTGTTAAAATCAAAACTAAAAAGGGTAAAATTACGTTAAAAACTGATAAAAAAGAAGTTACAAATGAAGAAGTAATAGAAGAATATTTTCTAAATGAAAAATTTGCTGATTTATACGACTCGATGCAAGACATTAACACTATTCTAAGAAATAGTCCAAGTTTGGATACTATAGATGAAGATATTGAGACACAGACACCGCACAGCAAAAGTAATGTAGATTCCAATGTGTGTATACTAGAGAATTCAGATGATGATTCCAGTTTAAAACGGTTGAAAGAATTCAGAGATAAGAATTATTTCGAATGTCATTCGGCAAAAACTCGAATCAAGTCAAAAGGTAGTGTAACTTCTCTCAGAGATCATACCTGCAGTTACAGATTATATTTAAATGATAGACTTTTTCCTGTGTCCATCGATGATGATCACAATGATGATATACGATGCGTTGACTGCCATTTGCCTTTGGCACTGACTAGCAAAGAAGACAAACCCAACGGCACTATTCAGGCTAAAGTTAAACTAGGAACTGAGACCCAAGATATGGTTCTACTTCTGCCGATTAAAGAGCCTTTGATCATTAAGCAAAGAAAGAAAGAGAAGAATGATAATGACGTGGTATACTTCGGGGTAGTAAAACTAGATCAATATGGGAATTCGATGTTCAATCGTTCTTTACCAAGCGATTCTTTGGCATTAAGATATCAAAAGGGTTACAGGAAATTGAATGACGATCAAGCCTATAGATATGATAAGGTTGAGGGATCAGATGTTATTGTCATTTAATATTGTAATGTAATTGATAAAATAAATAGTAATGTTATTCTCATATTAACTTGTTTAACTTTTTGCAGATTCACCCAGACTGCAAAAGTGGGTGCACTCTATTTGGCATAACCTTTATTGTCCGAAACTGTTTTAGCATAACAGACTTGGCATATTTGGTTTTCGCCGAATGGTAATGTGGCAGAAACCTTATATCGAAAATGAGTCCGAAATTAAGTTCGTATACTATTATTATGACCGATTATTTTGTCGCGGCCCTAGCATGATCTACAGGGGAAGCGGGGGCGAGACGGGCCTAACCAGTTTAGATAACCCTTCCACGGCCGCTGCCGCGCCGCCACCGCCGAGCTCCCTTCTCTTGCTTCACCGACCGCGCATGCGACACACGCAGCGCACATACGGCTCGCGCATACCATTTTTATTATTTTAATTAACCAACTATTGTGGAACCTTGAATCACAAGAAAGTATCGAACATCACGCATTCTTTATTTTTCTACTGAGACCCCGAGTCTTAACAATTTTTATACCTAATTTTATTTTGCATAATTTTATTTGGCATATTATCGATTGTCCGGAACAAAAGCCAGTAAAGTAGGTCGGTTCAGGTTAGTACTGCGACCCTCACAAAACCGAAACCCTACCAAAAAAGTAACTGCGGCCAGAAAAATCGGTTAGCTAGAGGTGATCATTAGTAAAATTAGATATAAAATTGCGAATCATAAGGATATTATTTTTACATTTTTTTTAACTTAATCTTATAAAAATACATATTTCTTTCACGATAGTTTTCGGCAAGATAGATTTATGATAATTTTCATTATGCGTCGACATGATTCGGATCATGAAAAATATGACTAAAGTATATACTATTCTAACTAACGTTATTCTGCGTAATTAAACTATGCGAAATTGGAATTATGCGATAACAGTTTATGCATAAAGCCTAATATGGCTATATAAATTATGCCAAAGAACTCGTACTGACAACATTATGCGAACACAGGGTGAACCTGCAAAGGTATCTTGTATGTGGTTTGGGTGTCATATTCGAATTATATTTGAAAAGTAAATAAAATAAGCGTAATATTATGTCTTAATAGGAATACAACATTACACATACTTTAGACCTGACAATAAGTCATCCCACATTGACATGATGACAGATATAATCTATGTGTTTTTTTTTTTATTCATGTACAATATATATCTGTACGTAGAGCATGCCTTATCGTTTTCGTAAATTGTAAGAATCAATATAAAAATATAACAACTTCTCATTATTGCTTTTAATCTAACTTTAGTTGTGTCAGAACTTAGAACACTACTTAAATATGTAAATCTCGCATAAAATTACCAAACCAGACATTCCACGAGTTCCACGACATTTCTATATAAACAAAATGGAAAACTCCACATTTCCAAGGGCTCTTTGATCCATCAAAAGCCCTCTCTCGGATGGCGCAACCTCTCGTTTAAATATGGCGGCGCCGGCGCGCGTCGCGCAGTTGCGCGGGAGTTGCTTTGTAGACGCTGTGGTGATCTGTGCCATGTGGAAAGTGATCGTTTTCATCGCTGTTGGGGTGGTCCTCGGCAACGAATTGCGTGAGTTTATAATATATAACTATCTAATATCATGCTTAATTGGCCTTATAACTATTAATTTTTTTTTTCATGTTATGACAAATTTATAATTTTCATCATGTCATTACCGCGGATGCAATGACGATATGCTTATCCATAGAAATTATTTAAAAATTACAATGTAAAATAAATTAAAACTATACATAATAAAACTTAATTAAAAGGAATCCCCCAGTACTGAGGCCGTCTACGTCTGAGGCATCGTCCCCAGCACGCTCGCCGCGTTTCCCCTTTGAATGGCTAGGCTCAGTCTTTGAGCAAAAAAGGAGCCCACTCTGATATTACCTGATATTCCGATTAGTTTCAACCGCCAAATATATTACTTTATTAACACGTTGCCTGCCAACTACGAGTATACTCGTAACAGGTAGGCCTGCCTCCAGTGCCGAGTACGAGTATTTTCGTAGATGTTTGCTGCACGCTACATAGCTTATTTGAAACGCTGGCAAGGTACGGAGGGTCTTGTTTAATTCTCTGGCATTGGAAATAAAACTAAGTTTAGAAATTGGTACGAGCTTCAAATATATTTTTTAAACGGGGTTAAGTACAAAATTTCTCTAGGTGGTACATTTTGATACAGTTTTCGATGCATAAAGCTGGTTTCTCCGCGCAGACAGGGCAGTAGTAGCTCGTTTCTTTGCGTTTCTTTTCTTTAGTGCAAACGCGACATGGTTTCGTCGGTTTCTGTTTTTTCTGCGTTGGAGGTATGCGTTCCAAATAATGAAAAGTATTCGATCAGGAATCAACCGGAGGTGGGCAACTAGGATCCTGTCTGTACTTTTCACCGAACAAATGTTTTACGATTTCATCTTTGAAAGCCAAAGAATTCAGTTTTTTGTCTGGCGAAGTTTGACTATTGTAAATCATATTCGCGTTATGAACGTATATACCTCAAAGATGTGTATTGCTAACTTCTTATACCAAAACAGTGTTTTTCTTAGTGCTGTGTAATAAGAGAGCATTTGATCGGATAGATCGATACCGGACATGCAATCATTATAGTCCTTTATTACATTCTGTTTCATGGAAACTCGCCCGTGTCTGTTAGGAACCGGAATCAATGTTGGTTTGTGCATATTAGATATGCACAAAACTTCACGTTTATCCTTCCAGTTGCAGACATACACTTTGTTCATTCTCATAGCAACCATTTCGCCTTCCTTCAATTTGCGTTTCAACAGCGGCTTTGGATTTCCTTTGCCTTTATCTATCAGTCAGTAATTTCGTCAGTAAAATTGAGTTATAGAAGTTATCTGTGTACAATTTATAACCTTTATCTAAGTAGTCTCGCATTAAGTCCATAACAACCTGAGTTGAGTGATTATACGTCGATGTTCTGATAGCTTCCTGTTCTTTGCCAGTGTATACACGAATCCTCAGTACCTACTATACCATTGGATTCACACAACTCGTACAACTTAATCCCGAATATATGTTTTTGATTTTTGATATATTGCCGTAAGACCAAGCGGCCTCTCCACAACATCATGGATTCATCAATACAAATATTAACAGATGGAGTGTAAATATCTGACATCAAATTGTTAAAGTGATTTAACACAGATTGCAGTTTGTACAGAGGAGTCCCGTCGTCCATCTCATTATCCGTGGCGTAAAATTTGCGCGTAAATATAATACGAGTATGTCCGTAGTTGGCAACAGATAACAAAAAGTATACTTATAAGCCATGCTACGGGTATACTCGTAGGATCTGCTAGGGTCAGCTGCCAAGTACGAGTACACTCGTATTGCCTGTTTTGTATGGGTGGCATTGGGTAAGAGAAACTGAAGCTACGAGTATACTCGTTATGGCAGGCAACGTGTTAACAATCTCAACTAACTTTTTGAAATAATACTTTTCCCTGAGTTCTAAATAGTAACATAACTATTTCGTGCTTTTATTGCGTGCAGACGAAAATAACTTGAAATAACCTATTTTTTGTGTGAATATTGTACATTTCGAGTAGTATTTGAAACAATAATTATCAATGAAAAATTTTAACTGTAGTTTTCAAATATAACCAATAAGTCGCAACAGCCCTGTTCTAAATAGTAACATTGATTAAATGTTATGGAACATGTTTGATCAGGGAGAAAAATGTCTAAAACAATCAGCATTTTTAACGGATAAGGAGCCTAAATAAAACAGTCTAAAGACATGGAAGAAGATAAATATCCCACCAAAAACATTTCATGTAAAATTGGCGGCCAAGACTCACATGCTCATAACGCTTTCGCTGTAAAAAAGTTGTAAGATCGCTCGAAAAGCCAAGTCCCTAAGCCCTGAGTTTACTACCTACCTGAGGATCCTACACCTTGGCTTCAAAAGTATGGCTTGGCCGTTTCATACGGTATCAAGAAATTAAGTTTATGTCTTCATGATAAAATATATAAACTTAATTCCTTACCATATAGGCCGGACAGTCCGTTAGACTTATTTAAGGTACTTTATGAAACGGCCAAGCCATACTTTTGAAGCCAAGGTGTAGGATTAGTAAACTCAGGGCTTAGGGGCTTGGCTTTTCGAGGGATCTTACAACTTTTTTACAGCGAAAGCGTTATGAGCATGTGAGTCTTGGCCGCCAATTTTACATGAAATGTTTTTGGTGGGATCTCATTTCTTTTTGTAAGGTATTGTTCATTTATAGGTTTCTTTATTTTTTTTGTGCTGAAGCGTTTCTAAGCAAGTTGTAATTATAATTGTGTATTTAAGAAATACTTACGTTTAGCGCCATATTATATACACTTTTATCCCCCATTATGGAAAGCCCATACAAACTTTCATCCCCTTATTTTAAGGGTGGGGGGTGATTTTCTAAAAATCCTAGAATGTGTATTTTATTTATAACAATGAGTCCCAATGGGTATAAATTTTCAGACCTCTACTTAGTATCAAAATTTGCGAAAGTCTCATACAAACTTTCATCCCCTAGTTTAAGGGGTTGGGGGGTAAAAGTTCCAAGTTTCAGAATTATTCTATTGTTTGTGTACTAAAACTAGCTTACATACCAAATTTCAGCTTTCTAGGTCACCGGGAAGTACCCGAGAGGTTTTGATACGTCAGTGTATATATACATGAGTGGCAAAATCAGCGTATTTTAGGTACCAATAAAACCAAAAGTATAAAAGCTAGATCAATGAAATTAAGCACATTTTATATGTTCGCTAACAGCATCTTAACCTGTGAATTTGGGCGCTCTGGTATTAACTGGGCCAAAGCTATGAGGGTTTGAAAATTAGACGAAACGGTTCGAGAAAAGGTAGGTAGCGCCCCGCTTCTTTTTTGCTCGTCTTGGCGGGGGCACTACCGTGCCCCCAGATAAAAATAATAAACGGTCATCCACAGGCGGTCTTATTGCTAAACAGTGATATTTTCCAGACGGCAAATTAAGTATGGGAGATGTAAAAAATAGTGGTACCTATAGTAATATTTATTTGTTTAGTTACTGTGTACCGCAGCAAGGAATATTGAAACAAATATAACATCGTGTAAGTATTACAAACATAATAATTTTGTAAAAAATAAAGAATCAACGAGGTGCATTATGACTATCAATTTTATGCCAGTCCAGTCGGTACATAAGATTACCGACAAAGAATCTTGGAGAATATTTTACCGGTACCTGAGATTAGTGACACAGAACCTTGAAGAAAATTTGAGTTTAGAAGGGAATCATTACATACTAAAATCAGCACGAAACTTCAATTTAAACTGCATATTAGGCTTACAAGATTACTGAGATCTACTCGGCGCAAGAGCATACGGTTAGAATACTTAGCAGCTACCGCTACAATAATCACAATCATTTTACAGATATAATGCCTAAAGATCTATTAACCATATAGGTACCAAATTCAGAATATTGCAGCGAAAACCTGAAAATGTTATGCTTTGATAGGCATATAAGAAATGAAGTAGCTAGCTGACAAATTCGGAGGTTTAACTAACTAGTGGCCTTGATAGAACAACTGGTAGTTCGTCTAATACTCATAGTACAAGCATTACTTAGTTTGGAACTAGGCTTATTTTATTTATTATTATTTTTATCTAAAACTAATGGCCCTGTAAGCTCGGCGTGGCAAATTTATCGGAATCGCAGGTATATGATATTTACGTTTTAAACCCCACAAATTCAGAAAATGTTGAAAACATGAATCAAGCGAGAAAATCATACGAGAATTTGCTCTGTCGATCAATTATTTTGGGGAAACATTTATCGAGGTCCAAACATTTTTTTTTATTTTGTATAATAATAGGTACCTACCTATTTACAGATATATTTATAAACAGCGAGATGTATTTATAAATAGTAGTAAAATAAAAATAAAATAAAATAAAAATAGTTTATTTCAGACCAATGATCCATAAGATGTTAGTAACAATTTTAACTTAATAACTATGTTAGTAGGTACAGAAACAATATAACATAAGACAAAAAAAAAAAAAGAAAAAAAAAAGAAAAAAAAAATGTAGTATGTATCTCATCGGGTCAAGACCAGCCGGTCGTGGCGGCGCACATTATCCTACAATTTGCCAAGGCAAACTGGCAAACGATGTTGTTGATGTTCTATTTTATGATTTTCAATACAATAGACTTAGTACAAATTCTGGAAGACCATAGTCTTTGTTGTAAGTGACTAAAAACTGCAGGTCATTATTTTTTCTACTACCAAAAAAAAATATTTATATTTACAATTTGGCAGAATATCGCAAAAATATAGAATTTAATGGTTTTCCAAAAATTGTACCAAGCCTATTCATTAATACGAAAATATACTAGTTTCTTACGTCGTGCGTGCCTATAATATTAAAACCCATTTAAAACCCATAGAAAATCTAATTAATTTTGTGACGTCTTGTCATTATCTTTTTAATAAAGGCCACGTAAATCTATAATTATGTACCAGATGTACACTGAGCATCACCCGAAATGATTTTTATTTTAGTTTCTGTCTGTGTGATGCATTTTGAATTTGCAATTTAAATTATCTAATTACTATGTTTATAGTATATCCTTCATTTATTTACCGTCAAGGTGGACTCTATGATTATTGTAATGTCCAACAGTGGAATTTTTTTAACTGATGATAGAAATAGTTGATGACTGATTGCTCTCGTAACATATGGCATTGGACACCTAATAATAATATAAATTATTCCATTATGAATATAAAATTAAATAAAAAACAGTCTAATGTGCAAGTACATTTAATAATTTTTCAAAAAAAATATTGGTATTATTTTTATTTGTTTGTATTAGGTATATGTACCGGCCTCATCACGCCAAAACTACCGGATGGTTCACAAACAGAAATAGGATGGGTCCATATTGGCTCACATAAAATCGATCCTCCGAATTTTTCTTCTACTACCGATTTGTACCCAAAATCATCACTCTTCCGATATATATATCGGGGTTGACAAATTATGTGAACTTTGGCGCACCCTTATTACCTCTCATCTTACAGTAATATCAGTAATTATACGATGATTCGTAGTCAGACGTCCTGACAGTGTCCGCGGCATACTAATGCCCCTTTTGTTAACAAGCCACTAATTGGAATTCCTTTGTTATCCTGTTTTAGGTGGCCATTAGCATAGACCTCCGGGGCAGCGTGAAGGCCGATTATTGACCATTTTCATTTCATCAGTTGAATTCCTTACTCTTATAACTGTTGGTAGTGGCTCTGTAAGCTGCTGAACACGCGAGTTTGTTTCAAATTTTTTTACGTTTTCAACTCCATTAATTCCAGCGTTTTGTGAAAACAAGAAATTCTATATGCTTATCGAAACTACTCACAAAATTGGTATCTATCCTATCTCACTCCGAAATATTGTCGTTGACAAATTTTAATTTCTCCATTTTTTTTTCCTGTAACCCGAAATATTCAAGATTTTATAAAAATCGTTTTAAAGAACCCATTAGGTTAGGTTTGTTTTATAATTATTCTGAAAAACTTTTAGAAAAAAAGGGCTTTCGATCAAATGAAAAATTGGCGAAACGTTACAGAATAGATGAGAAACAAAAATTTGTGTCAGCCGGAAATCCAGCAAAGCTGAAACAGAAACGCTTAGCTCGGTCAATAACGCTGATGTAGTTTCAGTTGGAATGGCACATGTCTCTTTGTCTGCTTTGTGTGCTCCGTCTTCCACTTTGTCGCCCGCATCGTCGGCCGCGTCGCCACGCCCCATGGCCAGCGTCGTATTTTACATAAATAACCAATAAATAATGAGTAAGCTAGTTTCTCAGGTAGATTTTCTGACGATCAAATCGCGCGAGTTTAAGACTTGGAAGATATTACTGTGGATTTTTTGTTAGTAAATTTTAGATGTGTAGTACGTGTCCGCAGAATAAGTAATAGTATTTATACGTCTTAATTCTGGTCAGCGATTTTCGCGTGATGTGGTCGCACACGTACATAATACTTACTGACAAAAAATCCGCAAGAATATTTTCTTTACATCACTACAGATTTTAACTATGTATGATACACAAGTAGTTGGGTGTCCACGGATAGTTAAAGCATACTTTTTATTTGACTATGCTACCCTATCAGTGGGGTACAGGCGTGCATATTTATAGCTTAACTAGCCTCGGTCTGGGCCAGGGATAGTGGCACTACAAACAGTTTTCGTATGGCAATAGTGTGCATAGGTCACATATTTGCATTATTAAACGTCATTAGCGATTTGTCTAGGATTCGAAGATTCACAAACCAAATTCAAAGCCTTGTTTACCGGAATGCTGCCCAATCCTTCGTTCTTCTTGCGAAATAAATACTGAAACCGTATGAAAAAAACTTGAATTTTATCACTCTGGATAAGTTAGTCTTGTTTCCTCTGTTAAATAAATTAGTATTACCATTAAAACACCCATGTTGGGCTATATATACACAGTCTGTTTGTATAAATTAAACCAACTACGAGTAGGTCTAATCATATGAGATTGACCTACACAAAAGTGTTATTTTTTTACACCTTTAAGCCGAGTCGCCGCGGCGCCATCATTTGACTTCCGCCTGCACTTGACCCAGCGATACATTTCTCGCTTATCGCATCTTGCGCAATCGCTTTCGACGTTACGTGCGCGCGCGCAGCGCCGGCGCAGCTAAGTTACGTGCGGTTATCTTTCTTTTTTCGGTTACGCGGTTAGGATGAATGGGTATTACTGTATTGGGTAAGGTAATTAAATGTTATATCTTCATTAAAAGGTACCCGTAGCCTTGTTTGAGTGGGGTGGGGAAGAATAGCATTTAACCCTTTTTTTGTTTACGTTGTCGGGTACAAAGTGTTCTATAATCATCCGCGAAAGCCTTGTTAATCAAAGATAGTTATTATAATCGGGTCAGCCTTTCAGCACAAATAAATAAGCACAAACATAAAACTGTTACCATATTATATTTTGTTGAGTCTACAGCCTCTTCATATCACTCATACAATATCATAATTAATATTTTTCGAGAAATAAACAAACGTACATTTAGTTTTTACAAATTTATTGTAGTTCATAGGTAAAGGTAAAGATAGTTATCATTATGAAAATCTATTTATAACAACGCAAAATCTGTGCAATTTTACTGCGATAGATAATTCATCTCTTTTAATTTTGCTCTTATTAAAATATTAGGTACAAAATAACATTATTTTCAAAAACTAAAAAACATTGCGATTTCACGAGATAGAACTACGTGTATTTAAACCATGTTTATGAAGCCGCATGTACTTATGTTACGATATTTTCTAATATGCAATAAACTTCATAAATATGTAGTAAAATGGCTAGTAAATATTACGCAACTTTGCCTATGTTGAGTTAGGTTAGGCACATTACGCTGTAAGATTAAATAATACTTCCTACTAGTTACGCCCTGCGGCTCTGCTCGTGTAGCACGGCTCGGTAATCTGGGGTTTACATAATTTGATGCATTTCCTGAGTTCATGGGTTACAGTTGCATTACTAGTTTTATAATGAGATTATACACGCTCAGTGCGTATATGCATAATAGTTATCAAATAGGTTGTAATGATTATTATTTGACTTTACGGGCGGGTAATGTAGCCCGGGGAATGGACGGCCGTTGGAGCAGCATAGTCCTAGAGTACCTACCTAGAGAAGCGACCACATATAGGAAAGCGTAGCGTGGGTTGGACTGCCGACTAGATGAACGGATGACCACGTGAGGGTAGCGGGGTCAGAGACATTGCGGCGAGTCATGGGGGAGATCTATGTTCAGCGGTGGACGTCTGTGGCTGATAGATACACTATTATTAGTATAAACAAAATGATCATCATCAACATATCGCTATATAAACTGAGATCAAAACGTAAACTTCTTTGGCAAAGACCAAATAAACAAAACTAAATAAACTACATTCAACATTTTCAAAACCCCTGACCTAAACGAACTTAGCTAAGAACCATCTCAGCAGAGAAGGCTTTCGATTTTAAAAAGCCGCATTCAAATGGTACCATCTGCCTGGGAGCTAACTACATAGACACACAGATAAACGGACACACACATAGCGTATACACACTACACAGACACACAGATACGCATGTTATACTTATAACACCCTTTTTTTCACCCCCACCGACGCGTTAGCTCCACCCCTACCTATCAGTGCTTTTAGTATGTTGTTTAAAACACCTTTTCCTACAACTATGCCAAAATTAGCTTGTTGTTACACGAATTGTTTCCCTCATTTGGCAGTTTTTGGCCGTCCTTGAGTAAGCTACATCCAGAAAAGTGAGTTTAGATCTCCAACACAACAGGGCATCATCTTACCTGAGTCCGAGGGGATGTCGTCGCACCGGTCGAACGGACATCATCTTACCTGAGTCCGAGGGGATGTCGTCGCACCGGTCGAACGGACATCATCTTACCTGAGTCCGAGGGGATGTCGTCGCACCGGTCGAACGGACATCATCTTACCTGAGTCCGAGGGGATGTCGTCGCACCGGTCGAATGGACATCATCTTACCTGAGTCCGAGGGGATGTCGTCGCACCGGTCGAACTGACTACCTATATTCTTTTGAATTGTCAATCGTTTCCTATTCCCTCGGAATTAGAAATCTAGTAGAGACGATTGTATCTTGATTTCACCAATTATTTTTAGAATGTAACAAACAATCAATTATATATAAATACAAAGGATAAATAAAAAGCCTAAATTTTACGCAATCCACTGAAGTGCAAGTTAGAAGTGTTGGAATTGGACCCACGAGCTCTGTTTGACCGGAGCAGTGCTCTCACCACTGAGCTATAGGACCGCTCTATGGATAGCAGAAATGCTTCTCATTCCGCTTTTTAAAGCGTCCTCTGTATTTTTCTATTTAAAATGCTAAGCACATTAGCCGATCTCCTGAATGCACGCATTCACGGACGTTCCCTATCCCATCGCTATCCGGCAAGTGTAAGAACAGCGAGACTAACTTACCCTTACCTCACCTCCCTGCCTCCGACCGTTTAAGAGCTTATACAACAATAGGCTAATAGACCCAGTTTTGAAATATATTTGAAATGGTTAAATAATGATCTTACTAGCTCTAAAAAAATGTCTTGTATTTTTGAAAAATATAGAAAGCTAAAAGTTATTAATTGAAAATTTGTCATGAACAGTCAAAAACGCCGTCCGCCTTTTTTGCCTTTTGCTAATCTGTGGCGTGACGTAGAATTACGAGTAAATATTCGAAATTCGACCGTCGCATAGTGCCATTCCGCTCACTCCAATATACTTTGACAAGAGATCGAGAGGGACGGCACTATTCGAAGTCGTCAATGTAGACTTCCAGTTTTCTTTACGGGACCGATGACGTCACTATCATAAGCAAAAATGGCGGACAGCGTTTTCAGCATTTCAAAATACAGATTAAAAACCATACTTTCAAATTATTATTTTTCAGCCATCTTTCATTTCTATGAATTGAAAAATATATATTTAGATTTCCTTTGCTAAATACTACAACGGAATAAACATTAGTTTAATACAATTTGATATGAGTCAACTAGCCTATTATAGCTGTAATTTAAGCTGTATAAAGCCTCTATAAGTGCTTAAGCCTGTGTGCTACTCGTTGGCGTATTTAGGGGGGTGGCCGGGTGGTCCGTGCCCACCCCAATATGGTCTAGTGCCCACCCCAGGATTTCGGGTAGCCCATAGAAATTCAGGACTTCATCTCTAGACCATGGCCAGGCCCCGACTGAAAAATAATCTTAGATACGCCAATGGTGCTACTTGGTTGGTTCACATGACGAACCGAACCGCACCCGAACTCTGATATAGTATTAGAGGATTAGCCAGCTCTTGGTCAAGCCAAAGAAAGTGTCTCACCTATGGAAAGCCGTGAGGACTACAAAAAACCCCGGACCTACTCCAATGCTGTCACATTCCTCAAGTCGATTGACTCAAAGTGAAACTTGGAATATAATTTACATGAGAATGACCGAACACTATCGGTTACAAGGTCTAATAAGCACTCTTGTTATCTGTAGCGTATAGTAGTATAGAACACGTTCACTGTCCCCATACAAAATAGTCTCTCAATTTCATAAGTCCGACTGACAGTTGTAGTTCGTGGCGTGTTAGTAGCCGTGAACCCATAGTGGAGGCATGGACTCCTGAAAAAAATATTATCTTTATCTTATCCATAAATTATCTATATCTTTAGGGGCACCCGTACAGAGAACGTGTTAACACTCGTTGCAACAGACTCAGTTTAAGTGTCCACGGTGAACATCGCATGGCATTGCAGACACATAAGACGGACTACGAATTAGTTGCTTAATTGTAGGCTTCGCGACACAAAACTTCAAGGGATGCAAATTAGGTTATGTAATATTCAATGCTAAACCTAGTTGCCACATCTAGCCATTGTTGTAACTCGATTCAGTCGTTCAGTAGTGACACTAAATGTCTAACTAGGCTGACGACACCAATCACAGATCTGTTAGATAACAGATCGTGGTATCAATCATGGACATGTTAAGCACAGTAGTACCCAGTAATAGACAGCAAAGGTGTAATGTGCCTTATAGCCCACCATATATGATCTGATCTATTTAAAAATAATTATATTCTACTTTAAAAATATCTTGTATTCATTTCCTAAAATTTGAATTTACAGATAAAAAAACCATACTTGGTTCTTGCCCATTACCTACTAAGTAGTGCCGTCACCCCACTACTACAATTATATACGTTATCAAGCCTTTTTGAACCCAAGTGACTGATGCTTGGTAAGAGCAAATTAAAGGTTTTAAGCCTAGGATATAAGGACCCAGTTAGCTCTTACACCCTGCCTTTGGTGCCGGAGCGCGAAAGTACGACGCAAGTAGCATGTTTGCTACTACTATAAGAAGCCCATACAGCCATTATAACTCTAATTGAAGCTGTATAAGACCTTATAAGCTCTTTTGCAGCCTAGTTTATTACGAATAACAGATATAAAACGTGTAGGTAAAATAATTGGCCGTTCCTTCCGTTGATGTTTATCGCGCGCGTGTTAGTTATGCACACATCGGTAAAATGTGGCGTTATCTGGGTAAAGGGACCTTACTGTCGGTATTGAGTTATGTATATCCCCATAATCTACATACATTGAGCTATCGAACCATGTAAAAAACATGCATGTAGGTTCAATAGATATTTTTTAAAAAATGATTGAATCTCAAAAGTCAGAAAAGGTGATTATGAGAAAATTTAATTCAAACTTCTACACCCCATTAAAGTATGTTATTGTTGGAAGTTACATAGATAACATGCTATTTGAGGAGTAGATTATATGGGCTTTCAGGTTTCAAGAACAATTTTGTAATTGTATATCTGTTTTCATATAGTTTACCTTGTCAAAGTGCATAAAGTAAAAAAATATATATTGATGGATTTTTTACTTAAATTCCTATTTATAGTGTATTTTCGTTAGATATTATAGAAGGAATAAATATTATATGTAATTAGACACTCAATAAGAGCTACTTCGATTTGAATCAACGTTGTCTATTATAAAAAAAATATTTATTTTAACAAAAATAGCTTTGTGTTTATAAATCTAATTAAACAGTCAAAATCAACAAACATATACATCTACTACGCTAAAACATAGCCAAATGAGATCAAATTAACAGAACAAATATTAAAAAAGTAGTTTTTTAAGTCTCAAAATTCAAGATAAAGTTTAGTAAAAAGTTGGTACAATCACTTTATATTTTCTAAAAGGGACCTTATCGTCGGTGGTAAAATATTTAGTGATATCATCTAATATCGACTATAAATTTATGTTTAATTTTGATAGTCTTAATTTTTTGAGCACTTTAGTATTAAACTCTTACCAAAAACCTAAAATTTTGGTTCGGCAAACACTAAATGATTAACGTATTTGAAAAGGGACCTTAGTGTCGGACGTAAAATGTTTAGTGACATAGTTAAGAATAAGTCTTGAAAAATACTTTTAATTTGTATTTTGCTGCGTCGCCAGCCAAATTGACGCCAGATTTACACATGAGGCATTGCCGGACCTACCATCCGATCACCGGACAATCCTCATGTGTATCGAAATGGATCTATTGATGGGAATTAGGAGACCCAAACACCGAGTCAGCCGGGAGACATTCACACAACAACTAGAAGAGACCACCACGTGCCACACTACTCCGGTTTCCACAGCTGACGAAGTGGAAAAAGCGGCAGACCTGGTCGCAGCTGGACTACAGGCGGCGCTATCAACAGCCTCCCACACCATCCCCTCCACAGAGAGGCACACACCCCTCCCGGCGAGGATTAGGAGCATGATCGAGGAGCAGCGCCGCCTGCACAGAAAATGGCAGGCTACAAGATGCCCGACGATCAAGGCAGAGCTCAACGCCATGATCATAAAAACCAAGAAGGCGCTCACAGAACACAGGGCCGAGAGTTGGGAGAGCCACCTAGCGTCTGAAGAGGGTGGAGGGTCCCCTTCATTCACCGTATCTGCAGACAGCTAGCGACAAAACCTGAGGCAATAAGACCACTCTACGACCCTGTAGACAACACTCCACGCTACAAGGCTGAGGATCGCGCAGAGATCTTCGCCGAGTACCTGGAGGGACAATTTAGGCCCAACCCGATGCACAATGCAGAACATTAGCAGAGCATCACAGAACACCTGGAGAGGTACTTCGCAGGCACCAGCAAGAGCAGAGGAAGACGCGGTCTTCTTCTCCCCCAGCCAGATGCAGCGAGCCCTCCAACGTTGCGACCCCAAGAAAGCCCCGGGCGCCGATTCGATCCCCATTGTGGCAGTGACGCGCCTGTTCAACGGGATCATGCGCTCGGGTCACTTTCCCCAAACTTGGAAGACTGGGAGCCCAAACCTGGCAGACTGCCGAAGACCGGAGAGCTGTAGGCCAATAACTCTGCTCAGCACCCTCTCCAAGGTGTTCGAGAGGCTCCTGTTGGGGAAACTTCTCCCCCACGTCGAGCCCCGTTCGGAACAGTTCGGATTCAGGCAACGCTACAGCTCACTCGCGTGCTTCAATTTATGGCCAATGCAAGCAACAAGAAGGAGTATGTTGTGGGTTGTGGCTGTCATGCTCGACATGAAAAAAGCGTTCGACTGGGTATGGCACGAGGGGCTGCTGTACAAACTGTTGAACACCACGGCCCCACGCAGCATCTTAACGGTGATTAAGTCCTTCCTGAGCGGATGCAAGTTCCAAGTGGCAGTGGAACAGGCACTGTCCTCGGAGCGCCCAATCCTAGCAGGAGTCCCTCAGGGAAGCTGCCTTTCACCAGCATGCTACGCAACCTTCACCGATGACATCCCAGTGGTAGGAGACGACGTCAAGCTGTGGCTGTTCGCGGATGACGCGGCCTTTTACACCGCATCCGTCAGCCCCACAGGAAGCCGCCAGGAAGATGCAGACCCAGTTAGACGCCCTACCAAGATGGCTTGAGGACTGGAGGCTTAATGTCAACGTCACCAAGACTCAGGCCTTCATGACCGGAAGAAAACAGACTTCACCTCCACTCCGCATGTTTGGTCAAGACGTGGAATGGAAGCACACGGTGAGGTACCTGGGTGTCACCATAGACCGGGGCCTCACCATGAATCAGCACGTGGCGGAAGTGGTTTCAAGAACCAGACCAGCGTGAACTACGCTGAGACCAGTCCTAAGGAGCAACCTGCCGATCCGCACGAAGCTGGGGATCTAAAAAACGTATGTGAGGTCCAGGCTCACATACGCGGCGCCGGCGTGGTACGCCCTAGTGGCTATACCATAAACCGAAACAAAATGAGAGCCCAAGAAAACCTGGCACTGAGACACATTACAGATTGCCCACGCTTCGTGCGGAATGACCATATACAGAGGGCACTGAAATGGAAACCCTTAGACGCCTAGATCAGCAGACTGGCCAGCACAATGTTCCGGAAAGCTGATGAATCCCGCCACGAGCTGCTACGAGCTGCAGATGCAGCGACACCACCACCACCACCAACAACGGGAAATAAGAAGAGGAGATAAAGCTCCACCTGGGCCTCGAGGAGTCATGGAACATCACGAAGGCCCAACCAACTAAGAAACCGCCGTCGCAACCACGCGTCACCAGAAAGACCGGCCCGTAGTAACGGGCCGCGACAGAAGTAGCCTAAGTGTACATAGTACAGATAAGGCCCCCACACTTCCAAGAAGTGGGAGTGTGAGAGATGAGCAAGGATACTCCTAATGATCAATAATTATCCTTTGACGCGCCGACAAGTACCGACACGTCTCTCAAACCGATACCGAGCTCACAGAAAGCATACAAGAGGGGCACCGACAATAAGGTCCCTTTTTCACTAAACTTTAAGGGCTGTTCTAAGTCTTGAAAAATCGATTTAAAAACTTGTGTCTTTGTCAGATTAAATTTTAGACCCTGCTTATTAATATAGAGTAAAAAAAGAAAAATTGATTTTTTTCGTCATTTTACTTTAAACGCGATTATCTCGGCAACTAGAACCGACAATAAGGTCCCTTTCCCCAGATAACGCCACAAATATTGTTTTCCGTACATTACGCGGCCTCAAGTAGGTCGCAACGTAAGCTAAAACATTGTATAGTCGACAATGTACCCTTGTATAATATATTACAATAATAACTAATGTATTCTAATACATCAAATACCTACCTAAAACAAAGCCCGTATCTCAGTATCTATCAACACAGTAGACCCGAGGTTTTGAAGAGCAGTGACTCATATTTTTGTGAGTTTTGGTTGTCACCAAACGATATACTTTGATTTCGATTTTCGATTGATGAACGATTGGCTTACAACCTATAAGTTGCAGATTATATATAGGTATATTATATATATTCCCATCGCAATAGTTGGAGGAAATGCTTTATACCTGAAAACTTTTCCTAATATTCCAATGGAAAAAACCGGCCAAGAGCATGCCGGGCCACGCTCAGTGTAGGGTTCAGTAGTTGCCCGTCCTTCTTAAGACAGCGGTTTTAAGCCCGAGGTTTGAATTACGAGAAAGATTTCAAGCTCTATAAAAAGGTCGTAAACGCCAAAGTAACTGTAATAACTTCTGACTTTCTGGAAGTTCTGGAACTTCTTACTTTTTGGATTTCTGGAGCGAATATTTACAAAACTGCTGACTTTATCAAAAAATGATGTTTGAAGACCCCTATTATTTTTACAAGCACTATTCAACGACATACCACACACTAGTGTTGGAACGTAACCGTAAGGGAGGTACCCGAAAAAGTTTATTTATTTAAGTTTTTATTTTAAGGTTTTAAGCATTTACAGTTTCCAATACAATATCCAATCTGCATTCGTGAGTCAGAAACGAGCGATCGGAACAATGGCCAGAGAATACCTCAAACAACATTCTGTAAAAGTTACTTTTCTGAGTTTGAAATCCTTACAGTTCCTAGTATGTACATTCTCATAGTCTGTAGATTAGTCTGTATAGATTGAAACTTTGGAAGAGAGGCAAAAACGACTGGCAACCAGAAGGATGGATTTACCTCAAACGATAAACTCTAAACTCAGAATTGTCAAGCACTCTGCGAGCTACCAGGCAATTGCTCTCTTTAATAGGTTACCCGTTGAGTTTAAGATCAATTATTAGTATAAATAGTCTAATATAAGCTAGATTGTTAAAGTGTACCTGATTTGTGTTTTAATGTAAATATTCAAATGCAATGTATATTGTTTAATGAATAAATAACTATGAACTATGAACTAAGCCTCCTTATCCGTTCAAAAATGCTGATTGTTTTAGATTTTTTTTCTCTGTGATGTAATTATTCCTAACGCTCTCCTCTGTCCAGGTCCATAATCTTGCGCCACGGAAGCAATCGTAATTATTCCGAGGAACTCCTAAATAAATATATCATTGGGCACGAGCACCAATTATAGTCATCCTACACAAAGCTATTGTAAACTCCTTTACGCTGATCTATGTAATACCCCTGCGTCACGTCTCCTCACTAAACCCTACTCATATCTACGTAGCCCTAAGAAACCCTACAACATATACTCTAAATATATCTTATCTGCAGCTCCTTGTCTTCCACATCCTACATCTAAACAACCCTTAATTTTAGTAGATCTTTAAACAATTGAATCCGAACGTGTCTTAATAACTAATGGCCAAAATGTGATCGATAACCGTTGTGATTCGTCTAGTTGGATAGGTTCCTACGCTGTCGCAATAACTCAAATTCTTGAAAGAGATAAAACCATGATGAATTGTTAAGTGCCTCTAAACCAATATTACTATGTATTTTTGTTAATTAAATTAATAATGTGTAGTCTGTTATTTATTTAACCCTAACTTTACTTCACCTATTCACCTCCTACGACCTACATACCATACCAACTTCTGACATTAGGTACCTAAAACTATCTATCCTCAAAATATAAACCTATGTTTCCTATCTAGTCTAGCTTCCAAAAAATATTTACAAAATTCCTATAACTTAATTATGTGTGGCTATTCACTCTTTTTTAATATTATTTACAAGTAATAAACAATTTGAAGAATAAAAACTGATTCAAGTCCACAAACAAGTTTTAGATTAATTAAGTTATTCTATATAGCCATAGCAAGATCAGTAATTAAAGCCAAATCCTATTAGAATTCTGAGACGATGGAAAATTTAGTTTGTTTTCTTGTAATAACATGTTGTCCGAAAATGTTAAGTTAAATTTAAACCAGTATTTATGCATATTATGTAGCCTCACTTCATAGCAATTCTATAAACTTACTTAGATTATAAGGTATTGCTACAAATTTAAACAATTTTGAATTTTCATGTTCAAAAAAATATTTTGATTACGATACTTTAATATGGAATGATGGTATACCTACATACTTTTAATAGGTTCTAGTATAATATTCTAAAATAGATTCTAGATCTAAACAAGAAGTAATAGGTCTGTGAATACAATTCTGGGTTTTATTGAAAACCACCGACCTGATACAAAATATAAAAATTTGACTCCTTTACACTAGTGAGATAGGTAGCATCACTAGTGTAAAGGAGATCTCATTCTTCCAAAAGCTTTGGGCTTAGTAATGGCAACTACCAGACTTCTTCATGAATATAGTGAGGGAATGTCCTTCCTCGGTAAGTTAAAATTAATTTTTAGATTACAGTGCTTTGTGAAGATAGTTATTTTAGATCTCATAAAAAAAATTAACAAAAAAAAAGAACCGACTTCAGTAAAACTAAAAAAGCCAACAATAACCCGTTCAAGTACAGATTACATTTGACTCACCCTTCGAAGTCGATCCAAAACCAGTTCTTATATTTATATATTATAGTTTACGCGAGGTTTGGCACGACTTCGAAGGGTGAGTCAAATGTAATCTGTACTTGAACGGGTTATTGTTGGCTTTTTTAGTTTTACTGAAGTCGGTTCTTTTTTTGCTAAAATTTTTTTTTTTTTGCTTTTTAGTGATTCGTAGGTATGTGTTCATCATCAGTTTCCTTACACCAAATCCTATTTACTGAATGTAAATTCTTGATCTTATCAATAAATTACCGAAAGCGCCGTACATGTCCCTATAACATTTGAAGAGTTCCCTCGATTTCTCCAAGAGTCCATCATCAGATCCCGACTTAGTGCCAACGGGACCAACTCGGAGTTATCCCCTTTCGATTAAAAAAAAATTGAAAATCGGTTCACGGTTCTCGGAGATATCGAGTAACAAACATACAAAAAAAAAATTGTTCGCATTGAGAACCTCCTCCTTTTTTGAAGTCGGTTAAAAAAGCCTTATCCCTGTTTATGAAACGCATAATTATCAATTTACAATTTATAATTACAAATTTCTTGACAGCGGGTCTTAGCCTGTGTCCGGATTAAATGGCAAATGTCGAGGAACTTAGCAAGTCGATAATTCGTTTCTCAAGTAAAAATAGATACCTAATTCTAGCAATGGTAATACTAGTGAATTGTAATGATTTTTATTTAGAAAAGAATAAGCGAGCCAGAAAATTTCGAGAAAGATCAAACTTTTCTTAGGAAGTTACGGACTTTACTTTCAACGAAAAATTCCGGATCAGTCAAGTGGCGGTATGATCAGTAAGTAGCTTTAGAACCTGTGGTCGTTAGTCTGTTTTCTATTGGGAATGCTTGTAAGAAGAGGTATACAATTTTGAGTACAGCAATGCGAATTCGTACGGGAATACGCTGCGCTGACGAACCACCGACGAAGTCGCAATGCTTTCGATATTTTATTTTACATTCTAAATAGTAAAATTTATATATACTGTTAATATTTTTAGAATTTGCATTAAATGGGCTATCGACTGGTAATTTTTGTAAACCAAGTTTAATACAAAAAATATGAAAATATGAGGGTTTCTTTACGTTTAGTTACTACTAAAAGTTTATTAAGTAAATTGCGTCATATTTTCCTAGGGAACCTTATAAAATTGTCATGGGGAAAGAATTGGGCATTATCTGGTAATTTGATAACGACACCAGACTTGACTCTTTTGGTGAAGAATTTCATTGATTATTTTTAATTAAATTTAAGTTTACCATCTTGCTCTTCCCCGCCATGTTTGCCTTTGACTGAGTATTGATGTAAACGTTATTTGAAGGTAGTTATAAAAAATACTTTCAAGAATATACCCGTCATGCATGCTTGTCGCTGTGATAATGATTGACCTGTCATCGACAAGTATTTTTTACAAGACTTGTCAGAAAATTGGTTTTATGAAACAGCCTAAGAAAACGTGACAATAATGTGTCAAGTTTTATGAAACGGGAATTGTCGTGACATGCTGACAAATGTCACCATTTATGACAAAAAAACGCACCGCCCGAGATAACACTCGCCCTATCACTCTTAAATCGTTGCGCGCTGAGCAGCATATATAATTTACTTTATGGCGCTGAGCGCGTCTTTATTTGTCGATTTGCCGTGCTCTCGGAAGGTTGCGGATGGTACAATAATAAATGAATTTATTTGTTTTAATATCAAGATTGATGCTTTAAAGTTTCAAATTAATCTAAAATTTGCATCAGTATGTAAACAAAGATGACTCATTTGTTTTCGTCTACGAATGGAAAGTTTACGATGAGGCATCTTTGTTATGATTTTATTTACTGTGACGGGAGTTCTTTACATTAATAAGTGTTTATACAAGGGAAAATAAGCATATATCTCTTTTACGGGCGACGATCTTAATCCTGGTTTTTCTAAATAATATTTAATTATCATTTTACTTAAAGTTTTAAACGTTTCGCCGTGCTGTCCGTAACAATATGATTATAATATGATAGCGAGACCATGTGAATCGCCACGGTGATAAAACAAGTTTCATAACATATTATCAATTTCCCGATCCCTTCCACCAGGTGGCTCCATTTTCAATTCTTCCTTAAGCTTTAATCTCTGTATAAATGGTTTAAATATTATCAATGTTACTACCTAGAACAGAGCCAATGCGATTTATTGACCAAAACAGTTTGAGTTTTTCATTGATAGGTAATTTTTGTTTCAACAACTACTCTAAATTTTATTTACTTATTTTCGACTGCACGCGATGAAAGCATGAAATTGCTATTGCTAATTATTGTTACTTTCTAGAACTCACGGAAAAAGTATAATTCAATTAAAAATATATATATAGGTATATAGAATAAGGCCTCTTAAATTAATTTATTTCCACGTCACGTGTTTATTCCTGTTTGGCCCTAGGACTTCAATGACTCCGATGCAATTTTCAATGGCCGTATAACGACCCACGTTCAACGAAGGTTGGGTCGCTCATAAAACAGACGCTAATGTCAGGTCTGTGCAAATGGGGGAACTATATGGGCAGCGCACGTTGGCTACGTGTTACTGCGACCTTATCCTAAAATGATTGTATAGGTAGTTGTATGTTACTTTGTAAGATGTTATTCCCCCAAGAATCTTCATAGCGTCAGTCATTAAAGCTTAAAATCTATGTATTCCAGCCGGCTCTTAGTGGAAAAAATCTGACTGAATCCGGTAATTTAGTTGGTACCTAACTATAGAACATGTCGTCCTGGCACTGCTAAAGGCACTGATTTAGGGTATTTTTTTACGCAAAAAACTACCTAATCTAAGATATTCCTTTACATTTTGAAATTCACAATTGTTAACTCATCTTAATTTTAAAAATAATGTTTACAAATATATTATCATTTCAGATAGTACGTCGAGTTCATTTACATTCACACACTTACGAGAACAAAAATATCTGAACACGACCCTATTGTCAGGAGCATAAAATCGTGTTCTGATATTTTTGTTCTCGTAAGTGTGTAGATGTAAATGAACTCGACTGTATAAGGGTGTTCCCAACTCTGCTAATCTATCTATCTATCTATCAGCCACAGACGTCTACTGCTGAATATAGGCCTCCCCCATGACGCCACAAAGTGCGATACCGTGCAGACCGCATCCATTGAATCCCCGCTACCCTCGCAAGGTCATCCGTCCATCTAGCTGACCCACGCGGCGCTTTCCTACACGTGGTCGCCACTATAGACTTCGCTGCCCTAACGGCCGTCTATTCTCCGGGCTACATGGCCCACTGATAATAATTTTAAATAATTCTTATTTCCAGCGGAGGACTTCGTGCGATGCCGGCAGAAGGACCCGAAGCTCAACGAATGTCTGAAGGCAGCAATTCCGGATGCCCTCAGGAAAATGCGGAAAGGTACGCCTCTATCTATATCTTGAGTAAGGTCTACGGCTGACCTATAGAATAGGTACATACATCCAACACAGAGTCTGAACTCTCAATGGTAGATAAACCAGCAGAGCTTGCTAGCCATAGCAAAATACATAAGAAAATAAAGTGACAAGCAGTGTTTCTCGCACAAGAAGTCGCGTGTGACAGTTATGCTAGAGGTAGGTTATGAAATCGCTGTCAATTTCAGGCACATTAGGTATTTTCGTCTGCATCAATAATGTGTTTATGTCCGATTTCAGGTATCCCCTCACTGTCAGTGCCATCCTTAGAGCCTCTCCTGGTGTCAGCCATCAACATCCAGTCCGGTGCCGGGCCCGTGGTGCTAGCGCAGAGCTACAGGAAGATCCAGCTGCACGGCTTGGCACAGACCATACTCACTACTTACAAGTAAGTCAACAATAGTATGAGCCACTCCTGGTGTCTCCATCGACATAAAGTCCGGTGCCGATCCCACGGTGCTGGTGCATAACTACAGGAAGATCCAGTTGCATGGACTCGAGCTGACCATAACGCACTACTTACATGTAAGTTAAAGTTCATAATGTTTGAACCTATCGAGAATAAATAAATATAGATCATTATATTAAATCAAGTTCTAATATTATTTGACCGGGTAGTGCGTGAACGATAGTGAGTCTGTTACTTGAACTACATATATATCGCCTTTCTTATTTCCATTATTTCTTACTAGCTTTTGCCCGCGACTACGTCCGCGTGGAACTTGGAAGTATGGAAGCAACCTCGTACAACACGATAGATATCCACCTAATCACCTTAAATAATAAAAGGGATTATTAAAAGCGCCTAAGCAAATATAAGAGCAATTGTGCTTTTGGTCCAATAATTACATTTCCTACAGGGTCATCAATGTCATCATGAATTACTTACTCACTGTTCAATCTTTTTAGGGATCTTTTCCAGGATGAAAACAACACGATAGATATCCACCTAATCACCTTAAATAATAAAAGGGATTATTAAAAGCGCCTAAGCAAATATAAGAGCAATTATGCTTTTGTTCCAATAATTACATTTCCTACAGGGTCATCAATGTCATCATGACTTACTTACTCACTGTTCAATCTTTTTAGGGATAATTTCCAGGTTTGAAAACTATCTTATGTCCTTCCTCGGATCTTAAACTATCTCCATGCCAAATTTCATCAACATCGATTCAGCGGTTTAAGCGTGAAGAGGTAACAGACAGACAAACACACTTTCGCATTTATAATATTAGTAGTATGGATTTTCCACATTCAGCTAACTCACAAATCTGATGTTATGCGTTCACAGAGCGGACCTGAAGCACCACCGCCTGGTGACCAACTCCTTGACTCCTAAGATGGAGTTCATTGCGGACTACGTGATGAAGGGCCGCATCCTGGTGCTGCCCATCCAGGGGAAAGGCATCGCCAACGTTACCATGGGTAAGTTGTTTGATCATTGGATTTATTTCTAAAAGGCAGTGTTGATAATTTCTTTTTTTTGAAATTAACAATTATAAAAATTAATGGAGTTTCATCCTTACAAATAAACCCACAAGTGACCTTCCTTCAATTATAAATAGTTCAAGTGCAAATTCCCTTGGATTATATAAAAAAAAATATAGGAATACACATTATGATAATGTTTGCTGTGAGCGTAGTAGCGCCATCTAGCGACGAGTAGTTTAACGCATCCACTGCTAGCACCGCATAATAATATGCGTTCATCGTCATACAAGTTTATTCCTAGACCATGCCCACTGGCAATGTGTGTCAGTGTGTCATGTATTACATTATTACAATAGGTTAATTTTACATTTATTAATTATACAGTAGTCGCCTCTTTGGCGTAGGCCTCCCCTAATTCCCTCCACTGCTCCCTGTCTCTACCTTTTACCATCCAGTGTGACCCCAATCTTTCATCATACTGGCTCTTAATATTCCAGTGAATCTGGTGGTGAAGCACGACCTGATCGGCGAGCCAGTGCAGCGCGACGGACAGACATACATGCACATTCGGGAGTACAAAGTGCGCTTCTTCCCCAAGCGAGTGCACCTACACTTCACTAACCTGTTCAACGGCGACAAGCGGCTGGGAGACCAGATGAACTTGTGAGTACTTATATCCTTCCATCTACCTACCAAAACACGGCACTTTTTCTGTGCTCCTTTTGTTTGTATAACTAATCCCTTATTTGTTCCATTTGTTCTTCTGTTTTCTTTATTGTCCTTTGTCTGTATAACTAATCCCTCTTCCGAACGTACACTTGGGAACAAGATATTTTTTTTCTGGTACTCCTGATAATAAAGTTATGTGCCTGTCTGTTTGCCTATTGATTTCACTATAATAATAGTGCCTGTAGTAGTTATGAAACGCCGTTTGTAGCTTGTAGAGCTCCAAACCACCTCAGACCAAATTTCTTATATCTAGTGGATGTGGTCTTCATGAGGTTTATATTTTACTGAATCCCTAACCTACATTTGATCTGATAATGACTACAAAACTCCTATCTTCAAGTCGTAAGAAGACGTATTTTCCTAGTCACAAGGGTCGTAAGAGACTGATGGCACAACTTACCTCTTTTTTTTTTTGAAGACACGGTTGACGCAGTTTGTAGTGCACCTGCCTACTGAGCCAGCGGTCCTGGGTTCGAATCCCGCCCAGGGCAAATATTTGTGTGATGAACTCGAATAGTTCCTGGGTCATGGATGTTATCTATTTTATGTATATCGTCGTCTAGTGCTCATAGTAACAAGCTTTGCTTAGTTTGGGACTAGGTCGATATGTGTAACATTGTCCCTTAATATTTATTATTTTCCTTTCCAGGTTCCTGAATGAGAATTCCGACCTGGTGTTCAACGAGCTGAAGGACTCCTACGAGAAGAGCCTCAGCTCCGTCTTCCTCAACGTCACCAACACCATCTTCGACAAGGTGCCCATGAACAAAATCTTCCCCGAAGACTGAGTAGATTTAAGTTTTGATAAGTTTTAAAAAGGTCTGTCAGTAAATTATAGGCGGTAGACAATTTTATATGATCCCTGCTAAATAGCTAACTATAATTATAGTAGTATAAATGCGAGCGTAACGTTGTCTCTGTCTGATACCTCATTTTGCTTTTTTAACCGCTGAACAGATTTACATGAAATTTGGTGCGAGGATCTAGTGAATCTTCATCCACAAAACGGGTGGGGAATGTTCGTATCTGGTAGTAGTACCTAAACCTACGCAGACAGATTCGCGGGCAAAGCTAATAGATTATAATTTATAATCTGAAATAGTAGGCGCAAGTTGACCGCCTGTTGGTTAATAACGGCTGATTAAGCTTGTTAAATGGCCAACGTTGACAAACGTAATCAGATATCAAAAGAGCGTACAAACTAAATAGAGATTAAAAAAGTATAGCCGTCCAGCATAGCTGTGACATGCGACTCTTTGTCGCGCGACAAATACTACCTGTCACTTTCCTTTCAATACCGTGCGAGCAAGACAGGTGACGCTGAGTCGCGCGACAAGCGAAGTCCCTACCGGACAGTGAATTTATGTAGATTGTCAAATTAGACTTTTAAATTACTGACAGGTCTTTATAAAAACAAAATAGCAACTAACCGCGACTTCTCTTGCCACGTCATACCATTATTACCGCCAATATTTTGTAGACCTTAAGAGATTGTTTCTAAGTGACAGAAATTGGTAATTTTTCCATTTTCAACTGCCATATCTACGCTATTTTGAAAACCTTCGAAAAACTGAATCATTCAATCAACTCACAAACATTATGAAAATCCAGACTTATTTCATTCGGACATACGAAATAATTTTTAGCCAAAATGACATGGAAGCGTATAAGTATGTCGGCAATAGAAGGCCTGTCAGTTGCTTTAGCGCTAATTAAATTGTAAAAAAAGATGGTAACTGAGGTACTTAAAACATTTACAATTTTATTCCAAAAAGAGACATAAATTTAGATTATGGATTACTTACTCCTCGACTTGTTTCAATCCAATAAGTGGACCGCGTCATGCTTAACTAGCGCCACTCCCGAATATTTCTTATATCATAAAAATCTGATCAATTTTCAGTACTTGCAAATGTGGTATTTCCACATTAAGAACAGAATCGATTAAAGTATTCTATTAAATATCAGATATAATTCGGTTACAAATATTAGGATACCTATTATCGTTTGCCCACCGATAGGATTTGCAGTGAAACTGTAAATCCTATATCTTATAAAGAATGCTGAAAATAAATGATGTCTCTCATTGAACAAAATGTGCATCAAAATGTGAATTATTGTAGTACCTGCGTTTTTACATTGTTTAACCAATGTTCACTGTCATGTCAATACGTTTTATGTATTCATTTCCATTCTACTTGGCACTAATATTAAAATTTTGTGAAGTGAAAGTTACCATCATAGCTTTAAGTGGGCTTAGTTTAGTATTAAGGCACACCGGCTGATTTATATTTATTTTATTGGTAAGGTAAAATTTAAAATAAATGTACTAACAATAATATTCATGAACAAATAATTTGTTTTATTTTGAAATTCACGCCATCTATCGACGAGTAGTCAAATTAACATGTAAAGCGCCATCTTTCGGGTTTTGTCTAAACTATTTAAACAACGTACATGCTACAATGGTTGCTTTTGTAATAACGCGGTGTATCTCCTCTGTCATGTCGCGTAGGGGACTTTGTAACGATTCTTGGTCTCTCTTTAGGTCTTCGTTCGTTGATTTCTACGTCTAGAGGCTCACCGTTGGCGACACGGCGAGCGTACTTCATGCAGGTCGTTTTACAGAATGCCTCGTTGATTACGAGCACTGTGAAAATTGTTTAGGTATCAGATAGATGGCGCTATTATCAATCGCTTTCAGAAACTAAAGCTAGATGTATGAATGTATGATGGATATCAAAGGTATAAAAGGAGACTCACGTATAAGTAGCAGAAGAAAATAGACCACAAATCCAAGTATAACTGCCTCTTTGGTACCGCCCGTACTAGGATGTGTATTGTCCTGAAAATAAATCTAGTTTAATACAAATCCAGGTACCCCGGAATTCTCCATTCAGAAAAATCCCGGATCGGAAGCGTTAGCCGTTAATTATAGCGTTGAATATGGCTCGAGCACTTACCTCAAAAAAAACTTCAGTGGAATTGTCACACAAGTGTGATTCCGGCGGTATCACGGCGAATATCATCAGGAAATCAGGAAAAATAGTATTGCAAGAAGATTTAGCTAATCGTACATTACTTAAACCCTTTGAGCCTCAAAGACACTGTTTTATGGGTCGCCCCAGACACCACGAAGTCGTTTGCTCACGGCTCACATTTCCCGTCTTTCCTGGCGTCTGGTCAGCAACGGTTACTTTTAAACACTGGGTACCTATCTTAAATATCAGAAATTTCTCGATCTTTCGCAGTAGATATTTATGTTTTCAAATTTCATCAAAATAGCAGGGATTTTTAATTGACTGAGTCAGATTTCTTCTGTGTCACATGTGTTTAATGTAGGAAGTGTAAGAGGTAGTTTCAATACATAATTGATTGTCTATGACCGATTTTTTTTAACATCTAATTCAGGGATCTATCTTGCTTCCACTTTCTTAGAACACCATTTCGATTTTTTATATGTATGTTATTGTATTATCAGCCCCCTTTATCACAGGATTAAGGCCGCCTGTCCAATCGAGTGAAGCTGTGTGAGTGTGAGTGAAATGGACCAATCACATGCCTCAGATTTGAAAGTACAGTCTGACACAAAAGAGTAGAAATTAAAAAGTGGCTATACAGTCGTGTCGTCCCTTTCTAATCTACTAAGAAAAAAGGGGACGTTAGTACAGTATTGCCACTTTTTAATTTCTACTCTTTTGTGTCAGACAGTATTTTCAGGCTTCGCAAAGCCGCTACCTGATTGGTTCATTTTCTCCGCTCCGCTCAGTCAACAGGCAGCAAGAGTGCGTTTCCACTGACGAGGATCTCGCTTACTGCTCGAAATCGGATTTTCGTGTCAGAGGTCAGAGGGCACAGTGTGATATCAAATCATGGTCCGCTTCATCAATGAAAATGAACTCTGGAGCGGAGCTGTGTAATATGGACCAATTAAACAGTCCTCTAATGAACTTTTTGAGGAAAATTGTGCCACAGACGTCAAAATTTCGATGTTCAAAAACATGGTAGGTAATTCAAACCGCCACCTGTGTTTTTCAATGCCTAAGTATTTATTTTGGAGCAATTTTAATTTTTTTTGCAGTGGCGTCTCTTTCACTGTGAATTATTTTACCGCTTGGCATTCAAAAGGTTTAAATCACTTTTTTTGGGCTTCACAAAGACGTAGCCTGATTGGTTGATTTTCTACGCTCCGCTTTTGTAGTCAGGCAGTAAGGGTGGGCAACCAATCACAAAACTGAACCGGAGCTGAGATACAGATTTCAACTCAGGTGATTGGTCGATTCCGCACCTCTCCGCTAAAACGCCATTTTCCATAGAAACTCCCGTTAGTCTCAGACATATATATATATATATATATATATATATATATATATATATCGTAGCTCCTGATGATGAACCGCGTACCGATTCTGAACATATATGACATCAGTCGCGGCGTTGGCCAATCTAAAATTGCGCGCTAAGGGTGCGCTCCACTGAAGCAGAGACGCGCGGAATCGACCAATCACAAAAGTAATGCGGAGCTGAGATACAGATTTCAACTCAGGTGATTGGATTCCGCACGTCTCCGCTCCGCTTTAGTGGAGACGCGCCCTAAGGATATGATTTTGTAAGGAAACAAAAAATATTATTCTTGTATCAAGTTTATTCAGTGAAATATAGAATAACAAATGTCTATGGCATTGTCACTGGTAACGACCATAAAGCAACTAAGTCTCACTTAGCCTCTAGCTCATAACCTAACCAAAACTAAGTTATACCTAACGTAACCTAGAGTCCGCCTCGGTACCCAAAAAATGTTGATTGGGAGTTCGTATCGTGTCGTCTCGCCCACTCTCCAGTTAAATAAAATTGGTGTGAGCGTGACGACACGACTATAACTATAATTTTAAGACCCGAACTTTCCATATTGAAAGTTTCATAGACTCGGGCATAGTGCCTTTATCATACAATAGTACAACTTCCAATTACAACAATTTTTGCACCTCAGGATAGTTTTCTTTATAGTCTTAAACAGTTGCAACCAGTATGTGCCTATTACAGAATATTATGTATAGATTTGTAACCATACGATGGTTTATTGCATTATATTTATTATCAGCGGACTCCACAGTGTATAGAGAAAAGTAGGACATATCAGAAGCATAGAAGAGTGGTGGTTTTAAATTATTAATTACATTTGAGAATAATATCTGTAGGTTTGAATTCTAACTTAAGTTAATATTCGTATTTACTACTTTATAAATTACTTGCAACTAGTAATACAATTACATTCGCATAACTCTAAGTCTGTCGTTACAAGACTGAACAAATTGGAGATTATTGCGAATCGTGACTGTATTGTTAAGCAAGTTTTTTACGATAGCTTTCATCCCTGTCACTCGCTAAGCATTGCCTATTAATAGGACAGAGAGAAACAATCTTGGCTTCAAAGCGTAATCCAAAATATTTCACGACAAGTCAGAAACAAACCTTTATTATTCAGAAACTGTGCTTAGTATATCTAAAATACTTAATAGTTTTTGTGTTCTTGGTAAAATTTCGCTCAGTCCTAGCAGAAAAGTTATTTTTAAAAATATGTATCTTTTTGGACGGTCTATGGCATGGCTACAATGCGTGGCAAATTAAAAAGTTTCAAGATATACCTACGAGAGTCTATCCTATCGATTCCTCAGTTTCGTACGATCCACATTTATTTTTCCTATTTTTTTGTTTTGTGGATCTATGTTATCCTTTTTATTATGCCACGACTAAACTGTCTAGCTTCTATTCTATAAGCGAGTGAAAAAATATATTATTTTTTCAGTATACTAGATGAGGTACAATTTTGGATGATTTGTTCAATGCCATATAACCTACCACCGTCTAAGCTCTACGCTCCTCACAACCTATGTACAATTTTGCTGTAACCTGTAGTTTATTTCAGCGATAAATCTCAACGACAAATGACAAAGGAATATTTATTTATATAATGTAACATTCACTATTAGAATTGAAGATCTGAAAGATAGTTTCCTTCCGCTATATTGGTAGTTTGCATGTTGCATTAACCACCCGTTGCGCGACCATTATACAAAAATGTTAGCCGGTATGTTACCGATATCATCAAAATATGATGCTGGGACGCTACCGGATCCCGGATCCTTATGGACCGGCGTAAGCGCACAGGACGCATTACGGGTTAACAGCAAACATGTATCTTAATGTAAGTTGGTTATTTCCATTTGGATAACGGTGTGATAATAGCAAGGTTTTTTAAGACTGTATTAAACAATGTTAAGCTATAATTAGTTGCATAATTTGCGCAACAATTATTTTGACTTTTGTCGTTGTTCATATCGCTTATTAAAACATAGAATTGAGATTGCTGTTTAAAAAAAGTCAAAAATGCCCCAGTAAGATGGAATGATCGCCGATAAATGCTCAAAAATGCTAATTAGAATAAATATTATGTTAATTTTATTAATAATACCGGGTACAATTTAGTCACGAATAAAAAAACTTAGAAATAAAATTGTCATTTTCAACTAAAAACTTAATATAACACGTCTTGTACAACTAATTTATTGGGCGATAATCGTATACTAAGAACTAAAATAAAATCTCTGTATTTTTATTTATTCTACTCCGAAAACGATTATAAGTGTCATATCACACCATAAAATGTCACTGATGCACAAAACAATAATAATGTGACTGGCACGTAACACCAGTAAGGTCCAGTAATGTTCTGAGTAACGTTACTTGAATACATAAAACCGTTATAGGATATTAAGATCCAACCTCATTAAGATTTTTTGTAGTAGATTGTCACAGTGACGCAATAAACGGCAGTTATTCAGCAATCCTGATAGTACGAATTGTACATTAATGCTCAGTTTCAGAATGAATCATTAAAATTAACGTCACAGTATTATTTATTTTCTTCTTAAAAAGTGACATGCCTAATGTGACATTAGCGATAAAAAACATCTGTGAAACTAGATGTAAAACAACCTAAAATACAATCTTACAAGACTCAAAGTTTTGGTGAATGCGTCTCAACATCTTCTTAATAGCATTAACGTTATCCCGGCTCCACACTATCGCAAAGTTGGCCGAAGTATGAGTTTCTGCAGCAAAGTGCTTCTTCACAACATCGCGAGTAGTCTAGAGCTGGGCTTACATTTTTGTGCAACATAAAGTCGCATGTCTTAGTTGTGCTAGAAATGCTATTTAGTTTAGATGTTAGCAGTGGCGTAGCTAGCCCTAGACGAGAGCTGTATCAAAATATGTAAGGAGACCCCCACGACGAGGGCACAACAGGTATCACTGATACAGCGGCAGCTACGCCCCTGGATGTTAGACCAAGATTTTTTTTAAGTCATGCCGTCGTGTTCTATATTTATAATCTATAAATTAAAATTAGCACCACCTTTTGTCGCTATTTGTGAATCAACCCGCGTAACGTTTTCGACCAAAATCGACACCAGAACATTATTTTAGCAATAACATTATTATGACATTGTTTAATTTATTTCTTATACTGGCGTGTAAAATTGGCCTTTGTAACAAAATAAGTTTATGATACATTCTTAAGTTAAATAACTCTAGTGCCCTTAACTTTATTGCTGTTAAGTTACATCTAATGTTATTTAAAATGTCTTTATGGGTAGTATCTCATAAACGTATTAATTTATGATTTAAGAAAAACCTTTCACTGTGTTAGTAGTAAATACAGTATTATTGACATATTTACTACAAATAGTTAAGGTTTTTCTTAATAACTGTGCAATGTTAGCACAGTCAAACGAAAGGAGTAAGTCATCTTAATCTTACATTCAATTTAAGATTTCCTTAAAAACTGGTGTTTTACTTTTTTATATATTACTACGGTGTTAGTGTAAATTTACTACATTTTAGTATAAAGATGAAAACCACCAATTAGACGACATAAGAAAATTTTCAAAAATCACTACTATTATCTAAACATTACAACTAAGTCATATAAGTGATAAGTTTATAGATAAGTATAACTGATTGTAGAATCAAGTACGCACTATATTCGATAAATAGAAAGATATATATGTCATAGAACAAGCATCAGGTCAAGCCTTCTGCCAATTCGATTATAGCTACAATCCACCAGGCCATTCGAAACCTTCTCGAAAAACGTCCTCCATACATTCTAATTATTGCCGAATTGGAACTTTTGCTATCACTCATTGAACCTTCACAACCTGGAACCGACCTTCAGTCTTTATTTGTCACTGAGCTGACTGTCCTGCGACTCCTGTCATTGGAACTGCGACGTGGACGTGGACCTCCGGCATCCTATCGACACGGGAGCCGGGATCCTGGACCCTCCATTCCTGGGATCCTTCCTTGGCGCGGCTAACTGTCTCGTGCTGGTAGACCTTTCTAGTTTCCCATCAGACATCACCCAAGCTGACGTAAAATCAGCGTAATCTGAGTCTTTAGAACTCGTCCTGGATAAGGAATCCTCGCCTTTGGAATACGTTCTGATGATTTCCTTCATCTTCTCCAGAACCGTCGCATCGTCTTTCGCGGTTTCCGTTGACCTCAATATGTGTTCTAGCAGAGGGCTTAGAGGCTTCTGATTCGGTGGAGACCTTAAGGTGACACTACTCGCTCTGAGAGGAGAGTTTCTCTTAAATGCCTCACTCTGCGGTGCCTTGGGGCGTGCTTTTGGGGATTTGTTGGGGTTGTCGAACGTGTCAGCGCCAATAGTCGGTCTGGCTTTGGTCTTGGCCTGATTGGGCGCCGTCCGGCCGCTCCAAGTGTTTCTGGCTGTAGGAGGTAGTTTCGGAGTTAGCTTTGGTGATGTCTGGACGGGGTTGGGAGTGTGTTTGGGGCTCGGTGTGTTTCCTCGGCTTGGGGTTCTGGCGCGCACTGGTGAATGTGGGATCCTACTCGCCTGTCGGCTACGGATCGTCTTTTTAGGGGATTCCGGCTCCCTGCTCGCTCTGAGGCTCTTGCTGGGAGAGTTGTTGCTCTCTGTGACGATGATGCGTTCGGGGCTGGCCCTGTTGGACTTGTCCTCGATGGAGGAGGGTTTCTTGCCTCCGTAGAAGGTGTCAGCGTAGCCGGTCTTGCGCAGGCCGGTGGTCAGGCTAACGTAGTCGTCCACTCGATCGTTGCGGTCCATGTGGCAGCCGTCGTCCTGGTCGAGACGCTCTGAAAGAAGACAATAAAATGAATTAGTATAAGTTAGAACAAGGAGAAAAATAAGTCATTGTTTTTATTCTTATAATGATCTTAGACAGTGTGCTAAGTCTAAATAGTGATAATAAATCTCAATTGAGACAAGGATGCAAAAGAGAATATTTGACTAATAAAAACTTCAGCCCTCTATAACTACTCAATAATATGCAATTCACACCCATGATCTCGTTACCATTTTATAAGATCACATGTAACTTTACATGTCTTATGTAATAGACAATAGGTCATTGACACGCGGTTTGGCACACGCTGTGTGTGACGTGTAAATATTTAATTCATCAGTCGGGTCACTGACCTGGATTAGAGCATTGAATGTGTTTTAATTGCTTTCCTGTGTATTGTTTGAGATGAGTAATATTGTGTTAAGCACGCTCCTTTTCTTATGTCAGTAGGTG
This sequence comes from Apotomis turbidana, assembly GCA_905147355.2. NCBI lineage: Eukaryota > Metazoa > Arthropoda > Insecta > Lepidoptera > Tortricidae > Apotomis > Apotomis turbidana. Next base: position 19,549,462 of record LR990299.1, read on the forward strand.
ACTGGGTATATAGAAAAGGGGACAAGCAAAGTGTTCTATTCGACGTGGTATAGATGTAAAGCCCGATTTTCATTCAATTACTTAATATAATGCAATGTGGTTTGTCGACGTGAATATTTAATGTGAGAAGATGGCAGGTTGTGGACTAATGACCTAATGTACGTCCGTTAAGAGGGCCGTTGTCTAGTACGGACAGTGTCAAAAGTAGCTGGTGCTTTTACTACCGCCTTATGTCAAATTGCATACTAAAATTGTCAAATTGCATACTTTGATGCTGACTGTATCTAGCGGATATATTTATGGCAGAACAACTAGGTTTACTATGAAACTCTGCCTATTACGTATTATTTGATCCTCAGTCTTGGGTATTTTCTCAGTATTTTAGTATATACAAACTTACTCCACTCCAAGTCAGCGGATACGTACCCTAATTTGAGGTAGATCGATTAGTGAACAATCCTCCATACATCTACCAAGGTTTATGTTTATGTAGAAGCATTTAAATTAGTAACGCGGCAATGAAAACGACGACTGCGCGATAACTTGATGACATACGCACTTAAATACAATGTTCGAAGAACGTCTTAACAAGGCACCTTGAAACAGCACTCGAATCAATAACAAACGATAACGTATTTACATTCCTACTCGACACAAAATAATATTTGCATGCCCTTAAAAAGTTCGATGACTCATCTATTTAAAATACTCTCACGTTCTCAACCCATAAGAGAACCCTTTAATAATTTGACATGTTGAACACAAACCAATGTAGACTCTGTTTTGGAATCAATATGAATGCACTTTCAGGTTTGAAATGGACTTTGCAAGCATGCAGTTCAAAGTATCTAAATCGGTCGAACACTAAAATGTAAAGAATTTTCGACTTTGTCTCTCAATACATAAGAGATAAAATGCAGTCGTTGATGCGTAAATAAACTTGGGTTTAGTAAAGTGCACTTGAAATGCTGTAATTTTCATTTTGTTTATCACCTTGTGTGTTTTCTTTAGTGTGAGCGTAGTGCGCAAATGCAACATCATTACTCGTATGTAGCAAGAGTCGAAATTTTATTTCGCATTTTAAGTGAAATACTTATTCGACGAGCACTTGAAACATACGCAAGATTCAACATAAATGAAAGTGTGTTTGTTGGCATGTATTTTCCTGCAGAAATGGAGCAATAAGAGATGATTTGTTTTTCCATGCAGATGGAATTAGAAGGGCTTTAGATTGGTATATAACTGCGAAGTTACCCTTATCCTAATCTTATTACATTACGTAAAAGGGGAGGCCTATGTTCTGCTGTGAACGTCTGTGGCTGATAGATATGAAAAAATATTTCGAATTTGTAAAAATTCGGAATAACGTTGGTTTTGAAAAAACTCCGGAATTTTTGGGTGTTCGAACTTTTTATCCCAGAATTCCACCGGTCTCGAAAGAAAACTAAAATAATTTAGTCACGCGAAAACACCAACTATCAACGGGATGCCCATATATGTACAAATTGCATTAATAAATGACTAATTGGCCCTGACACGGCAACCTTATAAAATTCCTCGTCCAATTAAACTATTAACATACGTGTAGATAAATCAAGAGCCTCCATTAGACCATAGACAGACATGTCGCCAGTCTATCATAGAATAATTTGTCTATGCTTCCTGGATCGCCTTAAACGGGCCGTCTATGGCTTTTTACCTTAATTGTGGCTCGCCTTAGCCGTTTCCTTTTCCGAGTTGAATGGAATTTGTTTACTGTTTGTTATATAGGTATGTTCATGCATCATGCAGTTACAAATCTCTGCTGATATAATGTTTGTTTTAAATTAAACCATTGATACAAAGATCAAAGTAAAAAGATAAATTGAAATGCGTAATCTGGCGGAAGAGACCGGTGCTCGGACCCGATTACCGGTCCAGCGTGTTAACCTCTCCACCACCCTAACGACAGATAACCGTTCGAATTTTACGTCAATATAATGTACTTGGTGTGTCGATCTTTGCATTGTTTATTTGAAAGACTTACACCTTATAGTTTATTGCAATCTTTGTGCTTTGATCATTGTATCAATGGTTTAATATATAACATTGTGGTGTATACCCACATCAAAAATAAGGAGGCATTACATGTTCCATAAACTTGTTTGTTTTAAGTTCAAATTTTTAGAGACGCTACCGATGCATATGTTGGTATTAAATTCGCACATACATATAGGGTCATTTTACTTGTTATTTTATCTGTCCTACTATGGTGGTTGCGGTTTTTATTAATTTATTTATTATCATGTAAAAAACAAGCATTATTGTGCAAGATGTCCTTTTATAAATTTTTAGTGTCTATGCTTTTATATCTTTTTCTTTACTTTTAGTTTTATTGGCGTATTGTCAGTTCATTACATTTTGTTTCCAAAACCATTGATTTTTATTTTAAGTTTTTAATAATAATATTAGCCAAGTCCGCTGATTTTCATGATCGAGATCTCAAGACATACAATATCAAAGAGAACCCGACTGCTTAATCTTAAGTCTAAATTCTCTATTTTACTGACAAAACTGAGCCGTGGCTCACTTTCAAGCGCTGACTAGGTTTCTAGGTGGATTTATTCCTCATCTTAAGTAAATGGTCAAAACTTTCGTCGATTTAAACTTCAATTAAGTTCATTCTTTGAACATTTAGTTAGGTACCTGCCGTCTAGTGTCAAGTTCCTTATAAGTATTCGCTACATCACAAACAAAAATTTGTTTGCACACGTCTTCGACATCTAACTCCGTTCCAAATCAAACGTCTCCCGCGCACACCATATCAGGGGAACCACATTCTTCGCACAAAAAAGGCAACCAGCTCTGCACCACTTTACCAATACAGCTGACCACTTCGGTCCTTCGACACAAGGTCGGTATTCCACTGACTGCCGGACCATGTATGTCTGTCTTGCTGTTGAATCAAATCTCCGCGTGGGCGCCAAATGGTAACAACTCTGTTATTTGTGATTGACAGTCGGATTATTAAGTTGATAATGGTCGATTTATAAGGAGTTGCTTGTGAAATGGTGGCTGATTTTGAAGGTTAAGTTTATAACTTAATGATTGCTTTATATGAACTCGACAGAGGTTTAATCGTGAGTTTGACGAACCGTTTTAGCTAGGTCGTTATGTGTAATGCGAATGCGCACGAGCTTCCTGGGTCTCAGATTTTCTATGCCCTTCCTTTTACACCACTTCAGACCTGCAACATCATCCGTGTATTACTTTGAGGTTGAGGTCCGTGTATTAACGTGTATGTCAATTTCTTATTTGCTTTTTGATAGTGTAGCCTTAAAATTGCGTAGGTACTTTGACGAAAGAAATTTATGAATAGGTGATTACATTTATTTTTCAGCGATTTTTCGAATGAAATAAATCTCAGTCAGCAACGGTTTTCATTTTCAATTACATACAATGAGCACCGCGCTACCGGACAATTACACGCAACGGCGCGCGCCGATGCGCAGGAGTTGCGAAAATGCCGCCCAAGTGACAGGAACGGAGAGGATAGAATGTGACAGGCGAGAAGATAGAAAGTGCGACCACGGGCGGCGGCGGGCGCAGAGGCGACCGTGACGGTCGCCTGAACGAGCGCAGAAATAAAAGTGACATATCAGTCAAGTAAGTCACAAAAGGGCGCTAGGTTGAATAAGATCGGCAACTTTGCGACGTCTTAAATTTAGCATTATGTCGGTTATCGACCATTTAATTCGGAATATTACCTTTTTTGCTATCCGGATTGTAATGTGGGACATAAGTTGTCATATTTAAGAAGATAAAGCAATATTCGACATAATTATAGCTACGCGCGATATGATTCTTTAATTTTGTGGCCAAGATCACATCTTGATGATGGCATCGTACGACCGAATTAAAATAATGATGGAAAGAAATTAATTATTGAGCAAGCATTTACTCTCATGTGTTTGATGAATTTGTTGTAGATAGTAACCTTAGTTGTGTCTAGACTTTTTAATAATTAAGTTTTTTATAGTTATGTCATATTTTAAATTTACTGTTACACTTTCGAATATACATTTTAACCGTCAACATCTTTTTCTAATTTCTATTTACCAAAATCCTTAAATAAATATAGTCTTCAAGGCTCTATATCCCGCGTATCACAACACGTTATCAGCACGAAAACGCAGAAGAGTAAAGGAATTTGTGTAAAAATTGTGAAAAAGTTGTGGTTTTCATTGTGACTGAAAATAGTAATATTAATCGAAATGTCACATGAAACTAGAGACTCCTCGAGTGTCAATAAGTCGAATTCCCCTACGAGTTCATCTTTTTGTATCAGAAATAAGGATGGATATCCTACCTGGAAATTCAAGATGAGGAATTATCTTTTACATGAAGACCTGTGGGCAACAATATGTGGCTATCCGGAAGATGGCACAACCCCCGCTTCGACAAAGGTACGAAACGATGCAAAAGCGCTAGCAAAAATTTGCTTAACAGTTGACGGTGCAGCTATCACGCACGTCAGATGTGCCAAAACTGCAGCCGAAGCATGGAATTCTTTGCAGAAAGCTTTTGAGGATAAGGGAATAGGTAGAAGACTAGCTTTAGAACGAAAATTGTACAGATTAAGCTTGTCGGACTTTGAAAACATCGAACTGTACATTAATGCAGTTATGTCAACCGCACAGGATCTTGCGGATATAGACAAGGTTATAGAGGACACATCGCTTGCAGCCATACTTTTAGGAGGACTCACCCCAAAATATGATCCTCTCATTATGGCACTAGAAAATTGTAATGTCGACGTGACCACTGACTTGGTGAAGACAAAACTGTTGAACGAAATGTCTAAGGACGCAGCTGTACCTGGAGATTCGGTTTTACTTACTAAGAAGATGCCTAAGTCAAAGAAGAAGGAAGTTATATGTTACGAATGTAAAGTGCCTGGCCATAAGAGACCAGACTGTCGGTTAAGGAAGAATAAAGAGAAGGTTAATGTAGTAAAAGTAAACGACGCCACATTTACCGCTCTTAACACTTCTGGAAGGTCAAACAAGGACCAATGGTACGTAGATTCAGGTTGTACAAAACATATGACGTCACGACGTGATTGGTTCCAAGATATTATGGCTCTTGATAATGGTAGCGTTACTGTCGCTAACGGTGAACAAATTAAATGCTGCGTAATTGGAGACATTTCTCTAAACACACCCAAAAATGTTATCAACAAGATAAGTGATGTTGCTTTTGTACCAGATTTAAAAGCAACTTGATTTCTGTAAAGAAAGCTGTTGATAAGGGTTTTATTTGTGTTTTTGATACTACTGGTTGTAACTTTTATAAATCTAATACTTTTCGTTTTACAGGTGATTCCGTTTTACATGCCTCGCCCTGTGGTGGATTGTACGTTTTAGACGGTACTGTTAATGTTCCCGAGAATGTGGCGAATAATAATTTGACACAAGATGTGCACTCTGGCTGTCAGGACAATAGTTATAAGCTCTGGCACAAGAGGTTAGGACATTTGTGTCGTATAGGCATGAATCAACTGAAGAATCACGAGGTAGGCGTAAAGTTTAGTAAAGTAGACAAAAGTTGTTGCATCGCTTGCGTGGAAGGTAAACAAGCAAGGAAACCTTTCAAGAAAGTAGCGCATAATAGAGCTACTTCTCCTCTAGAGTTGATCCACATGGATTTGCTAGGACCGGTCTCTACAACCTCCTTTCAAGGTAATAGGTATATGTTGACAATTGTAGACGATTTTACGAGAAAGGTGTTTGCTTATTTTGTCCCTTCCAAAACTGAAGTTAAAAATAAATTCTGTCTGTTTCAAACATTTGTTGAAAATCAATTAGACAAGAAAATTAAAGCGGTTAGGACTGACGGCGGAAAAGAGTTCGTGAATAAAGAGTTTGTTGATTATCTTGCTTCAAAACGTATCGAACATCAAACTACTACGCCGTACAGCCCTCAACAAGTTGGAGTCGCAGAACGTACTCACCGTTCCATTACTGAGAAGGCGAGGACGTTGTTGGCTGAAAGCTCACTGCCAAAAGCTTTCTGGGAAGATGCTTTCCAAACTACCGTATACCTAAAGAACAGGTCACCTCATCGAGCTTTAGGTGGACACATTCCATATGACAGATGGTGTGGTCGTAGAAGTGATCTTGAACATCTGAGAGTGTTCGGATGTAGAGCACTTGTCCATGTGCCTTCGTGTCACCGGAAGAAATTGGATGTCAAGGCAAAGGAAGCGATTTTCGTCGGTTATTCTGAGAATCCAAATACATACATGTTTAGGGATCCAGCTAATCCTCGAAAAGTTATTACTTCCAGAGATGCAACCTTTTTTGAAAATAGTTTTACAACGTTGAAGCAGAGGCAGAGTGAGCCTGTGGCACAGTCCGACTCCGTACTGATCTTTGAAGAAAACGAGCTCCGTACTGAGCACGAAGATCCTCAATTCTTCGACTGCATTGGGAATACCGAACCTGAGGCTGGACCATCTTCACGGGTAAATCCGGAGAGCGCTGTAGAATCAGCTGATATGGAAGATAGCGAGTGCGAGTCTCTCCATGAGTTACCTCATAGTGTCGATGTGGAGCCAGCAGATGTGGAAGAGGAACAATATATTCCTGAGCAGAGGTACCCCTCAAGAAGTAGGAAACCACCTGATTTCCTTTCATATAATGTGTCGATTGATGATTCTGACCCTATGACTTATTATGAAGCTACTCATGCCAATGATGCCGAAAAGTGGGACCATGCAATGGCTGACGAGTATAAGTCGTTAATGAAACTCCATACATGGAACCTGGTAGATAGACCGAACAAGAAGGTTATACCATGTAAATGGGTTTATAAGAAGAAACGGGACGCTCATGGAAACGTCATCAAATATAAGGCTAGACTGGTTGTCAAAGGTTTCAATCAAGTCCAAGGTGTGGACTATACAGAGACGTTCGCTCCAGTTCTTCGTCATTCTTCCCTCCGCACGTTGTTTGCCTTAGCTGCAGAAAAGGGCTTAAAAATGAGGCACTTAGACGTGGATACGGCGTTCCTGAATGGGGACTTGGATGAAGAGGTTTTTATGGAGCAACCTGTTGGTTACAGAGAAAAGGGCAAGGAAAACAAGGTACTTTAAACTATTCTTTGGTTTATAGGAGAACAGGAGAACCTTTACGAGGTTACTGTGATGCAGATTGGGCGAACTGTGTAATTGACAGAAGGTCATACACTGGTTACACTTTTAAGTTAAGTGGCGGTCCAGTATCCTGGGAGTCAAAGAAGCAACCGACAGTTGCGTTGTCGTCCGCGGAAGCCGAATACATGGCACTAGCGTCTGCTACAAAGGAAGCTTGTTACTTACGTCGCTTTATTTATGAAATAACGGGTAAGTTTTCTTCAATTAACTTAGCTTCTGATAGCCAGAGTGCCATGAATCTCGTTCGAAATCCTGTGCACCACAACAGGACGAAACATATAGATACGAGATTTCATTTTATTAGGGAAAAAGTATCTAGTAATATTGTTAATTTAGAATATGTGCAAAGCAGTGATATGCCTGCAGATGTCTTAACAAAGCCACTTGGCCCAATTGTACATAAGCGATGTATAGTTAAGTTAGGACTAGGAACTTAATTTTGTTTTAGTCTTTTTGGCACAACTTCGATTAAGGGCGGCTGTTGTAGATAGTAACCTTAGTTGTGTCTAGACTTTTTAATAATTAAGTTTTTTATAGTTATGTCATATTTTAAATTTACTGTTACACTTTCGAATATACATTTTAACCGTCAACATCTTTTTCTAATTTCTATTTACCAAAATCCTTAAATAAATATACTCTTCAAGGCTCTATATCCCGCGTATCACAACAGAATTAAATGATAACAACGTACTGAAATGAGTTAATGAGTTCATGAGTTGTGTGCAATCTAAAGTTATCATCAATCCCACTTATATTATATAAGCGTAAGTTTGCGTGTGTATGTGTACTAGGTATCTTTATTTCGATAACAAACATTGCACGCGGTGAATATCTACTTCAAACGATCCCGCGACGCTCCTATTAAAAATGGAGCCGGTATTCGCTAGTGGGTTTAAACGATAATCAAAAGTCAGTTAGTCCGTCATGCCCGCCCTAGTCCCCCGATTACGCAGGATGCATAACGCAAATTTCCCCATCGTAAAAAAGGAGAATGTATAATCTTCAACGCGAGCGAAGCCACAGGAAAAAGTTGGTATAATATAATCATACTTTCCATCAATCATTAATTTAAATCGCCATATTCCTTCCTCTTGCACCACGCACCGGAATCACTGCTATATCGCAACGGTGGCTCTAATGATTTGCCTACCGGTTACACTTCACTGAAACCACATGTTGTTTTGCAAAATATGTATTGTGATCTGTGGGTATGGTCATTTTGTTATCGGGTATATTGTTACATTTGTGAAGATTTTGTTGAGTTTAAGTTTGTAATCTAAGTACTTATGTGAAAAAAATTTAGTAAGCTCAAGAGCACCAGTCCCTTTTTAGCTTAGCGGTTTTTCTCCAATGTCACCAGCAATACGCGTTCTGCTGCGCAAGCGCGACATGGTGTTCTGGACTCAATGAAATGTTTAGGTACTCCTATGGCATTATCAAAAGAATCGGTCTCCAAAGTTGACTTAAGTCCTTATTCATTTCCTTAATGAACATTCGTTTTCACTCGGTTGGCGCAGCGATTGTGCAACTGCCTACTGAGCCGACGGTCCTGGGTTCGAATCCCGGCAAGAGCAAATATTTCTGTAATGAACTCGAAAATCTGTTCCTGGGTCATGGATGTGTATATGTATTTAAGGTTTTATTTATCTGTGTAAGTATTGTACATCGCCATCTAGTTCCCATAACTGAACCCTACTAGTTAGAGCTTACTGTGGTACTAGATCGATTTGTGTAAGGTTATCCGATATTGATTTATTGGATAAATAAACTTGGGCCATACTCTAAACTATTGGCAGTACGTACGAGCGCGTTCCGGACGCTATTCAATAACTGCATACACAAACAAACGACGTGTCGCCAGAGCCGTTGCAAAATAGGCTTTGCATTTGACATTGTCATTTGTGGCATTTTGCAACGAAATGATAATTTTGCTGCGCCAATTGTTGCAAAATTGCAAAAATATTTTGAAATTTTGGTAATCGCCTTACAAAACGAGAACCGTCTCGACTAATCGAACGAGAACCTTTATTCCACTTCTACGTCATAGTTTACTCCTGGCTTTGATCATCTGTGAAGACTGAAGAGTAATCAGTAGGTTCAATGATGACTGTACAATTGTACATAGACAGAATCAAAAGAAGCTGACAATTTTCACTGTTGGCTAATGTCATATTAGCAATTTTTTTTTAATAAAATAACAAGTGACAAAGTTGCCGCGCCGGTGTACGGGACGGGTACCAGTCCTTGATGAAGAGCTCCGTACCAGTTCAAAACATGTCGGGCCATTTCTGAAAATATCACGTGAGTTGAAACTTAATACAGTATTTAAATGTTTCACGAAGGATTAATAAAATAACTATGAACGTTTCTCAACAAACTAAACTACGGCCGATAATTTCACGACACGCTCATACATCTCGATAAATAACTAAAGATTTTACGGTTTTTATTCCACTGATACGAGACATCCTTGTCGTGAATGCCATTACCATTAAATTAACTTGTAATCCTCTAAAAATTGTGTTTTCTTCGACCGCCTCAATATTAATATTTTACTGCACTTTAAACTCCTTTAACGATAATGATCTGATTTACATTGAGTCTTCCATTTAGTGCGTAATTTAACATATTTTACAACATTTTAGCTTATCGTATATTTTGAATACACTTTTATTACATTTTTATCAGGAACAGTAAGTGAGACATTTACATCTTATTTGCATGTTCGCGAAAAATATATTAAAAGGCTTTTTATGACGTTATTGAACTTCCCTGTATCAATATTTACGATCAAGTATTGTGACGATTGCAACCTGTTTCGGTATTATTTAAATAATGTTAAATTCTTTAGCTAGCCAAAACTGTGGAATAACATCTTTTCCCGGTTCGTTCTCATGAGATATTCAATAGGCTTTATATTTGGACAAAGGCGCCAATGAAAACGAATATCTACACATATCTACATGGACTTCTTACGTAATTAATAGGATAATCTAAGCTGACAGAAAATCTTTCTTGAAAATTTCAAAACAGATTAAAGTAATCTGCACATTTTACCATCAACTAGTGACCCCACTTTTAAACATAAGTTAACATGGGTATTATAAAAACAAATCATTGTTAGGATGAACCTAAAATACGTCCTTATATTCATACGACGCGTGTCGAAACAAAGTTGATAACTTTTACAAAAAAGAAGCAAAAAGATGAACTTACCACTATATTCAGCGTCATCATACGAGTTCTGGCTGTGCATGGAGTATCGGTTCGTCGTCTTGGTCGAAGGTGACCCTTGCGTGGAGCCCGCCACCACTCCCAGACTCCTGTACCCTTCGTCAGACACCTCCGAGCCGTTGTCAGAGGCGCTCTCAGCCGCCGGCGCCGGAGACACAGGCCGAGGACTCTTATTCCTCACCGCATGAGGAGTAGGTACCAAATGAGTCGTAGCTACGATCTTCGTTCGTCTGTCTGGAGACGAGGATTTTCTGCTCGGACTGATCGCACGAGGGACCAAGTGTTTTCTGCTTGGAGACGCAGCTCTGTCTAGATCTCCTAAGTAAGGTAGGCTAGCTGGAGCATCGAGTCTGTTGTTAGATTGATAGTGAGCTCTTGAGTCGTCGTTGTAGAACTTAGAGTATTGTAGCGAGGCTGGTTCTTTGTGGTTTTGGTACGGAAGGGACGCGGGGGCATCCGGTCGCTCGTAAGTGACTGTGGCGCCGGCCAGGTCCTGCTTGGGGCGGGCAAGGCGGGCGGAGAGGGAGGTGCGGTGCTGGGCGCGGCAGCGGCAGGGGTCGTGCTTGTCCAGGTAGTGGGCCAGGGTGTCCCAGCCGCCGCCCACGCGGACCATCACGTGGGAGCGGAGGATCTGTGGGCAGATGAAGGTTTAGTTATAATGATACAGTGTCATACAGTAAGAATGGGAATCTTTAAGATTATTAAATGACTATTAGGTACACGCAACTTTGAGATCCAAAAATAAGTCATACCTAACCCTGTCACACCGCAGTTTGTAAAATTGTGTATTTTGCTACCGGTAGCATTTTTAGTGCGATGAAGACACTTCAACAGGCATACCCACTTATTATGCATTTTTACTTTTTTCATACACTAATTATTTTGTCAAAAAAATGTTTTCTCTCCCTCAAATATTTGATTGTTTTACACGAGACACTTCAAACTTATTTATTTTTTCACTTCACCGGAACAACCTCAAACTTGTTGTCAATAGCCATGTTAATCAAAACCAGTTAATAAGTGTAAACAACAATTACAATAAAAATTGCCAAAAACTACTTTCTCTAAATAGGAATCGGACACAAATTCGCTTGCAAAAGATCCCGCGTGAAAAAAAATAGCAGTCTATAAAGATAAAGTACATTGTACGTCCGTAAACGCATTTAACCATCGAGTTAAAAATAACTGACCATGTGTTTAATTAACCAACACGCCGGTCAGACCAAAACACGGCGATGACTCACGGTTCGATTCCTTGTTTGGTCAAATCAAATGCCCACAAGTTATTTGCAGAAAAACGTTAGTTATTCGACCTTTGAATCGGCCAGCTTAACCTGAACTCCGTGGACAGGCCATCTGGTGATAACTGTGGAGTATTCTATTGGTTTTATTTTTATTTATTATCTGCTTTGACGAATGTGCGGCTCTGGGTAGGTTGGTGGTCGGCCGTGCCATATGCAGCGCAAGGTTGGGACCTATCGAGGTCAGATCGATAGACAAGTTTGGGAAAAGCTAGGTTTCGGAGAAGGAACGATACTCGGCAGATTGAGGTTGCAGGTGCATGAACAAGCGAGCGAAGTGTCTCCGTTTCAGCTTGGCCAAAAATTCTTTCGTATGTCTTCCGGCTGTTCTCATCTACAGATCGCATTTCTTGACTGATTCGAACGAAAATTTGTGACTAGGTAGGTTCGATACATATATTGTTTTTTTGAGAATTCAGTTTATTGTTATTTTTTTTTAAATTGCGGAAAAATTACAACAAATTACAAATCACAGCCAGTTAAAAACAAACTCGCAAGGTTAGAGAGCCACCAGTTATCAGGAGCGTAGCTACCGTATTAATGATACGGGGCCCCCGGATGACAGAGGCCCCGACTTGTTGTGCCCTTATATACTCGCCGTCGGGGCCTCCCAACATATTTTGATACAAAGCGCGCCTAGGCCTAGCCACGCTTCTGATTATTATATATCTTAAAATGTCCGTACTGTCCTTTGAGGCTGATTTGTCATTAAAAAGTACTTAATATATTTATACAGCCTGTTACCGGCATGTCATTTATTAAAACTGATAATAATATCATCCATTAGCGATTGTTTGCATGTATTTGATAATCATAATTATGTAAATTAACTGCACAATTAAATTTCATAAATCCGCAAATACAATGTAGTGGGTGTACAGCGTAATTGTCGTTACTCATATCACACTGTCATTTAACACTCACTTGTCAATTTACTTTACTGTACATTACTGGCAATTAAGATTTTGTTAGAAAGTTAATAAAGCCTGAATTTAAGTTAATTAATTAAATTAAGGTCATGGATACGTTAAAGATCTATGTTACTTTACTCTACTTTAAGAATAGCCTACTTGGCGGTAACACACTGTATATCCATACATAAGATTAAATAACATTCACTGTTAATGTTTGGCGCACGATAAGATAATTATTATTTACGCTCATAATGTAATCTAGATAATTAAATTTCCGTCCTATTGCATAGGTATATGTATATTTAATTTATTTTATTCCTATACAATACAAATTAAGTACATTACAGTTATTTACGATGTTGTTAGATATAATCTGACTAGGTTTATTCATTAAATGATGATGGTCAGTTATATTTACGACTTGCAGGCATTCAAGAAATCCATTTGTTAGAAGTTAATTAATACAAGTAAAGCAAAACAATATGTAGATCAAAGCATAATTTCAGCGCCTGAGATGCAGGAAACAAAGCCACGTTCAGATAAACAATCAGCTGACTAAGCTCCGAGGAATGTTGCAACTAAAGTACTAGCACTTGAAGTGATCAATAAAACATTAAAGTCATTAATATGCTCACAAGTACAATATTCACTTATATATTTCACACATAATATAATGCTGATTGTCTGACTAAGATAAATACGTAAAAGATAAGACAAAATGAATTAGTAATACAATTTTCATCATAACCATCGTTGAAGGTGTACGTTGATGCATCAGAAACGGATTATATTATTTTAGTGCTTTACAGTTCAATGACCATGATATACCTACATTTCCCTATTTATTCATCTAACCTAACACATTTTTTTTTTTACTTTAGACGCAAGTTAAATATTATTAATCAGCGTAGAGAAGAAGTTGACTTTACGACTCTAAGTACTCTTTTCGATCTAAGTATTTTACGGCAAATCTGAACCAAACTTAAAATTTCTGATAGGGCAAAGGGTTTATTTCTCTATAAGGAAGAATACAATGAAGATTAAATAAACAAATATACACTCACCCTGACAAAAATCAATAGCCTGGTATCTCCAATCCTGTACTTCCCCTCCGACACCCTCACCATCGGGAACTGAGTAGGACAAGAGCACCTCTCCACCAGATCCCTGACCCTCTCATCCAAACTCCTCAAATCATTCGTCACCAACTGTGGCTGAGGGCCGACAGGCACTAGTCCAAGCGCCGTATCATCAGGTCTGAGTTCCTCTCCTGCCAACTCCCTCTCAATCTGCTTTTCCATTTGAACTAGGAGTGGAGCTGGCATGCCCAATACTGCTCCTTTTCTAGCTACTTCCAACAAGCATAAAACAACGTGCTTCTCGTTTTTCCTCAAGCATAAATCATCTGTTTCAAAGAGAAGACATTCTAAGATCCCAAGGGCTCGTCGGCACCAATCGATGAAGTTGGATAGGTTGTCTCTGGCGAAGAACGTGCCGGCTTTGGCGGCCGGCAGCATGTTCACTGGGGGCCTCGTGCGGAGGGCCTTAGCGAGGGTGAGGGCGTCTTCGGATTCTGGAGCTGGTGAGTCGAGGATCAGGCGGGCTGATTCGCGGACGGCGTTTGCGTGCTGCAACAAAAGAAAGAGGTATTGTTAGAATTTCTACTTTTGATTTTTGGGATATTTCGTTTTTTTGGTCATATTAATTTCAAGTATGGGCCTACGTCTACGGGCGTATCAACTTAAATCGCCGCCAGTCCGTTGACGCAAAAACCGCAAAAGAACTGTATTTTACTCATAGTTTGTGTAAAATGTGACGTCTGGGTGGACCGCACGCTAGGATTTGCTACGAATGTGCGTCGTTTTTATAAATAGAAAACACTACCCTAAACCAATTAAAAGATAATAACCATATGTATGATCAGTTTCTACGTGGAAACGTGTGTGATCCGATATCGCTGTGCACGCGCACGATAATTATCATTGATAATGGCCGACCAGCAGACTGGAAAGTATGCCGGTGACAATCAGCAATAATAGAGGAATGGCGACGGAACATTGGACGGCGGCTATTTCAATTTCATTTGGACATAAATTCATTGATTATGTTGCTGTGTACACGTACAGTCGCGCACAAATATCTAAGCAGGTAAGAGTTAATATATTGTTTTATTGAATCATATAAAATGTAACATGACAGTTATACACCAAAGCGTTACATGGATTCTTCAACTTAATACTTAAACAAAACTACTAAATATTTTAGAACACCCATTGTCTAAGATAGCTAAAGAATTAGGTATATACAAATTGTTAACATAGGTATTCATAGAAAGTGAACTTTGTAAGTGATATGTAACGATGAGGGTGGCATAATCATTTCTAATGAAACTCCTTTTAATTAATATATAAAAAACTTACAACTAAAACATGATTATCTTGCTATTTCTCTAGCACTCTCTTCCATTCAAACACTAAATTATCATTGATGATTGATGATGTTGACTGTTACAGGAGTTGTTATGTCGAGATATTCATGAACATAATTATAATTTTCAGCTCAATATACAGTGGAATCGGAAACATAATAGTTATAAGTATACTAATTCCAGACAAGACAATAAACATGGAAAAAATGGATTTTTATAAACGGGAATAAATATATAAAAAATTAAGAATTTCAAAAGTTATGAAAATAGGTTCCTGGCGTCGCAAGCGTCCATAGGGGGCGGTAACTGCTTAACATCAGGCGGGCCGCATGCTTGTTTGCCACCGTCGTTGTATAAAAAAAACGTCACGCAGATATTGCGAAATGGGTTAATCAAATTAAATATAGCGCCGTTACTTAGGTAGCTGCCTTCAGTTCGATTTATATTTTATTTCATGACACAATATTCGTTGCATTTTCATAAATTTTACATATTTGACAGTTTTATTTATCTTTATAAATTAGAAATAGGTTTTGTCACGTATTATGGCACCCGCGTCAGTTCTCCTTCATGTGTACCGCGGGAACCGAGAACGATACCTACCATACCTAGTGGTCGACGGGCTTAGCCAGTCGGTTGCCACACGCGCTCACTACTTATTATATTAATCTGTGCCCCTGTTGAAATTGAATACATTATATAGGTACATTCATATGTCTGACGGAGCACTAGGCGCCGTCGCAGCGTACATACATTCATACAAACAGTAATGTGGCCATACATATGCAATGCACCTGCTCTAATGTTTTCCGAAAAATAAATAGAAGGTCTGCCCCAATTTTTTTGGTTCCATGGTTTAGCTGGTAAATGGAAACAGTTCGATATAAATATTTTACTAAGCGGTTTACACTCAAGTGAAATTGTTAGGAACGGCCCGACATGTAAATAATGAAATATGTATCACAAAAGTGTTAATAAGATTGTTGTCCGATAACTATAGTCATTATTACAGCTTTAATTATCGCGTTAAATTAGTTATTAGCACATTATGTTGATTAAATTGTGATACCTTACTCGTATGTACCTGTTAGACTAACTTTCTAACTCTTCAGACTCAAACATAAGCACCCGTACAAAACTTAATAAACATAAAAATATACACAGTCCTTTTATTATGCAGTTCTTTGTGTATATTTTAGCTTAGGCTCCATTAATTTTACATACACATAAAAAAGCCTATGTTATTGTCATTTTCCATTGCATACATAACTTAACTGCTCATTATGTTAATACAGGCAATATTCGAAGAACGTATTAGCATTTTGCATAGAAGCCTTCACTACGATCGGTTACTTCAGACGCATGTAAACACAATCTTTACGGCGCACTAAACATTCTAGTTACTAGTTAAATTAATTAAAGTGTGGTTTTATTGATGACGCGCGTTTTCATTCAATCCCCGTCGTGTCGTGTTTACGGTTAACTAAGAAACACTGGGACATTGGGTCGCTGAGCGTTTTCTATAGACTATACCATGATGAGTGCAACTGACATGGCACCGTTGGTTTCTTGTCAGGAGCCATTCCACATATTGGGCTCTCCTTTATGCTTACCATCAGGCGAAGTGGAGCCACTATGTTGTGCAGCCACAAAAAAACATTGAAGAGGAACGGTTAGTTTATTTAGTCACAGATTAGCATTTTAAACATAAAAGTACAGAGGGCGCTTCAAATAGCGTATTACGAAGACATTATTTCATGTAATTTGTACTTTTTATTGTGCAATAAAATTTAAGTAAATAAAAAACCCTTCAAAGCAGTTCGATAGCTCAGTGGTTAGGAGCACTACTAAGGTAAAGGAGAGTTCGATCCTCCCTAGGACTGCAGTGAATTGGATAAAAATGTTGTCTTCACAATAAACCTTTAACAATATACACTACAGACGGTTCTGGCTTTTGATCTTTGCAAAAGCCGCCTGAGAACAGTTCTGGTTTTTTGTTTAAGTATGCAAAATGCGATGTACGAGTATGAGTGTTACGTGGTGGAGCAATGCGTGGAGCTTGGCTACGTATTCGATCGACGCGTGCGTGCCTTTAGGAGTGACTATGAAGAAACGGGTGTTGATCTAGACTGAACAAAGGTGGAAGGAGTAACAGGACAGCATGACCAAAGATCGACCGTTAGCATCACCACCTCTGGGGCTAAATAAAAAAAACTATGGATCCTTTTGAAGTGTACAATAAAGTAATGAGGATTATAATGGTGTTGTATTAGAATCACTTAATATGTAATGGAAGCGGTACCTCCAGCTCCCACGCCGCGGGCCCACATCGCGTATGAAGCCATTAATAACTGTTAAAACACTAATCCCGACTGGATGAATCACGTGCGCGAGCGCCGGTGCGGTACTGTTGGAACTCGATAACTTTTCGGAGCTTCAAGTGTTTGTGTTTTATAACGCAACAAAACGTCTGGATCGCATTGGCGTTTCTTATTATATTGGCTGCCACAAACATGACTAGAGCCTCGGATTTACTACACTATTATTTTTTGGTTTCCTAATCAAAGAGTTCGAGATGTGGTGCTGGCGAAGGATGGAGGGAATAAGCTGGACAGAAAGAGGATTAGTTATTTAGACCAGATCAAGAAAAAGGCAGACGTCGGGTCGTATCGGGAAGTCAAAGAATTGGCGTTAAGTAGAACGGACTGGAGAGAACTGCACCGACAAGAGTGAAGCTCTTAAATAATAATAATTAAAGAGTATTTTACTAACGGAACCCTATAATTGAGCTTCGACTGTCCGTCTGCATGTTTTTACCTTAAATCGTAATAGATGAATGAAATGAAAATCAGTGGGCAACATATGTATACAATATATAATTATATCTCTCTCTTTTCAGCCATTTGTCCCATATGTGGGGTCAGCCTTCCATTCGATTTATCCCTGACAACGCCTTCGGAAACATTGCATTCCTTTATTGTCAGCAAAACATTTGTCCATGTGGTATTAGGTCTCCCTCACAAATACAAGTCAATCGGGCAACACATAATGAAACAAAATAGAATAAACATTAAAGAATGTGGACCATACGAGAAAAGATTTTTTTATTCGGCGGTCGTTCGTTATAATCATACCCCAGGATCAATGTCAAGGTCTTAATTGATTTTTTAGAAATGTTAACGCTTATATGCACTGATCTTGTTAGTGTAGTTCAAAATCGTATGATCCATAGGTATATCCCACGCGAGTCTTTATAACCTTTTATTGATATTTATTATACGTATATCAAGTTTATTAAATAATAATTTGATCTTTATAACCATAAATAGTAAACTTTTATTGAGGAATAATCGCTGTCAGTTACATGCACATTGATTAGTAACTGCAAGTAAAATAATCATTAAACATATAACGAATAATGCAGTTTCTCATAGATCAATGCATTCCATTAACAAGTGAGTATGTAGTAAGAGAGGCGAGTATGTATCGAGTAATACAAGTAACGCCGCTGCGCTTGCGACACTGAACTCGCGATTCACAACTGATCGATTGATTCATCTTCGCAAAATTTCGTTGGTTCATATTTTTATGAGTCACTCTTTAATCATAAGCGAAATAATTAGTGTAATCAATCTTAACATATTATAATTTATAAGCAACAATGTCTGGGTGATGAAATATCTGATCAGGGAAGCTGTCATCTTACTTTTTTCTTCATGAACTACTGTCCAATTAAATCGTACGAGACGTTTTTTTTATATAATACTTATATTTTATAGTTAATCAAAATAAACGAAGAAAGAAAGTTGTTGAGTGATGCAACAATTAAAATTATCGGTATTTTTTTTAAAGTTTGTTGAAAATATCACTAAAATTAAAATAGCCAGCTGAGTAGTTTAGATGCTACGACGAAGGTATTATGCAAACATACATTAAATCAAAATTCTATCTACTTTACCTGTACCTAAATTGATCAATATTTTCTTTATATCAATTTTAGCTGTAATAGTAGGGTAGGCCACGATGCTAAATCGGGATTCACTCGAGCGTCATAGAGACCTATTGCGTTGCGAAGCTTAGATGATAAAAAGAAAAAAATGTCATATAAGATATACCTTTTCATCGGTGGGGGGAGCGGCTACAGAGTTTCAAAAATATAAAAAAAAACTGTTGCATGGACATACTCGAGCGCGTCAGATATTGTAGCATCCATGTCCTACACATTTTTAAAGATGTACGCATGTTAAACTGATTGTTTCCATGATGGGGTTGGTCGTACTTGAGGGTTGAAAATTAAAAAAAAAATTTTTTCATCGGGCGCGTCAGATTTTCTAAGGGGATGTTAAGTGAACCTAAAAAAAAAGCTCTTATATAATAATCTGACGATTTAAATGTGACGCAAACTCGCAGTTATTATTAGAATGTGCAAAAAAAAATCGCCATTTTGAAATACTCAAGCGCGTCAGATTAAGTTTTAAAATTCGCCATTTTGAAATACTCAAGCGCGTCAGATTAAGATATATATGGTTCATATTTATGCCCTAGACGTGCTGTCTCATAATCTGACGATTATCTGGCGGGGTTCGCCTAATCTGACAATAGAAAAAATTAACAGGAACTTGTGACTCGGAGCACTCTCCAGAAACAGGAAAATGTGACTCGGAGCACTCCCCAGAAGCAGGGGCATGTGATTCGGAGCTATTCCCAGAAACTTCCGATGCACTGTCATATTCCATAATACTTTGCCGCTGTTGTAAATACTTAAAGACTCGCGGTATTTTCATTGCTATAAATAATTTATAGCACTGTGCGTGATTTACTTCATTTAATGAAGATCCTCTCGAAAGTTCAAGATTATCGTATGTTGTTCGGGATTTTCGGAGAACCGGTTCGCTCCGACTATATTCTAAAATATTTACACATTCTTGTTATGTTTCTAATGTAAATTTAATTGTTTTTTGTAAAGTAGTTTTACCACAAAATACACACTTTATATTAATATCACTCATAGAGCAGCTGCCGGGAAACTTTTAGAGCATAATCTTGACTGTGCAGTAGCCGATTTACGTACAAATGTACATGCGCAAATCCGCCATTTTTGTTCTAAAAGTTGCCGGCAACTATAAGTATTTAATAACTTTAGTGTTGTAAACAACATGATCAGCTGTCATGGTGTCATGGCAACAGAAACCAGAGTGGAATACAGGCATCACGTAACTGAACGCATTAAACTTTACGATGAATTTTTGTTACTTCGGCTAGTGGAAATCGTCAGATTATATATTTTCCGTTATCATTGATTCATTCCCTTTTAAATAAAAAAAAATTAGCCACGCTCGAGAATGTCGAGATGAAGTTTTTTTTTACAACTTTGTAGCCCTCCGCCTTCTTTACGTCACCTTTAAATTGTCAGATTAGAAGAATATACACGTTTTAGCATGTAACTAACTCACCCTACCTTAATCTGACGCGCTCGAGAATTTCAGATAAACAATTTTTTTTTACTAATCTGATCTTTTATCCTTGACGGGCGGCCATACATATGAGGCTCATATTTGGTGGAAGTACTTAACTGGGTACAAGGTATCCCCCTATATATTAATCTGCCGCGCTTTAGGTACTCCCGAAATCCCCTCTTTGGCTCTCCTATAAGAAAGATTGACCAATATCCTTAACCTAACAAAGCAAAATGGATAGGTACGTATATTTCCATTGTAATGCCGTAATAAAGCGGAGATATGGCTGAATTGAAGATATCGCAAAATTACCCCGAATTAGCGCCCACGGCCTCAAGTTACAACGTTGCTTTAATATTCGTAGTCAATCAATGTGTCATCGCGTGCTACCCCAAGACAGTATAATAAAATACGTATAAGAAAGGCCCCACCGACCGGATCGAAGTGTCAAACATCCCAAAATAAAGATAAGATAAGATAAGTTCGCTGCGGCGCCACCAAGTTCACCGGCTGGCGCCATCGACGCCGGAAACGACGCTCAAGGCCGCGCACACGCACGATCAGCTGGAGAGTTCGAGATCATTAGTACTTGCACCTGTGCGAACTTTTAGGGCAGGTATTTCTTATTTTTAGGTTTGGCTGCCTTAAAATAAAAGGAATGATGTAGCCTTAAGGCTGCATGCCCACAGAAGCGGAGTGGAGCGGAAGATTAACCTTTTGTGCCTATAAATGCAGTTTAATTATCTGTCTGTCTGGAGAAAGGTAATGAAAACCTATACCTCCCAAGAAGCACACAGGTTGTTACTTAAGCGCTTATACGGTCCTTACACAGCTGTAATGGGCTATAATTTTCGAAAAATGTATGACAACCCGGATGTATAAGTTTTTCGAAAAATATAAGCTTTTTGATAAAAACCAGCACGGTTTCAGGAAACAGCATTCCACAACACTAGCAGTCTACAAATATATTCAGGAAGCCTCACACCACTTAAATAATCAAAACTACGCAGTCGGCCTGCTCCTTGACATGACGAAGGCATACGACAAAGTTTCACATAAAATCCTACTTTCTAAACTATATGGAATGGGTATTAGAGGACTTGCACACAACTGGCTGAAGTCCTACTTACAGAATCGGACACAATGCGTACAAATAGACTACAATAACGAACACACGGGCGAAGTTCAAACAGTGCTATCGAAATCGCGTCATGTTACGTCATCAATCCCACAAGGGAGCGTAACCGGTTGTGTATTATTTCTTGCCTACATTAATGACCTACCAAGTATACTGGATACGACATGTATAATGTTTGCAGACGACATCTCGATATTACTCAGCTGCAAAAATAGTGACGAGTGCAACACTAGACTATCCCAATATTCACAAACTATTTTAAATTGGCTACAGGACCACAATTTAGAGATAAATCTACGAAAAACCAAAGTCTTGCAATTTAAACCATATCAAAAAAATCCTTAGACATAAACTTGCATATAAAAAACCACAAAATAGAGGAAGTCAGCCATTTCAACCTCCTAGGTATTACCATAGACACTAACATAAATTGGAAAATGCACATCCAGAACATCAAAACGAAACTATCGCGATTCACATATGCCCTCTGCGTCCTCAAGTCCAATACAAATTTCGAAACAGCATTGTCAGCATATTATGCCTATGCCTATTCATGGCTCCGCTATGGCCTGGTCTTATGGGGTGCTAGCACGGAAGTGCATGATCTGTTTGTTATACAAAAAAAATGCATCCGAATTTTAGTCAATATTCGTGGACGTGAAAGCTGTAAACCGCACTTTGTAAAGCATAAGCTTCTCACACTACCCTGCATATACATTCTCGAAGCTATTATATTTGTACGGAAACACATCCATTTATTCCCACAAAAGAAGGACATTACCAAATATAATACAAGATCCAAAAATCTGCTCCAAATGCCAAAGTCTAAACTTGTAGTATTTAAAAACAGCCCTTATTGTCGATGTGTACAAGTTTACAATAAAATCCCAGCAAACATCTTACAGACTGAAGACGAAGCCCAGCTCGTAAATAAATTAAAATCAATACTAATTAAGAAATGTTATTATTCGATAGGGGACTTTTTTAATGATAATAATTTTGAATGAATACTTTTGACATTGAAATAATTAATAAGTATTAAGATAAATGTAAAATTTGAATTTTAAAATTGTAAATAACCATTTTAATAATATAATATGATTGTGATATGTGTATGTTTATAGTTAAATTAACAAATGTCAAACATTGCATGTGTTGTTCCCTTAGATTAAGTTAAATAAGCTATACCCTAACAGGGTCCATGATGTACCTTACATGTATATAAAATTGTAACACCTATAATACCATGGTTGCTATAAATAAATAAATAAATAAATAAATAAATATATGCTCTTACGCAAATTGTGTGCTACGTGGGCTATAACTGTTCCGTAAACTCGATAAATTTGGCAAGAAGCAAGGACTTGGTAGTAGAAGTAGAAATACAAATTAGGGTAACGGCACGGGTAGACAGGGAAGCCTTTTCACTCTTCTGCGTGCCAGTCTACCACGTAGAAATATCGGCTAGAAACACAGAGATTAAATACTACGGAAAATTATATCTTCATGTTCGATAAAATCGCCTCAGAACTATATTAGTTCTATTGTGCCGTTGGAAGTCAGTTATACTTATGAATAGGCGTTGACTCGATTGAATTTAGCGCCATCTACCGGGAACTAGTGTAGGTTTGGTCCACAACAAACCTTGAGAAGCCAGGAAGCGGCTATCACCTCGTGTGATCAGCATGGTGGCCTCCATCACCATGCGTCACTGATTCCCTAAACGACATTGGGGGGTCATAGACTGATCAATGAGTTTGTACTATAAACTCACACTTAAATAGTGTTAATTCTTCTTAATAGGAGCGCTGATTCAAATGTTCGTTCTTTAATAAACTAGGGAACGGATCGGGTACCTACTCGAAGTCTGAAGTCAATATACTGCCAGGGGGCGTGACTTAGGAAGAGACTTGTATGAAGGTGAACGTATATATTTAGAAAGTGGGCACTCAGTCCGTGCAGAAGGAAAATGGGTAAAAAGTATCCTACAGCCCAGCCCAGCTACCCGTGTACCAAAAATATTTGTAATCGACACATATACATAAACACATACAACAAATAAAATAAAGTTGGGTCAGTGACAATGATTTTTTTTTATTATCCTAACCATGAATTTTATAACTTCTGTTCGGGTAAGCGCACTCCTTACGCATTGTCTTTATACATTTATCTACAGCAACAGTTATCATTATCATTGTAAAAAAAAAGAAACAGTTCTCAGAGCTTCATTGATCAATAACATAGCATTGTGCATGAGAATTTGAAATAATAGCAACCCAGTGAGCCAGAAATCCAGTTTTGATGCGTTTTGTAATTGCTTCACACAAGACGGTAGCGTTATGAAAATTACGACAATAATGGTCGGTTTATTATGCTTGACCGTGTCAGTAAACTTGTTATTTTTATTTTGGCTTGTTAGATAAATAGGCTAAGAAAATAAAGATTCGTCCCAATATTATCGTGTAAAGACTTCATTGTAAATACAAACAGCACCGTAAGGTGAGGCTTATTTGATAATTTATGCAAATTAAAGGTTTTAAGCCCTGTAATATATTTTCATCACAATAGTTGGAATCAATGCAAGTATTATAAATGAAAACACTCATGTTCCTAATGTTGGTTAGTAAAAGCAAGTAAAAGGGTTCAAATCGTAGGGCTGGCTCGTTCCTCGCCCAACGCATTAGCCTTGCCTTACAACGAGGGAACGCGGCCAGCCTTACGGGCACCCTACCCAATAGTAGTGACCTAGGGGATATATGTATATAGTTTAGGTTCCAATAGATTAAGTTAGGTTTAGAATAGAATAGAATAGAATACTCTTTATTGCACACCTCAAGAAGAAAGAAATACAAATACAGATACTTAACATTACAATAGAGGCGATCTAATAAGTAATTAGATCATAAGTTTCTTAAGGTTTAGTTTTATATTTTTTATTTTGTATGTGTTTTTTTTTCGTTAATTAAAGGTATGGTCAATTTAAGAAAAAGTTCAAATAGCCACATGTAACGGTAGACCTAAAATAGAAAAACAAAACAATAGGTATGTATCTATAAAAGGCAAACTTATAGAATACATGTAGTAGAGTTGCTAAGCCGCGAAATTGTGCGTATCGGGTTACAGGCATGAAATTTCTACCACACATAGAGCGTTCCGCGGTGATTATTTTCAGATGTGGAGGGAAGTCAGATTTGTCCCCTGCGTGGCGGGAGAACGGGGTGAATAGGACCAAGTACTGCTCCTTTTCTTTTTTTGATTACTGATCAGTTAAGGCTGTTAGGGATTGTGTGGCATGGTTTTCGTGTAAAACGGGTATCAGCAATTCATTTTTTATGTTATTTAAGAATAGTTTGGTATAAAATGGTTTGGTGTCGTGTTTCGTCGGTTCCGGGGCAACCTACCAAATCCAACACCCGAGATGTCGGAACAACGGGGCCACGCCGTTTCGCCGTCAAAATAAACATTGTTCGGTTCATGACGCATTGGTGTAAACTGTAATGATAAATGTAACGTGTTTTTCAATAAATAAATAAATAAAAATTTGGGTACATTGCCGAAAAGGTAAAAATCACCACAAGTTTTTTTTATTCAGAACGATTTAAGTTAGTTATATATCCTCAATATTTACAATTTAAAAAATATCACTAAATAGCAAATTTAATCTTGTTTTTAAAAATGTGTGGCCCAATATGTGGGCACATCTCATACAAAAAGTAGCTTGAAAAAAATATTGATGTTAAGCTTAGCCTGCGTGCTCTAGTACATTTTGCTAAGTCACGAAATTGTGTGAAGCGGGATACAACCACGAAATTTATACCACAGATAGAGTATTCTGCGGTAATTACTTTCAGATGTGGAGGGAAGTCAGATTCGTCCCCTGTGCGGCGGGAAAGCGGGGTGAATAGGACAAAGGAGTCCTCTTTTTCTTTCTTTATTGCTGGTCAGTTAAGTCTACTAGAACTTGTCTGGTATCGTTTCCCTGTAAAACGGATATCAGAAAATCATTTTTTATGTTATTTTTGTATAGTTCTATCTAAAAATATGGGTGTATGGCTGAAAAGGTAAAAATCACAACAAGTTTTTTTATTCAGTGAGGTAAGGTAGTTAAATTTCGTTAACATTTTCAAATTGTTATTATTATTATTTTAAAAAGCTTATTTAAGTGGTAAGTAAACTTGGTCTTATTCCTCCGCTGTCACGCCTCACAGGCCCTTCCCTCCACATCTGAAAATAATCACCAAAGAACACTCTGTCTGTGGTAGAAATTTCATGCTTGTAGCCCGATGCGCACAATTATGTTAGAAAACAGCGGACTAACAACTCTACTAATGTAAAAAAAAATAAGGTAGCCCTCTAAATGAATTTATAATCTAGTCGCCTTAATGCAACTTTTCCTTTTTTTGTGTTTAACTAAATCTCATATACGTAGTATGTGTATAGATGTTATATCAGGGATAAATTAAACGATAATTGAAAGTTATATTAAAAAATCTATTTACCGTCTAGTTTTTCCATGCAGTAGCTATATACCCATTAGAAGACACATTTATGAGTATTAGGTACAGTTTGAGTAGGTAAGCCTTTTGTAACATGCATATAATTCAATTACTAACGCATCCAGAAAAAAATATATGCATTGTTTGAACTCACTGCTTACAAATCTTCCAATAGAAAAAGCTAAGTATAATTCTCAATCACCATCATAATGGACTGTCCACCAGCAAGGCTATTCAAGCTGACAATACAAGCGATAAGACCAGTGTTATCACTGATCTAGAATTATAGTGATAAATGGATCCTAATACAATCGATATCGGAGGCGGAAATTTATTTGCAATAGCAAATTATATTAGATAGATCAAGATCAATCATATTATTCAATTTAATTTAGAATCATTGTTTGCGTTCGATATCTTCGCTAAACTTAAATCGGAATCGAAGATGCAAATAAAAAAAAGTGTACCTATTCTAAGACATTAGGGCGCTCCCTCACACTGAAAATAAATAAATACCTAGCTCAACTAGTACAGTCGAGTTCATTTACATCTACACACTTAGGTACGAGAATAAAAATATCTGAACACGATTTTATGCTTCTGACAATAGGGTCGTGTTCAGATATTTTTGTTCTCGTAAGTGTGTAGATATAAATGAACTCGACTGTACTTGAGAAATAGCCAAATTGTGCTTAGTAGTAACCAAAATTATGCTAATGTTACATAACGTATTTTGGTTTCTCAGTTTGTCAGTCCTCTGATTTATGTAAGGTCAACCGGGGTAATTGCCACTTTGGGGTTATTGCGTCTATTTCAGTTACTTTTTAAACGACGTTAGTTACTACAACTTCTGCCATATAGTGATATAGGAATAAACTACTTGGAGGGCAACAGGTAACATAAAGGGCGTTTTGGCGTATCGTGTTCAAGAGGTCGACCATTTAGAAATTTAGTGTCATGCTAGATCTACACGTTGCATGAGGTAAGTCAACAAAGTCTGTTTACATCCCTGTTTTCTTTAGATATTTGATAATTATTTGTAATAAATGTGACTACTATTAGTAAGACGATATGTTCGAACCACTATTTCTGTTGATAATGCTTTGGGTTTGGAAAAAAATCGATAAATTTGGCAAAATGCGTCTCATACTTTGAGTTAATTGCGTCTGTGTATCGCATTTACCCCAATGTCAGGTGTCGACAACCTTTTTCTTGATACTTGGTTTTAACAGTATTAAGAACATTTTCGAGCTTATTTATATGTAGCATGTAATGCATTTTATGTAGTTTTAGTGTCAAAGTATAAGTAAGAACCTAGTCGGAATTTCGTCTACTGATAAACTCTCAATTTTTTTTTTTTTTAATTAACGCCAGAGGGCCTGCTGCAAATCGTGAACAAAGTTTTGCCTCTCTGCCGCAAATGTGATTTCGTACTTACGTAAGTTCGACAAAGACGCAAGAGTTCCTTCGTGGTCCGCGGTAGGCACTCTGTATTCTAACAAAATTACTTATTTAAAAATAGCTTAAACTCCAAAATTCACAAATGGATAGATTGCAAAAAATTGTACATAGTTAAAAGCTTGGTTAACATAAAATACGATCACTTCCTTTGTGTGACTAAAGTTAGTCATAAGTATTTATTCATAAGTGCATTACAATACAACCCTAACCCTGCATTAGCCATGCATCGTTTGTTTTTTTATCTGTCGGCTGGACTTATAAACTTGTAGGTATAAGAAAGGGATAAAACATAACTTAACTAATTCAGGTTCGTAAAGTTTTATGAATAAAAGGGTTATTCTATAAAAACTTTTTGTTTTCGAGATAGTATATAGTTATTTAAGAAACGCTTATATTCTTAAATTGTTTTACTTATATTATATACTTAAATAAATTAATTCACGGTTTTCATATGTAAAGAATATATTTTAGAATGACAGTGAAAAATCAAAACAGACGTTGCTACGAAACGATGTCAAGTATATGACACGCCTCCGCCGCGATTCCAGGAATCTGCGGTGCCGGGAGCAATTGATCCAGGTGGCGAATCCATATACGTCCACTGTCCGTTGTTATCTCGTAGTGCAGACGTCAGAGACGGCGGTTTACTGTGCCAAATGCCCACTTTTTTCCTGATAGAGTATAGTCCCGGGCTTGCACTCTGCTTCCTACTGCAAACTCTCTGACTTTTGTTTCATGCCGGGGAAGGGTTCTCGGTGGTGCTCGAATCTTAGCTGCTAGTCTGGTTCTCACCTCTCTACCAAACATGAGCACGTAGGGCGGATACTCAGTCGTACTCGGCGTAGCCCGGAGGAGTCTTTTGACAGTACGGATGCTTTGTAATATCCCGCCTCTCTCACCCTCTAATTTGTGCAGTGATCTTTTAATGGTTTGGACGTAACGTTCTGCTTGACAATTGGTTGCGGGGTGATAAGGGGCGATGGTTTTATGCACCACACCAATATCGGACAAGAAATTTTCGAATTCTTGGGATACAAACTGTCGTCCATTGTCGGATACTATAGTGTACGGTATCCCAAAAGTATCAAATAATTCATCCAGTTTCTGAATGCAGAATGAACTCGTAGTTGTTTTTGTAGGTATTATTTCTACCCATTTGGTAAAAGCATCCACAATAATAAGAAGTTGATAACCGGATACAGGACCTGCAAAATCTATGTGTATTCTTTGCCAAGGTCCAGTAGGATCTTCCCAATGATGAAGTGGTGCTTTAGAGGGTTCATTCTGTTCTAGTCGGCAAGTTCGGCATGATTTAACTTTGTCATCAATGTCTCTATCAATGTTTTTCCAATATACAAAACTGCGTGCAAGAAGTTTCATTTTCAGAATTCCTACGTGTCCAGTGTGTAGTTCATCCAGAATTTGTTGACGTAATTTGAAGGGAATCATAACTCTCGTGCCTTTCAAAATGCAATCGTTTTGAATTGTTAATTCGCTGTCTTTATAGCCGGATTCTCTGATTGTAGTGCCAGCCTGAAGACTTTTTAGTATGTTCTGTAATTCCGGGTCTTCTTTCGTTTCTTTAGCAATTATTTCTGGTGATATGTTGAGTGCATTTATCTGGCTCAGTTGGTATATGTAGTGTTGGTCGATGCTGCTATCGTTAATCTTCTCAACGGGGAAACGTGAAAGGTAGTCGGCGTTTGAATGGTTTGAGGAGCTTCTGTATTCAATGTTGTAGTCAAATCCAGATAGAAAATGTGCGTAATGGAAAAGTCTCATTGTGCTCAAGGCAGGTAAAGTCTGATTTGGATGAAAAATTGACGTAAGTGGTTTGTGATCTGTAATCAAAGTGAATTTCCGGCCATAACAGTAGTGGAAGAATTTCTTTAGCCCCCAGAAAATAGCTGTGGCTTCCTTATCAATCTGGCTATATTTCTTTTCACTGCTCGTCAGAGATCGTGAAGCAAATGCTATGGGTCGCTCTGATCCATCTGGTAATTTATGACTCAGGACTGCCCCAAGTCCGAAAGGTGAAGCGTCTGTGGCCAGCGTCAGTGGTTTGTTCTGATCGAAAAGTATGAGAACTCTATCACTCAGTATATTTCTTTGTACATTTTTAAAACTTTCTTCACATTTTGTCGACCAAATGAATTTTGCACCTTTTTTGAGGAGATCGTTCAAGGGACTAGTTATAGATGCAAGATTAGGTATGAACTTGTTGTAATAGTTTGCTATACCTAAGAAGGTTCGAAGTTCGTTGACATTTGTTGGACGTTGTGCGTTAGAGATAGCTTTAATCTTGTCTTGATTCTTATGTAATCCGTCTTTGTCTATCGTATGTCCTAGATAATTGATGCATTGTTTGAAAAAGTGACATTTTTCTTTATTCACCCGAAGGTTAGCTTCTTGAAGTTTTTGTAATACTCGTCTTAGTCTGATTAGTAATTGCTCTTCAGATGCACCTTGGATAATAATGTCATCAAAGAAACATTTGACTCCATCGAGATCCACGAGTAACTGGTCCATGAACTTTTGCCAAAGGCTTGGAGCAACTTTGACGCCAAACATAAGCCGGTTTACTTTGAAGGTTCCTTTATGCGTACTTAAGGTTTGTAACAGAGTACTTTCCTCATCCATAACCATGTTTAGATACGCCTGTGTGATATCTAATGTACAAAATAGCGTTCCGCCATTCATTTCGGCTAGAATGTCCTCAATAATTGGGATTGGGTACTGCTCATCTTTTATTGCCTTATTTAGTGTAACTTTGTAATCGGCGCACAGCCTAATACTTCCGTTAGGCTTCACGATCGGTACGACAGGTGTACCCCAATCAGAATGATCAATCTTTGTAATAATGCCCAGTTTTGCAAGTCTTTCAATTTCGTCATCCACTTTGGTTCTCAATGCATAGGGAATTCTGCGTGGTTTGATGAAAATCGGTTGAACATTTTCCTTAAGAGTCAGGTGGCCTCGAATGTTCGGAATTTCTCCCAAGTTTGAACTGAATACAGTAGATTCGTATTCTTCTAATAACTTTTCTAATTTCGGTACTGTTTCACATGTTTGGACAGTTCTCATGTCGGCGAGCTTAATGTTGAATTCCTTCATCCAAGTTCTACCCAGAATCGGGTCGGCATTTTTATTAATTATGTATAATTTTCCATAGAATATCTGATTCTTGTAGTTACACTTGACGTAACTTACGCCAATGGGCTTAAAAATTTCTCCTGTGTAGGTTCGTAATTTCATGTTCGTATTGAATATTTTTTTGTTTATGTTTAGCTTCTTATAATCACTCAATGAAATTGTAGATAGCGTAGCGCCGGTGTCAAATTCCATGTTTACGTTCTTTCCTTCAATGTTGATTGTTAGTATGTATTTGTCTGAATTTTCGCTTTTAATGAGATGGATCTCAGCGGCGCTGTTAGTACTTAGGTTACTTGCTGAAGTTACCAGTAGATTCGTTTCATTATTTCCACGTCTCTGTAGGCAAACTCGGGCTAGGTGACCTTCTTTTTGACATTTACGGCACGTGCTTTTTAAAGCACCGCATTCATTTGCCTTGTGATCATCTTTTCCGCATCTGTAACATTTGCCTCTGAGGTCTCTGATCGAAGTTGGTGTTTTTATTGAAGTATTCCTTGGTGGTAATGAGGGTATATTTGATAGTTTATTCATGTTATCAATAAGCGACTTGCGAATGGATGTGGACATGGCAGAATTTTCATGTTTTCCCATCTCCATTGATGTGGCCATGTGAACTAATGATGAAAATGGTGTTGTTTCTTTTTCTTGTAAGATTTTTGTGCGGATTTCTCCATCTTTTAGTCCTCGTATAAATTGCAGTGATAAGAAAGAATCCAAGTTAGGTTTCTTGCAATGAAGACACTTGAAGTCACAGTTCAATGACAATCTTTTCAATTCCGATGCATAAATAGCTACAGTCTCATCATCGTGTTGCGTACGAGATATGAAGGTGTGTTGAGAAGCCCATATGCTTGGTTTTGGGTCAATGAAATCTGTAAGTTCCGTAAGTTCTTCGAATGACTTATCGATTGGATCATCGGGAGATCATAGGTCGTGGATCCTTTCGTGTATGTCTGGCAGCAACGTAGACAGTAGTACGTAAACTTTCGTCTTGACATCAGTTACGTTGTTGAGTATAAGATAAACAGAAAGTCTCTTTACGAAATTTTTGAAGGATTCCTTCTCTTGGAATGGTTGAAAGGCGAGTCTGGGATGAGGTTCGCGCCTGTCATTTGATGTTGGGGCTACTTGGGTGACAGCAGATGCATTATGAATCGGTTCCGAAGGTTTGTATGTATTCAACATTCGTAATATTTTAGTTCGCAATTTTGTATACATTTCATCTATTTCATACCTGTACTCGGTTTCTGTTTCGAGGTTTTCGTCGTGTGTTTCTTCTTCTATTCGTGATTGTAAGTTTAAAAGTCCTTGGTAAGTATTTTGCAATGTAAGTAGTCGTGTTTCTAGTTCTTCCGAAGTCTGTGGATTTTCTTCTTGAAATGCGTTGAAAGTTTTTGTCAGCACGCCGCGTAGCGTGGCTCGCGCACGTTTGCCTTTTTTAATATCAAAAGACATCGTCGCCAATATTATATACTTAAATAAATTAATTCACGGTTTTCATATGTAAAGAATATATTTTAGAATGACAGTGAAAAATCAAAACAGACGTTGCTACGAAACGATGTCAAGTATATGACAACTTACATGTAAGTTCTTAGACGAAACTTCGAAACAAATTTTATTTTGTTTTAAATAATGTAAAATATGATAGAAGAGAGTATTGACCTTAAATATCTTTAACAAAACTCCTCATCTGGATAAAATCTCCACTATTAAATTTCACTCATTAAATAGGTCAGTGACAAAGATCAAAATTAAAGCTCTCGGAACATTTCTAGATCTTAGACTTTTGACCGACTAAAAGGTTTACAACATCTGGAAATTAGGTTTGGATAAATGCGTCCACATATTGTAGACGCGTTTACCCAGATTATATATTTTCTATCTGAGGTCGTTAGTAACTGTTTTTAATCCCTTGTATTTAGCTTTATCTTCTAAAATACTGTATTGCAAACATGTTTCATGAATTTTTGAAAGCCTCTTGGGAATTGATCGTGAATGGCTTAAAAAAGACGCAATTATCCCAACTGGGACAAATGCGTCTAAATTTCCGTTTTTTTTAACCAAAAACGTTACTACACGAATTTTCTTGCAAAAAAGCCACAGGAAGTACAGCGCGTAAGAATATTTCTATACACTAATTAGATTTCTCATAACTTGGGGTTAAATGAGAGTATAAAATATCAAAAAAAATGGTGACGCCATTACCCCGGTTGACCTTAACTAGCTAACATTTGGGCTACTGTTAACAATTTTTTTTCCTTGCACCGTGAGCCTGTAATATAGTCAAACTGAACATAACTACAACATTTTAAATTCATAGTTTCAATATTGGCTGTGACCTTATCATAGCTTGGAAACGACTAACTTAGGTACTGGATCTATTTCCACCAAACATAGTCAAGTCGTTCGAGGTAGAGATACAAGAAGGCAGTTTGCAAAACATTTGAAAGCTTAACTATACAGCCACTGAGAAGCAGCGCATGCGCTATGAGGGTTGTAAAATTTTTGTTTATCTCTTACGTAGCTGTGGTATCGGATCTCTGACATCCCAAGGATCAGTTCTACGTACTATTATCTATTCTGTGGTTCTACCATCATTTACTAGTTGGTTAAAAATTTAGATGCAATTAACGACCACGTGACGGGAAGCTTCAACTGTCCCTTATAAGGGCCGGAGCCGGCCGGGGCGGCCTCGGCGCGCGCGCAAGGCCGCAGGGTGAGTGACTCACGCGGACCTCCCACGCAGAAACCAAAAAGACTTAAGCGGCTATGAAAACCAAAGGCGCTTGGGACGTTATTGTTTGAGCCAGGGGAAAAGAGTGCGTGGAATAAGAATAGAGGAAGAGTTTAAGTGTGTATGTGATTGGTTGGTGGTTAGGACATTTTGGTTTAGATGTGTCTGTGGATATTAAAGGAGACATGTGTTTTGGGAGCTGGGGTGTTTAAGGCGTTTCAGTTTTGAGCGTCAGTTCACACTCGGAGCAGATTTATTGGGCAGATATCCCTTTTAGGGTGCGATACGGAAGAAAAAAGGTTTTTAATGTTAATTTACTGATGATACTGTTACATATTCAGTTGTGATGGAGCGGTGGTTCACGTGAGAGATGGTCGGGCAGCGGTAACGGTAGCTCGCGCAGTACATTATTAACTTGTAGTAGCAGTAGTAGCTATAGTTCTTATCTTGTAGTAGCAGTAGCTTACAACAAACTTTTACTTGAGAGTCACACTATTTATCATAGAACAATTGTGACATTACCATTGTATATTTTGGGTTAAGTTGCTACTGTTTATTGCAGTTAGTGATGATTATAATACTTATTAATATCTGGTTCGGTTTCTTAGGTTTGTAAATTAAATAGGTAGGTACAGACCAGGAAATTGAAACACGTACCATTTTGATCCTTATAAATGTAAATAATAAATAAATAAATAAATATCAGACAACCTCACACAAATCGATCTAGTCCCAAATTAAGCTCAAGAAGGCTTGTGTAATGGGTACTAGACGACGATATACATACTTATATAGACAAATATATACTTAAATACATAGAGCAACCATGACCCAAGCACAAATATTCAAGTTCATCACACAAATATTTTCCCTGGCCGGGATTCGAACCCGGAACCGCCGCCGGCTCAGTAGACAGGTGCTTACAAACTGAGCCAACCGCGTCGTCACCCTTATTTCATAATTTTGACAAGAGCGGAAAAGGTACCTTCCTTTTTTTAATATTCCTTGACTGTACGTATACATGTTTAAAGATTTTGTTATTTTTTTCTCAAAAGTAACCAAAAAGATCAGAAATATAATCATTTGGTTGGTGAGACATAGTACAGAAAAGTCCAGCTTTTTTTTGTGTTGATAATTTCATCACATTCTATCACGTTTGTTTAGTATTCTACTATTTCTGTGTTGCTATATATTTTTAATGTAAATGTAGAGATACAGTATACTCTATTGTCTCTTAATGTATCTAATAATTTGTACGGAACCCTCGGTGCGCGAATCAGACTCGCACTAGGTCGGTTTTTTTTTTTACTTTATGGTAGGTACAAATAACCCTTCGTGCGCGAGTCCGACTCGCAATTGGCCCGTTTTTTTATATGAAATTGAATAGTAGCAAAATGTATTTATGGTTTCAAATAGGGCATCTGTGGTCATAAAATGAAATCATCAAATCGCAATTTGCCTCTATAGACGCAATAGTCCCAGGTGACCTTATGCACTTTTTCTTACACATATTTTAAATCTCCACGACTCTACATTTATTTAATTCCACACCGCAATACCTACCGGTCTTCGCTACCGAAGTTTAACTGGCATTAACTTTTACTTTCTCACTAGGCCGGCAATTTAGTTTTACCGGCGATTTAATTAGCACATAATCGATCACCGTATGACAACTCAATGGCGCCCGCTAACGGAAGAGAAACAGACTGACTGACATGTTGCACAGTTCGGTAATGAGCAGGACTTTAACTAAACTAAAGCACCTATTCATCTGAGTTCATGAACATATATATATATTTGCTGGCAAACTTTTTGAAAAAAAAATGGCGGATCTGTGCATGTACATTTGTACGTAAATCGGCTACTGCGCAGTCAAGGTTATGCTCAAAAAGTTTGCCGGTAGCTGTACTATTATTAGAATTTAAAACGTTTCGTATTTTTATTATTTGTAACTCACAATGCAATCAAATCTTGGAGATAAATTTTAAGTATCGAAATAAAACTTTGCATGTTACGTAGGTATGTAGTTTACGTGACAATAATTGGGCTTTTATGAGCTAATCTGAGGATGGAGACGAAAAGCTACCGCAGGAACTCCTTTTTGATATACTAAAACGGTGGCAAACAAGCATGCGTCCCGCCTGATGTTAAGCAGTTACCGCCGCCTGTGGACGCTTGCTCCTTAATAGCATGAAATCACTAGTCGCTTGATTTAAGTTAATATACTGGGTATAATATTTTATCTGTCGTACCTTAACTTTATTTACGACAGGAAATTATGACAAATTCAAATGTATGTATTTCTTTTCTATTTGTCCACGCTGGTTATGATGGTATGATAATTTGTACTTTTAATTACTCACAAAAAGCTTCTAAACACATCTTTGCACGCTTTTATATATGAAGCATTCATAATATCTTAATAGGCGTGTAGACAATTTTAATTAAGGATGTCAATGGATTCTTTTTTTTATTTGGATCAAATGTCTATATGGGACCAACCACACTTAGACTGCTCTAAAAGTCAGAAATGACAGAAAGTTCAACATTTCTACGGAGCGCTAAAAACGGTCCATACAAATGGCCTACATGTGACGTCATTTGTGGATTAGTTACCAATACTTATTTGTATGGATACAATAAGTAATTTGCTATTTACACCGTGAAAATTGCGGTTCATAGTTGTAATACAATTATTGTTTTGTTAAATTATGAGAATTCCGAAAAAATAATCTAGAATTCTTTTAGATGAAAAAAAAACATAAAATATGCGTACCTTTGAAATCACATAAAAAAAATTGTGTCTAATGAATGAATTAAAAGCTAGTTTTATTCATGTAACTACAATATGTTGTATAATTAAATATCAATCCGTATTGTTTGCTAAGTCTGATTAAATTGTATTATGTTCATTTTCTGTTTTGCATTGTCCAAATTACACACAAAAATGGCACAGCCTTTACCATATATGACATTGCATAAAAGATTAAATTGAGTCATATATCCAAAAAGGGCCTAGTAATAATAAGGCCAATTGCCTCAAACACACGACCTCACTTATCCGATTGTAACATCATCGTTACCGTAAAACGACAATACAGTCATATACAGACTTCCACCGGAACAAATTTGAAAGGCGACCTTGTCAAAACATGTATTCAATTTTGCACCATATTTGTCAGATGTAAGTCCGATGACATTAGGAGTGACGGGGTAACAATGTGGGTAATGATGGCCACGGATTGAACCCACACCTTGACCGCTGTACCTTGGATATAGTATTAAGATTGCTCGCCTTTTGGGTATCGTAAGGTCGGGTTACTTTAGCCAAAGGGGGTAACATTGCTCACCTATTTAAACCAATATTATTTACTTATTTTTTTTATAGAAGGTTTTTATCGATTCTGTTTTAATGTGGAAATACCACATTTCTATTTTTATAATACGAATATTTGTGCCTGGGTCATGGAAGTTCTATGTATTTAAGTATTTATTTATCTATATAAGTATGTACTCGTATATCGTCGCCTAGTACCCATAACACAAGCCTTCTTGAGCTTAATTTGGGACTAGGTTGATTTGTGTGAGGTTGTCTGATATTTATTATATTTATTATTATTATTATAAATATCGACACAAGGGTAAATTATAAAAGAAAAATGTAATGTGATCCACTTCTGTTTAAAAACGCCTTGGTCACCCCTAATATACATACCATACCTTCTGGGCAAATAAGAGTAATATTCAGTATAGGTTGTAGATATATAATTATTACCAAAACTAATATGAATTTTCGCCTTTAATTACAAAGTACTTTATTAAAACTTGATATCACAATTGAACAAAATGTTTAAATAACTGCATATTCTGTGGTAGTCAACCAGCTACTGTCAACTAGTTAAAGATAATCAGAATCTAGATACTTATTTCTGTTCTCCCAATCCTCTAAACACGTAACCACCCTGGGCGGTCGCAGTCGAGCAAAAAGCTTATAGACATGATTGAGTTAGCAGAGTGGCGCGCTTCCGCTTTCGCGTAGATGAAATACACATGCTGTATAGTAGATGCGTTACATTTTTTTAGAAAGTTTTAGATTTTCATAGTGATACTGATACCTTTGTAATTTTGTTTTATTTCTGCGGTTATCTTGTGATGCACTTGAATAAACACATACCTACTACAGGCAATCTACGAAAAAAAGTGAACCTTGTTGAGAATATTACTTTGCTTGTGGCTTTTCGTACTAAGAATTGTTTGTATTATTTTGCGCACCGCATACAAGAGAAAAAGAATGTGTCTGATGATGCACTTGGAAAATATTTTTCAATACACATCAGCGTGCACCAGTGCATTAGTTCCGCCTTCTGTTTTTACGCTGCGCGTTCCTGCCCAGTCATTACAGTATTATACATGTGTCAATCGGTCGCATCATTCATGCATGCTGCATGCACTTGAATGCACCTAAGGATTATGTGCCGCTTTTCTCATAAACAACCAATAAAAGACGGCTTTCAGTTGCGTTTTGCGAAAAAAAAAATAATTTCGTAATCCCCTATCTATTACTTTCATGCATTTAATTCATCTATGTAGACAATCTATGGAATGGATTATAATTACATCATTGTCTTTCGGGTGACGACCCCTGATTGTCATGACTCCCTCAAATCATGGGAACTGCTATTCCGGATGATTTGGCTTTGTTTACGTTCTAAAAGATAAAATATAGTTTATAGAATTAAGACGCTCTTTTTAAAACCTTTAATAGTGCATGCAGTCACAATGGATACCATTATAGGCGTACTATATCACTGTTCGGTGACAAAATGCCGATGCCGTGGTTATAGAACTTTTTGTTACTTGGGTAGCTATCAATGAATCTTAGTTTTAGTTTTAAACATGCTTACGACTATTATAAATGCAAGATTTAACAAAAACATGGTAAACCATAGGATATATCATGTTCTGCCTTTTTGCAGAATATTTTTTCGTCGAATGTTTCATTTATTCGATGTTACTTTAGGTTAGATTTGTTTTATAACAATGCCAAACAGATTACGGTTTTAGAGAAAATGCTTTCTTAGAAATTACACTTCGGCGAACTGAAACATTCGACAAAGTTCGGCAAATAGGCAGAGATTTGGTACATAGAAGTGTTTTACTTGCGCTGAACGTTTCAGTGTTACGTTTCAGGAATCCGCATCTTACCTGAAATAAATAAATAAAACAATTGTATTTTCAGAAATACTCAACAACCATACGCAAACATTTTTTTTATTGTCGGTAGGAATTAATCAAACAATACTAGAAAATAGAGAATACGAATTACAAATCACTTTAAATTACTTTAATAAAACGAAATATAGAATGGGAACGAAGAATCGTATTTATTATATAAAAAGACAATTTCATTTGCAGTGTTAAAAAAATAAAATTAATTTAAAAATGTCAAAAAGTGTGCGATGGCCGGGAATCGAACCCGGGTCAACTGCTTGGAAGGCAACTATGCTGACCATTACACCACCATCGCAACTGTTCTTCGAAGCGAAACATCTAATCAGCTGACGAACGTAGGTCGTTGGTTTCTAATGTCACGACTCACGAAGTAATGAAATAATTATTATTGATAAGGAAAAAATACGTTTTTAAACTCCTTATCGGAAGAACAATATTTATCAGTTATCAGTATTAGTAACATTCGTTTGATTAGTCGTCATACCTATTATTTAATATTGTATATAATTATCCTTCGGCGGTCCTGGGTTCGAATCCCGGCTAGGGCAAATATTTGTGTGATGAACTCGAATATATGTGCTCGGGTCATGGATGTTATATTCATAATCATATATGTATTTATTATTATGTATGTCGTCTTCTTAGTAGAACCCATAGTACAAGCTTTGCTGAGTTTGGGACTAGGTCGACTTGTGTAAGATTGTCCCTTAATATTTATTATTTTATTATTTATTTATTTTATATCCAAATATCAGTATCTACTTATATACAGTGTATGTATAAGTAGATCACAGTATACCCCATGAAAATGAAAGATGTAAAGCTTCCGAAACGAACTAATACACGCGTTCAATGCTTTTACGTCACCCTGGGCCGTAAGTGGGACTTTCTGCCCGCTACGCAGGGAGAAAATCTCACTTCCTGGCAAAGGCAAGAAGTAAAACATGTCCCTGCGATCCTGGACAATCACGATTTCACCACCCCAGGTATGTAATGTACTATTTATTTTATTACACTACTAAATATTAATATCGTAAACAATTTTAAGGACTTCGCAGTTGCCGGCAAACATTTTGAACAAAAATGGCGAATCTGTGCTACATTTACACGTAAATCGGCCACTGCGCAAACAAGGTTATGCTCAAGAAGCGTCGACTGTACCCCGATCGGAATAAATACAAGATAGATATAGTGTAAAATTATAGGGCTTCCAGTAGATGCTCAGAGCCACCTACATTCATCCATCCGGGGATATATGGTAAAAAAACAGATTCACAGAAATCATCAAAAAGCCCACGCTTCGTATCATCATCATCGTCCGAAGCACGTTCGACAGCCAAGTCATTAAACGCACAAGCATATCGCACATCGGCGCCCCTTACGCGGAGAGCAGTCATGTTCATTATTTTCGACTTGCGTGGCGTGCGTTCATTTGTTTAAATTGCACAATGTCTTTTGCATTTAGTAGAATTCTCTATATCACAGAAGAAACCAACGGTGCCTTGTCAGTTGACACTGCCATTTCATTTCAGACCATGGGAGAGTCACGGACTAATATGGCTATGATATAGTGATGTAGACATTTTTACAACCAATTCAGATTCAAATATAAACATTTAGCGATTTCAGAAGCACATTTCCGATGCAACCATCTTTTTTGAAGTCGGTTAAAAATAAGCCTCACTTAATGGTATACATATAGACACAGACCCCACAGGACCTCTAGCGATGTGTAGATAAAGGACTTGTAACAATAACCGGCGCAATTAATGAAGTAAACAAAGCGCTGCGCGGGCGCCGGTCGTGAGCTAGCCGTTTGCGGTAACCACGCATGCACCGTAATACAGATAGTCTCATGAAATGATTATACAGGAGTAAAGAATGCTATCTGCTAAGACATGACTTTTTCCTTAAAAATATCATAGAAAGGAAAAGCGAGCTAGAGGAAGGCCAAGAAGAAATGACTTTGAGCAAATAAAAGAAAAGGTTAAAGTCATATGTTAGCAAGAAGTGAACGAGACAGCCCAAGAAAGAAACGGCTGGCGAATGCTACACCGACAAGAGCGCAGCTCTTTAATTGAAGGGAGAGAAAGAGTAAAACGTCACAGTGACTTTCAGTGGCGTGGCGTAAAACAAAATCTCTGGGCAAGCCGGGGCCGACTTCTTCGTTTACATTTTCTAAAATGGAAACTGGAGGCAATCGGGTTCTATGGATGCCACGCCACCTGGTGAGTTCTCGCTTTTGAACTTGAAAACCTGTTAAGAACTGTAATGTGCTTGCGTCACTATTATTGGCTACGAACACAAGCAAATTTTGAACGCACAATAGCGACAGTCTTCAAACGAAGTATGAAGAAGTGTTTCTGATCAGTTCCCATTGCGACTTGGGCTCTATTTTTTTCCTTACCATCAGGCGAAGTGGAGCCACTATGTTTTGCTAATATGGAATGGTAATATGACTAATGTGAAGGCGGACCCAAAGGATAATATACTGGTGCAAGAAATGCCGATTTTTTAAATCGACTCCTTGCTTGTGACGTTAAAAAAGGGAAAAGTGATTAATTTGGGATTTATGCGATGTTAACTTTAGTAACCTATCACTGTTATTTGGAAGATTGTGTCAGCATCAAAAGTATAGCAGCACATTGATCTGTACAACCCTTATTCTATAGTTAATAGAGTCCGTGTGCATATTTGACTGCCTGCCTGTATATGAAAAAGTGAAATTTCTAAAATTCAAAAGGGCCTTATTTTCTTTTGAGCAGTACAACAGATATTTCAAACCAGGATGATTGGTCACCCTTGTCGTTTGTCGCTGTGATGGCCGGCGGTGTGGTGCAGGCACGACCCCGCCGCACGCCTCAGCGACAACCAGCACGCCTGTGACCACGAACCTACCGGACATACCACGACATTCGGCGGCAGGCGGCACGGCGGCGAGCGGCTGAGCGAGACACACGTACTGCGCACCGCTGCCGCCCGCCG
This sequence comes from Apotomis turbidana, assembly GCA_905147355.2. NCBI lineage: Eukaryota > Metazoa > Arthropoda > Insecta > Lepidoptera > Tortricidae > Apotomis > Apotomis turbidana. Next base: position 19,591,195 of record LR990299.1, read on the forward strand.
CTAAAGCTCTGGTTTCCTAGGATAGCGGTGCCGTCACATAGCGGCCGTCTCCATACCTACTTCGTACTAGTAAGGTCGAAGTCTTGGGTGGGCCGTAACCGAGCGCGTTGATAAGCGTGCGGTCTTCGCCAACAAACTGCATTGCAGTTTGGCGAAACGTATAAAGTTTTGTAATTTTTTTAAGATAATAAATTAAAAAAAATTAAAAAAATAAGCGATTTATTATAAGGTACATATGTGTCACTCTCCTCCATGGAGTAGGTCTACACCGACTAACAGATATTTTTCCTGGGTCGTCTATAGATACATGTACCTATGTGTAAGGGGATCCCTCCTTTTATACAGACAAAACTAGCATTTAACAAAATAATCATTTGACAGAACAAGCATTTGTCGAAACAAGAATGTGACAAACGTTTGCGTTACCGTTTCAACGAATGTTTAATTTCATCGTATTTTCATTTCACGGACAATGTATTCCCCTGAAGTCTTCATTTTCAGTCCTATAGATTAGGTAAGGTTAGGTTAGGTTTGTTTTACAACAAGCCAAAATATTGTATGGTTTCGGAGAAAAATGCGTTCGAAATGATATCTAATCTATGAAATTAAACGTTCTTATAAACGAGTACCTACTTACAAGAAGGGTAAACCATGTGGCAACCTACCTTGTTCAAGTGTGTTGTTTTATACAGAAGTTTCTCTCTTGTATCTATTAAACTAATGGCCATTTATGGCCAAACTACGCAAATACAACAAATATACTGGCCAGCGATCGTAATCTAGCGAATTTGTCAGCGGTGCCAACATTATACCGTTTGTATTGCGACATTCGTGAGGCAATATTGCGATCCTGGCTCTTCAACGGTGTTAGAAGTCCTGATTTAGGTCACCTTCTGTCTAGTGTTGCCATTAGCAATACCGGCTTGCCCTGTTTAGAGAATGTTGCCTGTTTATGGAAAAAAGTAAGCTAAAATAGGTCACGGTTTAAACAGCTTTTTTTTTCACGCCACTGTGGGTGTCGTTTATTAAATCTTCACGCCGAAATGGCTGAACGGATTTGCATAAAAGGAACAGTTTGTACCCTAATTTCAGACAAACTTTATTTTGAGTTTTGGTTATGTACCAATTGGGAGTAAAGTAAACGATTGTGTAGACTAGAAAGTCCTTAGATATAATTATAAAACGGTTTAAACTCACGTAAAAATTGACAGGCTGTCCCAAATGAAGAGCTCCATATGAGTTCGAAACATGTCGGGCCGTTCCTGACAATGTTTACTTGAGTTTAAACCGTTTTATAATTATTAAAGATGTCTCACGATAATTTTAATAATATTAGAGTCGTTAGATGTTTAGTTGGTGTTTATGCATTAACAGTACCTACTCATAATAAGATAATAATTGCCCATTAAAATTTCATACAACTTGCTATTCAAATTTATTTTTTAGAAACATCATACTGAGCCTTGTAATAGACACAATAAATGCACATAAATATAATAAATGTGAAGCTAATGACGCAAGACGTCAGAGGTCGCGTCTGATCGCGGATCCATCTTGGTCAGAGCCCTGCGGCGGTGTGCCACAAAGGATAATAACAATGTTGCAACAGAAGTAGGGAATTAATTAGACAATACACAAATACCTACTCTTCACAGCTACTAGGATAGCTTTCGGCATTTATTGTCTTCCTAATTTTCAAAACATGCGTGTGTGTATGCGGTTCCATTTCCATCGCGCAAATATGGCTTTATAGTACATTACTGCAGTCTGCAGAACCCGGCAAGCCCTTTTCACGGCTAGGCATGTATAGTGCTTCTCTGAAACTCAAAAACCCAACTCTCAAAAAAAACCAGATGTATATATAGCCTGTTAGTGAACACAGACGCCAAGTTTAAAAAAAATATTTCCCGGCTTAGGCATTAAATTTTTTTACAGTTCTCTTCTCTGGATTTGTTCCGCCCGAAACGTAATAAGAACTTCGAAGCCTGTTATAACTCACGTAATGACGACATTACATTGCATCTTTGAGAAAAAACTGCTCGGAATTCACAGATAGTTAGAGGATAGGTACTTTTCATTGTCCCGGGTTTGAATCCCAGCAGTGACAAATACTATATACCGGGGTCTCCGGTCAAGGAAAAATATCACACAGACCGGACCAGAGTGACCCAGGGGACGTCATGATGGTAACGTGCAACAGAATAAAAAAGTTGATTGATCGAAATAAGTCTCATTCACAAGTTATTGACTAATGAGTTCACGACAGCTGGGGACCTAGACTCACAACTCACAATCAGCTGACCCCATTTTACATCCTGAGTTTATATCAGTGCCAGCTGTAATTGGGCAACTGATAGCGATATGTGATATTGGATATCGTCGGGGATAGTGCAATACCGCGTAAATAACAGCTGTCGATAAAGTTCTCATTTCAATAAAATGCTTAGCATTTGTCTGAATATTGATTCGTATCTACACTTGTTACTTACGCGGTATCGCACTATCCCCGACGATATACAATTCTGTGCTTATTCTGTATTTTGTACTGGTTTGCTGGATAAGGATTGGTATTATAATAGAAGCGTATATGTTTCATATTGACGCTTTTTAGGAAAAATATACGGGTTTAAATTTATTATGAAGTCTAATGGGAAATTTAAATCAGGAATAGTAGTTTACGCAACAGTTCCATAATGAGAGTTCTCGTATGATCCTATTGTGAAATGGGTAGTATTTAAACGCACATAAAAAAAAAACCTTTTTCTATGCAAAAGTGATCAAAATTTATTTTATTCAAAATTAATTAATCTAAATTACTCATTGTACAGCAAATATTGCACTCAAAATGTTACTAAATATACTACAATTTATTTTTGTCGCGTGCATCAATTTATTTAAAAGTAAAGCATATTTAAGTAATGCATAGCTAATAATAACTATTAGTACTTAATGACCTAGTTAACCACTTAAATACAAGGGAAACATCAGAGGAAAGGGAAGCAAGACTGGCCACTAGAAGAAATGACTTGCCACAAACCATAGCAACCAAACTTAAAGTAGTGAAGCATACTGAGAGTTATCAGGGAATTCATCTTTTTAATAAACTGCCCTTGGAGTTGAAGTCTATCACAAACAGTAATACCTTTAGCAACAAACTAAAAAATATCTTGCTTACACAATGTTTGTACTCAGTAGAAGATTTCGGTAGGACAAATGTATGATTATTTATTATTGTTTTGTTTGACATAGTTTTTATTGAAATGTAGGTAGTTTTTAAATTGTTTTTTATTGACATTATATAATGCACAGTATGCAGAATTCTAATTTTAGCAATGGGACATTGGAAGAATATGTTTTTGTTTTTTGTTTTTGCGTAATGAATGTAGATAAATAGGTTGGAATTAATATGTATCATTTGTAATGCGTTGAAAATTAGTTAATGTTTTATTATGTGTACTTAGTATTATTTTTAATCGTGTTCTTTCTCAAATATTGTATTGTAAGACTCATATTATGTTTCAAACACAATGTACATTGTTTATGAATAAATAACTATCACTATCACTATCACTAATGACTACCGCACATTATGGAGCGTTTTTTATGGATATGAAAAAAAAACTAACCTAACCTAACCCGGTCGAGTCGGATCTGCTCTGAAAGGTGATCCAGGATTAGATGGTTACCTATCTGAAACACTAATTTTTGTTTCCCATCTGTAACGTTTCGCCAAATTTTCATTTGTCCGAAAGCCATTTTTTTCAAAAACTGTTTATTTTTCAGAATAATTGTGAAACAAACCTAACCTAACCTACTGGGTCCTTAAGAAGAAGAAAAGTAATGTCGTGCTGATGTGTATTTTCTAATTATCTGCAGTACAATTTTTGCTAGGCATTTATTTTATTTGCTGTGTAATAATTAATTTGATGTAAAAAGTATATAATTGATGAAAATAAATTGATACGCGATTATTTGTTTGCTGTGCCATTAATAATATCCCTTATGAAATTCGTCTTCGGCTAGTTTCATAAAATATCGAATGAAGCGAGGCGGAGCACAGACCTGCGGAATAGACCAATCACCTGAGTTGAATCCTGTATCTCGGCTCCGGTTCATTGAAGACGCACCCTAAAGGCCTAAATACTAAATTATACGAAAGCGGGAGCGGTGCACCATGGTGCATGGAGGTTGTTTTAGCGAGCCACTAGTAGTTTTCAATCACAATAACACGCACTAAGTGCTACAGCCAAGTCCTTAGCGACGTCAGCGAACGTAACGTGATAAATAAACAGATTAAATTTTAACTATAAATCTCGCTCAGTTGTAGCACGCCTCACGGAAATCAACCATAAATGGTAAATGAATCGCTTAAAGCGTTTACTTAATTTTCGTATAAATTAAACATTAACTAGTTGTTACAATGTGTCGACAAGGAAGGCGTCACACCATAATTAGACAGGGTTTCTGAGGTGGTTTAATGTAAACAAATTTAGTGACATTATACTTACTAGAAATTTTCCATTTAAGACTCAGTACGTGAAGCAAGCTATGCTAAGCCTACACAATTGGGTCAGCTCCGCCTTTCGTCTTTTTTGGACAAACTAGGCGCGCGTTTATAACCATTCCGAGAAGCACCGCGCCCATCCGTTGCGTTGCGACGCTTCACGACCAATAACGTCGCATTTCATGGATAAAACAAATAAAATGTTGTTCCTAGGCGGCTTTGGCAAAGATCAAATAAGAGAACAATCTGTGGGTGTGCTATTACATTATGTGCAGCCGGTAATAAAACGATGTTTAAATTATTTTTGATATTTCACATTAACCATCAAGAGGAATCACACTAATATTATAAAGGCGAAAGCTTGTGAGTGTGTGTGTGTGTATGTTTGTTACTTCTTCACGCTCAAACGACTGGACCAATTTTGATAAATTTTGGTATCAAGGTAGCTGACACCCTGAATTAACACATATAGGCTACTTTTTATCCCGTAAAATGTTGTGTTCCCGTGGGATAGGCGGATAACACCGCGCGGAGCAGCTAGTATAAAATAAATAAGTAATTTCTCACTAAAATGGTTCTCTGCCTTTTCGCCGAATCTGAAATAGTTTACAGTTTCAGTGAAAAATGCTTTTGGCGAAATGAAACTTTTGCGAAATGAAACGTTAGCGAAACATAATTCGGCGAAAAGGAAGTACACCCTCACTGATATCTAAGTTGTAGGTAGTTTTACTCTGATTTAAGGACTTTAACCACTTATTGTAAATTTTTATTTCGTCTTTCAACCGGTCCAGTCCACAAACAAGGCTATTAAAATCCTTATTGCCATACTGGGTGCAACCAGTCCGCGTGGGTGAACTATTTAGTTTAATATTAACTATTTGCGTAACTGTCAGTCTGTCAGTGCCTAATTTATACCTACAGGAAAAACAGCGCGACGGTGCACAAATTTGTCTTTAAAGATTCGTTGATTGCTTAATGAAATGCTTTTACCATCTCGCAATGTGTTTTTTTATAAATCAAACGCAACTATTCATTCCTTTTTTTTCTAATGACATATACTCGCGATGTCTGCTTTAGCGATATGCTGTATTTACATCTTCTTCTTCTTTTTTGCTCATTACCACTTTAGCTGGGGTCGGCGTTGTATTAATCTACTAATATCGGTAGGTCAACTTTGAGCATCTCGAGTATCGAGTAGCAAAAATCATTCTATAGTGGCCAACAGTCAAATGGAAAATCCCAACACATCCCAGTCAATGCCAATAGGATCTGGCCAGACCAGGTTGTAGGTTGCTTTTTCCTACTCTGCTAATGAAGGTGTACACTTAGCAAAGTTTAATCTTTGACCCACTCTATCTAGTTCGTTCTAGCTGAATGATTGAATTCACCAATCAATTCAAAGGATGTTCTGGTCCGCACCACCTCTGATTGCGAATCCCCTCAGGCAGTTGTGTTTCCGCTGTTGTCTCTCATTCTTGGAGCGAAATATCTTATTCGTTATTTTTAGAAGTTAATTAGTTAGCGGATGTTTGTGAGTTCACCTGTTGGATTATTGAATTTAGTGTCTTCATTTGCTGTGTTAATCCGCCTCGAACTATCTACGATGTTATCTATTTCCTTGGATTTCCGTGTGTCAAACGCACATTTTATACCTTCTAGTAATGCGATTTATGCTCCGATTATTTTTGCATCGTGTTTACCTATGCTATGACCAATGTGTCTAATAGACTACTATGTACATCAAATGCAACACAAATGTCCGCTTCGTTGTTTTTATCTCTCTGCTCACGCTCTCAATTGTTTGACCGGGTGTCGTAGACTAAACCTAGCTTAATAGACCTTACTCTGCCAATGATCATGATCATAACATAGAATCGAGCAATATTTCCCCACAAAACTGACATCATTATAATCGCGCAGCGCCGCCAAGTCCTTAAAATTATCCCACAAATCTTAAATTCCGAACCGATCTATCGCCCCGGGCCCTTGCGAAATGTTTCCGTTATTAATGTTGCCGCGTACATTGAGTTATGGCGGCCCTTGAATAGATCGACAGCAACAAGCTATGCGCGTTTGACAAATGATTGTGTGTCGGATTTGCATCAGTCTGAGTGACGTGTTGAAGATGCAGCACATCGTTAGAGCAGGTTCCTGAGGTTTCCTGCTGGAGAGCTCGGTGTGCGGAACTATGCGACTGTTTCACGAAAGCTAAGCGGTCTAGTAGTCCGCGTAAGACATACTAAGAAGTAACCGTGCGCGAGGTATATTCGCTGTGCGAAAAAGATACGCGACCCGGCGGTGCACTTACTACTTGCGTAGTATACCTACCAGTCGCGAATCAACTTTAGCTAGAAAAACTCTCCATTTTGTGTGAGTGGTCTTCAAAAATATCCTCTCTCCATACCAATCGGGGAACGGCACAACATCAGGACGTGTACAACGACGGTGCTGCCCACTGGTGTCGCCAATCCGAAGCTATTACGTTTTCAATTCTTGACATTGCCATTTATAGTGCTACCACTATAGTCTACGTTCCCTATATCTATTAGCACGTATCGGTTGCTTAGCCTTTAGGCAAGCAGTTAAATTTGAAGGAAATATAAAGATTTAAGCGCCAATTTTGCAAATTGTTATGCCAACAAGTATGGCATTCACTTAAGCACTATAACGTCGCTGTAAGGGAATCTGTCTTTGACAAATGATCGCCAATAGGGCTCTAATAATCTGATGCCGTGTCGTAACTTCAGATGATGGTAATGACGGTATGAACTCTTGATGTATGGATCCGAGCACCAAAATGTACATTAACATGAGTATATTTCTGTTGCATAACTAAATATGCACAATTACCTCTGTAAGATCACTCAAACTGCACAATGACCTATGTAAAATCGATTAAAATGCGCAATGATATCTGTAAGATCAGTCGAATGAAATACTGTCCGAAAACGAGGAATTCTCAATTTTTTTATATAGGTAGGTACTGTATAAGTACCGCATATAGGTACCGCAAATTACTAGAAAATTGATGTGTAAACGTCTTTATTAAATCTATGTTTCTCAAACAGAAGTCAGCCTTCATACTCCCGAAGTTCATAAAGTTAGTTAAAGTTTTGTGTGTTCGATTGGCCGGCCGCGACTGGTCGGCTCTCGTAGTCATGAATCGCAAACCGATCCGAAACATGTCGATCGTTATTCGACTAACACGTGAGCAAACCCGTTTCATTTGTATTTTAAGGCTCCTTATTCGTTCAAAAACGCTATTGAACAACATCGAACATGAACAAAATCGATCGTTTTAGAAATCGTTTTCTATGATCAAACATGTTTCTTAACTTAATTACTCGTATCAGTGTTACTACTTAGAGCAGGGCCATTGCGATTTATTGGTATGTATTTGAAACCCTTGAAGATTTTTCATTAATAATAGTCTTTGTTTCAAAAACTACTCGAATTTGATAAAATTCACGCAGAAACCTTTTTTTTTACTTTTTTTCGACTGCTCGCAATGAAAGCATGAAATAGTTATGTTACTCTCTAGAACTCAGGGAAAATTATTACTCACTTCAGAAAGTTGGTTGAAATTAACAATGTATTTGTCATAATATGAAAAAAAAACATTTTAAAAGGAATAAGGCCTCTTAATATATGACTTGGATTTGTATACGATTATCCATATAAAATTACATGTGGGCATTGTTTTGTTACTTAAAAGGCCGTTGACAGTTATCAGAACGTCGTCCTAAAACCATGTCAGTGTACCGACTGACAGACAGACGGACAAGTGTTCTAACTGTCACTACCCACGCTACCTTTGTCGGAGAAAGAGGTTCGATGTTAATCTACTCCCAATTTAGACTTGGTGGGTGTTAATTATTTTACTGGAGCACCGAGGCGTCCGTTAAGTTTTGACAATGGCAGATTGATTTACGCATTAATATACAAATACAAAATGCTTTATTGCACACCAAAAAATGTTTAAAAATTCAATACAGAACAATAATTTTAATAACGGTAGACAACAGGCGGTCTTATCGCTAAAGAGCGATCTCTTCCAGATAACCTTTAGGTAGTGGAGTTGATTAGTATAAATCACACAATGAGTAGGTGATGCAGAAGGGGAAGGGAGAACAAAATAATTATCAACAGATAAGCAAGTAAACGTATCAATAGATATACACATACATAAATATAAATAAACAACAAGACAGATAAGGAACACATAAACAGTCAGAGGCAAACGAACGAAAGCAGTTTCACAAATCACAACATCAATTTTATTAATCGAGAGATAAATAGTATTCTTTTATTTTATTTTTAAAGATCGCAAAGAAATATAATGTATTTATAGCATTTTTTCTAACTATCAAACCGTAATAGATAGAGAATTTATTATTCACTGAATATGGCTGCTAAGTATCTATAACTCATTTGAACAACCACTGGAAGTATCTCTGTTTGGCCCTATGGTTGAGTGGCAGAGAATACCATTTGGCTTTAAGGTCGCCATTTGTACTGGCTTTTTTTGTGCAATAAAGTTTAAATAAATACATATAACAATACAACACAACAATACTTTATTGTACACCAACAAGAAAAATATTACATGAGAAAAAAAAACGAAATCGGTTCATAATTGACAGAGGTTTGAAGGAATTTGAGGTAACAAACATTTATAAATAAAAATAATATAATCCATAGCAAATATGTAATAGATATTAACATTTTTATATGATCAAATTATATTAGATCATATCGCTTTCGCATTTTACTATTCACCCTTTTACTGTGTAAATCAGTAATTGTAAATCATCTTGGATAGTAATAAATGTAGTAAGCAGCCGCTCCTTGACCCGGCCCAGTTGGCAGGCGGGCTGTGACAGACAGACATACAAACGGAGGAAGCACTATTGTCGCGGATTGCGTCACGACGGTGCAGGCTTATAGGGCGCTGTCAGTCAGTGATAGAAATATTATATACGTTTCATACATTTTTCTAAAGAAGGGAGAAACACAGGGTAAAGTACAGACACAGGGCGGACACTGCCTACTAAAAACTGAATCTTGAATGTCAGTGTCAATGTGTGCGTGTAAGACGCAACGGGCTGCCTCAGACGCAGTGCAACAGCTAGTTGGTACTTTAGTTGCACATAAACATTTAGTATGACATAATAAGAAAATTATTGCAACCAAAACACAACGATAGTGGTGGTGATGATGGTGGTGGTGGTGGGTGGTAATGGTTATTGTGGTGGTGGTGGAGTTTGTTGTGGTGGTTGTGGAGGTGATGAATGTCGCGATGATGGTGACAGTGGTGGCGATGGTGACGGTGATAGTGATGATGATGATAATTGTGGTGGCCTACTTGCAGAATAAAGTAACTACTAGCAAGTCTCTTCATCGCAAACAGCTATCGGGACAATGATCGTCGAATCAACGTCCCACACGGCGGTCATCTCGTGAGCCAAGGTTAGAATGTTAATTTTATCAAAATGATTTATACTGCCTAAAGGGCTTCTAGTTGTAAGGCAAGTTTGGATATATCCTTGTTCCGTCGGTACTACTAGCTACATAGGCGTGACCATGCCTACCACCACAAATAAGGTAGGGTGCCAAAAGTATACGGATATCAATTATTATTTTTATTTATACACACACAAACTCACGCACGCACACAGTTGTTTTGTATACCTCTCTTTTGTTTCTTTGTTTTTCACTTCTTTTTAAATGTATCGACACAATTAGTTACTAACATAGTTAACACATAGTGTCCTAAGATAAAATTAAAGTAACTGTAATATTAATTATTATTGTCAAACCGCACTCGCAGACGGCCAAGATACAGGCTCAGCCTATTTGGTCTCTGACGGATAGCTTCATTTATGTAAGGTATTGTTTTTTGTCAAATAAAATTATTTTGTTTTTTTTTTTTATATTGTATTTTGATCGTGAAAAACAACCTACATCTAAAATGTTACCATTGAATTATAGTAAAATAAGATATAAATGGATTCTAAAAACGCTTTAAAGTTCGTTTAAATTCAAAATCACTAATTATGCGTGACTTTGATTTCCCGCATGAATTCCTTTCTGTCTTTCCTTCCTCCTTTATACGTTTTTTCTTACTGTTTTTTTAAACCTATAATTACAGCTCACTGTAAAAATTGTCATTTAGTCATCGATCCTATGAAATCAATCATATTTTTATGTATACAAAATTAAAAGTCCTCTTTTGTATACCTATAGTCAAAATCAAAAGTTATTAGGAGACATCATTTTATATCAATAGGCGTTGAAATCCGAAAACTTTGCAAATCCCTTATACGTACGTGTATTTGTGATATAATACGTCACAATAATGTTTACAAATACATTGAATAGTCGATGACCATATTTAGTAATAATAAGGTCTGACGTAAGTGCGGTGCGCCGGCGCAGCAGCGCATTTTCCTGCTTCTACGTACGAGTAATAAGTACATTACATACCTAGGGCGGTAAATTCATGAACGTCCCAGATCGCAGGTGCTGGTGGCCCTAAATATAAGCGATGTGGGGCTTAACGAAGCCGCCCGTGGTTTGTATTGTCTTGCCTTGGCCAGGAAGGAAGAATTCTTCCCGCGTAGGGGGCAGAAAACCCTACTTACGGTCTAGGGTAACGTAAATTATAATATTTGTGCTTTGCTTCTTGGCAGGTCTAAGACATGGATGTATTCTTGGCTCGATCGGGTATTACGTAGATGTCTAGGTTTGTTGTATGTTTTGTTATTTAAACTTGACACTAAAGCTTTGAACTCATTCCGTCGAGACAAGTACACTACGGAAGTACAATGGGTCTCACAAGTTCACACCGTCTTGCTAAATATAAAGTAACTTCGAAATGAAGTAGTATGAAACTCGTTAAAGCCAACTTTCTATGAGAAAATATTAAGGGTAAAGTTTTAATAGCGCGATGCCCGTTTTCTTTTGTTTTGAATCAGCGTTTATATAACGCCAATAGCGGTCGGAATATCTTTGCATTTTACGATTTTATTAAAACGCACGGGGTGTTTATTTCTTTGGCATATCTTGATTGCCTCGAGGATCGTTGAACGTGCAAAGGTGTTTATTGTTAGTATACTTTTTACACGAAACAGTAAAGAAAAATACATCCCCATCCTCTCCTCCTCCTTCTCCTCTTTTTGAAGCACTTTTGTGGACGAAGTTGTAGGAAAATTCTCATCTTCTATGTTCCTCCATTCATACCCACTGTTGTCACACAATAATTAAACAATTAATACTTGTTTTGATACCTCCACGTTACACCGTATTATCTCAAACTTCTATAAAAACGAAAAGCATTATGTGCCTCTTCTTTCCCAATGTTCATAGACGTTCTCGGTCTAACAACATAACCAACATGACCAAAATCGAAAAGCATTATGTGCTTCCTATTTACTGATGTAGATAGGCTTCTCTGGTGTAACACGCTAACACAATTACGGTAATTGCGAACGACAATGCGAGCCGCGGGAGGCCTAGAAGGCCGGTGACTCAGTGGTGACCACGCTGTGTGGCGGTCACGGACATGTACAGAGGAATGTTGGGGCCGCATCACACTATAGGAGATTCTCCCTTTTGATTATCACAAATGCCGCCTGAGCACTGAATTGGTTGTTTGTGTAAAATGGCCGACAGACGCTTGCAAGACATTCACATTAGAAGATGGAACTATATTTGCCTAAGGCTATTAATACGTTTACGTTTATTTCAGGTGATTATATACCAGCTCCTGTCCCTGTTTGTGTCTTTCACCCAAGTGCGTATTTCATATGTATACCGGATCGGTCTATGTTCTTCAATCAGGTCGATTTCGTAGCTCTTATTGAAGTAGTGCTGTTTGGGTAACTTGTCGTTGAGAGCATAATAAATATGTGTAACATACAATCAAAGCAAATATGATGGTTTGGCGTGATAGCGCTTTCGGTATTATGATTTGGAATAATGATGGTTTGAATAAATTAATTTTCCAAATTTTTGGGTGTCCCCGTTAGTGACTTCTGAAGTAGCCGCTGTGTCTACTTTAGCTATGTCCTCCAATTACAATAATTGCGAGCGATACAATGCCGCCGCGGGAGGCCTAGAATGCCGGTGACTCAGAGATTGTGGTGATGGTGACCATGCGTAGAGGCATCGTAGAGGCATGGCCACGGACAAGCCTAGAGGAATTCAGATCCACGTGAAAATTGCCAGGGGCCGAATTCGGTTGGCATTAGACCTTGTATTCATTTGAACGATGTATCTAAGTATCTACGGATGTCCAGCTATCCTTATACCAAATATTACAAATATACTTAAGCAATATGTTTTATAAAGTTATACTAATCCCTTGAAAGGGTAGGGACTCAGGAGCGTTTCCACCTTTACTCTTGATAAGAGATGATGGAGCCTTGGAGTTAATTAAAAGCTTTTATTTAACTTGCAATGTATGTATGTATGTATGTATGTATGTATGTATGTATGTATGTATGTATGTAAGTATGTTTGTTCGGGTGGAATCTTGCAACTCAATTTTGAAGCAGCTGAAATTTTGCATAAGTACTTACTTAACTTTGATGACAATACAATAATATGGTACTATGGGGCTGATCTGATGATAGAGCCGGAAGGTGGCCATAGGAACTCTATAATAGAAAAAGCAATCCTACGGAGTTTGGTCTCTTTAGAATCGTCTCAGTGAGCATTTGATGGATATCCAAAGAAAAGTACAGTCGGCTATAAAAGCTTGTCACTAAAATGATTTTTTTGACAGAAACTTATTGCGTTTATTTTTACTTAATGTAGCTAAGAATCATGTCGGCATTCGACCCTTTATTAAACCACAAAGAAAAATTGAAATGCGTAACCTGGCGGAAGAGACCGGAAATCGAACCCGGTACCTCTGGATTACCGGTCGCGTGTTAACCTCTCTACCACCCTAACGCTATATAAACTTTCGAACTTTTATGTATGGTTTGTGTGTTGATCTTTGCATTGTTTATCTCATAGGCTTTACATCTTTATGAATACGTTAATATTCACATCTTACCTCACAGTAGTGAACTACTACTACTAAGTGAGTGCTTTGCAGTCAAGGTTTTATTTAAAAAGCCGCACTCAAATGGGCTCATTCGATTGACAGCTCAGCTCAGTGCCACACACAGAGAACTTATAACACCCCTATTTTCTCTTCGGGGTATAAAAGCAGACTTACACTCCGGCGTCACATCATTTAGCCGCGCACGCGCATTCGGATGGCAATGATTAACCTCCAGCGGTTAGCCTCGGAGCCAAATCATCGAAATGCAAGTAAAATGTGCAAAAGCCAATGTTTCTGACATCCTTATTAAGCCACGGGTCGTTGACAGCAAGGACAGGCATTCTTTAACAGAACGCAATCTGTGCGATTGTTATTTTCGGACAAAAATCGGTGATATCACATGGAGTTATGCACTGTGAATCACTTAATGGAAAATAATGAGAGGGGCATGTAGCGCATTTTTGTTGGCGTTTTAAAGGACGTTTGAACGTGAAAAGGTAATTTAATTGTGACATTTCCAATGGAGATTCCAGTCACGCAGCGTTTTTTGTCTTAGGGTTGAAAATTGTGACAAGTTGTTTTGTGTTTTCATTGCCAGTTAAATTGCCGTTGAATACAAACATCCTTTTCCCATTCCTTACGTCCTTTTTTAGTTTATTTGGGGCCGGCGCAGCATGTTTTCTTCCTCCATACTTCCCTATCACTCGTCATTCATTCTTATTCATATTATCTTTCACACAATCCATTCAAATTCAAATTCAAATTCAAATATTTATTTGTCCAACATAGGTATGTAAATTACACGATGTTACATTTTCGTTTGTATCACTATGTGGTGCCTTGGGTTGAGGCATACAAATTTGATTGCAAGCTTGCTTGCTAACATGCAACATAACTAATTTTACTGATTAAAATTAACATGCATGAAATCCAACATTCCAACAATATTTTAAAATAAATAAATTAAAGTCAAATTCAAAATGGTTTTACAATAATTCAGTTTCATTCAGTAACAATGTCAAAGAAAGTTAAAAGATGTCTGTATTTAATTTCTAATTAATCTAATTTTTCCGTCAAAAACTCATTAAATGAGTAGTATGCCTTTTTAATAAGGTAAGCTTTGGTAGTTTTCTTAAATTTACAAATGTCAGAAATTGTTCTAAGGGACTCGGGTAATTTGTTATAAATTCTAGGAGCCATGCCAATAATGCTCTTCGATAAGAGAGCAGTCTTAGATGGGTGTGCACGAATTTTGTTTTTTAAACGCTCACTGGTAAATTCCTGAAATAGATGTGGATGACTTTTAACAAATACTACCAATTCGTAGACATACAGACATGGAAATGTTAGTATATTCAAACTTACAAAGTATGGCCTACAAGATTCTGTGGGCAGTAGTCGACATATTGCCCTTATACATTTCTTTTGTGCTTTGAAGACAAAAATCCAATTTGTTGCGTGACCCCAAAATATTATACCATAGCGCAGTGTAGAGGATACATAAGCATGGTATGCGGTTAGCATCACTGATTTACTAACAACTTTATTTAACATATACAGAGCATACGAATAACGGCTAAGTTTCGTGCATACATTATCAATTTGACACTTCCAAGTCATTTTACTGTCTAGTGATAACCCTAAAAATGTTGTATTGGTAACCTCTTTAATTTGTTGATTTTTATATTTCACGTTTAAATGTTCTAAATTATTTTTCCTTTGTCTGAAATTCATAATCATTGTTTTATCAATATTAATTTTTAAATTGTTATGGTTAAGCCATGTAATTATAGACTCTAAAGCATTATTCATTTCAATATCGTGACTAATTAAATTGTTCCCTGTGAATATGGCAGTGCTGTCATCTGCGAACAAAACCATAGGGTGTTTGGTTACATTTGGTAAATCGTTGATGTATATGAGGAAAAGCAAAGGTCCTAAAATGCTTCCCTGTGGAACGCCATAAAATACATCTTTCATTTCCGACATATATTCAATCTCTGTTTTGGATTTACCACATAACTTGACAATCACTGTATATTGCTTCCTGTTGCTAAGATAGGATTTAATTAGATCTAGTACATTGCCTCTAACTCCGTAATTGTTCAATTTACTTAGTAGTAATTTGGGATTCACACAGTCGAATGCCTTCGTCATATCCATATATATAGCTGACACAGGCGTTCGTTTATCCATGCTCACAACCACCTTTGAAACCAAATCATATATCGCCGAGTTAATAGATTTGTTCCTACGGAATCCTTTTTGTTCAGAAGCGAATAGGTCTTTGGCCTCAAAGTAATCGTAAACGTTTTTGAATATGACCTTATCGAACACTTTAGACACAACCGATAACAGTGCTATAGGTCTGTAGTTAGCCATGTTCTTTTTATCTCCTTTTTTAAGGAGTGGCTTGATTTTTGTAATTTTTAATTTGTCTGGAAAGACTCCATTTAGAATGCTCAAATTAATAATGTGACAAAGAAGTGGAGCAACTATATTTCCGACACTTTTTAAAACTTTTGTACAAATATCGTCGTATCCAGTACTTTTTGTATTTTTTAAGGAATTTATAATTTTAAGAATGTCATTTGATATTACCGGTTGCATGAATAATGAATTAGATAAATTAATTGTTTTATTATTGTGACAGAATGAGTTATTATTAATATTAGAATCAGATTGAGGAATAGGAATATTATTAGCAATATCATTAATTGTGTCAATAAAGTAGTTGTTAAAAACATCCGCTATTCGTTTGGGATGATTTATAGTTTGGCCGTTATTTTCTACGGCTGTGATGTTTTCTGCCGGGTAGTTGGATTTAGCATCATTTATAACACGCCAAGTAGCTTTGCTCTTGTTGACTGAACTATTAATAAAATGGTCATTTTGCGCTTTCTGTGTAAGTTTTATTATTCTTTTTAAACGTTTAGTGTATGCCTTCAAAGTTTCCTTGTCAGTGTTATTCAAAGATGCTCTATATTTCCAAAGCATTTGACGTTTGCGTTTACAACATTTGCGTATACCAGAACTAACCCATTTTGGTTTTCTTGTTTTTGATATTTTGATTCTTTTCAAAGGAAAACAAAGATCGTAGAACAATTTAAAAGTCTCAATAAAACTGTCAAATGCCTTGTTTACACTGTTAGTGGTAAAAACTTCATTAAAACTAAGACTTTGCAAACATTGAATAAATTTGTCAATATTATCACTACAATAGTCTCTTCGATAGATGAACCAATATTGAAGAATGCACGTTTTCTTCACTGGACAGTTCACTAACTGTGCGGTATGGTCTGACATGCCCAGGTCCAGGACTTTACCAGAGCTTCCTCTGTTATTGTGAATTATATTATCTATGCAAGTTTTACTGCTTAAACGAGTTGGTTTATTTATTTCAATTTTGAGATTGTAGCTGGCAATGCACTTTTTAAATTGACTAGAAATGTAAGTAGTTTTAAGCAGGTCTATATTAAAGTCTCCACAGATTATAATCTTATATTTTTTGTAACATACTTTGTTAAGAATATTACCAAAGCGATCAAAAAACAAGTTGATAGACTCAGTTTTCATTCCTGGTACTCTGTATACGCAAATTACTATTGTATTGAAGTCTATCAGTCGAATAGCAGAAATTTCAATTACATTTACAATACTTTGTGCTTTAATTTCATCTATTGTCTCATATTTATAAATATTGCGTATGAGTATGCAGGAACCACCATTTCTATTCTCCCTGGAAAAATGTGCTGCGAGTACATAGTTGGGTATTTTCAAGTGAACTTCATCTCCTGTCTTCATATTATGTTCCGTAATGCATATAATATCTACTTGCTTTTCCGAGTCGACTTCAACATCTTGGAGGTGAACATATAACATGTTCGCTTTATTTAATAGACCATTTATGTTTTGATGGAGCACTAAGATGTTGTCGCAGATGATCATCATGTTGTCATCATTTGTTCTGTTTTGTTGTGGGTTCGAGACGAAAAATATTTGTTTCTGCTACTGTGCCCTTTTTAATAGTGTTTTTATCTACTGTTGTATCCTTGTTATTTTTATCTATTATTTTCTTGACGTTTTCCAAAATATTTCGTATTCCTGAATTTTTTATTTTCCCAGTTTGCGCAGAAAACATGTTTAGAGACAAATCGTAGTTAGAGTCAAAGTAAATCGCATATTTATGGGTTTGAACATCTAAGTTGAGCAGAGTATTAAATAGCTCTACCCTACAATTATACATCTGAGCTCCGCATATATAGGTTGGTACACATATCACTATGTTGGTATGCTTTATATTTTCTAATCTTGCCTTCATTAATTGTACAAGATTGATATAGTCATTTGTCTCTTTATAATCATTTTCTCCTATGAGCAAAATGCAGTAGTCATTCATTGTGTAGTCTCGTAACCGATTTTCTATATTTTCTAAGAGTTGACATATACCTCCACCTGGCGTCAAGTAATGGCAAATGGAAAAGGTATCGTAGTAATCTTGCATGATGGAAAGGATATTGTTGTCTTTATTACTACTTATAACACATAACCTGTTTGTTTTATTAGTTATTCTCCTTTTTGTCTGCAGCGTCATCTCTACAGTGTCTACAGTATTCTTCTGTTCATATGTATGTGTCTTATCAGGCAATAATTGTGCAGTCTGTTTCATTTGATAATTCGTTGGAATAATGTCAAGTAAAGTCTCCACAGGCTGTTCTTGTATGCTAACTGTTTGTGTACTTGTGTCAATTTTAAGTGGGAGTTTCTTTACGGGCGCTGGCGAAAGTGTTGGAGTAAGCGCTGGTGATAGATGTTGAGGAGTATCATCATCGCTATCAAGGAGGTTAACCGATGTTTTATGGCTCATGAATCTTTTTACAGGAGTTAATTTACATATCGGTCCTTTTTCAGTAAGAATTGTTTTGTAAATTCCAATTGATTTTTGCTGCTCGGACAGTTTCTTTTGCAAATGCCCAATCTCAATGTTGAGTCGATCAATCTCCTCGTGTGCACTTGCAAGTTGAGCCGAGAGATTATTAATTTCGGATTTTAATTCCGGGTCTTGTTCATTATTTATGCTCGAAATATTCGGTAAACTACGTGCGGTGTCATCTAAACTATTTGACAGAAAATCAGCATCAGAGTCAGTATCCGACAAAACTTCCCTGGATTTATGCTGGTTGTTGCGGCGTAGTGGCCGTCTAGTTGTGACGTTTTCTCTATCATCACTTTCCAAGGGCCTGTATTCGGGATTTAAGTTCGTTATTATAATAGAATTTTTATCTTGTGTGTTTTTTGTGGCGGATGTTATTCTCACGATTTCAGAGCATTGTTTGTTATTGCCTGGGTTCTCGCATTTACTACACACCCAGGATTTTTTATCTTCTTTAGCCATTGATAGGAAAGTCTTGACCGGAATTTTTTCACAAGAAATATCGTAACATTTGCCGCAAGAATTACATTTTAGAAATTCTTTATTTTTTATTTCAGCCTTACAGATCATGCATTTTACTTTTAAAGACATTTTGAAACTATTTATTTAGTAGTGCCCTCTGTGGTCAATTTTGGTAAGGTAGTAATCTCACGGGTGTACTTGAACGTATCTATTTCTGAACGCACCCTTTGATAATGTCATGTCAGTGTCAGCTGTTGATGTCTGATGACAGTGACAGGTATTCAGATGACTATTGAAACGTACCTGTTATTTCTCAATGATTTTTCATTAATTTTGACTGTTAATTTAAAGTTGCCAATGTGTGAGTGTGTTTATTTAAAAACAGTTATTCTTCCCGATCAGTTTTATGTATAATAAGGTTAAAACAGCTCACCAAAGTGTAAACGAAGTGATTTTCTTGCACCTAGTATTCGCACGGTTGTTTTCAATAGACTTTCTTCTTCTTCAAGCAGCGTTATGCAGTTTAAATTAATTATTTTTGTAGCTAGTTCGTCAACACTGTGTTATCCTTTCAGCTGTCAGCTGTCAACCTCCATGCAACTTTGATTGCAAACAATTTGAGAGATTGTACTATTAAAAGGCGAAACTCTGCTCTGTTTAGTAGAGACCTGTGACCATAGGGAAAAAGCGTCCAGTAAGTAATTAACATTTTCGCGGATAGCACGTCTAGAGACGTAAATTAAGACCGTCGTGATACGGCACCACGTCTATGGGCGGTGACTTTTATCGTCCTAAAACCGGCACTCCATCTTCAGCCGAGGATTTCTTATAGTATTTTTATGAAGGCAAATTTAACTGGCCATGATCCAGTTCTGGCGTGTTTTTTTTTAGTTTTGTCTTTGCCCCAGCATGCAATTTTTTCATAATATTCCTGTATCCATAAACGTGAAAAAGAGTGCTCTACAAGACTGGCCTCACCTTCAAGTAATATAGCGCACAGCACAGCAGCTGTTTTCCTTTACTGCCAAGACTGTCTCTTACGTTTTTCGTCGTCTTTATTTACTTTCCCTTGATTTTCTGAGATTTCCATGGTAAACTCTAATTATTGCTCCTATCAAATTTAATTTTCGATCACATGAAGTGTTGTAGACACCATTTTGCGTGCACTTTTATTAGGATGTATATTTTGACGACGCGTTTGGCTCGGTTTGTAGACTCCTGCCTACTGAGTCGGCGGTCCCGGGTTCGAATCCCGGCCGGGGCAAATATTTGTGCAAAATATTTGTTCTTGGGTCATGGATGTTATCTATATATGTATTTATATATTATGTATATCGTCGTCTAGTACCCATAGTACAAGCTTTGCTTAGTTTGGGACTAGGTCGATTTGTGTAAGACTGTCCCTTAATATTTATTTATTTATTTAATATCTGTAATGTGTGTTCTTCTGCATACTTTCCTTTCCTATTCCAATCCAAAAGCAAACTACAAAAGATTCCAAAGCCCTAACCATAGATGTCGCTTAAAACTCCACAGAGTCACACTTTCCTGAACAGATGCGAAAACCAACTTTTTAAACCGTGCGTGTTGGATGCTGGCTGAATGGCCACTTGTCACGCACGCCGTGATTAAAAAAAACAATGATGTTTTTATGGGAATTTACTCTATATGGCTCTGGCCCGAAATGCGTAATTTTGTTCGTAATTAACTTCTTTTGGCCATGACTTGATGGGTTGGTTATAGGTTTACCTGATGTCTTATTTAATGACACACGTTTGTGGATCCGTGATGTGAAAATGTCACGAACTTACCTGGAACAAAATAATATGTTGATTAGTAAAGAATACGAGTTCATACTCGCTGGTGATATATACGATTAAAAATAAGTTTCATAACAGCCATGCAATAGGAATATGAAGGTTTATGGAGCGCTATAAACCGGACAATAAAATATACAAGAAAAAAAGTTTTACCTATTTCTGTCACAGAAAATCCGAAAATGTAAGAATGTATTTCTTATTTTAGGTACCTACCAAAGAAATGGATATTCTCAATACATATGTTTTTGTCCAAAATTCAAAACTATATTCTACAAATAGGCTACAAGTGCTCTTCATATATCAGATTCTGTTACGTAAAAAAAAACTTTTTACATTAAATAATTACATCTTTACCGAGTAATATTCATGCAACAAACAAATCACTGGGGTATATTTTGAAGATTTATCTATTCTATGTATAATATAATTGTATATTGTCTGTGGGGCTATGAAATTTAAGTACAATAAACCTAACTAATACTTTCAGAGATATAAAAGGTCTCTACGCGTCAAGATTTAAAAAAAAACTTATTACTAAGCTTAATGGACATGTAAAGATTTAATGGATATTTTCCGTCGTCAACAGATTAATTTCGGAGATTGTATGGTTCAGGGCGGCTGGTTTCCTACATTATAGGGAACTTAACGCCCTACCTATTAATCCGTGTTCTTTTTTGTAGTTTTCGAAGATGGCTACACTTCAAAATGTCTCATCCGAGTTAATTATATGTTATAAGACAAACAAAATGCTTACAGCAATAATACATTAAAATGTAATATAAATCTATCTGATTTCAAATAAAATACGTATACGTACTAAAAATAGCGCATAGTCGGCTAAAACAAAGCGTTTTGAACAAAACATCGATAATCGCTCGAGTGGATCGATCCTTAATCGATAAGGTCACGTTACTCAGCGCGACAAGGAAACAGGTTTATAAGTGGATATATCGGAAACATAACGATTTACCATGTCTTTGAAATATAGCGTACATGGGAATTTCACTGTGATTTGACATTTGACACTGGCATTTATCTGAGAACTCGTCAATATATTTCTAGTTTAGCGATGTTCGTTATTTGACAGTTAATTACAATAATGACACCTCTCTGATTGTGGTTAATTTATTTTATTTTGATGAGTGATTCAAAATCACGAGTCCTATCCTATACGACAGGTATGTATACATATAACAAGCGATAGGTACAAATTACCAATATGTATCATTGTTCCGTAAGTAATTCCTTTAAATTTACTATGTTTCATAACTTAATAACTAAAATTAACACCGTGAGTAATTTTAGTTATTAAGTTTCTTCTAGTATTTGAACACTTTCGCTGATACTACTGTTAAGTAAACTAATCGTTGTTAAGCCACATATATTACGCCTGTGGACGTACTGTCGCCGAACGAGTTAAGCATTCTTTTTTTGTTTTTCCTTAAACCCACAACATATTCAGGGTTTTTTAAAAATCGTTTTAAATAAACCATTGGTTAGGTTAGGTTTGTTTTATAATTATTGAAATATTAACAGTTTTGGAATAAAATGGATTTCGGAGAAATCATAGGTAATTTTGCGAAACGTTACAGGTGACAAAGATTAGTGTTTCATATTATAGGTAACCCAAAACAAAAGAACAAAATATTAACACCGCAAAAAATAATAAAGTTACTCGCAATAGATTTATTGACCCTCATCACACTCCATTTTCGTCTCAAATTCGCATTCGATTATTCAATACGACACAAAAACTGAAATCACAAACAAGTGTAGCCTTATAAGTGTTTATAACAAAAATCATAAGCCGCGTGTCTCAAGGCTGGCCGTGGGCCGTCTGTGGGCGGGTGTCGCAACCGATACAGTTTAGTGCTGCTGAGATTATCGCAAATAAATAAATTTAAACGCAATTTTATGCGATACTAGAAGGGCAACTTTGTCGGCGTAGTGCGTAGCTATTACCCTTCCTTTTTCCGTAATCGGGTAAAAAATATTCTACACGTATCTTTGCATATATTCTACACTCATATTTGCACTGATTATGACTAAATTTGGTATAGCGATAGCTAGTCTCTATACCAGTCAAAATCAGTCAAGCTATGAGCGCGAAGAATTCGCAAAAATGACAATAATATTTAATATAAAAATTGAAAAAAGAGAACGTTAAATTTACAAATGAAACGCAGATATTTCAAATGAAAATTGAAAAGAGAGAACGTTAAATTTACAAATAAAACGCAGTTATTTCATTTGTAAATCTAACGTTCTCTCTTTTCAATTTTCATATTAAATATTATTGTCATTTTTGCGCATTCGTCACGCAATAGTTTTAATATCGGTAGACAACAGGCGGTCTCATTGCTAAAGAGGAATCTCTTCCTACCTATGGGTAGTAGAATTGATCAAAATAAACCACAAATCTTAATATTTTTTATGAAATATTTTTTATAACGTTATAATCAATACATATCTGTACAAAGCAAAATAAAACTAATATCGCGTTGTTAAGATTTTTTCTGAAATTAAGACAATAGAAAGATTTTTTATAATTTTATCCGTTCCTTTCAAATGTTTCATTACTAGATAATAGCGCCCCCAACTTCGTTCG
The DNA here is from genome assembly GCA_905147355.2 of Apotomis turbidana. Classification (NCBI taxonomy): domain Eukaryota; kingdom Metazoa; phylum Arthropoda; class Insecta; order Lepidoptera; family Tortricidae; genus Apotomis; species Apotomis turbidana. Next base: position 19,614,577 of record LR990299.1, read on the forward strand.
CATGATAAAGATATAATGTTACCAATGCATCCAATACTGTATACAGTACCTATATTCAATACATGGGCAAATTTTTATTTTGTTGTCGATTTCTTTTTTTTCTCAAATGGAAAATTTTGTACGATATCGCATATCGTGAAATTGGGCTTACATGTTCAGAATAAGCAACGTTACCAACTCACCAAATTTTATTGAAATCTGAGAAAAAAACAAAATCGACAACAAAATAAAAATTTGCCCACATTTGAAAATAATATACTTGTGGAACAGTTACAGTTTTATATAATAGTAAGAAAAAACTACACATTCAATTGCCCAAATTACATCACAAATTGTAATAGGGCTAGCTCGTTTAGCCCAATGAATGTAATCCGTAACTCAAGAAGCGATAAATGACCATCAATTGAAGGGGAAAGCACCATAACACAACTGGAATAAACGATTTATATTATGATATGAACTAGCTTATGTTCAGTTAAATCACATTATAACGCTAACACGTTTCTTGAATGTAGTGAACCGGGCCGAAATCATTTATAAACACTCATATTTTCTTTTTATAATTTTTTTGAGTTGATATCTTTGCAATCTACTAATGAGCCCAAACTCAATAAAATCGTCGTTTTATCATAATGTTTTTACCTTTCGGCTCTATCAACATATCACCATCAAGTCATACTGAGTATTATGCAAAACTTTAGCTCAATTACGAATCAATAAGTGATGAACATCAAAAGACGGAACGTTTTCTAGTTTTATACAGCGAAACAGTAAAGTAGCCCTCAGTTTGTCAGTCCTCCAATTGATGTAACTAGCAGCTAACATTTGGGCTACTATTAACTTTTTTTTTTCAGTGTTTTTCTTAGAATAGACGGCAGCCAATTCGACTCCGGTTTGCCCTGTTGTGTTTTGATTTGACTTATTTTTAACATAAACGATGCACGCAATTAGTGAATTATAAATAAACGTCCGATTCGATAAAATCGAACGCAACTCGAGCATCACCTGAGGCGTGTACTAGCAAGCAACAATTACCACAAACATATAGGAAAATGATATAAATTAGCCATCCGCGCTGCGCATGCGCAATTCAATCAGTTATTAATATGTAAACGCGATTGCATCACGGACTTGTGAAACAGCCGTGTGAATATCGCAGTTCGTCCATCAAGAATATACACGAATAATTTGTGCTAAACACGCCAATTAACTTAATGTCTTCATTCAATCTGTGTAAATACCAGCATCATTTAAACAAGCTTAGTCTAGGTATCTTACTTAATTTGTAATTGTATGATATTTTTTGACGACGCGTTTGGCGCAGTTTGTATAGCACCTGCCTACTGAGCCAGCGGTCCTGAGTTTGAATCCCGACCAGGGCAAATATTTGTATGATGAACTCGAATATTTGTACTTGGGTCATGGTTGCTCTATGTATTTAAGTATATTTACCTATATAAGTATATCGCCGTCTAGTACTCATAACACAAGCTTTCTTGAGCTTAATTTGGGACTAGATCGATTTATGTGAGGTTGTCCGGTTACTATTATTATTAATTTCTTTTAATTCATTTAAATAACTAGCTATTTATGGAGAAATAGAAAATTGTAAACTTTCCCTTTGCAAACATTATACACGTCGATGTTTAATTGTAAAGGAATACTATATTACATTTTAACCGAAACGGCAATTTACCATAGCAAAGTAAGCAATCGCCAATTATAATAGAAATATTATAGAAACTAAAAACAATCTCCAAATACACGACACCGGCTAATTACAAATACGCAATCAAATCCAGCGAAAGTGTGGACAGGTCGATTGCATTGAATCGATTCTATCGATTCGTCGCGGGGCGATAATCGATTGGCTTCAACCGATGGTTATCGGTCTCCATGAAAGTTTGGCTTCAGGCAAAATGAGACGCTAACTTTGTACGTGCACTTCTATGGATTAGGTTAGAAGTAAGGACTTGTGACTCCTCTGGTGTTGCAGGTGTCTATGGGCGACGGTAATCGCTTTCCATCAGGCGATTCGTTTGCTCATTTGCTCCCTATGACATAAAAAAAAAGTAAGGTGCTTTGGGGTAAAGTCGAAAATGGGGATAAGTCGAAAATCACACATTTCTACTAAACTGGGAACAAATTCTACGCTTGCAACGCTTGTCAAAACGCCATGTTTATCTCCTCCCCCGCTTCAGTTCACTCCGCATCGCTAGTCGTGAGGGCACGTGTGTTGCAGTCGATTAAATAAAAGCAGTGCGATTTTTGCATCTTTGCGGGGGTAAATTAGAACTAAAAAGAAATATGATTCTTAAACTCATATTGCATAAAAACCAGCTTCGAAATTACCCCACTTGCTTTCGAAATTACCCCACTCCTTAAGAAATAGTATTCAAAATATATTTTTTTTTATCCTAATTTGTTTCCAAATTCAGGCAACGTATTGAAACGCTGTTTTCACAAAGCGTTGATGAATATATCCAATTTCGCGAAGATGTCGTTACTTGGAAGGAATACTTCTTAGGTTCTGACTTACGAGCCCAAACCCTAACATACTCTACACTCGCCTAAAAATATGTCGAATTTACCCCAAAGCACCTTATAGAAATTCCGCCGCCTGCAGAACCATCTTGCCGTGACTTCATTTGTCGCGCGACCAAGCATCACCTGTCTTCCTCGCACCGTATCGTAAAGAAAGTGACAGGTAGCATTTGTCGCGTCGCGTGTGCAAGATACCGGGAAACGGTGGAGACGTGGATTAGAATCCCGCCTGACGAATAAAGATGTTAAATTTTTCGCTTCAATATTAATTATTTGGTTCTTCTTCTTCTTTTGTGTCGAGGTTCCTCAAATATGTGATGCCCAAAAGGCAGCGGCGTCGACAGCCCTGACCGTTGCATCCCCCAGGTCAAGGAGCGAACAGGAATATGGGCATGCCGGACAAACCAGCAGATGCGCCATCGTTTGTGGTGCTGAGTTACAGACGCATTGAGTTGACTGGTCCCGAAGCAGACCCCATCGAGCCATGCTTTCCCTACAGCGGCCAACTTGGGACCTAAGCCGGTTTAGTGTCCTCCAGATTGGCCATGGTTCGTTTTGGCCAGGCAGTAATTGCTCTAAGGCTGGCACATATCCATCAGGTGGGGGACACGTGTTTTGCCACAGCAAACGACGCGCATCAGCTGGGCAGCCCAGCAGGGGACTGGTGCGCCGCATGAAGCTCTTGCGACTTTTGAGCCGGACAGGCGGCGGTTCGTGGCTGTGCAGTGGGTGGCGTGGGTCATTCTCCTGGTTGCGTTTTTCGACAGCGCATGCGACTTCTCTACGGACATCTGGGGGAGCAATGCCCGCAAGTGGGTATAGCTTGTTAAGAGGGGTCGGCTTGAGGCATCTGGTGATGGTACGACAGGTTTCGTTAAGCGCCGTTGTTACCAGGCTAGCGTTTGCGGACCGATGCCATACTGGACACGCGAATTCTCCTGCAGAAAAGCATAGCGCTAATCCGGTGGTGCGTAGTGTGTGTGGGGTTGCTCCCCAGCTTGTAGACGTTAGTCGGCGCAACAAGTTATTCCGCGCGTTTACGGGTGTTGGCACAGTGTGTCTTGAAGGTTAAAGCTCTGTCCAGTGTAATTCCCAGGTACCGCGGGTTGGGGCAGTGTTCAATCGCCGTTCCATTCCATGTCACGTTTAAGGGTCTGTTTGCTTGGTGGTTGCGCAGGTGGAACGCACAGGATTGGGTCTTGCTAGGATTTGGCCGGAGACAGTTGGCTTTGTAGTAGTTTCCGAGGTTTTCCAAAGCCGTAGACAGGATCTCCTCAACTTCTTCAAAAGAACGGTATTGTGCAGCGAGGGCCAGGTCATCTGCATAGAGAAAGCGTTGAGTCCCTGGTGGGTTGGGCTGGTCGTTTGTATATATGTTAAAGAGGATTATTTGGTTTACATTAGCAGAAGAAGTAATGCTTTATCAGATAAATATTAGCTTGTGTGTAGCACATAGTTACTTAACTATCGATTCTCAACGTAACTTGAGACGATTGTACCGATCACAAAGTCAGAATCTTGAAGTTTTCCTTCTATTATTTTATTTTGTGTTAATGGTAATAAATGAGTCTTCGTTGTATCTAGGGAAGTTTTCTAAAACAGTATTTGTTCTAACTTTACTGGACATGACTTTACCTGATTTATTTTGGAAATATATTGTTTTACACAAACGAATTGTTAATTACGCCTCCTCATGTATTTTTTGCGGCACTACATCAACTGATTTCCTTAAATACATCTAATGAAGCCGCAAAAAGACGTATAAATCGCAAAAAGTATGATCTTGATCTAAAAGGGTCACAGGCTGCGTGCGCGGCTGATCGATGCCGCGCGTTTCGCTGCGCGCGCGTGGATCATTGATCTATAGATCCGTGGAGCCGATTATGTCAGGTGTTTCGTAATTGTGCGGATTACCTTATATTCTGACTCCTAATGTAAACATAAACTCGGTTCGTGGAGCAAGGGACTTTAATAATATAATTGAAGTCTTTAACCGAATTCCATAAGAGGAGATTCCCAATATTAAATCAGCTTCAACTTGAAGCCTTCAAGCTTTTAAAAGAAAAAAGATTTTCCACCATCGGTTCCACTAGAAGATCTGAGGTAACAAAATTAAAACCACCCAGAAAACATACACGTCGACTTGAGAACCTCCTCATCTTGAAATCGGTTGTAAAAAAAGAGTAACCCGAAGGTTCTTTATTGCACGGGTGCGATGCTATATTATACATATAAACCTTCCTCTTGAATCACACTAATTATTAAAAAACTGCATGAAAATCCGATGCGTATGGGCGTGGCCACATGTCCACGACACGGTGTCGCGTCGGAGCGCGACACATTATACACCGTGCGAATATACGTTACCGCGTCGTGAAAACACACGACACGGCTTCGTAAACGTAAAACGACACGGTGTCGCGTCGGAGCGCGACACATTATCCACCGTGCGAATATACGTTGCCGCGTCGTGAAAACACACGACACGGCGTCGTAAACGTAAAACGACACGGTGTCGCGTCGGAGCGCGACACATTATCCACCGTGCGAATATACGTTGCCGCGTCGTGAAAACACACGACACGGCGTCGTAAACGTAAAACGACACGGTGTTGCGTCGGAGCGCGACACATTATCCACCGTGCGAATATACGTTGCCGCGTCGTGAAAACACACGACAATCGCAACATCTCCAGAGGTCGAACTGGTTTCCTAAATACATTTTGCTTTTTTAAACGAGGCGATATTTTCCATACCTAATAGTTCTTCAAAACTTGACACAGACATTCTAAAATAATCATAAAACTTGTGATCACTTATTTTTAAAGCCTCGTACTTCCTTTTGAAATGACTGCCATCATGGTTCATAATAGAAAGATATGGATTTATCCAACATTTTCGTTTCTTCTGCTTTTTCTTCATGCTTCTTCTTAAAAGCAACAAGAGCAGAATACGTGTGATAGGATCCATGTCGAATTGAAAACTGATCGCAAAATATTTTGAACATGTACGAGAAGCTGCGGCGTCTTAATCGAACGTGGCACCGCACCGTGCATCTACTCAACACAGCAAAGTTAATCTGCCCGGCGCGCGGCGCGACCTGCGGTGCCCGGTGCAGCATGTGTTTTCACGACGCGGCAACGTATATTCGCACGGTGGATAATGTGTCGCGCTCCGACGCGACACAGCGTCGTTTTACGTTTACGACGCCGTGTCGTGTGTTTTCATAACGCGGCAACGTATATTCGCACGGTGGATAATGTGTGACGCTCCGACGCGACACCGTGTCGTTTTACGTTTACGACGCCGTGTCGTGGACATGTGGCCACGCCCTATAGTTTTACAGGTCTAAGCATACAGAGGGACACACAGACAGCTGGAAGCGACTTTGTTGTATACTATGTAGTGATTCTCTCCGGCTTATCTTTGCTAAATTATTATTCTGCCTAATTAATATTTGAAGCCATTAGCATTATAATTATAAAAACGGTTTAAACTCACGTAAAATTTGTCAGGAACGGCCCGACATGTTTCGAACTCATATGGAGCTCTTCATCAGGGACAACTATCCGTGCTGCTATGCGACTGACGGCCCACTGACAATTTTTACGTAAGTTTAAACCGTTTTTATACTTATTAAAGATATCTCACGATAGTTGTAACGATATTACCATTAGCATTGTCATTAGTGACCGCACATGACCCAGTAACTTTATTCGATTAGCTTCGGTTTTCAATTAATTAAGTATGGAGCGTTATTAAACAATGATCATTAGGCTGCGGTTGCAATCCGGCCTTGACTTGCGTAGTCAATCAGATTTAGAGATCCGTAATGAAATTGACAAAAAATACACGGATTAAAATCTTTGATACTTTGCTGCTATAGCTAGCAGGAAATTGATGGATCGTCGGAGACAAGCCCTCTTGCCACTGGGTTCTTTGTCCTAGGGCCTCCAATCCCGAGTTTTTTTTGTATGGATTGGATTGGGATTGTCCATACAAAAAACAAGGGATTGGAAGATCTACTGGCGCTGTACTATTCTCCATACATAAATAAAGAAAGAAACATTTAGTGACACACCAAAAAATAAGATAGGTACAAGGAATAAGCAAGAACAGCATTGACAGTACATTGTCCACCCAAATTATTCCGTGTGACAAAAGGAGCGCACTCAGCATGTGCTGCAACAGCCAGGCGTCTGCGCAGCGCTGGTTTTCAGGCCGTCCCTTTTCTCACTCTGAACCACATTGTCATATATGCGGGTGCGACTTAGGTACATGCATGTATGTGCGTGCACACAATACACCCACACACCACAAATCGTTTACGCAGTCGCAGTACGGTCACGTTAACTCACGGTAAGGGTACTGGACTCGTGTCCAGGGCCACTAAGGCCTCAAATTTCATGTGGGGGTCTTGCAACTGACAACTGCCAAAAATGTATGGATAAATGTATGATAGCGTGTTTTTGTGTTTATTTGAGAGAGCTCATTAACTTATAAATAAAGTCAAATTCAGAAACCGTATAAATACGGAATCCTTGAAAACGAGTGTTTTTACTTTAAGTTTGGACCAAAACACTAACCCTGAAACGCCGGCCGCAATTTTATTATTAAGAAATAATGCCAAAATGGCCAAAACGGTTCAACCTTACGTCGACATCCGCTCATTACCTTTTTCTACTTATTTTTAACCAAAAGACACTGCATGTTAGACATGCTTGGTACTCCAGTCAACGACGACTTTGGAAATACGAGTAACTGCGACAGCAAACACCTTTAGGTTAATCACACTAATATAATATTATAAAGGCGAAAGTTTGTGAGTGTGTTTGTTACTTCTTCACGCTCAAACGGCTGCACCAATTTTGATAAAGGTAGCTGACACTTTGGATTAACACATAGGCTACTTTTTATCCCGAAAAATGTAGTGTTCCCGTGGGATGAGCGGGTAACACCGCGCGGCGCAGCTAGTAGTAGATATTTTTTGACAACAGTCATTCTATTGTAGGTATTCAATATTCATTGCTTGTTTGCAATTCGTTAGTGCTTAGGTATAGGGAAAATGGAATAAAAGTTATTTGATTGGTGATGCATTTTCTTTGGTTTGTCTTGATAAGCAATTGACACTACTTAATCTTACAGAGTTAAGTCCGTTAAATCCTTTCTCGGAAATTGGATCTTTTTTGCACGTGTCCATTGTCTTAAAATAATGGACTATCGGTACTGGGTCTGAATGAGTGCTTAATTAACTTAATTTCACCCTAACGACCCTTAATGAGGCCCTACAATTAAGGTTTGCGAGAAGGACACAAATGACAATTACAACAATACAATTTAGTTAAACACTTTTATTGCTCGCGTTTAACTTTTGTTGTAATTGTTACTAATGTTATATATTTATAAATAAACAATTAGCGAATACAAATAAATATATTGGGCGAGTTAATCTGAGGACTCATTAACATACTGATAGAAGTAAAAAGCCACGAGCTGTCGTCATGACTATTTTTACTTCTATAGAAATATAAAATACTACAGAAGATTTTCTCTTTTCGATTCAATAAATATCGAACAACCTCACACAATATCAATCTAGTCCCAAAGCAAACTTTGGTAGACTTGTGTTATGGGTTCTTGATGACGATATACATACTTAGACTTATTTAAATAAGTATGTACTTAAATACATAAAAAACGTCCAAGACTTCGGAACAAATATTTGATTCCATCACACAAATATTTGCCCCTGCCGGGATTGAACCCAGGACCGCCAGCAGTAGGCACGTACATACGTAGCCTTCTAATTTCGAACTTCATAGTAAAACCCCTCCGATTACGTTTGTCAGTGATTCGTTGTCAGTCTCTCTGGTCATTTTACGTACCGCTTCCCTACGGATGCGCGCGCGCACCGCGCCGTGATCGGAATACTTCGCACTTCCTTTCCTTCGATGACCTATTAGATAATGCCAACTGTTTTATTTCACTACCATTTAAATATATCCTAATATTTTGGTAACAAAGTATTTTGTTGTGACAATTGTCGATTATAGATACTTGAAAAATAATAATGTTAAGTAATTGTTTATTTGATGATTTTTTAATCATAATAATAACTAAAAATTTAGTGAGTAGCAACCACAGAGGTATAAATAAATATATGGTATCGTCATAACTCATGTTGGTGTGGCTAATGAAGTATGTAGTTCTCTCAATCTAACTCTCATAGCCACTTCCCTGACTTCCCTATACGACATGACGTCTACCCTCTCTTTAATTTGTTTAATGTAACTTATTCTTGGCCTTCCTCTTCCTCGCTTCCCCTCAACCTTTCCTTCTATGACCTTCTATATCGTATCGTACTACAATGAAAATAAAGATTTGTTTCGATATAATCTTACAAATAATTTAATGAGCCATCTCTAATAATTTGAATATGCAATTTAGTATGTTATAATTACGGTTGCAGTTACGTCGCCTACATCAAACTAGATTAAAGCTTTTCTAAAATGTAATTTTGTAGTTCACAGTGCCTTGGTTTATACTGTAATACTGTGTAACTAATTTGAATAAATAAATAGATAATTTTAATATCAGGGACTGATATCCGTACAGTCGTACAGCGTCTTGTCCACTGCAAGTACGGTTATCTGTTTCTGAAGAAGAACTCTAGACTAGTTCGAAGCATGGCGGGCCGCTTCTGACAATTTCACGTGAATGTAAACCGCATATTAAAATTACTGTTTCTATATATTTGGTTATTTTGGTCGCCGATAGTTTTGGACCACAGTTATGCAAGGCAAGTTGTATAATTTGGTATAGAATTAGTCTACATGACGAGCAAGACTATTTTGACCCCAGGTTCAATCTAACAATCATAATTATTCATCTCATTACCATACTGACGAAAAGTTCATCAATCAATACCATCAGTCGAGCAATTATGACATCAATCCGTGGGTTATTGAAACAAATCGACCACAAACACCATCAATCTTAGATTCAATCAAATCGGCGAGATCAAAGCAGCATATAAAACGGCGTAAGTGTATATGAAACTCGAATGTATATAATCCGTTTTTTGTGTTTTGGTGTAAAGGTTACAATTCTTGACCCGTGGGCTGAAACAAACGGTCGTGGTAATTATAATTTTTTGCTTAATGTTTTGTTTAAAAGACGGTATTGATTAGAAAATGATACAGTCCGAAATACGGTAAACTTTACTGTGACAAAGTACCTAATTGAACGATCACTTTGACGTTAACTTCACAGGACCTTTACATGAGTGCACCAGAATGTATGTGAGTCGCGAGAAATGGCGTAATATCATACAGCGAACAATAAATCTGCCTCTATAAAAATAATTCTAGCAGTTGGTCATGATCACTCTGTAAATTTAGAGTGAAGCGACTAAGAAGTAGAATACAACGTTATTTCTCAGAAAGTTCTGTACTTTTGATATTAAATTCGAAGTAATTTGCTCTTTGAAACATAGGTACTTACCTAGTCTATGGAAATATGCAAGAAATTGTTCCAAATTATCCGTAATAATTATATATTAATGTTTTCTTTTACGAATGTGACGTGATATTGCCAACAATAAAATCATATTAAAATCCCCTTCTAAAGATTTCAACTGTAATTACTAAATTGAATATTAAATCTGATTTACACAAATTAAAGTGGTCTTGAAGCTGAGAAGTAAGAGCATTGAACAATGGGGAATGTCAGCAATTAACCAGATCGGTCAGAGACGGGTAATGTGTTTCATTAATCACTCTTGATCATCTTTGCGCAAAAATATTTGCAAAAAATTGTGTAGGTTCTGTAAATTTGTATTTTTTGCACTGTTAATTCGGATACTTTGATCAATTCGAACTATTTTCGGTAAACATCTAGCAGATGATTTTTAAAATACTTATCAACTGATTCCGTTAAAGCAAAAAGAGCATTGTGTTTCCCCCAACGTAAACTATGCCGTCGTATGCCGTCTCTGGAATTCACTCCCTCTCTCTATCAGACAAGCCCCAAGCAAGGTAGCTTTCAAGTGTATGCTGCGTAAGCATCTGCTGGAACAAGAGCTCATATAGTTCATCTATCATCCCATGTTTTAAACTTTCGTATATATTTATATATTATTATTATTATTTATAATGAGGCAGGCAGTTTAACAACTGATAGTGCCTATATCCAGCGATCTGTGTCTTGAGATCGTTGCTCAGTGGTATGCTTGTCTAATTTATTCTTAAAATTATTGACGTTAGGTGCTGAAATTACATCCTCGGGGAGTTTGTTCCAAGCACTCCCAACTCTATTGCACAGAAAGTGTTTATGAGGGTTGTTGTGCGACCTGCAGGCAACTAGCTTTAGGTGGTGACCTCTCAGTCGGGTATTGTTGTTGCGTACGAATATTTCGCAAAAGTCCTTGAGGTCATAATGCCCAGTCAGAATCTTGTACGTCTCGATCAGGTCTCCACGTTCCCTGCGGCTACATATATATTATATTATGTATATATATTATATTAAAGTGTGTAGGTATATGTATTTTTGTATAAACAGCAATATAATATTTTGTATTTACTTGTACTCTAGATCCTCTCTGTACCATCAGATTTCTTATTTGCACCCACTTCTAGTATCTCTGTTTGGCCCTATGGTTGACTGGTAGAGAATGCCATTTGGCATTAAGTCCGCCATTTGTACTGACTTGTTTTGTGCAATAAAGTTTAAATAAATAAATAAACTAAATTGCAGGCGCCTTCTACTATGCAAAGTAATTACTTTATACGAAACAATTTTTACGTTACTTGTTACTATTTTCTCCCCGCATAGCGGGCAGAAAAGCCCGCTTCCTGGCTAAAGGCAAGACGTAAAAATTTAGATAAACCACGGGCGGTAATTGATAAATCCCCAGAATATTTATGGCCCTCACCTTCGGATCGGACCACAAACACCTACGCGATCTGGGACATTCACGAATTTACCTAGGTATGTTACGTACTAAAAACTTTCAGATAAGTGTTCCGAAAGTTTACTTTAATCGCTAATTAGACAAAGTTTTGTTTATCTATACATACATAGATCTCCTACAGTACCCTAAAAATGGAATGACTCAAATTATTAAAATGATCACAAGGAATCAAGAGTCATTGTACCACGATAACATCTCCGTGTGGAAAAGCACGCTTTTTGGCAAATGAGTCAGCACAGTGGAACTCATGCTGTTTAATTGCAAAGCTCGAAATTAATTTTAAAACGAATGATTTAAAGCAGTGAGCTAGTTAAAAATTTTGCCAAAAGCCTCTTTGATTTCTGCGATTGTCACTCATAAAACCGCGTGTATATCAATTCATTTAATTTATTAAGGTATTCACGGTTTGTAAGCGTTACAGCTTTTAATGTCACAGAATAGCTTTTAGGTATTTTCACGTGACATATTTTTCTGCGTCAAAATTGTGCAGCTTCCAATGTTTTGGGTATATGTTCAATCTAATTTAAAGATATGAAATTACAATTAAAATACATATTTACAACTTCAAACACAAAATTTTGCTATAGCTATAAGAATGTTTCTATCGAATAGTAATATTTAATGTGTGAAATATTAGTGTCAGAAACGACCCGACATGTTTCGAACGAATGTTCATTCTCAAGGACAGTTACCAATACAGCGTCGCGATAGACAGTCCACTCAATAGAGTAGAGTATTAGGAGTATTTTTTTTCTAATGTTTCGACTAATCCTAATTACTGGCACAAAATGTTTATCTCGATTTCACATTTGCCTCACGATCAATGATATGATAGTGGAAGGCTGACTAAGCGCAACACTTTCTCGTCCTGAAAGAAAGTAATCGCGGCTAAATTCGGTTTGTTTATGGCATTGCCGAGGGCTAGGCCTTCTACAGCTTATGGCTCATTGTCTTTGGTAAACGCTCGACCTACCTGACTTTCTCGACTCTTTCTTGTTTCAAGTACGTTTTGTTCGTTTGGCAGTGTAGGTGGTAGGTAGAGTATAACTGTATTTCTGTTCCTAGTAGTTGTTTTGTTTTTGTGTGGGGGTCACGTTCGTTTTGTCTGCAGCTCAACGAGACTGCTAAACGAATTTTAACCAATATTGGTACAAGAAAGATAAAGAAAGAAAAAGAAAGAAAAAGAAAGAAAAGAATATATTTATTCGTGACGTGACCATAGAACATAATTACAAATAGTGACAAAAATGATAAATGAAATGAAATAAAACAATACAAACTATACTACTATTGCTGTGCCACGAAAAGGTCCCACCTCAGCATGATGCTAGCCCAAGAGCCAGCGCTGATCTTCCGGTGGGACCATAGGTGGCGCCACGGAGAGCTTACACGCAGATCGTAATCAATTTTGGTACAGCGGTGTTAGGCCACCTTATACGACATGTTGCTTTTATAGATAACATCATAGATGGAAAGGTAGAGGGGAACGAGGACGAGGAAGGCCAAGAATAAGTTGCGATTAAACAGAAGATAGACGCCATGTCGTATAGGGAATTCAAAGAAGTGGCCATGGATAGAGTAAGATGGAGAGAACTACATACTTCATCAGCAACACCGACAAGTTTGACTCTTAAAATGATGATGGTGCAGTTATTCACTTATACTCCTCTACAGCCAACTTAACGAAAACTTTCAAGTTTTAGCTAACCTAAAACAAATTGTGATAATGATCAGCATAGATAAACTCCAGTTAGCCGGCGCAAGCGCCAACAGGATGCGACGCGTCGCGAATCATTAACTGGCTTGTATCGATATTCATTGGGGTTTGGTCTTGGATTACCTGTGATCTAGCAGCCTCTGGGAGGCAATGCATCTTACAAAATAACCACACGCTGATGATTTTAGGTGTGGTAGTGTCCTCACCAAGTCGAACAAAAGCGGCACAGTTGTCCTTTTCTTGAAGCCTTTCGCCTTTCAAGTGCTAGTATTCATAGTGATAGAACTTTTAGTGCCAGAAATGTGAAGCTTATTGCTTGCTGGAGAAAATTGTTGAGAACTAGTCGCTTCTCGTCAGATAAAAGAGCCTGTTAAATCATTCCAAAGAAATACGGTAAAAAATCTTTATACTATCGTGGATGAAGTCAGGCATACGGAAAGGAATCATATTTTTTTAACGTAGACAGCTACAGTCAAAAAACTTACTATATTCGTCATTAATAAACATTACTACTATCTAAGGCGTGGCTTCCGACTTTTTGACACAAAAGAGGTGACGCTTTATAAGCTGCCATCGTCACTCACAACCTATCTCATTACGCATTCATGTATGCATCGACATGTTCGCTCTACTGTTACATAGTCTATACTATGACGTGCCATTTGATGTGACATAATGCCACCCATACATACAATTACGGCGTACCCATACACGTCTGAATCGACGCACTATTGTTCGATCGATCACGTTACTGATGGCGTTTTTGACGTTTTCCGCGACGTTTAAACGTGTTTGTATGTATTTCGAGACAAGCTTTTTTGCGGACTGTATTTTTAGTAGTTACAAGGACTGTGGACTGTTAATCAAGACGATTCAAATTGAGCCCAAACTCAATAGGATTGAGATGTATTACGAAGTTCCCAAGACCAACTTCCAACTTCCAACTTCATGATCAGATCAGCTCGATGTTACCGTAAGATCGATTGTCATCGAAGTAACGAAAAGCAAAAGTTACGAGCACCTCCTAGCACAACTGTGTCACGCGACTCTTTCTCGCGCGAGATATACTACCAATCTCTTTCTGCACAGCACTGTCAGAGAGTGACGGGTAATGCTATGTCGCGCGACATGAGTTGCGAACCATAGTTGTGCTGGACGGACAGTACCTCTAGCACAGCTGTGACACGCGACTCTTTCTCGCGCGAAAAATATTATTTATCTCTTTCTTCGCTGTACTGTGAAAGAGTGACGGGCGAGGCTATGTCGCGCGACAAGAGTCGTGGAACGTAGTTTGCTAATACCCAATGAGCCATTTATAATGGATATATTTACAGTAAATAAATAAATAAATATTAACGGATAATATTACACAAATCGACCTAGTCCCAAAATAAGCAAAGCTTATGGGTACTAGACCCAGGAACACATATTCGAGTTCATCACACAATTATTTGCCCTGGCCGGGATTCTAACCCAGAACCAGCGGCTCAGTAGGTAGGTGACTACAAACTGCACCAACCACGTCGTCAAAATAATCTATTGGGGATTCAGAGTTCGGAATACATCCGATGCAACAAAAGTATTCACCTATAACAAATTGTTGTCAATTTGGATGTTTCTTATGTATTTAAGTATGCGTTTATGTATACAAGTATGTACATAATATCGTCATCTAGTAAGCCTACAGTTACTAGAGCTTGTTTTGGTACTAGATCGATGGGATTTGTGTGTTTGTCCGTTATTTATTTGGCAGGAAGTTATCACATCACCAGTGCTAACTCAAAAAACGTCGAGCAACACTCGAACGCCAAGAAACTATAATTTTAAATTCCTGTTTAAAAAAATACAATCGCAGAGTTAACCTAAAAACAGTATTACAACACTTGATTGACAATACAATATTTTTTAAACCTAAAACATGTACATATTGGCTGTCTAAAATAAACAAGCTCCTAGAAAAAACAGCGTGACTACAAAACAATTAATTTGCCTGTCAATGTGTTAGTTTGTTCGTTTTTGCCACATGATGTCATGAAGTTGTTTAGCATTAGGTCATTGATTAAAAAACGGACAGATCTTCATTTGGAATTATTAATTTTGTCCGTTTTATAATACGATAGCTACATAAAATTGCTGTAATCAACTGATGTGGTTTAGAATATTTACTCCCAGTTTGATTTCATCAGCAACATAATTTATTTATTTATTTGTTCCAACATGGGTATGTTTACAGCACATAGCCAAAACACATACACATTAAATACAGAAAAATAATACAATTAAAATAATCATTACAAGTAAAATAGAATAATAATACGATTAAAATAAAAATTACAATAGTAAACATGCTTCTCCAATTAAAATAATAATAAACTAAACGAATGTAATTTTATGTTTAGTGCAATTGTTAAGAAACTGCATTACCCGTCTTGGGAAGTGCTCATGTTGTCACCGAACACAAATATCATAATGATTTATAATATTTATAATATAATTTATAATATACTTACATGCGTACTGCCGTGCTAAGGTAATGAATAGGTATAATGAGTAATTTTAAGAATTTACGATTACTAATAATACATTATTCATATTAGTGTAACTAAGTTATTTATTTATAATGAGTCTATGGTAAAGTTATCGTAATAACATCAAAGTTTCAAAATCCTTTTTCAAATTTTACCTAAAAGTACATTTATTTGAAATTGGACGGTTGTAGGTTACGTTGATTCTGTAAAGGTAAACCAAAATAACTCGCTACTTTACCTACATCCATAATTGGTTTGTATCAAACTTGTATGATCACTACATAGTATAAAACAACGTAGCTCCCTGCTGTCTATCTGTCCCTATGTATGCTTAGAACTTTAAAACTACGCAACGGATTTTGATGCGGATTTTTCAATAGATAGAGTGATTCAAGAGGAAGGTTTATACGAGTATGTATAATTTTACATGCATAATTAAATCAGTACACTTCAAGAAATAGGGAAGAGTGGCGATTACTCCGCCGACAAGAGCGAAGCTCTTAAATTATGAATGAATGAATTAAATCAGTATTGCACCCGTGCAAAGCCGGGGCGGGTCGCTAGTATACAATAAAACTTTATTGGTCAATCCTTGGGCCAAATACGAACACATTACTATTATAAAGGAATTATTGGTGATGATCCAACTCATTGTTAAATGTTAACATTCTTTCATTCGTAAATAACGATTTTGCATAAATAAAACCTTCCAAAAATGTGTTTTATCGTCATTTAACAAAGCATACATTTCAATAATAAGAAAATCATTACACACATTCAAAAGATCTATCCATATGTATTCTTCTGTCAGAGGAAATAAGATTTAAATTGGTATAAATGTTTTTAAACATGACAGTAACCGTCCAATGGGATATTTTTTCGGGTGTTCCAATCAAGAGGCTCCATTAAGAGCCTAATGAGTCTTAATGAGTGCGCTATAAGGGTTAATTAGGCTTTAAAATATTTTTATTCACCCCTTTATTGAGTGAGACTGTTGGAGATAATTTAATGATGTGTCGTGTTAAGAGGACTGCGCACTGTTCTTTGCCGAAACAATACCGATCAATATTAAATTGATAATTTTGGAAAAAATCCTATTATTAAGGTTCTTATTCATTTCAAATATAAATTCATTTATTTCTAGTTACTACGTGACTCATAGTTATAAAATAACAATTACACAAAATAATAATTAAATGACAGGTACTCAAATATATGACAAACATTAACATATTCTAATATGGCTCGTACAGTTTTAAAAGTTATTTTTATTCTTGATAATTTTCAAGTTTTATGTATTAATGCAGCTATATTCTCGCTGAGCTTAGGTATATAGCACTTTAACGGATTTCTATACCTCGGGAATGGTCTTATCATAATGCAATTCATATTTAGCTATTTGAACGATGTATCAGGCATTGACCATTATATTCAAATCGACTTTGTAAATACAAGTATTAAATAAATAGAGCAAATTATTAATTAATTACCAGAATTGATACCTATATCGTATTTTTGAACGATGCGATTATAAAACTCGATTACAATCCCTTTTCACAGCTTTACATATACTACTCATTTAGTATAATTAAATACCCCCGTTTACCCTTGTTTTAAGGACAAAACGTTTCATCGAATTTTCATTTCATAGAAATGTAATTTCACCGAGAGCGTTTTTTTCTCCTGAAACCATAATATATTTTGGAATGTTATAATTATAACACAAACCTAACCTAATCTATAGGTTAGGTTTGTGTTATGTGTGTCTGACATTTAATACATTTTCAAGATTTCTTAAAAACGTAATATGACTTGAAGTCATACGTTTTTAAGAATTGTCTATGAAATGAAAATTCTATGAATTAAAGCATTCGGTGAAGTGATTTTCTATAAAATAAAAAGATCCCAAATATAATATATTGCTTCAGCACATCCACGCCTTAACACAAACACCACAGATATTTGATTTATCAGGTAATTAAGTAAAATTAATTGTTATGAGGCAGTGTCATGGCGACATGATAGTCGAGTTTGTCATAATAGTATCAAAAAACTGGACATGCACGAAATAGGAGGCAAGGGCAGGTTGCAAAACGGCACTTGCCTGCGCATTTTTGAGGTTCCGTAGTGAAGGGGCGCCAAGAGAACCCTCTTAGGAAACCTGTCCACAGAAGCGGAGCGGAGCGGAGATGTCTAAAATGGACTAATCACATTCCTCAGATTTAATTATAATAATATAATAAATATCGGACAACCTCAGACAAATCGATCGAGTCCCAAATTAAGCTCAAGAAGGCTTATATACATCTTATGTAGATATACTCAAATGCATACAACAACCTTAACCCCAGCACAAATATTCGAGTTCACACAAACATGTGCCCTGGCCGGGATTCGAACCCGGGACCTCCGGCTCAGTAAGCAGGGGCTCCACAACCTGCGCTAATCGCGTCGTCAAATTTAAATGCACTTATTTTAGGCTTCACAAGAACGCAGCCTGATTGGTTCATTCTCCGCTCCGCTCTGAGGAAAGGCAGTCTTACTTAGACTTCGTTTTCTATCATAAAACCGGTATTCAAATGAATCAAGCTTCGCTGTCTTTCTATCGTAGGTTACCGTTTCTCGTAAAAGGTTTTTATATAAGTATTCGACTTTTTTACAGAATATGCTCATACTGTGAACACTATAAGACAAAAAAAAACTTTGTTTCTTGCGAAAAAGAGGATAAGCTTTCGCTTAGCAGCAGCACGCACGAGCAGGCTGTATAAAAAAAGCAAATGCAGATCCCATAAAATTAATATAGCGATAATAGGTACCTTTATAACCAATATTAAATCAAATACAATTAAAATTCAAAGTACAAGAAAAATGTTTTACTCGTACTTGACGTATTTGTATCAATAAGTAAGTAGGTAGACTACGTACGATGTTACGGAACCCTGCGATTGTAGTCCGACTCGCACTTAGCCGATATTTTTATTTACTGTCAAAATGGAGGCAATTATGACATGTTTGAAAATGTGAATGTTATAAAATTGTTTTATAATGTATGTTTAACGGTCTGATTTCAATAAGCTCAGACACATGGCATATTAAATACAGGGAGTCCCAACCACCAAGATTATTTAAAATCTGATTAAAGTTTTTATCCATAAACCATAAGGACGGAAGGTAAGTATATTAAGCTTTTAGAGAAGATTCTTAAGTCGATGCAAATATTATTACTATTATTTTAAAAGTTGGAAAGTAAAGCTTGAATTTCCCCCTCTGAAAGGGGCAAACGAGCAAACGTATCGCCTGATGGAAAGCGATAACCGTCGCCCATAAACACCTGCAACACCAGAGGAGTCACAAGTGCTTGCCTACCCGGAGGACGAAGATAGAATGCCTCTATGCTAGTGATTTCACCGGCTATCTTACCCCCACACCGGAACACAACAATGCGAACATTGCTGTTTGGCGGTGGGTTAGCAGGCAAGACGGTAGTAACAATCCGGACGGACCCTGCACTAGGCCCTACTACTCCATGGTATAATATTACTGTTCTAATAGGATCTATGAACATAGGCCTCCCCCATAGATCACCACAAAGTGCGATCCCATGTACACCGCATCCATTGACTCCCCACTATATTCAGCAGTGGACGTCTGCGGCTGATAGATATATGGGAACTATGAAGTATCGAAGGAACACATCAATATTTAATCTGGATCACCCATTTATAACCTACTAGTTGCGCCGCGCGGTGTTATCCGCTCATCCCACGGGAACACTCATTTTTTTTTGGGATAAAAAGTAGCCTACAGTGTTAATCAAGGGTGTCAGCTACCTTCATATTAAAGTTTATCACGACGACGACGCCGACGCGGTTGGCGCAGTGGTTAAGCAACTGCCTACTGAGCCGACGGTCCCGGGTTCGAATCCCGGCAAGGGCAAATATTTGTGTGATGAACTCGAATGTGGTATTTATCTACATAAGTATGTTTATCGCGGCCTAGTGTCCATAACACAAGCCTACTAGAGCTTACTGTGTGGGACTAGATTGATTTGTGTAAGGTTGTCCGATATTTATTTTATTTTATTTTTATCTTTATTTATTTTATCACCAATAGCGGTTTGAGCGTGAATAATTAACGAACACCTATAGATACACACACACTCACAAACTTTCGCTTTTATAATATAAGTGTGACTATACAACATAAAAGCTTAGATCTTTTTTCATTGGGATGTGAAAAGTATGATACAATTAAATTCTGCTTTT
This sequence comes from Apotomis turbidana, assembly GCA_905147355.2. NCBI lineage: Eukaryota > Metazoa > Arthropoda > Insecta > Lepidoptera > Tortricidae > Apotomis > Apotomis turbidana. The sequence goes on from LR990299.1 coordinate 19,634,602, forward strand.
TAACTTTTTAAGAGAACAACGCCCCGTCCAAAATTTAACGGTCAATTATCTTGCACTTGACATTACCGCCGCGCTGTCAACCTGACAGCCGCCTTTGCGCAACATCCATCCGTCATTGTCAGGAAAGTGCACCGATTCGCGCCGTTTACGCTAATTTGATAAAGTGCTCTTTATTAATGTTAAAGTATATGTGAATAAGTCCAGTTGGACTCATATATTACTGAGCAAAGATTTGAAATAAAATATGTTAACTTACCTCTATTGTTCACGACACAGCAAGATCTTTCGGTTCGTGTCTCAAGATGGCCGCATGCGTTTAAGTTTCGTTGTTCATTATTTATTCATTTTTGTTGTTCAAGTAGTATTGATAGCGTATTGTGCAGTGATCTAACGTATGAGTGAATAGCTAATGAAGGATTCAACTTGAAGCGTTCATAGCCCTTCCTGGGTCAAGGCCCGATAGTACGTGTGGTTTTTTTTAAATCGCTATCACTTTACAAAAAGCTCATCTCACCGTACAACGTTCGTCAACTTTGACACTGGCAGAATTGACCCAATGGGCAGTAGCCATTTTTTTTTATATAAAAATTGAATTGAATTGATATCTCTTGGCCTGACAATACAATTCAAATGTGATCAAAACGAAAGTGAGGCACTGTCTAAGTAGGTAAGAATGCTTTAGCGTACTAATTTGATAAAAGGCTCTTTATTAATGTCACTTTGCTTTAAATGTGCGAGTCCGTGGACGCAGAGTAGGCGAGGGGAGTGGACAAGAGCAGTGAAGTGTTTTCATTGATGTGAAGCGAAGATTTCCGGCAGTGTGATTGCTAAAATTACGGTCCGCTACTCTGCACTTTTATCTTAGCCTGTTTAGCGGCAAGCGACGTCGGCGAGCGGTTGAGCGAGAGGTCCGAATGCGGCGGCCATACTAGTGAGCGAGACACACGTACCGCTCACCGCTGCCGCTGGTCGCGCAAGCCGCTGGTTCGTTAGGGTGCTATCGACTGACGTAGAGCTTGGCAAAGCAGATGCAACCGTAATAGTACTCGAAACCATGCGTGCGCATCCGAGAATACAATGTGATAGGTCGAACGGTTCATCAGTGGAAAAAACATCATATGATTAAGGTTTCAATAAGGCAATGGAAATCGTATTTTTCCTTCCCGGCTTGTCCAGTGATTTTGTTTCATGCCACACTTCTGCAGATCATGACATGCCTACTATATTTACCAGTCTACTACTAGATTCTTGGTTGTAAGTAAAGGATAAATACACATATCGCTAAAATAGTCAAATAGTGGTGTAATTTCGGCCAGAATAACGTCGAATTCAGTCCCTGGACAGCATATGTACAATATCTCGCGCAAAGCCACATGACTACCCTAGTCTTGTAATTTAATAAAGTGATATCAATAAATTAAGCCCATTACGCCAAATGAGCGCACCCAACATGTAAAGTTCAAAGGCGATATAAATGTCACTGCTCGCGAATTATGCCATAATTCATGACGAATTATCAACACTAGGTTACGCGTGAGGTTTCACTCGCATTAAAAAATATTCAACCCTTTGGCAAAACGTACCAACTCTTCTCATCTCCATCTCCAAACGCATACCAATTCTTGCATTAATTTCGCTTTTAAACCCCGACGAAAAAAGAGGGGTGTTAAATTAGTTGAACAACCCAAACCAATGGACTGGAGTTGAGTGCGGTTTTTTTATCGAAAGACTTGTCCGTCGAGATGGTTCCTATGTTTGGTGGAAATAGGACCAGATAGTTTTCAAGATTAGAACAAGTGACAGGATCTCAGCCAATATTGAAGCTAATAATTAAAAATTTTGGATTCATGTTTAGTTTTAGTGGCATTTTCTATATCTCTCATTGAATAAGGGTCTCATGCATGATGACCTACTTGTGTCAGCGGTGTTTTGATTTGTTTTTATTCGACCATCATCGGCGCGCAATCTTAGCCCGCCGTAGCAGTGCGCAAGCGTCTTTCGATTACGTAGACACGCCCCATAACCAATCGTGTCGCATTTCACACAAACGACCAGTAGGTAATACAGTCGTTTACCAAATAGGTTTTTGCGAAGAATCAAAGAGAGAACTTTCTGTAGAATTCATTCTGTGGCTTAAATTAAAATAGGTATCTAATGCTCAGTAACGTGTCGGAGTCCAAGATCCATTTCGAATCGTTGCGCCACAGCAGTAAGCAAGTATATTTCATAATCTACACTATAATGTAGTTTCAATGATAACGTACGAAAACGCAGTATGATTTTGAGTATTATTACTGAACTCATAAATAACCAGAAGGAAGTGTCCAGTTATTTATAATTAACAGTTAAAATGTCAAGCGGGGGCACTGTCATGATCACAACAAGTCAATGTAATACCCTACAATTTGAAGGCGTGATTTTGAACAGTATTAATGTTTTTAAGCATTTTTAAAGGGGCTACATTAGACTTTTAGCATAATATCTAATCGCAATATCACCACTAAATTATATAAATATATGTGTATTATTACTTATTTTATGTACTCTTTATTTTATTAAATTATTAGTTATATAGATATCTCGTTTGTCGCAGTGTAAGTTTGCCTATTTTCTTCAAATACCTATTCCTTCAATTGCTCAAAGGTTAACTGGAAGAGATCCCTAATAGGGATAAGTTCGCCTTTTTACATGTTTCATTTGTTATCAATGTATTTATAACCAGTTGTTGTGTACAATAAAGTGTTTACATACATACATAAATGTATATTTTAGGAGCGTGCTCTGATCTTTTGGATTGGACTTCTTGTCAGCACCTCTTTATGCAAAAATCGAGAGATATAACTCATAAACAATTTAAAATTTAATCGTTCAAGTGGCTATTCAACCATAATAATCGAATAAGAGTTCAGAAAATCGATGCACTAACTATTGCCTCAATTAGTGTATGGTATGCAAACAGTCGCCCAACTTAAGTGATGGCAGTGGGCTGGGTACGTTGCTCGTAGAACCGATGGCCGTCGGGGCAGAAAGGTTCTTGAGTAGCGACCGCGAACCAGACGACGCAGCGTGGGGAGGCGCCCAACAAGGACCGACGACCTGGTTAGGATCGTGGGAAGAAATTGGATGAGGGCGGTTCGTTGCGGAGAACTTTGGGAAAGGCCTTTGTCCAGCAGTGGACTTCTATCGGCTGATATGATGATGATGCAAGCAGTGCATATCGCTTTGATTCCTTGTAGTATCTGCTTTAATATCCCATAACCATTTGAACATTGTATGACTTGGTACACAAACCACGCACTAATTGTCATTCCGGAGCAATACGGTCCACGAATCATACATAAAACAGGTGATTCCGGCAATCATGATCGAATCGTAGCAAAGATTCAAACACGTTCCATACGAATATAAGGTTAAATACAATATCAACACTTCTTGATACTTTGTTTTTCTGAAAGAATTTATAGTTTTATATTAATTTTTAGACAAATATAATAGAAAACAAGGAAGCCAATTACAGGATCTCATATTCCTTTAGTAGGTATCCGTGGCGTGGTGTCTTTAGACCCCGATACGCATCGGCTTGCCCACTTCTGGATGACTGAGCACCATAATGGCGATAGAGAATGATTTTCTATCGCTACTGATGAAAATCTGCCCCGACTTTAGCTGATTTATTATTTGACTCCACGCTACTTGTAGATATTTTCCTTTTCGCTTCAGTGTCGCGTTTATAGTTGAGTAGACAAAGGCGTGACGAGAACCTCGAATTTTAAACTTCGGAGTATGAAATTAAGCGGAAACCCCGCACCCACCACGGAATATAAAATGTTTGCACCTGCATTTCACGCGTCACTGCTATGTGCAGCGTTGTCACGTCGTGGAACACATATTCCTATGGTATACAGGCCGAGCGTTCCATTGAAACGATCTGCTTTTCAAATGTGGCGGTGGCTCAGTGGCCTGGGAATTAAATGCGCGGTTTGAGACCTAGATTTTTGTGGTGTGATGCATTTTTAACTTAGATCAGGTGATAAACTCGCCTACCGTAGGATATCGAAAAGTGCAGATAAACTTGTAATATAGCATGTAACAGCGGGAAACATGACTCTGATAACATTGTATTAATTATTAACATAAAAACATATATTAAATCTCGGAGACTGCAAGACTATCTTTTATTTCAAGATCTTACATGGCGCACCCGGTAGGATCTTGAAGGATCTATAAAATATACTCCTAGAACTATTTTTCGTCGAATGTATCATTATCGTCGAATGAAAGCATTTCTTCTGTGCAGCCGTAAACTATTTGAGATTGTTATAAAACAAACATAACCTATCCTAACTTAATCAATAGGATGATATTTTCAAGAATTATGAAAAATGTAAGACTACAGAGGATTAAAAATTCTGCAAAATGATTCGAACCGTGGCGTTATATAGAGGGCTGATTTTTTTATATTTCTTAGAACCAAAGCATTCACTGCAATTTAACTGCACTTTAGGTGACACGTGCAGTTTGGATGTAGGTAGTTCTAGTGCCGTACGTATTAAGATTCGAAAAATATAAACTACGTTTACTTAGACTATTTCCTGTCAAATACGAAAAGCCTACTTCTACTTCTAACATAACCCATTTCTTATTTAGGTAATTAAGTAATAATAAAGAATATCTCTACCATGGGTCCAAAAGGTGAACGTGAACTTAGTAAACTTAAAATCCTTATCAAAAATGCAGTCGTATTGAAAACCTTCTCAAGCCATGTTTACAATTACAATGAAGCGAAAAATTGAAAAAATTTATGGTTCAGACAGGATTCGAACCTGCGTTTCCAATAGCTTTCCGGGCCAACACGGGCGTCCTACCAACTGGACCACCGAACCAGATGTCAGAGCCATTGAATCTTTCAACCAGTTGCTTCAACATGCCTTAGGGTGGCATCGTAGCGCCATCTACCGTAAAGATTTAGACTTCATAGTCGGCACCATCGTCTCAAATTTGTTGAAAAGCGATAGTAACAATGTGCTACACCCGAATTTATTATTTTTTTATTAAAGCAGTAACGTCTGCTAACGTAAACGAAATGTTTACAATGAAGCGAAAAATAATCCTGAATCCTGTCTGAACCATTAAATTTTTCAATTTTTTCACTTCATTGTAAACATTTTGGTTTACGTTAGCAGACGTTACTGCTTTAATAAAAAAATAACCTTCTCAAGCCGTTAAAAGTTCGTAAAAACAAATTGATAGTATTATTAGTAATTTAATTCCTTTCATAGAAGTGTCACCGACAGCCACTTACTTCACTATCTGAGCCATCCCCAACAAGGTGTCTTATGAAATTATCAGTCTCTTCTAGTGCCACTCAGCTCAATAAACATTAATTTATCATAGCCGATCGATAAAAACCATGTCTGCCCACGTATTTACATAGATAAATAAACAGATAAACTTTGCATAATACCAACATAACTCTACAGTTATCGAAAACTGCAACTAACATCGCCACATACAAATCTAACTTAAAAACAGAGACAGTAGCGCCCTCAGTATCGGCAAATATAAATTGGGAAGTTTTAAATATTTCAAACTTATTTCTAACAGTGGTGGAATTTGAAACTAAAATAAGCAGATACAAATGTCTCTAGTCTACAAAGACAGTGGCGCTCTCAACAGCGGTAAGTGTAAGTTGGTGTTGTGTTTCTGCAATCGTCCTTGATCGGAGGCGATCGGAGCGGTTCGAGGCCGCGCGGCGATTATCGCGCGTTGGCGGAGGCGCCGGCGCAGGTGCCGTGCGATATGGAGCGCTGGAGAAGGTCGTGGGTTCGAATCCTGGTACGTACAATACAATACACCAATAAAAGTTTACGAAAGGAAACAAGACAAAATACAATTTATAATAACGGTAGACAACAGGCGGTCTTATCGCTAAAAAGCGATCTCTTCCAGACAACCTTTGGGTAGTGAAATAGATGAAAAATTACGTATCGGGCAAGTGCCGATTTTAAGGTACTTACTTATCCTATTAATATTACATCCACGAGTACTTAATATCTATACTATTACAAAACTTAAAAAAATATAGATCTCTCGATCATGGCATTTTCTTTTGTTTGTCAGTATTTCTAAATGATTTGTTTACTTATCCCCAGTTTACAGTCATCATATTCATCCTTGACCGATATCGAAATGTTATGTTTACGTAAGAATTGACTCTAAATTCTAGTCCTCCAATTATTTTACAATGCAAGGTCTATCATAATAACCATAAAATGCAATAAATTCATCATCGGTAATTATTATTTTATTCAAGTTAAATTAATAAATCAACGGATCGCTGCGCCGGCGCCGGTGACACAGACTTAGTAGGTAATTACAGAAAGCTCACTCTTGAATTAAAATCAGACTTCAGAGTAGACAGGGCAAGTGCTTTGCGACCTTTTGTGATCCAAATCAACTCGTAAGTTTACAATTTTACAGCCCGATAATTGCCTTTTGAACCGTTAACGTGTTGTGGATTTTTAGTGGAACTTTTATTTCTTTTACAAGCAAGGAGTATATTTCCTTTAGTAGGTAACTGACGTTGAAAGACATTGAAGGTCACTGATGTAAACAAACAGAAAACCGAAGTAAATGTTCCAAAAAAAAAATTTTTCGGTGTGACTGGATTTTATGTTGCAGCGATAATAGAATGGCTTATTTGCTGGAATACTTAAGTTTAGGTACAAGGTCTTATTGTAATTATTATATAGTCCAGTATTCTGTCGAATCGAATAATGTCGATGTGCAAAATAAAATGAAAATCACAAATTAACGCATGCAACATTAAGAATAATAATAAATCGCTAGGCTAGGTTTGTTATAATAAGTTTTATATTTGTATTGTTAAAAGCTAGGTAAACTTTCTGTTCGTCAGTAAGCTGTGGCGTGGCGCGTCGGCGCCCGCGCACTCGGCGCTAAGTCGCGATAATTATAGAGTGCGTAATGATATGCTCGGTTATGCTAATCCAAGTACCCTGTACTTTCGTCATGCCTAGGTAGCATAACTATTGCAAAATATAGACATAATATAATCAACCCTAGGTCCTAATCCTTATTTATTTAAGGATCCTGGATCTACACTCTCCTAGTGAAAACGCCGCCCTATGAGTAAAGAAACCTAGATATATGTTTATAATTAGAAGCTACGTGACTTGGTCGAAAACTGCCATACGATTAAATAAATATACTTATTTATTTTTATTCATTAGGCATGCCATTTAATAGAAAATGTTTTTCCTGAAACCTTAAAATTTTTGAGATTTTGTATAATAGACCGGTCAAGTGCGAGTCGGTCTCACCGAAAGTTACGTTACCCAGTGGCGGATTATCCCTAAGGCAAAGCCGGGCCGCAAAGGGGCGCAAAAGGCCGCAAAGGAGCGCAAAGGGGCGCCTATGAGGTTTTTGCCTAGGGCGCTCTCGATCCTTAATCCGCCACTGACGTTACCTATTTACGTACGAATTATGAAAGCACATCATATTGCTCTGATAACGAAAAGATTCACAGTAGGTACTGAGCAACAAACTTTCCGTTGAAAATCTGTTTTATACGTATTTTTAGTAATGCGCGTTTTGCGCGTTTTTTTCTTTTTGAGGTACGGAACACTAAAAAAGGCCAAAGGCAAATCAGACTCGCGCACGAAGAGTTCCGTACTTACCAAAAAAATACCTTTGACTTTTTATTATTTCTATATCCCTGTCTTGCGAGGTATGCAATAAGTATGTTTTAATTGAATCAAACCGATTTATATAAGTTGTTTTCCAGATATATAAATAAGTTATTCTCTTTGTAGGTACCTAATTCAAACAAACAATCCATTGTTTTACCATGATGCATGCGAACACTTATGTATATAGTCTTTTAGGGATTTCCTTTCCTGCTTGAAACTCCACCTCGCATCGCAAACATAGTCAGACAATCCAGCAAATATTTGTGCAACATAAAATGGCATATCGTCGCATGAGTGTCTTAGTAGATACGTCCTTTTACTTTGGTATGCGTGTGAGTAGATAGTCCACATATCTGTGAGTCAAGTTACGCTGAAGCGATGAAATGCGGCCTGAATCATGTACGGACTGACTCCAAGGGTAAACATTCGATAATATAACGCAGATCTGCAATAAACAGAATAAGTAATACTGTCTGTTGAATTACTAATATTTTCTCAGGGACACAAGGACAGACTCTTGTGACAATTGTATTTTGTCTGTTATTTCCATTTAGTCCCTAGGGATTGGAAGTGCCTAGTCTCTAACAATTTATATATTTCGGAAAGTACACATTCTGAGATGAAAAATGTCCATTTCCACTTCCAAGCATGTTATAGAATTGCGTTTTTCCGGATTCTTCTTGATAAAGGTCTCCGTTTTGTATGGCCAGAAAACGTTTGCCCTTATAACAAAAACGAGACGTTCTCAATGAAAGAAAGCAGAAAGAAATAAAATAAATTTATAGAGAACTAACTAATAATGCGGGACCATAGGCTCTACGCCATGGCGCATCCCGAAAAATCCGAAAATATATCAAAATCCATGACAGTGACATATTTTCTGGCCTAGTGCAAATAACAGTAGCGTAGCCTTACCGGCAATACTGTTGCAAAACAAAGATGGTATCTGAGCGTCTTCCATATCGGCGTGACCTTGCTGTGCTGCGCAAGAGTTGCGAATGCTTTGTAAATAATGCTTTTGACTTGGAATAGTATTTTTTTCTATTAGCCGTGTGGCCGGTGATATGTCCATATAAAATTTAATTTTCGTACCGTTTCATTTTTTGTAATAAAAAGCATCTAACTTAATGGCTTCTGTACGACGACTTAATCAAAAATCATGAAACATTTTGGATTTAGGGAGAAAGTTAGCGACGAAGTGAAAATGCCCTGAAATGAAGCAACCTACGAAAATTTTCGGAGCGAGATTCCGTATTTAAAAAAATAATAAATACCTACCTAATAAAATAAGAGACAATCTTACACAAATCCATCTAGCCGCAAACTAAGCAATTTTGGTACTGTGGGTAAGTAGCTACCTACTACATTACTTAGCATCCGTGTAACGCCTTGGTTCATAACTGTCATGTTACATTTGATGTGATTCATCAAATAAGTACCTAAATACTTCAATGCATATAAAACATCCATGACCCAGGAACAAAGAAATATTTGCCCTTGCCCGGATTCGAACCCAGGCCCGTCGGCTCAGCAGGCAGCTCTTTACCACTGCACGTGTCGTTTCGTTATAATAATGTTTTAATCTTCCTGTAGATTCCTAAAAGGTAAGATTACCTGTTTCAAAAAGTTTACGCTCAGCTCAATAGCCTACATAAAATCACCTGGTGACAACCAAAACTCACTAAAATTTCTGTCACTGCTCTTCGAAACCTCGTATCTAGTAAGTGGATTTACACTGAGATACGAGCTTGCTTTTAAATAGGTATTTGTTATTTAGTGAGTTTGGTTGTCAACAGAAAAAATATACTATTTGTATGTAGGTTCAATAGCTAGCTACATGTGAGTTACCCAACACACAAACCTCGCTCCATTGGTCAACGGACAGGTGGTGTTACCGGCACATTTCTAATTGAAATCCGTCGAGTTTCGTCAGCTGGTGACATTCGGCTAAACGCCTGTCGGATAAAGCCCAGTGTGCTAATCCGACGGAACCCGTTTAGGGGCCCGTGGGAGGAAATGTTGCACCGAAATGTTGATCAGAAAACTAGAAAACCGTTGGTCAATCTAAACTTATCAGTATCAACATTATACAAAACAAAAAAATGTGCTTAATGTTTTAAATATTGAGTAGTTATAATAATAATCATATTTACTAATTCATGGGACCTCCATTCATTAACCTAGGTCCTATTGTTACGTTAAAAACCCTGTACAAAAACCCTAATTTTCAGTCAAGTCGTTTGAAACGATAAAAACCTCACGGCTGTGTTACATAATACAGCTGCAAGGTTTTTACCATTAGATACAAAAGATACACCGTTGGAAATATCACCGCTATATTATGTCTACTTTAGTGACATGCTCTTGTCGCATTTATAGAACCTAGTCAATGTTACGTGTACAGCTCGAATAGCAAAACCCGATAAAACTACAGTGATAGCAAAAATCCCTTTAGGCGAGGCAGGTCGTTTTCGTGGAAAGTCAATGTACCTAGTGAAACGTCATGTTTGTTTTACGTCTATTTCGAAGGACGACTTTTTCTGGGATAGTCAACTTCTAAGTAGGTCTATGTCGCAGGACGATATTTTCCGGATTAGTCATCTTCTAAGTAGGTATATTTCGCAGGACGTCATTTTCTAGTTTAGTCGTCTTCTAATTGGGTCCATTTCGCAGGACGTCATTTTCTGGGTTAGTCATCTTCTAACTGGGTCTATTTCGCAGGACGTCATTTTCTGGGTTAGTCATCGTCTAAGTAAATCTATTTCAATGAAATTCTCTGGGCTTGTAACTAATCTTATGCTTTAGTAATACCTAGTTTTTTATCCGTGAAAGTTGTAATTTTATTAATAGACATAAACAGGGACCGAGTATGATATCGAAAAAGACAGGCTTTTAAAGATTACCTCAATAAAGTCCAAACTGCTTAAATAGCTTTAATACGAAATAAAAAAGAAGTTGTTAAACGAAGATGACCTACTCAGAAATTGACTAGCTAAGAACATGACATCTTTCGAAATTGACAGGAAGCGAAGATGACCTGCTGAGAAGGTGACCAACTGAGAACATGACGTTCCTCGAACCTGACACGAAACGAAAATGACCTGCTGAGAACATGACGCTCCTCGAAATTGACACGAAACGAAGTTGACCTACTAAGAAACTGCCTAGGTGAGAACATGACGTCCTTCGAAATTGTCAGGAAGCGAAGATGATCTGCCGAGAAGGTGACGAACCGAGAACATGACCTTGGTCGAAATTGACTCATAATGACCTGCCTCGCCTAAAGGCAAAAATCGTTATACTTAATATGTGTCGTTAAAATCGTTATGTAAACCTTATTGAAATGACGTACGACAACCAAGTGACGACCCTACAGCACTTCAATTAATTGTGGTCGCATTTTACGAAGCCTGCCATGAGGCAATGTCAATCGAATTAAATCCTAGTTTACGCTAGACCAGCTCACAACTGGCATATTACACTTCATATTGGCCGCGTAATGTACATGGAATTGTCGGTTCCACCTGTCGCCTATCATAACATATGAAATATGCGGCTTTTCTTTCCTATTTGTATCAAGTATTCGATCACTATTCCGGTGGATGGCAAAACATTTCCATATGCACGTTTACCACTCGAAAAAGGGGCCAAGAAAATATTATGTTTGATAAGATAAGATATCGTGTATGTTCCATTAAGTGATAAGTCGATACGTCGCCCCTATTGATTTCATATCGGTAGAGCTGATAATGGTAAATGGGTTGTGGTATTTATTTATTTACAAACATTTATGAGACAATACACCGTACGGTTCATCAGTGCTTTCCAGCAAACATGATTTTAGTCAAAGCAAAACCTAAATGGGTCGGGAGTAAAAAAAAATTTAAAGTCAAAGTTAGCCATTGTTTACGCCTCATGAATTTAATGGCAGTTTTCCTCATTAATACATAGTGAATCATTCATTATGAAGGGATATTTTATTTAGTCACACCTACTACAGTAAAACTAGGTTAAGTGGGACCCGGAGAAGTGTAAACCTCTATTGTTGGAACTCCTGCTGAGTTCCCGACAGTTTAGCATTTAGGTTGTCTGTTCACTAACACGGAGCGGAGAAAACTAATCAATCAGGAGTATTTATGGAGCCCGAAAGAAGAGCAGTTAAATCTGAGGAATGTGATTGGTCCATTTTACACAGCTCCGCTCCGCTCCGTTTCTGTGGACAGGCAGCCTTATCTCTTTTAGTGGGACAAGACAAACCTCTATCAGGGATCTGGGATCAGCTCTTTCGAGCTTATCAACGACTATATCTGACCTCTATTCCTGAGAATTTTTTTAAACTTTTGAAAATTTTATGTAGTGAGTATGAAATTTCATCTCACGCGAGCAATCTTAACATAGGCATTATTAGGACCAATTTTTAATAATCCATTACTGATAAAGTGGTTATCTACATCAGTAACATATACAGCCAATATAAACTCAAACTCACCCTGCATAGAGCGACGCCGGTATCCAGTCTGTCCAGGAAGTTATCAGCATTGATCCTCAGCTCCGGGTACAGGATGGTCAGCCACTCGGCCAGGTCCTCCTTCATGGCGTAGAGGTACTCCTCCGAGGACTTGAACGGCCTGAACGGCCGCGCCTCGAGGAGGACGGCTCCTGCTGCCGACATTTTAGATGGACATTGGCTCTGGAACAAGAGATAATAATTTATAAGCATCGCACAGTCGTTCGAAGTTCAAGAGGTCTAAAAATAGCTTTGGAGTTCGGGAAAAATCAAGAGCTTCCAGATTCGACCGCATAAAACCGACACGTTTCTGACTGCAGTTCACGGATTGTAGAAGTTACACATCAACAGATGTTTACGTCGGTCAAGAGACATTAACAGGCATTTTTAACCATTAAATAAAAACAATCAACACATAGTGACATTATTATTAAACTATAAGGGTGTTCAAAAATTATATGAAAATCCAAGGATGTTTGGGAAAAATATGATATTTAAAAGCCCAACAAGTAAAGTTCCACGATGATGATGATGAGATGTCTTAAAATACTTTGCAATTTTGATGATCATCATCAGTAAACTATTGAATTAGGCATGAGCTGACATCAACAAACCCAATACGGTGTCTTCCTGACTAAGACATATCGCGACATTTGGCTCACGAATGTTGTCAAACCAGCAATTACGGCTGACAGGAGCAATTGCCGCGTCCATCAGTATTCAAGGGTATCGTTTAACGTTGAATGGCAATTAATCGGTTAATTAATAACATCGGGTTGCCCCGTGATTCGGATGCTAAACTATTGTTACAATTAAACAGATGTTAGATAATATTTCGGGTCCATATTGTCTCACATAAAGCTTTGCATTTGATTTTTTTCTTGTTATACCTATACCGCTTTGTGATCATAATCAAACTCTTCATAATATTGTTCGTCATAAAATTTTATGTTTTTTTTTTACTACTTCCCACTTCCTCTTTGCTCTACAAATAAAGTGGTCTAGCTCTAGCTACCTATATTGCAATTCGATTGAAAACATTAGTTGTTGATGTTGTTTACAACATTAAATGTGCCATACACCGACGAACTTCTTTCATCTTGCGAACGGCTAGAATGTGGGGTGGGATTGCCGCCTGCGTTAGTACACTTAACCTTTTATAACCTGGACGATTTTCCAGATTGTATAGGTATCTTCAGCGTCACTTCGTAGGCTTCATCGACGTTAAGCAATGCTTACGACGTTCAAGTTATAAACATCGTCACGGTATCACGACTGAAATAATCTACAGCACCTCTAACAGAAGTGTGACACGCGACTCTTGTCTCGCGAGAAAAACATACCTACCTGTTACGGACACAAGCCGAAAACTGTTAGTTTGTAAGCGAAATTTGATGTATATAACGTTAATTTATTTAATTTATTTAGTGCGCATAAAAGACGCTATAAGTCGAGTTATTATGTACATAATGTACATAAAAGTCCGTAAAAGAGACATATATATGTAACTGGTCTAATCCCAAACCGATCCCGATCCGAAAATCACGATTCGATAGCGATGAATATTACATAGGATATTCACGTGGTGCCGAACCACGTGGCAATGTTATGATAATATCACATCACCTGCTATCGCTTACACAATAGTGTCAGGCGATAGCTACGGAAAATCCCATCAGGAATCCGTTTTTATAATGATTCGAAAGTAATTAGGTCAGCCGCAATTCACGTTAACGTAAAATTAACGTGAATTATGAACCGTCCAATTAGAGCCCATTTTCAGTACGAAATCGTATCGGAATTTCGTTTTAACAATTCTAATTAACTTTATTATGACCTAATCACTTGGAATACACTTGTAGATGCATCTGGACTCATTGTACTTGCCTTTTATAGCCTTCCGCGACTTGCTAGCACACCGTAAATTTAACTTCATCGATCGATCCGATTTAATAATTAATGAACCGTAACTCTTAGCTTATAAAACGTAAGGCTATTTAATGCGATGCAATGAAAGCTACAGAATGAGACATCTCACGTAGAAATCGAACCGTAAACGTAGATACGATCCTTCCCGAACCGCCCATCCCGTAGACCAGAAAAGCTGTTAGGGCTGAAAATTGGGAAAATGAACGTCCAATCACGTAGCTAGTTCACTTTCTCATACAACGACGCTTAGAAAAGAACGCACTTGACGAAAGGGGCGTGCCGGCCGTAGAATGTAAGTACGTTCCGACGCCGCCTATTGGCCTGCGAGCCAGTATTGCGCTCACAGATCCTGAGTCTTATTAGATTGTAAGAAAAAGCACATAAGAAATTATTGTTATCGATTGTTTACCATACTGCCGAAGAAAAATAAAGAACCAACAAGTCAACTAGTCTTTATATCTCGAATTCGAACCTGCATCGAACCTGCATCGACCTGCTGCCGTAACCAAGTTTGTCCGAGGTCCCATTCGTTTGGTTGATCTCCAAACTTCGGTCTACGTGCCCTACGTGATATCTACGTGACATTCACGTCGTGCAGCTACGCACCGGATCCGGAGCCGCAGAACCGAACCGCACTACGAGCCAACGAACGTACGGCATTGCTACGTGTGACGTAGCAATCTACGTGGCATCTACGTGCTGCGTCTGAACCGCCGTGCCTACGACTGGGTTAGCCACGGCGACCGAACCGGAACCACGAATTCCGAGAACCGACAATACAGTCCACTGTGCTCACTCGTGAGCTACCGAAGAGGCAGTGTTGAGCGATCACCCTCAACACCTACCTGTCACTTTCCTTTCAATACCATGTGAGAAAGACAGGAGATCCTAAGTCGCGCAACAAAGCAAGTCACAGTAAGATGTAATAACCCTGCAGACTAATCATAGAGAGGACTTGTGAACACAAAATCACTTGAGTTTTTACATTGGGAGGGAGGGCCTGCATTGTAAGAAGCAGCATCCGAGGATGGACGACGATCCATGCCAGTGTATACAAATTAGCTTAGTTCGATGTGTGTGGTTTTAGCAAGGATGTTATCATGTGGCATCCAAATGGTCTCCTGCGCAACTTTCGCGCGCACAATGGCTGACGCACGCGCTCCCGTTTGGGCGTGCCGAATGGACGCCATATTCAGACGCTGACATGCTTTTAAATGGTTTGAATTAAAACAAACAGATAGAAAACGTTGCAAATTTCGTCTTGAACCCTCTTTTTATGCAATGAGTCGAAAGCAAGATGCACCTTTCAGAAACAGTTAGGTTAATTGTTTGCAAGTTACATAGTCTAAAAGGGTATAGCAGGATAGCCTAAGAAAAAGTGCCCCCAGCGTTTTTGGGTCGAAACTATAATCAAACGATGCCTTTTAAGGAGGTAATACCCTGCACAAAGTTTCATCCCTCTGTTACCCCCTGGGGGTGAAAAAC
Organism: Apotomis turbidana; assembly: GCA_905147355.2. Classification (NCBI taxonomy): domain Eukaryota; kingdom Metazoa; phylum Arthropoda; class Insecta; order Lepidoptera; family Tortricidae; genus Apotomis; species Apotomis turbidana. The sequence goes on from LR990299.1 coordinate 19,650,232, forward strand.
ACCCGATTAACCCCAAAACTGTTTTATTATTTTTTTCCTAAACTATGAAAGTGACGAATTTCAAATTTTGTACAAATAATAATGAGACTAAAAGCTGTATGTTAAAAAAATACGACCCTCCTCACCATATTATTTCTTGTAAAAAAAATAAAAATAAAAATTGAATCACCCTGTATAACAAGTTCAGCTCTTGGTACACACACTATTTTTTTTCCAAAGATGAACCAATTTATATTCTACATCATACAAAAGTTTCATCGACCTAGTCTAGAAGGAACATTACGAAATTAATATAAATTGGCTCTTTGGTGCCTACTATTCATTTAACTCCTACTAAGAGCCTTGCATTATTAATAAACAATGGCCTGCGATCGGACCGCTGTTTGTGTCCGATTTAAAAAAGGTGGGGATAAAGAAGAATAAATCAAACTTATTTGTAATGAATAAAAACATTTTTTTCTTTACTAGTAGGTATTAACATAATATATTTTTTACTATGTATTCATACATTACGAGTAAGTAAATTAAAAACAATTATTATTCAATCAATCGTCATCACTGTCTTCGTTAATAATTGTCAAATTGTCTAAGTAATTATCAAATATATGTTAGTCAGAATTTCGGCTGGTTTTATATTTTTTGGTTTATATCTCGCATTGGATAAATAATATATACCGGTTGATCAATCCAAATGGGTCAGTAGGGAGAAGTCAGAGACTATGAGATAGGGAAATCTGTTCTTAGGAACCATGGCGTCGGTTTTAGATTTAATAAAAACTGTTTTTTTTTTATAAGTCTCATAGATAACCAGGTCAATTCCCGGTTAAATATGAGATTTATAAAAAAAAATGAATGCAGTTTCTATTAAACTGAACTAACTAGTAGTAATGGTATACTCACAACTTGAGGGAGAGCGGTGTTCTCTTAGCACAAGTATCTCGTATACTTAAAAAGAGGCACCAGTGCAGAATTGTAACCCTACATATGATACCAATAAACATTTTTGATTTTTGATTTAGATTATTTGATTAAATCTAAAATAGACGGTTCCTAAGAACAGATTTCCCTAACTCTAACAGTTTTCGTTTTCTCCCTACTGACCCATTTGGATTGGTCACCGTGTATATGTTTAAAGATGGTTTTCTTCTTTAAATATCCATCCATTTACAATTGCATTAACTAACTCTGCCATGTCATTGACTGTTATTTCAGAGTTAGTCTTTAAACGTGTTACATTTTTCTTGTTGGTGTGCAATAAAGAATTGTTGTATTGTATTGTATTGCAGCAGCGTTACTTGTACCTATCACTAATCAATCTCTTTCCATATTTGTTATTTAAAATATTTTTTGCAGACATTCTGGCATCACATTAGAAAAGCGTAACCCTGTGCGGGTTACGCTTTTCGCTAGGGTTTGCGGCCGTTGTTTTTTTTTTGAATAATTAGTCTGTATAATGTAAATCCGTAATTGGCCAATGTTAAACAAATATGTATCTGTTTCAAATAATATTGTAATTTGTGCTATGGATTTTGTATCAATAAATAAATAAATAAATAATTAATTCGAACTCGGGCGGCAACGCGGCTGCGGGCAGTGTTTTTTCTTAATTATTTTGGTTGCAGGCGGTCCTGGCGGTACTTTGCGTATGAAGCATAATATAATGAGTATTGCCTACTTAATACTAAATAGTACATTCATTTTAATTTCGCAATGTTCCTTCTGGGCTAGGTCGATGAAACTTTTGTATGATGTAGAATATAAATTGGTTCATCTTTGGAAAAAAAATGGTGTGTGTACCAAGAGCCGAACTTGTTATACAGGGTGATTCAATTTTCATTTTTATTTTTTTTACAAGAAATAAAATGGTTAGGAGGATCATATTTTTTTAACATATAGCTTTTAGTTGCATTATTATTTGTACAAAATTTGGAATTCGTCACTTTCATAGTTTAGGAAAAAAAAAAAAAAAACAGTTTTGGGGTTAATCGGGTGTTTTTCACCCCCAGGGGGTAACAGAGGGATGAAAATTTGTGCAGGGTATTACCTCCTTAAAAGGCATCGTTTGATTATAGTTTCGACCCAAAAACGCTGGGGGCACTTTTTCTTAGGCTATCCTGCTATACCCTTTGGGACGTTCCTAGCTATAGTTAGTCAACTTATGCTACTTAGACTATTTATAAACCAAGAATTTATATATGCGTTGATAAGTGGATGTATAATTCATCACGTAATATAAAACGAATGGCTTTGGTTTGTATTCAGCGCCTTATTTGGTTATTGAACTATCTTATCTTAAATACCCCACGAATTAGGTTCCTAATAATCTTTTGAAAATATTCATCAAATATGACACATGACAAATAAATTCTGAAAATTACTCAATGTTATGGATATGGGACGGGCTGACATGTTTTGAGCTCTTGTGGAATTCATCCTTAGGGAGAGAGCTATCCGTACAGTACCGTTTTGCGGCAAACTCTACCTGAACTAACTCAGTGAGTGAATCGATCATTTTCAAAATAACTAAGGCTCGATAGACGTGATACCCAATTTAATGAATTAATTCCTTTTCCTGCTGCTTGCTATATCTCTTCCAAACTTGAACATATCATAAATTGTCCGTTTGTTAATTCCTACAGATAACCATTTAATGCAATTTTAACTAATTATTATTATACAAATTCGCTTATGGCGGCTCGAACCTTATAATATGCTAGTATAAGTTTTTTGGTTTATAACTACTTCCGTGTCAAATTAAGACTATAAAAAAAATAAAAAAATAAACGAAATGAAATGAACATGAACAAAGATGGCCGATGAATCCCCAATTTTAACTTACTTAGGGAGATCCCAGAACGAATTTGACACTGACACAAAATAATGGCAAGGAACTTGCATTGTCAATATTAGTATAGTTCGTCGCACTCGCAGTGTTTATCATCTGTCACAGCGAGTTATCATGTTACCTGTCTTATCATGGCTATTTCTACGGATCTAAAACAGCTTACGTGCCTGTGAAAACAATGCTCACTTGTGTCTTTTTGGAAATAGCTGACTAGTTCGTAAAAGAGCGTAAGTCTCTTTTGAACTAGAGCCAGTTGTGTCGTTTTGAAATGTTGAATTTAGCGGTTTAAACCAATGTTTATGTAGGCGCGAGTGGTGTGAATGACTAATGGGGGAAACTCTATACTTCTGCTTATTTAAGTTTATTTTTACTGGTAATCTATCGTTAAATGATATCTCTAATGAGGAATGGTATATTTTGGCGTGTCTGGTCTGATCCACTCCACGAGCACTCCAAATATATGAACGCTTGTCAGCGCCGAGGCGTGCAAAGAACCCACTTTAGCCTGCCTTTCCACCGGAGCGGAGCAGAGTAGAGCGGAGCTGTGTAAAATTGGCCAATCACATTTCTCAAGATAAAAACGCTCGTCTTTTGGGCTTCACAAAGACGCAGCCTGATTGGTCATTTTCTCCCCTCCGGTTCAGTGGACAGGCAGTCATACTTATAGCTTGACTAATTTAGAGCGCCAGAAGAAACAAACATGGATATCCTAGACGCTTGGTCACTGTCGTATGGATCCTGTCCGAAAAAAAAACATTTTGAATTCTATTCTATCGTTGAATACCGGTGACATGGACCATCTATGGCTGAACTTGACTGGCCTGATTTAATTCAATTTGCCACAGAGATATCCTTCGAAATCACAGACCACCCCCACTAGACGGAGCATGTAAGGCACATGTAAGGCGACCCGCGCGCACCAACGATATGGTACGGCAGAACATTAAAGTATCAACACGGCGGCCACCGTTTAGTTGCGTCCATGTTTGTGAGGTCTCTCTACACCACTTAACACTACTATTTACCATGTTATTTATTTAATTTCTTTTTTCGTTGACGTACGCATGGATCATAAACAGGACGCGACTAAACGGTGGCCGCCGTGTTGATACTTTAATGTTCTGCCGTACCATATCGTTGGTGCGCGCGGGTCGCCTTACATGCTCCGTCTAGTGGAGGTTGTATGTGTTCGAAATGCATCAACTTGGAGCCCATCAGGTCGTCCACCGCGGCTCAGAGCGTGACGGCTTTCGCCGCCAGAGTTGTGGTAGTTGGCGACATCGCAGTGCCAAATGAAATTGAGTATGATGAGCAAACTCGGGACAAACCCTAAGGTTGAACTGTAAGCAGTTTATTGTTGGAGCAATTGTCGAGCTAGTCATATTTGCCAAATCGTACAATTTTCAGAGGTCCACCTCCAGCAGTGTTACCCACTAGGGTTATTTCGATGTTCGAAATTCGAATGAAATGCCGTTTCCACTCATTCAAATATTTTTGGCGCAACAGGGATGACACGGAGTAGCCCTTTCAGTTATTAAACAAATGTAACTTATTGGGTTCTATAAACCAATTTAAAAAACCGGTAAAGTATTAGGTTTCAGATGAAGGGTGTTAGGAAATTAAACTTTTGGAAAATTAACAGTCTGAGAGAAAACCTTCTAGGAACAGCCTCCAAGGTCAAAAGATGTAGAAATTTAAAAGGACCCTAGGGTATACTAAGTGTGTTTATAATTTTATATAAGAGGCGTTTGGAGGTGTAAAGTGTCTCAACACGCCGGACAAGAGACTAAGCGAAAAGAAAATACACAAGTTTTGACAACAATCGTTAGTGTATGCAAACTTTTTGACGTGACAACGTCTTAAATTAGGTTGCGCTCGAAGTCACTCATGAAAAAGTGTAACGCCCGCTTACGTCTGTTAGGAGGGCCGGTTGTCCCGCTAAAACTCGAGAACGGCTGAATCGATTTGGCTAATTTTAGTATTGAAATATTCGTGGAAGTCAAGGGAAGGTTTAAACGGTGAGAAAATATTGAATAAATGAGTGGAAAATAATAAAAAAGATAATTTTATATTCCCATACAAATACAAACTGTTCGTACTTACCTGTCAAACATATGATGTTTGTTCCGTCGGTTCGGTATTTTTAGAATAATTACATGTAGATCGAGACTAAATAAGGGTTTGGAATCGACAACATACATGCATAATAGTCTGATTATCGCATATATAGATTTAAAACATGTAAAATAATGACACTATAATGACATTAATGACACATGTGATGGGTTCGTTCAGAAAGTAACACTTAAAATGTTGTTAGGGAAATTGTGAATGGATATAATACAAATAAATATTCTACCGAGAAAAAGACGTTGTCACGTAAAATCTTCCTTCGCCCGTAAAACCGACTTTACAGGCAACCATTTTTTTTTTATCTACATTGGAAACCTAATTGTTTAAGACTATTGACCAGACAGTAACGGCGAGCCTTGCAACGAACATTGACATGTCATTACGGCGAATTACCTCGCATATAATCGTATTATACTTTAATAACCTCATTACGCCTCGTTATAGTCGCTGTGTAGTTTTTAGTACATAATGTCCATACGTAGAATCATTTGTTGCCGAAATTATGATCCAAGTTTGTAGTGATTTCAATTACGTTTTAATGAGATCACTTCGGTAATAAAACTCCTTATGGTAATAATAAGTCAGGGACTGCAAATGGGTAAATATTAAGAGGCCTTATTCCTTTTAAAATGCTGATTGTTTTAAACACTTTTCTCAATGATCAAACGTGTTTCTTAACATCCTATTGATGTTACTACCTAGCACAGGACTGCACTGAATTGAATTGAAAGCATAAGGAAAAATTCGTCAGGTCTTCCTGGAGCTAGGGTAGCGAAATGGTTAACGCGCTGGACCGGATATCCAGAGGTACCGGGTTCGATTCCCGGTATCTTTCACCAGGTAGCTCCTTTTTAAATTTTTCTTTAAGCTGTGATCTTTGTATTTAAAGCTTAAATATATTTGTTGTTTGAACTAAATAAACTCGTAAATTGTTAATAACAAATTAAGTTACGTTTTTCTTTAACAACTGCATAAAAGGGTCCCGGCGCTGCATAGAAGGGATCAGTAATAATGACATTATTTCTCAACTCATCTTGTTCTAGTATGTGAAATGAGAATAAGGCAAGTGCAAAATATTAACATTTTTAACCAGCGAACGAATAAAACATAGAACACGAGCTTCATACAAAGTTACAATCAAAAACCGGCCCAGCAGTCGAAATGCGCATGCTCACCGGTGTACCAATCACAGCTACTCAAATGTTTTCAATTACGCATAACAAATAAATGTGATTCGTCAATTTCCTAATGACCAGCTGTGATTCGACAAAACACATGACATTTGTCTATGGTAATATGGCGGTGACAGTGAAAACTCATAATTGGTGAATCGTTAATGCAATAAAGAGCCATTTTTGTTTCCTTCATTATAAATCTTGAATGTTAAGGTTATTGCTTACATACGAATAAAAAAAAAACATCTTTTAAGGAAGCCTTGTTTGTTCCTGGTTGTTACTAATACTTTGAATGATTATTTTATTATTAATGCGTGCTGTAAATGCTGTATATATTATTATTTCTTCTTCTTTGTAATAACTAATATTTTACATGTAAAGTCGATACAATCTTTGTAGTGAAAAAATATCATACATAATTAGGAACGTATACGTTTTCCTACCGGACTGACGGAAAACGCATAGCCTTTTAGGGACGGTCTTATACAAGCACAAAAGTCCGGCTTGCCCTAGTAATATAACAAACGATAAAAAATTATTTACTTGAACAATATAAAATTGCGCGCCGTGTGACGTGTTCCATAATTTCAAATTTTGTCGACGCCGCGTGGTTCAAAATTTGTCCGCGCACCGACCGCGCCGCGCTCGCTGATGGCTCGTCGCCGTTCTATGTCACCGCTAGTCATCTCCCTCGCACGCGTTGGCTTGCAATCGGGCTTCATACCGCCTACTCTAACACATGGAAATAACCTATGTATCAACATAACTATACGTTGCTTCAAGTGAAGTGAAGTTAGATACGGATCGGCCACTTACAAATTTCGCGTAAACAGGAGTGATTTAACTTCACGTTGTTTAGAAATATTTAGTTAGTGTAGTGTTAAGTAGAAGTAGGTAATATTTGAGATAGTGTTAGTGTTTTGATTTTGTTTGTTATTGTGATTACTGTGGCTTTAAACAGTGGAAGGAGTTGTTCCGTGCGATTGTTATGAATTAAAGTGTGCAGTTTTTTTAATAGGCGAAGGAAAGGTAGGCACTCTAACTTTCGATCAGAAAAAACAGCTCATATTTACCCCAAAACCCACGCCCAACCTGTGTATTATTGAAATTGAACTTTGAACAGTAATGCGGCAATAAAATGGATTTACTTACTAAAAATTACCAAAACAAAATCCCTGGGCTTGCCCTCTCCTGTAAGCCTAGGCACGCCACTGATTGCATTACTTTTTTCAAAAATCGTATATAAATTAGTCATATGGCATAACACCATCCCTATACAAAATCTGTTCCGTAAAATAAATTAAATTAATATGTGTACGGCTTTATTTACGTATGAAAACTGATACCATCTTTTTTTTGTGTTTTCCTGAGTGATTAATACACCATTTCACTGAACATTATGGCATATTTTGTTACTTTGAGACTTCATATATTTCACGTAATGCATCTGTTCGGCGGCGTCGCCTTTTGCAAACTAGACAGCCGTTTGACACAAAATTTACGCCCCGCCTTAACTGACACAAAATCCGTGGGGCCATTTACCGACGCTAGTTAGGCTTCTATGTTTTATTCGTTCGCTGTTTTTAACCCTTTAAAGTTTGATGGCGTGGCGTGAAAGTCAGTGGCGTGGTATGCACGGCAGTACACGTTGCCTTTATGTTTTCTTGGCGTTCAAAGGTTTAAACTGACAGTGTCTAGACTCTGAGACAAAATAAAACAATGACAACAATGACAGGGCTATTGGGATTTATTGGTACATATTTGAAACCTACAGTTTGAATTTTTCATTGATATTTTTTGTTTTAAAAACTACTCGAAATTGACAAAATTCACGCGGAAAATTAGTTTTTTTAACTTATTTTCGACTGCACGCAATGAAAGCATGAAATAGCTATGTTATGGGAAAAGTATCATTCACTTCAAAAAGTTAGTTGAAATTATCAATATATTTGTCTTAATATGAAAAAAAATAATTTTAAAAGGAATAAGGCCTCTTCATGAAGTTTAAATGTAATTTAACAACCAACTACTATAATGTTTTTAAATAACAACGCTATTTGTCACGATGTGGAAGTCTGGCAAATAAACAACAATTGAAAATTACGCATACTGAAAGAATTTTCATACGCTCATTGGTCGGATCATCGAAGAGAATCGTCTTCCTAGAACTTGTTTTGCTACAGTTTCATGGACATTAAATCTAATGATGTTTGTTTTATCCATATACGGTCAGTGTATGTATAGATAAAGCCGCTAGCTAAAGCATCGAATTTTTCAACCAGTTGCTTCATTTCTTATAGGCTTATTATTTTCGCGGCGACAGAAAAATTAAAGAGCAGCAAACTATTTCCAACTAAAATAATAACTTGTCAGCGATTAAATATTTTGGCAATCATTTATATTAAATGAGCTTTAAACTAAGGATATTTTAAAATTCAAATAATGGCAGCTACTTTAAGGTAGCAGAAATAATAAACAAGATTACTGAAATCATAGGTGAGGTACTATAAATAATGACTTGGCGACTAATATTAGCAGAAGGATAACAAACTTTATATTAGTGGCAACTACAGGTCTCCATCTAAAAAAGCATTTTGGGCTTTGATTTGCTGGCAGCTTAAATATTAAAATGGGTACTATATAAAAGTAATGGGGAGTTATTTTTTTAGTTTTCGTAACCATAATTTAATGAAAACGGCGATAAGCGTTTTTAGGTAAAAATGTTTTGCCCATACAAAACACGCTTATTTTAGTCCGAATCTAGCTAAAACACGCTACGCTAAAATAAGCATTGCATTATCATAAGACTTGCCTCAGAACCGAAGCTGTCAACCCCGATTCCACGTGGTCTTGTCTGCCCTACCCCTAGAGTGTATATAAAAAGCCGGAGGCGCGGAGGGAGAGCAGCCCTCGCCCGCCGTGACAAAGCTCGGGAGCCGTGCGGAACGGAGTACGGGCGACCGTGCTTTGCCACGCAAGGGCGGAAGGGCTGCACTTCCCGCAGCGCCGGAGCTGAGGCAGAGTCTGACACAATATCCAAAAAAATATTGTCCGTTTTAGGAGTCCATATCTCGGTAATTATTAAGTTTAGAAAAAAGTTGTCCATACAAAACACGTTTATTTTAACGTATTCTATACGATAGAATCATAAAAAATAGGTGTCAATATGACATCACACCCAAAATTATTATTTATACATGGAATTTTCAACTTTGATTAAAGCTCTTAAATTGACGCACAAAGTATTTTTTTTATGACCTTGATTTATTTTATATGTAATCTCCATTGAACAATTAGAGTAGGCCATTTTCAACTTTTTTTCCGCTGTCATGTTTCCGCTTAATTAGTTAATTCAGTCGCCAAAACAATAACTCGATGCTAGTTTATATTGAAACAAAGCCGAAAATTGATTACTTAGCTGCTACTTTTTACTTTAATAGTCTCCGCAATTAGTCGCCAACTTATTATTTTTGCTATCCCCTTTAATTTTTTATAAATCCCTAAATCTGATTAATTTGTCGCCGCGTTAAATACATGCCTTTCTTATATGCCTTAGGGTGGCATCGCATTTTTTTTTCGCTTCTATATATAAACATTTTGGTTAAGAGGAAGAAGAAGATACTATAAAGTTACATTACAGGTATTAGAAACAACGAAGCAAATCCCTTCATGCGAATTGAAAAAATAAGAATGAAGTCGGTCGCCTCACCTGTATGTATGCGACTCTGTCGCGCGACAAATACTATCTATCACTTTCCTTTCAATGCTGTGCGAGCAAGACAGTTGACGCTGAATCGCGCGACAAGTGAAGTGTCAACATATGCTATACTCGACGCCACGTAGCTTGGCAATAGCGACCAATGACTCCTTCTACCATGAAACTCAATTTCTAATAACGACACTTTTGTTTGTTCCCCGTAACGACCATTTTTACTTTTATTGCTACACCGTGGTAGCGGGTCCGCTCCCACGCGCAGACACCCTCTACCACGGTGTAGCAATAAAAGTAAAAATGGTCGTTACGGGGAACAAACAAAAGTGTCGTTATTAGAAATTGAGTTTCATGGTAGAAGGAGTCATTGGTCGCTATTGCCAAGCTACGTGGCGTCGAGTATAGTCCTGCTGGATGTCCGATTGACAAGCTAGATATACGAAATTCGTTCCGTGCGATCGCTTTCGCTTTTTTATATAATAACTAGCTGCGCCGCGCGGTATTACCCGCTCGTCCCACGGGAACACTATTTTTTTCGGGATAAAAAGTAGCCTTTGTGTTAATTCAAGGTATCAGCTACCTTTATACCAAAATGGATCTAAATTGGTCCAGCCGTTTGAGCGTGACGAATTAAAAAACATACGTACATAAACACACTCACAAACTTTCGCCTCTATAATATTAGTGTGCGGTAAAGCACTAGAGTTCCGGAGTTATTCTTATTACGATTCGGTACTCAAATAACGAGACTCAACTCAGTTTACATATAAAGTAAAATAAAATCGTGATAATATTTACGCATACCTCTCATCAAGTCATCACAATCAGTTAATGCTCATAACCCAGAATCTTACACACGCATTTAGCAACATCGTTTGACATAATACGGGTATTATGAGAAGTTGGGTATTATACGTAGTGTTGACAGACGCGGTAGGGTCAGCAAGACAATGGCCCGCTTGCGCAACTCGCACGGTTGGGTGACTTCCGTTGTCGCCTAAAGTACCGACAGCAGATAAGATATGAGAATCCTTATTACTAACTTAGTTTAGTCGTAACTAACCATCGGAGCTATCAGTCCTATTATCTGTTGGCTGAATTGAATGTATGTATGTATTTATGTATTAATTTTTTATTATATTTATGTATTTATTTGTTTATTTATTTGTTTTTATGTATATATTATTATTATTATTACCCGATTTATGCACCGCCTAATAAATCTTATTTTTTCAAGTTCTCCACTACCCAAAGGTTGTCTGGAAGAGATCGCTCTTTAGCGATAAGACCGCCTGTTGTTTACCTCTAATTGTAATGTCTTGCATTGTATTTCTCCTGTATATTTTATGAGGTGGACAATAAAAAGTACTTGTCTTGTCTTCTCTATCAGTGTGATTAGGGTCGGAGGATTACGTCGAAAAAACAACATGGTTAATATAAGTATAAGATGCCTAAATACTTTTACCACATGGAGGTAACCGCAAAAAATTACAAGACTCAAAAAGGGAACAAAATAGGTACCTTATTTTTTTTATTTTTTAAAGACCTCTTTTTCGCGATACAAATATTACCAATCTCTTTTCATTCAATACTATATCAAGTAAGATGATGATATTTTATGTGATTAGCACTTTAAGCTAGCACATGATTTGAACAAAAACATTACTAAATACTATACAGAAAAATATGCCACATAAAGGCAATATTTCTATGATTTCCTTTATATGACATACTAAGGTTATTTATATCATAAAACACTTATATATAAATGTGGCGTCATCGGAATGTCTAGAACGTGTCTTGTCCATTTACGTCTCGTATCTGTATTATATTAATAACCTTTGAAGCAATGTCTTATCTGCAAGGGTCAGAGCATGTGACGCTGGGAGTCATAATTCAATGTTATGTCAATGAGCTTCTAGGTTGGTTACACGAGAACACGAGAACACAATACACATCCGTAAAATAATTAACTCTATACTGTAATTATGCCTCAAAAGCAATTTTACATGTCTGATTGAGTTAACCCGCATTTTCCGAGATCACCGTTGAGAAGAAGCGCTTACTAAACTTCAACAGAAACTTCAAGTGTTTTTTAATCGTACCTATGTCGATTTAATATTTCAATAGCCCTGGATAAAATAACCTTCGGCCCTTCGGCAAACAGCAGATCTGTTGCAACTGTTGCAAGATCAAACCCTGTCGTAGTGCAAAGAAAACATATCAGACAATACCCCCCACATACACTCTAACTAAGTGAGCGCAACGACTCAAAGTGGATCTTGGCCTCCAACACCACATACACTCATACACTTAGAATTTCAATATCAGTAAACAACAAAATTTGTGTTTTTCTCTCTCTATCAAGGATAATGAGCGTCTACTATTTACTAAATACACATAACAAATGAGACTTACAAAAAGCAAACTCTACCACTACATTTAGCTAGCAGAAAAGCATTTCTGCATTTAGAACCCCAAAAGCATATATCATAAAAATCACTCAAGTGAATAACAACCATGCTAACCATAACACCCCTTAACATAAACAAGTCCCCTAGTAAGTATCCTAATCACAAAAGTCAGGCTCAGTAAAGTTGGAGCCGAAATTAGCCGTGTATATAACGTTTATGGTTCACTTTTGAATGTAATTTTTTGGTGACATTCGTCCATTTCTCGCATGAGAGGTTGAACACAAAACATGCGTAAATAGTACTATTTTATTTTTCTACACGGGAGGGAATAAGCGACATACTGTTTCTATCAAAATATTTACGAAATGTAATAATAGTAATATACAAAAGTGGTATAAATAAATGAACAAAAAATATTTTTTATTTATATTGTTAAATAGGCTAACCTAAGAGATTGAATTTTTTTAAATAATGTAGTAGGCGAGGAATTAAAATAATTGTAACGGATATGGTATGGATACAGATGTTGTTGTAGTTGTGTAATGATGAGAAATTTTAATCACATAAAATAAATAAAACAAGCTGCTTTACTTCCATGATTTTCCGATACTTAAAGTGGATTTAACGCTTTTGATACAATAGGCAGTGCGCTCAACTTGTTATTGAAAAGATAAAAGAACGAACGAAAGACATAGTTAAAGTCAGTTAATTTTGAGTGTGCCTGTGTGTTTGATCTTTGTAGCCATTCAATGTAATTGTATCTATCCAATTTTATTTTAAAGTACAGACCCGCCCCGGCTTGCACGGTTGCAATACTGATACTAAATATACTATGCATGTATTATACATATAAACCCTCCTCTTGAATCACTCTATCTACTTATTAAAAACCGCTTCCAAATTTGATGAGTAGTTTTAAAGATCTAAGCGTACAAAGGGACAGACGGCAGGAAGCGACTTCGTTTCATACTATGTAGAGAAGAACAGTCAACAACCATGTTACTTTACCTAATAATCTAAATCTAGTTATAAAGTACACTGTTGCGCCGACCGTACCCCTTTACTAGGCTAATCTGTTTACGGCGCATCACCCGCGCAGTCTATTTAAGTATACTTCATAAAACAGGCGCACGCGCAGCCCTAAGTCAAACCAATAAGGGTTATATTGTAGTGGGAGGTGAATCTTTACACTAAAAATTATACACCATATGTTAAACATCGACCAAGTTAACTTGACAAGGAGTTCAACCGAAAATAGGGCTTGGTATTTCAATATTAAGTGATAACGTGACAACGTTGTGTTTTTCATCTCCCCTAAAACTGTTTTGGATATAATACAGAAACACACTTACTTTAGAAGTTGTATCTTTTACTTACGCAACTTTTTCTAGTCGATTTTTACGTTTCAAACTCTTAGGCCCTGTTCTTAGGTATGCCTAGTGTATCTGGTATGACTATTTCCGCTAAATTCAATATCTGCTGACATACAATATTCAAAAGAAACATAAAAACATAAAATTAAAAAATCTAGTATAAAAATATTCCTAACAACAAATGTAAACATTGTGCACAGTGGTTCAGTGATCCTACCCCAAAATGGGACAAAATGGGCGTAAACTAATCAAAATCACATTTATATGCAAAATCACAATTTTGGGGGCTTAAAATACGGTCTATAATGTTTAAACATCGTGTCCTTTAATGGACCATTAAAGATTTATGCGACATTTATTTAAATATTACTAAAAGGGTGGTCTCCCGTCTCGTGTTCTGGGCTTCATTGTGAAACTCCAAACTGTCATTTTTATTGGAACCAATATCGTTATGCACGGCCGTAATGCTATGGGGCAGAAAAGTGTGTTAGTGTAATGATGGACGAGAGACACTTACTAATAATATGAAATAAAATGTAATGTGTGTTTGTGCAGTTGGGTATACATGTACTTTATTGACATGATTTACTATAACGAAAACGTGTTAGAAAGTTAAGAAAAAGCATGTCTATTTTGTTTAGTTCTTTGTCGTTGTATATGGACCTAAATCACGGATAGAATAGTAAGTACTACCTAAGAAAACACACAATGGTATTTTACTAGATCATCTTCCCTCATATCACTTAACAACATGATTGTGACATTTTGAAAACATTCAAATTAGTTTGACACCTCATTAAATCAAGGTACTAAAATGATCTTAGTTAGTTCTTAAATTAGTACCGTTTACTACCAATCGCTCAACATCTAAAAATAGCATTCTTCCGAATATCACGAGCATAAAAAACCTAACACATATCCGACAGCACGGAGAGTCAAATTAAATTAGCAGTTTATCCTTCCGCGAACAGTTATCGGTAACAAAAAACTGGTACTGTACGGAACTCAAATACACTTAGTACCTTTAAGTATTTAACATTTCATGTATTTACATAAGCAGAGAGCATGTAATGTGCGTGAAGTCAACGTTATCGAATAGTGGGCAATTCGTAACAGGATTATTAAGTAAACTGTTTAATAATAGTCTGAGGAGTGGATTAAATGGGTTACGATGGTTCTGTAAGAAGAAAACGATAGAAGCCATATGATGCTTATGTCTGCTATTTTCTGCCATAGCTGATTATCCATGCCGAAAGGCGTGAATGTGTAAATAGGATACAAGATAATCTAATGAAGAGCATGCATAATTATCCTAAAACCTTAACCCATTTAAATAAGTATCATGTTGTGCTAAGTATAAACTTTTAAATTTTTAGCCCCCCATTAAAAAGGTTACATAAGTTATATGTACATGTCGGAAACGGTCATTAGTATGGGAGCTCAACGAAAAAGCGCGCCATTGGAAGGCGACAGTAGCGCCCCCTTGAACCTGTTTTGGCGCGCTAGACAGAGTCTTGGCGGTTCACTCAGCGAACGCCCACCGACACTTGACTCTGGGCCACCATCGAGTGCACTACTGCCTTGGAACTGTCCCGTTTCGTTGTGCTATACCAAGTTAGAATCAGTGAAACGTTATAACTCAACAATACTGTGTTAATTTAATAAAGACTATTGTGAGACTTTGATAACCTAGCTTACAGACCTCTGTGCCAGGAACTGTTATTTTGTGCTTCATTGTATAAGGAATAAATCAAGTTAATTGCATCCGTATTGTTTCATCTTGCTCGCAACTACCTCCTCGTCCACAACTATGTCGATTAGCTCATCTAATGTGCCACACCACACCGGCCATCCAGACATGTCCCCGACATCAGAAGTTGGGATGGTATCTACGGCCCATGAGCGAACACGAAGAATGATGGAACACGAAGCGAATAAAACGGAAGGAAAAAAGTTTGTGGTTACTCTTTGAAATACAACGAACCTGACATCACAAAATCAAGGAACAGGAGCTACAAGCGTTTCCGTTATTGAAACTCAAGCTAACACCATCACGGAGACCTACAAAACCGTATGAAAACAAATGAAGATTGCCCTGTTTATATTGTTTTCATTGCGAGAGAAACGGACATGAAAAATTCGATTGCTTACTTCATATAAAAGAAAACTACAACTTACCACCTCAGCGACAAAAGCCAGCAGTTACAATACAAACTACATACATCAAAGTTCATTGTTTACTTCAAGAACAGCGGGACACATCGTCAGTTGTTGCACCAGTAGAAGTGACCCAGGAGCGACAGTCAACTACAACTTACAAGCGACGCGTGAACGTAGGCACTATGGCTTCACCGACACATTTTGAAAAACACATCAGGTCAGTCGTTAACTTTTCACTAAGATTCCGATATTTTGTTCACAAATAAAAGTGTAGCTAGATTCTGGGGTAGACTTAAGTCGCACTTATTCAGTTTAGTGGGTATTTGTCAAAAAAAGTACTAACGGGTACTGGTAAAAGCGACCCTCCAAGTAAAGTTGAATATTGCGTGATAGAAATTAATAATCATTTGCAACAAAGTTTATTGCACGTTTTGTAACGATTGTTTTCGTAGTGATATAATATGACTAAACGCGAAATGTTTCTACAGAGATTTAGTGTTGATTAATATGACCACTACGCAGTTTACCTACCCTAAAAAAAGTTTATCATTTTAAAATTGCGCTGTGAAGGTACATCAATCATACACACTTAGAATTATTATTCTAAGCATACACAGTACTTAGTAGTAGGAGCGGCTGGGCTTAGGAACTTGCTTTAATAATCTACCCTCTGTTCATGATTTTCCAATCATTCTGTAGAATTTAATTTTTTGACATCTTGAATAGTTTCTTACTCGGTGTACTTTAGCTGGTGTATAGTTTAGCGTCTATAACTTTCGTAAGAACTGGTGAGCTTGAGATTTGTTTAAACGATCCTAATGTTACTTTTAACTGTGGTGATCGCTATAGCCTAAAATATTTAAGCTGGAGACACTAATAGGATTAGGAAAATATTAGGACACGAGAATTTGAGATTGAAGTTTGATTTTTATCATTAATGTTTTAATAATCCCCTGGTAATCTAAAAGTTATCATACAAAGTAAAGCTTGTTATTAAAGTGCAAATAATGATTTGATTTAAATATTTTCTTGCATCTACGTCGTAGATTATTTGTTCACATTAACGAATCATAATTTCAGTGTACCTACCTAACTTTGCTAGATTGATTTAAGTTTCCTTTTTTTTTTGTTGGATTATTATTATTCGTTTGGCATGTTATTTCAGATAACAAAAGAAACAATTCATTTGACTATAAGTAATTAGGCCTACAAATCCAATTTCAGTTGTTGTTGAATTGAAGTTGAGTTTGTTGGATTTAAGGTTAGAATGACCGAGATTTGTGATACTGTGCTTGAAGTTTTTGTTTCAGGAAAAGATTCGCGAACTTAGCAGCTAACAGCTAAGCCATGAGTCATCTGCTTCGGCTGCCACGGTACAAGACATCGCGTAAAGAACTGCGCGAAGGCGAGCGACAGGGCGCCTTCAACCACGGGGAAGAGGGTTGACGTGTGACGTCACCACACCACACCATATGAGGCAATCTGGTGAGGAGTTCTCATTTTATTGTGATTTGGTTGCCGAGTGATCGCTTAATGGAAGAGTTAATTTCCAATAAGTTCCATGGCAATTGCTTGTATAATTCAGTGACTATGTATGACTTGTATCAGAAAATTGTTAGTACTGTGCAATAATAGTACATTACGGCAGAGACCAGTAAGTAAGCCATACTGGCCGAGTAGGAATTAGACGGACCGAGCCGTAGGCAAGGTCCGGATATAATACGAGGCCAGGATGGCTCTTACGGTCGAAGCAAGTATAGTGCTTTTCTCAAAAATTAAACAAGAAAATTAGATTAAAATTATATTTTATAGGTGACATTCATATTCGGCCATTTTCCAATGAATATTTTTGTTATATCCCATTTTTATTATTACACATTGTGATATTCGTCGTCGCAGGCACCCATTAACTCCCATGATAACAACCTATAACAAAAATAATTATGAGTTTTTGCTTGGATAAAAGATATAGTTATATCGTTATCAAATAGTGGCAGCATTTATTTACCTTCATCGCCAAAATGGTTATCATCTAGAGCTTGATTTAAGAACTTTTCTATATTTTGCTGCTGAATATTTGTGATTTCTTTCCTTTGTAGCCATCCGATTGTCTCAGAAAGATTGTTGAAATATTCTGACCTTATCACACATTAGCTGACCAATTATTAACTTGATTTTCTTCCTTCCATTTAATGAATCTCTTGTATTTTTCTTTACTCCTTGGATTTAGTCGGTAGTAAATTATTTTAGCTAACTCTGCCTCCGCTTTTAAGTATGGAGGAGTGCCGTCTATTCGGAATCAGACTCCTTTGAACTCATTTTTACTGAATTATTGTATTAGATCACACAAACAAATTTGAAATTTTTGTCTTTTAATTTAAATCCCGCCTTAATTTCTTTTTTTATAAATACTGCGTTTAATTATTTGCACTGTCTTACAAATCTAAATCTTAAAGATAAAATTTAATTATGGTTATACATTGTTGTATTTTCTAATTTTCATATCATAAAGCTTACCTTCAATTTTAACTCCGAGGTTTTTTCTGAACGACACAAAAAAGGAAGGAATTCCGAAATATCATTGTCATTTTACACAGCACAATTATGAACTAAACGCTGCATACAAACTTCCGCACTAAACCTTGTCGCTACTTTTTTTTAAATATGCATCTTGAGTTACGTTTAATACTGCCAATAGTGCTAACCTCTTTTTATTTTACATTTGCTCTTATTGTAAATTGCAAGACCATTGGCCATAAACTTGACTTCCAAACATGCGCGTACTTGCACAATAGGTTGAGGGAAATGCCCGGGAGCTACGTACCATTTGAAGTAGACGAAAAAAAAAATATTGTGAGACTGGTAGGGAGGTTCTCAGTTCGGCTGGTCGACCATACCAGTCACTTCATCGTAGCCGTAGTCCGGTAGAAGTCGGCATCTGCTCTAAGCAGTCCGTGGATACGCGGTGCGCGGTAGGTGCTGGCGGAGGTCGGGTCACTCTCGCAGAGACCGTAGAGTCATAGGGTTGACTCGGCGATCCCGTGGGGATGCGCGTAGTGGGTGGCTAAGTTAGCCCTAGGCCACGAATGAGATACCTGTTTTGTTAAACGGATTTTTGTTGATTTAAATGTTTTGATATTGTCAATAAGGCGAACCAAAAGGGAATGATATGGTGGTACTTAGTTCCTAATGTGTTTTCTAAGGTAGAAGTGGTAAATAGCCAGTTTGTTTCACAACAAGTAACATTGTAGTACAATCTCATTTAAAACGTATTGCACTATTGAAAGAATAAGTAATGTTATAATTGGTAATTGGTTGTAGGATAGGATACCATAGTTCCATTTGAATCTTTTGAAATATTGCGGTTATAAAACAAAAACTTTCACTTAGTTGTCAAAATGATTTTTGTGATATTTTTAGTTTTAGTGTCAGTAACTATTTGATGCGAAAAGAAAGATGAAGTTTTTGTTTTGTCTTACCATTTTGACGTGTTTGTCAGGAGTGACCGAGTGGATACTGTTTTGGTTGTTGATTGTTTCAGAGCAACACACGAGGACGTGTGTCATCGCAGGATGGCCGTGTCGGAAACGGTCATTAGTATGGGAGCTCAACGAAAAAGCGCGCCATTGGAAGGCGACAGTAGCGCCCCCTTGAACCTGTTTTGGCGCGCTAGACAGAGTCTTGGCGGTTCACTCAGCGAACGCCCACCGACACTTGACTCTGGGCCACCATCGAGTGCACTACTGCCTTGGAACTGTCCCGTTTCGTTGTGCTATACCAAGTTAGAATCAGTGAAACGTTATAACTCAACAATACTGTGTTAATTTAATAAAGACTATTGTGAGACTTTGATAACCTAGCTTACAGACCTCTGTGCCAGGAACTGTTATTTTGTGCTTCATTGTATAAGGAATAAATCAAGTTAATTGCATCCGTATTGTTTCATCTTGCTCGCAACTACCTCCTCGTCCACAACTATGTCGATTAGCTCATCTAATGTGCCACACCACACCGGCCATCCAGACATGTCCCCGACATACACATAAGTAATCGTGTCTATCTGCGTTATAGGTTATTGACATTTGACTCTCAATAATATTATATATCTACTATGTCAGGTACATCATTTCGAATGCAGTTTTACGCTTGTTTGTTGGCGATAGGTTTTTGCTTTCTCTATTATTTTTAACTTAGCTTGTAATGAAGTACATATGACAAAAGCCATCGCTGTATGTCATGCAGTATGTACGTCGCAGGTGGCCTCGCCGTCCGGAAGCGAGCAGCAGCCTCGCGGTGACATTTGAGATATGGCCGTATCCAAACTGTTTCTCTATTTAAACGAGTTTCACTACCGTTTAATACAAGTACAATACAATTTGGACATGACAAAAACAGAACGACAGAAAAAAGCAAAATAAACATTACAGTAAAACAAAATTGTGTTTCATTTTAAATATAAAATAATCGTTATGGTTACAATAAATAGTTTAGTATTTTCATTAATCATACTTAGTCTTCATTTTTTTAAAGTATGGAACGCATATATTATTAAATTTGCATTGCCTTCTAAAGTAATAACACCTTTTATTAATCAGCATTCTAAAATCTAAGCATAAAGCATTCTTCACTAAACTGCATACTATACTTGGCTTCTGAAAGGTTATCTTGCCGACATCCTTTAGATGAACGCACTTGATCTTGGATGCGACAGTCCTTAGTCAATAAATATCTTACCGATGAGGCGCCGCTTGTTCAATCAAATACATCCCAACTGTGATCTTCTCAAGAAGATCTACTAGCATTATAACCAGCTATAAAGACTACCATTCAGAAATCTTAAAATTCCTCAATGGGAACTGAAGCATTCATTGATAATCCACGAACAACATTCTCCTTCTTATCAACAATAGGCTGCTGTGCGGTATCGCAGCTATAAATAAGCTTATCGATAAACCCGTAATTATGTACCGAGGCAAATGGCTACCAATCTTGAGCATTTAAAACTACACCGTATACTTTAAAGGCAGATGTTTTTGAGGAAGCTGAAGGATATTATGTTACAGTCCGTGTGTAACTCGATGAATAAACTAAATTTACTATCAGAAATAAAATGTTGTCCTTAATTGATATAAACTTGAAAACTATTTTTTTTTCAGACAGCTTGTTGTTGTTTTGTCATTTCCTAAACAGTAGTAGAACTGATACACATAAAAGTCGATAATGATCCTAATCTGAATATTAAAAAAAAATCTCTTACATCTCTAACAATTTTGAGACTTACACAGCAAGGTAGGTTGTTATTCTTACAGATATTGTATGTCCGTAACCTCTGAAATATAACGTAGTTGGTGATGCGTGTTAAGCATAATACATAAAGTATTTAAAAATTCTAATGAATTCACCGAAGATTCTCTAATTTGATAAGGATACAGGTATCCTGTCGCAGAAACTGGTTATTTAGGAAGATCCCTTTCTTTCCCTAACCATAGCCGAGGGCATATTTTTTTTTCTTAAAATGTGTAAAACATTTATTGTTATTCCGCCCTGTATTTATATCATTAACAATGAATACATTTGATTGTTTAATTTACAACACTTGCACTAATTAAACGGAAAACGCGCGCATTTGCGAAGTGAAGGTTCATTTTCAATTCAGTGCCTTCAACAATTGTTTTTGAAGGTTAGTGAAAACGATTGTTCAGAAGAATTACTATGCGGTTATTGTATATTTAGAGCATTAATCACCGGAATCGAAAAACAGATGCGGTTCTTAGAAACTTTTGTGACTAGTCCTTGTCAATCCTTGATAGACTTTCTAACATGTTTCATAATATATATTTCAAGGAATAAACTTGTCTTATAACTTACTACATAAACCCTCGAGAATAGAGTTTCGTATCTATTAGTAAAGCTAAGTATTAACAAGTTGTGTTCGTGTTAAGTAACTATAAAGCCTAAGTTACTCGTATGAGTACAGTTCAATGGTTCAGTTAAATCAATTTAATATTTGCACTGTTTTGAGCTATGTCGTCAAAAAGGGAAATATTCAATTATATTACTGTATAGGTACTTAACGTCAGAAAAAAATTGGTTCAGCAATTTTCCTTTACCTTATGTTGTTGTTTGCATTGCTTGAATAAATAATAATGAATTTTACACTGAATTTCAGATTTGTTGACCACCCATTTTAAATTGAATAAGTTAATCATGCGACCTAATGACTCATAAACAAACATTAGCATAATGTTATTTATGTCTTATTACTGTCAGGGCTGTGTCATAATAACTTTTTTATGGCCCTACTGGCTTTACTATAAAGTAACCTCTAAATTAAATTAGAATTCGTGACCCTTTTCATTGCTTTAATGTTAAATGGATTATGTAAATTACTTGAAGAACTACTTTATCATTGAAATATTAAAGTAATGAGATCAATGTGAGAAGGTCAACATTGAAAATATCTAATAATGTAGCTAAGATAATTTTATGGTTAGGCTTTTTGAAAGCAAAGTAAATAAAAATATTACATTAAGTAAAATTAAGTCTACTAAGCTACATCATTAAGCTACTAAGGGAAAATATCAAATGACTTACTCAAGTAATTAGCAATAAGGTAATAAATATGTGCATAATTAATCATAACATTGAAATCAGATATAAATTTGCACTATGACCTCGACTATGCGAAGTCCGTAAGCAGATTGCTGAGAGAGTTCATTTAATTGCAAAATTATTTCAGTAAATTTATTAAATTTTTATAAACCACGAAAAAAACGCATCTTCATGCCACTAATCGCTATAAATGCCAATTAAACGGCTTTCCGAAAGTATTTTTACAGCATCTTGATAGTTTATGTCTCGAAATGATATATTTCTTCACTAAAACTCAACTATGTAGTCCATCCCGGAATAGACAACTTAATAAGGACACTTCCCGTGGGATTCCGTGTTTAATTTTAATCCACTAATGGCCCCAGTTTTAGACGCTGCATGTCGCGACAAGCATTCACAGACTATGTTCTCTAAATACATATTATTACTGCGTAAATATGTGTACTCTAGAAAATTATAGTGTTTGCTATTCTACGAAAAATAGCAAAGGCATTATCATATATATCAAATTAACATTAAATTAATACTAAAATAACGCCAGACTATGTATCCCTTGTATTCTTATGTCCCTTTTTTAATACAATTCTTAAAAATAGGTACTAAAATCTCTATAAACAAACTACGAAGAAATTGATGCATCTGATTTGTTATAAATATAAATAATATAAAAATATCGGACAACCTCACGCAAATCGATCTAGTCCCAAATAAGCTCAAGAAGGCTTGTGTTATGGGTACAAGACGACGATATACGTACTTATATAGATAAATACATACATAGAACAACCATGACCCAAGCAGGGCTTGGCAAGCACAAATATTCGAGTTCATCACACAAATATTTGCCCTGGCTGGGATTGGAACCCGGGACCGCCGCCGGCTCAGTTAGGCAGGTGTCTACAAACTGCGCCAAACGCGTCGTTGAAGTTGTTACCT
This sequence comes from Apotomis turbidana, assembly GCA_905147355.2. NCBI lineage: Eukaryota > Metazoa > Arthropoda > Insecta > Lepidoptera > Tortricidae > Apotomis > Apotomis turbidana. The sequence continues at coordinate 19,673,592 of LR990299.1, forward strand.
CGAAGCACAAGTTTTTCATAGTCCAAATTTAATGTACTTTGAAATTGTACAAATAATAAACTTCCATCACATACGATTACTCAAGAATTGATTTAAATTTTCTTTATAAAACTTGGGATAGAAAAAGAAGGGTTTTTTATAAATTTTGACAATAAAAGTACATAAACAGGCTACGTTACCTTATAATGATAATAATAGAGCTAAACATTACAACAGCTTAGGAATACGTATTGTTGTTGACCGCAGACCGAAGGTTATTTTCATCAAAATGGGAAATAACTCATATCTATAGATACATATATTGGTGATAATTGAATTTAATCTAAATCCACTATCTAAAAATGGCAAATACCATAAAATGCCAATCGAAGTCCGGCATGGATTACGCAGATTAAACTTGCGACGTCAATAAAATTGATAAATGTTCATTTCAAGACGATAGCTTTTGTGTGTTTTAAAAGTTTTTTGACCCGCGAGTCCTTGCATCAAAACCACTGTGCTCGTATGTTTTTTTGGCAGAAAGTAGGAATTTATTTATTAAAACTGCAGATCGATTAATTATGATCGTACTATTCGTATTCGTACTCGTGATATTGATTTGCGAGTTTTGGGACGATAAGATTTTATATTTATTTATTATAAATGAGTAAGTTACAATTAAGTTAATTAGTGCGAACCCGACGGTTACCAAGAATATCTTTGCGGTTATATCTTTGCGCTAGATCTTTTTACACTTTTTCTATGAATCTATGGGTCAATGTGCTAAAATGTCTTCTGTATTTTTTTAATACGTGTAGTGTAAATAATAATTATTATTTTTTTATAAAAATAATACTTAAATAAAGTCTTGCACGAATAAGTCCTAAATTTTGAAAGACAATTAAAATTGTAGCACAAAATAAAGGCATTTTATAATTTTTCATGAAATTAATCCCTTTAACAAGCCCGTACAAACTTCATATAAAGAAAAAACTCAAACTCGAAAATTCAATATCGATTTAAAAAAATATACCTTTATAAAACAAAAAGTCCCACTGGTCCACACAAATAAAATCCGTGTCGAAGTAGCACCACTGTCACAATATTTATTTATTTGTTCGTTCGCGCACCGAGCAATCGTGAGCGTACTGTATGCGCGGGAGTCGCGAGTTGACTGACGATGCCGCGCGCGGCGTGCGTCCGCGCCGCTTAGGGTAGGGTTGGCAAGCGAGGGCTGCCAATATTTATAACTTGCATTGCAAAGTTTAACTATAACTTATCCACTAAAATCTGTATAGTATTTGTAAATTAAATTGTATTCTAAAATAATATGTCATTAATTACACTTGATTTTGAACCGAGAATATATCGTTCGTACGGCTTTTAAAAATTAAGCTTTCCTGTTACAAGACGAGGTCACCGTTTAAGGATATTATAATTTCATGAATCAAAAAGCATTTATATATCAATTTTCAAAACTTCTCTTGGAAACAAGTAGGTACTGATAGGAATAAATTAAAGTATTGGTCAAGTATGCTCTTATAAATAAATTCGTAATATTTTTCCTTATTAGCATACGTAACAAAATTACATTGAAACCTAAGAAATTGACAATTATATATACGGTATATATAAAATTATAAGAATTTTTATTGAGGTCAAGATCTGTGATTCAGTGTTTGCGTTGCGTTTTTAACATTAATTATTCATTACTTTTCTAGATAATCTAAAAGTCTATGAATAAGAATATCTTACGTACACAGTTTGAAATAAAAATGATGTATTTCAAATTTAAACAATAAGGCAGAGGTTTAGTTAATCATAGTGTAAAGCTAAATAATTTTTTTTTTTTAACTATGTACATATTTGAAATATGTATTTTCTTTCCTTCCGTCCATTTAATATCACTGCACCTTTCTATATTTAAATATAAATACATATGCTGATGAAAAATGTTTAATTATATCAATGAAAAAATATTTTATATACAAATACAAAATAATATAAAATACTGAACTAGTATTATCGTGAATTAAAGACAGTAGTTTCTTTTTCTGATAATTTATTACCCGTCAAGGCAGTAAAGAGTAAAGACTGGGAATAAAACATTTATTTACTCAGACTTTATTGCACGTTACAAAGAAAGTAAAAAATAATAATGGCGGACTTAATGTCGTAATTAGTCAATCATATTTTTTTTTTAACAGTGTTAGGTATATAATATTGTCAAAGTAACTTAATTAGTATGTTCTTAAGCTTGACATTGGCGCTACGAATTTAAATTGTATAGATTGTTTTTATTTATTTATGAATTTGTAATAGTATAGTATATTATAAGGATTGTGTTAACAATGTATATTGTTAAAGAATAAATGACTAATTGACTAATAACGCCAAACAGAGTATAGTTGGTGAGGGATTGGTGTAACATAACAATGTGTATATGTGTGCGTGTGTGTAAACGTGTATTGAATGTTTTACTATCACGATCTTCGTAATTTTTGAATTTCATTAAAGTAGAGCCTCTTTTTTTAAAGAAAAATGAATTAAACTGGTTGTGCAGCCCTATGCGCGGGCGCCGCTGACCTTGGCGCATGCAGTTCCGAGATCAATCTTAATGGCGTTTTTTTTCGTTTACTTCATTTTGGCGCATCTCGCAGGTTAGCCGTGTCGTTGAAACGAAACACCATAAAATGTTGTGAAATTTTGAATTTCAATTTTATGATTATGAAAAAATTAGAAATGTTATATTTAGGTAAAAGTTTGTCTGTTTGGTACTTCTTCACGCTCAAACGGCTGGAGCAATTTTGATAAATTTTGGTATGGAGGTAGCTGACACTCTAGATTAGCAAATAAGCTAATTTTTATCAAGAAAAAATGTAGTGCTCCCGTGGGATGAGCGGGTAACAGTCGCACGGCGCAGCTCGTTGAAGCACGACTCGGCTGTCAACAGCGTAGACGCTTGGTCAGATATTTTTAATATTTTTTTTCTCACAAGCATATGAACTAGACTGTAATCTTTTGCAGTCCTTTATTCTGTGACTCTGTCTCTAAAGATGGACAAAACAAGCCCCAGAATGAATCCCGAGAGACGGATCAAGGAAACAAGGCCGCCAAAAGAAGAGGGCAGGCATATTTATTGAATGATTGGAGCCACACTGCATGGATAGTGGATGGTTAAAGGTAGAGACAGCTAGCTGTGGGAGGAATTGGGGGAGGTCTACGCCAAAGAGGCGACTAATGCATAGTTAATAATTTATTGTAATTTAGTACCGCAGTTAGATGGAGAAAACTATATACTTCATCAGCTACACCAACAATTGTTTGACTCTTAAATTTGATGATTTATGATATTGTAGTAGAATAAATGGATTTTTTATTATTTTATTTTATTATTCACTCTGATTTCCTGAACACAATGGCTTCGGCATTATTTAATTATGAATCAGAACAAAGAAACTCGCGAAAGTATCATCTCGTACAAAATAATTTTGTAATGAACTTAATTGAGAGGAACAGTCATGTTTCGCGCAGAATCGATATTCTATGCATTTAAGATGTTAAAATATTATAAACAGTGTTTTAACTCCAAATATCATTCAAATATCTTCAAACATTCATGCAAGTGGATTAATGTTTATTCTTTTTGAGAAATAAAGATCTTTAAACCGAAATAACTCCCTGGATTACTGTCAACTTCATTTGCTGTAATATATGTAGTTTGTTTTGTCCACTTGTCCAAAGAAAAAAATGAAACTGTGTTTTATGTGTTTATTTTAAAACAAATTTCTCAACTAGTATATTCTTTAAATAAAACAATTTAAACGGATTATATCGCGTATATTAATTATTTGAGCCTCCCTGACGTTTCAGTACCTTTACAGATACCGTTGTCAAAGGTTGTTTTATTTAAATGTGTGACAGTCGCGGAAACCGAAGAAAATATTAGTATATTCTTTATTTAGTTTTTTTATTTAATTTTTATTACTATAGATAGGTAATAAATATTATTGAAAATTTACACCTATTTATGTCTACCACTAAGAATAACAATGTTCGTATAATTTCAGTAGGCATGCTAGGTATGTGGATTCTCAACTTAATTCAGAAACGGTGAACACCGTCTAAGTAGCAAACATGCTATATAAAGAGCTTATGCCGTCATTAAAACTCAAATTTAAGCTGTATAGAGACTGTATAAGTGTAAACTTGCGTGCCACTTGGGCGTTTACTTAAAGACAGCAAGACAGATTTAGCAAATATTTTTTCAAGATAAAGTACTGTTTGACTACTGATGTATAGAGGTATATATGAGGAACTTCCATTACACGATGTTACAGTTATCTTAAGCAACGTTAATTGCGACAACGTAACGAACGACTCACGCGCAGAAAAACGCGTTCCCAGCCGATTTCCCCGACACAATGAATTACTAGCGTTGTATTCTTACCATGAGTTTACAGCGACAGTCAGTACTCGCTAGCGACTGCGTAAAGGATTTGTATGGAGGATTGTAGTTGTACAAAGTATCCGCTAGGCGCACTGTACTATAAATAATAATAAATATCAGACAACCTCACACAAATCGATCTTCTAGTCCCAAATTAAGCTCAAGAAGGCTTGTGTTATGGGTACTAGACGACGATATATACTTATATAGATAAATGTATACTTAAATACATAGGAACAACCATGACCCAAGCACAAATATTCGAGTTCATCACACAAATATTTGCCCTGGCCGGGATTCGAACCCGGGACCGCTGCTCAGTAGGCAGGTGCTTGCAAACTGAGCCAACCGCGTCGTCAAAACTGTACTGTTCTCCATACAAATAATTTACGCTGTCGCTAGCGAGTACTGTCACGTTAACTCATGGTAGAGGTACTGAGACGCATCACCGACAAAAACATAATTGTTGACTTGCTGTGGTGCAAATATGGATCTAAAGGTGTTATGAAGATGATATCATTTTGATTTAATTATCTATCAGTAACAATAATGCTATAACTAATGGCAGTTATGATTTCCACGTAATAGTTGCGAAGATGACAGGAATGATCAGATGCGCTCGTTGTATTTTTCTTATAATAGTGCAGATTTTTTTGAAGCTAAAATCTCTTCAATCGCGAAGCTTTTTCAAACTTTTAGAACTTAGAGTGATTTTAAACAACGTTTCGTATATAAAGTGTTTTGATTTACTTAAAACACACAGAACCATTGTTAGACTGTAAACAAATACCATAAATCCACTACCCCCACGAGTTATTGAACAGCTGCTGTCTCTCCGTGAGAATTACAATACATTCTTGGTTTTAGAGCACTATATCTACGTACCTATGTAGACACAAAGAGAACAAAATCCAACGGGATTAAAGCCTAGTATAGCAGAAATACTATATACCTTAACAACGTATAATTACCATCACTAAACCCTACAACACAACCTTACATATTCATACAACGTGGAACGTCAAAGAACTGCCAATACTACAATAGTAAAAATACAAAGCATCAATGGCTATATTGACGTTCGGAAACAAAAAAAGGGTCCCGGAATGTGCCCCTTTCCAATAAGTTAGCAGGTAGGCCAGCAATAAGGGATATTTTAAGAAGAAACTAATATAATTATACTAGCTGTGCCCGCGGCTCCGCCCGGTTCCCTAAGCAATTCGGTCTGTGTCAGTAAGCTGCTAATACCTCACCGTTTAAACCTTTCCTGGACTACGACAAACATTTCAAAACCAAAATCAGCTAAATCTGCCCAGCCGTTTTCGAGTTTTAGCGAGACAAACGAACAGCAATTGATTTTTATTCATATAGATAGATAGATAACACAGGAGAATTTTGTTTTCTATCAATTGATATAATATATATGAGAGAGCACCCATCACTTTCTCTCAAGTACGAGTGCGAGAGCGATGGAAGTTTTATCATTTATCCGTCACGTGAAAACAACAACCATCATAGGCCCGCTATAATCCGGACGTTTGAAGACGAATGTTATTATTGACCAAGACACTATAGGTACTGGTTAGTTTGTTATACTGGGTAATTTTTTGTCATGTATGGTGGTGGCGGTCACAATAACCTTTGTTTTAAAACTAAACACGAAATCGCGAAAAAAGAATTATGTTTGCTTTTGTCTTATCTGAACTAAGTACGTCAACTTCTTATAACTGAGTGTCTTTATGCATAATGACAGGGTATGGTCAGTTGGTCACTATAATAGCCCTTGGCCTAAATACACACTTCTACTCGCGTCGCGTGCGCATCTAATATCTCAGCGTAAGGGCATAGAGGCAAGGAGCATTGCGTATCAATTTACAATAAGTGTTGCCCATAAATTAATTTAATTTTAATTCATTATGGTCCATGAATTTAAAATAAAGCTGTTTCACATATAGATCGTCGCATAGAAAGTTAGGGGCGGTGGTTCATGCGCGCGCGTCGTTGTGTTGTCTGAACAATTTTTCTATTGTTATCGATTGGAAAAGCTATGAAAGCGCGGGAAAAACATAAAATGGCATTACTTGCCGGTGAACAAAGACTATGGATGACGTGAGAGAGGAATTATTGGCAGTTTTACGCTCAAGAGCATTAAATAGGCTTGCCTAACAAGTTCGTTTTCACGCCATATTGCGGATGTTTTGTGGTACTAGTAATTTATTTATCTCAAACATGAAATGAAATGTCATCATAGCGTGCGTTTGAAGAAGGCTTCGAAGTATCACTTTTCGGGCGGAACAACTCTAGAGAACTTTACTTAAAGCAAATTCATACAAAATTGAAGGGAAGTAAATATTTTTTGAACATGGCGCCTGTGTTCATGGATAGGCTGAATTATAATTATGTTTTGAGTGGTGTATTTCTTTATTTAATTGCATATTTTGCGTTAAGAAAAGCACTATACATGTCTAGCCGTCAAAAGGGCTTGTGGTGGTCTATACCTACTTACCCGGCAAGCCCTTCTTTTTGTTCTGGAAGAAACGGGGACTCGATTTTTTTGGATACCGTCACACTGACACTCCTTTTTACTTATCATAATGACAACTACTACGAATTATGCGTATTTTTGTAACTAGCGACTCATACCCTCATTTCCCTTGTTCTTCGTAGTTCAGAACACTTTGCCGGAACTTACCGATAAGCTAGCTAGCTATCACTATCAGCCAATATGGTGTGTCATTTATTATGTTGTTTACTTACTACGACCTATTTTTAGAAACTCAAGCGTAATTAAAGTAAGACTTGAGTTTATAGATAGTCATACAATATCAGATTAATAGTAATTTATTTATATTAATCCTACTACGTCTTTTTGGCTGAGGATCCTAATAAGAAAGTAGTATCTTACTTAACTTTTACTATTATAGATGCCGGACGCCTTTGTAAGGCCTATACTTTTTTCTGTAATCTTATCTTTTCGTTACATCTTAGCACGTAAAATAACATGTAAGAACTGTAAACAGCAAATATTTTTCTTTGTTGATCTTAGAATTAAAACAAATAATTAAGGTGTTATAGTGGGCAATGTAGGCACGTAAGTGACGTCTCCAGATCCCCTATGTTTTTCGTCAGCAGCCCTAGATTGTCGGTATAGCCGATATTTTGTGTTTACCATTCAGCTCAATATTGTGTTTAAAATCGGGGAGTCGTAAAGCTAAAAATTATGCCATAAGGAAGAGTAGGAATGTGATTTATGTGATGTTACGCCTAGAAAGGATAGGACGGTAGCTAGTTCTACCCGTCAAAAAGACAGTGTGCCATTGAGCGTACATGATTATACAGAATCCGTAATGTGCTCACTATCGGTCGGCGGCAAACAAATGAAAATTGGACGCATTAGCGATGCCACGACATCCTGTGCCGTTATGTGCGGTGGCCAGATGCATAAGCGCACAGCGATTTAAGGACCCATACCACGCTGCTCAAAATACGCTGACGCGCTGTAGACGCAGTTATCAGTGTTAATGTATAATGAAAACGTAACGCTGTACACTGCTGCGCGCTTGTGTTAAGGCTAGTAAGTTTTGTGTTAGGGCAAATCTCCGAGCATTTGAACCGCGCGGTTTTATCGTCATTCTGTGGTCTCAATGATTATTTTTATTACCATGTTATTACCACAATGGAAGAATAAGAGGATTTAAATACAATCAAGCTAGCTAACAATAATCGTGACTTACACGTTAATATATCGCGCAAAGCAATACATTATTGTTTTAATAGATGAACCACCATATTGACATAACATTTTTAAGTTAAGAATAACAAAAAGTGGTTAAAATGATGAAGATTCGCCCGTGAACCAAATAGAATGAGAAAACGCTCTTACCTCATGACGGGGACCGTTCGAGCTTCTCCGGCCCGTTAACAATTAGACAACGGCGAGTGTCAACATTCACTAACTTCCGTCTTCGCTCCTCCCCCTTTCTTCACCCTTTTAGTTATTTAGGGTCTGGTGCACGCTCAACCGCCTGAGAACGGGAGTTGGTAACTGCAACCAAACCAACTACGAAAAAGATGGGGCTGGACTGAGGACGAAAGCTGCGAATGCGGATGCCCAGAGCAGACTGTACGCCATATTGTCTTGGAATGCCCACTAACTAGATTCGCAGGCCAGGTGGAAGATCTTAAAGACCTAACAAGCGAAGCTGTTAATTTCCTCGCAAATTGTAAATTTAAATTATAACTAATTATAAGTAAGCACGCAGTGTAAATTTTACGCCATACGATAAATAAATAAATTTACAACAAAGTTTTGCAAATGTATTTGTACGTTAACATAACTACGCTACATTTTGTCACGGAAAAACATATACGGCCTTTTCCTTTCCGGATGGTAAAAGAAAGATGGGCAACAAATGCATATATTACTATGGCTTTAAATACTTTAAATTTAATTGACTATATGTCCTCTTGCTGAGACACAAACCCAGGACCGCCAGATTCGTAGCTGCACTGCCACGGAACACGAACCAGCGCGTCATCAAAATGTGACAAGTCTATGTCATGGTGTCGTGGGCATTGCCCATGCCCAGGCAATTTGAGACTTGTCAAATAAATGTCTGCAGATTGATCACACACGCTGCGTGACAATGAGTATTGTCACAGTCCACCATAATTCATACGGACGGACGGACTTTCTACGCCATTGTTTAGCTGGTCTTCAGCTTTTGTTTACAGTTTATGCGCATCTCTGCTATTCTGTTTATGACGATTGCATGTCCAATAACTAGAAAATATGTTTTTTGTCCACTCGTTTGCTGCTACGTCACTCTTAGCGCGTATTTTAGGTGAAGGTGATAGATTAAATGCACAAACGTCCATTGCTTGTCAAGACAAATTAAAAGACTCCAAACTCGATAGGGTTACGTCGCTTTCTTACATAAAGAGTTCTCATGTATGTTACTGTCTTCTTAAATTATTTATAAAATAGTTAGAGGGGTTACGAGTATTACGACGTCAAAAAGAGTTTGCCCCTCAAACAAAGGACGCAATAACTTGTACATTATTATTCCTAATTTTTATCCGAATTAGTCCCGAATGGAATGGAGACTATTATACCTAAGTGGTCGTTTAGATAGGTATTATGCTTGTTATGTTTTAGTCAATATAACGAGTTAGGTTAGCCCTATGATGTCCCAAATTAAAAAAAAATACACTTTTCAGCGAGTCGTTTTCGTAATAAACAATTGTATGCCTTCGGATTAACGCATCTTTACTATTATTCAACGTACTACTTACAAGTTAGTTAATAAGTTAGGTTATTTACTCAAGTGAGTTTTAAAAAACCCTAATGGAATTTTACGGTTATTTTTTAGACATCTTGAAATTTGAAATCCTATCCTACGCAAACCAATTCGCGTCCACACGCCATTTCTCTCGTATCATCATTAATTGCGGACCATAAGCCCCTGTAATCAATTTCACTCTTGTCCGTCAATAGAGACACGGCGGGACTCGAACCCGGGCCCCTTAGCAGGCGGATGCTGTGATTGATGTCACTTTCGTTCTCGTACAGCTGTGATAGATGTATTACACGTATCATCCATTACGTATCGTAATAGGAATATTTAGCACTTTATACAAAAACAAAAACAAATTGTTAAAAGTAGCCCTAATGTTAGCTGCTAGTTACATAAATCGGAGGACTGACCAACTGAGAGCTGCTTAGTAAACAAAAAAATATGAGCAAGTTGAGTAAAATTAGCATGATTTTAGTTACTCATCAGCACAATTTGGCTATTTCTCAAGTAGTTAAAGTAGTTAAGGTATTCATTTTTTTCATTGTATTCTTTAGTTTTTGTACACACAAGGTAAATACCTAGACCCTTTGTTGCCCGAGTTAGCAAAGAGAGCGAAGAATAACGTATACCCGAATTCCGGATGTCGGGACGTTCTCCCATGAAATTCGTGAGTAGATTTGTTAGGTGTAAGTATTGATTTTGTTTGCCGAATCAGTTTTTTTGTTTTTGCGAAATGACGGAGATCGCTTACCTTAAAAATCAGTTTCTGCCAGTCAAAATCATGTTCATCGCTGAAGCGCTAACAAGAGTTAGGTGGTTAATGCAAAAGACGAAAATCAGCAATAAAAGCTTATCTAAAAAAATATGAGGACTTGTTTCTAAATAACTATGCCAGTTTTCTTTCTTGAATACTCGTCAGGATATCATTAAACTCTATCAGTTGCTATGGTTTCCATGGTGACACGTAATACAAACCGCACGGGTCATCGCATTGTGCGGGTCATTGGATTAATTGATTCTAAGTATTTTGACAGATCCGCCATCTTAGAGAGATCCGCGGCCAGTAAAGTTGAGTCTTACATAATTTTAAAGTTTAAGCCTTCAATAAAGTACTGCAGGCAATTAAAAATGCGCAAATCATGTCACTCAATTTTAAGGAAAACGATTCATATCTTTTCTCTCTTATCTCTTATCTTATCTTATCTCGCGATGTATATCACTCATTACGTTCATTTAACTTCATTTTACTCAATAAATCTATAGACTCAAACCGCTCCATCATATCATCATACTCACTTTGTCCATGTCTTTTCGTTCAGTGATTCATTTGAATGATGCGTCGTAATAAGTATTAAGAAAGTACACAAAATTAATACTCATGACGTTACTATTGGAAAAGGTTCGTTTGCCATCGGAAATAATCGACAAATTAGATTTTTTCACGTGGTTAATTTATTTCATAAGCATACCTTCATAATGTCAAATAGCATCATTCAGTTCACTTCGTATTGAGTGGCGAGTGGTTGCGAACAAAATATATACTGATATACCTAGTTGTTTTATCCATCAGTGAGTGTGTGAGTTACGGAAAAGAATGAAGTATCATTTGTATCAATCACTCGCGGACTCGCTTCCAGAAGGAAGGCGGGCGTGCATCGTGCCATAAGCCGCACTGAATAGTCTACGCTCCTGCGCGTAGAGCACCCCTATTTGAACAAAATCGACGCACGTTGGTTTTCATTTTCAATCTTTGGGAACTAGTGTCTTAACACGTTCACTGTCCATGTCCCATATGTGGGGTCACGGCAAGCCTCTATTACAGAGACAAAAAAGGTTCATATATCAAACTGGGACTGAACGTGTTAATTAATAATATGAAAACCCTAAAGCTTAAGAATTTCATAGTGTGTGAAATGAAGGTTCTAGCTAGACTGGCTGCGCCGGCGCCGCGGGCGCACACGCATGATCGATAGATCGCGTTACTTTTGCTATTTGACTTGCTATCGTATCTATTTAATGATCCGATGAGAAAGATTCAATCACATAAGTACAGTCGCCATCTGATATATCGTATCGGGCGAGGTGGCCGAGTATTTGTGGGCAGCGTTCAATTTCAATAAATTATTTATATTACTATTATGAGCCTATTCGCACTGCTGGACAAAGACCTCCCCGTCTTTTTCCATCTGCCGCGGTTGTGAGCGGTATCTGGCCCTGGCCAGTCCTTCAAATTTAGCTACTTTATATCCAATGCTACCACGATATATCTCATGATGACTGTACGAGAATATGAGGCTTAGTAGGAACTTATAGATGTTATAGAGCAAAAGCAAAGTCCAAGTCGGGCAAACTCGCGCACCGGCATCGGCACGCCGTACCATCCTTTTCTCGAATGTCAAATTTCTTAGGCTAAATAAGGCACTGGCGATCTTCGCGAAAATCGCGAAAAATCACCCGATTTCATCTCCAATGTAGAGAGGCTCGAGGCTCAGCATGGTCGCAGAGGCGGTGCTGTATGCAGTTTTGTAAATTTCTCAGATTGTTAAAGCGGGGATGTCGCAAAGTTTGTTGAATCAGGCGCCAGCCAGGTCAAGATAATGTCCCCAGTTTGACAGCGGCTCGGCACGCAGGCGGAGCTGGCACGACGCCAGCGCCCCCTCGCGATTCCGTGGACTGTCGCGTTTTACACAGCGCTTAGATGTGCAGTCACTCGTAGAGATGGACAAAGGCCCTCGCGTCGGCTAGCAAACTGAAAAAAAATGCCAGTGAATCCCACTGTAAGCCTAACAGTAAGCCTAATTGTTATGCCAGTGGGATTCACTTTATATTTTTTTCAGTGCATATCTTGCAGCGATTTCAGCAGCAGCATCTCCTGACGTGCTCGCCCGGTATTAAAAGGAAAGTGACAGATAGTAGGTATTAGTCACGCGACAAAGAGTCGCGTGTTATAGTTATGCTCGACGTACAGGTTACAGTGTCGCGGTAAATGTGAGATATTTCTAAAGTATATCGTTTGGTTGAATTAGGTTCCAGGTCGACACCGCGTATACCAACACCTCTAGCATAATTGTCATTCACGACTATTTCTCGCGCAAGGTAATTACCAGTCTCTTTCTTTACAGTAATGTGAGAGGGTGACGCTATGTCGCGTGTGGTAGTGCTATGTCGCGCGACAAGAGTCGCAAGACATAGTTGTGCTAGACCGGCAGTGTGACATACCGGCATACAGGAGACAGGTATGCTGGCGCGACGCCAGCGCCCCCTCGTGTTTCCGCGGCGCGCTGCATTTCGCCGCATAGCGCTAGGGTTAATGAACTAGCAATTTACCATTGGGTACTTCATATTATTGATTAGTAGGAATATTCATTTACATAATGTATCGGCAATATATTTTATATGGTAATTAAAAAGTAATTAGAGTCCGCTAAAGAACACATAAGTGTTGTTGTGGAGGTTTTATATTGTTTATATTATTGTCTATCTTTGAATATATTTTTAAATTGACGACGCGTTTGGCTCGGTTTGTAGACACCTGCCTACTGAGCCGGCGGTCCAGGGTTCGAATCCCGGCCAGGGCAAATATTTGTGTGATGAACTCGAATATTTGTGCTTGGGTCATGGTTGTTCTATGTAATGTAATTAAGTATATATTTATCTATATAAGTACGTATATCGTCGTCTAGTACCCATAACATAAGCCTTCTTGAGCTTAATTTGGGACTAGATCGATTTGTGTGAGGTTGTCCGATATTTATTTATTTATTATTTATTGAAATACTATTGTTTTTACCAGTTGTTGTCAATAAATGTCCGTGACAAGCTGCTTAGTTTTTATCTTCACTCTATTAATTCAGTGAATAAAGGATTTTGACCTTACAAACGGTCCGGTAGTTTTGAATGTTTGATATGTTGTCTAGGATGGTTAGTCAGTGTTTAAAATGCAAAATGCACAATTCCCCCCCCCCCCCCCCCCCCCCGCGCCGCCGCCATATTGAAAAAACCGGCACTCTCTTCATATTTTTGCTCATATCTTCCTTTAGGAGCATTTTAGCTAGAAGAAAGCTTCGACAATGTTATAGAGAGTTAAATTTACTACATTCTCCATTTTATATTTTGTTTCTAGGACAGATAGTTACGGAGATATGCACATTTAAAAATCTTAAGAAATTGCAATTTCCAACTCAAAAACAAACTTCTGGATTATATCTTCGTTTAGGAGCATTTTAGCTACAACAAAGCTTGGGCAATTTTGTAGAGAATTAAATTTACTATAATTTACATTTCAAATTTTGTTTCTAGGACAGATAATTACGGAGATATGTAAAAAATAAAGTCACATTTTCGGAAAATGTATGTAAAAATGGACATGAGTTTTATAAGCAATTATAATTCCTACATGTTTTAATTTGTCCTAGACTAGTCCGTAACTGAATGACAGCGTTCTAAACCAAGAATTTTGAGAAATTTTCGGAAAATTCGACTTTTCCTGTTTTTAAATGTGCATATCTCCGTAACTAACCGTCCTTGAAACAAAATTTTAAGTGTAAATTATAGTAAATTTAATTCTCTACAACATTGCCCAAGCTTTGTTGTAGCTAAAATGCTCCTAAACGAAGATATAATCCAGAAGTTTGTTTTTCAGTAGGAAATTGCGATTTTTTACGTTTTTTTAAATGTGGTTATCTCCGTAACTATCTGTCCTATAAAAAAAATATAAAATGGAGAATGTAGTAAATTTAACTCTCTATAACATTGTCGAAGCTTTCTTCTAGCTAAAATGCTCCTAAAGGAAGATATGAGCAAAAATATGAAGAAAGTGCTGGTTTTTTCAATATGGCAGCGGGCGCGGAGGGTGGGGGGGGGGGGGGGGGGGGGGGAATTGTGCATTTTGCATTTTAAGCACTGACTAACCATCCTAGACAACATATCAAAAATTCAAAACTACCGGACCGTTTGTAAGGTAACACATAGTACTTTAGTCTTTATTCACCGTATTATATCGAAGATTCCCGTACACTTGTACAGTTGTTGTTTCGGACAGTTGTCAGTGTCATTAGAAATATCGAATTTAGCCGCTATGTTTATAAAAGTCACTTTTTAGTGTTGTGAGACTGACAGTAGGCACTAAAAAACTGATTTGTAAACATAGGGGCTTGTTCGTTTTGTTTTTCGTTTGGAATTGACCAATTTATTAGTCATCTCTTTCACCTTATCTAAATTCGCATTGCATTCACATTGTAATCGTCGATGATAACATGAGTTGTGCTTTCGTTTAACAAGTGTACAAATTATAGCTTAGTAGAGAAACTGCTTTATAATTCCAATGAAAAGTTTAGTACATGGTAGTTATGCACGTTATTTAGTAAGACAGATTCTTTAATAAATCTCTTACAAACTTTTCCCAGCAACGTCTGACTAAACGCCCGAGACTAAAATTAAATTCAGCGCTTCAAAAAAGTGAATCACTTCAGCTATAAAGTGTGCAATTTACGCAGACCCAGTGAGTCATAGTAATCATAGTGTGTCACTTTTGTGTGTTGGCTGTTGAGTGTCAAGTCGGTGTTTCCGTCGCCAGGCGCCGCACTCTGTGTCTACACGCCCACGGTGAAATGCATTTAATTGGGGAAAAGCGAGGAAACTGACCGTGTGGCTTTTCTTTTACATGAACACGTAAGGGTATTAAATTACTATGAACTGATTATTATGTAGGTATCCAATGGCAACGAGCCAACATGCAATGGACTGTAACGATTGGGAACTTGCAGCGAAAAATACATTGTACACGATTGTTCCGATGAAATGAGTTTACTGTTATGTAACAACTAAAACTTAAGTTTACCTAGTATCCCGTAAAGTAATTAACATTGTGCAATGCAATAAATTATTGAATATTGAGTATTATATCTCATACTGACTCATACTGATAAGGAAACTAAAAACAGCACGTTAACGCGAACCTAGTGCCACTTCCGATTTTTTCTTAAGTCTCGTAAATCAATTGCAAAAGTCTAGCAACTAGGATAATACTTTATAAAGTAAGTAATTGAAGTCACTGTACAGTGTACACAATTTTTTATTCTGTAGTTGTCCTCAAAAACGAACGCTTTACACTAACGTGTAAAGCGTTCGTTTTTGAGTAAACTACGGTACCTACATAAGTTTTAGAACAGTGGTTCAATAAATATTAAAAGGTATTTTTTGTTTCAAGTCATGGTTCTTTTTTTTGGTAAAGACCTTTTAAACGCGATAAAGTCCCCGTGTTGTTATAGTTATGACCTAAAAAAATATCTGATCTAAAAAAAAACAGAAGTGTCGCCACTGATTTCCCGACTGTCCTTAATCAGATCTAAAATTAACATCATAATAAAAAGCTACGAATGAAGTTCAGAACAAGTTCAAATCCTAGTTTAGGCCCTGCTGCACCCTGCACTTGAACTGCAGTCCTATTAATACGTCAGTCCGTCTGTCTATTCCTGTCGAGCGCCAGAACTTCTTATTGCATTCTCGCGAGTGCACTTTAATATTGAAAGCATGTGTCAGTCCGTAAGATCTTGATTGCAATATGGCATTTGTTGGGGAGCAATAATAAATCTGACTCCAGAAGAAATATAAATAGCGTTTATTCGCTTCGAAAAAGAAATACAATTTTAATGACGAGATGCGTGCGCTCTGCGCAGTGTCGTATTGAGTCTGCTGGTAGGGGAAGGCTGGCGGTCGAGCGCGAACCGGCGCCCGCGCCTCCCGCTCCTCTCATCCCGTGCGTCGTTGATAGCGGCGTTAACATACTCCCCCCCCTCGAGCACGTTGGGCTTCGAGGAGTGACGATGCTGCTGTTGGAGCCGATGCTGAAGAAGGCCTCGTTGTTACTGCTTGTGACTCCTTGGGTAGTGCGCAAAGCTTGTGGATGGCGCGACGAAAGAGACCCTTTGTTGTCTGAACATCGGCGACCCTAGATATGCCATCATTCCCAGGGTATAGTTTTTGAATGCGCCCCAGGCGCCACTTCATGGGTGGAACATTGGGCTCCTTGAGGACTACCATATCGTTGATTTGTAAGCCTTCCTGATTGATTCGCCACTTGGTTTTTTGTTGCAATTCGTTCAAATATTCGTTGTGCCAACGTGACCAAAATTGTTGCCGCATTCTTTCGATGTGCTGGTATCTGCTGAGCCGGTTGGGATTTATATCGATCATAGATGGTGATGGAAGCGATAATAGTGCTTTACCGATCAGGAAGTGCCCCGGAGTTAAAGGTTCAAGATCATTCGGATCCGATGATAACGGTGTAAGAGGTCGTGAGTTCAGAATAGCCTCGATTTGAGTGAACAGCGTTGAGAGTTCCTCAAATGTCATGTGTGTATTACCTAGAACCCTAGCTAAATGAAATTTGGCTGACTTAACCCCGGCTTCCATTAAACCATTAAAATGAGGGGAAAGAGCAGGCGAAAAATGAAATTTTATACCTTCGTTTTCTGCATATAAAGCTATGGAATGACTATCAGCCTTGAGAAATCTACCGATTTCGTTGCTGGCGCCTACAAAATTAGTCCCATTATCTGAGAAGATTTTGCTTGGTTTCCCTCTACGAGATATGAACCGCCTCAGACATTGGATGAAGCAATCTGCAGTGAGATCGCTGGCTAGCTCCAAGTGCAACGCCTTTGTCGAAAAACAAACAAATAGGGATAAGTAACATTTCGTGATCCTACAACCGCGTCCTTTACGGTCAGTAATTAAGAAAGGGCCCGCAAAGTCCACGCCGCAAACATGGAAGGGAAGATTTGGTGTCACCCTTGATTCGGGTAAGTTACTCATGAGCGGATTTATGTTTTTAGCCTTCATAATTTTACATGTTTTGCAATTATTAACCGTGCTTCTTGCTAATACTCTGCCTCTTATAGGCCAGAATGTTTCTCTAATCGTATTTAATAATAATTGCGATCCACCGTGCAGCAACTTGAGATGTGTATGTTTAAAAATTAACTTTGTAAATGGGTGGTTTGCATCTACTATAATGGGATATTTTCTGTTGTATGTTACAGGAGAGTTTTTTATGCGGCCACCGACACGTAGCAGTCCGGATTCATCGAGAAATGGAGTAAGTGAGAGTAACCGAGATTTTACAGATAAAGCTTTACTATGTTGTAGGTTATTTAACTCTTCTGTGAAAGATTCTTGTTGAGATTGTTTACTTAAGTAATTCAATGATATATTTAATTCATCTGCAGTTAAGTGACTTAGCATTTTAGACTTTGGATTCTTTAGATTAAAAATGAATCTTATTACATAGGCAAAGGTTCTTTGTAAGGTGGATAATTTTGAATATTTGGTGAAGTCCACAACCTTGGAAAGAACGCTTGCTGGTTTTTTAGTTTCTATTATCTGAGTGTAAGTTTTCATTTCAGGTACATTGTTGTTGATGCTGGACTTATTCAACCGTGGCCAAGTCGACATTTCATTACTCAAAAACGAGGGACCCTGCCACCACAAAGCTGAATTACATAGCTGCTGAGGGTCAACTCCTCTGGAAGCCAAATCCGCAGGATTCTGATCTCCGGGGATATGCCTCCACATACCTCCAGGAGACAGTTCCTGAATTGCTCCTATGCGGTTTGAGACGAACGTTTTAAGGCTACGTGGTTCGGCCTCAAGCCAACTTAGAACCACGGATGAATCCGTCCAGTGAAAGACCTTGTCAATATGACATCGTAGCGCCTCTTTGACTTTAACTGTCAAACGTACAGATAATAAAGCTCCTAGTAACTCCAAACGTGGAATAGAAGTCGGTTTTAATGGAGCGACTTTAGCCTTAGCACACAGTAGACGTACCAGAGTTTTACCTTCATTGTTCGTTGACGATAAGTAAATGCATCCCGCATAGGCATCTTGGGATGAATCACTAAATGAGTGTAAGGTGATTGTTTTGAATGCTGGACATAAAACGCATCTTGGGATATCAATGTTAGCTAAATATTTGAGATTTTCTACATAATCTTGCCATCTTTGTGACAATTCTGCAGGAATTAAATCGTCCCAGTCGAGTTTAGTTAGCCACAACCGCTGTAAAATGATTTTTGGTGTGATTGTAATTGCACTTAATAAGCCTAGCGGGTCATGTATTTTAGCTGAGTTTGATAATATTGTACGTTTTGTAAATGGTGGCGTGACGTCTAGCTGCACTGAAAATTGTAATGTATCGTCAGCCGGATGCCATGTGAGGCCCAAGACACTAGATTGAGAAGTAACGTCTAAGTCCTTAGGTATCATAGTACCGAGACTATTTTTTACGACCAAAGGGGCGTTTGTATGGAATTTGCGAAGAGGAAAGCATGCTGATTTGAGTTTGTTAGTAACTGATTCACAGATATGGCTTAAATCATCTTCAGTTTGAGATCCTGATAAAAGATCATCTATGTAAAAGTCATGTTCTATAACTTGACTAATGGTTTCATCTTCGCATTCCTTAGCTAACTGTACTAAGCATCTGGTGCTTAAGTAAGGCGCACTGGCCGTCCCATAAGTACAAGTATTTAACTGTAGAACTCTAATTGGTTCCGTTACCTCATCTCTCCATAGAATTAGTTGTAAGTGGCGTTGGCTAGGCTCTACGAGTACCTGCCTGTACATTTTTTCGACGTCTGCTGTTACGACGTACGTGTGTTGCCTAAACCGGATTAAAATCGATAGTAAGTCGTCCTGCACAACAGGGCCGACATATTGTATGTCGTTGAGTGATTTTCCGGTTGCAGATTGGGCAGAAGCGTCAAAAACCACACGCAATCGTGTTGTCTCGCTTTTTTGTCTAATTACTGAATGATGGGGGAGGTAGTACCCAAATTCAGGTTTTGAGATTTCTGTCAGATGTCCTAGATTCTTGTATTCATGAATAAATTCTGAATAGGCTTGTTTCAGAGACTGATCCTTAGAAAGTCGTTTTTCAATGTTAAGAAATCTTTTTTCTGCCATTTTATACGAATCTCCGAGGACATCTGGCGATTCCCGTAATGGTATTGTAACTATGAATCTTCCATCTGCGTCGCGATGGGTGGTTTCATTGAATAGATTTTCGCAATAAGTGTCCTCCGATGACACAAGCTTTGTCGCTGGTAATTCTTCGAGTTCCCAGAACTTTGCGAGTTGATCCTTGATATCTTGTGAGAAATTACATTTTATTTCTTGTGAACGCGAAGAGCTACCGCGGCTCCCCCCAGTGGGGCCAGCCACTATCCAGCCCAGTTCTGTCTCCGTCAATACCGGTTTATTACGCCCCAGCTTGATCTGATTTGATCCAATGAGGTCCCAAAATACATCAGAGCCAAGTAAGATATCGATCTCTGACGGATGGCAGAACTGAGGATCTGCTAGATTGATATTCGTAGGAATATTTAATTGTGTTGTGACTTTCATATTTGGTAGTTTATCAGTGATGGTAGGTACTATATAAAACTTGACTGGAACAGAAAAACTGCTATGCATTGAGTTAATTGTTAGTTGGCAATGTTTATTTATTTTCAGTGTTGCATTGTTGATACCTGATACTGAACGATTAACCTCAAGGGTATTACAATTAATCATATTTTGTGCCTTTTCAGAGATGAACGAGGATTGGCTGCCACTGTCCAATAAAGCGCGCAATACATGCGTGTTACCTTTATATGTCACCTCCAGCAGTGCTGTGGAGAGTAAGACTTGGTCACATGACACCGTGGACATTGTGATAGATGTTTGAGCTTGATCAGTAGTTGGCTGTTCCGCGGATTCGTTGGACGATGATGCTGTCGTTTGAGGAAGGATAATATTAGCTGTGGTTGAAGCAGCGGTATTTTCATTTTTAAGCAATTGTGGATTGATTTGTTGTTTATGTAAAATAGTGCTATGTTTTCTTTTGCAGATTTTACAACCACTAGAACGACACTGGTAAGTATGGTGACCAGGTCGAAGACAATTCTTGCACAGTTTCCATTGAATAGCTTGCGTATATCGATCATCAATTGACAGCGATTTAAATTTAGGACATTCGATTAGTCTGTGATTTTGTTTACAGGATAAGCATTGGTGACTAGTGAATGGTGCGTCAGAAGCGGAAGCAATAAATGATTTAGTTTTAGGAGCTATGTGACGTTTTTCATTTTTTAAATCCGGCCGTGTAGAACATACTGTTTCTAAGACATCGGCCCTGTTACGCAAGAACTTGAAAAAATCGTTTAAAGTAGGAGAATCTTTAATTTCATTCCTAAATTCTTCCCAGCGGCGTGCAGTAGCGTTATCGAGCTTTGTCGTAGCCATGTAGATGATAAGCGTATCCCATTTATCCGTGCATTCACCAAGCGTCTTGAGAGCTTGCAAATTTTTAGAAATTGAATCGATTAAATTTCGCATACCCCTATCTGTTTCTCTCGACAAAGGCTCAATATTAAATAAGCACTTGAGGTGCTGGCTCACTAATAAGCGTTTGTTATTATACCTTTCACACAACAGGGACCAAGCAATTTCATAATTGTCAGCAGAGACAGTCACCGATTTAATGACAACACTAGCTTCCCCTTCTAAATAAGACTTTAAATAATGAAATTTGCATATATCATCCATGTCGTCATTGTTGTGAATAAGTGACAAATAGATATCGCGAAACTCAAGCCACAAGTTTGGATTTCCATTAAAAAGAGGAAGTTTCAAGGGCGGTAATTTTATTTTATTAATGCCTGAAATGTGGCTGGTTTTACTTGAAACTTTCTCCTTTTGAAAGGTTTCTTGCCACGTTTCAATAATATCTTGGGCCTGGCTCATGCTACTATAAAATGAACTTTCTGTTTCTTCCCTTTCCTTAAGTTGTTTACCAGAGGTATCAAGCATATCTATCTGATCTTGAATCTCATCAAAGGTGTTTAATGAACTTCGCATTTTACCTAATCTCATTGACACTTCGTTAATTTGAGCCCTACTAATTTCACTGGGATTTAACTCTAATATAGATGTCAAAAACCTTTTAAACAGAGTTAGGCGCGTTCTCTCCACTCCTCTTTGATGTATTAATTCATTTAATTCAGTCATTTTGCAAGCGCAAGCAACGTAATTGACCGTCAGGTAAGTAGAAAATGAAAAAGTAGATACTCACAGTTTCTAGTCCAGAAATGATAATGATTCCATACCTCAAGTACTTGATTTTAGCTTAGTAATGTTTGCTAATAACCAGCCAAATATGTGGTTATTCAAATCCTTTGTTTCCGCCAACTTGTTCCGATCATGTACTGAATTTTATCCCAAGTAAATCTGAAATAGTCGGCAAATCACTTTAAAACATTTGTTAGTTATCAATTAATTTAAGTACCTGCTCACAAATTAACGTTTACTGATGTTTTATTTTGATTTAAGTTAAGTGAAAGAGGTAATTAAATACGTTACGTATTTATACTAATAAACTAAAACAGTTATTTACGGAATTAAATGTTATGTAAATAGTTACTTTATAAACAAAATAAACTAGTGTTTAAAACGCTTCGAAACGCTAAAAGTGTATTTTATTATGAGTACCGTTATTTAAGTAGGTAGTAAGATTATATCTCCAAAGACTAATTTATAGATATAATAAGAAGAGACTATCACCACTGTCACTATAACACACGTTAAATTACATTAAACCTTTAAGTAAATAAGAAACGGGTACACTGTCTTCGTAATTGCACATGTAGTTTGAATCTTCATATAATCCCTTTGTTCCTTTGTTTGAAGTTGCAACTTAACTGTTCCGTGACTTGTTCGCCGCCATTATTCGTCGTATAATTTCGTTGTTTCTTTTCGTAAACCGTGCTTGATTATCACGTCGTGGTCTCCAAATGTTGGGGAGCAATAATAAATCTGACTCCAGAAGAAATATAAATAGCGTTTATTCGCTTCGAAAAAGAAATACAATTTTAATGACGAGATGCGTGCGCTCTGCGCAGTGTCGTATTGAGTCTGCTGGTAGGGGAAGGCTGGCGGTCGAGCGCGAACCGGCGCCCGCGCCTCCCGCTCCTCTCATCCCGTGCGTCGTTGATAGCGGCGTTAACACATTAATATAAGCTATTTTTGTGACGATTTAATGTATTCGTTTGGTTAAATATTATAGAAATGTACCTAGGTAAGTATAATATAGCAATCACTCGTGATCTCGCGCTCATTATACCACTTAACTTCAGCTACTGTTTAATAAAAAAACTAAAAACTAATGTTTGTTATCGTTGACAAAAAATATAGTTTTTATTGCAAAAAAAAACTTTTTTAATCATGAAATTAGTTTGCACTCGAACCTAAAAGGAAAAATGATTTTCAACAGAGTTTATAGTTATACTAATAAAATAAAACAAACTCTTCGATTACCACTCGAGATTTGGTCGCATATCTCGTGATTTAGACCCATGAATGTGAATATACGACAAAATAAATGACAAGTAAATGTTGGACAACCTCACACAATTGGGGACTTTAACACACTATAATATAGTCCTCAATTAAGCTCCAGTAGGCTTGTGTTATGGATACTACACGACGAATATATATTATAATAAATAAATATAGATAGATATATACTTAAATTTAAGAAATATCCATGGTCCAGGAACAACATATTCGAATTCATCGCACAAATACCTGCCCTTGCTGAGAGAACCCAGGACCGCTGGCTCAATAGGTGATCTGCACCACCACTGCGCCACCCACCACCCACGTCGTCACAAGATTAAATAAATAAATGCACTAATCACCTGTTGTGTGCACTAATTTGGTGATCCGATATTCGCCTACATACATGCACATTTGCTGTATCGGGGACTCTTTATTCTTTGTTCTTTATTCAATAACAACATGACTTGTGGGTGAGATTGATATACAATACATGTGATACCGATCACATTCGTAAGTTGAAACATGGAAATAACAGCTAGGTAGTGACAAAAATTCATTGTAATTACGTACTAAAAATCATTTTTTTTTATCGTCATAAACACGAATACTATTTATAGGATTATAAACGAATCAAATTCTCAAACTCATCATACTCACAAATTAAATTACCAAAACTTAACTTAACCATTATGGAGAATCAAGTACCTGAAACAAAGAATAAAGTAGAATATTATCACTATTCGTAAGTTAATATTACAATACTATAGATCATAAAAATGACACATTAAAGATTTTTCTAACTACATACATATATTATTAAGAACTAAACTTCTACTGTATGGAAAACACTTCATCAAGCTTCCAAACTGTTCACGACTACCAAAGAAAGTCGTACGAGCGTGTCCTTCAAAGAGAAGACCATAAAAGGCCACCCTAGTTCGGTAATAGATGGTACGAGTCCATATTAGTCTCAAAGAAACAACGAGCAATGGCGCATGAAACCCTTCTCATCATTACACACCCGAGATCCTACATCCGTTCGGCACACAGGGATGAATAATACAGAAGTTTGACTATAGTTTGTTATTTATCCCATCAAACACAAGTGGATTGAATTTTTTAAAATCAGTCAATCACTTTTAGGAGTATATTTGCGGAATTCCAGGAATCTAGACTGAAATATACAGCATAGGGGAAGATTGGCACCATTCGTACACGGGGCAGCTGCATACAGTCACTATTACAGCTTATCAGGACAATATGTTTATTACGGGTTTGTGTGTGTGGGTAGGCGCTGACGGCGACCGGTGGACCACGAAGTTAGCTGTCAGTGCGGTTACCAAGAGCGACACGAGAGGGCGTTATTTGTTTTCGCACCCTTTAAGTAAATTTTTCGTCGATGTTCTCGGATGTATCGTGCTAAAGTGGAGCGGTAAATCTGAAAATTTTGTTGATCAACGGTAAGTAAATACTATCATTTCCATAATAAAGTACATATTTTGTGTATATCTCTTCATGAATTTTGTGTAGTTACCAATATTTTATTTAGACCTTCGGGGCAGGTTCGTACGCCTACGCCTGGGACACATAAATATACGTCATGCATGTACCCATTAACATGTTTCTTTTTATTTCAGAAAATTACCAAAAATAGTGCGGAATTATACGAAAAAAGAGTTTTCTAACGAAATAGAGTCACAATTGGTCGAATATATTATAGTATATATTTATATATATATTATATTATGTATATATCTGTATATTTATTATATTATAGTGTGTAAATGTAGGTATATGTATTTTTGTATAAACAGTAATATAATATTTTGTATTTACTTGTACTCTAGATCCTCTCTGTACCATCAGATTTCTGATTTGCACCCACTTCTAGTATCTCTGTTTGGCCCTATGGTTGACTGGTAGAGAATGCCATTTGGCATTAAGTCCGCCATTTGTATTGACTTTTGTTTTGTGCAATAAAGTTTAAATAAATAAATAAATAAATATATTGAAAATTTTCGAAAATGCATTGCGGGCTCAAAAGTCAGTAAGCCGTCATATGATTATGCCAAAGAATTGAAACGGAAATATCCGCCAATGGGATTTGCGGGTATTGACTTGTTTTTAAAGACCATTAAAACTAATTTTGATATCATTATTGCTGTTTCGTTTGTTGTAAAAGTAGGTGACTTCTACCTTTTTAATTAGGAAGCTAAATGTATCTGCTATATTATAGCGGCCGAAGGACGAATCTATCTTTAAAAATAAAAATTACAAAAACCGTAATTTAAAAAGTGTACGAATGGTGCCAATCTTCCCCTAATATAGCATTACCCATTTTTAGGGTTCCGTACCCAAAGGGTAAAAACGGGACCCTATTACTGAGACTTCGCTGTCCGTCCGTCCGTCCGTCCGTCCGCCCGTCTGTCACCAGGCTGTATCTCAAGAACGGTGATAGCTAGACAGTTGAAATTTTCACAGATGATGTATCTCTGTTGCCGCTATAACAACAAATACTAAAAATAAAATAAAATAAATATTTAAGGGGGCTCCCATACAACAAACTTGTTATAGAATATGGTACGGAACCCTTCATTATTTATTTATTTATCGTATGGCATTACAAAACACTGGATCAGTAAAAAAACAATCAAATTATATATATAAAGAGAGGAAACCTATAATTAGAATTTTGCCCGTTTCAGGTAGACAGCTGCGGCGTTGGAGATGATCTCGAAGTCGCCTGAATGGCCTGTGTATTTAGTTAGGGGGCACTCCCAGACCAAATGGTCGATGGTCTGTTTAGGGTGTCCGCAGTCACAAGCTGGGGTCGGGCTCCAACCCTTTATTGGAACCCTTCATGCGCGAGTCGGACTCGCACTTGCCCAATTTTTTGTTCTGATTAAGTATTGTTCTTATTTTTTATTTTTGTAGATATTATTTAGTTTTTTTTTTTACTTTTATTTCGTTAGATATAAATAAGTTTTATTTAGTATTCATTTATCAATGAATATCAACTTACAATCCAAATGAAAATTATACATAAAACATATTTCTGGGTAAAAAAGGGAAAATAATAATAATAAACATTTAAGTTATAATAGTCTGTGCATGAGCAAGCCCAGTATCTTCAATAGCTTGTAAAATATTGTAGTCAAGCCTCTGTAATAAAGTTCTATGCGGCCTCGGCGCCGACACAAATGGGTCATGTATGGAACACACGTGTTATCTAATCAAAGTCGATGAACTCTGCGTGTGATCGATGTGAAATAATCGTGAATACTTAACTAATAAATATTTATTGGAAAATGCGTTTCACATACAGATTTTTTAAAGAGTATAATATTTTGTTGTCACTTAATCCAATAAGTATACATGCCACTTTGAAAGTCGGTCTAACCACTTGTGAGTACTTAATGTTTAACCCAGTTAATTGCAAGATGTTAAATTTACAATGTTAATAAAATGAAACAGTTCATTTTAGTTTAAAATCGTCAAAAACTCAAAAGTAAATGTAATTTAACAAGAGATTTGCGGAAACCATAATTTTAAAGGTTTATGTATACTTAACCTATACGTATTTTACGCTTGTTTACGTAACACAATTTATAGGTACAACTGAAAGTACCCTATTGCCTACCTCCTTTCTATACCTAAGCAATTTAATGAGTTTACTATGTAAAGTCAACCAATTTGATTCCTAGGCTATTTCGTACCTTGTCACAGTGAATGTCAATATGAAAGCCGCTTGAAATCTCATATCATTGTCATTGTGACAAGGTTCTATAGTGGCAAAGAAATCAAATTGGTTGACTGTACCTAGTCACATTTTTTTCTTATAATAGGCAGTTTAATATTACCCGGTAGCCGCATGACGCAACATCGGTATATATGGACGTGGCATGCGGCATGCAGTTCGTAGCCGTTCCCATAATAGTATTAGTAATTTGCAAAATAAAAACCTTAATGATGTTAGAAATGGTTTGATAAGAGCTAGCACGCAACGCGCGCAAGGGGTTCTGTGTCACATTTATGTTACAACTAAACACCCATCGTCATTGACGACCTTATTCCGGAGTTTTCGGTGCAAAAATTGCTTAACATTAGGCAGACATCATCATCAGAAATTTAAGAGCTTAGCTCTTGTCGGTGGAGCAACTTCCATGTTTCTCTATCTTCAACTTTCTTTTTGATATCCTGATACGACACGCCGTCTACTTTCTCCTTGATTTGGTCTATATAAGATCTCCTAGGCCTTCCTCTCTTCCTCCTTCCCTCAATCTTTCCTTTAATAATAGTTTTAATGTAATCGTCGTGTCGTAGCAGGTGTCCAAACATCTTTCCCCTTCTGTTTTCAATGGTTTCTAACAACGACCTTTTCTCTTCTACTCTTATAAGCACTTCCTCATTCGTAACTGTTTCCGTCCAGCTAGACAGACAGTAGGCGTTAAATCATTCTTGCATCGAAAACCCCTTGGGTATAGTAACTACTGAGCCGTGGTGATCTCAGCAAGGGCTAATATTTGTTTGACGAACTCGAATATTTCCTGGCTTCATGGATGTTATATTATGGGTATACTATTAGTTACGCCGCGCGGAGTTACGAGAGAACAACACATTTCTTCGGAATGTATCAAAATTGGTCTAGCCGTTTGAGCGTGAAGAAGTAACCAACATACACATAAACACACTCACACACTTTCCCCTTTATAATTTTAGTGTGATAAATTATTATGTACATCGTCTAGTACCCATAGGACTTGCTTAATTTGGGACTAGGGCGATTTGTGTAAGATTGTCTCTTAGTACAGATACACATACCGATACAGATACTTTATTGGTAAAATCTGGTATTTTACAAGTCAGTCATGTTACATTAGTATTTATATTTTAACTGAAAAACAGCCAGCCGCACATCACCGTATCAGCTGAAATAGATTAAGAGCTAGCGACCAAATCGGTCATGTGGCTTCAGCTGTATTGAAACTCCGTTAGCTACTTCTCTGAACAACCTTTTCCTATAATCTTCGTGCTGGCAGGCCGCGGGCGGTGGGTGCGGGTGTAGTGGGGTGGGGAAAAAAAAGAAAAAAAATGTGGGCTCAGCGACTTTAATTTTTTTTCAAACAGTTGCTCTGTACTCCCTGTGCACCCAAAACATTTTTTAAATAGATCGGGTGGTGGGAAGGGGTTGCCAGCGTTAATTGAATGAATGAATGAATGAATAAAATTTTATTTCGGATAATATACAATCCATAGCGTATCAGTAAGTGTTCTTATATATAGGGTTAGTATTACATATTTATAATTATTATATTACATATTATACAACATATTGGGCCGCGCCTTTAACCTGCTCTGTCCAGAACCTCTGTATAGGGCAATCGTATCTCCCAGCGACCGCGTTTAGAATGCTGTTGGGACTACGTCTTATATGATTCCAGATCGACACGATACGCTTTCTCATGATGGCATGAAAACCATCTGTGCGAGCTTCCGCAAACATGCCTGATGCACTACACCACTTAGGCAGTCCCATCAGCATTCTAAAACCATTGTTGTACTGAATACGCAGAGCATTGTAGGTGCGTTTTGTATACCTAGCCCATAGGCTGCTCGTGTAAAAAGATTGGCTATAAGCTTTAAAAAGCGTTATCTTGACTTCATACGTACATCGAGCAAACCTACGGGCAAGCATATTACTCCGCACCGCCAAGGCTCTGCGTTCCCTTTCAATATCTAAATCGTCGGTAAGGCCAGTGGTTAGGATATGTCCAAGGTATTTTACCCTGTCCACAACCCTCAGCTGGGTGTTTCGGAGTACAATAGGAGGTACATAATAGGGTTTTATTTTACCCGCTTTAAATATCATAACCTCGCTCTTATTTGGGTTGTACTCTAAACCATGGGCCAAAGCATAGTTCTCACATGTCCTAAGCAGTATTTCCAACGCACTGATCGATGGGGCCAGAAGCACCATGTCATCGGCATAGCTCAGGTTATTTATACAAGTGCTTCCTACGTAACAGCCCGCATGCAAACCGCTGAGCCCACCGATCAGCTCGTTA
This sequence comes from Apotomis turbidana, assembly GCA_905147355.2. Lineage (NCBI taxonomy): Eukaryota > Metazoa > Arthropoda > Insecta > Lepidoptera > Tortricidae > Apotomis > Apotomis turbidana. The sequence goes on from LR990299.1 coordinate 19,702,763, forward strand.
ACATATAAATTAAACAGCTTAGGAGATGTGATCCCACCCTGCCTTACCCCACATTCCAGTTTGTACTCCGCAGACATCATATTTGACCAACGCACCTGATTGAGTTGATTGTTGTACCAATGCCTAAAGAGAGCCACATATTCCCCCGGTATACCCGTTCTACTCAGCTTTTGCCAGAGCAAAGCATAATCGACTCGATCAAATGCCTTTGACAAATCGAGAAAACAGGCATACACCGGGGTTTCCTATCCGTGTAATACCTGACCGTATGTTTTAGACACAAAATGGCACTATCCGTAGATAGACCCGCCCTAAAGCCAAATTGGGCGTCGTGGATTTTAACGTGTTGTTCAAGTACGTCGTCCAACATACGGTCAAGTATCTTAGCGGTAGTGGTGGCAAGCGAGATAGGTCGGTAATTTGCTCTATCCGAAAGGTCACCCGTTTTATTCTTTACCACTGGCACAACAATCGTTCTCATTAATGCTTGAGGAAGATACGAGTGCCCCACACACAAGTTATAGAGCATGGAGAGAACACGAGAAATATGGACCCCCGCATATTTAAAATGCTCCACACTTAAACTGTCATGCCCCGGAGACTTTTTTTTTTTTTTTTTGCTCTGTTTGCTTGCGGGCCCGAAGGGGCCCTTTGCACTGCTGGGACAGACGCAGCCCGTCCTTTCGAACGGGCCGCCGAAAGAATCTTAACCTAACTTAAAAATAACTTACAAACTACTGACCTGGTCCAGTTGGGATCCTGGTTGGGGTTTTGGTTGGCGTCGGGCAAGCACCCGCTCCTGACGGGCTGCAGCTACGGCTGCAATTATCTCCTGCCCCGGAGACTTACCCCTCTGCATGCTGTTTATGACCATATTAACTTGTTTAGCTGTTATATAGGCAGTACGGTTGTCTCCAGTGGCCACAACTTCTCGCTCTCCCTCCACAGGTGTATTCAGATGTAACAGAGATTTAACAGTGAAATGCTCTCTAAACAATTCCGTAATTTCCGCACAGTCGGACTTGCCCCCCACACTCTCAGGCAGGCCAGGCTTCACGTTTAGTTGCTTGGTACCTTTCCAAAAATCCTTAAATTGCTTATTTTTGTGCGCAAGAGCCAGCTTATCCATTTTTATCTGTTCCTGCCGGTCTTGGCACCATTTTAATTTAGCCTTAAATATCTTCTTTGAGTGTTGCATTCGTTCAAAAGTAGCTCCTCTCCACGGCTTGCCTGCAAGCTCCCAAAGCTGAAACTGTAACCTGGCCTCCCTGTGAGCTTCAGCGACGTACGTATTCCATCCCGCGATACATTTAAATTTTCTGCGCATTTTATAAGTTGAGGTCATTATGGAAGCAGTTTTGAGTGTGTTTATAATGTTTTCATATAAACTATCAATCACTTTGCCATGATCCACATTATGACACATCCCATCACAACAGTTTCTGAGAGAGGCTGGAAAGTCAATTTCCTTCAATTTAATGTTACAAATGTTCATGTATTCATTTATTTGATCTTTCTGCCGTTCGCCCCAAATAACCTTGTTCTTAAAATTACCATTAGTATTATTTATAACAGGTTTTATTAAATCTAACTTACATTCCATGAGTACAGGAAAATGATCAGACCAGAACACATCATGCAAAACAGTAATGTTACCAGAACACATCATGCAAAACAGTAATGTTAAGTGTATTAAAAGTACCAAAATAATAATAATTTTCGTGTGGGCTCAGCTGTATTGGCTTTTTTTCTGACGCGAGATTAATCAATATGTAAGCCCCAAAAAAATAGCCATGCAAAAATATCGATGGGAAGGTATCGATATAACGCTGGCAAACCCTTCCCACCACCCGATCGATTTAATTTTTTTTGTGGGTGCACAGGGAGTACAGAGCGACAGTTTGAAAAAAAAATTAAAGTCGCTGACCCCACATTTTTTTTCTTTTTTTCCCCACCCCACTACACCCGCACCCATCGCCCGCGGCCTGCCAGCACGAAGATTATAGGAAAAGGTTGTTCAGATAAGTACGAGTAGCTAACGGAGTTTCAATACAGCTGAAGTCACATGACCGATTTGGTCGCTAGCTCTCCGTCTAAAAGACGTCCACTGCTATAGACAAAGGTCTCTCCTAAGGATCTTCACGTCAACCTGCACATCGCCCATTCAACGGCTTCCTGCATTCCAGATTCGGAAAATTAAAAATATTGAAATTAGCAATATGCTTACCAGAAACAAACTGAAAGTAAATCTCGTCATTGATACCATTTATAGGTTTGTACTCCCCTACTAAAATCCTACTAGCGAAGAGGGTTGAGTAGCTCTTGTTCAGTGCACGTTATAGAATAAGGTATTAACGGTACGGAACCCTAAAATATACATCAGATCTGGCGACTTTTTTCTGATTTTGTAACATTTTGCCGTCTATTTTTAACCAAGTGAGCAATTATTCTAATGTTCCTGGATAACTAAGCACCAAGTCTCTCTTATGGAGGCGACATAGAGGCGGCTACAGGCGTACCGCATATTTAACAAATAAGGAATGAATTTGAAATAAAAAATCATTTTTATCATGAATGTTATTTGTAGTTTCATGCATATAATTAATTAGTGCAAACAGATTTAGTTGAAATACAATTATTTGGATAAAATAACCTTAACACTAAATTTACTAAAACGGAAAGAAAACGTTAATGAAAAGGAACACTGTAAAGTAGAAGTCTTTGTTGGGCGATGTCTTTGGATGTTAGAGAGATAAGAAAATTATAACATGTGATTTACTTATTACAAGTGAACAGTAGGCGTATTGTCAATAAAGAACTTGTAATAAGTATTAAATTTTATGGAATCTCGTACAACAGATGAGTGCAGTGCAGGGCTAAGTTTACTGAATAAATTTTATCCTGAACAATAATCCTACTGATTCGTGAAATAAAATATCGAGGGTTTATTTTTTTAATTTTTAGTTGGTTCGATTCCCGGTTGAGGCAAGCAAATTTTGGAAAATCTTTGAATGCAGTTTTGTTTCTTTTTAATAATAAAGGAATGTTTCCTTTCAGTAAAATGAGCTAACTAAAGGATTTAAGGTAGTTCCCCTTCAGGGCCCATAGCAAAATTCCACCCGGTATAGGGAACGTGCAAAAACTGTAATTAATTATAGATCAGGTAAAAAGCTGGCATGAGATTCGGATAGGTTACAGTTGGCAGCACTATACATATAAATGATAAGGTAAGGGATAGGCTTCTTAAGGATGGGATACCTACACAGCAGGTAGTGCGTCTCCACTGAACCGGGGCGGCGACGTGCGGCATCGATCAAAAAAGTGAAGCGGTGAGATACAGATTTCGAGTGGGCACCAGCGGACAGCGCGGTCAAGGCGCGACCTCTGCCATGCGCACACGCACGCGCTGACTCACGGCAACCTTTGGTGGCGTCGTGATGCTGTGTCTCCATCCGAGCATATTAAGGTGACCTGACTTACTACTCGCACGAGCTTATAATAAGGACTGAGGAATATCAATATCATTTATTTTCAGGCACCTGTGCCACAGATTAATATAATAGTTCTTCGAACCTGTGCGACGTAAATTCTGGCTCTCGGGTAACCGTCCGCGGAATCGCTGTAACACGACACCTTTTGGCCAGAATTCAGAATAATGGGCCCTGCAGCATTTGTGGCTCTGGCGAGCTGTAGACCTCGCAATCGTTATTCAAAATAGCTAAAAATGTATCTTTTTCACGGTTTCACCCCATATCTCCGCCATTTTCAAACATTTCGAGAAACTGGAAATTTTAACCACAACAACTATAAAGGCAAACCACAACAACTATAAAGGCAAACCACAACAACTATAAAGGCAAACCACAATAACTATAAAGGCACTTTGGAATGAATTAAATCAATGAGTATGAATTATATTTTAATGTTAATGTCGGCTCCATCGCTTTCTAACGTCCTTCCGTACTCTGAAAAGTCCGAAGCATCAACCAATATACAAATAGCACGGCTAAAATGGAAGAAAACCGGCAAAACAACACAGGCGCTCTGTAAACTTATGGCTTGCAATAAAAACGTAAGCATACTCATTTAAGCAGGCACCCACGGTTTGTGTCGAAACTGGGAGCCTTACAAATTGAGTTAACTCACAGTTGTCGTACAAATTAGCCATTAGCAAGATTACGATGGAAAAACTTGAATGCCGTTTATGGGAAAATCTCCAGATGAGTCGGAATGGACATCTCTTTTTGAAAAGGGCGCAGAGTATACAATATTACAGAAACTAAGCGAAAATCAGACTATTCAGATAAAAAGTCTTTAAAATTAACTTTTTGGCGAAAACGGTTAACTAATAAATCTATGTATCGCGGCGCTTTTTCTCTCCAGAATATTTTATTTTAAAACGCCGACAAATCCCACAGAGAGGCCTATTTCCAAAATAAAACTACTTCAAAATAGTATTCTACAATCGTTCCATTCCGCATATTATATATTTTTTTCTCAGCTCATAATCTGGATTAGGCATTTTTATGTTATTTTTTGTGTTTCGTATAATTTGTTATTAATCAATCAGCAGCTATTGTGTATGTGATTTTTGTCCCCAGGAATTACCAGCTCCGAAAATTTACAAAATTGTAGTATTCTTTGCTTATACCGTGCTAAGCCCAACACTTGTCATTGGCAAAATTGTGCATAGATACAATAGCCATAAGGACTGTTCAATTTACTAAGCGGACATACATAAGTCAATATAGATCCTTATATTAAAAACTGACTGATATGTACTGGCTGGTTATAAAATAAACATAGATAAGTCTATCAACTGCTGTGTACATTTTTTTTATTGTCAAAATATTTTTCACGATGGAGCGAATTCATATTGGTGATCGGAAATTAATCTTGCAAAAATGGGGTACAGGCCAGGCCAATTTTCAATGCGGAAAATTGCGAATCAGTTGAAATGTTCCAAATTAGCCGTGTTTCAAATAATGAAAAAATTTGGGGAACATCATACGCTCGCCGATTTACCAAAATCGCGGCGAAGAAGTGGGCCGGCAAACCCGAATATTGAAGAAAATGTCGTGCGGCTGTTAAAATCAAAAAATACGTGTCCGTTCGTGAAATTGCAAAAAAATCAGGTACTAGCGTAGGCACCGTACAGAATATCAAGAAAAGAAATAACATACGGACATATTATAAAAAGCAAAAAATGCCAAAGAGAAGTGCCGAGCAGCAAATACGGTCCAAAAAAGGTGCCGCAATTTATACGATATTTTGCTGCAAAACAAAACTCGATGCATTCTAATGGACGACGAAACGTACGTGAAGTTTGACAGCAGTACATTACCGGGGCCTCAGTATTACAATGCAGTTATAGGAGAAAATATTCCAGATTCCGATAAAGCCATAAAACTTGATAAATTCGGGAAGAAAGTCCTTGTATTGGCAAGCAATTTGTTCCTGTGGCCTCAAAAGTTCGTCTTACTTTGCAACCGGTACAATTGGTGGCGAAATTTATAGAAAGGAATGCATCACAAAACGGTTACCTATATCCTCTGTATAAAAAGCACAATATTCCCCCTCTGTTTTGGCCTGATCTGGCGAGTGCTCACTATGCTGGTGAGACAGTGACGCTGCTAAATTCAAAAACATCGATTTTGTTAAATAAGACGACAATCCTCCAAACTGCCCGGAGCTCCGCCCCATCGAACGATACTGGGCTACCGTAAAGAGACACTTGTGGAAGGATGGCCGCGAAGCTAGTACATTGGCAGAATTCAAACGGATGTGGTTTGCTGCTTGTAGAAAAGTGTCAAAAAGCGATGTGCAAACACTCATGCGACGAATCCGAGCTAAAGTCCGGAAATTTTACCGTTCTAATTAAATGTAGTGTTCTTGTGTAATATATTATTTTATTTTAATGTTGTTAGTAAGCATTCACCGTAAAAAAGATATATTTATAATAAGAAATCCTTAAATGAGCCTATTTTTTTATGTCCGCTTAGTAAATTGAACAGTCCTTACACAAAAGAGTGAAGTGAGTGTTTTTTTTTTTTTGTTAATAAAAAGCTTTTAATCCTCCTGACTCCCATTTTCGTCTGATTTAAAATGTGATGACGAGATAAATGGAGAATTGAACATTGTAGTAAACACAAGTATATATTTAGTAGTTTTTCATGTAAACTCGAGATTTTGCTCCTTGGGTTTATTTTCAGCGAAAGAATTTCTTACGGTTCCGTACCTCCAAACGGAAATACGACAACCCTTATGGCTCACCTCGTTATCCGTTCGTCTGTCCGTCTGTCTGTTACGACAAGAGAATTAAAACCTATAGCGAGCCAAGCGTCTCCGTTTCAGTAAGTCCAAAATTCTTTCGTATGTCCAGACGCTTTCCGACTGTTCTCACCTAGAGGTCGCGTTTATCAACCGATATATCATGAAATTTTGGGAGTAATTTCAATCAGTTAGTATATTTTTTTGTTAATCCTATTGTTCGAAAATTTTCAATATGGAGGAAATATAGGGGTTGAAAATAAATCCGTAAAAAATAAAAAAATTAAGCAATTTCTAAACAAACTAGTGCGAACTAAATCTCACAGAGCCAATAGATTTATTATTGCCATATTTAATAAGTAAAATGAATAAATAAATATTAAGAGACAATCTTACACAAATCGACCTAGTCCCAAGCTAAGCAAAGCTTGTACGATATTATGGGTAGGTACCTACTATACGACGATGGGTAGATACGTAGGTACGTAGATAACATCATGACCCAGGAACAAATAATCGAGTTCATCACACAAACACTTACCCCGTCCGGGATTCGAACCCAGGACCGCCGCCTCAGTAGATAGGTGCACTACAATCTGCGCCAACCGTTTCTTCGTTGTATTAGTATATTGAATGAACTGTTTCTCCCCTACTCTCTGTCAGTGCTACCCGTCACTCGGATGCCCTGCAGTTTTCGCAGAAAGCATTAGTGGTTGCAGTGACGTAACGCGTTAATTCCATGCACATGTTTTAACATAAACCACCAATTAACAGTTTACAAGCCTGTAAATCTTGCACATTTACTTTTTTCGGCAACTCCGTTTCGCGTTTGCCTTAAGTTTATTATTATTTTATGTGATTACATCAATTTAACGTACCTTTTTAGCATTATCGGCTGCTTATCTTTCCATTTTGTCAGATGAAATTAAAGAGATTGTAAAGATTAACTGCTTAACATTTTATGATTATAAGACAACGCTCTAAAGCTTTTTATACAAAGTCTGTCCCAAAGTCTGAACGGAATTACCTATATGTATACAATACAAACTAATTTTTGCCCACGGCTTCGCTCGCATTGATATCGCAAGCACTATCCTAGAGGACAAAGCTTTTAAATCGCAATAAAAAGTTGGATATGTCTTAGGTTCACGCAAAACGGTCCAACCGTGTCAGCGTGAAGAAGTAGCCAACATACACAAACTTTGGCGTTTATAATAGCCGAGGGAAGAGGGATTATTTTGCTTTTTTATGCAAATCAGGCAAACACCTTGATCTCACCTGGTGTAGGGTCCCATGTAACACACAGGCTGCATTCGTACCTACTTATACAGGCTTTATACAGGTTAAATTAGTTTTATTAAAACTTTCGTGAGACATATTTAATTATTGTATTAAGCGGTTTACACTCACGTGAAATTGTCACAATTTCACGTGAGTGTAAACCGCTTAATACAATAATTAGGTTAAATTAGAGTTATAATGTCTGTATAAGCTCATATAAAGCCTGTTTGCTACCTGAGAGTGTTCATGACGCCGACAGAGTACGCATTATATTATTAGCATCATCATCATAATATCATATAAGAGTTAGGCTCTTGTCGGTGAAGTCATTTCCAGCTCATTTACACTCCGCTTTTTCATTTACTCCATAGTTAATATAGCAATTTTTAGTATATTATAACTAGAACATTTCTACCTACTCTTGTCTGCCTAATCTATAATAATATTCTTGTATTGTGTAATTAAAAAACATTGATGGGTCGATTGCTAAACAAATGTACATAGTTAAAAGCTTAGTTAACAAAAAATCACGATCGCTTCCTTTGTGTGACGAAAGTTAAGTCATACAAAATGTATGGGTAACTTTCGTCACACAATGTAATCAATTAAGTTTTGTTTTAATTGAAGCATTTAACTATGTACATTTTTTTGCAATCGACCCTGATATGTTTCTAAATTATAATAAACATGTAATCCAGCGACAGATTTATATGCCATACGATAAATAAATATCTCCCGACTTGAAAAATTCTTGTTATCATTTTCAGCTTTAAAGATTGGCCAGAAGGGTGTTCCAATGCCAATCGTGTGCTTGCTATCCCATTTAGAAAGATTTATGCAACACCATTGCAGCAATTTTTTTGTTGAAATTATACGTAAATCGACAACATTTAGGGTCATCATTTAGGATTTAAGGAATAAAATGAACCTCTCTTTATACATTTCCAAGATCCCGTAAAAACAGGACTAGGTGGTTTCCATAAAAAAATCAGTTACTAACAGTACTACCACGGATTCTAGAACGGTCGAATCTCCATACATCAGCGACAGTTTATTCGCAGAATGAGTGGGCGGCAGCGGCATATCAAATCCACACACGTACGATGTCACTGGCCCGACCCGAGGTACTCTCATGTACTAAGACAAGCTACTCATTTTGTACTCGACTACCAGTTGCCCGACCTTGGTAACTCACGTGTAAGTCACTTGAGCAAAATGTTATATTGGATTACTTTCTGACTAATTATGTTCAAGTCATAACCAAACGTGAATCTTCGCATGCTGCTTGAGAACTGTATTTTATTGGTTGCATGTGTAAAATTCTACGGAATCGATGCAACCGCAATCGGTTTTATCGCCATGGCCCGCGAACTACGCGTGATACGCGTGTTTACCGCTACGACTGGCTTCGAAAGCGTGCGCAAAGAAGGAAGTTGGAACCGAGCATCCTCGTGGTGCTCACTGGTGCTTCTATTTGACCAGTCACACGGTTCTCGGCCCATAGTGGGCTAGGCTTGAAAAACGTGACAAACTCGAACGTCAATCAGCAAAACAATAGTATTAACCCATCATAGAGATAATCAGCGCGGATTCCAGGCAAACAACTTCAAATCGGCACAAACACACAGTTTCGCGAAAACATTGTCGTTACGTGTAGCGCGTGTACGTGAAAACGCGCTGATAGCGTCATTCTAAAGTTTAGTTATGTTACCACCATGTCGCAGTAGCTTTAATCTAAACGTAGCTTTATTTAGCTATCTCCTCTCCGCCCATAATATAGACTGGTCCTCTTGTTTGTAAAATTGCTCTTCTTTCATGTACCTACGTACAAACTGAACATCACCGCATAGAGCAATACAAAAGCTACTCAGGACCTTCAAAAAGCCAATTTCGATTTTTGTTTGTAAATTATCTCAATTTCATTAATGCAAATATAATACATATTTTTATGGATTAATTGCGTTAAAACCGTACATTTGTTCACAATAGAGACAATAGAGAACATTTACGGTCTTTCCCGCGTGACCGAAATTTAAGCTTTTTTAACTTGTTATTGGAATTAAGCGAAAATAGTAAAACGCAATTTTTTTTATGAGAAACATAAAGAAATAACGGTAAACAATGTCAAATATCATAACATTTAATTAAAGAATATATCATTTATTCATGACTTTTACACGGTTCACCCTTGTTTATAGACAAACGATGTATGGAATTTTCATTTCATCGAAAACATTTTATTTTCTGAAAACATAAAATAGTTTGGATTGTGATAACACAAACCTAACCTAACCTAATCTATAGCTTGACATTTTCAAAATTAAACTATTGATACAAATTGATTTTGAAGATTTCTGAAAAATTTGTCTATGAAATGAAATTCAATGAAAAGTGTTCGTCTATAAAAAAAGAGGATCCCCTGTTATACTTTTAGACAGTTATTGTATTAAGCGGTTTACACTCACGTGAAATTGTCAGGAACGGCCCGACATGTTTCGAACTCGTATGGAGCTCGTATGGAGTCAGTGACGAGTTTGCCGCGGCGGTGTACGGGCAGCCGTCCCTGAAGGGCTCCATACGAGTTCGAAACATGTCGGGCCGTTCCTGACAATTTCACGTGAGTGTAAACCGCTTAATACAATAATTAAATATGTCTCACGAAAGTTTTAATAAAATTATTGTTGTCTTTTAGACAGTAATTGCATTTAAATAAATACAAACACCATGTTTGAAAATGTTATCGTTACTTATAATTTACCAAATCTATTCATAGAAATGGTACCTATCTTAATCATGCATTGTGGAATTGATAAAAACGACAAGGTAGTAGTAGGGTATACACTTAGTGTCAGCTGTTGATGCTGTCTACCGCTGTTGACACTCACCAATAGGTTAGCCGCATGACAGTTAGGTGACAGTTCACGGGGTCATGGGCCTTGTTTTATTGCCCATCGAAAGCTCGAACATCCTTTTTAGAATGGAAGACAGCGCACTATTGACTTCTGTAATAGGCTAACGTTTGAACCCGTTTTTTGCTGGTAAGTTTACATGAACAACATGTTTCCGCGTCCGTAGCTCAAACAAAATGCCTTAACATTAAGGGCTACTGCCCATGGTCCTTTACAATAATGGTCTCAATCCTATCTCAACTCCAAAACATTGTTCCCATCTGTAATGTTTCGCCAAATTTTTATTTGGTCGAAGGATTTTTTTTAAACCATTTATATTTTCAGGAATTTTTAAAGATCGTTTTAAAGAACCCATTAGGTTAGCTTAGGTTTATTTTATAATGATTCTGAAAAAATAACAGTTTTGGAAATAAAATAGCTTTCGGACAAATGAAAATTTGGTGAAACGTTACAGATTGGAAACAACAAAATGTGTTTCAGATAGTCCTACCATATCTTTTGCAATACGTAGGCTAATTATTTATTTATCAAAGGAACTGCATTGCAACTGTACCTAGCTAAAGTGGATGCTGTTATTTGATGTCGGAAAATAGTAAACGCTGCGAATATTCGGAATATTTTACAAAGTGCTATGACAGAATGATGAAAGAATGAGGAATTTTCAGATTACTGAAAAGCGTCTACACAATTCTCTTCTGAATACGAGGGATTAAATATAAATTATCTCAAGCTCATGAAATAAGTCATTTTGACAAATGTACATATAGTTATCTTTTTAGTAAATTTATATCTAATATAAATACAGTGTTTTAATTTGTCATTAAAAAACCAAATTTAGAGCCTACAATTTTTACATTTGCATAGCACATCATTATACTTAATCCATCCGATAAAATCTCTCGTTCTCTTTTTAAGGCATTTCCGACTGTCTCACATGTCGAATCACAATAAAAACAAGGCAATTAAGTAATGGAGCCTTAAGATAAGACGTAAAAACTGTCACTCTGTCAATTTGTCAGGCTCAAATAGGCTATTGCGGACTCTCGCCGCGATTGAGTTGCAAAATGTCACCCACCGCGAGCCCGCCCGTGGGCGGGACCGGCGGAGAAAGACCACTTGATTGTGTGTGTCCACAAGCAAATCCTAGGGGCCTAATTCCTTGTATATATATATATATATAAACGCGTTAAATACATGCCATATATATATATATGGCATGTATTTAACGCGGCGACAAATTAATCTGATTTAGGGATTTATAAAAAATTAAAGGGGGTAGCAAAAATAATAAGTTGGCGACTAATTGCGGAGACTAGTATAAAGTAAAAAGTAGCAGCTAAGTAATCAATTTTCGGCTTTGTTTCAATATAAACTAGCTTCGAGTTATTGTTTTGGCGACTGAATTAACTAATTAAGCGGAAACATGACAGCGGATAAAAAGTTGAAAATGGCCTACTCTAATTGTTCAATGGAGATTGCATATAAAATAAATCAAGGTCATAAAAAAAATACTGTGTGCGACACTTTAAGAGCTTTTATCAAAGTTGAAAATTGCATGTATCCATACTAATATTATAAATGCGAAAGTGTGTCTGTCTGTCTGTCTGCCTGTCTGTCTGTTACCTCTTCACGCTTAAACCGCTGAACCGATTTAGATGAAATTTGGTATATAGATAGTTTCAGTCCCGGGGAAGGACATAGGATACTTTTCATCCCGAATAAATGTACTTAGTGTTCCCGTGGGATGAGCGGGTAACACCGCGGGGCACAGCTAGTAAATAATAATTTTGGTCTGTAGTTTTATTTAGTGGCTCTGATTTTGGTCAATGTGTACGAAAGGGGACCCAATGTAATTTTGGTTGGGGGGGGGTTTTTGGACAGAAAATTTTCGTCAGGTGTGATGTCATATTGACACCTATTTTTTATGATTTCATCGTATAGAATACGTTAAAATAAACGTGTTTTGTATGGACAACTTTTTTCTAAACTTAATAATTACCGAGATATGGACTCCTAAACCGACAATATTTTTTGGATATTGTGTCAGACTCTGCCTTAGCTCCGTCCGGCGCTGCGGGAAGTGCAGCCCTTCCGCCCTTGCGTGGCAAAGCACGGTCGCCCGTACTCCGCTCCGGAGCTTCGGCTTGTTGGTCGCCTTTGGCGACCAGCCTCAGCCGAGCTTTGTCACGGCGGGCGAGGGCTGCTCTCCCTCCGCGCCTCCGGCTTTTTATATACACTCTAGGGGTAGGGCAGACAAGACCACGTGGAATCGGGGTTGACAGCTTCGGTTCTGAGGCAAGTCTAATGATAATAATAATTGGAAGAGCAAGGAGCTACACGGGCGGTTCTACAAGGCCCTTACGGGGCCCGATGTAGATCTGCTCGCGTCGGTGAACTGGCTACGCTTCGGGGATCTCTTCGGGGAAACTGAAGGTTTTGTCTGTCCAATTGCGGACGAAGTAATGATGACGAACAATTACCGGAGATATATCCTGAAGGACGGTACGGTCGACATTTGTCGGGCATGCCGCCGTCCCGGTGAGTCACTCAGGCATATAATCTCCGGTTGTTCTCATCTTGCTAACGGTGAGTACTTGCACAGACATAACCAAGTAGCCAGGATCATTCACCAGCAACTTGCTCTTCAATACGGTCTTGTGGGGTCTGAGGTGCCGTACTATAAGTACGCACCGATGCCAGTTCTTGAGAATGGTCGTGCCACGCTCTATTGGGATCGATCTATCATCACGGACAGGACTATTGTAGCCAATAAGCCTGACATCGTTTTGGTAGATCGATCCAAGCGCCAGGCAGTGCTCGTCGACATCACCATCCCCCATGACGAGAACCTCGTGAAGGCCGAGAAGGACAAACTCAGCAAGTACCTTGACTTGGCTCACGAGGTGACCGCCATGTGGGATGTTGACTCGACGATCATTGTCCCGATAGTCGTTTCGGCGAACGGTCTTATAGCGAAGAGTCTCGACAAACATCTTAAGAGACTCTCGCTAGATGGCTGGATCAAGGGTCAGATTCAGAAGGCGGTACTCCTGGACACGGCGCGCATCGTCAGGAGGTTCCTCTCTCTGTAGCCCTAACCACCGGTAGCCTGGGCCCCGCCCCGCTGCCGGCGGCACCCTAGGTTAGGTCTTTTTTAGAATGTGTTTATATTTGTAATGTATTTTTTATATTTTACTTTTTATATAAATGTATTGTAAAAAAAACCTAGCCTAAGTACAAAAATGAATAAAGGGAATAATAATAATAATAATAATATCGTTTATTGCATATTTACTATTTTTTTACTATTTTATTTATTTATTAAAATTAATTACACAGCATAACAGATAACCAAGGCACTGTGAAATTATAAATAATAATAATATAACAATGATATACAAACATTTGAAAAACATACATTAACGAAATCAATTATACATTACAAATTCAAACTGAAGACAGACGGACATCCATCCTCTCACAGAACTTCAAATATTCATCACACAATAATGCCCATCTGCTCACAAATACGTCACACTCCGGGGCTGATGCGAGAAGATTGTTCAAGAGGCGTAAAGCGCGGACTAGCGGAGATTCTCTTCGAGACACCGTGCGCGACGTCGGCACCGCCAGCAAGGGCATATCACATAGCTATAAAGGTAGGTACAATATAGGGCAGTTTTACATGTGATACCCTGAATAGGGCGCAGCAATATGAGAAGGCATCTACAGCTTAATAGCTATTATTTTTAAGTAAGTTATACATACAAAATTTTAAGACTTCAGATTCTACACTTTATCATTAAAGAAATCGTCTATAGTATAGTAGCATTTATCGACTAAATAAGCTTTTAATTTTGTACAGAACGATTTTAGTTCGGTCTCATTTTTTATAAAATTAGGTAAGTGGTTATAAATTTTTATTGTCATATAGTGCGGGCTAGATGTAACGAACTTTAATTTTGAAAAAGGTAATCTTAGTTTATTTAAATTTCGGTAATTTCTTTTGTTTTGCGTTATCTGTGAATATAAATCTATATGTTTTCTAACAAATTTACTCGACTCCAAAATGTACATGGACGTGACAGTCAATATTTTGTATTTTATGAAATGGGGTCTACACGATTCCATTTGATCTATGTTTGCCAATATCCTAACGCACTTTTTTTGCAAGATAAATTTTTTCCCTATGTCTGTGCTATTACCCCATAAAATAAGTCCGTAGGACATCCTGGAGTAAGCATATGCATAATAGGCTAAAAGAGCGGAAGTTAGGTCAGTTAAACGCTTTAGGTGATTTAGAGCATATACAAAAGACGATAACTGTTTTGCAAGCTTTTGTATATGGAGTTTAAAGTTCAAGCTAGAGTCTAACTCGATTCCCAATAATGTAGCTGAGGTCACATTTTCAAGTTTAAGATTATTATAGCTATAATTTATTGGAAGAGTGATTTTTTGATATGGCTTAAATTGTATAATTTTTGTTTTTTTAATGTTGAGCTCAAGATTATGTATTTGTAACCAGTTTAGTATTTTATCTAGAATTAAATTTAGTTTAGTTTCAACTTCGTCGATTTTAACACACGGAAATAATAAGGAAATGTCGTCAGCAAATAGTGTGCAATGATCATTTAGGATATCTGGGAGGTCGTTTATATACACTAGAAATAAAATACATCCTAGCACGCTTCCTTGGGGAATAGAGCCATTTACAGGGGCTCTATCAGACCTGAAATGACGAACTATTCCAGTTTCAAAGTCTGTACTTTCTATCTCCGTGTATTGAGATCGAGTTTCAAAATAGGATTTGAACCATTTTAATGGAGTGCCTCTAATTCCAGTACTATACAATTTATTTAGTAGAGTCCCATAGCACACTCTATCATAGGCTTTACTTAAATCAAGCAGGAGGCCTACCGCGTATTGATAATGCAATGCTTATTTTAGCGTAGCGTGTTTTAGCTAGATTCGGACTAAAATAAGCGTAAAATAAACGAACGCGCTTATCGCCGTTTTCATTAAATTATGGTTTCGAAAACTAAAAAAATAACTCCCCATTACTTTTATATAGTACCCATTTTAATATTTAAGCTGCCAGCAAATCAAAGCCCAAAATGCTTTTTTAGATGGAGACCTGTAGTTGCCACTAATATAAAATTTGTTATCCTTCTGCTAATATTAGTCGCCAAGTCATTATTTATAGTACCTCGCCTATGATTTCAGTAATCTTGTTTATTATTTCTGCTACCTTAAAGTAGCTGCCATTATTTGAATTTTAAAATATCCTTAGTTTAAAGCCCATTTAATATAAATGATTGCCAAAATATTTAATCGCTGACAAGTTATTATTTTAGTTGCAAATAGTTTGCTGCTCTTAAATTTTTCTGTCGCCGCGAAAATAATAAGCCTATATATATATATATATATCTGACTAGGACCCGCCCCGGCTTCGCACGGGTGCAATGCTGACAAATTATGCATGTATTATACATATAAACCTTCCTCTTGAATCACTCTATTTATTAAAAATCCGTCGCGTAGTTTTAAAGATGTAATCATACATAATATTCAAAGGTAAAGCTTTATAATGGTTTTATTCAGCTTATTGCCATCTAACAAAGGTTCAGAATTAAAATGTTCTTTATAAGCTCAAGACGCAACCTATTCGTGCCTCTTGCCGTAAATTTTCACGTTGCACACCGTAGGTTTCCACGTCACGACAAGAACGTGCCGGGGAGTCGTGTTTTGACTCTTAACCGTGCAATGGAAACAAACGCACGCACGTCCATTACGCTCTACCCGGCCATAACCCGCGTTTGGCACCAACCGCCAAATTTGGCCAAAAACTCTTTAGCCGACTCGGCCGCTAGGCTAAACCGAGATGACCTTTTATGATTTTGTCTTAAATGATACTTAGGGCTGTCAACACATGTTCACATTGATATCGTGTATGTAATTATATTGTCAATTGTGTTTGATATTTCATCTTACTATTATGGTAACGTATTCGAATTAGTAGATCAAGGTTATGAAGTAGGTAGAAACTAGATTTTGTCTATGATTTAGTTCGTGAAGTTAAAATAATCTTTGTGTTTCTACGTGGTTACCTCTATGCCAGACAAGATTTTTATTCTACCAAGACAAAATGATTTTAAGATTTAGTTTTCAATTTTTTTTGTGTCATTTATTTACCCCATCATTACTCTCGAAATTGCCCTGATTTAGAACAAGGGCCGGCAAAAGAATTATGCCTAGTCTGGTCTGGTTACTAGGGACCAGTGGTGTGGAAACAAAAATTCAGGGTAAGCCGGAGTACATTCCGTTAACTTTTTCTTCAATAGCAATAGAGAGTGGTGGTAATCGACTACTATAGATGCCAGGGCACTGCTAGGAAAACAATCAGCTTGATAAAGCCAAATCATTCGCTATAAAAATATATGGACTACCTGATGATAGTGATGATGGCTACAATCCTCAGTCAAGTCATGAGGAAAACGTAATAAATAAATCAAAGAATAACAACAATGATCTTGTGACAGCCCTATTAGGAAGGACAAACGCCGATCGCATTCCGTCCAAATATAGAGATTATTGTGATGTGGTCGGAAGTGACACACAACAGGAACCACAAATACCAATCCGCGCAATACCAAAACGTAATAAACGCCTATATGTTTGATACACTTTAAAACTTTATTGATATACATCACTTTCAATTCAACTCTCGCAGGTCGATCTCGTAAAAGCGAGGTGATGCCTTAAACTATATCGCAATAACAATAACATATGTGGAAATCGAGAGTACTCTTATTGCCGGATGTAAGTACACACAGTCAGCAGTAAAAGTATGAGCGATAAAGTCCAATGTGCATCGATTTTTACTATACGTTGACAGCTGTTATAGAACACGTCGATAGAGTAAGCATCTCGTTGCGATATCTCGGGCAATTGGCATTAGGAAAGTCTGATTGTGCCTCAGAAACTCTTTAGATTAGATGCTGAAAAAACTGTGAAAGGTACATACACATCTCGTCAACATCAAACGATTATAAGTTTTCTGTCAACGTAGAAAAGTCCTCCACGTATGTAGTCTTTATGCTCAATTATTCAACATCAAACACAGAATTTAAGCACCCAGAAATGGCGCCTGAAACTCTCCTGAGCGTTACGCACTGAAACATAATGAATACCAGTGGCTCTAGTGTAAGTTTACATTTAACGTAAAAAACGTCTCAAACGCGTTTTTGACAATAACTTGAACATGGAAAACGTTGTTCAAACACTTTGGCTTTGAAACTTACATTTGAGCACTTTGTAACTTTATAAGACCATTGCTATCGGAGATTTGTTACTTTACTCCGATACACCTATACTAAACGGTCGACTAACTTTGGGTTCATATACAAAAAGTCTAACAGCGTATAAAACTATGATAATGTTGCGTTCCAGTTAAGGGATAATAGTATTTCTGTCAAAACCAGAAGGTTTTTGTAGCATGAATGAGGTTTTATTAATGTGGGGGTGGCGTAGGCGAGTGTTGAGCAACTTTGGTAGTTGCTAAGAACGTTGTTAAGATTGATCAAGTTTTTTGCAAGACTATTATTGGAAGTACATCCTTTCCTACGCCACTGCCTTTCATATTAAAAACATACATATACTGGTAATTTCAATCCAGAAATGTGTTCGTTTGGGGATTTTAATGTAACGCAGCGATGAAGCAATACATTTTGTGCTGCCCAAGTGTGAAAGCCATTCGATCAAGAAGAATTTTTACTCAATAGAAAAGGCTCAATACGAACTTTAGCTTATGTACTTACACACTTCATAGTAACCCCTCAGAGGTAGAAAAGTATACTATTTGAAGCTGTACTCCTAAATTTAGAAGAGTAGAGGTCTAAAAATGAAGCTCCGAGGTTCAACTCATACAAGGACTTATTAATATTACACACATTTTGATACTTGAAAGTCATATGGATCCCACCAAAAACATTTCATGTAAAATTGGCGGCCAAGACTCACATGCTCATAACGCTTTCGCTGTAAAAAAAGTTGTCAGATCCGTCGAAAAGCCAAGCCCCTAAGCCCTGAGTTTACTAATCCTACACCTTGGCTTCAAAAGTATGGCTTGGCCGTTTCATAAAGTAACGTAAATAAGTCTAACGGACTGTCCGGCCTATATGGTAAGGAATTAAGTTTATATATTTTATCATGAAGACATAAACTTAATTTCTTGATACCGTATGGGCCAGACGGTCCGTTGGACTTATTTACGTTACTCTGTGGGATCTCATTTCTTTTTGTAAGGTGCACTAGTTTTTTCATTTATTTGGGCCTTAGCGTCTCTAAGTAAGAAGTAATAATAGCAAAAGCGTTATGAGCATGTGAGTCTTGGCCGTCAATTATACATGAAATGTTTTTGGTGGGATCTCATTTCTTAATTTATAGGTTATTTTTAATGTTTTTGGGCTGAAGCGTTTTGATACGACAGTGTATATATATATATATATATATATATATATATATGAGTGGCAAAATCGGCGTATTTTAGGTACCAATAAAACCTAAAGTATAAAAGCTAGATCAATGAAATTAAGTACATTTTATATGTTCCCTAACAGCATCTTAACCTGTGAATTTGGGCGCTCTGGTGTTAACTGAGCCAAAGCTATGAGGGTTTGAAAATTAGACAAAACGGTTCGAGAAAAGGTAGGTAGTGCCCCGCTTCTTTTTTGCTCGTCTTGGCGGGGGCACTGCCGTGCCCCCAAATATTTTCTCGTTGAGCTAAAATTTTGAAATTTCTCAACGGAAACGAACTGAATAATTGAATAATTTGTTTGTCTACGAATCATTGGTATATCCGTCAGAATTTAATGCACACACAGGAATGGCGCCAAAAACACTCGTGACCTGAGCCTTACGCACTGAAACAGAATAAATACCTAAGAAAAAATTTGATCCAGAAGTTCTACAGTAAGTTTGCTTTTAACGCGGCGGCGTTCCAGACATTTTGTTGCGTTGAAAACTTACATTTGAGTCCCGTAAATTTAAGGATAATGATGAATGATACTCGTATCAGTTTCACTACGTCACAAAGATCCTAGGTCTAGTTGTAGGTATTTATATGTATAGGTTGCCTTTTTACAGAAGCGGAGCGGGGAAGATGAACCATCAAACTGCGTCTTTGTGAAGTAAGTGCATTGAATATGAAGTAATTTTTATTTTTTATTTTTTACTTAGAGACTGTATACATCTCGAATAAACTTAGTGTACTGTACAATAACGCTCAGAGACATTATACATCTCTGAGGAAAATTTAACTATTATCATATTTATTACTTATTTTTTATTAAAGCAGTAACGTCTGCTAACGTAAAACAAAAGTTTACAATGAAGTGAAAAATTTAAAAATTGTAATATATAATTAATTCGGGTGTAGCACATCGTTACTATCGATTCTCAACAAATTTGAGACTATGGTGCCGACGATAAAGTCTAAATCTTTACGGTAGATGGCGCTACGATGCCACCCTAAGGCATGTTGAAGCAACTGGTTGAAAGATTCAATGGCTCTGACATCTGGTTCGTGGTCCAGTTGGTAGGACGCCCGTGTTGGCCCGGAAAGCCGTTGGAAACGCAGGTTCGAATCCTGTCCGAACCATTAAATTTTTAAATTTTTCGCTTTATTGTAAACATTTGGTTTACGTTATCAGATGTTACTGCTTTAATAAAAAATAATTAATTCGGGTGTAGCACATCGTTACTATCGATTCTCAACCAATTTGAGACGATGGTGCCGACAATAAGGTCTAAATCTTTACGGTAGATGGCGCTGCGATGCCACCCTAAGGCATGTTGAAGCAACTGGTTGAAAGATTCAACAGCTCTGACAGTTCGTGGTCCAGTTGGTAGGACGCCCGTCTTGGCCTGGAAAGCCGTTGGAAACGCAGGTTCGAATCCTGTCCGAACCATTAATTTTTTTTAATTTTTAGCTTCATTGTAAACATATTTTTTACTATTTTTTTTGTAAATTGTGACGCCTAGAGATCATAGAAATGTAATTCTAAGAAATTTAGGTTTAATAATTTTTTTCTATTGTAAATTATTCACGTTGACACCTAGAGACCTTTTACATCTCTGTGGAATCAAATTAATTAATTGTATTTTATTGCATGTTGTGACACCTAGAGCATCTCTGGATATATTTAATATCTTAAATATCTTCATCTTTAATATCTTAAATAAAATTTATCTATAAAAAAAATATTTTAATATTCTTACCTAACATTGATTTGGAGTAGCTATATATATCTCCTTTACGTGTACGCATGTAATAATTAGCTATATAACAGTAATGTGATGTAATTGTTTTAAATATTATTTACGAAAAAATTACTTAAGTACTGTTGAGTTTCTTTCGGCTTTCTTCTTAACAGCGGTCTCCTCTTGCGAAATGCCGGTAGATTCACAATCCGACTTGTAAAAGTGCCCTTGTGGCATACTTACTGAATAAATTATTTCATTTCATTTCAACCTATCACATTCCTCCGCCCCGCTCCGTTCCTGTGGACATGGAGCCTTAAGTAGGTGGTTGGTAAATCGGCTAAGCGACACTATAAAATGTCAAGCGCCGGCAACGCGGTCAAAACAACATGGCCGACTGTCAAACGCAATTCCAACCGCATTCCGGCATTTGTTACATTTAAACCAATCAGCGAAATGCACACCGATCAAAGAGGGTCCATAACATTAAAGATTAAGGGTTACTACGTATAACCCGCTTAGCTTTTACCGTATTCGAGTAAAAGTAATACTATAAGCATCGTCACAAGTTCCGATATTGCTTTCCAAAATTGGTTAAAATCCATCCATTCGTGTCGGCGTGACGGGTGGACAAATATATTTTTATCAACAGATAGCGCTGTACGGCTGACTCCTATACAAATCCTGCAGCCCACTGTCAAGATTTTTCCTGAAATAATGTCTCCAATGAAGAATGATTTTCAATACAAATTTTCAATTTTATTATAGAATGCATACGCATTGTGTACATACGTGTCGAAGGCGCCTCCGTTAAAGCACAGATTAATATAATAGTTCGTTAAAGGCGAAACAAAATGCTGCAGAGTGCTGCACTGCACAGTTCACAGGGAAGCGGTGTGTGTTATCTCTTTTAAGGATTTTAATAACACTATACAACGCATCATTCGACGCATATGTGCGTATGTGCTGCACACGCATCCGATGAGATTTGGCCTTAGGCAGAAGAAACGATTGAACGACAACGATGAGAGATGAACTACCCCGTTGGTTGGACTACAACCTCCAGGCTGATACTTGCTTAAATGCAACTTTATTCGCATCGCTACGACAGTACGAACAAGGTTAACTATAATTTGTGCTAATGTCCATTGATGCAACAGCATTCAGCAATTTGATACCAATATCATCGTGTTAAAATGCAATAAAGTGGTTTGTAGGTCCATTGCGTGTGCGGGGAAAAGGCAAAGGCAGACTATACAGGATTTACATTTAGTTACATAAAGATTTGATATTAAGTATGTTCTTATTTTTTACATACAACGGTGACCAACGAGCATTGTATGCAGTTACTACCTACGATAGGACGCCAGGATCATCACACGCAGCTTTTGCCCGGGAAAAACCTCGTCATTCCACATGCGCAGCGTTCGCAGTAGGAAATTCTTCTGGAACCGCACAATTCTCGACCATTTAGGCTCCAGTGTAGGTATGAGGATGAACACTCTGCCGATGGCAAGCAGTACCATGGTAAATGTAGCCGTGGGCTTCATGTCGAACGTTCCTCAGAATA
Organism: Apotomis turbidana; assembly: GCA_905147355.2. Classification (NCBI taxonomy): domain Eukaryota; kingdom Metazoa; phylum Arthropoda; class Insecta; order Lepidoptera; family Tortricidae; genus Apotomis; species Apotomis turbidana. The sequence continues at coordinate 19,725,053 of LR990299.1, forward strand.
TATCCCATTATACAGATGGTAGAATACACACACAAGCAGGCAAAGTCTCCAAAGATTGTGAGCGATTTACATTGAGATTCGGCTCTATCACGGACATTTTGTTTATTGGCGCAATTTAGTAACGTTGACGTTGAGTTGTCTTTTAAAGGCTAGTCAAGCTACTGCTGGACATCATCATCATCAAATCAGCCGACAGACGTCCACTGCTAGACAAAGGACAACCCCAGAGTTCTTCACAACTAGCGGTCGTGCGCCACCCTCATCCAATTGGTCCTGCGATCCTAAGCAGGTCATCGGTCTACCTAATTAGGGGCTTACCCACGCTGTGTCTTCCGGAACGCGGTTGCAACTCAAGGACCCTTCTGCCCCAACGACCATCGGTTCTACGAGCAATGTGGCCCGCCCACTGCCACTTAAGTTGGACCCTCTAAAATAACGCCACCGGTTCTACACCGCCCACATCCAACAGACCGGGGACCTTCACCAGGTCATCCGTCCTCTGTGTGGGCCTACCCGCGATGTGTCTTCAATTCTTGGAGACGCTGTGTCTTCAGGTGCATCGGTAGCTACTCAAGAAGGTCGTAAAACAGTTTTCTGTTAGATCAACACACTTATCAAGCCCCACATCGATTATTTGATCGAACTATGGGGTACAGCCACAAGAACAAACCTAGATATCATACAAAGATCACAAAATAAATTAGTAAAAGTGTTATTTCATTATGACTATTTAACACCCACAGTCAAAATATACAAAATACTTGCTTACTAATACGTAAAATATTAAATAAAGACATACACACACAAATAAAGACATAGACATACACAATAACGTTTACCAAAACACAACAGATGCGAAAACTGCGATTAAGACAGAGTGGATTATTGCTGTACAGATCCAGGACAAATTACGGCAAAAAAAGCATAATGCACGAAGGGGCTAAACTATATAATAAACTGCCAAAAGACGTAAAAGATGCGAAATCTATTTTTACATTCAAAAAATTGCTTAAATATAATATTTTAGAAAATAATATAACCCTAAATTAGTTACTATACAAATATGACCAGTCTTTAGAAACGTAATGTAATAAATATTATTATATTCTATTATCACATTTCTATATTGAGCTAAATCTATTCATATAACATATGTTTTACTTATTTATCGAAAATGATACATTTGTAATCTACAATTTCACATAAATTTAAATAAATAAATAAATATTCAGGGACAATCTTACTTGAATAAATAATATTTTAAATTTCATTATTGGAATTATTAAAGTTATATAACCATTTTCTGGTTTCGTTTAAATAGTGAATACATAATAATACCGCTTGTATGATGCCATATCCAGTTGCGCTCGATCTGCGTACTCGCAAGTTGTATTTACTTATGTTAATTAATTATCAAATGTTTATAATTAAAAAATGCCTTTAATTCTTGTTTGCATATGTTAATAACTAATTGTGATAATTATTTTTCTCATGTAAGTGAATGTTGTTATTCTTATGAGAAATAAAATTCTTGAACCTGAAAGCAATAATCGAGAGTTTTCCTAGCGTTGGAGTGGTTGACTCGTTGGACCGGTAACCCCAGAGGCAACGGGTGGATTCCCGGTTTCTTTCGCCAGGTAGGTATACGCATTTCTTTATTTCTTTGTGCTTTGATCTTTGTACCAATAGTTTTCCATTTTCCTCTATTGTTCCATTTACGACAATTAGAACTCGTGCACAATGCACAGTATGCGCTTACGCACGTCCCGTAAATCTTCATCGTGCCTGTTGCACTCAATTAGACGACGACACGTGCTACAATACGATAATTAACTAACATTCCACGAAGGGGCGACGACGTCTTTAATGTTAACTATACCCTCATCATCATCATATCAGCCGATATACGTCCATTGCTGGACAAAGGCCTCCCCCAAAGTTCTCCACAACGATCGGTGTTGCGCCGCCCTCATCCAATTTCTGCCCGCGTTCCTAACCAGGACGTCGGTCTACCTTGTTGAGGGCCTTTCCACGCTGCGTCTTCCGGTCCGCGGAACTATACCCTAGGTTTTAAATACTCCACTTCGGTGTTTCGGCTGGTTCTGCCTTTTCACCGAATTCTTTTTAATCAAATGTTTCATTCACTTCCCCGATTTCTTTGGCTGAAATTAAAACTTGGTTAAGTAGGTTTGTTTTATAAAAAAATCAAATAGATTTCGGTTTTAGTGAAAAACACCTTACTACGAAATTAAACATTCGATGAAAAATAATTCGGAGTAAGTAATGACAGGGTAGGTAAATAGAAAGAAAGAAACAAAGGAAGAACGAAAGAGATTGAAAAAGAACGAAAGAGAATGTATCTCCAGAAAGAAATGTATCTCCAACAGCATGATGCTAGCTCCGAAGCCAGAGCGCTGATCTTCCGGTGAGACCATAGATGGCGCCACAGAGAGCTGCAAGCACGGATATTTTGGATATACTCTCGGGTTGACTGCAAAAAAATTGTACATACCTAGTTAAGGGCTTTAATTGAAACATAACTTAATTAATTCCTTTGTGTGAGGAAAGTTACATTTGGTATGACTAATTTTCGTCACACAAAGGAAGCAATCGTGATTTTTTTGTTAACAAAGATTTTAACTATGTACAATTTTTTGGTTTCCCATCCGTCAACGACGCAACATTCGTATGCTTTGCATTCTCTATTCGATTCTTAACGATCCATAATCTCCTGAATACCTCAAGGCTTTCTTCTGTTATAAATTCTGTTATATATTATCCCACCAAAAACATTTCACGTAAAAATGGCGGCCAAGACTCATATGGTCTGGCTGTAAAAAAGTTATCAGATCCCTCGAAAAGCCAAGCCCCTAAGCCCTGAGTTTACTAATCCTACACCTTGGCTTCAAAGGTATGGCTTGGCCGTTTCATAAAGTAACGTATATTTACTTACTTGGACTTATTAGTCCAACGGACCGTCTGGCCCATACGATATCAAGAAGTTAAGTTTATATCTCCATGATAATATATATAAACTTAATTACTTACCATATAGGCCGGACAGTCCATTAGACTTATTTACGGTACTTTATGAAACGGCCAAGCCATACCTTTGAAGCCAAGGTGTAGGATTAGTAAACTCAGGGCTTAGGGGCTTGGCTTTTCGAGGGATCTGATAACTTTTTTACAGCCAGACCATATGAGTCTTGGCCGCCATTTTTACATGAAATGTTTTTGGTGGGATCTCATTTATTTTTGTAAGGTGCCCTAGTCTTTTTCATTTATTTGGGCCATAGCGTCTGTAAGTAAGTAGTAATAATAGCAAAAGCGTTATGAGCATGTGAGTCTTGGCCGCTAATTTTACATGTAATGTTTTTTTGGTGGGATCTCATTTCTTTTTGTAAAGTAGTTTTTAATTTTTAGGTTTATTTTTTTATTTTTTTTTGAGCCGTAGCGTTTCTAAGTAAGTAGTAATAATTGTGTATTTAAGAAATACTTACATTTAGCCCCCATTATGGAAAACCCATACAAACTTTCATCCCCTAATTTAAAGGGTGGGGGGTGATTTTCTAAAAATCCTAGAATATATATTTTATTATTTATAACAAGGAGTCCCTATATCAATTTTCAGACCTCTAGTATCAAAATTTGCAGAAGTCTCATACAAACATCCATCCCCTAGTTTAAGGGGTTGGGGGGTAAAAGTTCCAATTTCAGAATTATTCTATTGTTTGTGTACTAAACCTAGCTTACATACCAAATTTCAGCTTTCTAGGTCATCGGGAAGTACCCCAGAGGTTTTGATACGTCAGTGAGTGAGTGGCAAAATCGGCATATTTTAGGTACCAATAAAACCTAAAGTATAAAAGCTAGATCAATTAAATTAAGTACATTTCATATGTTCCCTAACTGCATCTTAACCTGTGAATTTGGGCGCTCTGGTATTAACTGGGACGAAGCTATGAGGGTTTGAAAATTAGACGAAACGGTTCGAGAAAAGGTAGGTAGTGCCCCGCTTCTTTTTTGCTCGTCTTGGCGGGGGCACTACCGTGCCCCCAGATTGAATCCACTCGTAACCGTCATTTTCGCTCTTCCCGCAAACTCGCCCTTTCTATCCCTCTTCACCGCACTGGTTTCATGTCCAATTCATTCTCCATTCAAGTGGCTCGCCTCTGGAACAGTCTTCCTCTCTCAATTAAACAGGCACCGAGTAAGCTATGTGTGCAGCTTCTTTGGTGGCAGAAATTAAGTCTCGTAGTCTGTTTAGTATGTTTCATCGCTGTATATATTTATTTATATTATATTCGATGTATGTAATACCAAAAAATATGTATGAGTATTATAATTATGTTTTAGTACTTAATGCGTAAGTTAGTTACACCGCCTACAATTTTTCCGCTTTGCCCTAAGGTTGACTGGTAGAGAATGCCTCATGGCATTAAGTCCGCCTTTTGTACGATAAGTTTTCTTTTGTGCAATATAGATTAAAGTTTTTTTTTTCAATCAACCTGTCGTGTCTTTCTAATCAATCTAAGAAAACCGGCCAAGTGCGAGTCGGACTCGCGCACCGAGGGTTCCGTACAAACACTCCATCCCTAAATGGTTAAGTTTAGTTTGCACCTGGTATGTATAGCGCCCCATATAAATTAGGTGCAAAGTTAGGTATTCAAAAAAAACTACTTACTAGATCTCGTTCAAAACAATTTTCGTTGGTAGTTTTTATACCTAGTAATGTACATCAAATGTTTTTTTTAGATTTTTCATTTTCTTATTTTAGAAGTTAGAGGGGGGGGGGGGGGGGTTAACTTTTTTCCACTTTGTCTGTCACGCAAACTCTTCGGTTTAGAAAAAAATATATTTTAGAAACCTCGATATCATTTTTGAAGACCTATCCATAGATACCCCACACGTATGTGAAAAATTTGAGTTTCAGTTCTAAGTATGGGGAGCCCCCAATATTTATTATTATTTTTTTATTTTTGCATCAAAATCTTAATGCGGTTCACAGAATCTACCTACCAAGTTTCAACAGTATAGCTCTTATAGTTTCGGAAAAAAATGGCTGTGACATACGGACGGACAGACGGACAGACAGACGGACAGACGGACAGACAGACATGACGAATCTAAATATAAATATAAATCTGTATAAGGGTTCCGTTTTTTGCCATTTGGCTACGGAACCCTAAAAAGGGGACGACACTACAGTGTATTGCCACTTTTTAATTTCTACTCTTTTTTGTCAGGCTGCATGTGTCGCTATTGGCTGTCGCTGCGTTCATTTCTACTTTTTTGTCAGACTATACATTTTGTTTTATGTCGGCTGTACGCGTTTGCATTGTCGTCCTGTCGCCTTGTAAATTAATTTATTCAACACGTGAATACATGCCTGTATTAACATACATACGTTCTAGAACCTAAGTCTATGTATTAAGATTCAAATTAGCGCATATTTCTTGGATTAAACCCAAGCTGCCACTGTGCCATCGACTAGAATGTTTATTGAGATACGGCGCATAAAGAGTGCATTAGGTCAAATGAGGAATTAAATGTTTATGCTAACATTGTACTTGTACCGTCACAAACGTAGGTACTGATTGAGTTTCCGGGTTCGATGTCTTGTAACTGTAAATAATGATGATCATCCTAAGCTCTACACTACACTACTCGCGAAGTTGGCGGAGGTGAAGTTGGCCGAAGTATGAGCTTCCGCAGCAAAGTGCCTCTTCACACTACCATATTCGCCCAACCGCGGCCTACTTCGCGAGTAGTGTGGAGCTAGGGGATGGTTTTCAAGCGATGTATCCGCCACTCCACTCCGAACTCCATCGGCAAAAATGGAAAACTAATCAGATCACTTTGTTGTCCATCTGTCTTTCCATCTATCAATACCTTCTTCCCAGGCACGGGGATGTATCATGTTGAAATTAATATGAAATACTCAGGTGCGCTACCCGTTGGAACCGTGAATAAAAATCAAATTTCTAAATCAACGTAATCTAAAGGTGCAAACGTTTATACTATATTTCGTAACGCTGGCAAGAAAATCAAAATCTCCACTTTCGTTAACCTACAATCATGTTTGAAAAAAAAGCAACATCATCTAGAACGAGTAAATAAAAACATACGGAAACCACAAATAATATAAATTAGGTATATTCTTATGAGAAAATTTATTTATTAAAAAAAAAATCGACTTAAGTAGTAAAACAACTTAAAAACCTACACTTACCTAACTCTAGCCAAGGGTACCCAAATTGGCAGAAATGATCCCAAGATGCTGGCGGCGTTTCCCCGCTGCACAGCAATACTGAGCCTAATATATATTTTTGAGATTACAAACTTGTTTGCTTTTAGTAAACTAACTGCGACCTATGACGATGTATGGGTACAACAGTTTTCCCACGGCAAAAGAGTTAACTTGCGCTACAAAGCAGTTAAGCTCGTCAGAGCAATATGCTCTCATAGTTTGTACGGAACCCTCGTTGCGCGAGTCCGACTCGCGCTTGACCGGCTTTTGCTATTCGAGCATCATCAAGTGATATTACCAGCCCGTCTAGCTAGACGGGCTGGTAATATCACTTGATGATGCTCGCTTCGCTTCGCGACGCTTCGCGACTACAGTCACGCGAAATAGCATCACCTGTCACTCTCTCACTGTACAGCGAAGAGATAATTTTTGGCGCGAGATTCGCGTGTCACAGTTGTGCTAGTGTTGCTGGTTATCTCGCTAAAGTATACATATAGTGGTGATATTTCAATCTTAATAAACTCACTCACTTTAACCATTTTTTAATTCGTTTGTGTTTGCTACAGGTCCTTATATAATTGATTGTTAATCTACCGAGCAGACTGAATGTCAATTACGTACGTCATAGACGACGATGAAGCCCTAAAACGCACGGTAATTAATCGCCGAATAGCCGTGACCTTATCGGCGTACTAGAAGCTTCTAAAATTAATATTCATACATAATTATGTATGGCTACCCAACTTAAGCACGACACTTTGTTTCCCAAATATCGTTGCATCCGGACTGATTTCGGCTATGGCGATTGAATTGATTATTTTTTGCAGCGAAGACATCATTTAGCACATGGCATTATTAGACAGATAAGTAAATACACGTATATTTTCTTTTTCGGTTAATGCAAGCGTCGATCATGAGCTGGGTGGCTGATGTAGCCAACTTTTGCACCGAATGTTGGACAATATAGTAATTTACATCGCAGTTAACTATTACCAACTCGATGCCATCCTGATTAACCAGAAAAGGGAAAAACGACTTCGAAACAAACTTACGAGGTCTAACAGCACTCAGAGCCACTACTTTTATTCTGTGCTACAGGATTATTTTACGGTTTAATAAAGCATTGTACTAAACATTTGTCAGCTACAGAGAAAATCATTTACATTTCCGTGCCTATTAAATCAATATGATCAAAACAAAAGCACAGAATTAATTATTATTCGATTGTAACCGTCCTTCGGTTAATCTAGCGGCAGATAACAATGTAGTTTCGCAGCCAGGCAGTTTGTTTGTCCGTCTGTCTGCCACTTGTCAGCTGATAAAGCGGCGTATCTAAGATACCTGTATTCGCTCATTTACGTTTGATCTGTACCAGAAACTTTATAACTTACTAACAGCAACTATTCCACCATTTGCATTTGTGGAATAATTAACTTGGTTGGACTCAACTTGTTGACCAATATAGTTATATCTTTTCATCATCATCATTAATTTAAGATCTACGCTTTGTCGGTGGAGCAATTTCCATGCATCTCGTTGTTGCGCCTTCTCCTTGACGGCCTGGTACGACACGACGGTCACTGTCTTCTTTATTTGGTCCATGTAAGCTCTCCTTGGTCTTCCTCTCTTTGCCTTTCAATCTTTCCTCCAATTACATATCGCAGTCGATATATTATTAGTAGGGTAGGCCACGATGCTAAATCGGGATTCACTCGAGCGTCATAGAGACCTATTGCGTTGCGAAGCTTAGATGATAAAAAGAAAAAAATGACATATAAGATATACTTTTTCATCGGAGGGGGGAGCGGCTACAGAGTTTCAAAAATGTAAAAAAAAACTGTTGCATGGATATACTCGAGCGCGTCAGATATTGATAGCATCCATGTCCTACACATTTTTAAAGATGTACGCATGTTAAACTGATTGTTTCCATGATGGGGTTGGTCGTACTTGAGGGTTGAAAATGAAAATAAATTTTTTTTCATCGGGCGCGTCAGCTTTTCTAAGGGGATGTTAAGTGAACCTAAAAAAAAGCTCTTATATAATAATCTGACGATTTAGATGTGACGCAAACTTGCAGTTATTATTAGAATGTGCAAAAAAAATCGCCATTTTGAAATACTCAAGCGCATCAGATTAAGATATATATGGTTCATCTTTGTGCCCCAGACGTGCTGTCTCATAATCTGACGATTATCTGGCGGGGTTCGCCTAATCTGACGATAGAAAAAATTTACAGGAACTTGTGACTCAGAGCACTCTCCAGAAACAGGAAAATGTGACTCGGAGCACTCCCCAGAAGCAGGGGCATGTGATTCGGAGCTATTCCCAGAAACTTCCGATGCACTGTCATATTCCATTATACTTTGCCGCTGTTGTAAATACTGAAAGACTCGCGGTATTTTTATTGGTATAAATAATTTATAGCACTGTGCGTGATTTACTTCATTTAATGAAGATTCTCTCGAAAGTTCAAGATTATCGTATGTTGTTCGGGATTTTCGGAGAACCGGTTCGCTCCGACTATACGTATTCTAAAATATTTACACATCTTTGTTATGTTTCTAATGTAAATTTAATTGTTTTTTGTAAAGTAGTTTTACCACAAAATACACACTTTATATTAATATCACTCATAGTACAGCTGCCGGGAAACTTTTAGAGCATAATCTTGACTGCGCAGTAGCCGATTTACGTACAAATGTACATGCGCAAATCCGCCATTTTTGTTCTAAAAGTTGCCGGCAACTATAAATATTTAATAACTTTAGTGTTGTAAACAACATGATCAGCTGTCATGGCGTCATGGCAACAGAATCCAGAGTGGAATACAGGCATCGCGTAACTGAATGCATTAAACTTTACGATGAATTTTTGTTACTTCGGCTAGTGGAAATCGTCAGATTATATATTTTCCGTTATCACTGATTCATTCCCTTTTAAATAAAAAAAAAATTAGCCGCGCTCAAGAATGTCGAGATGAAGTTTTTTTTTTACAACTTTGTAGCCCTCCGCCTTCTTTACGTCACCTTTAAATTGTCAGATTAGAAGAATATACACGTTTTAGCATGTAACTAACTCACCCTACCTTAATCTGACGCGCTCGAGAATTTCAGATGAACAATTTTTTTTTACTAATCTGATCTTTTATCCTTGACGGGCGGCCATACATATGAGGCTCATATTTGGTGGAAGTACTTAACTGGGTACAAGGTATCCCCCTATATATTAATCTGCCGCGCTTTAGGTACTCCCGAAATCCCCTCTTTGGCTCTCCTACTATATATCTTTGTACATTATTTTATTACCTATACGACAATATGCGGTTGCCTTGTCAAAAATATTTTAATTCCATGGTCGCCTAGACTTCAAATTTTCAAACGCGCATTTCCCAACGTGTTATCCACAATTAGGAAATGAGCATATTGTGTAACGTATATATGTAGTAATTTTAGATTACAAATTGTATTGAGATGACAAGTGTCAGCATTGCATCAAATAACAAACTAGGGTAGATATATTTCGTATACCGAATCTCGTACTAAAACCCCCGATCCATCTGTGACATCCAGGGCAGGGCAGAAATAGATTCAATAAAACAACGTTAACGGGTTTACTGTGGACCACGACGGTCGTGGCACGACCTGACCGCTCCCGTTGACGTCTGTCATAGTAATGGCAGCAGCGAGTAGGTAGCGGGGACACTTTATTATAATAACCATCTACCCCATGGAAGGCTGTAAGGCGACGGGAACTGAAACGAATCAATGAAGTCAACCAATTTGATTTCTAGGCCGCTATAGAAATAGAACCTTGTCTTGAAAAGAAATTGTCTATTCATGAAAAACGTTTATAAAATATTTCCTGACGCAATTTTAATACAATATATAAAAAAAAGATTGCCACACAAAATTTCCTCACCCAATTCCGTGACGTTTTCTTGACGTTGACGTTGGCGTTCACTGTGAGTCAGTCAGTCAGTCATTGATTCCTAGGCCATTTAATATACGTACCTTGTATATTAAATGGTCTAGGAATCAATGACTGTACGCGAAACGCATGAAGAATGATAAGGTGTCAAATTGGCCAGATTTGTGACATAACTGGGTGTGACAGCTGGGAGGAGCTTTGTAATCGACGAAGGAAGGGCGGTCCGCTCGCGGTTCCGCGCCGCTGACAACAGTCGAGCTTTGACGAGCCCGCCGCTACTTTAATATGACCTCTAGACATATATCAAATATTCATAATCAATAATCATAGATCTTGCCATTTGGCTCGTGTTCTTATGACAAAGTGACTGTTCACTTGTCGGACTTCTAATCTAGGAAGACAGAAGTCTGATCAGTCCTACAACAGTCTGTCATTTGTAATGTACAGACGTCATATAATGTTAACTTTTAGGTAGTAAATTAATTCCCCTTCAAGGGCGTCTTCAAGAGGGGTTTGAGGAAAAGGTGGGGGGACTGCCCCCCAAGCCATTAGACATCCAAAAAACTAGAGTAGCTAGGCTGTACCCACGAAATTATACTTTCCTCACTCTCCATCTATATCAACCTGACCTCTCCCCTGCGCCCCTTCGTAGCATCAGCTACCCTTGTTCCCTTTTGTGTTCCAGGTTGTCAGCGGCATTACAAAATACATTATTGCAATTCATACAGGCCCAAGAATTACATATTATAGTTTTCGTTGAAAGATAGAGCACATCACACTGCTGAAGTAGATATACGAGTACAAAGAGATATTTTGGACAGATGTCGTTAAAAACGTCGAAGATAGCCTCGTTTCTATGTTTAGCTATTCTATTGTTTGGGGCACGTCAATTAAAGACCAACTAAATGTGTGTGTATTGCAACGTCACTCAACTTATCTAAACAGACACACGTGTTTGTATGGATGCACATATATGGCGTGTGCATCTAAATGTGCTGCACACTGAGCACAGTATAAGTAGAGATAGCCTTCGGTAGTGTTTTATTCTGTGACTTTGCAGACTAAAAAGGGCTTTTCAAAGTTGCTGCAGCCACAATGATAATACTATTCTTATTCTCAATTTTATATATAACACAAAGAAGAATAATAACGTCTATCAGCCAGCAGTTTTTAATATAATAAAACCACAAGTACTCACAAGTGACTGCATTACTTAATGGATTCCCATTTAGAATCTCTCTCTCTCACACACACACACACGCACACACACACACACACACACACACACACACACAGACACAGACACAGACACAGACACAGACACAGACACAGACACAGACACAGACACAGACACAGACACAGACACAGACACAGACACAGACACAGACACAGACACAGACACAGACACAGACACAGACACAGACACAGACACAGACACAGACACAGACACAGACACAGACACAGACACAGACACAGACACAGACACAGACACAGACACAGACACAGACACAGACACAGACACAGACACAGACACAGACACAGACACAGACACAGACACAGACACAGACACAGACACAGACACAGACACAGACACAGACACAGACACAGACACAGACACAGACACAGACACAGACACAGACACAGACACAGACACAGACACAGACACAGACACAGACACAGACACAGACACAGACACAGACACAGACACAGACACAGACACAGACACAGACACAGACACAGACACAGACACAGACACAGACACAGACACAGACACAGACACAGACACAGACACAGACACAGACACAGACACAGACACAGACACAGACACAGACACAGACACAGACACAGACACAGACACAGACACAGACACAGACACAGACACAGACACAGACACAGACACAGACACAGACACAGACACAGACACAGACACAGACACAGACACAGACACAGACACAGACACAGACACAGACACAGACACAGACACAGACACAGACACAGACACAGACACAGACACAGACACAGACACAGACACAGACACAGACACAGACACAGACACAGACACAGACACAGACACAGACACAGACACAGACACAGACACGCACGCACGCACGCACGCACGCACGCACGCACGCACGCACGCACGCACGCACGCACGCACGCACGCACGCACGCACGCACACACACACACACACACACACACACACACACACACACACACCACACACACACACACACGCACGCACGCGCACACACCACACACACACACGCACGCACGCACGCACGCACGCACGCACGCACGCACGCACGCACGCACGCACGCACGCACGCACGCACGCACGCACGCACGCACGCACGCACGCACGCACGCACGCACGCACGCACGCACGCACACACACACACACACACACACACACACACACACACACACACACACACACGCGCACGCACGCGCACACACCACACACACACACGCACGCACGCACGCACGCACGCACGCACACACACACACACTTGTCCTCACATACCTCAATCTTAGCATTATAATAAAATATAATAATTATTATTATTTAGTATAGCTGTAATTATTTAACCTTGTGCTTTTTACAGTGAAGGAAGAGCGGGCCTTTCCGATAAAAGCATCTATATGCTTAATGGAAGGTGCCAACCTTACTCGTATATGTAGCTAAAAAGATTGTAAAAACCAAAGAAACTGAATTTTGAATCTCGCCGGTGTACATACCTAAAACAAAAAAGTGACACATATCAGTATTCGTGTTCTATGTATAATTTTGGCAGTAATTATAAATAAAAACAAATTGAACTCAATTAAAACAGGTAACTGTGAAATTCAAGCATTACACCAGAGATTTACTAGTGTAAGTTTACTTTTAACGCAAGAAAACGTCACAAACAATGCAACCCAGACGATTTATTGTGCTGGAAACTTACCTATACTTGGCGTTTTGACATGTGTTTTATTTTTTCACATCACCACCAAGGTACTGGTATTTGTACCTATACTGTGGCACATTGCACTAAATGTACGGGCCATCTGCACTCCATAACGTGGTTGCGTAATGTGACACTGCCACAGTAGGGTTGCCACACATTTAATCTATTTCCTTATGGCCATACTTGTATTCGAGTTGAATTTTATTTTATGATAAATAACACGCCATCAAATATGAACCTAAAAATATAGCATTCTAGTAGGTGATGGAAAAGTCAAAGGGAACACATAATAAATACCAACAGAAATATTCACGTTATTTAGTGACGGTATATATATATATATGTCGCAGAATGGCCGTGAGCTTCATCAAGATTTTCATTATGAGCAGACATCGTTATAAATTTCAGGGCCCTCGAGGTAATCAGAAAGAAAGAAAGAAGAAGAAAGAAAGAAATAAGTTTATTTAGCATAATATAGACATAAACATGATTAACGTGTAATACTTATGTGTAGATTAAATTAATGCTAAAAAGGTCGTCACTCAGCTTAATGTCATGACATAAGAAATACTCACTTCATGACGCTGATTTTCAGTGACGCCTATACTACAGCAGATCACTAGTGACACATAAAATGTACAAATATAAAACATAAAACATCACAAGTAACTACCTTAATGAATGAATGAATGAATGAATGATTTTTACTTAGTACCTAACTTTATATTCTTATAATAATAATAATAATAAATGGCGTAGGGATGTGACGACCCCATCGCCCGCTGGTTTTACCAGCGCAATCAGTCACGCAGGGCAGCTTATGGCGAGCTGTTGGGGGGTAGCGACCCCACGTACCTGAGCGCTCCTGGGGGATCCTGACGGGGGGTGATGGGTCGGGGCCTCCGCCTCTGTCTTGCCTTAACCGGCCGGGCAGAGTGGAGTCGTGAGAGTTTCGGCTCGGGGGTGGATGTGGAAACGTAAGGGGTTAGTTGGCTTCGGTTTAAAGCCCAGTATTACACCTCTCCGCCCTTAGCCTTCCGCACCGGTGTTGCCCTTAGGCCACTTTATGTGTCGCTATTTTGTGGGGGCCCATCTAGCGGGAGGCGAGTCATCGTCTACCCATCCCATTTTTGCTATGAGACACTTTTGCTGGTAGACGCCCGATAGTCTCAACCCATAGCCCAATTAGCCAGTCCTCCATTTCATCCCCATAGCCTAATTTGTATTTAGATTCCATGTCTCCATCAATAGTTCTTGCACCTAGCGGGCGCTGTCTCTGTGTGCGTCCCATGACACGGATAGGGACAGCATCCGCTCGATGTACACCTTGCATTTCATTAAATTGTCGAAAGGGCCTCTACGCGTTGGCTTCGGCTCCGTGCACGCCTCCCAAAGGTCCGGGACACTATTGTCCCGTGAGCGGGTGCGACATACAGGATAATAATAATAATATTTATTTAAGAAAACACAATTTACAGAAAGGTCCTTAGAAAACTAGAACACTACTCCCCGAATAGGTAAAACCTGAGCTTCAGGATAAGCAGCGCACTTATTAGTAGATGTTCGAAATGTAATGTGTTACAATTTTACACTTAATCTAGCTAATTATAACTACTTATACTATACGGTGTGTGTGTGTGTGTGTATGTGTGTGTGCGTGTGTGTGTATTAGTGTGTATGTGTGTGTACGTGTTTGTGTGAAATTAATTCTGCGTGCACTTACTAAGATTTCTTATTGTTTGTTATATTGTCAGGCAAGAATAGTTAAAATCTCTTCTGTCTCCTCGTAGCTTTTGTTTTTTAGCCAGCTTGTGACTGCTATTTTGCAGTCACGTTTGGTCATAGGGTATATGTTCAGACTCTTATTTAAGCTATTGTAAAGAAAAGGCCCGTTAAAACTATAGTATTTCTTAATAAAGTTAGTTTGAAACTTTGTATCTCTTCTTCCAATATATTTGGGTCTACGGGAATCACCTAGATTTGATTTGTCAAATAGATTTGCGGAATGATACCTAAGGACAACAGAAAGAATAAACAGTTGTCTCGCATTTAAAACTTTGCAAACTTTGTATAGCATTTGAGTAGAGTAGGTAAACGGCAAGAAATTCATAACTTTCAGCACAGCACGTTGAGCGACTTCTAGACAAAGCATGCTAGTTTTCGGGGCTCCACCCCAAACCGATATGCAATATGTTATGACCGATTGACACAGTGCCAGGTATACCCGTTTTAGAAGTCCCTCGTCAGCTACATGTCTCAGATTTTTGAACACATAAATGAGCTTCCGAACTCGTTTGCTAATAGATTCAATATGGGATCGGAAACTCATATATGGATCAAGGTAAACCCCTAGATATTTTATTGATTCCGTTCTAACTAACGGATTACAATTACAATTTTTAGTTAGCTGATATTGACAGAGGTGCACAGACAGCGCTAAGTCATTTGTTGGTTGGCCAGAACTTCTAATTGAGTGCGTTATATATTTAGTTTTTGTAATGTTTAGTGTCAGTAAGTTCTGTGTCAACCACGACACTACACTGTCCAAGCCCCTCTGAGCATATTCAAATACTTTATCCCAGGTATCATCAGCAAACATAAGGACAGTGTCATCGGCATATGACATAATCCTGCCACCGGGGATATTTAATTGGCAAAGATCATTCACATACACAAGAAAGAGAGTGGGCCCCAAAACACTTCCCTGGGGCACACCATAATTGATTGGAAGATCATAACTCCTCAGTTCACCCACTTTAAGACATTGTGATCTATTATTTAGGTAGTCACGGAATATTGCTAAGCAATCACCTCTGACACCAAGATTCTCTAGCTTGCCAATAAGTATTGATGCCGAGACGGTATCAAACGCCTTAGCTAAATCTAAATAAATCGAGATGCACTTCTTCCCTTTATCTAAATTATTTGCTACATATTGGGTAAGTTCTTGTACAGCATCTTCAGTAGATTTACCAGACCGGAAACCATACTGATTGGGAGATAGAATATGAAATTTTTCCAAATACGATATAAGTCTTTTATTTAAAATCCGTTCTAATATTTTTGACAGTGAGGGCAATATAGAGATAGGACGATAGTTACTTATTATGTTTTTGTTACCATTCTTATAAATAGGAATAGCTATTGACCTTTTTAGGGCTCCTGGGAATACTCCGTTTTCTAGGCATAAATTAAATATATGCGTAAGTATTGGCACAAATATGTTTTTGTGATTTTTTAAGATATGATTCGATATTCCATCCCAACCGGTTGAGCAATTATTTTTCAATCCCTGAATTAAGTCTTCAACCTCTCTTTCGTCCGTAGGCAACATCGACATGGAATTCGAGCAGAGTGCATGGTTAGATATCATAGTATTTGAGTTGATCGAATTTGAATGTGTGAACATAATATTTTCAGCTAACTTTTTTCCTACATCTACAAAGTATTTGTTTATTTGGTTGACTGATTCCTGTGGAGAGGACTGCAACTGTAATAACTCGTTATTGGAGTTGTTGGTTTTATTTGAGCCAATGATATTCTTAATGGTCGTCCATAAGAGTTTATTGTTGTTACCAGCTTTTTCTATTTCCTTCTTTTCAAATTCTATTTTTACTTTACGAATCACATTACAACAGAAATTTCTATATCGGCAGTAAGTAAGTTTAAGTGTTTTATTATCCGGGTCCCTTTTTAACTTGCTATGAAGGTTTTCGCGATTCCTTATACACCTTAAGAGACCTGGGGTAATCCAAGGCTTAATAACGGTTTTCCTCCTTGGTATTTTGACCGAGATAGTGTTTTTCTGAATAAGGTTTTGTAAAATGCTTATTAATGAATTGATGGCTTCATTTGGATCAGTAATCATCATCAGTTCATTGAAATTTGTATTTACTAGCTCTACTGTTAATGATTCCTGATTCAATTTGGTGCGATTGATCGACTGATTGCAATCTGATTTGCTATATTGCCAACATAGTAGGACCGATTTGTGGTCAGTCAGTGTTGAGTTTACGACTATAACTCTCGCTGCACATTTGTTTCTCAGCATGACATGATCCAAGCACGCATCACTTTCTTCCCGCGTGATAAAGTTGTGCCCCGAAAGAATACCATGTGAGGCTAAAAAGTTAAGGTACATATTGGAGCGAGAATCCAGTTGGTTGCCAGAAATATTAATGTTGATGTCTCCCATTAATGCAACGTTCTGAAAATTAGAAAGACCGGCCAAAACTGAGTTTAGGGAAACAAGAAATTCCTGAATGTTTGTTTCTGAAGGAGATCTATATATTGCTACAATAGCATGACTCTTATTAATTTTCAATATTAAACAGTTTGCGTCCATAAAATGGGGCTCTTCTATTTCAACATTAAGGCATTTTTTTGTGAAAATAATTAAACCATCATTTTGGTTTCGGTAAATTGTATTTGCGAAGACATTATAACCAGCAAGTTCTGGTAGAGAGTTAACGCACGATAACCAGCATTCTGAGAGTAGAATGACATCAACATCTAACTGCAATCGCGTTAGCAAAATGCAGAACTCAGCGAAGTTTTTGTTTACGCTACGTATATTTTGTGTCAATATATTTAAGCTATCAATAGATACATTTAGATAACAATCAACAACTTCAGATTCTAAACACTCCGCAACTTTAATACTATCAATATCTTCAAAAATAGTATTATTTATGGTATCGAATTTATAAACAGTGGAATAATGTCTGAGGTAAACAATACAATTGTAGGGGCACTAGAGAGCAGAAATAACATATCTTCTGATTCTACAAATAATCTTATGATTATACATTAAACTTTAAATTACATACGTGCCGCACAAATTAATAATGAAAAATACAACGAATAGGAAAACAAACAGACTCTGCGATTTAAACTCTTGGGTGTGTGTGTGTGTGTGTGTGAGTGTGAGTGTGTGCGTGTGGATAATGATAGACATAAATACCTATGTATACGTATAACTAAATGAAATATATGAAATTATGGCTGCATGTGTTGGAACTTCTGTTTATTTATCAGGAACTTTGTGATACGGGTTTTGAATGCTGCTACACTGTTTGAGTTCCTTATAGGCGGTGGCAGATCATTCCAACATTTCGTGGCAGCAAAGCGGAAGCTACCACGAAAAGCAGCCGAGTGGTGTATGGGGCATATAAGGCGTGGCGCTTCTTGTCTAGTTCGGCGTTGTGAAAAGGTAAGTTTTTGAAATAGGTATGTCGGTTGCTTATTTTTTATAACTCCAAAGAGTAATGTGGCCATGTGTAGTTTACGCCGCGCTTCCATGTTCAGCATGTTGTGACTATTTAGAAAGGGTGTAATATGGCCTCGATAGGGAACAGGGAAACAATATCGCGCACAAGCATTCTGGATCCTTTGAACCATTTTCTTGGTCCTCGCCAATAAGCATCCTCCGAAGACTGTATCAGCGTAATTGAGCTTTGACAATATGAGAGTTTCGCATAACTTTACACGCATATTGACACTTAGACATTCGCGAATCCTGTACAGAACTTTGAGTCGGTAAAAACAATTGCGCATTGTTTCCAGGACATGTCTTTCGAAACGTAGTGTTTCGTCCATGATGAGACCCAGGTTACGGGCCTCATATACCCTCTCTAGTTGGTCTCCCGCGATAGACACCACCAGATTATGTGTTTCTATTTTCTTGATTTGGGTTTTTGTACCTAAGATCATGTACTTTGATTTGTTTGGATTAATCATTAAGCTATTCTCATGACACCAGTTGCATATATTATTCAAATCGGCATTTATTTTACTTACAGCTTCGTCGGTTGATTTAGCGTTAAAAGATAGATACAACTGTATATCGTCGGCGTAGATGTGATAATTGCAATTACTGATGCAATTTGTGATATCTGCACTGTAAACAATAAACAGAATTGAATTGAATCAAAAGTCAGTTCTTCAGGAAGTCCATATAATTACACGAATTACACTTTTATCACAATTTATAACAAATTAAGAGTCACTGTCTCAGGTAAACTTATCAACACTAATTATGCACAAACGAATAACAATTAACAAAGCTAGCGGTGCGTCCACACGCGGCCGCAACCCCAGACGAATCTGTCGCCTCAGCATAACCACTGAAGGTGAAGTACCACGGCCCGCTGTCAGGCCAAAGTCGACCTTATATCGGCTATGATCCGACATATATATATATATATATATATATATATAAATATGAAAAAACTTTTTTAAATTAGAATTTGTGGACATCTTTAGTCTTTTTTGGTTAGTTCACATCACGCTTTTTCATGATCGCAAAAATTATTCGTTTTTCTTCGTCTGCCCGTAATAAAAGTCATCACTGTCGAGACAATTTAGCGCGATGAAACCGTAAATGGAGTAAATAAACCATTTATTTACAAACAACTTGTCAGTGCCACCCCTACCGCCCGCATCTGGCGCGCGCGCATCCAAAAAGCGATCACAGCTCCCCCTCCCCTCCTCTCCTCCCCTCCCGGACCACACTAAACGCCGGCGTCACGACATCCTGTTTAGTTTCGCCGAAACAAAGGGAGCTCTGCTTTAAGTTACATTTAACTTACGCAGAAACGGTATAAATATTAGCATAAATAGCATACCGCCGACTTCGCGTCGTTTTCGTGAAACTAACAAGAGGTACACAAGCATGCTGGTCAACTTGATGGACAGGACAGCGGAAACTAAGATCTTCAAAAATTACGTATATTAAAATTAACGTAAACTAATAGAAAATAACCGAAATTATAGATTTTTACCTTAACCTATACAATTGTCAATCGACAAACGTTTAAACCACATGAAGGTCACCTATCGCTTCATCGGAAGCATTTTTAACGAAAACCGTAATAATTTTGGGATTGTTAGAAATACAACCCTAACCTAACGGCATATAAGTACGATACCTATACGATTTTTTTCCAAAAATCATGAAAACAAGTTGTCGACGAAATGAAAACTTAACGAAAATTCAACCATTCGTGTATGTTGGCAAAGCAAAAAGAAATTAAATCCTTTTGAAAGCTTCTAGATTCTAGAACAGTTAGACAGTTTAAGTATGCCACGTTGTTATTTCAACCCATAGACTAAAGTGCTGACCATTGGTCCGTCCTAAAAATTTCTACAACGAACCAACGGGGGCTCTTTTTCTGTATTGTTCGGCTTCCTGCAAGCTTAAAAAAACTAACTTCAAAGCCATGAATTGAAAAGGTCATGTTTCACACCTACTGAATAAAACAGATAATACAGATAAAATACCGAATTCTTCGTAAACGACAAAACCTTATGCGGCTTGCATCACAGAAACACATGTTTTATCCAAAATAGATCACAAACTACCACGCAACCGTACCACACAAAAATATACCTTACACTACAACCTTACATCCCAGTTTCATATATCGACACATTTCATTCATATTTTTTTGAAATGGAAGCATAATGGTTTTAAATTAAAGTAGGTTTTGAGTTGAAAATTCGTTTCTCATTTGGTAACTTAACGATATTCCGAAGAAAGGAAGTATGGCAGTAAAAGATTAAGTATTGCAGTAAAAAGTAATGTAAGCAAACATGGGATGTTCGGTTTGGGCACACGTAAAAACAAAAACAGACATAAACAGACAGAAAAACGATTTGATAATACATAACTGGCGGTGGTGGCACGCGTCGCGCTCCCCGCCCCAATCCCTAAGGGAATCTTTATGGGAAATTTCAGCGTTTTTCTGTCCTGGTGTTGATGAGTCAGTCAGTGAGTAATCAGGGTTTTTCGTTTTATACCTAGCTAGACTTACATAAAATACTCGTAGATCCGTTAGGGCCAACACACAATTAGACGTCACGACGACGTGCCGTGGCACGTTGCGGCGTCGTGTAACGTTGCGACGTCGTGTCGTGGAAATCTACAGCGTGTAACGTAAAAAATCACGTTACCGCAACGTGCGTCGAGTAACAATTCTTATAAATCTCGTAAATCGTAAAAAGGTACACCTGCGTAATTGACAAACAATTTTTTTGATAAATCTCACTGTCTAAATCAAAATTCTAGAAACTCTCGTGAACGCAACCAATAAAACCTGTACAAATAAGTAAACGTTAATTATTGTTGTTATAGTTACATTACACATTATTGCCCCCATGCCATGCTCCTGCGCTATTAAGAGGACCGGGGTCTGGTCACATTGATGATCCGCTACCGCCTATAAAGAAAATAACCAACTTCAACCCAAAAAAAAACTTATTTTTGAGAGCATAAGTTACTTAGAAGAGAAGTATATCCCAATCACGAAAGGTATGCCTAATGCCTATAATAATATTTGAAGAGATCCCTCGATTATTCAAGGAGCCCGTCCTCAAATTCTGTCCTGGTGACTGTGTGAGGTCCAGCCGTCGTCAAAAATCATGGAACACACATTTAAAAAAACATCCCGGTAAATTTAAACAGAACCTTCTCTCTTAGGAGACGGGCAGGGGAATTATTTATGAAGCCGGATTTACTATTATGTACATACTTGGGAATTACATAATTTGCTATCTTTCAGGGCTGGTTACATTATTTGATAAGTTGAATTTGTAGGTATGTACATATTAATATAACTGGCATAGCCTATGTTCTCTGTGTGTGGTCGTTTTGTCACCAACAAGGTACGGACTGAAAATCAGCGGCTATAGCACTGCAATGGACACAGCTCCAATTAATGAATATTTTTGTTTTCTTTACACATAAGCCCTCGTCTCTCGATATATCTACATAATTATATAGATATATTTCCGAATATTTGATAATGTGTGCACACCCACATGTCCTGAGCTAATAAAGGCCTGCGCACACGATGAGTCACAGAGTAAAGCGCGATGCACAAGCGGACAAACATACATCAGTCAATGTAACTGAGATCGGTCGTCGACCCTTACTTAAAACAATGTTTTTAGATACACATACTCGTATTACATTGTGTTTTTATTTTCTTTACTGTAACTTCATTGATTCTCTCTCGCACACTTGCTGGATAAGCAATAGGGCATGCCGCGTAAACGCACGTCCTAGAGTAGAAGTATTATGGCGAATGCGCTGAGCATTAAAAAAAAACAAAAAGTGGTACAGAGGGCGCTTTGGCGGTATATAATGCTTAATTTATATTCCGCCAAATACACTATATCGTCGCGGTAGCTCAGAGTCAGAGCACTACTCTAGATAAGTAGAGGCCGTGGGTTCGATCCCCACCCGCAATGTAACGTGAAAAGAAATCTCTGCTCTTGTTGGAGGAGTAATTGTCACTCGATCTTCTTAGTGGCCTGGTTCATTATAAGTTTAAGAGGCCTTATTCCTTTTAAAATGCTGATTGTTTTAGATTTTTTTATCTATATGATCAAATATGTTTCTTAACCTATCATTGATATTACTACCTAGTACAGGGCTATTGCAATTTATTGGTATATACATACTTCAAAGTAAGTAAGTAGGCATGAATTTTTCATTGATAATTTTTGTTTCAAAAACTACTCGAAATTGACAAAATTCACGCGGAAAATTAGTTTTGTCAACTTATTTTCGACTGCACGCAATGATAGCATGAAATAGCTATGTTACTACCTAGAACTCAGGGAAAACTATTATTTACTTCAAAAAGTTGGTTGAAATTATCAATATATTTGTCAAAATATGAAAAAAGGCCTCAGGAAACCTCTAATAAAGGAATAAGGCCTCTTAAATAAATAAATATTATTAATATCACACAATTATTATTTGCCTTTGACGGGATTTGAACCCGGGACCATCGGTTCAGTAGGCAGCTGCATTACAAACTACACCAACCGCGTCGTTTGTCAGATACCTACAACACAGTCCCTACTTTCTCCTCCGCTTGATTTAAATATTTGTTTTTCATCTGCTTCCTTTAACAACCTAACTTTGTCTATCATAATGATCATTTTTTTTTCTTTCATAATGTGCTCTCTTATTTTATTCACTGTAGTCTGGAACTACCGGTGCCGTTGCATCAAACAAAAACTCAGGGCAAGCTGCAGAGGTACGTTTAGATTAAGTTTTCTTCAGGAGCAAGAGAGAATGGTGCTCAAAGCAAGCCAGTGAGAATCAAGTTCTATAGACACCACGCCTCTATAACTTAAGTTATGTATAAAATGTTTCCTTTATGTAAGTATCCTTACCACGTCGTCATTGGCGGGATATCTCTTGAAATCAACAATAAGTGAAAGCCAAAGATAATTAACAAAATAGCACATCTGGAAATATAAGATATATGTTCAAGAAATTAACTGAAATAAGCCGACTGTTTAAATTAACTATATTTTAAAATTAAAATCATATTTCATGGGATGAGAGTATTCATGAAATCACTGTATACAATCTGTCGTTCTGTAGTTGTGACGTTTTAGTCTTGGAATCGGAAATGGCGCTAGTTTAAGTTAATCCAGAAATGCTTTGATTCTGATGTTTATAGTGTCTCTGTATTCGTTACATCATTAACAACAAGTTTACAAGCGTGAAATATAATAACATTTCTTAAATAGAATATAAATAAATACTAGTAATTCGATTAGCAGACCCTAAAGCAATGTCGAACGAACCTGATTGAATCGTAATGCGACACATACAACGGCCTTGCTTCAACTTTTCTATAATTCAATTCATTACAATCGCGGGACACGAAATCAAATTAATTCAGCCGCTGACAGCCCTACGTCACTTGCGCATGATCGATGGCGCGCGCCGCGTGGCGAAACAAAAGCGGAGCCAGGCGATCAAGCGCGAGATGGTTTTCTTGCTAAGGATGCCACAAGGACTAGTTAGTTTTTTTGGAAATGAACTTGTGTGTATGTCTGAACTGGATTTATATAGGTACTACGAGTAATAAACGCAATAATGTCGTTTTATGTTAGATTTAGATACGAATTTATAAATCAATATCGTTATCTTTGCGACTAGCTGCTTTGCTAGATAGTTGGCCAAAAGAGGGAAATGGGAATAGAAATAATTTATAGAATTGTTGCCTAAGTTACTGTTTATGTAGTTTGGTTCACTTACTGAGGCCGTGCTAAGGATCGGCGAAATTTTGAAAAAAAAAAATCTAAATGTATGGAAATCTGACCAACGCTTCCATAATATAATTAAATATAAATATCGATTGGCTAAGTATCTCCCCTTGTGCCCCTTGAACCTCTATTTGAGCGAGATTAAGCCTCGTTTTGTTATAAATCCATTTTTAGTTAATTGGTCTGTTATGATTGCGTACTGTATTGTATATGTATCTGCCTGCAGAACCCTGCATAAACTGGATCATCCGGTCATCTCAGCATTGACAGTACTGTTACCGCACATAGGTGTTGCGGGCGCAGGGGCAGGCCCAGGTCTCCATTTAACTTAATGGTGACGAATGAACAGGCGAGATTATACTAATCAATAAGTGAGTGACACTTTCGCAACAGAGCCGAAGCAGGGATGGCACAGCTAGCTTCGACCTAGCTTACTCTACAAATACTCTTTATTGCAGACCTCAAACATTAAGGACAAAACAACATGAGATACTTACATTAAAATAACAAGCAGTGGTAGGTAAACAAAAGGCGGTCTTATCGCTAAATAGCAATCTCTTCCAGACAACCTTTTGGTAGCGCAGTACTTAGTTAAAAATAATAACATTATCTATTTTTTTATGTTTTCTACGGGGCCGGTTGGCTCTCACTAATACAAGTGAGTCGGACTTTTTAGTACAAACCCACAAATGGGAATGGCTCTGCACCACAGGAGCGACTTAGCTTGTCGCACGACATCGTATTGAAAGGATGCTTGGTCGCATCACAGGCTACTGAACGGAAAGTGACGGACACTACTTGTCGTGTGACAAAGTGTCACAAATATTCGCATATTGTTACAAATGTGCTCGAGGAGCTGGTGTTCCTAAATATAATGGAATCTTGTTGTTATTTAGAGGGAGATTTGTAGTGCCTAGAGAGTTCATCAAAAAAGGAGTGTACAGATTTTTAAAGGGTCGGCAACACGCGTGTGCTAGTTAATCCGCTGGAGTTGCAAGCTTATCATCAGTCGGGCCGTACGCTTGTTTGCCACCTCTGTAGTATAAAAAAAGAAGTATCTCAATACAGAGAAAAATGGCGTTCTCTTGTGTTGGTAGCCAAATCCTGTTTGGATCACCGAGTTAACATAGTAAGTTGGTTTTGAGGATATTTCTCTTCGATCCTGAACTGATTAATAAAATCAGGTACATTTTGTATAATTACCTAAAGTGGAATACTGAATTGAAATTTTAAAAAGTTTATTTTATAATAAACACATACAATATAATATTTACAATACTAAAAACTACAGATAAACATAAAAGAAAGGATAATTATATGTACAATTTGTTAAAACTAATTACAAAAAATAAGAATAAAATATATACATTTTCTATAAAAAGAATAAATCATTTAATTTATGTTATGCGGGGATGTATGTAAATAAAACTAAGATGCGGATATTCTATTGACATTAAGCCGTTCTTATCAAGGTTTCTCTGTATAATTATTTACACTTATTGTAAATAGTCTTATCATATCAAAACATATTTGCGAATGCTATCTAATTGTATAATATATTGTAGTTCCCACGTAAAATAAGTCACAATGATTATGAATAAAGCTATACGAAAAAGTGTAACAAATACTATTTTTGCACTAACTTCTATATTTTTACCAACTATTTTATATTTGTGATTATTTTAATGGGGACTCACGTTTGCTGTTGTTTCCAATGAGTATTGATTACAACGCCATCTCTTATCAATTTTCCAATCAAAATTATAAAGGCTAGATATTTTTTTTCTATCCGACGCCGACGAATGAACTTGGACGTCTGCTTTGATTTTTTTCATAATTTCCTGCCTTACAGTGTAAAGCTAATGAGGCATGTTTGGGAGCGTTCTTAATTGTAATTTGTGATATCCGGTACAAATCATTAATAAGCGGTGACCTTAACGCTCAGTTAGATCTCTAATTAAATATAATTCACTAATTAGCGGAATGTGCCTTCGATTGAACTGTCAATAAAGGTGAGCATATTTTTTTATGCTTACAGCTTACGGTCAGCCACTTCAATCAGATATCGTGTTACAAAACTTACCAATACCTTATGTTGAATAATTACTAGCTGCGTCACGCGGTGTTACACGAAAACACTATTTTTTTGGGATAAAACCGGCCAAGAGCCTGTCGGGCCACGCTCCGTGTAGGGGTCCGTAGTAGCTCATCCTTCACAATAGACGGGCTTAAAACAGGTTTTAAGTTACAAGAAAGAATTCGAGCTCTATAAAAAAAGGTCGTAAGCGTCAAAGTAACTGTAAGTACTTATTACCTTCTGGAAGTCAACTTACGTCCTTTTAAAGAAAATTGAGAAATTTTGTGATAACTCAAAAACGGCTCAACCGATTTTGTTCAATATAGTTTTCATTGAAAGTACTTATAAGGTCTCATTTTCATGAATGTTTCCATATTTTTTTAACCCGTGGTTGAGGGGGGAGCTATTTTTTTATTTTCGGAGCGAATATTTACTAAACTGCTGACTTTAATGACCTATTCAACGACACCCTAGTGTTGAAACGAAAAAAGAAATCACCCCCACTTTAGGTGTTCGATTTATTCTTTAGTTTTTATTTTACCGTTTTGTCGGCGTAATACATATAGGTACATATTCATACCAAATTTCAGCTTTCTAGTACCTACTAATGATCATGGAGCTAAGCCGCGGACGGACGGACAGACGGACAGACGGACATGGCGAAACTATAAGGGTTTCTAGTTGACTACGGAACCCTAAAAAGTAGCCTATTATAATCCAGGGTGTCAGCTACCTTCATAACATAATTTATTAAAATTGGTCCAGCCGTTTGAGCGTGAAGGAGTAACAAACATACACAAACGCAATCGCAAACTTTTGCCTTTATAATAATTATAGTGTGATTAAAAGTAGTTGTAAATAGTTATTTCTTTCTTTTTCCGTATATAATTCATTTTGCTTTTTTATTGTTATTAGTACTGTTTTACTTTTAATGCTGTTTTAACCTTACTGTATTTTTTGTACGGTGCAAATGTTTTGGTTTTGTAAACTCTTAAGTTGCATGTAATTATTAATTGACTGTACGTATGTTATGAAACCTTTGCAATTACACCCCAATAGAATCGTTTTTCAGCTTCATCTTACTAAGTTAAGTAAGGGTACTGTAATTACTCACCACTCTCATCAGGGACTTAGGGTTAGAAGGATTTTCCATTGTTGTCAATCCTGTGCTGCCTCCAGTCGAGGCCAGTTGACGCCACCTCCTTATTGACTAGAAATGATGCAGAATGCAAGATATTAAGCATAATGCCTACTAGTCGCGCGGACGGCTCAAGAGCAGTTTAAAATGCATACAGTTACTATACATGTTTGCTCAAGAGTTGCAAGTGGTTCGTGTAGGAGAGATGTAAGTACCTACGCGTAGACATTGACATTTACTCGGAGAGATGTCAAATCAGTGCCAAACCCGTCGGCCATTGCGATACCATTACCATCTGCTGACCTATCTGTCACGTTATTTCCGGGCCTGCTGTGTAATACGTTCCGACGCTTAATTATTTAAATTTGTATTTATTGAGTGATAAAAATGCATACAGCTTATGAATACATTGACTTATTGTCAGGGTCTTTCATGTTGCATCTAATTTGTACACGGTACTGACGTTACCAAATCTTGAAATATGTAGTTTTTTTATAAAATCTGCTGGATAGAACTCCGCGTTTTGGCTGCCCTCTTGAGGAAACTTAAAGCAATTTTGAGGAAACTTAAACGGCGTCAAGAAAAACGGTTTCCTTTCTTTCATGAAGCTCTGGTCTAGTCTCCTTTGTATGGGGTTTGCATAAGAAAACGATACTCTTCATTGGGGATGTCAACAAGAAGTAAATATAAACACTGATATGGTAAAAGAGTGATCTCTCGGAGACATGTTGTGTGCTACCTATGGTCCCACCGGAAGATCAGCGCTGACTCTCGAGCTAGCATCTTGCTGAGTTGGAAATAAATAAATTGAAACAAGACGATTTAATCTGTATAGTTTCTGCAATACTTATGTACTTTTGTAATTACTTTTGCACACCAGTTATGGTTAAACATGGAAACTTACCCATTATTTATAAATAAGACCTAAATGTATTGGACATGTTTACTGCAAAATAAATCTATTCTATTCTATTGGGACCTTTTCGTGGCACAGCCATAAAAATAGTTGCTTATTGTTTTATTTTATTTTCTTATTTCCGTCACACCTTTTATGTAATTATGTTTTCACCTCACTAGCTCGGAAAGCCCAGTTTGTTTGTTTGATATCTATTGAGAAAATCGCTTTTTATCCACATGTGGAGAAAGAGTTTTGACGTTTCAACGCAGCTAAAGTAAAATTTGACATGAGCTTATTTTCTGAAAAATCCCGTTTAAAATACCTACATGAAAGCTAATTAGACCTTAGTTTTAATAAATGGCAAATTGGTTGATTATTGCAGTTATTTTTCAAAGATATAGTACAAACCCTTATTCTTTTTTCCTCGCTGTAGTGAGGTGAAAAGTTTTGTGTTATACTCGGGCGAAAAGTTATTTTACGTCTCGTGTATTGAAACACTCGCTACGCTCAGGATTCTATTTTGAACCACTCGCTTCGCTCGTGGTCAATCATAGGATCCTTTCGCTAGCTCGTGTTTCAAATAAACACTCGCGGGTAAAATACAACTTTCCCCCCTTGTATAACAAATAACTATTTGTGTCACGTCACGAATAAATGTATTTCTTTCTTTCTTTATTCTAGTGGGGGGTTGAGATAATCTTGTCAAAGCGTTCATGAGTCATCTCCAATAATAATTAAAAACAAAGAGACAGAGAAATAATAATGGACCGTTCCTGATAATTTGTATGTGAGTTTCACACGTTTATTATAAGTACTGATTTTGAGATATTTTATAATATTAGTTGTGAGGTGAATTCCTTGAAACCGCAAAATATAACTGTTTCTATGATTTTTGATTTTGTCAAGTTTCGATTAGTTATGTCGAGGTAAATTTAAAATCGCGTTAGTCAATTAATAGTCGCAATATGAATTCTTTGTTTAGCGAACATAATGTCTTTCGCGTAATCGCGCTCAACATCGGGCGAGAATCACAAAGTTATGGGTAAGTATGATTTTCGGATCCAGTCGGAGTAGTCCGTTGGTCGAAATTCAAAGCTCGTTACATCCTATCCTGCTCACTTCTTATAAATCTCCAGCAGGAGCCACGGGACTTCGAACTTCAAAGTAACCGAAGTTCATAAAACAGATAACTTAAATTATGCCTTACTATTAGGTGTGGAGGTTTAATACGGGTCTACGGGAGGCCAATTAAAAACTATACTAGCAATGGGATTTAGTGTTTGGAGACCTTATTGTTAGTTTAAAATTGTGATTTGCTCGATTTTAGTAACCAACAGCGGAAAAAAACTGGTACAAGATACGCCTAAAACTCTTTCTATGTTACGACATTGATATGATTCTGATTATGATCGCTCAAAAACATAACGGCGGCTTCTTGCACACATTCTAACACATATAGGTGAACATCGCGGGGCGTGCCACCGGCGCGGGCGCCGGCGAGCGTGGGCCCGACAACGACACACATAACTCGACAGAATGTTAAGGACGACTGTACTGTATAATTAATTGAGCATGCTTTTATTACATATCTTAATTTAAGACTTTCATAATGTCAATAACTTGTCGAATATGCGGACCACCTCTTTGAACTTTGGGATGAAGTCCGCAGTTGGTATAACGAGCTTTTATAAAACTCGTTTATATTTAATATTTTACTCTACTGTTAAATAGCTTTGTATTTTTGGTAATTCACCTGTCGCCGTACCGTACCGGACCCCTACAGAAACGAGATATGTGTTTATAATATAATTTTATGAGAGTTGTGATTAGAGGGGCGGCAGCTAAAGTACCGTACTCTATTTGAGCTATGGGACCTTATATCTTACATGCTAATAGATTCATCAGTTTCCTTTTTCAGTTTTCTACTACCAGACTAAAAATACGGTAAAAAATAATTTTTTGAAGTCTCGGTACCTCTGCATTACCGGTCCAGCCGTAGTACCTAACCTCTCCAACACCCTAACGCCAGATAACCATTCGAATTTTACCTTATGCTTTGTGTGTCGATCTTTGTATTGTTTATTTGAAAGGCTTTACACTTTAGCCTTCTTGAAGTCTGTTGAGATTACCGATAGGTGCGCACGCGCATCCCTACACACTACACACAATAGAGGCGTTAATGAACTTGGACGTTCCGAAATAGAACCCGTCGCAAACCGTGCACTCGCATGTCCGACACAAGTGTGGCCACATCCTTATTTTTAATTGACTTCAGTTTTTAGGGTTCCGTACCCAAAGGCTAAAAAATAGGACCCTGTTATTAAGCCTCCGCTGTCCGTCTGTCTGTCACCAGGCTGTATCTCATGAACCGGGATAGTTAGTCAGTCGAAATTATCACTGATGATGTATATTGCCGCTATAACAACAAATACTAAAAAACAGAATAATTTCAATACTTAATCCAATGGAACAAATGTCATCGGTTGCGTTAAATTTGCACCTCATTAATTGTATCCGGCGCCATACATACCAGGTGCAAACTTAAATCAACCCAGCCAGTTGAGATGGTAATTGTTTGTACGGAACCCTCGGTGCGCGAGTCCGACTCGCACTTGTTTTATGACTTCTATTTCTCTAAAGCCAGAGTTTCTTATAATCGCCTAATCCCTTTCGATGGAATCCTATGTGAACCATTCTATTGGTTAACCGAAAACAAATATATCTCATTAGTATTCTGCGGCTTATCAAGACTGGTCCAGTCGCAATTAATGCAATTCGATTAACATAGCTGAACCTTGCACAATACGGGATTGTAGAAATGCTGGAACTTACTGACTTGAAGCATATCTATTGCTTAATTTGAGTAAAATCTGTTGCCTTTAATATCACAGAAAACTACAGTGGGTTCTCGTCGCTCTTTCTGTCTAGTGTTAAATCATTCATTCAAGAATCACCAAAACCCCCGGGGCATGGTCATAATAATCCATAGAATGCGGTGGAGCCAGTGGATCGCGTTCACAGGTCGCGTCCGCCAACATCCGAATGCCATCTTTAGTTAATCAACTTCAGTTATTATCCAATGGATTTTTCAACTGCTCAGGGCAAGTCCCTCTCATATTTCTTCACCTTCTTAATTTGTCTCGTTGTCATATGGTCTACGGTTCTGTTTCGTCAAAATTCCGATATTGTCACGTTCCCATTTTGTCCACATTATTATATGGTCCACTCCACAGTGCTAACTCGTCAACATTCTGTCACGTCTGATAAATGTGGACGAGTTGGGACTGTGGAACAAATAGTACTGGGCTGCTACAGGAATGTGGGCAAATTAGCACTGTGGGCCATTTATTTATTTAGACTTTATTGCACAATACAAAATAGTAAATAGTTCAAATGGCGGATATAGTGCCATAAGGCATTCTCTACCAGTCAATCATAGGGCCAAAAGCAGTGACCAAAACAAAATATAAACCAGACAGAAATCAATAAGTTAAATATATACATCCATACATAAATATAAAATATATGTACCCTTGTAAAACATCATACAGACCATCAATCCTGAGATGAACCGGAGAGATGTTTGCGCAACATTCGCTTAAAGGACAATTTGCTCTGAGCTTGCCTGTCGAGATGAGGGAGGGCGTTCCATAAACGAATTGCATGAATCGCGATGGAATTTGATATAAAACTAGTGCGGTGAGGCAAAGGCCATTTAGGATTAGAAATCTTGATGAAATGGGATATTGACGATATAAGAATATGGACGATTTAAGATGGTGACGATTTAGAAATTGTATGCTGACGACATGGAATTCTCGACGCTTTATGAACGTGACGTGACGTAGTCAGTTTGAGACCCTTTAGCGTGTCACAGAGTCTCGCTGGCTCCGGCTCCTTGGGTCCGTTTCCTTATAAATGTCGCTTCTCAAACTGGTCGTCTTTCAAGAAATTACTCGTTCTTGTAATGTCAGCAAATGGCTTTCTATGATGACGCTGTCTTAGAATGATCCTATTACGTCCGCTTTGAAAATTGTCCTGCTTCCTTTAATGTCCGCTTATTATGATGTCTAATTCTTACGAATTCCTACAGTTTAGCAAACAGACAGTATAAGAAGTGGACATTATGTAAAGCGACAATGTGGGAAGAAGGCCATTTTCAGAAGGATACATTTTGGGAAACAGACACTTTTAGAGGCAGACATCATAGGAAACTGACAATGTGGGAAGAAGATCAGTTTGAGAAGCAGACATTTTACGAAACTGACCGATCGTACCTGAGCCGTCTCGTTTATTCGTAGCAAACAACCATTGATGTCTGTACAAAAACCGTCTCGTTTATTCGTAGCAAACAACCATTGATGTCTGTACAAAAACAACTACGTATCGGCATTATCGTAGCTTCCCCGTAATACGCTATCACAGGTAGTGATAGTAACCGATATAACCGGTGAATAATGACTCGTAAATTACTATCGGTCGCGCCTAATCAGTGCAAGGTCTACGTGAGTCCTGTCACACACAGCTTGTTACTTTGAAGACCAGAGATGAAAGCCAGAGTGCATGAGGCCGGCCACGGCCTGAACGCCCCATTGGCAGATGGCTGGTGTGACGAGGTGCCCTTGAAATACCTAAATTGGAGGAAAGATGAGACAGAAGAGAGAAGAGATACCCACCGCAAATGTAGAAGGAAACTCGCTACCAAGTTTAGTAGTAATTCGAATATCATACGTGTACCGACAAAACGTACGAAATGTTACTGGATTAGACACCGGTATTAATACCTACTATTAATCTGACACCAAAACTCATAAGCTAATTTTCAGTTCATATTAGACAATAATCATCTCCCTCTCCTGGAATTTTCCCTCGCCCTCTCTAATAGACAAGCTCCGAGAGAGATAGCTGGCGTATTTCAAGCGCACCTATCTATACGTAAGCATCTGCGCTGGAACAAGAGCCCGAACAGTCCCTCCATCCACAGTATGTATGTATGTATCTTTATAGATACAGCCATTTTTTTTCTTCTACCCTAGGGTATCTAGAATGAGAATGAATCTCTGTAAAATTAGGTTTCTGATTTGCACCGACTTCTACAATCTCTCTTTGGTCCTATGATCGACTATTTAGCACAAAACGCCGTTGCGGTGCGGACAGAATATTATCAAATATTTTCATCACAGCATTTGAGTGATTCAGTCCACGTTAAAGTAACAATGATGAATTAAAACACGATTTTTGAACTTTGTTCTGCTACATGGTCCTTAACATTAACAAGCCCTTAGTATAAACAATAAACTACTTAAACTTTCAAGGCAATCATTCAATTGCACCAGCTCTCGTGCGAAAGAGCATAACTCCCACGAAACGCTTGTCAAGATATGTCATTTTGTTACTGGGGCGCAGCTGGGCCCCAGACCTATATGTACGGAGAGAAATGCAGTTGAGTGCATTAACAGGGTTACTGCAGTTAACGAGTGACCCGAAGCTGCTGATAGTGGTGGTATATGTCGATGTTTGGTGAAGTAATATCGATAG
The DNA here is from genome assembly GCA_905147355.2 of Apotomis turbidana. Taxonomy (NCBI): domain Eukaryota; kingdom Metazoa; phylum Arthropoda; class Insecta; order Lepidoptera; family Tortricidae; genus Apotomis; species Apotomis turbidana. The sequence goes on from LR990299.1 coordinate 19,758,909, forward strand.
TGTCGTTCTCAAGCTAATATACGTATATGTAATTATTGTATTAGGCGCTTTACACTCACGTACGTGAAATTGTTAGGAACGGTCCGGCATGTTTCGAACTCGTATGGAACTCTTTATCAGGGACTGCTACCCGTATTTCCCTGAGAAAGTCATAAAAAATATGTTTATCTGGTCACATGTAAAGTAGGGTCGTTTGCGAAAAGGTAGTGGCGTGACTTTTGAATTAAACGTATTGCACGCCCGTAAGGAAAAATAATGTACCGTAAATTATATTTAAAATCTATGTGACCATGATGAATAATGAAATACCTGAAAATATTGTACAAATCTTAGCGAATTTAATGACTAAGGTGACCATGGAAACACAATAATCTATATAGGTATATCATAATGCTAATAAATTACATCCGTGACAATAAAAAAGGGGACTTCTTCCGAGGATTTGATGTTATATTGAATGTTTTTTTTTGTACAAAAAGGGCACAATGGATTATAGGTATTCCAGAAAAATGGCATAATGGTAAAAATATACCTTGACAGAAAACAGGAAATGCGCACAGAATGATGATTTTATTAATTAGGTCGAAGCCCACCTTTATGATAGATTAACTGATAAGTGAAATGAATTTAACCAAAGTGCAATTTTTAATTACTGACATTTGTGATGCAATCTTCGTCATAAAAGGCCGATTGATTAAATTGGCTTACAATATAATCGATATCGATTATAATGATAAGATAATTGATATCGATAATGATTGGCAAATTGTAGGCCCGGCAAAGGGTAGCGGCGTGACAGGTCAAGTCAGCTATTTTTAGGGTTCCGTATCCAAAGGATAAAAAATGGGACCATATTACTAAGACTCCGCTGTCCGTCTGCCTGTCTGTCCGTCTGTCACCAGACTGTATCTCATGAACCTTGATAGCTCGAGAGTTGAAATTTTTACAGATGATGCATAGTGTTTGTACAGAACAATCGGTGCACTTGGCCAGTTTTTAAGGTTATCTGCGCTGAGGTCAAAATCGAGATGACCCTTTGGTTCGAATTGAACTCGATAGAAATCAATGTAGTCTTATCTTTCCAGCCTATATATATATGTCTCTTCTAATGGCATATTTAAAGGTAAATAGACAAGCTTAAACGCTATTGTTAAGGGTTTCATATTTCTTTGTTCTCCTCAGGCTCTTAATCATGACGATACATACAGCTAATCCATAGAAAACTCTTAGTCTTCGCAAAATCTGCTCGAATATTCAGGGCCCGTTATCAGCCGGACAAGATCGTGAAATCATTGTTACAGTGGACATCCGTCACTGTCTGACTTCTGACAAGTCAATGAGTGCGAGGATGACGAATTCTTTATCACTTATCGACGCGCTGAACGTAATCACCATAGATAGACCCGCAGGAGTTATCGATAACCCCGTGTCACGTCACGGGTCCAGGGAGCGGGCGGAAGTGAATGAATGAAGTCAGAGTGATCGACTTAACGGGACAAAGGCCGCCGGATGCGCGAGTGAATGGAAATTATTGTTTCGATAGCTTTGAGGGGGACTTAGGCTCAATACGTTTATTGTTAAATTTCTAGAGGAAAGTTATTGTTAGGAATGTTTTATGCAGATCCGTCAATAATTGCTGTTTTATATTGTTTTTTTGATTCAATAGATTATATAGATATAGATTTGACCGGTCAATGTCAATCATAACTGTTTACTTAGAAATTTCATACTAGTAGACAGAATAAGGACACGCACTATATAAAAGTATTTATATATTGATTACAGAATAGTATAAATATTTCAGCTACTGGCTACTATAATCCGACATACACCTACGGAATCTACCTATATGTCTAGTTATATATATTGTCTACCATTGGTTAATTTAAGATTTATCATGTAATATTTTTCTTGTTGGTGTGCAATAAAGTATTGTTGTATTGTATTGTATATAATTATATTTTTATAACGGTATTACGGTACTAATCTCTACCAATTAAAAATCCCCATATCGAGTTCAAATACAAAAGCATGCGGCGTATTTCAGCGCCACAATCTTTTATTAAAAAATCAACACTTTCGACAAGTAAAACAACCAGGTAACACTAAGTCTTATGTCAGTTCAAAGCAGCATGTTTTCCTATTGAAGTTCCTCTGGTTGATACGGCCATTTGTGTTCAGAGGCAGGCATTGAATTGCGTGTCAAACGCTAGACGGCCGGCTCCACGATCGTTTCAGAATTCAGTCTAGCCATAGAGTATTTATACTGAAAATTGTAAAATGTAATTTACGTACAGTTTTATAGCCTTTGGTTATTTTTAAATTCATTTTTTGCGGTAACTAGCGTCAAAATAGCTTGCAATTTCAGCATAGGGATAGCTGCCCCTGTAGGACAAGACAACTACGCTTCGCGACTTTTGTTGCGCGACATAGCATCGCCCGTCACTCTCCTACAGTATAGCGAAGAAATAGATAGGTAGGTACTCGTATAATATCTCTCGAGTGAGAAAGAGTCGCATGTCACAGTTGTGTTAGAGGTGCTGGACATCCTAGGATGGCAATTTGTTACTATGATATCCGACTACGACTACTAATAAAAAAACCGGCCAAGAGCATGTCGGGCCACGCTCAGTGTAGGGTTCCGTATTTGGTCATCCTTCACAAGAGACGGTCAAAGACGGAAAGACGGGAAAAGGTCGTAAACGCCAAAGTAACTGTAATTACTTATTACCTTCTGGAAGTCAATTTATGTCCTTTTAAAGAAAATTATGAAATTTTGCGATAACTCAAAAACGGATGGACCGATTTTGTTCAATATAGTTTTCATTGAAAGTACTTATAAGGCCTCATTTCCACGAATTTTTCCATATTTTTCTGACCCGTGGTTGAAAAGTTAGAGGGGGGGGGGGACACTATTTTTTTTATTTTCGGAGCGAATATTTACAAAACTACTGACTTTATCAAAAAGTAATGTTTAAAGACCCCTATTATTTTTAACAGACCTATTTAACGACACCCCACACACTAGGGTTGAAACGAAAAAAAAAATTCACCCCCACCTTAGGTGTACGAGAGGTACCCGAAAAAAACATATTTTTTTAGTTTTTATTTTACCGTTTTGTCGGCGTGATACATACACATACTCATACCAAATTTCAGCTTTCTAGTGCTAATGATCACGGAGCTAAGCCGCGGACGGACAGACGGACAGACGGACAGACGGACATGGCGAAACTATAAGGGTTCCTAGTTGACTACGGAACCCTAAAAAGGATTGTTACTCGGCGGACTTGCGGGGATCCACTAATAGAGAATTATTATATCGAAATATTTAGCCAACAGACCCAATATATTTTAGGAAGAGGTTCATTGTTGTAATAGTTAAAAATCATTGATGAAAAAATTACTGACTACGGAATTTCTTTTGGCTTTTTTCTTGACAGTGTTGAGTAAAAAGTACCGGCAGACTTAGACTCGGAAAAGTGTTCTCGTGGCCTATTGAATGAAATTGATTATTTTATATTTAGTATAGGATATTTATTGCACAAATACTTGCCTTAGCTGGGATTCAAAACCCAGACCTGCTTACAGTCCGTCAGCTAGTTAAGTTAACTAGCTGAATGTGTCGTCAAAAGGAAACTTTCAACACAAGATCCGTACATACTCATAGTCTTCAATGAATCTATGCCATAATGTAGGCTCACTGTTAGAATATTCTGTGCCGGTGGGGGAGGGGGTGAGGCCGCCAGACAGGGGGGCGACACACGCAAAGCTAATTCTACCATTGTGAATATGAAATTATACAGACTTCGTGGAAACCGGCGACAGCGAACCGAATAACATAGTATTTTTATTGGATGGCTAAATAAATTAGAGCACAGCAGGCTATTTCCTTATCCTTCTCCTCTTTGTGTCGTGTTCCTCATTGCGGAGGGTCGTGACCTACACAAATTATTTTGTGGACGATCGCTTTCGTCGGACTTTCCTCGATTTAAAGTTATCTGGTCAGTCCAGCGCATAGGGCTTCCCTCTTGGTCGCCTTCCCTGTACTTTCCCTGTCACCAGGAGCACTTCCAGGGTGTCGATTTTTTTACTAGCTATAGGTGACCAAAGAATTTCCTTATATCAACAGATAAACTCTTCAACTTTAACTCTCTTCAAGTGAGACGTAACCACAAGCTGCTTTTAACGACTTGCAATACTTTGCGTGGCCACTCAGATTGCCCCGAACTGGTAGAACAGACTGTCAGACTTGTTATTCCATTTGTTCCCAAAAATGCTCTCAGACCCCGAAACTGTAATCTCCTCGCTGTCCCGCTAACACGCACAGTAGCACACAGAAATTCCCCCATCGTTTTGGCTCTCAAACTTTTAAACGCGCTGCTGTCATCTGTACCAGAGATTGATTTGTTTGCGAGTCGATGGACGGATGTGTGTCGAATGCTCCTGAGGTATTGTGAGGTGATGGATGATTGCGGGATTTCCTAACTTTTAAGTTTTATTTATATTCTTTTCATCATCATAGGCCCTTCAGTCTATTACAGACGATTTGTGGTCTTCAGTCTGCGAAGCACCGTCTTTGGTGGCTGAAAAGACCGATACGCGATCGGCATACCCGACCGCAAACTTGACAAGAGACACTGACCGTTGTTGAGTTAGTATGGTCGCCTAGATGTCGTTTCTGCCTCTTGTCAGTCAATGCGCTAAACCATGCATCGTCGCACCACTTGCGGCCGTCCGCCACACACTTGCGCCAGTCTGTGCGCCTTACCGCGAGTTCTTCCCAGGTTTGGTGGTCTATCTTAAAGGCAATCATGTCACGCTTCGCGCAGTCCTTAAAGCGAAGCAAGGGCCTTCCGACATTACGTTTTGCATTCGCTATTGCGCCTAGCAGAACACGTCGCGGTAAACGAGAGGGTTCCATTCTGTGCACATGACCCAGCCAGCGCAAGCGCCTCTGTTTAAGTAGTGCAGTCAGGCTTGGTAATTGTGCAATTTCCAAAACCCTCTCATTTGTTATCCTGTCCTGCCATGATATATTTAAGATTTTGCGTAGGCAACGCATGTAGAAGGTGTTTAAACGACGCTCTTGTTTTGCATACGTTGTCCAGGTCTCCGCACCGTACAAGAGTATACTCAGTATGGAAGCCTGAAAGACTACCATCTTTGTTTTTGTGGTAAGATGTCTGTTATACCATACTCTTGTACTTAGCTTTCCGAACATGGTCGCCGCTTTGCCAATACGGGTATCTATTTCTGCGTTTAACGAGAGATTGTTTGACACGGTCGACCCTAGGTAGCAAAAACTGTCTACAACCTCCAACAGCGAGCCATCTAGCGAGATTACCGGAACTGTAGTAGAGCCTTGTGCAAAAACAACAGTCTTTTTGACATTCACAGTCATGGCATACATGGAACAGGCCCGAGAGAACTTGTCCACCATTGACTGGAGCTCGGATGTGGTATTCGCTACAAAGGCTGCGTCATCAGCAAAGAGAAGACTGTCGACGAGAAGGTCCTCGCGGTTTCTTTTCGACCTAAGAAGCGAGACATTGAGCATCCTCCCATCGGTCCTCGTGTGCAGGTGGATACCCTGTTGGTTATCGCCGAAAGCAGTTCGTAATAAAAGCGAAAAGTATATACCGAACAGGGTAGGGGCCAGAACACACCCCTGGCGCACACCTCGGCAGACGTCAAATGACTCGGACACGCTACCATTGAAAACCACGGCGCCCTTCATTCCCTCATGGAATGATTTTACGAGACTTAAGAGTTTCGGCGGACACCCAATACTCTCCAACGCAATGTACAAACCTTCCCTGCTGACTGTGTCGAAGGCCTTGTTAAGGTCAACAAAGGCTACAAACAGGGGTGTATTCTGCTCTCTGCACTTCTCCTGTAACTGACGAAGTGTAAAAATCATGTCCACTGTGGAACGCTGTGTCCGAAAACCACACTGCGCCTCAGGATAAACGCGCTCCGCAAGCTTTTGGAGTCGAGATAAAATGACTCGGCCAAAGAGTTTGCCAACTATGCTTAAAAGGGAGATGCCGCGATAACAATTACAATCACCGCGGTCACCTTTCCCTTTATACAATGTTACAATATTAGCGTCACGCATGTCCTGAGGCACAGCCCCTGCTTCCCAGCACTTACACAGTAGATTGTATATGATAGGTCTTACACAGTGGAGCTTAATTATTTCGGCCTGGGTGCCGTCGCTGCCGGGACTCTTACCACACTTCAGCTGGTTAACGGCTTTCATAAATTCATCTATAGTTGGTAGAACATCTAACTCAGAACACACAGGTAGTTTTGACATTCTTTGCACTGCTTCTGGCTGGAGGTTAACAGGCTGCGAGTAGAGACCTGTGTAGTGCTCTACCCAGCGATCGAGTTGTTTTTGGCTGTCTGTAATAATGGCTCCGGTAGCATCCTTGAGAGGTGCTGTTTTCTTAATAACCGGTCCGATAGCCCGTTTGATGCCTTCGTAAACACCGCTAATATCTCCCCTATCAGCACACGTCTGAATTGCAAAACCTAAGCCAGACCAGTACAAATTTGCGAAGTACCGTATGCTACGTTGAAGAGCTGCCTTATCAGTACGGAGAGCTCCGCTCCGCTATATTCTTTTAAATGTTTATAAATTGTACAGTGTATTGGTAATAACTGTAATGCTGTATAAATTTTGATTGTAAATAAATAAATAAATAAATAAGCCTAAGGAACAGTCGCTCTGTGGGCTGTAGACTAAATATTTAACTATTCAAAACTACTATAAAGGGCGATGTGTCCATCATTTCCAATCAACTATAGTTTTTACTATTATGTAACCAACGAAAATAACTTTAAGCATATTATCATGCTTTGACAAATGCTATGCATATTTGCAATAAATGCATAAATGCAAATATTTGTGTGATGAACTCGAATATTTGTGCTTGGGGCATGGTTGTTCTATGTATTTAAGTATATATTTATCTATATAAGTACGTATATCGTCGTACCCATAACACAAGCCTTCTTGAGCTTAATTTGGGACTAGATCGATTTGTGTGAGGTTGTCCGATATTTATTTATTTATTATTTATATTTATTAATAATATGCTTAAAGTTATTTTCTTACGAAACATGTCTATCTTTTCAAAACATTCCGAAAGCTCAAGGGCTAAACCTAACCAGACCATTAGCTTTTGACTACATTTTATTTTATTTTTAAATCTCTAAAAAAACGTATATATTTAGCTTTCGATCGATGGCTTGTCAATCGATTTTGTACTCTATTCCTTAATGTTACAAAAATAGTTTCATATTGTCGTTTGCCAGGACTTGCTGATGCTTGTAAAAAGCTTTGTGTGCTTTGTTTTTTGAGTAGGCGTGTTGTTAGGTCGGCACGTTCTCGATACAAAAAGTTTTGGGGATCCTTATTCTTAGAGAAAACCCAGTGTTTTACATACACAGGGCATAATCTTAGCATATTTTATATTTGGGTTTTATACTTATGTATGTAACAAAAACGCCAATTTAATAAAAAATATAGTAAGTATCAATTAAAATAACACTATCGATCTTTTTTTCCAGATTGGTTAAGGATTTTGGACTTCATTGTTTGCACATTGCCTCAGTATCTGCATATTTTTGTATAACTTTATGTGCGCGTGTGTGCAAAAATATTTGTCTTTCTTTTTATCTTTCAATAGTTCAGCGATTTTATTAATATACAATTCTCAGGACCATTTTGCGTAGGTCAAAAGGGACAACGTCTCTAGTGATCTACTCTGTGACGATGACTAAACGCCTGATGCAATATAGTAACAATGCAGCAAATCGTACGCTGCTGAACGAGATAAGGCGCCTTTATTAGTTATCCTAAGATTTACATAGCGACATAACATAACTAACATATAAATCTATAATATATGTCATCGTCACTTTCTTATACAGCACTATCATACTACATCACATCACACTAATATTAGGTATACAGGCGAAAGTTTGTGAGTGTGTTTGTATGCAGGCTACTTTTTACCCCAAAACAATTTAGTCATCCCGTGGGACGAGCGGGTAACACCGCGCGGCGCAGCTAGTAATTAATACTCGTAATACTATTTTAATATCATAAATTACTTTAATTATTATTAATAGGCAACTGGCCGGAAGCAGCAGCCAATAGAGAGTTGTGGAAATCTAACAGAGAGGCCTTTGCCCAGCAGTGGGACACTCAAAAAGGCTAAATAAAAAAAATAAATAAAAAAAAAAAATTACTTTACTGTTTTATTTAAATTATTGTATCAATGGTCGTTCGACATCATGGTGGACATACAACCTACTCATATATTCCTTCCCTTACCCCACCTACGTGGGGTCGGGTCTCCTTGTCAGCTTTCGCCAGAGTGGCCGATTCTGGGTCCTCTGTTCATCAATGGTCAGGTTCCTTAGGTCGGTTTTAATGTTAGACTACGAGTACCATGTCTTTTGGTTTGCCTCTTCCTCTCCACTGCTCCGGAAGGTTTAATGAAACGTGATGTGGCCGTACCATCGCTACCGATTTTCAAGAAGTTTCTCATGAATTGGAGCTACTTACTAGATAATCTTATTTTATGAACCTACGGAACTCAGTGACATAGCGAGATAGTTAAGTGGTCCTGTGTCGGTCTGCGCAGGTAGTCTCACCTTTACGCCCGTCAGTCCCAGCGGAACACACCTATTATTGCTGTGGGCCGGGGACCCAAAGGCTATTGATAAATATCTGCAATTTAAGAAATCCGCTTCTTTATTCTTCAATATTATATGGATATCAAAAGCTCGCGAGTCTTAATTAGGGCTCGAAAAATAATATTTTCTCAAACATCCAAGGAAATGTCGTTCTTATGATCGTGATAATAGAACGTGAAATACGTCTTTGTATAGCAATTGTTGAAGATTCGTTCTAATTTCAAATTAGAACGATATAAAGGAATTTCATACAACATTATTGGCCGTAGCCAACAAAGAGATTGTCTTTTGTTTCAGTGGGGTTTATTTCTTTTATTGATAATCTATGGCATACTGCCAATAAAAAAAAACTTAGTTTGTGCATGTATATTTACGTTTTATTTCTTATATTTAACTAGTTTATTCAATTTGATTAAATCAGATATTCAATAAAATAAACAAGGAATCACGTTTATTGTTAAAAAATATAACAATATCTAATTAATAAGGTGTTGTCATTTTTTAATAAATAGAATCATCTTAACATTTGGTGGCAAAAACATTGACCCGAACAGCTTAAAAAAATAAATTTGTTTTTTTTTATTAAGTTTGAAATAAATTTGTTTTTATATGAATATATAAGTTGAACATTTGTATTATTTCCTTGGATTTATTTGAGAAAAGCACTATACAAGCCTCGGCGCGAACAGGGATTGTCGGCCTCGTATCTCTAGATGGCCTCGTTATCACTCGGCCATCTATTACTACTCGGCCAATAATCCCCTATTTCGCGGCCTCTGCAGTAATGTACTATTAGTACCTATATCACGTTAGGAAAATATTTCTCCAGCAGATATAGGTCACTGAATCGTGGTCGCTCACAATAGGCCTTATAAGACGGCTCAAAGTTACTCGAATAAGGCCAATGGAGCGAGCTATGCTCGGAGTTTCCTTGCGGGATCGATCCGAAATGATGAGATACGCAAGAGAGCCAAGCTCAGACAGTCGCCAAACATAAGTGGCAGCGAGGCACATTGCTCGTAGGACCGTTGGCTGTTGGGACTGAAAAGTTCTGAGTGGCGACCGTGGGCCGGAAGACGCAGCGTGGGAGGGCCCCAACAAGTGGACGGACGACCTGGTTAGGATCGCGGGCAGAAATGGAATGAGGACGGCCCAATATCGATCGTTGTGAAGAATTTTGGGCGAGGCCTTTGTCCAGCAGTAAGTAGACGTCTATCAGCCGATATAATGATGAGTAGCTAACGACAGACAGACGACGTGTCGCTGTGTGTGACGCACTACTGCTCTCTATGTCCCTATTTCTACGAAATACCATTTGTAGTTAGCGACGTGTCGGCAAGCGCGAGCGGCCGACGACGCCGACCGCACGGCCGGAGTACACTCGGAACCAACTGCCCGTCTAGCACAATATGCTTCGCGACCCTTGTCGCGCGACATAGCGCTACCCATCACCCTCTCACAATACTGCACAGAAAGAGACAGGCAATTATCTCGCACGACAAATAGTCGCTTGTGACAGTTGTGAGAGGTGCAGGATAAGGACCTGTCTTTAGCATAACATAGCGACATGACACTGTGACACGTCGTCTGCTACTGTCTGCAATTAGCTACGAATCGTAAATATACTCGTATAAATATACATTAATTTACAGATTTCTACGTAATGTAATTTGGCCCACGTGTGACCTTTTGTAATACATAAACCCGAAACCCCACAATTCGCCGCAAATCCCGCGAATAGCCCCCTCCCGCCCCCACTAATGCCCCAATTTAAGGGGATTCGTGTCCAGTCTAGCGGTAAACTGCGCCGATTTCTATTAAATTCCGATAATTTAAGGAAGAAACGTTTATTGATGAATAACGATGTAGAGATGGAAAACGCAATTTGCTTATTATTCGTGAGATATTTCCTGGAGCAAATAAAATAAAAAGTATCTGGTGGCTCTTCTTTGTACAATAACTATGTCAATAGAAGGCAAGATAGGTCGTACTTGTAAGTAGGCGTTTAAAGATACAAATCTTCCTAAACGTGATAAGAACCAGACTAAACTTTCTCGATTAGACCATGCTGTGGACCAAACCTCATAGAGTTGAGCATTATTTTCTTCTATTATCTCAATATGAATTAGAATTAAATACGTCATCACATCAGCTTTAATTTCGCTCTTTCAATTTTCCAAATTTTCAAGAAGCAAAATTTCAGCTTAAATATTAGGATAAAGAGTATGAATCGAATGTTAATGTTTGAACCAGTGAATGGGTAATGCATGACATCTCTTTTTAAGCTAGTACGTAATACTTGTATCCTATTAAAAACCTACATACCATGTTTCGTCCCCTCGCAAAACCAAAAATGAGAAAACCGCAGAAAGCGGGCCCAGTAAAAGGCGAGCAGCTCCTATCTTCAGTCGTCCAGCCATAAGCGATTTGCCAACATAAACATTGACGATTGTATGATTATAGAACGATAGCTACAGATTTGTGATAGAGACAATGTTACCTATCATTACCACTTACCTCAATAGGGATGGGTCTGTCAACCTCCATCGCTTGGCTCGTCACAACGTCACTCAAATCACATCGATACACTGATAACACGGGTATCTCCCAAGGACGTCCTCAAGGCCCGGCACTTTACTTATTACAAGGTCTTTCAGTATACACTATAATTACGTTTATGAGACAGAAACTTAATTACGGAGGTTATTTCTGATACTTGAACAAGTAGAACGAATCGGTGAATATTTTCAATGTTTCAAAACATTTTTAGATTTTTTAAGTGGATCTTAATTTGGATTGGAGTGCATCTTCGATTAAATAAGATAAAAAGATGATGTTCAATTACTTCGGTCAAAATTAGTTCAGCAAAACAAAATACTTGGAGTTGATCATCTCAAAAAAAAAATATAATACTTTTATTTGACACTAACAAATATCTATCTATCTAATCCTAATATTAGGCATTCGCTATAAAAATCACAGCTGCTTCAGCATCCACTAATTCACTTCACATCAACCTATCACGAATCACGGAACTACAGAGTGATCAAGTGATCACATCACAATACATCTCACAATTAATTATTATGAATATATTCCTAGATATTTCTTTATCTAAGACTATTTTACACAACGTGTAGGGTCGGTCCGTGACAGCTGACTAGCCTGGCCTGGATGACAGGCGGGCGGTTCGGGCATGCGCACTGGATTTCATTTAGGGGTTCTGTTTGCGAGGGTGGCTAAGGGAATGTTTGCGAATTGCTTGGAGTTTTCTCTAAGGATTTAGTCAGATTGCATTCAAAGTGCAACTTTTATAAGAACGCACGTCGTGCGCTCGGCGTGCAGATTAGAAGTTAAGTTGCAGTTATGATGCAGCCCGTCGTTTTGATCTTCAATAACTAATAATGACTCTACTTCAGTCAAAATTGGAAGGCTTGTTAACTTATTATCCTTAATGTACATGTAAGTATACGATTTTCATGTTATTATGTAAACCTTCTCGTGTAGGTAGGTACTTTAAAGTCTATGTATGTATATGTATATAAAAATAATCACAATCTCAAAACTACACCTAAAGCGGTTTTCTTTTGAGCTTATCAATAAAAATAAAAATAATTGACAACATAGCTATTGTCTCAGTTAAAGCGGAAACAGCTTATCAACAATAAGGGTGCGTCTTCACTGACGCGCACCAATGACAGTGCTCGAAATCTGTTGCTGATTCTGCTTCGCCCAGTACCGACAGTCTAGACGCATCGCACTTTTCCACTCCGCTCAGCATGCGAAATTTCCACTTATGCGAAGTGGAAATTTTAGGCACTGTGATTGTCATAATCTTATTAAAACTTTCGTGAGACATATTTATTTTAAGCGGATCCTGACAATTTCACGTGAGTGTAAACTGTTATTGTCAGTGTCAGTGACATTCAGTGATCGGAATTAGGTAGAGCCCTGCACCTAGCGTATGAACTACATCTTAGGTTCTTTCTTCCATGGTATGAACGTAACATGAAGAAGGAGCTCCTATACATATTTTATGCCTGAAATAAATTGATGATTGATAAATTGATAGAGTAGTAGTAGTAGTGGAAGCAAATAGTCTAGCAATAGCTTTAGTAACAAATTGAGGGATTCAGGAGTTCGTATAAATCAAAGTTTTTTGAGGTTTACATATACCTATTATATTTACTCATTGTAGGTATTTTTAGCTTCACCTAATTCCGATTACAGAGCTCAAAAGGCTGCTCACTTCCACACAGCTCAACACTATTTGAACTAAAGCCGAGAGAAAAATTAGAGGGCTTTCTATGGTCAGCTCACTCCGCTGAGCTCCGCATCTGTCGAAACGCGCCTTAATCGTAATACTATATGTAACCCGCAGCGGCAATTCTCATTGTAAACCCCGGCAATAAAAAGTAACCCTCCGAGAGCGTTAACCGGCACCTCAGGGACCATAAATTATGGATAACAACGAAAAATTAATTGCTAACGTGACATGGGGGTAGTCCATACAAAATGTATGAAGTGTGTGTGTATTGGTTTGTCAACGCTGGACTAAAATTCATTCGCCAAAATGGATTATAAGGGGAAGAAAAAAACGGTTTTCAAATCGACTTCTTTTCTGCCAATTGTAAAATTTAGGATGCGGTACCTAATATTTTCTCCGTTTTCCGCGACTGTCACACATTTAAATGAAACCGACATTTAAATTAAACATCACGGAGGCTCAAATAATTAATATACGCTTTATAATCCGTTTAAATTGTTTTATTTAAGGTTCTACCGCTGGTATCTTCCGTCAGGTAACTTTGTTAAATTTTCCTTTGTTCTTTGATATCTGTATCTAATTTTTTTTTCACCAATTTAGTTTTACTAAGGCCTGATTTAATCAAATTGGTATTAGGTTTATTCAGAGATTAATTAGTAACAAAATGTCATGGATATAATGATAGAGTAATTCTAAGAATAAACTTCATTCCGTGTTGGTTGAATCAAACACTAGCCAATCATTTTCCCTGTATCGGGAATAGGAAATAAGTAGCAGGTATAACAATAAAGTAAACAACAATTTGGTAAGAGGCTATATTTACTCAGTCTTATCGTTGTCACTAGTATCTACAATGTATCTACGCAATAGCTATAACTAAACCCGTTTACTAAAAGACTAACTTATCTAACATGCACATGCAGTTAACACTTTCATTTTCGTTGACTTATTAAAGAACTCATTTCACATATTTTTTCCTAACCCATTTCTGTCCCACTGATGGGCAAAGCCCTCTCGATGTCTTCTCCTCACGATACTTTCATTTAACAAGTCAATAAAGCGGTTCGTCACTGCATCATAATTATTACATACTAGCTTATTACTAGATGGAAATATATAAAAGTAAATTAAGAGTTACATATTAAAATACGAAATGATAAAGCACAAGTAATGCACGTTCATGAATTCATGATTATAAAAATAAAATGCATATGGATATAAATCTAAATAAACAGTTAAACGGAGCATTTAGCTGGCCCCAGCATTACTAACTAAAACTAGTAAAATTCGGTGTCCAAATTAAGAAAAGCCAAGTGTAATTTTACCGCCAGTAGATAGGCAGATGTTTCGTAGACGCCCTCCTTTTCCCCTCCCTCTCCCTTTTCGGCTTACTATCAGCCCTTCCCTTTTGCCTTTTTAATAAGCCTTCCCTCTTCCTTATTTTGTGAGACACAAAAATCTCTTCACTTCTTTTACCGACTGGGGTGTCATTTAAAAGAAGGTCCGTATGACCATAAGCTATTAAAATGAGATTTCATTGGGTAAGCAGAAGGACTGATCGTTTTTTGATTTGATCAAACAAAGTAAAGGACTCGTCTTCCTCCAAATTGACATCACTTGTGACTACGATGCTCAGGCATGCGACAAAAGAGAGGGAGAGAGCTCGATCTATAAAATAGTGTCTACTTATTCTGTCCGCGCACCCTGGTGGCGTCGGTGAACCGGATGTTGCACTGGCGCACCGCCATGTTGGGCTGCAGGAAGTCGCTGAGCGCGCGCACGGGGTTGGGGCGGTCGAAGGGGAAGCCCATGGCCCTCTTGTCGGGGTACTTGCGGTCGCGGATGCCGCAGTACGAGGCCGCGTCGTTGCAGGACCCCACCAGGTCTTGCTCCACCTGGGGAACATTAACCGAGTTAAGATCTTGCTAAATAAAAAAAAATAGTAGATTTATACTTTTTGTTGACCGAATGATCGAAAGGTTTCTGCTTTAGCTTCGCCAAAATTTCTTTCGTATGTCGGATGTTCAGACTTCTGGCTGTTCTCGCTTATACTCGACGCCACGTAGCTTGGCAATAGTGACCAATGACTCGCCTCCTACCATGAAACTCAATGTCTAATAATAGCGGGTCCGCTCCCTCCACGCCCAGACACCCTTTACCACGGTGTAGCAATAAAAGTAAAAATGGTCGTTACGGGGAACAAACAAAAGTGTCGTCATTAGAAATTGAGTTTCATGGTAGGAGGAGTCATTGGTCGCTATTGCCAAGCTACGAGGCGTCGAGTATAGAAACCGCATTTCTGAACCGATTCTCATGACATTTTGTGAGAAGGTTCGATAAGTAAGATTTTTAGTTCATTCAGTTTTCCGAAAATTTTCAAAATGTCGGAGCTGGGGGGGGTGTTGTAAAACGTAAAAGATGACAAATTTCAGCCAAAAACTCGCGAGATTAACAGCTCACAGAGCCGCTAGTGGAACAGTTTTCCTCTTACCCGATCCTCACTCCAGTTGGTGACCATGGCGAACAGCACGACCGGATACCCCTGGCCGGTGCCCTTGGGCAGCAGCATGTGGTGCGGCCAGCCGCAGCCGCAGAAGTCGAATTCGGCGGCCGGGGCGGAGCCGGGCTCGCCGGGCCGCGCCCCCTGGCTGCGGAACGTGCGCTCGTACGGGATCGTCACCGACGAGTCCTTGCTGCTGCGGGTCACCACGTTGTTGCCGGGACGTACTGGGGAAAACATTTCGAAGAGTGTATTAGGAGATTCTGCCTACTTTATCCTATTACGAGACGATTATCAGTTTCACCGCTATATCGTATCGCAGCAACGATTCGCGTTAAAGGCATTTATACTTTGATAGGAAGGTTACTGATGATCAAAATAATTCCCAGCTATTTCTAGTGCAATTTCATGAAATGCTTCTTTGTCCCCCAACTCTTCACGATCTAGCAAACTTGCCAACGGGCACTAGGCAGCGAAGGGTTATTCTGAAGAAGATATGATTTAGTGAAAGGCATCTTTTTTTCCACGCCACATTATTCAGAAGTACTTACAGCCAGTAGAGAACTTGTCGAGCTCCACCATGAGGCGGCGCTGGTCCTCGAAGGCGAGCGGCCGGCCGCGCTCGTCGGCCGCCGGCGCCATGAAGATGCGCACCGTGCCCATCATGGACTGCCCGCTCGTGTTGTTCACCTCGATCCTAGGGGAGACAGAGATCGCGAATTAATAACCGCGTAGAGGTCTATATGAAAAGAAGGCATATGCGGCTACAGTTGCCGAGAAACTTCTTGAGCCTAACCTTGACTGCGCAGTAGCCGATTTACGTACAAATATGCAGATCCGCCATTTTGGGTCAAGAAGATTCTCGGCAACTGTACTTCTATAGCTGATATTAGAAATATAAGAACATAATTATTTGAGTAGGTCCAATCCATTCCAGCGTTCTTTACGATGAGGTTTATTTTTCAGGACCAGTAATATTGCTAAATAAGCATCAGGGCTAATATTCTTTGGACCTACGAGAATAAATCCTTCACACCCTAGTGATGTTGATCGCAAAGATATTGGGAAGCATACTTGTAGCTGAAGTCATCGTGCTGCAGATGCGTGAACCGCGCCGGCATGCTGCCGCGGGGCTGGAAGTCCAGGCCGCGAGACAGTTCCACGGTGCTCTGCTCCCACTGCGTCGTGAAGGTGTTGGCTCCGGCGCGGCCCTCCACGCTGACCGACGACACGCGGATCGACGGGAAGTCCAGCTGGAATATGAAGGCTTGTCAGACTTTTGTTGTCAAATGGGCCTTTGATATAACCAGATAATTAGTGCTTCAGGAATTTCAAGACCAAGAACTTTATCCTAATAACTGACGAGGTTCTTGTACGATGACGACAAGTAATACTTACAACATAATTCCAAAAATCATACCCTATAGTTATTTTGTAACACCTAAAGATATAATGAAGATGTTTCATAAATTACAACGGGTCAAGATTCATAGCTCAAGTTCCCAACATGAGCTTTACAGATCTAGTTATAAGAGTTAACAATTAATTAGCTGCAAGCCAGGAAAATCTTTAAATAGAGCCTATTATGAGAGCTAAGTTTGATATGTTTCATAGTTCTGTGGTCTCAGCAAAGGCACGTTTGCAGTCTTTGCATAAATTTAAATTTTTTTATGTATTATTAATGTACTTATTTCTTCTATTCTCAATTGCTAACCTCGAATGCAATTTTATGGGTAGCAATTTATTTTGTTAAGTACCTAGTTATTTTTATGCATGTTGTGTTCGCATCAAGTAGGGCGTACACTATTGATATTGTTTATTATATTACCATTTAAGCTTGCCTGTGTAACGCTCAGTTTTGTGATCCTAATAAAAAAAAATTAAAAAAAATTACCTGGCTGGGGCTGTATGGGGTGAGTTTCGCCTTGTGCAGGTTGAACAGGTCGTCGACGTAGGCGTGCCAGCGGTAGAAGACCGGGTCTCGCATGGCGGTTGCGGAGTCTCCCATCACGCCGAATTGTTCCTGCAATCGAATGATAATATGTTGTTAAGAGCTTATAAGTGGCTCGACGGATGCACGTGTACAATACGCTGGTGTGGTGTTCTTTGGTGAGCGAATCTTGAATAAGCTTAATGGCAGCCGCTGTTTTCATCGCCGAGCTAACGTCACGTAGTCAATGATATCATTTTGAAACGGCACTCACGAGATGGCGGTTGTCGGGGTCGTGGGCGTACGAGATGAACACGTGGCCCATGTTGTGCAGGTCTCCATATTTGGCGCTGTTCCGGCTGAGGATGGACGATTCCATCAGGTTGCCCAGCGTGTCGATGCCGGTCTGCTCGTCCAAAGGCAGCTTGCGTCCGCTTGGCTGAGGGAAAAAGTATACTCAATAGATTGGTTGAGCCATTTGGGATCATGCATAACTACATATAGAATTACTTAACGGTCAATGTACCTATGGTCTTACTGCATTGCTTCTAGCCATTTGGGATCATGCATAACTACATATAGAATTACTTAACGGTCAATGTATTGTTAATGGTCTTACTGCATTGCATCTAAATATATCATATCATATGAAGAGTCTCTTTTAACAGCCAAAGTGGCAATTTGGTCATCAGGTTTTGCATATCCAAATCAGTTGTTTGATCGTTTCGTTGACTCAGAGACGCCAGTTTCAGGACGATGGCTTACCAAGTCTACGGCGCCAGCCTCGATAGCCTCGACGAAGCGGTCGCGCCAGGTCTCCAGCTGCGACACGTCAGCCCTGATGACGTCCACCGGCCGGTCGAGATCAGTGATAGTGCTGCTTGCGAATCTGGAACACATTGAACAATATTGAATTAAGACAGACGGCAAAGAAAGCTGCAGATTTAACCATTACAGAAATTCTTCGTATTGGAGTTTTTATAAATTGTACAAATGTAGATCGAACTTGAAGAGAGATGTGTACTCAGACATTCCTGAACCTCTAGGATAACGTTGACAGGAAAGACTATTCCGTGTAAGAGGCCGACTATTGGTCGTAAGCTAATGTAATCGATAAGTCGAGTCAGACTTTAGGAGACCTGGGGGCCTATGATGGTTGCTTTTATTACGCGATAAATAAGTGTCAAAGCATCCGTCACGTTTTGTCAAGATGCGGGTGTGAGTGACAGATGATTTGTCACGTATTTATTATGTGATAAACGCAACCATCATAAGCCCCCTGCTTAAGACCTGGGTAAGTGTAACCAGTTTACCTGGGCGGCCACATCGTCGAGGAATGCCCTAGAAGACGTTTTGCTGGGGGCATTGGAGACCTACTCACACTTTCACCAGGCGCTAGGGAGTGGCTACTTAATTTAGACATTAAATTATAAATTTGTAAATAATCTCAGGAATGAATGCCATACGATAATAAAATAATAATAACCTGGGCGGCCAGGTGCGCGAGGCGACCTGCGAGTCGAGCTTGGGGAAGTAGCCCTCTTTGATGGGAGCACGGAAATCGCTGTAGCGCTCCACGCGACCTAAGTTGTTGCAGAACCGCTCCATGTTGTATCTGTAACAGGGAATATGACGATTAATTTCGTAATAAAATTACTATTTGATTTTGCTATCTAATCTTCGCTAGGATAGAAAACCCTGATAGACCAAGAATGAATATTACGTATCCAGAACATCCCCAAATAACCCTGGGGGAAGGAAAAAACACCTACCATAACGCCACACTTGATTCCTATGAAATTCCAGAACACCATTTAAAACATCTGAAAGCATTCTTTATATCCATCATCATAATCATCATCATTTCAGCCACAGGACGTCCACTGCTGAACATAGGCCTACCCCAGTGACTTCCAGATCTGCCGATTGGAAGCGGCCTGCAACTAGCGGCTTCCTGCAACGTTTATCAGGTCATCTGTCCACCTTGTGGGTGGACGTCCCACGCTGCGCTTGCCGGTACGTGGCCTCCATTCAAGAACCTTTCTGCCCCATCGGCCGTCAGTTCTACGTGCTATGTGCCCCTCCCGCTGCCACTTAATTCAGCTTGCTAATCCATCGGGCTATATCAGCGATTTTTGTTCGTTCACGGATCTCATTTTTGATTTGATCTCTCAAATAAATACAGAGCATAGCCCTTTCCATAGCGCGCTATGCAACTTAGAGCTTTCCTTATAAGGCCCACAGTAAGAGGACACGTTTCTGTTCTGTATGTCATCACTGGTAACACACATTGATTGTAGACTTTCGTCTTTGGGCACATTATTTATGTCAAAGTTAACTAATTTAGTAATATAGTTCTACCTAGCTATGATCTGCTGGTGCATGTAGTAGAACAGCTCGCCTCTCCTGTCCTTGTTGACGATGTTTCTGTCGGCGGCCTCGAAGGGGTAGACCAGGTGCCAGTGCCAGTGGTGCAGGTTGATGCCGACGTCCTCTCGGAAGTACGCCACCCTCTGCTCGGGCTCCGCGTCCGAGGCGGTGTACGACTGAGGGATCACCACGGGCATCTGGGAAGAGAAAATTTATAGTTAGGAAGTCATTCCTGTTCGCGCCAAAAAAAAATAGATCTTCAGGAACGCATCTAGATGTAATCCACGCATGTATGTAATTCCACGATTCGAATACTTTGTATTCAAAAATTCGAAATTCAAAATAGTTTATTTGGTTTTTTACAATGTTTTTAGCTAGATATAAGGTTGGAACCTTCCATTAAGCATATAGATGCTTGTATCGGAAAGCATAATACTATATATTAGCATAGTAATCGGGAAGTATAATACAAGGCAAATTCCGAATTATTTCCAATTTAGGAATTCCTGGACATTATGCACTGATGTGTCGTATGATTAGATAGTAGTGTGTTGATGATAACAGGTGAGTTTCATGGTGCGCCTTGTAATAGAACCTTCAAAACCAAATTCCGTTTTGCAAGCCACATTCGTACACCAGACCGACGCTCGTGAAGGTCATGGAGCCAGGTTTCGCCATTGACGGATACGTCAAGGAGGACGATAGATACATAGTGTGTTGTTAAAATAATATCTGCAATCTGGCCTCGCCACGTACCCTGGAGCCGTCCGGCACGACGGACGTAGTCTCGCGAGCGCGGCGGAACACCTTCGGGTCCACGAACTTGTCCGGGAACGTCTCCGCGAAGGTGGGGATGTTCAGACCCTTCGTGTCTGGCCTGGAACGAAACCAACGATCAATTCGGTGATACAGTATCGGGCATTCTCGGTTCTCAATCGGCAAACGTAGGAACCATTATCTCGACTACACAATAAAGTCCCGTGCACATAGCGTAACGATAGAATAGCAACTGTAGCAAGACGAGCATCAGAGTTTGTATATGTATTGAAGGGCTCTAGAAAATCTGGTGGTTGTTGCAGGAGCTCTCAAGTCAACATTAAATACAGAAGATATACCTGTGCAGGATGGCGACGGAGAGGCAGTAGTTGAACATGTACGGGTTGATGCGCAGCTGGCAGAACGAGCACACGGACTGCAGATCGCTCACGTCACGCATGTCTGTGGACAGGTTATCATTCAAGTCATAGCTCTAAAAAATCACAATCCGATAATTCGAATAGTAGAAGGGTAGGTAATAAGTAGCATCGGGATCTACGGCTATACCCAAGCAAGCTCAGTCCGAATTCACCATCTAAGTATGCAAAAAAATATAATTAGGTCACATTTTACCAAAACTGGGCTCTGCAATTGCAACAGCGGCGTAATCTAGTCAGTACACAGGCACCGTCATAAATTTTCGGAGATGCTGCTCAAATTTCAGGATTATCTTAGAATCACTTTCCGAGCGCATA
Source organism: Apotomis turbidana (assembly GCA_905147355.2). NCBI lineage: Eukaryota > Metazoa > Arthropoda > Insecta > Lepidoptera > Tortricidae > Apotomis > Apotomis turbidana. Next base: position 19,780,202 of record LR990299.1, read on the forward strand.
GTCAGAGTGATCAGAAAAATAAGTATTAGATCTTGTAACAATAGGCCGTAGCTGTACGAATTACGATACTACTAAATACATTAGGATAGGTTCCTAGATGGGACGGCCCGGGCTGGGCTTGGTCACTAATAAGTACACTTACTCATACTCGAGATAGCAATATGCTTGACAACAATAACTACTCGTTCTAAGACAGCTATGAATAGAGACCTGGAGACAGTTCCTGGGGCACTTGGGATAGATCCCTAGCTAGAATTAGGTACTCATAAAGATATCGATGAATTTTCCAGCCAGCTAAGGATACGCGGGCGCGATCTCCATGTATTTGTCCAGGACGGAGCACTAGGGACCCTCGCCTAATGAGAGACGGCTGAGACGCCTGGGACAAGCCCTGGCTAGACTTGGTTACTGGGACACTCACTCATGAAGATGTCAATAAGCTTGCCGGCGAGCTGACGATGGCCGGGCACGAAGAGCGAGAACTGCTCGTTGTAGGGCAGCTTCATGGGCAGGGACAGGTCCGGCAGAGCGATGTTCTTGACAGGGATGGAGCGCCCGGAGCCTTCGCCGAACTTGCTCACTAGCTGGTTGGACACGTTCTTGTATTTGTCCGGCTGGAAATAAAAGGGAATGATTAAAGTATTTTATTCGTAAATAAAAGGGTAGGCACCTTCGTCCGCATAAAACTATTTTCATTTACCGTAGTGGGCTAAAAGTATTCTATAACCATCTGTGGATGTCTAGCTATCCCTGTGCCAAAATATATTTGAAGGTGCGGAACGGAGAAGGAAGAATTCATAGCTATTTCTATAACATTGTCTGATAAAAAAAAACTGTAAGCATCCTCGTATGTCATGCTACGCTATGCCTTTTAAATGATGGAAATGGAAATCGGTTCAGCTGTTTTAATGTAACGGGTCCAGAAGGATACACATACTGACATACGGATACATTTTCGTTTCAATGACCACTAATCAAAAAAACCGTCCATTGCGAGTCTGAAACGCTCACCGAGGGTTCCGTACAAACACTTATCCCATCTTAACTGGACGGGTTAAGTTAAGTTTGCACCTGCTATGTATGGTGCCGAATACAAATTAGGTTAACGTAACGCAACGATCACTTTTTCTGTCTGGGAGCCCCCTTAAATATTCATATTATTCTGTTTTTTAGTATATGTTGTTCTAGCGGCAACAGAAATACATCATCTATGAAAATTTCAACTGTCTAGCTATCGCGGTTCATGAGATACAGCCTGGGGACAGACGGACAGCGGAGTATTATTAATAGGGTCCCGTGTTTTTACCCTTTGGGTACAGAACCCTAAAAAAACAATGTAGGTACAGACACTGGCCTGGCATTCATACCATAATAGGTATAGATAGCTGATATAGTGATAGACAAGTAATTATTAAAAAACCGCCGTCCGTACCTACAGATAGATGTTAGGTGTACTCACATAGTAATGGTCCGGCAGCTCGAAGACGGCTTTATCCTCGCCCTTCTGCATGAAGCAGGGCTCCGTGGGCCGGTCGAAGAACAGCAGCAGATCCTTCTTGTTGCCGCTCATCGTGCTGGGGATACAAAAATATTCTGTTTAGGTTGGTTCCTTAGTTTTCCTGCACCGCTCTGATGGAATATTTTAACCAATGATAATATATTTGGATATTTTTTCTTTTATCAGCTAAATATAATGGTAATTATTGTAGATATTGTGGTGGTAATCATGATAAAATTATATAGTAAAAATTATACCTCATGTTTATGCTACTTATGACGCCATCTCGTGGTGATTGGCGGAACTTTTTAAAGTTTACAACATAATATATTTACAATCCGGTGTTTTTGACATAGCTAAGAAAAATAAGATTCAAAAAATATACTATGATATACGCGACGAGGTACAGCTAGTAACCGTGTTGACGACCTACAACATTGTAATAATAGAACGGCACCTAGTGCCATCTAGCGGCGAGTAGCGAAGCAGCGCTGTATACGTTATGAATAAAAATAAAGGATTATGCTATTATTTTCGTTCCTATTAACAAGGATAAATATTTTCTACGTATATTTATATGATTCCAGTCCTTTGCAGCACTTGTGGTTACGAGTGATCGGCTAGGCGGATGAGCTCAGTGGCGTAGCAGCCATAGAACCCGATTCCCACCGTCTTGCCCACATCAGGCCAATTAAATACCATTCTCTATTGTTACAGAAGAAAAAGTGCGAAGTTTACGCCGCCTTGCTCTGAATTATTGTTTCACAAAACAAACAAAAATTGACTATTACTATATTAGCTAGGAACAATTATATTCCTTCATGCTAAATATCACTAATTTTGGATTTCGGTAACAAACAGAAATATTTGGATTGTATTTTAAAGTTTACCGAGTTTTAAGAAGCAAATAAGACACTTTTAACGAACTTTACAAATAATGAAAAAGTAATAATATAAATAAAAGTCACAGTCACAACTGAATATCGATTTAGTTAAATGTCGTCACTCACCCTTATTTTTTCCGGCAATAAATATAAAATAAAGTAAAATAGTCTGTTGAACTATTGAGCCGTGAAGTCCACGGCCAAATGTGCCGATGGGATCAGAGGTCCCCCGTTTTATACCACTGAAAAGTGGCTTCAAAACCGTGTGCAAGCAAACTTACATGATTGCAAGTACTAAGTTATCATCAGTTCGAGGTGGCGCTACTATCAACGTGACTTGTACGGGGCGATTTTAGTTCCAAATTTTACCACATGCAAGTTTAAATTGGTAACCGCACAGACAATTTACCAAATAAATAATGCTGTTGACAGTGGCCCTGCATTAGATCGTGTGGTCCGGAAGTTAGTATGAAAATTAGTTAGTCAGATATTTATTCACGCGCAAACTTAAATTGGCAGTAGTATCGTGGGACTGTGGTTTTTTATCAGTACAGTAAGTTGTTATTGCTATTTACTGAGATAATTAATAGTTTTATTTTTTATTTTTCTTCATAATCTCTAGTATTCCTACCTTTCCTAAGGAATGGAACTCGCTCCAACGGTATTTGGGTCATAAATAGGAACCTTTCCGGTGGTCAATACCAAAACTAGCTGATATTTTGGGTATCTGTAATTTTATCTTACGTCAGCCTAGGCTGTAAATAGGATTTACTGCCCTCTACGAGCGGGAGGAAATCTCACTTGCCAAGGCAAGACGTACAACTTTAAACACACACGCACGGGCGGTAATTACTAAAGCCCCAAATCGCATACTTATGGCTAACACCTGTTGCCTGTAACATCTACTAATTCACCTAGCTCCTAGGTATGAATAACACATTTCCCTATAATAATTAGGTACCTACCTATAGGTTCTCGACTCGGACTCTCGATGTTGTCCTGCTCCTAATATTTACACTTGTAAAACATGGTGTAAAGAATCAATGGGATATATACTAGCTGGATACAGTGATGGAATGGTAGGACGCACCTGTCCTGTAATCCTGGAAAATAGCACAGGAGAAACCTGTTCCATTCTATAAGTAATACATTTGGACTTTCGCTGAAATATATTAGAGACGGCTGCTTTTATTTCCACCAAACATTAAATTAAAACAGCACAAAAAGCCACTCAAATCGATTTATCTGTAAATCTACGATGGTACATACAGGCAAAAAGATAGGCGTATTAAACTTATAATTATAATAAGTACCCCTCGTTTTTCGTCCGGGGTTAAACAACTTGTAGTGTAGTGTAGTTAATCTGTTGATTCAAGAGCTGTAGCATTGGGAATAAGCACCATTGACACTAATTAGCACTTATTCTTTTGTGGACAGTGGGTAGGTATGCGTTTGTCTTTAGTTGTGAAATTAAAACATGGTCTTAGATGAAGGTCGGTTGCCCTAGAGATGCCTGTTCTATTTCTCTTAGAGGTCAAAGTTTATTCACGTCACTGGATATGGTGGCTTTGTGAACTGTAGGTAGACTTCGCGAGCATTTTTCGAAATGTCTGAAATTTTGTTTTCAAACCACATAAATCAGCTATTTTGTAAAATTTCAAATGTTGGTTTGTCAAAAAGAATACTTATAATTACTGAACCTGCTCACAAAATTTCACGATTATCGTTTGAGAAATATGGCCTGTAGGCGAGAACAGCCGGACATACGGAAGAAATTTTGGCCTTGCTAAAACGGACATGCTTCGCTCACGCGGTCAAAAAGAATAAAAATCTAATTTATTAAATCCGCTGGTTCATGATAGTGGATCCTACAGGCTGGACAGAGGGAATACGAAAGAGCGGTTGAAACTAAAAACTATTTCTTTAATTTCATGTTGTGATGCGGCATCATGGGGTTGAATTTGCCCCATGAAGATCGCAAGTTTTCTATGAGAATGATTTTAAGGAAAGGTGAGAATGTAGCAGCACTTTCTTCAAAATATGCTATAGGTACTGTTAGACAATTGATAGTCGTGTTGGTCCCTCTGCATTGTGCGCGTATGTTGCTAATATGATGAACTCTACTCTGTGGTCGTTGATGCACTACAAGTACTACAACCGTGCAGCTACAGCAGGGGCGTGCAGTCAGTAGAACCTGTACACATATATAGACTGCAGCAACTGCAAGTGATGTAACTCAAATTGTACAGCAACTGCGAGTGATGTAACCTCAAGTGGTTTAACCAGGTGTAACTCAACGCCATATGTAACTCAAATGCAGTCCACCTGCGTTGGGGCTAATCCTAATAGTATAGACTTATCAGTGATAACTAGGAAAAAATATATATCACTGGTGGATCGTGATGGATCCTACTGGACAGAGGGACAAATTCACTGTCCCAACTCTGCATTGTAATGCTTACAGCTTTGTACAGCTGCCGGCAAATTTTTTGAGCATAACCTTGACTACGCAGTAGCCGATTTACGTACAAATGTACATGCGCAGATCCGCCATTTTTGTTCTACAAGTTTGCCGGCAGTCTGTGCACTTATGAATGACACAGACAGGGACCATGTTAACCCTTAACCCCTCTTATGCTTAGACACGTATCCGTGCCAGTTCATGAACTGCCTAAGCACGGATACGTTCTAAAATTTGAAGCGGGCAGCATACAATGACGTAATGCGGCCGGCACCGGAGTGTCAAATTCTGAATTGGTTGCCGCATACGAGGGGTTAAATGTATACAACTGCACAAATTTTATTTCAGAAATTACGTAATTAGCAATGAAATCCACGTCAGTTTTGCATTTAAGGGTTAATAGGCATGATGGTACAAGTGTGGAAGTCATCCTGAGCAGTCTGATAACAGGAAGCCTAGAATGAGTTTCAAGTATAACAGGATAACTTCCTAGGGTTCCCAACTATCAATGACATAACTATGACTAAAATGTAGACGAATCTCCAAAATAAAACATGGTAGTGTGGTTTGTAAGAAAGTTTAATAATAGAAGTATTGAAAATATCTCCAGTGACTGTATTAACAAAGAAAGTAAACAATAGATTTAGTTAGGTACTAACATGACTTTTACACTAAAGTCTAAGGATAATTAACTAAAATTTTCTTTAATATAAATACACTAGAAGTGAATGTTTACCACGAGTCAATATTAATTCTTAAGTTAAGCTAAACACAGTACATTTACACCCAGTGCCGAGCGGGAAGTGAAGGTTCAGGAGCCCGACCAGCAGCCCAAGCGCTCCGACACACACACACACGCACACGACCCGCGCGCTCCGCCCCTGCGCTAAATGCCCGGCAGCAGACAGGACCGAGACATGCAAGGTAAATACTACCTAAAGGTAGGAATGTAAATAATCCCCGGCCCATCTCGCTGCAAATTGCCAGAGGAGCGATGCTCGCGGGCCCCATAATACTGCGTCCACTGAATCCTAACAACAAAAAATTTAGAGTGAAGTGTGCGGGAGGGGTCTAACCACTCTTGAACAGGAGGATGGCGACCTGGCCGAGGTAGAAGTAGATGAAGTGGCGCGTCTCATGCGTGACATACGACCCGAAGTTGCGGCCTACGATACAATGCCACGTCGGGTTGTATTTCTTGTCAAATTCCTTCTTGATGAACGCCGCAATGTCCTGAAATTGTCAAATAATCATTAATTTCATGTGAGAACACTTAACCACTCTAACCACAAAGGGGGAAATAGTTATCTATGTGGGAATGTAACATGGTGTAGGTACCTTTTCAATGTTAAACTTTTCGAGGGCTTGCGTCGCGCAGTCCACGGCGTCCTGCTGCATCTCCTCGCTCATGTCCGCATTCTTGATCACCGCCTTGCGGTCACACATCTTGTCAGCTGTATTTCTGGAAAAAAAAACGGGTATGTTGTCAATGTCAGATTAAGTTTCGTCTTGCTAATAGCTAGAGCTGAAAACTGGAATAGTGGTGGGAGAGAAATAATACAGATAATCTGAAATATCAAATGCGTAGATGGCAATTGTAAATGGCCCTGGCAAAGGTTATCGCGGTATCGCCTACCCTTCTAACATTAATCGATAGATTTTCCACACAATGCGTACAGGACTGTTTATGTTCAATAACAGCTATAAATAACTTGCACTAAAGGTCAGGCGCGAAACCCGGGACTCTGGAACCAGCGCGCCTTTTACGAAATATCACACCAAGTACGCGCGGCGAATAACTTCCGAATATGACAAATCCTCCGAAATCTTTGTTTCCACGTATAATCCGATTACCTGCACTGGGTCTCGGACTCGGCCCGAGCTGGTTTCTTCGTGGAAATTCGTACGGAAGCACTAGCAGCAAGGCCCGTCATCAATAAGAAATCGCGAAAACTGGTACCGCTAAGCTAATTCGCCAACATGTTAGTCGATCTTTTACGAAAAAGATAATGAAAATCCACCACGTAGCAAGATATTTCCATAGAAACACGGCAATTTAATCAATAAAACCACTTTATTGCACCTTTTTTGCGAACGAAGGTGAAAATATGTTCATCCGCATTCGTACTTTTATGCACCATTTTGAAACTACGGTAAATTAGACGAAATTTTCACTTCCAAATATTCACAAATATATCATAGACCTAAATAAATAATATTAATAGGACATTACTTACATTTGCTTCGGAAAATGAACAAATTATCACGCAATGATTTTGGTACCGGAGATTCTATGCCTACTTTCTAGAGGATTCTTTCACAGGCTTCTTTCAGAGAATATCTCTTACTGTATGCGGCAGAGGGCGTTCTAATTTCAAAGACAATTCGAAAAATAAAATGTGGTGGCGTTCTTTTTTTAAGTTATTTTAACTTATAAGCAGCTAGTTATTTTCCTTACTAAACAACATAAACAAAATTCATCTTAGCCAGCAATTAACAAAACTGTATTATTTGTATGTGCAGAGAATAATAACGTAGAATATAGCGTATTTTCACATTTAAAATCATAACATGGATAATTGTTTTTTGATCAAACCTCTTTCGAACCATAGACAAAACCAAATCTATTTCCCTTTCCCTTACTCTAAGCAAATACCTCGTAGACGCCATCTTGATTTGTCAAAATCGCCGAATAAGCTAAGGAAGCTCAACGGTGTATGGTTTATATACTAATAATTTCACAAATAAGTAAAGAAATCTTGTTTCGCAAACAAAAAACATGTCCGGGGGAAGTGGCGGCAACAGAAATGAGTGTAGAATATATGTGGGGAACTTGCCCCCTGATATAAGAACAAAGGACATTCAAGATCTCTTTTACAAATTCGGCAAAGTAACATTCGTTGATTTGAAAAACAGGAAAGGCCCTCCTTTCGCTTTTGTGGAATTTGAGGATCCCAGGTAAGTCCAGCTATGTTTTAAACAAATATATATGTAGAAATGCTTCTTGTTAAATGGTTTTTCAAAAGAATGACTAGGCAACCTATATCTGAACAGGCATTATAAAAAAAATATACAGTTGCAAGTACAAACTGTAAATGTAAATATTCAAATATATATTTTTAAGTAATAACGCTGTTTCAAGATTTAGCAAATGACTATCATTTTATATGTTTAAATCTAACTATTTATCGCCATTTATAATTCCGCCAGTTTCACCGGTCTCAGCCACTCTCAGGGTCGTTGTCGTTACTACCTGTACTTTACATCAAATTACCTAATTGTAATGCTAATGTTATGTTTGCAAATGAAAAAAAAAAAAAAAACTCATGTTAGTTCAATCTCGCAGAATGGCAGATTCAAAATGTTCTTTACCTACAATTATTAACTACATGTGTAACATGCATACTGCGTTGCTTGTGCACTTGAATAATCTTGTAATTGTAGATAACCGTGAGTATAGCCAATGGCAAGTAGTAAAACAAGAGTTTAATTACCACTTAGTTCTATGTTCACTACCTACTGCATTCTATACAGGTAAAATAAGACTTAAGGTGTCAGTTAGATGGCAAAATAGGTACATCAATGATAGTTTGTTTTATAACTCAATCTTAATTATTTAGAAAAGGCATAATTACAAGTCATAAACTTAAGAACTTAATTAAGGCTTACACTATTGAGACATGTATATGTCTGTGACTCACAATCTTGGCACTAGAAATGTGGATCTGCTGAGTCCTTCCGAAATTATAAGGTTCTACTCCCATTGAGAGAGAGAGGTGTGGGCAGGGGACATATATTAAAAGATGAAAATTTTACAAACTTCACAAATAAAGTGTTATCTTCTATGGATATGAAGGGTTTTGGTTGAAAAAGTACTCATATCATTTATTTATTATTCAAATTAGTTCCTATCAGCATATAGAAACTGATTGTGAATATGAATTTGCAGCACATGTCTGTTTGTCATATTCCATGTCTTAATTAGTTTGATGTTTGCCCAACACAGTTGTGTAAATGTAAACTGTTATCAGCTCACTTATCGGAATGCCGATAACAGGCTGTTATAGGCAGCTACTTAGACATTTGTAATTAATATATGCCTTACATACATAAGCAATGTGACACTGTTTTAATATTTGCTGCACATGTTTTACTGTGTGATGCATAGCAATAATGTCTATTTATGAGCATAATGAAAAGAACAATGATTTTTAATATTTGTATCGGGAAATACAATAAAGTCAATTATTTATTTTGGAAAAATGCTTAGGTTGAGGACGGCTTCCAATTCTATTTTTAATCTGCTATCATTCTACACTGATTCATCTGTGTATGTGATACATTTGTGCAGCCCATAGTACACTCTTTACTTTCTCATTCTGCCGCCGCCTTCAAGACCATGTCCCTCTGACTTAGGGTGGGAACTTATTTACGGACACGCCACGGTTTCGGTGGCAAGCGGCGGCGGTCATAGGAGCGAGCGAGACACCGCACTCGGACGGCGCCGCTCCACCTTTGGTCGCCGCCCGGCGCCGCCGCCGAAGTCGGCCAGGGCATTAGATCTATCTTGTCAACCTAAGTACTATAGTCAGCGGAGCCACCTAAACGGCAGTCGTGTGATGCAGGGACGCGGAGGACGCGGTGCGGGCGCGCGACGGGTACGACTACGACGGGTACCGGCTGCGCGTGGAGTTCCCGCGCGGCGGCGGCGGCGGCGGGCGCGGGCCGCGCGGGGGCGGCGCCGAGCGGTTCGGGCAGCGCGGCGCCGGCCGCGGCCCGCCCGCGCGCCGCTCCGAGTACCGCGTGCTCGTCACCGGCCTGCCGCCCTCCGGCTCCTGGCAGGTACGTGTCCGTGTGTGCTGCTCGCCGAGCGGTTCGGGCAGCGCGGCGCCGGCCGCGGCCCGCCCGCGCGCCGCTCCGAGTACCGCGTGCTCGTCACCGGCCTGCCGCCCTCCGGCTCCTGGCAGGTACGTGTCCGTGTGTGCTGCTCGCCGAGCGGTTCGGGCAGCGCGGCGCCGGCCGCGGCCCGCCCGCGCGCCGCTCCGAGTACCGCGTGCTCGTCACCGGCCTGCCGCCCTCCGGCTCCTGGCAGGTACGTGTCCGTGTGTGCTGCTCGCCGAGCGGTTCGGGCAGCGCGGCGCCGGCCGCGGCCCGCCCGCGCGCCGCTCCGAGTACCGCGTGCTCGTCACCGGCCTGCCGCCCTCCGGCTCCTGGCAGGTACGTGTCCGTGTGTGCTGCTCGCCGAGCGGTTCGGGCAGCGCGGCGCCGGCCGCGGCCCGCCCGCGCGCCGCTCCGAGTACCGCGTGCTCGTCACCGGCCTGCCGCCCTCCGGCTCCTGGCAGGTACGTGTCCGTGTGTGCTGCTCGCCGAGCGGTTCGGGCAGCGCGGCGCCGGCCGCGGCCCGCCCGCGCGCCGCTCCGAGTACCGCGTGCTCGTCACCGGCCTGCCGCCCTCCGGCTCCTGGCAGGTACGTGTCCGTGTGTGCTGCTCGCCGAGCGGTTCGGGCAGCGCGGCGCCGGCCGCGGCCCGCCCGCGCGCCGCTCCGAGTACCGCGTGCTCGTCACCGGCCTGCCGCCCTCCGGCTCCTGGCAGGTACGTGTCCGTGTGTGCTGCTCGCCGAGCGGTTCGGGCAGCGCGGCGCCGGCCGCGGCCCGCCCGCGCGCCGCTCCGAGTACCGCGTGCTCGTCACCGGCCTGCCGCCCTCCGGCTCCTGGCAGGTACGTGTCCGTGTGTGCTGCTCGCCGAGCGGTTCGGGCAGCGCGGCGCCGGCCGCGGCCCGCCCGCGCGCCGCTCCGAGTACCGCGTGCTCGTCACCGGCCTGCCGCCCTCCGGCTCCTGGCAGGTACGTGTCCGTGTGTGCTGCTCGCCGAGCGGTTCGGGCAGCGCGGCGCCGGCCGCGGCCCGCCCGCGCGCCGCTCCGAGTACCGCGTGCTCGTCACCGGCCTGCCGCCCTCCGGCTCCTGGCAGGTACGTGTCCGTGTGTGCTGCTCGCCGAGCGGTTCGGGCAGCGCGGCGCCGGCCGCGGCCCGCCCGCGCGCCGCTCCGAGTACCGCGTGCTCGTCACCGGCCTGCCGCCCTCCGGCTCCTGGCAGGTACGTGTCCGTGTGTGCTGCTCGCCGAGCGGTTCGGGCAGCGCGGCGCCGGCCGCGGCCCGCCCGCGCGCCGCTCCGAGTACCGCGTGCTCGTCACCGGCCTGCCGCCCTCCGGCTCCTGGCAGGTACGTGTCCGTGTGTGCTGCTCGCCGAGCGGTTCGGGCAGCGCGGCGCCGGCCGCGGCCCGCCCGCGCGCCGCTCCGAGTACCGCGTGCTCGTCACCGGCCTGCCGCCCTCCGGCTCCTGGCAGGTACGTGTCCGTGTGTGCTGCTCGCCGAGCGGTTCGGGCAGCGCGGCGCCGGCCGCGGCCCGCCCGCGCGCCGCTCCGAGTACCGCGTGCTCGTCACCGGCCTGCCGCCCTCCGGCTCCTGGCAGGTACGTGTCCGTGTGTGCTGCTCGCCGAGCGGTTCGGGCAGCGCGGCGCCGGCCGCGGCCCGCCCGCGCGCCGCTCCGAGTACCGCGTGCTCGTCACCGGCCTGCCGCCCTCCGGCTCCTGGCAGGTACGTGTCCGGGTGGGATGTGATGCGAGCTAACCATACTATGTTTCTCTACAGTGGTGGGTTCCGAAGAGTGCGTAGCACGAGTCAATGTATGATGATGATGATGATTTGGTGTAGGGACGCCCGGCCGGAGACAGGCGGGCTGTTGATCGCTTGAATGCATTCATTCAGCCCAATTCCCAGTTGGAGCCAACGGTTACTGTCCCGGCAGCGCTCCCATACAGCCTTCTTCCTCGAATCTTCTTGTTCTCCTGCAGAAGGAAAGGACATCTTTAAGGTTAATGTCCCTCAGCTCCTCCTCTTCTAGTTTATCTTTCCCGAAGATGCTATAGCGTACTATCGCATACATGCCACACTCTGCTATAACATGCTTACTTGTCTCCTCATGGCCACAGTGTAAGCACCATGGATCACTTACTACACCCATAATGTCACACAATAGCCTTACAGGCACCTAAGCCTGTTAAGGCTATTGTGTCCCGTGATTATACCTGTTAATAGTCTGAGATTTTTCTTACCTAGTTCCAGGAGATACCTGGTCCTTTTCCTGTTTATGCCTCCTAGGATCATCTTCTATTGTCGACAGTCCGTTGTCTCACGCCATTGTCTTTTGGCATCTTCCACCATTAGTCTGGCTATAACTCCTTTCGTGACTTCTGCCGATATTGGCAGTGCAGGTTCAGGTCCCATGAGTTCCCTTTCTGCCCCTAGTCTTGCCATCTCGTCTGCCCTTTCATTCCCTGTCACACCCTGATGTCCAGGTACCCATGCTACCGTAATCTTTGTGTGCTCTCCAAGTTTGTTTAGAGCTTCCCTGCATTCCTTTACCAAGGATGAGCTTACGAGTCAATGTCCCTGAAGGATTCTAACTCACAGGTGAAGCTTACATTTAATGCCCGCAAATTTGAAAGAATTAATTATATGTGATCTATGGTCAAGAAAAAATTGGAAACCAGAACTGCTGCAGTAAAGGCACTATGCTGTGTTTGTTAAGGTGATAATATTGGACACACAAGTAAAAAATGTACTTATGCTCTAATAAAAAAACCCAGTCCCATCTGACCCTGGTAATTTATTCAAAATGAATGTATTCCCCCAGGACCTGAAGGACCACATGCGCGAGGCGGGCGACGTGTGCTTCGCGGACACGTTCAAGGACGGCACCGGCGTGGTCGAGTTCCTGCGCCACGAGGACATGAAGTACGCCGTCAAGAAGCTGGACGACTCCCGCTTCAGGAGCCATGAGGTAACTCACCTTCTAAATTTACGGCTGCCATCTCTAAATTCGCCGAACCCAGTCGAAGACTTAAAAAACACAGACATTTGGCGTAAATGGTATTTTTCCCTGGATGTTTCCGAAAATAATATTAAAAGTAATATAATAATCTGGTTTGCCTCGGTTTCTCCAAACCAGAACAAATCTGGGGGAAGCCCGGCCGAATGGCAGCTCTACTTCTATTGGATGCAGTTCTTACAAGCATCAATTGAACATGTTTTGATAGATACGTCTATAAACTTTTTTCTGTTGCTTGGTGCCATGGTGATATCCTCAGGACCACTCTTTAAAACGAGAATTAAAATCGCAATTTCAGCAGTTATATTAACCAAAAACTTTGCAATTGCAACAGTTATAAGCTCATTCTTATGTAGACTATTGCCTCACGACACCAGTAATATGAATTATTAACACTTTTCTAATAAATTTAATCACAATTGTATCATGGGCCACGAGACAGCATAATAACAAGAAAAAAGTTGATCCACCCAGATAACATTCACGCATAAATTACTACTTGTATATTTATATATGCATTAATTGTAAAATAAACAGCAAAAAAGGTCACATTGAAAATATTAAGTTGTATTGTTTGATAAATTGTAGATATTATTTCTTCTTTTCCATTGAAATAACCTTCAATTTAATGTTTTTTGCATCATTCAACATGCTATCCTAAGCATTTGATTGATCCTAAGTGTGTCGTTTCTAGGGCGAGGTGTCTTACATTCGTGTAAAGGAGGATTACGGCGGCGGCGGGGCCGATCGCTTCAGTGGAGATCGGGACAGGTCCGTATTATTATTATCACTATTTAGTCGTGAAAAGGGAGGCTCTTTCCAGATTATCAAACAATTCTCAAACGCTGATGAACCGATAGCGGTGTATGCCGAGCACGCATTAAACCAAGATATCGATACTTTAGAGCACAATCATGCAATTTTTTGGAATAAGTCGTCGCAATTAGGACGTTAGTGTACAACTTTACTATGTAATTTAATTGGCAAAACAATTATAATTGGTACGAGTGTGAACTAAGTTGTAGAATTTTGGGACGTCCTCGTTTTCTCAACACGAGAGGGTTTTTAAAACATGTATGCGAATCTCGCAGCGTAGGTAGTTCTCGTCCTAAGATTCATATCATGTATACAGTATACAGGAACATGGTAAGATTGAGCAGCATTGGCGTATCTAAGGTTATTTTTCAGGGGGGGCCTGGGGTGGGCCTGAGGGGGGGCCAGGCCATGGCCTAAGAGATGAAGCCATGACTTTCTATCGGTAACCCAAAATCCTGGGGTGGGCACTAGCCCATACTGGGTTGGGCACGGCCCCGGCCACCCCCTAGACACGCCAATGTTGAGCACGTCCCCCCCCCGCAGGTCGCGCTCGTACTCGCCGCGGCGGCGCGGCTCGCCGACGTACTCGCCGGTGCGGCGCTCGTACTCGCGCTCGCGCTCCCGCTCCCGCTCCGCGCGCTCCCGCGACCGCGACCGCGAGCGCGACCGCTCCAGCCGCGACCGCGAGCGCGCCTCCGCGCCCCGCGACCGCGACCACGCCTACTGAGCGCAGCCCGCACAGGTGCGTACACACACACCTAGCTAGTACTGTTCCGTCCTCGCTCACCCGTCACTCTGTCCCGACTCCTGACCTCTGTCGACCCCGGAGTACGGAGACCGTCCGGAACCCCTCCTCCTCCTAGACTCCTCCGTGGCTCTTCCCGAGCTTCCGACCGACCGAAACTAAGTTATCTCCAAAATCAATTATTAACTGCGATGTCTCTCCTCTTCTTTCCCATGTTATTTATTATTTATCTCATCTGGATGACCATGAATGTCGAGCGGGACGGAGGATGGCGCGTCAAAATGACCGATACTACTGACCGACTTATTAATTATTTAAACGTGACGCGACTCATGAAACTTCCGAGATCCACAAAAATAACCAAAACTATATTTTATACATCTAAGAAAATTAACTTAATAATATTGTCAATACTTACTACATGTAGAAAATTTCATTTTAATAATCTATAACGACTCGAATACGTTTCCCGAGTTCCCCCATCTATATTCAATCCTACTTCAAATACCAGTTGCCAAATATTGAAAATGTTTATTGCACCTCCATCCCTCCTCCCACCTGCTGCCACTAAAATAAACATTGGGTCACCTGTATCTGCTCGCTATAATAAAATTGCTATTTCAGTGGTGGAGTTTAGCAGCATTTTGAAATAGATACAAATTTGGAACACTTCACTGTAACATTTTTGAACCGACAAAAACATACGTGGGAATATTATTGCAAATAACTTTGCATCACGTAGGTGTCCAAAGGTCCGTCCTATGGGTCAATCAACTTTTCTACAATTTTTTTTGTCCTTGTTAAGTCAAAACTTGATTTATTTTTCTTTATTATGTTCATTCGTATGTTTGTGAGCCCTGATTTACTTATTTGATTCTCGAAATTTGGCATTAAATTCTACACCTTCGCTATACAGCAAACATATGACTTTTTATAGTAAAATCTTTTTAGATTGACTCATTTTCTGCAAAGTTTTTTGGATTAAAGGTAAATTGTATGATAATAACACTGGATCCCCAGAACAGGAATTAAAACTATAATCAACGGTCATCTTGTACTCATTCACTTGACTGAAAGGCACCATTGAGATTTTTATGGTTTCTTATACCCAGATAAATTCATAAATGGGCCATGCATTTGTGCAGCCATATTCATATTGTACATTCAATCATAAATGTACATTTCAAGTGTTTGAGTAGCATGTGTATCACATCCTATCCGTCGTTTAGGGCTGTAATTATAAATGACCACTAATTAAAATGTCCACTTCTAATTTATAGCTTGATTAATGACCATCCTTTATAATGACTTTTTCATATAAGCACCACTTTGTACTTTTAACAAATATCAAAGTAATAATTTTCAGAATTGGTTGTCAATATTGGTCATTATAATTATGATGAGCTAAATGTCGGAAGGGTGATGTTTGTCGCGTGCGTGTCGTGCGGCGATCGCGTGACGTGACGTGACGCGACGCGACGCGACGTGACGGTGATGTTGTGTCGACAGACGGAGCGGCGGAGCAGCGGGCGGCGCCTCTAGCTTAAGGTTAATGTAGCGAGAGTGCTGACCGACCGATACACTCACCCGCATTACTTATTAACCACTGCCATACGCCTAAACGGAGCATACTCAAGTGACCACAAATTTCCAATAAAAATAACAAAAGCCAGCAGTAATTTTTGCAGAGATTTCCGTTTAGACTTGTGACAGTGGTCAGATTTAGATTTATAAAGCAACAATAACGAGGTCGGTCAGGACGTATCGTGCGACGTGATGTGACGACTCGTATGACTAAAAGTATTTTCTTTTGTTTCATCCTCTGTGGATTGGATTGGCTCGGAGTGTGCTCTGCGGACTGTGAGGGACGTAGGATCGTAGGACGCTCGGCGAGGATACTCGGATCTTTGGATTTTTGGATCGTACCGAAGGATCGGATCTCGGACTCTGTGCTCGTGGCTTGATTAACTTTGATTGTGCACGGATGGATCGGATCGGGATTGGACCGGATTCAGCTGGGTGCCAGGATCACGGATCTTTGGGTATGATTTTGAAATTATTGCAAATAACTTGTTGTTGACGCACGCTCGGGCTGCGGGCGACGGCCGCGTGCCGCTCGCGGGGATCGGAATAACTTGCTACGCGCTGTCCGAACTTGACGAGGCAAGGTTCATTGATCCACTACTCTCCGAGCAACCGTGTAGTATGTTCAGAACTGCTAAGCCTATAATAACTGCTACGTTAAGAAAGAAAAAAGTGGTGACTTGCGTTGTCTCGTCAAGTTCAGGTATGTTAGCAGTCGCTATTCGGATCCCTGCTTGTAACCAATCATTGAGCAGAGCATACACACTCCAGTGTTAAGTAATCCTGGTTCGTCGGCGGTACACAGCTCGAATTCCTTTATCTCGACTCGCTCTGTGTGTCCTGGCTTTGTGTCCCACGATTATTTAACCGTCCTTAAAGGTTCTCGTCATTATAATTACACTAAACCGAGTTTGTATTGTATTAACATCATGCTTTTAAATATTTTAACATCATGTTGAGGTAACAAGTACAAAGTCATATTTGAAGATTTTTTTACTAGGCGAAGTCGATTGTACCATTGATTTTAGTGTTTTTATTTTTAAGTTTTAGTCACCCATGGCGGTTCCTCCAAAATGTTGTATCGATGTATACGTATAGTCAGTTTCAAAAATATCTCATAGGTTTCATTAATATGTTCATATTGATTCATTTAAAATTACCATAGTACTAAATCTTTTGATGCTGACTATACCTTCTAGAAATAATAATAAGTAGACAAACGCATTCCAATCGGAGTCGAACTCTGGAAATTGTATTTAAATTGGTTTCTCGCACAGTCAAAACATGATAAGTAGGACCATACCCAAGAAAATTGTTTTATCGGGACAATTTATAATTCCAACGACTTATCTTTACTGTGCCAGTTAAATGACCTTGATATGAATATCACTCGATTAACTCTTCTAACGTTGTTCCTTATGAGAATAGTACAGAAATCCCTGGTCCCACTTATCCAGTCGCGGCTGTAGCTGGAGCGGCGGCGACTCGAGCGCACTCGCGGCCATTTACGAGATGTGTGGCCTACAACACTATTATTAACTCAAAAATCATAAGTTGAAAGCGACAAGTAAATTTTCGTCATCATAAATGTATGTGTTTAGTATTTGAATTAATTTACTCTTCTAACTATTTTTTTAATGATAATTATCTTTAATTGTACATAATAATTTTGAAGTGGCATTGACTATTAAAAATATTGAGAACACAGGCAATTTAGAACGTGCTATGTTTTAATTTAAATAAGTACAAATCTCGTAACGGTCGTGCGGCGCTGCGCCCTCGCCCGCAGCGACCCTAACACTGCTTCTCGATGTGCGTCTCCTGCACTAGGAGGGGCAGCGACTTCGCTCCCCCTAGCCCTAGCCCTAGCCCTAGCCCTATACGACTAGCCCTAACACTAGCATGCTTCGCCGAGTCGTGTGCTGGACGTGACGTGTTGTACCGAGCAATGAACTGACAGAGATGAATGTTAGCGACCCGAGCACTAGGCGGGGTCTTGTATTAAACTATCACAAATGTATGGAGGTCGTTTTATGTACATGTAATTTAGGTTGGATCTGCATTCCGAGTGCCGACACTTTGATGGACTCAATAAATTCCTTATAAAAATGTTTTGCTTTTTATTTATAACAATACCGACTATACTAAAAAAATAAATAACAAGTATAGTTACGTCTCCCGTTTTCACCTGTAATTAGACAATGATACCTTCCCAGGACTAGCATTGTGGACAAAGCACCATAAGGCTGCCGGTCCACTGGAGCGCAGCTGTGTAAAATGGAGAAATCACATTCCTCAGATTTAAATGCACTTTTGGCAGCCTGATTGGTTAATATTCTCCGCTTCCCTTTAGTGGACCGCCGGCCTTATGTTCACTTCCCAGAATGACCATTTCCTAAAATAACCTCGTCCATAATGACTACTTTCAAGAAATACACTGGAAACCTTTGATTTCTATGCACTTAACTAACTGTACTTATTTAGTAAAATACTTCAGTTATTGTTATAGTTCCTTAAAATATTCTGATTTGACTTGAGCTTGCAAATGCTCTTCGTACAGGGTCGTGATAGTCATCTTTGGGAAGCAGTCATTATTTTTTCACCTCACTAGCTCGGAAAGGCCAGTTTGTTTGTTTGATATCTATTGAGAAAATCGCTTTTTATCCACATGTGGAGAAAGAGTTTTGACGTTTCAACGCAGCTAAAGTAAAATTTGACATGAGCTTATTTTCTGAAAAATCCCGTTTAAAATACCTACATGAAAGCTAATTAGACCTTAGTTTTAATGGCAAATTGGTTCATTATTGCAGATATTTTTCAAAGATATAGTACAAACCCTTATTCTTTTTTCCTCGCTGTAGTGAGGTGAAAAGTTTTGTGTTATACACGGGCGAAAAGTTATTTTACGTCTCGTGTATTGAAACACTCGCTACGCTCAGGATTCTAGTTTGAACCACTCGCTTCGCTCGTGGTCAATCATAGGATCCTTTCGCTAGCTCGTGTTTCAAATAAACACTCGCGGGTAAAATACAACTTTCCCCCCTTGTATAACAAATAACTATTTAACCCTTCGTATGCTGAGGCACGGATCCGTGCAGATTGTTAATACGGGGGGTTAAAAGGTTAAATTAGAACAAAAAGGGAAGAAATATGTCGCTAGGCTCATCACTCGAAGATTGCTTTCGTTTCATATCCCTTCACCTTTTTGTTAATACCAGCAGGGTGCGTTCCTAACTGGTTCCTAATCTAGATCTTGAAGCCGGAGTGGATCGCGCAGATGCCGAAGGTGAGGTTCTCGTACGTGACCTGCCGGAACCCCGCGTCCTCGATCATCGACTTGAACTTCTCCTGGAACACCAAACGAGCTTGTCATCGTCAAAATATACATCAGTGCCCTTACCATGACCTTGCAGTGACGGTACTTGCTAGCGACTGCGTAAGCGATTTGTCTGGAGAATTGTAGTTCTAGAGTAACCGCTAGGGTCGCTGCGCTCCATGAAATTGGTTTACGCTGTCGCTAGCGAGTACGGTCACGTTAACTCTTGGTCACAGAATACTTAATAGTACTACATACAGAATGGACACGCACACGCCCGCACCGAACACAGTTACCTCACCCCGCAAGGGCACAGAGTTAGAATCGAGTTGGCTGCGTAGACATTTTTGAAAGGGTTGTGTACCTAACCTAATGTATACATACATATATATATGGGTTTATAGGTGGGCATTGACTCGTGAAACAGTGATGGTAATGATGATGATGGTGGTGGTGATAGTGTTGATGAATGATGATGATGGACGTATTGATTCTGATGGTGATAGTCCTGGTGGTGATGATGATGATAATGATGGCTATCACCATCACCACGACTACCGTTGTCGTGTGGTGGTGATAATTTTCTATCTTATTATGTCATATTTATGTGCAACTAAAGTACCAACTAGTTGGTGCAATGCGTCTGAGGCAGCCCTGTGCATTTACACGCACACATTGACACTGACATTCATGTTCAGTTTTTAGTAGGCAGTGTCCGCCCTGTGTCTTGGTATGGGGATTGAGGCAATAAACGCTTTCTACGCAACCCTTAGAATAAGTGCGCTAGAACGAGTCTTCATACAAAAGTTTTGCAAAATTTGAAGCTGGTTGGTTGGTGTCTACGAACCAATCATAGAGACGTTTGCTTGTGCCAGATGCGTACACGGACGAAACTTGACCCGTGACTGTCTGTGGCTAGTCAAGACTGGCTTCACTTTCAAGCGCTAACTAGGTTTCTAAACGTATTTATTCTAAGACGCAACCATACATTATTATTGGAGAATAAGCATCTAGATTATCTGCTGACAAGTCATTTCAAAATATCTAGAGTAAAAAGGTATAGTAGCTTTGGTTAAGACTGGAGCGGTTGTCTCTGGTGGAGTGTAAAGCGTACCTGGTTAGGGAACTGGCGAATGCTCTCGACGAGGTACTTGTAGGGGCGCCACTGGCCGGCGATGAGTTGTCCGAGCACGGGGATGACTTGGAACGAGTATTGGTCGTATGCCCTGCAACAATACTTCCCATACAGTTTTGTCATCAGTTGGACACGGTTGCCAAACTTAGTAGATGTTGGTATTCCATCTGAACGCTCGGAGTTACTCATAGATTTTTTTGAATACGGTATTTCAAAAGTGAAAAAAAAAACATTGATAACTAAACACACATTAAAAAATACACTGAAACAATAATCTACCAGTAACTTTTGAATATTAGGTACACATTTTTGTGACGTCACAATCCAGTATCGGCTCAGGATGACTTCGGCCATAGTTCCGTTTCGTCACCTTCTGAAGTCGTCCACAGTGCCATGCCGTCATCCTACAATTCCTAAATCGTCACCTTCCTAACTCGTCCAGTTTCTGATATCGTCAATACCCCATTTTGTCTACATTCCTATTTTGACCAAAGTGCCAACTCGTCTTCTTTGTGATATCGTCAATATGCCATTTTTGTCTACATCCCTATTTCGAACAAAGTGCTAACTCGTTCACTTTCTTTTATATACCTCAGTACTCCTTGGTCAGCAGTGCCAACTCGTCCGCATTCCTATACCGACCTCAGTGTCAACTCGTCCGCATTCCTTTATCGACCACAGTGCTACGATAAACGATGAGGTAAAGTCTATTAAAAGGCAGTGCTTCTTTGAAAAAGTTTTACCATGTCCTGTGTTTATTAAAATCATACCTAGTACCTGTAATGTCTCATTATCTTCTTAAGTGCTCAGTTATTTTCCAGACAGTATGCGATGGATACAGTTACTACTTATTTGCTGTTCAGTTGTCACTTGTGAACGAGTTTTAACATCAACAAAGAAAAAACCACGAAGAAAATATAACGTTGATGACAAGGCCTTCGACTCTGCCTACTGTGCCGATGTCGCGGGTGGTCGCGGGTTCGATTCCCACTTGGGCAAACATTGTGTGATGAGCACGAAAGTTTGTACTCGAGTCTGGGTGTTCAATATGTTGACGAGTTAGCACTGTGGTCTAAATAGGAATGTTGACGAGTTGGCACTGTGGTCTAAATAGGAATGTTGACGAGTTGGCACTGTGGTCTAAATAGTAATGTTGACGAGTTGGCACTGTGGTCTAAATAGTAATGTTGACGAGTTGACTCTGTAGACTAATTAGTCTACAGAGTCAACCCGTCAACATTACTAATTACATTCCTAATTAGGAACGTTGACGAATTGGCACTGTAGTCTAATTACGAATGGAAACGAGTTGGTACAGTGGCCCACGTAAGAAAGCGGACGACATAGGAAGTGACGATATAGGAATGCTGGCGAATCGGAACAGTAGACCATATGCGAATGAGAACGACTTAACCCTTAAATGCATGAATTAAAAAAACAATATTATAAAATATTATGTTATTTAAAATAAATGTTACTAGTTTTCAACCAGTAATTCATTTTTGTTTATGTAAGTTGCATCTTACACCATGCATTTAAGGGTTAAGAAGGTGACGAAATGGACCTGTGGCCGAAGTCATCCTGAGCCCCAGTATCCACAAGGAAACTCCATATAACAGATGAAATGAAATGAAATTAAGTTATGCATTGGTTATAAACCAAAAAAAATGATACTAGCACGTGCTTCGAGCCGCCTCGATTTTAGAGTACGCAAAATAGTTTGTTATCAGCGCACTGAGAGCGTAGAAAATATGAGCAGGACGGTCGGTACTACAGAAGCCTGTATTGGCGGGTTCCTCGCGAGCAGGACCGTATTTACCCCTAGGCCGGGCCTTGTCGGCCTAGGGCCCTAGTCCCAGAAGCAGGACTTGCACCATAGATACTTATGTTCTCTTAGGGGAGGGGGCCCCACATGCCAAGTGCCTAGGGGCCCTGGCCCTCAGTCCGGGCCTGCTCGTGGGTGTCGGGAGACGGTTGAACAGGATCGGAAGGGCCCGGATTCAAATGGCAAATGCCATCTCGAATGTCAACAGAGCAATAACAACAACTGACCACTGTAGCGTGTCGTTGGGCAGGTGACTGAACTCCAGGCACATGAAGCGGCCGCCCGGCGCCAGCACGCGGTACGCCTCCTCTAGCACCTGCAGACATGATCGTTAACACTTTAACATAACTATAAAGGCCTAGGGCACCACACAATTAATGCCTCGCCCAGGGCGCCAGTATGGCCAGGCCAGCCCTGGAAGCCGGGATACTCCATAAACGTCCGGGGAGGTATTTTTGGTTGGGAGCCCCCGCGTGAGACTGGGGGGGCACCTCCCAAAGTGGGAAAACTGGCCTGTTTATTTCGAATACAGAGATCAACTAAAATTCCAGATATAATGGACCGTTTTGCTTCACCTTGTCGATATGGGTGCAGTTCCTTATGCCGAACGCTATGGTGTAGGCGGAGTAGCTGTCGTCGGGTTGCGACAGTTTCTCCGCGTCGCCGCACGCCCACTCGATGTCCACCCCGCACGTCTCCGCCGTGTAGCCTTGTCTGACAATATATATTTTGGTTATTATTTCAACCTAAAACATTTTTTTTTTCTTATGCCATATTGTATCTGTACCTACTAACATAGTTATTAAGTTAAAATTGTTACTAACATCCTATGGATCATTGGTCTGCAATAAACTATTCTTTTTATTTACCTATTTAAAACAAATGTTAGACGAGAGAATTCCTAGAGATACGAATAATACCACGCGCACTGTTATAAGCGAGTCCTTGCCCACGGTGTATGGAAAACGGCGAAATTATTTGAAAGTTATTATTAGTGATTGTGAACCCCATGCTGGGTCTAGTTCGATGATACACATTGTTTTAGTATTTATGATTATTGTAAAATTCCTAGTCATAAGAAATAAATGATGACAACTTTTCAACCGACTTCAAAAAGGAGGGAGTCAAGTGTTGTCATGCCAGTAGCCACTTTTAAGAGATACCTCTGTGCCCTGGCTTTGCCCACGTCGAGCATGGCCTGGTTGATATCGCACACGGTGACGGCGCTGCGGCGCGCGTCGGGCGCAGGGCCCAAGTTCTTCAGGTAGTTGATGTACCGGAACGATATGTCGCCTGGAACCGACAAATAAATATTTCTGGTTATTAAAAACCTCAATTGGTAAGTTTTCAAAACAACAAAAAAAAACTATGTAAGTAGGGACAAAAACTGTTATGCATTTATGTAGGAGTAATAAATAAATAAGGAATAACAACAATGAGATTTTTTTTTTATTATGACCTCAAACTTCACTGGTGGGTGGAGCTTCTTGTTTTTGTCAATAGGTGCTATTGTCAAAAAGACTTCTTAGTCTGAACCCTTCAAAACAAACGAAACTTGCATATTATATTAATACCTACATCTATACTATTATAAAATTCTAAATTGTATTGAAAATTTGTTTCTAGTTGTAGACTATGGAGAAGAATTATTAGTTCAGGAAAAAATCTTAACAGCATGATACAGCAGGGTGGAGGCAGCCATACAGAGCTATATATTGGTAAAATTTCCTTTGTTATCTCATCACAACAAACCGGCTGGACGGATTTTAACATATCTTGGTACAGCGATAGCTGGATATTTCAGATGGTTACAGGATGCTTTTTACCTGACTGTGGTGAATAAAAGGTTTAAAGTGGATGAAATGGATGGGGTTATATGTCATAAACAGACCCCAATATTCATGAATAAAATAAATAGATTGATTAGAACAATGTTTTTTTTTTATATTGTACTACATAGAATTTAAGCTAGAGAGTTAGACCATATAATACCTTAAATCCTCAAGGAAATTGAGCAGGAGAGGTCAAGATATTCTTTAATCTTAGGCAATAATAGGATAACTATGCACCTATATCGCAACGTGATCTAGAAATAGTGGGATCTATACGAACTATGTCATTTCAAATTAACCAAACGTTAGACCTCAGATGCTACCTCCTATTAGAATCATACCAGTGCCTCCAGCTACGTCCAGCAGTTTGGTGCCGTGAGTGGGCGCCAGCCGCTGCATGAATATGTCCTTCCACAGGCGGTGGATGCCGACAGACATGACATCATTCATCACATCATACTTCTCAGCCACAGTCTCGAACACATTATGCACTGTGGATAAAAATATGTCATTTAATGAATAAGAAACCTTTAATGAGAGATGCAAAAACGAGCAGAAAGACAAATTTTTATTACCTTTCTTCCATTTTTCTTGCTCATCAACTGTTTCGAAGCCGAAATGTGTCTGTTTAGATTTCTCGCCCTCATTCTCGTTGGTCTTCTCAGCTGTTTGAGTGGACAGGGCTCGCAGCCGCGGCATTCGATTGCTCGATCGGCTTAATTTAGCTAATTTGAAATATGTATTTCGTAGTGCCATCGCTTTCCCTTACTGGAGCGAAACTGTAACCAAACGGAGCACGTTACAAAATCAGCTGTTCTGTTGGTGATCTTATCAGCTGTCACTGTGACACTTACGTTTAAACACTGCTCTGCGCTTGGATGAAGTGCTCTGCGTTAACAAAGTATATGTTATGATAGAAGGTTTCATCGCATGAACAGCATATCAAAACGCTAAGTTTGACATTTTATCAACTGCTCCTTTCCACGCACGATCACGTTGTTATCAGTAGACGTAAAATTACATATTTACTATGTCCGAAAGCGCAATAAAATCTTTATCATGTTTTTTAATAAAAAATGGTATTTAAAACACGTCTATTTTGATAATACTAAGACCAAATAACACTTCCGAGATACTTCCTAGAGACAGACAGAACTTCACACGCAGAACGGAACGTTTCTGATAAAATCATGAAATTAACAAAACAAGTCAAATACTTTTCTGCGAATTGTGACTAAAATATTATGTTTTTTGGTGTAATTGTTTCTAGACTTGCTAAATTAAATTAAGTAAATGCAACAGAGCATTCGCCTGCATTAATGTTACGTGAACATTTTATCTGCAAGACATGAGTACTTCATCACCGGACGGTAAGTAAACAAACTGTTGGATGTTTATAAACATTGAAGGAGCAGAAAACTAAGTTCAGTTATATAGTACCTAAGGCTTTCAACTTACTAAATTGTACTTAATATACATAATAATTGGAAATACTACCACCGTAGCGAATCCTTAGCGAAATTGTCCTCTTCGAGCTAAATACAAAGTTTTGAAACTAGAATCATTATCTTGCTGGTGAGTGGTGACTCAACCTAGTCTACTAACTACTTTGAGGCCAAGATGTTAAAACATTGTATAAGTACCTACTTAAAAGAGAGTATTAATAATATTCTATGTGCATACAATTACTTCTTGTTTGTTATCCATGTGAATGTAAATAATATGTGTGCCAATAAAAATATTTTTGCTGTTTACTTTTACTTTAACCTTTTGAATGCCAAGTAGTGAAGCAACTCACATTGCCCCTCATGCCACAGCAAAAAATAAAGCAGTGCTGCAAAATCAACCGGGATTGCAAAATACTTGCAGGCCAATTTTTGCGTCAGGAGCCAATTTTACGATGACACAATTTGCCGTTTTTGGCTCTCTAAAGGTTACGGTTCAAGTGTATAGAAACCATTGGGAATGATTCTACAGAGTACAAAGAACATGAGGTGGAGCACTTCACGCAGCGCTTCTCGTGGGACTGTGGGGTGTCGTGCGTGACCATGCTGCTGGACCCGGAGCAGCGGCAGCATCTGCTGGACGACTTCGACGAGATCTGCAAGGAGCAGGGCTTCGGACAGATCACTTGGACTATTGATTTGTGCTATTTGTTAAAGAAGTATGTTCTGAAATTGTTGGCAGTATTATTTACAGAAATCAAATTTTTAGTAGTTAAAAACTTAAAAAAAATATGAGTGACATAAGTAATTTCATTTGAAAATAGATAAACTTTTATTTTTTTGTACTTACAGACTCGTTTAAAAATTTAACTCCATTTATTTTAGATGTATTGTAATGAAAGATTTTTTCCTTGTATAATAATATTAAATAAGATTGAATGAATAACAATCTTATTTAATATTATTATTATTTATAATGTTGTCAAATGAACAAGTTACCAGAAAACTTGTTCGCTTCTAGCCGTTGGCTTCTAGCCGTTCGCCTATAGCCATTATATTCAGAATGTTTTTGTACAAAGATTTAATTTCCGTTTTAAAGAGATTTTCGAGAGAGTGTATTTAGATGTTATAATTTTACATCCAGATTTGGCATCCTGCACTGCATGCACACCACCACGCTGGGCGTGAACGTAGCGCACAAGAAACACAGCTACTACCGCGACATCATCGACCAAGTACGCAACCTTTGAGTTACTGTGGCTAAATCTGCGTAAAACTGACACCTCAAATCCCAAGCAAAGACACAAGTGCGTCTGCGGCACAAGCTTAGACATGGTTTTCCTTTGTTTGTTTAAAAATTGGTAGGCAATGAAATGAAAACGCAACATCAATTGACAGGATCGTCTCCGCGTGTCCCGGCGCTTCGACGGCGCCGCCGCCGCCGGGCTCGAGCTGGTGCAGGGGCTCCTGCCCATGGACGCCATCGTGCGGCACCTGCGGCACGGCCCCGCCCTGCTGCTGGTGGACGCGGGGCTGCTGGCCTGCGACCTGTGCAAGCACAACAAGCTGAAGGCCGACTTCAGGTCAGTCCAGACTGTATATAGGACTGGAGATGCCAAACCGTCTAACGCAACTATGCTTTGCGACTTTGTATTTTCGTGTCGTGCGTGAGTCTGACTCGCACCTAACCGGTCTTTCGATACCAGGGGCCTCATTGTGATGTCAATATTACGCAGGCGCGTGTTCGGCGGCTCGTTCTCCGGCCACTTCATCCTGCTTGTGGGCGCGCGGGCGGGGCGGGTGCTGTACCGCGACCCCGCCCTGCGCGCGCGCCTGTGCGCCGCCTCGCCCGCGCGGCTGCAGCGCGCGCGCGCCCGCCCCACCGACGCCGACGTCATACTCGTGTACAGGGACTACCGCCGGTGACGGACACATCACACGCGCCTGTGCGCCGCCTCGCCCGCGCGGCTGCAGCGCGCGCGCGCCCGCCCCACCGACGCCGACGTCATACTCGTGTACAGGGACTACCGCCGGTGACGGACACATCACACGCGCCTGTGCGCCGCCTCGCCCGCGCGGCTGCAGCGCGCGCGCGCCCGCCCCACCGACGCCGACGTCATACTCGTGTACAGGGACTACCGCCGGTGACGGACACATCACACGCGCCTGTGCGCCGCCTCGCCCGCGCGGCTGCAGCGCGCGCGCGCCCGCCCCACCGACGCCGACGTCATACTCGTGTACAGGGACTACCGCCGGTGACGGACACATCACACGCGCCTGTGCGCCACCTCGCCCGCGCGGCTGCAGCGCGCGCGCGCCCGCCCCACCGACGCCGACGTCATACTCGTGTACAGGGACTACCGCCGGTGACGGACACATCACACGCGCCTGTGCGCCGCCTCGCCCGCGCGGCTGCAGCGCGCGCGCGCCCGCCCCACCGACGCCGACGTCATACTCGTGTACAGGGACTACCGCCGGTGACGGACACATCACACGCGCCTGTGCGCCGCCTCGCCCGCGCGGCTGCAGCGCGCGCGCGCCCGCCCCACCGACGCCGACGTCATACTCGTGTACAGGGACTACCGCCGGTGACGGACACATCACACGCGCCTGTGCGCCGCCTCGCCCGCGCGGCTGCAGCGCGCGCGCGCCCGCCCCACCGACGCCGACGTCATACTCGTGTACAGGGACTACCGCCGGTGACGGACACATCACACGCGCCTGTGCGCCGCCTCGCCCGCGCGGCTGCAGCGCGCGCGCGCCCGCCCCACCGACGCCGACGTCATACTCGTGTACAGGGACTACCGCCGGTGACGGACACATCACACGCGCCTGTGCGCCGCCTCGCCCGCGCGGCTGCAGCGCGCGCGCGCCCGCCCCACCGACGCCGACGTCATACTCGTGTACAGGGACTACCGCCGGTGACGGACACATCACACGCGCCTGTGCGCCGCCTCGCCCGCGCGGCTGCAGCGCGCGCGCGCCCGCCCCACCGACGCCGACGTCATACTCGTGTACAGGGACTACCGCCGGTGACGGACACATCACACGCGCCTGTGCGCCGCCTCGCCCGCGCGGCTGCAGCGCGCGCGCGCCCGCCCCACCGACGCCGACGTCATACTCGTGTACAGGGACTACCGCCGGTGACGGACACATCACACGCGCCTGTGCGCCGCCTCGCCCGCGCGGCTGCAGCGCGCGCGCGCCCGCCCCACCGACGCCGACGTCATACTCGTGTACAGGGACTACCGCCGGTGACGGACACATCACACGCGCCTGTGCGCCGCCTCGCCCGCGCGGCTGCAGCGCGCGCGCGCCCGCCCCACCGACGCCGACGTCATACTCGTGTACAGGGACTACCGCCGGTGACGGACACATCACACGCGCCTGTGCGCCGCCTCGCCCGCGCGGCTGCAGCGCGCGCGCGCCCGCCCCACCGACGCCGACGTCATACTCGTGTACAGGGACTACCGCCGGTGACGGACACATCACACGCGCCTGTGCGCCGCCTCGCCCGCGCGGCTGCAGCGCGCGCGCGCCCGCCCCACCGACGCCGACGTCATACTCGTGTACAGGGACTACCGCCGGTGACGGACACATCACACGCGCCTGTGCGCCGCCTCGCCCGCGCGGCTGCAGCGCGCGCGCGCCCGCCCCACCGACGCCGACGTCATACTCGTGTACAGGGACTACCGCCGGTGACGGACACATCACACGCGCCTGTGCGCCGCCTCGCCCGCGCGGCTGCAGCGCGCGCGCGCCCGCCCCACCGACGCCGACGTCATACTCGTGTACAGGGACTACCGCCGGTGACGGACACATCACACGCGCCTGTGCGCCGCCTCGCCCGCGCGGCTGCAGCGCGCGCGCGCCCGCCCCACCGACGCCGACGTCATACTCGTGTACAGGGACTACCGCCGGTGACGGACACATCACACGCGCCTGTGCGCCGCCTCGCCCGCGCGGCTGCAGCGCGCGCGCGCCCGCCCCACCGACGCCGACGTCATACTCGTGTACAGGGACTACCGCCGGTGACGGACACATCACACGCGCCTGTGCGCCGCCTCGCCCGCGCGGCTGCAGCGCGCGCGCGCCCGCCCCACCGACGCCGACGTCATACTCGTGTACAGGGACTACCGCCGGTGACGGACACATCACACGCGCCTGTGCGCCGCCTCGCCCGCGCGGCTGCAGCGCGCGCGCGCCCGCCCCACCGACGCCGACGTCATACTCGTGTACAGGGACTACCGCCGGTGACGGACACATCACACGCGCCTGTGCGCCGCCTCGCCCGCGCGGCTGCAGCGCGCGCGCGCCCGCCCCACCGACGCCGACGTCATACTCGTGTACAGGGACTACCGCCGGTGACGGACACATCACACGCGCCTGTGCGCCGCCTCGCCCGCGCGGCTGCAGCGCGCGCGCGCCCGCCCCACCGACGCCGACGTCATACTCGTGTACAGGGACTACCGCCGGTGACGGACACATCACACGCGCCTGTGCGCCGCCTCGCCCGCGCGGCTGCAGCGCGCGCGCGCCCGCCCCACCGACGCCGACGTCATACTCGTGTACAGGGACTACCGCCGGTGACGGACACATCACACGCGCCTGTGCGCCGCCTCGCCCGCGCGGCTGCAGCGCGCGCGCGCCTGCCCCACCGACGCCGACGTCATACTCGTGTACAGGGACTACCGCCGGTGACGGACACATCACACGCGCCTGTGCGCCGCCTCGCCCGCGCGGCTGCAGCGCGCGCGCGCCCGCCCCACCGACGCCGACGTCATACTCGTGTACAGGGACTACCGCCGGTGACGGACACATCACACGCGCCTGTGCGCCGCCTCGCCCGCGCGGCTGCAGCGCGTGCGCGCCCGCCCCACCGACGCCGACGTCATACTCGTGTACAGGGACTACCGCCGGTGACGGACACATCACACGCGCCTGTGCGCCGCCTCGCCCGCGCGGCTGCAGCGCGCGCGCGCCCGCCCCACCGACGCCGACGTCATACTCGTGTACAGGGACTACCACCGGTGACGGACACATCACACGCGCCTGTGCGCCGCCTCGCCCGCGCGGCTGCAGCGCGCGCGCGCCCGCCCCACCGACGCCGACGTCATACTCGTGTACAGGGACTACCGCCGGTGACGGACACATCACACGCGCCTGTGCGCCGCCTCGCCCGCGCGGCTGCAGCGCGCGCGCGCCCGCCCCACCGACGCCGACGTCATACTCGTGTACAGGGACTACCGCCGGTGACGGACACATCACACGCGCCTGTGCGCCGCCTCGCCCGCGCGGCTGCAGCGCGCGCGCGCCCGCCCCACCGACGCCGACGTCATACTCGTGTACAGGGACTACCGCCGGTGACGGACACATCACACGCGCCTGTGCGCCGCCTCGCCCGCGCGGCTGCAGCGCGCGCGCGCCCGCCCCACCGACGCCGACGTCATACTCGTGTACAGGGACTACCGCCGGTGACGGACACATCACACGCGCCTGTGCGCCGCCTCGCCCGCGCGGCTGCAGCGCGCGCGCGCCCGCCCCACCGACGCCGACGTCATACTCGTGTACAGGGACTACCGCCGGTGACGGACACGTCACACGGCCACAGGATTATAGCGCGCACACGTCACGTGACGGACACGGGACGCACCGTGCACGAACATGACTACAACGACAACGGGTGATGATGATCACATGATAAATTGACGCTATTTCTTGAATAATTAAATGAATAAGGCGTTACTTTGCGGATATACATATTAACTAAAAAATGTAACATGCATAATTAATGCATGTATGCATGAAAAAATACGCCAATAAGTATAACGGGTTAGCACAAATTAACTGGCACGTTATTATATCGCGGATCAGCAAAGCAATATTACTATTTTTAGCTATTTCTTGAACATCGATTATGACCTACCGACAAGTTGTACTCTACACCACAGACGTGGCGTCAAACTAAGACTCAGGGCAAGCCAGCAGATACAGAATTGTGCTCAATCGTCCTGAAGAGGACGAGCCAGTTCGGCCAACTTCGATCAACTTCGCGAGGTAGTGTAGAGCTAGGGATACAGTTGGACTATTGCTAAAGCGGATTTAGTATGAAAATATTTGATTTGATTCATTTTTTTTCCTGCGGCTGAGCTAGAATCATTCCCGCTGTGGTAAATGTTAACCCTTAAATGCATGAAGTATCCCAAATTATATAACTGCAATAATAATAAATTGAAGTCATCTTAACATTATTATCAGTATATCAGACTTTGTCAAAGTGTGAGTTGTTATGGATTTGATTTTTCATTAAGTAATTTCAGAAATAAAATACCTACAGTATTATTTTGGATACCTTATGCATCTAAGATAAAACTTAACATTGTATATGTCACTATAGTTTTTCTAAATTAAATAAGTA
Organism: Apotomis turbidana; assembly: GCA_905147355.2. Classification (NCBI taxonomy): domain Eukaryota; kingdom Metazoa; phylum Arthropoda; class Insecta; order Lepidoptera; family Tortricidae; genus Apotomis; species Apotomis turbidana. The sequence continues at coordinate 19,812,047 of LR990299.1, forward strand.
CATGTAGCCAGTGTACCAGGACAGACAATCTAAAGCAATTTTCAAGAGCACTAAAAGTTTGTATGGTGACAATCATAGGTTCATTTTATAATTTAAGTTAATATGTTAAAATTAAGTAGGTACCTAATCTAATGCATGTTTGTAAGTACAGGTATTAGGCATGTTTATTTGGAATATATTAGAATGTTTTTTCATTGACATCTATAGGTAAGTAGGTATGTACAATTTATACTTTTTTGTTATTATTGTTGTGTTGACAATGACAAAATGTAGACTGAAATCACCACCATGACCTCTAAACTTGTATTATAGACTACTTAAAGTAGTTTAAACACTTACAGGAAATAAATTACTATTTATATTTTTTAAAACTACTTTTATTTTCATTATTCTAATTCTAGCTAGAACATCCAATCGGTGCAATGTAGGCATAAGTAAGTCTAGTATAACATGTTTTTTTTGTAAGATTTTGTGGATTTTTTCTGCAACATACACATAACAATAATTCGTCTGGAAAATGTTATCAATTCACAGCTGCCACATCCACTTTGTGTTTGCAATTCTGATCATTGTTAGCTTTGCTTCACTTTGCAAACTAGCTCCACTGCTAGACTGTCTCTGAAAATCACTGGGTAATGATTCCCACCCCACGAAAGCCCCCAATCTCACGTGGATGACTTGTTACTGTCCAATGGGCCCCCTAAATTATAGAGTGCCAAGGGGCCCGGCGCTGTGCCAAATATATACTGCTTCTTCTTTTGCTTCTCAGCATATATGCGTCCACGCTGGACATACGCCTCTTACATGGATTTCCAAACTGTTCTTGATGCGGTGATCCTACTCCAGGTCGGCCCTGCTGTCTTTTTAATGTCGTCCGACCATCTGGCTTGCGGTTTTCCAACGCTTCTGCCACCCGTTCGAGGTCTCAAATGTTAGCGCTCGCTGACTCCATCTGTCATCGTCTCTGCGACATATGTCGGTCCTGCTTTACCTTGCAAATATTATCATAATTCGGCCCGGCACGTGGACTAACTGTGATGGTAAATGAGAGCGTCGGCCAAGAGCTCCCCGATGCCAGAGAAGTAGCCTGTATTGCATCGCCACACTCGCTGCAATCAGCACCTCGTCGTCATCTCCTGGTGGTCAGATACCTAGCCTCCTCGCGCATCACGGCGAGATCACCTTTTTTCTTCGAAGTCTTGCACATTTATTTACCACGTCAGCCAATCTTATGTTGAGCTATCCCGGTGCGATGGGATCACCGAATCGTCATCACACAGCTGCTTCAACTAGCCTGAAGCTTTCGTGTTCGTTTTAAACACTTCTAATGGTTGCAGTTTTGATACAGTTCGATGATATTACATACCTATAGTAATAAATTAAGATTTTTATTTTTGAAATCTTATTACAATCGTAAGTGATCCTACTTTGTACCTTTATTACGTAAAATCAAAGTAGGTACTTGTGTGTTTGACACATGAAATGACGTTTTTGACATATTCAAAGTTAAAAGTACTCTAAGTTAAAAGTACATAATAATAAAAAACACAAAATTATTTTTCAACGCATAAAATTTAGTTTTAATCAATCACACTAATACTTCTAATATCTGATTTCTGATATTTCTAACATCTGCTGTAAGATACGTGTCAATCAATTTTGACATACATTTGTTATTCTTAAAATGATTGAAAAAACGCTCACGCTCTGGTCTAGCTTTGTCTATGCTCGGGGATTCCCCGCCGTGGCTCGCTGACATCGAACTGGTCTTTAGCGCTTGGTGACTGGGAGCATTTTCCATTGACACTACTTCGTCGTTAGGTGGATTTATTGCATTTTACGTCACCCTTGACCGTAAGTGCGATTTTCTGCCCGCTACGCGGGGACAAAATCTCACTTCTTGTCCAAGGCAAGGCGTAAAACTTTGGACAAACCATGGACGATAATTCGTAAAGATCGCATATTTCATTAACAAACACCTACGATCCCGACACGCCCTTGGTATGTAATGTAGTTAGGTACATACTATTAACGGTTTGTTTGGTGGCTCGTACATAAGGTATTTACATCTAGGTACATCGACAGATAATAAATGTAATATAGGTCCTGAGCTCGTAGACGCATAGCTATAAAATTAAAAAATAACAAATAAGAAGACAATCTTACACAAATCGACCTTGTCCCAAACTAAGCAAAGCTGGTAGGTACTATGGTTCTCGTCGATCTAAAACGTTGGTAAGAAGTTAAAGTACAAATTAGAGCAAATCTAAAGTGAAAGGTACATACTCCCTAAAGGGTCTCCTACCAATAAAAAAATATTAATATATCAAGTAACTCGTTACGTGCTCATTTTTATTGTGCTTTAGAAATAGGGTAAGCCATTAAGAAGTAGGTATGTATTTCATGTGTTGTGCCTAACTTATAAATGCGACAAATTCCATTATTCAGTAAAATAGATAGCAGATCTCTCTCTCTTATAATAATAACAGTTTTATTGGAATCGTCATTCCCTTGCCGTTGTCCTATTTATTTGGGGTCGGCGCAGCATAAACATACTTCCTCCATTCTTCCCTATTACTCGTCATCTCTTCGTTTACTTCCTTCTTAATTCTTATTCATATCATCTTTCACACAATCCCGCCATCTTTACTCGGGCCTTCCTCGTCTTCTACAACCTATTCGATGTTCTATATATATATATATGTTAAAAGCAGGTCATAATTATTTTCAGTTACGAGTAAATACGAGTTTTCCGACAGTGGGTAGTAATGATTTATAAGTTATATAGTAGATTGTTTGACAAGGGGCTAAAACAAGCCATTATATGACACGAGGTAATTAGAGAGTGTCATAATGGCTTGTAGCCCCGTGTTAAACACTCTGCTTTTCACTTCGACTAAAAAAAAAACTACTAAAATAATTTATTTTATTTTATCATTTAATATTCTTAGCCAAGATGAAATGTTAAGATTAAATTTCTTTTCGTTGATTATAAAACGTGCTAAAATAAAATTTCAGTTAATATTCCAGTACATTGTAAATAAAAATAAGTAAATAAATTTAATTGGGTCGATCTGATCAGGTTGCATTGCAGGTTGATTTATTTTATTTGTGAACACGCTTTTGCCACATACTACTAAGCTGGCTGGTAACAAGATTTTTTTTTCAGTGTCATAGAAATTTGTATGGGATTATATGGTTTCCTTTTAAACCCTAGGGGCTAAATGTACTATTTTAGCCCCGCTTTGCGAACTTAAAACGACGTACTTTTTGAGCATGAGAAGTGAAAAAGATATAGATATCAGTCGTTATGCCTTAGAAGTGATTTAGTACCTAAATATTAAACATTACCTAATCGTATTCATTTCACAATAGGTAGGTTAAAAGAAGGTAATCATTTAGGGTTCCGTAGTCAGCTACGCTATGTCCGTCTGTCCGTCCGTCCGCGGATTAGCTCCGTGATCGTTAGTACTAGAAAGCCGAAATTTGGCATGAGTATGTACGTATCACGCCGACAAAACGGTAAAATAAATACTAAAAAAAACTTTTTTTTTTCGGGTACCTCGCGAACACCTAGTATGGGTGTTTTTTTTTCGTTTCAATACTAGTGTATGGGGTGTCGTTGAATAGGTCTTTTAAAAATTATAGGGGTCTCCAAACATTATTTTTTGATAAAGTCCGCAGTTTTGTACTTATTCGGTCCTAAAATAAAAAAAAATAGCGTCCCCCGTCTAACTTTTCAACCACGGGTCAAAATATTATGGAAAAATTCATGAAAATGAAGCCCTATAAGTACTTTCAATGAAAACTATATTGAATAAAATCGGTCGAGCTGTTTTTTGAATTATCGCAAAAATTCATAATTTTCTTTAAAATGACGTAAGTGCCGCGAGATGTCCTTATTCTTCGAAGGTTACACATATTAGTTAAGTGCCATACTGCATTAAAACATTCAGCTCAATTTGGCGCGTATAATCGATAAATTCCAGAAGGTAATAAGTAATTATAGTTACTTTGGCGTTTACGACCTTTTTTATAGAGCTTGAAATGTTTCTCGTCATTTAAAATTCTATTGTGAAGGATGGGCAACTACGGAACCCTACACTGAGCGTGGCGTGGTTTTTACTAATTATAACCGACGTCAACGAAAAGAAATGATGCTTTTCGAGTACCTATGACTGTACGAGCTATTTACTAGAAAAAAATGTGCACGAGCTATTTAGGTACTGTCGTCACGTACTGTTACGCCCAGTCAATGAGAGTCGTGTTCAGATATTTATGAACGCCTTATATGCTGCGATATATCTGATGGCGACTGTACTAGAAACATACCGAAATGCTTTATGGTCGAAGACTAAGATATAGCCGATTCATGATTTTTGGCCGAAAACTCCGATCCGGTCCTGTCATCTTCGAGTAAGTAATCTGGGAACATACACGAATAAAAACATCCCGACGCACAGTGGGACGAAAATCGGCTTTCATAGACATAGAAAATGTGTATGTATAGGTATATCGTTAATATATACAGGGTGTCCCTAAAACCAACGCCGAAATGAAGAGGGGTGATAGAACAGCTCATAAGCAACCATATTAAGTTAATTTGACCTTAATAAAAAGTTCATGGTTTTCGAGATATTTGCATTTTAAAAAAACTCGTGACTTTTGAGGCCCTGCGTCAGTATGTCGATTGCCACCACTGCAAATTTAGGTATTTTTTAAATCTGTTTTTTGCAGGATGTTACTAAAAACATATCCTATCGAATGTAATTTCAATTTATTACATTCGATACCTCCTACGTATACTGATACAACTGACATTTTTACGATTTTCGTTTTTTTGCATATTTAGGATCAAAATACTTATATCTACATGTTATAAACTTTTCATGACAAAATTACTGCTAGTTTTCGAAATAAAGTGACGTATACTGATACAACTAACACCGTTTTTTAATTTAGAACATCGTATACTGAGATAAGTCGCTTGTACCACTATACGCAGTACACGTATCGGGGAAAGCGGCGCGGGCGTGGCACAAGTGGGAGTTACATCAGTATGCTTGCTCGTCGTCGTTGCGGACGTAAGATATCCCACTATGCGCGACGGACAGTCGATGCGGCCAACGTCTTTTCTACCTACTACGTATCAAATTAGGCTTACTTTTGGTTATGATACAGTTTTCTCCAATCAGTGCCGATGGTTGTTTGGAGTACAATAATAGCTATATGTCGCCATTACCTACGGATAAACCAGAGTCACCACTAGCACTGACATCCGTCTGGGTTTCCACGGATTTGTCCTAGTTTGAGGCCGTCCGGGCGAAAATAAAACAATTTTTTTTTTTAATTTTATTATTTTCGGGGAAAATGCGATTTACGCCAAATGACCGGGTTTTTAAGTGTATTTTAAATAATATGTGGATCAACGAACAAAGAAAGTAAAAATCTAATCATGAGTTTAAATAAAATAAAAATACGGGAAAAAAAAACCAAGAAAACAAATAATAAACATGTAAGACAAAAATTACGTAAAATTTTTGTGTGAACGGTTTTTTTTTTAAATAATAAATAAATATTAAGGGACCATCTTACACTAATCGACCCAGTGTCCCAAGCAAAAGCTAAAGCTTGTACTATGGGTACTAGACGACGATATATACATAATTTATAAAGTACATGTAGAGATAACATCCATGACCAGGAATAAATATTCAAGTTCGTAACACACATTTTTGCTGGCGGAAGTTTGAATTTCATTGATTATAATATAATTTGTACAAGGAGTGGTTTAATTCTACCAAATACGAAGCGCAAGCTTATTCTGTTCGACGATACCGTGATATTTTCAGTCAAAATATTAAGTTGACGCTTGTCACATTTACGAGAATTTGAAAACACCTACTGAAAAGCAAACAACCAAACACATTGGCACATGGAGGAAAGAGACTTGAAATAAATAGGAAAAAAAAACTTAAACTTAATAAAATGCGAGTGCTGTATTCGACCTTCAAAAACCTTGTCATCTCCTCACGGTAATATTAAGCGTGTTTTATTACAAAAAAAACTTAAACTGTATAATTTCACAGCATTTGGTTTGGGAATGCTACTTGTTAGGTAAGGTGGAAGTACTAGTACTCGACATTGCAAGGGATATTTATTTTATGTTGCGTAATAGTACGTTAATTTACACGTCTATCGCAAATGTATTCATCCCTTATGAGAGGTATGACTTTTACCTTTATTAAATGGTATTTATATCATATAATGATCATATAAAAAAATCTCGTAATGTAATGAAATCCCAATAGGATTGTCCCAGTACATGTCACGTGCTTTTGCAGGCAGTCAGGTTGTATATTTTATTATTTTGCGTGTGAAATTCGATAGCTACAAACATTTCTCATGTATTCATTCTATTTGCTATGAAAGTAACGGTAATCTTATCTTATTTATCGGAGTTGAAAGTATGGTGACGCGTATTAGTACCGCGTCGAGTACTAGTACTTCCACCTTACTGTTGACATGACTAAATGACAAATTATTTGACTTAATTAAATTAATACTTCAAGATGATGTAGATGAATTCAGGGGCCCAATTCGAGTGTCGATCGCCAAACGTCAGATCACCGTTAGATAACAGTCATCTCTCCGTGATCTCGCCTTTGAACTGTCATTAAAACGCGATGATGAAGCTCATCGCGCTTTAATGACACATGTGACATATCTCATCTCAGTTTTGGAAATACGAAGGCGATAACAATTGTCAAAAATGCTATTCATGTATATAAATTTCTGTTTTGAACGAAACGTAAAGGACTAATTTCACGTACTACGTAGTAAATTTAAAGTATGCGCCTGTTATTTATGCCGTCACATACAAAGAAAGCGAAAATTTTGCGCGTCCGAATTGACGAAGTTGCGATGTTCTAGGGGTATCGCCACTTGTCAAATAGGCACACGTCAAAAGTGACGGATGGCGATGAAAAGGAGAGATCTCCATTATATCTCTAAAATTGGTCGAATACCCCCCCTGGTTTTGGTCTGACAATTGTGATGGACAAAATAGGAACTGGAATCTACTATATAATATAAATGTTAAACAGTAATAATGTTGATAATACCGCTGTAACAAAGACAAAAAACACCATTCCCTAAATGCGGGCTGTGATTTTAATTACCTTTTAAATAAACGTAATTTTAGTGTAAATTTGCTTTATTTATTGTCTTTCAATAGTAATTTGTTTAAATATCCTAAATACCTACTTCTGAACTTACTATATTGGACATAACATACAAAATAACCTTAACAGTATACTGGTACATAACGGATTCATTCAGGCGTAAACTGGTACAAGTGACAAATCAGATGAAACTAACCGATCAGATCCATCCAAACACGAGCTTTTAGTTTGTTTATATATCTAATAAATGGTACATGTCGCATAATAGGCATAGTAATAATATAATTATCCATATTCATCTAATCATAGTTTACGACGCATACTGGATCAAGTGGTAGTTGTCTCAGTATACCCGAAAACTAGCTAGTATAACTACCTTTTTTTCTAAAAGTACAATTAATTTTGAAATAGTAAATATGTAGATTTAAGGAAAATATATTCATTAAAATTATTTGAAAGTTTCATTACATTATTTCAACATATGAGTTAGTTATGGCACTTTATACCTTTGAACAGCCCTCCTGTAAAATCGTGATTTTGCACTTGTATCAGTATACGTAGGAGGTGTCGATCATGATGCTTTGTCGGTAAAAATAATAAAAAAAAAACGAATTATAGCAATTTATTAAATTTAGCCAGCGGTTTTGATCGAGTTTCATTTAAAAAAGTATTGTAAACTAACATGGCACACAACATAAAAAGATAGTAAATTTATTGTAGTTTTCAAAAAGGTACAGCATTTTCTAATTTACGCAGCAGTTTACGAGATATTGATATTTTACACTAACAGGAGCTCATACCGCAGTTATTACATAGTATGGAACCAGAGCCCCTACTAGGCTCAGAGTTTGAATTTCGAACAAAAAATAGATTCAAAGAATACACAATTTGAAATTGGAACACAATTTGAAATTCGAATTCAAGTCGGCTTTCTGATTAAAGAGTATTTTAGTAATTTTAGGACACTTCGTCAATTCGTTTGATGTTCTTTATTTAGTTTGGTTTCTTATTTTCTTAAATAGACTTGATTTACTATGGCTCTGTTAACATTAATTGTAGTGCGTTTGTTACAAATATGCCAGAGAATTATACTCATCAAGAATATGCCAACATGCATTTTGTCTATGGGGAATGTCAGGGTAACTCTTGTGCTGCAGCTAGACTCTATCGGGAAAGATATCCAAATTTAAGGCATCCGGACCATCGAGTATTTCGAAATGTTCATCTCGCATACTCACAAGGCGTTTTGCCTGGCAATCGTGGTGGATTGGGAAGACCTAGAGGAGATTACGATGAAGATGTTTTACAAGAGATTCAAAACGACCCATCCACTTCGACAATGCTGCAAAAACACAGAGAGGATCCCAATTTCATAAATATGGTTTTATGGTCTGATGAAAGCACTTTTAAGAGAGATGGATTTATGAACATGCACAATTTACACAGTTATGCATTAGAAAATCCTCATTTAATGAGGGAAGATCGGTCGCAGTACCAATTTAAAGTGAACCTCTGGACTGGAATATTAGATGGGAAAATAATTGGCCCATTTGAATTACCAGAAACGCTGAATGGTCCAAGTTATCTGCATTTCTTAGAGAATGAGTTGCCAAATCTTCTCGACGACGTACCTTTAGCTACGCGGAGGTCAATGTGGCTGCAGAATGATGGCTGTCCAGCACATCATGCACGCGAAGTGCGACTACATTTAAACCAAATTTATCCACAGAAATGGATCGGCCGTCTGGGTCCCATTTTGTGGCCTCCTCGATCTCCAGACCTAAATCCTCTGGATTTCTATTACTGGGGAAAGTTAATTAAAGAAAAAGTTTACAATGAACCGATTAACAGTATAGCGGAGCTGAGCATTTACGCCGAGGCCCAAAACGACGTATCAAGAAGTGCACGTCACATCAGTCGAGCATTTTTAAGGAGATGCCGAGCTTGTATTCAAGTCAATGGCGGACAATTTGAACATTTAATTTAGTTACATAAAACAGGTATCGTATTTTTTAATGTTTTTAGTTTTTTTATTCACTTAACAGATAAAAATGGCAACCAGTATTATTTTTGCATTATCTTATAAACCGCTAAATAATGAAGTCACTTCAATACCATTTTAAAAACAACTCTAAATTTGCTATCTTTTTGCGTTATTTGCCAGGTTCGCTATGAACATTTCATTTTTTTTTTATTCTAAAATTGAATTGTGATTCTAAATAAAGTATTCTTTAAATCGATTTTTTGTTCAAAATTCAAACTCTGAGCCTAGTAGGGGCTCTGGTACCATACTATGGAATAACTGCAGTATGAGCTCCTTTTGGTGTAAAATATCAATATCTCGTAAACTGCTGCGTAAATTAGAAAATGCTGTACCTTTTTGAAAACTACAATAAATTTACTATCTTTTTATGTTGTGTGCCATGTTAGTTTACAATACTTTTTATAAAGGAAACTCGATCAAAACCGCTGGCTAAATTAATAAATTGCTATAATTCGTTTTTTTTTTAATTATTTTTACCGACAAAGCATCATGATATGTAATAAATTGAAATTACATTCGATAGGATATGTTTTTAGTAACATCCTGCAAAAAACAGATTTAAAAAATACCTAAATTTGCAGTGGTGGCAATCGACATACTGACGCAGGGCATCAAAAGTCACGAGTTTTTTTTAAATGCAAATATCTCGAAAACCATGAACTTTTTATTTTGGTCAAATTCACTTAATATGGTTGCTTATGAGCTGTTCTATCACCCCTCTTCATTTCGGCGTTGGTTTTAGGGACACCCTGCATATATCAAACTTATTGAATTTTGTCTCGTTTTAGGTTTTTAGCCACGGTTTTTTATGATCCTGCACCAACTGCTAGTTTCTGTTTGGCCCTATGGTTGACTGGTAGAGAATGCCTTATGGCATTAAGTCCGCCATTTGTACTCTTACTTTTGTATTTTGTGCAATAAAGTTTAAATAAATAAATAAATAAATAGAAATCAAAGTTGTGATATTGGAGTTTTTTTTATTGGAATCGCTTTTACCTGTTGTTTAATTACTAAAATATGATTTTGGGACAATTTGGTTGGAAAATTAATGAGTTATAATTTTTTTCCGAAAAACTTGTATGGAGCTGATACGAAAAATCTAAATATCTCGGGAACCGCAAGATTAACCGTTATATCCTCGCAGATGGTTATACAATGAATTATAACTGATTTTTTGGCATACTACATATATGGGTCACAGCTGCGGTTTTTTTTTTTTAAATCGTTTTATGTATTTTTCGTTCGAGGCGTCTAAATTAGCAAATAAAAGTACTTATTATGAGTCTATCTGTCTAATTTACTGAAATTATGAAATAAGAGAACATTTAAAACAATTTGGTTAACTCATTAATTTTCCAACCAAATTGTCCCAAAATCATATTTTAGTAATTAAACAACAGGTAAAAGCGATTCCAATCAAAAAAACTAGAATATCACAACTTTGATTTCTATGTCTATGAAAGCCGATTTTCGTCCCACTGTGCGACGAACTGAATCTCGTCGGTTAAAAATGAAGTGGCAATACTATTGCTATCAGCTTATAAGGTTCTAAGATACTCCAGTTGTGATACTATAGGTATAATTCAGCTAATATATAAATAAGCCCATGTGCCGTGATTCGGCATGTATTTACCATTTGTCAATCTGTGAGCACGCTCCGCTTAGGTCAAGTACAGAGTGATTAGGAGTAGTGATGTCGAAACTATTTTTAGGGTTCCGTAGTCAACTAGGAACCCTTATAGTTTCGCCATGTCCGTCTGTCCGTCTGTCCGTCTGTCCGTCTGTCCGTCCGTCCGCGGCTTAGCTCCGTGATCATTAGTACTAGAAAGCTGAAATTTGGTATGAGTATGTGTATGTATCACGCCGACAAAACGGTAAAATAAAAACTAAAAAAAAAAATTTTTTTCGGGTACCTCTCGAACACCTAAAGTGGGGGTGATTTTTTTTTTTCGTTTCAACCCTAGTGTGTGGGGTGTCGTTGAATAGGTCTCTTGAAAATAATAGGGGTTTTCAAACATTACTTTTTGATAAAGTCAGTAGTTTTGTAAATATTCGCTCCGAAAATAAAAAAAATTGTGTCCCCCCCCCTCTAACTTTTGAACCACAAGTCAAAAAAATATGGAAAAATTCATGTTAATGCGGCCTTATAAGTACTTTCAATGAAAACTATATTGAACAAAATCGGTCAAGCCGTTTTTGAGTTATCGCCAAATTTCATATTTTTTCTTTAAAAGGTCGTAAGTTGACTTCCAGAAGGTAATAAGTGATTACAGTTTCTAGGGCGTTTACGACCTTTTTATAGAGCTTAAAATCTGTCTTAACTTAAACCTCGGGCTTAAAACAGCAGTTTATTGTGAAGGATGAGCAACTACGGAACCCTACACTGAGCGTGGCCCGACATGCTCTTGGCCGGTTTTTATTTTTTGTCAGTTGTGTTGTACCATCGGTGTTTGGAGCAGTAAGTAATTATATTTATGTTGTGATGTAATCTCCTGTTACCGTGATTAAAGTCATCATTTTAGTGATCGGCACGGCCCTAATAAAATAAAATACGAGCGTGATTGTAATAAATATAAATATTTCATATATTTAATTATATTACACTCAATAAAACATTTATTTTTTCAGTCAAGATCGCGGAACCCGCGGTGTTGTACGCGCCGTGCCGATCACTTGTCAGGTCGCTGGTTCAGCATGTTTCCCCTAAATGTCCGATCAAGTCCTATGGTGACACGGGGATGGCGGAATGAAATCGTGCAATTCCTACGCACACTTCGGTAGAAGACTGACAAGCTGGCGACTTTGCGGTGATGCTCGTTCATCCCACGTTTCCCACAACCCAGTTATTCAGACTTGATAACAATGTTGCATGCTTTCCTACTGCCGGTCGCCGCTCATGAACCTTACTGTCTCAACGGCCTTCGGTTTACGATCAATGCTACTTCAGTAAAGAGTCTCAGCGACATCATCAGATCAAGCTGTTCAAGCAAGTCTTCATCTTCCGAATTAACTGATCGTGTCTTCCCTCGTGGCGAAGCAGCTGCATCCCGTCACGTTTGAATTTGTGATTATTAGGGTTCCGTAGTCAACTAGGAACCCTTATAGTTTCGCCATGTCCGTCTGTCCGTCTGTCCGTCTGTCCGTCTGTCCGTCCGTCCGCGGCTTAGCTCCGTGATCATTAGTACTAGAAAGCTGAAATTTGGTATGAGTATGTGTATGTATCACGCCGACAAAACGGTAAAATAAAAACTAAAAAAAAAATTTTTTTTCGGGTACCTCTCGAACACCTAAAGTGGGGGTGATTTTTTTTTTTCGTTTCAACCCTAGTGTGTGGGGTGTCGTTGAATAGGTCTCTTGAAAATAATAGGGGTTTTCAAACATTACTTTTTGATAAAGTCAGTAGTTTTGTAAATATTCGCTCCGAAAATAAAAAAAATTGTGTCCCCCCCCCTCTAACTTTTGAACCACAAGTCAAAAAAATATGGAAAAATTCATGTTAATGCGGCCTTATAAGTACTTTCAATGAAAACTATATTGAACAAAATCGGTCAAGCCGTTTTTGAGTTATCGCCAAATTTCATATTTTTTCTTTAAAAGGTCGTAAGTTGACTTCCAGAAGGTAATAAGTGATTACAGTTTCTAGGGCGTTTACGACCTTTTTATAGAGCTTAAAATCTGTCTTAACTTAAACCTCGGGCTTAAAACAGCAGTTTATTGTGAAGGATGAGCAACTACGGAACCCTACACTGAGCGTGGCCCGACATGCTCTTGGCCGGTTTTTATTTTTTGTCAGTTGTGTTGTACCATCGGTGTTTGGAGCAGTAAGTAATTATATTTATGTTGTGATGTAATCTCCTGTTACCGTGATTAAAGTCATCATTTTAGTGATCGGCACGGCCCTAATAAAATAAAATACGAGCGTGATTGTAATAAATATAAATATTTCATATATTTAATTATATTACACTCAATAAAACATTTATTTTTTCAGTCAAGATCGCGGAACCCGCGGTGTTGTACGCGCCGTGCCGATCACTTGTCAGGTCGCTGGTTCAGCATGTTTCCCCTAAATGTCCGATCAAGTCCTATGGTGACACGGGGATGGCGGAATGAAATCGTGCAATTCCTACGCACACTTCGGTAGAAGACTGACAAGCTGGCGACTTTGCGGTGATGCTCGTTCATCCCACGTTTCCCACAACCCAGTTATTCAGACTTGATAACAATGTTGCATGCTTTCCTACTGCCGGTCGCCGCTCATGAACCTTACTGTCTCAACGGCCTTCGGTTTACGATCAATGCTACTTCAGTAAGGAGTCTCAGCGACATCATCAGATCAAGCTGTTCAAGCAAGTCTTCATCTTCCGAATTAACTGATCGTGTCTTCCCTCGTGGCGAAGCAGCTGCATCCCGTCACGTTTGAATTTGTGATTATTTCAATTATGTGGATGCCAGGCTGTTGAAGGACATTACGTTCCTTTAAAAAGGCTGTCCGTAGAACAGACTAATAGAACAAACTAAGAGGTATCCAATAATACAGTAGAGCTGCGTTATAAAGCAGTGTTACCTGTACGTACTTACTCGTAAATATTTCAGAATGTGTTATGTGTGCAATACGATTGCTCGTATATGACTGCTGAGTTCTGATGTCGCGGAATTGAATACGTCACCGGCTGCAGACGAGATGTCGCGCCCCACGTCCACCGCTCGCCTGTGTTCACGTCATATCACGTGTAAGCACTTGCACCCCACAACGTACTTAACTCTGGGATTGCCGCAAAATGTCCCACTGTTTCAAGATCCAAGCACCGGTCATCGAGAGAGGTGTTTGAATCAATCTGAACCCGTTCATAAATGAGTCAAGGACCTGCCGAAAACGATTGTATGGGAGTCGATTAACGGAAAAGAGGAAAATGTCATTAGCAGCATGCATACGCTATAAAATGTAACCCAGACGCAGTTGAGTAAAAAAACCTCCACAAGCTGAAAGATGCGCTACAATTCTTAGTACTTTTACATATAGGTAGGTGCTTAGACATCGGTTACATATACTCATTTTAGCGTGAGTTCATGCAGTCCATCATTCTGGACTATCAGTTTACTGTCATTCATTCATTATCACCAGTCCGGACCGTCAGTCCGTCAGTCCGAGAGGGTTACGCAATCATTCTCTCGTAATTCCGACCTAATTTATGGACTGTACTGACGCCAGATTGAGCCTGTATCTGCTGTCTTAGAGTCGAAAAGCGAACGAGACTAAAGATGGCATTCAGATCTCATAGCGACCGCGACCCACTTCTGCCTGTCTAGCACAACTATGCTTCGTGACTCTTGCCACGCGACATAGATTGCTCGCCCACAGTACGTACAAAGAGATGGGTAATATTTTCTCGTGTGGGAAAAAGTCGCGTGTGACAGTTGTGCTAGAGGTGCACAACGGTGTGGTGGGTCATGTCTGGTCCCGGTCACAGGATACGGTCGCAGTCGCGCGTCATAATCACTGACGAATGCGAACTATACCCTACCTCCACACTACTCGCAAAGCTGGCCGAGGTTGGGGGAATATGATAGTGTGGAACTCATACTTCGGTCAACTTCGCCTCGCCTAACCTCGGCCAACCTCGCGTGTAGTGTGGCGGTAGGGACAGACTTGCGCCAATGTTATGTGACCACATATGCCATAAAATGGGAAGCCCCTGTCCATCCGCTGCCCCACGAATGTTCATATCTATAAACCTGGTTTTTACGTCTCGTTATATGATAACCTTTCGTATGACGACATGAAATCTGTTGTGTTTGGTTATCGAAAGGTCTCCACTACATTTTAGTAGGGCAATCTACATGTTAGTAGGTTCAGATGAACGATGAGAACATTTTAAGAACGAGGGCCATATCATTAATACAGGATGGAACGGGATGACGGTCTTTCCGGTTACTTTACGTGTTATTACTTATTACTCACTAACACGATCTGGTATGAGAATTAACAAATTACTTAATGTAACGTAATCATGGAAAAGTAATTCCGTTGAAGAAGTTAATTTATTATACGTTATAAAAGATGGTCATATACAAAAAGTTGTTCGTAATTTTGTGTAAACTCGGAAAGTAACAGAAAAGACCTTCATTCCGGCCCACCCTGTATATCAGCCATAGTTGTTTTGTTTGACGTCATATTTTATTATATGAGATTTAGATTTTTCTCTTCAACCTTTCAAGTGGCAGCGCAGCATATTAAATTAAAAACCTCGTGAGCTGATTTAGTAATGTAAGTAGGTAAGTAGGTATTCGTTAGTAAAAAAAACCTGAAAAAAACCAAACTAGTGCTAATCTGACTCGCGCACCGAGGATTCCGTACAAATACTTATCCCATCCTTAAATGGCCGTGTTAAGTTCGCACCTAGGTATGCAAACCTATTATGGATCCAAATGACGTGCAAAGTTAACGCTTCCGATCACGTTTGTTGTGTGGGAGCCCCGCTTAAATATTTATTTTATTCTGTTTATTAATATTTGTTGTTATAGCGGCAACACAAATACATAATTTTTGAAAGTTACAACTGTCTAACTATCACGGTTAATGAGAGTTACAGCCTGATGGTAACAGACGGATAGCGGAGTCTTAGTAATAGTGACCTGTTTTTTACCCTTTGGGTACGGAACCCTAAAAACGAATCAAAGCAAATTTGAGTTCTTGCAGATGGAATTCCTCGGATGCTTTTTTTGAAACGAATTACAAATAAATTAACTCACGAATTGTCCTAGTCATAATTAACTTTATTCATAATGCTCATATTCAACTCGACGAAAAAGCTAATTTGAAATACCCTAGGTACTAATTTTTTTTATTTTTATTAAAGCAGTAACGTCTGCTAACGTAAACTAAATGTTTACAAATGAAGCGAACATTGAGCATTTTAATGATAACCGTAAGCCGTTGGAAGCGCAGGTTCGAATCCTGTCCGAATCATTAAATTTTTAAATATTTGCTTCATTTGTAAACACCCTAGGTACTACTATTTAAAAATTCGCTAATAGTCTAAATATGTGAGTAGTCGTAGCGACAAAATCGCTAATTAAGTGGTAACACTGGCGCAGCGTGTGGATAAAAACGCCTTTTCCGGTTATTCCCCCGCGTCAACCATAGACAATTTGACAGTTGCCAAAAATATCTTATAAAAGCTCGGCGTTAAAATTCGAATTTTATTCTTACGCATCTATTAGAGGTAAGTGTGTGTTTTAATACAGTTCAGAAATACCTAAACAATGAAAATAAATAATAATACAAGGCGTCTTCAAGTTGAAGATATATGGGGTGGTCAGTCAAATCAAAATATAAGTATTCATTGTTTAGAATCTAAATTTTACATCTTTCTATCTATTATAACGTTATTATACTCAGTACAAAACGGTTCGTAAGGTCGTTTTAGTCGAGTACCTACTTCTCATTTTATTCGAGAACTTTGATCGTCTACATTCCGTTTGTCACAGTCGTTTTCTATTTGTCTTAACATAAGTTTGCGTAATGTTACTAAGTTAAACTAAGGTAAACTTCAACACAATAAGTCTGTGTTACATTGCAAATCGCTCGTATACTCAACACACGTGTTGATTTTCTTAATAGTCTTCATAGTAATAAATACTTACATTTATGTCGTACAACCCTGCACAAATCGACGCAGACCCAAATTAAGGTCTAAGTTGCAGGTTGAGAAATACAGAGGTAGTTAATACATAGAATTCACCTGAATTCACACATGATCCAGTGATAAAATGCACCAGTTGGTTGCACTTGCTCAGTAGCGCGACAGCTTTTGCGCAGTTCAGCCGGCCCGTGCCGTGCTCGCGTCACGACGATGGACACTGTTTGTAAATAGTGTTTACGCTAGAGCTTTTTAAAGTTGGTACTAAAATGTATTCAGTATTTGTAGTGTTATTGAGTGATATGTAGACGGTTGTCAATAGTTACTGTAGTCGTACGTACGTTGGGGCACATCAATTCGGTCACATTAAACTTGATGCGCTGATGGTAATACTTCAAACCAGAGATCACAGTCCTGAGCTCAACCCTAAAACTTATATGAAGTCTGGCAGAGAAAAAAGGACAGAGATAAAAGGTAGGTACGGAAAGCCCCCTACTGAAATATAAAAATACTCGAAAAATACTCAACCGCTTTCAAGTTAGTGCCGAGGCTTTTGAGGCCAGAGAGATTTGATGCCGAGACGAATAAACTTGTTTAGACAGTACATTTTTATAATTATTACAAAACTACGAGATGATAAGCATATTTGCTGAATTTAATGTACAGACTGAGCCTTGAATTGTGTTAATTAGCGTGTATGCGAATTAATTAAACAGCACAGGTCTGTACCAAGTAGTACCAAGAGATGTAGTAGCTTCAAGGCACAGGTCGCGGTAACCACTTTTTATTCGCGTATGTAGCTCCTTTCGCTGCTGTTAGCCTGTTACTAATATTTTTCCATTGTTTACTTCTAAATTATTCTGAATCGAGATAGAGGTAGGTACAGAAGCTAACATAACATCTGCGCCTGTTTGCAGTGTCACAGCAATAAGACAAATGCTTGACATAAATAAACGTGAGTCATCGTCGCCTGGAAAAACTTGAGAGTACAATTCTCCTAAATAATATGTGATGGGACACGCCGAAAATGTGTTTATTACGAAACTGAGTGGTGATTGACCCCAGAGTCAACAGATGATGTTTACGACGGGTCTAAGATGAAGCTGGCTGGTTCAGGCATAGCCTATTCGCTCCTGCCGTAATAATCACGAGTTAGTTTTTCTTGAGCCCCTTGTTCTATATTAGTATACGACAATCGAACGTGGACGATCATTTATTAAAACATTTTAAGGGTCAAAATGCATTGGCACCTTACGGGTGCAATCGCTTCAACGTAGGTTTCGCCAGTTCCGTTGTACGATTGTAGTCAAACACAAATCCATTTAATATTCTGTTGTACGGTTAAGTCTGCATATTAATGCATTTATATTCTCAATGTTTCTGCCGAGTTTCTATATTCACAGGGTAGAATGAGGAAATCATATTTCTTAAAAAGTCTCTTTAAAACTATAAAAAACTAAAAACTATAGGGAAAAACCACGTCCCCGACCATCTGAATTCGCATTTCTTAGGTGTTGCGTCTAAGCTCAATATTGGGGGTAAACGAGCAGTGCTCAATGCAGTACCTTACCGACCACGCCCGAACTGCTCATGTGCCGGTTGTTGAGCTGCCCACTGTCACGCGAGCCGACCTTGATCGAGTTCTTAAATCCATGCTCAAGACCAGGAGCACCCTTGACATATATGACATTTCTGTTAACATAATTTTATGCATCTGGCCTCTATACTCTCGGAAATGCTGCTTACCCTAATCAACGAGATGTTCTCGGAAGGTGTTTATCCCGACGTGCTTAAGTGCACAAGAGTGTGCCCAGTCTATAAAAGTAAAGGGGAAAAGACATCCGTTGATAATTATAGACCGATATCCATAGTACCAAACATCTCAAAAATGATTGAATCGATTTTATCAGAACACATAATGAACCACTTTGAAACAAATGACCTACTGACTGACCGACAGTTTGCGTACCGACGACATATGTCCATCAAAACCGCAGCGCAGAAAATGATCGACTGGATCACAACAGGCATTGATGACAGGTACAAGATAGCCGGTATATTTTGTGACTTTTCAAAGGCCTTTGATGTGATTAATCATGAACTACTAGTAAAAAAAACTAATGTGCTATGGACTAAAAGGGCGCAGTTGTAATCTAGTAGAATCGTTTTTAAAAAACAGAAATCAAACTGTTGAGGTGATGATAGGTGGAAAAAGAATGAGATCAGAGTCTGGCAGCGTGACGATTGGGATCCCACAAGGGTCAGCGCTAGGAAATACCCTATTCCTAGCTTTCATAAATGACCTACCATCTGCCATATCTGAAGGACAAATCGTTTTGTTTGCAGACGACACAACGGTGGTCGTAAAAGCGCGCACGTATGACGAACTAAGCGGGAAAATGAACACGGTCTGTGACCAGCTGCAGAGATGGTTCGCGTCAAACGGTTTGGTGCTCAGTGTAGGGAAATCAAACACCATACTATTTTCCGGCAAACGTGACCTGAGCTCGAGAATCCAAAGTCCCATTCCAGTGTCTGATGGCTGCAGGTTTCTAGGTTTTACGTTAGACCCCACGTTGAGTTGGAAAAAGCACGTAGACTTGCTATGCGATAGACTGAGCTGTGCCGTGTTTGCTCTTCGTAGATTGAAGCCGCTCGTGTCAAGTTGCGCGTTGAGACAAGCCTACTTTGCTCATTTCCACTCGCTTATGACCTACGGAGTAATCTTATGGAGCAATTCAACTGATGCTGACATTGCTGACAGAGTACTGAGAATGCAAAAACGGGCACTACGCACTATGGTGGGCTTAAACCAGCGCCAGTCCTGTAAGGCGCTGTTCTCCGAGCACCGAATAATGACCCACTATTCGCAGTACATATTCGAGGTCATTATGTTCACCCGTAGGCATCTAGCAGACTTCAAGCGAGTGGAAGTGAAGGGTAAGTGTCTCCGCAGCACGGGCCAGCTCCGGACAGTGCCGCGCCGCACCGTGCTACAAGCCAAAAACCCGCGGGTTATAGGGCCAACCTACTACGAGCATCTACCCGCTGACCTCAAAAATGAACGTTCTGAGAAAACGTTTAAACGTAAGCTGAAGAACCTTTTATTGGAAAAGTCGCTGTACTCAGTAATGTATAGTAATAATATATTGACATTGTTAAATAGATTTTATTGTAATAGTATTTTGACATTCATCGTTTGTTTTATGTAATTTAAATTTTGTTTTAGTTCTTAAGGATTTTGTATTTAAATGATTCCTATTATTTTATTCTTGAAATTTTGACATGTCTATTATTTATTTTTGTTTGTAATTTGATTGGTACCTTGGTATTGGTACTATAATTTATTTATTTATTTTGATTAGGTATGTATACTATTGTGTACTACCAAGTTAGTTGTTAAGATTTTTTTGTATATAGGTACCTAATGTAAATTGACGATCACTATATGATAAGTAATGTAAACTGACATACTCTTATATTTTACAAGAACATTATATTGTGAGACAAATAAACTAAACTAAACTAAACCGTAATGTACGTATAAATCGTAATGTACGTTACCTTAATTAGTTAATCAGGACCTCATAATAGGGTGGTAGTTTTAAGGCACGTAATTTGTGATCCGTTGTCATAAATCTGTTACTCGTATAAAACGAATTTTGGAAATAGGACACAGCTGCATTCTCGATATCTATATATACGGTGTACTACGACCAGTGACAGAGTACTATCAGCTGATAATGATAATGATGATGAAACAGTTGTTTATCAATCGTGCAGCGGTAGAGTCGACAGCACACCTCCGCTGAACGGTAGTTTCTGTGCAACTAGTGTTGTGTACCTATCCGCGATTGAGCTGAAAACTTTGAAGGTTAGTTTAAGTGAAGTTTTTTTATGTATTTTCAAGATAGGAGCCCAGAGTTGTCCCAGTTATGAAAGCGCGTAGTAGGTACCTAAGGGTCTCCTAAACGTAGAATTATGAAATCAATATCAATAGATAAATAACGCCAGGTAGGTACAACAGTGATCTTGTTATATCAACACTGCTGGTATACAAAGAGAAGCCCTGGTTCACTAACCCAATCATCTTAAAGCAATTATTTTAAATATTCAGTTAGTAAAATAGGGAAGAATTAGAGAATTCGCAAGGAAGCGAAGTCAGGGACAAGAGGCGCGGTGGCAGAATTAATCTTGAAGCAAATTATAGTATTCGCAATAGTCTTTCAAAGAGAAAGAAACATCGATCTAGTACCTATAGGTAAACTATGTAAGTACCTACCCTACCTGGAGCTGAGTAGGGGATGCGACTGATGTTGAATTATACAACATATAGTGTAGTTATGTGAATTGTCCGCACGCCTATTAGGGTCACGTACTTTTGTTTTCCCGGAACAGGTCTAATCATTAGTCACCACGCTGGACCCAGATTTTGGAAAGCATCAAGTATCCATTTGGGTTCTAGGAAGGCTCTTGTAGATTATCATAAAGTACCAAGTTCCAACCACCATTACTCGGCCGTTTTCAGTGATGATATCTAGAAAAGAGATTACTATGATGTTTCAGTCTGAGCAATAAAACAATGTTCTTATAATGTTAGGACTTTGAAATACCAAGTTCACACAGCTTGACCTTGCCTTGCAGTATAATTTCTGTGTTGCAAGTAAAGCCACCCATTGTTTTCATGTTCCATAATGAATTAACGACCGATAAGAAGCAAACAAGCATATAATTCACCTGCTTTATCAGCACCGAGTTTCGCTATCAGCGGCAAATCTCAGCGGTAGCGCGTAAATAATATTTTTTTATTACGACATGGGTGACACCCTGTTCAGTTACACAACACGAATTGTGAAGTAAATAGAAGATTGTTTGACAATTAAAACAAGCTATTACGGCCTCATATTAGCCTCTCGTGCGTAGGTTCGCTCTCCTCTCCTCACTATGCCAATCACGTTGTATGGGGGCTACACTTATTATAAGGTTGCTTAATCTTATTCTTATAAGGTTGTTACAGTGGCAACAAAAATACATCATCTGTGAAAATTTCAAATGTCTAGCTATCACGGTTCATGAGATACAGCCTGGTGAAGTGGTGACAGACGGACAGTGGAGTCTTAGTAATAGGGTCCTGTTTTTACCGTTTGGGTACGGAACCCTAATAAACAGGATTATTTCAAATCAGTATACCTTTACCTACTCACGTATACCAGTACGTTTATTTTACGCAGTTCTTCCCTAAAATGCCCTAAGAAGTTCTATATTTCCAGGTCAACATGACGAGGCGCACGGTGCTGAACGAGGTGTACAAGGGGCTGGTGGAGTCCATGGCGATCCCGGCCGAGCTGCACGAGCGAGACGGCCGCAAGTTCGCCAGCTTCGGCTCCGTCCTGCCCATACACTGCGCCACTGAAGATGAGGTACCTATCTGATGCAATTTAATGACTAACTACCACCGGTATTGACGAACCCAATTGAGCAAAGCCACGCTTGAATGCCGGCTTTCACGTCATGTTTTCAAAGTTTAAAGGTTTATTATATACTTCTTCTTGTTTCGTATTCCTCATTGCTGAGGGTTGTAACCTTTATTTATCACGCTTCAGACGACCGCTCTCCACTTATTTCGATCTAAGTATAGGTACTGCAGACCGCATGGCGTCGGGAAACTTGGTGACCGTTGAGTCTTGAATCTGATCGGTCCAGCGCATGAGACTCCTTCCTCTTGGTCTTCTTCCATGAATATTTCCTGTCATTAGGTATATAAAATAGACAATATAAAATAAATGTTTACAAATGAAGCGAAAATTGAAAAATTTAATGATTCGGACAGGTTCGAACCTGCGTTTCCAACGGCTTTCCGGACCAACACTGGCGTCCTCCCAATTGGACCACCGAATCAGATGTCAGAGCCATTGAATTTTTCAACCAGTTGCTTCGACATGCCTTAGGGTGGCATCGTAGCGCCATCTACCGTAAAGATTTAGACTTTATCGTCGGCACCATCGTCTCAAATTTGTTGAGAATCGATAGTAACGATGTGCTACACCCGAATTACATTGTAAACATTTAGTTTACGTTAGCAGACGTTACTGCTTTAATAAAAAATAAATATAAAATAAACTCTGCAAGAAGACCCCAAAGCGCGTCCTACGCGTCTGAATCTCTCAGCGTTTCTAATAAGACACTTGGTGAACAGAAACCCGTGACAGAAACGTTCCAAGAAGTTGACCATATCGTTTTATCTGAAGCACAGGTAAGCAGCCCAGCCCAGCTGGTTTTACTGACCTTATGTTTGTTGCAGGTGATAGAGCGAGCGAGGACGACGCACCACTATTGCGACGTGTTCACGGACGACTTGCTGGCACCGCTGGGCGAGCTGGCGTACGTGCGTCTAGACGAGAACACCGCCGAGAAGGTCAGTCATCTCCTGTCGCATGGCCACCCTAAGGGTCGCCGCAGACGTTCGGAATTTTCTTTCGGTTTCTGTACGGAATGACGCGTGACGTCAGAATAAAGTCTCTGTCCCTCCCTGTCTGTCATATGGCGATGTCTCAGCTGCTGACGTCATTACGTTCGGAAACCGGACCGGAATTCCGAACGTCTGTGAACTAACTCACGGCCCGTATGTTTTTTTCCGGGTACCCGACGCGCTACGTTTGATATAACGATTTTTGAACGAATGTAACGTTTCATATAATGTCCTGTTTGATATAACTCGCTTTTTCTTTTTCCCTTATTTCCTTTCTAATCAATGTCTTTGTAACATCGGTCACATCACCCGCAACGAGGACTCCATGGAACGATTGGTGGTGCAAGGAAAAGTGGAGGGCAAAAGATCTCCTGGGCGCTCTCCAACGCGATGGACAGACCTCATCAAATCTGTGACACAATGCGGCATAAACGAGAATTCTCACTCCGCCAAACATAGGACTACATGGCGGCGCATCACGAGAGAAGCGGTGGAGAAAGAATCGACCTAACCATGACCACGACCACTCTGCCAATTAAGAGTGCATGACTACGAAGAAGAGATTTTCTTTTTCTTAAAACTTGATTGGTCGTCTGGTGTCCAGGTGTTCATCAACCGCAGCAAGCGCATCCTGCTGATTTCGAGCGACGGGCAGCTGGCGCAGTGGCGCTGCGCGCCGAGCTTCGAGTCCGCCAACCAGTACGTCGCCGGCGCGCCCATCGTCAACCAGGACGGCGCGCTGGTCTCGGTGGTCACTGCGAAGAGGGGGAACCACTACGCGGTGTCTTCCTTCGAAGTGAGTTTCCTCTTCTCTTAGAGCGTCCTCTGCCAAGATGTTTCCATCTTTGTAAATTTGCTACGGAATGAGTCACGTTGCGCGCCCAGCTTGAGTCAATCGCGGCAACCACTTACGTTGTCTTTGTTTGAGTTCATCGCCAATCAAGTCGGTATATCGCTATTTATTTATTTATATTTATTATTAATTAAGAAGGCACTTTAAACGTAGACTATCAGTATAATTGCCTAAAGATATGAATGCAGGCCCGGACTTAGAGGGCCATTAGGGCCTCTAAGCACTTGGCATTTGGGGCCCCCTCCCCTACCTCGAAATGCTTTTCAGCAAATTAAATAGTACTTACCTAGTAATATTTTAAGTGATAGAAATAAGGAGGACATGAGTGTGGTGTAAGTCCTACTTCTGGAACTAGGGCTCCTAGACTGGTCGAGCCCCTAGGCCCGGGCCTCGTGGAATGTGGGCTTAGGGGTACGTATATACGGCACTGTATGAACGGTAACGTCCCCCAGGGCGAAGGCGGCTACTTCGACACGTCGCTGTCGTGGAAGACGCTGCAGTCGGCGGGCATCATCTACGGCGCGGAGACGTTCCCGACGCGCGCGGCGCTGCGCGCGCACGTGGCGCTGCTGCCGCCGGCGCACGCGCTGCCGCCGGCGCCGCCCGCGCCCGTGCTGCACGCGCCGCCCGCGCACGCGCACGCGCACGCGCCGCGCATCGCGCTCGTGGCGGGGAACGGCCGCCAGCTCGCGCACATCTACCTGCAGGGCGTGCACGCCGACGGAGTCGACTACTTGTAGATATTGCCGGAGTATAGAGCCTGTCCAGACGGAGCGTTTTACGCGCGAGGGCACTCGCGCGTAGACACTCGCGCGTACCCGAGGTACTAGAGCTACTGCACCCCGTCCAGATGCTCTCGCGCGTTTCAAAACTCGCGCGTAAAACGCGTGCAATACGCCGGACTCTCGACTCGCTCGTTTTACGCGCGAGCGCCCGAGTCGAGATACTTTGGCGCCATTGGAGCGTTCAGTAGTATTCGCGAGTCAGTAGCGAGTGCACGTATTTTGTCCGCCGCACATCGCGCGTAGTAACGCGGCATCTGGATGCAAAATGAAATTGAAGCGCGCGAGTGCCCTCGCGCGTAAAACGCTCCATCTGAACAGGCTCTTAAGGTAGTAGAGAGAATCACTATGATAGGTCAACGGGAAAGGTAGTATCGTTCGGCCGCTGTCCATAATTTGCTGTCAAAAATGAGCAACGATAATAGTAGGTACATTATATACTTAGGGCGATCGATTCGTGAGTGTCCCAGATCGCAGGCGTTTGTTGCCCCAATCTAAGGCGAGGGCCATAAACAATCGATCTGGGGCTTTAGGAATTACCGCCCGTGGTTTGTCTATAGTTTTACGTCTTGCCTGCGGCAGAATGTGAGGTTTTCTCCCGTAGAGGGCAGAAAGAACCCACTTTCGGACAAGGATGGTGTAAACATGTTTACTGATACTTTTCCCAAAGCCACGTATCTTTCATATACGATATCACTCTATTAACAACACATTTTTTATTGTTGGTATATTATTTCGTACTTCATGCGCGTATTTTGTACGACCTTTACTTACCTACACTTATATCAACTGTAAATAATGGATAGGTATCTTAAACCCAATATTTTCACAGCCTATAATATTTTAAATAACAAACAGAACAGTTACGTGATGCATACCACTTGCCACATACAACCTACTATTCTAAGACCTCACAGACTGTCCATAGGTACTTTAAGGTTGTGTGGCCATTTTGATATTATTTGGACGAGCGAACGAAGCGAGCAAGAATAGAAATTATTACATCGTTACCATTTAAACCTTAGGTGCTATAATGCGAACTGATTGTTTTTTTATGTAACTACTCGTACTTTGATTAGTGGATTAATAATTACAGCTGTGACGTAAATAGATTATTTTTCTGTTTATCTATAACTTTGTCAATTAATTTATCAGTGACGACTAAAGATAATAAGTAACTATCTATTGGGAAAAATAGAAGATTATATAACAATGGTTACCGACGTAACAAGTCTACTTAAGTTAATAATTTATATTTTCAAATTTATTTTTATTACTTACAAATCATAAAAATAGGTGTGTTCTCCTAATGATACCTATACGTAGATATTATTAACATAAGAACTGTGCCCAATATAAATGTACCTATTTCTTTTTGAAGGTGTACAATGATTGTTGTTTAATTTGTTAATAAAAACAATATAAATCAATTTAACATTTTATTTATAAAAATACCTGTATCTCCAATAAGTTAATTCCTTATACTACCTACACCTCATCTTTACATGAATTTTGTACTAAAGTACTTACACGTTTTTACAATCAGTCTTTATCCACATAAACAACATACAACTAATTAAAATATTTACATTAAATAAAATTTGTGGACTTTTAAAATTACTTATCTTTGCTTTAATTATTAGAAATTAACGTGTTTCTGTGACCGTCGTTACTTGGCAAATGAAGGAAGTAGGTTACTTTCTCAACAAACTATAAAAAAAATACTGCGGACCGATTTTGGTTTATTTATATTTGGTAGGTATATCTTCGTTACTATTTAATATTGGGTACTATTTAAACGCACATCAAAATAAAACCTTTTTCTATGCAAAAATAATCAAAATGTATATCAAAATTACTGATTGCACAGCAAATATTGCACTCAAAATGTTACTAAATATACTACAATTTATATTTGTAGCGTGCATCTATTTATTTAAAAGCAAAGCATATTTAAGTAATGCATAGCTAATAATGACTACCGCACATTATGGAGCGTTTTTGGGGATATAAAAAAAAACTAACCTAACCTAACCCGGCTGAGTCCGATCTGCTCTGAAAGGTGATCAGGATTAGATGGTTACCTATCTGAAACACTAATTTTTGTTTCATTTATCCGAAAGCAATTTTTTTCAAAAACTGTTTATTTTTCAGAATAATTATGAAACAAACCTAACCTAACCTACTGGGTTCTTTAAAAAGATAAAAAGTAATGTCGTGCTGATGTTTATTTTCTAATTATCTTCAGTACAATTTTTGCTAGGCATTTATTTTATTTGCTGTGCAATAATTAATTTGATGTAAAAAGTATATAATTGATGAAAATAAATTGATAGGCGATTATTTTGTTTGCTGTGCCATTAATAATATCCCTTTAATATTTGTGCGAAATATGTCCCCAAAAATACGTCTATTATTCTCATTATTACATGCGATTAATATAAAATTGTAATTATGTCGTTTCGTAATGAGCACATGATGAGTTAAAGAACGTTACAAATTCTGTCATTTGCTTTGCGACTCATAACTGGCACCAACTTGCGACTAATAACGTCAGTCGAGGTACACGCCTCAGTCGACGTACACGCGTCAGTCGAGGTACACGCGTCAGTCGACGTACACGCGTCAGTCGAGGTTCACGCGTCAGTCGAGGTACACGCGTCAGTCGAGGAACACGCGTCAGTCGACGTACACGCGTCAGTCGAGGTACACGCGTCAGTCGAGGTACACGCGTCAGTCGAGGTACACGCGTCAGTCGAGGTACACGCGTCAGTCGACGTACACGCGTCAGTCGAGGTACACGCGTCAGTCGAGGTACACGCGTCAGTCGACGTACACGCGTCAGTCGACGTACACGCGTCAGTCGAGGTACACGCGTCAGTCGACGTACACGCGTCAATCGAGGTACACGCGCACGAGGTCTTGCTCGCGCAATGAAACAAACCTAACCTAACCTACTGGGTTCTTTAAAAAGATAAAAAGTAATGTCGTGCTGATGTTTATTTTCTAATTATCTGCAGTACAATTTTTGCTAGGCATTTATTTTATTTGCTGTGCAATAATTAATTTGATGTAAAAAGTATATAATTGATGAAAATAAATTTATAGGCGATTATTTTGTTTGCTGTGCCATTAATAATATCCCTTTAATATTTGTGCGAAATATGTCCCCAAAAATACGTCTATTATTCTCATTATTACATGCGATTAATATAAAATTGTAATTATGTCGTTTCGTAATGAGCACATGTTGAGTTAAAGAACGTTACAAATTCTGTCATTTGCTTTGCGACTCATAACTGGCACCAACTTGCGACTAATAACGTCAGTCGAGGTACACGCCTCAGTCTACGTACACGCGTCAGTCGAGGTACACGCGTCAGTCGACGTACACGCGTCAGTCGAGGTTCACGCGACAGTCGAGGTACACGCGTCAGTCGAGGAACACGCGTCAGTCGACGTACACGCGTCAGTCGAGGTACACGCGTCAGTCGAGGTACACGCGTCAGTCGACGTACACGCGTCAGTCGAGGTACACGCGTCAGTCGAGGTACACGCGTCAGTCGACGTACACGCGTCAGTCGAGGTACACGCGTCAGTCGACGTACACGCGTCAGTCGAGGTACACGCGTCAGTCGACGTACACGCGTCAGTCGAGGTACACGCGTCAGTCGACGTACACGCGTCAGTCGAGGTACACGCGTCAGTCGACGTACACGCGTCAATCGAGGTACACGCGCACGAGGTCTTGCTCGCGCGCCGGCAGCCGCGTGGCGGGGCAGGCGCCGTGCGCGCGCAGGTGCCGGGAGATGCAGCCGTAGCAGAATATCAACCTGGAACACACAGAAGGGCTACTACGGTGTTCCAAATTCAATTATCGTATAGTGCCGTTCCGCTCACCCAAACGTACTTTGTCGGTAGATCGAGAGAGATGGTTTTATACGACGGTTGAATTTCGGACATTGGAGTAAAGTAGGCAAACATAATAAACTAGCGACCCGTGCCGGTGCCGCCAGCTTATTCGCGCGAATTTTTTAATTTATAATAATTCCTAAGATATTCGAGATAAGGGACATGAATGTACACAGTTGTCTCACCCCGACACAGGCAGAGCTGTGGGCGTCTTCCACCGCTGCAGGCAGATGGCGCACTTGTTCATGCAGCGCGCACTCGCCGCGTCGCGCTAAGGGACATTAAGAAACACATTACACGATACTTATAAATTATACGATACTTTTGTTTTTGAAAAAGATTAAGTCGATTTTAAATAAATGGGATACTTAAAGTTAAGAAAATTATGATCAATACTTTTTATCTAATTATTTTTTATTAAAGCAGTATCGTCTGATACCACAAAGAAATTAAGAGAATAATTGAATTTTAATGCGTTGAATTCAGTGACTCTCGCATCAGGTTCATTGGTCTATTAGGTAGAACGTCCGTGTTGGCCCGGAAAGCCGTTGAAGACGTGGGTTAGAACCCCGCCTGAACCATAAAACCTCAACACGCTTTCCAAATTAAGTAAAAAAGGCACATGTGTCAATTTGTTTAATCACGAGTACCACACAATAGTATTGTTTTCGTTGAGTGGATGGTACACAACGCCAACTCCCGGCCTATACCTGCGGCTGTGGCGGACAGACGGCCGCCACGTCACACTGCGGCGCGCGGCTCTCCCACCAGCGCAGGAACTGCACGGCGAAGGCGCCGTACTCCACGCAGCGCGCCCAGCACCGGGACCGTCACCAGTATACCTGCGGCTGTGGCGGACAGACGGCCGCCACGTCACACTGCGGCGCGCGGCTCTCCCACCAGCGCAGGAACTGCACGGCGAAGGCGCCGTACTCCACGCAGCGCGCCCAGCACCGGGACCGTCACCAGTATACCTGCGGCTGTGGCGGACAGACGGCCGCCACGTCACACTGCGGCGCGCGGCTCTCCCACCAGCGCAGGAACTGCACGGCGAAGGCGCCGTACTCCACGCAGCGCGCCCAGCACCGGGACCGTCACCAGTATACCTGCGGCTGTGGCGGACAGACGGCCGCCACGTCACACTGCGGCGCGCGGCTCTCCCACCAGCGCAGGAACTGCACGGCGAAGGCGCCGTACTCCACGCAGCGCGCCCAGCACCGGGACCGTCACCAGTATACCTGCGGCTGTGGCGGACAGACGGCCGCCACGTCACACTGCGGCGCGCGGCTCTCCCACCAGCGCAGGAACTGCACGGCGAAGGCGCCGTACTCCACGCAGCGCGCCCAGCACCGGGACCGTCACCAGTATACCTGCGGCTGTGGCGGACAGACGGCCGCCACGTCACACTGCGGCGCGCGGCTCTCCCACCAGCGCAGGAACTGCACGGCGAAGGCGCCGTACTCCACGCAGCGCAGCGCCAGCGCACCCAGCATCGGGAATGTCACCAGGGCGCTCCTGCGATACACACAACAAAACTAGTTCAATGGAAACCCACGGAGCGGGTTCCCGGTGTTCAAAGTGTTAAACGCACTTTTTCACGATTAAAATAGCAAATTACTTATTATTACCATACAAATATAGGTACCAGAGATCGTCCCTTCATCATTCAGAAAAAAATTATTCGTTTAATGTGCCGGGTTCCATTGGATGAACCAGCGAGACAGCTTTTTGTGAAACTGCGAATATTAACAGTACCATCCTTATATATATTCGACTTGAGCAAGTTAATGAGAAGTACAGGCGCTAGCACAGAATCAGCAAGAGCTGTCTGTGGTTCGTCTAGAAGGAAGACAGGCCTAATTATACCAAGTAGAGACTCGTAAAAACTAGCCATTCATTCCGTATTATGGGGCCACGTATATATAATAAGCTGCCACCTGACATAAAGGACGCTAGCTCAGATTTACAATTTAGGAATAAATTAAAGCGATTTTTAATTAATAAAGCATTTTACTCGATAACAGAATATTTAAACGATCAATGAAATACATAATAATCAACGAATAAATAGTTACCCAACGTATTGGAACGAACCAATTCTAATTAATGTTTTGTCAATATTTTAATTTTATAATTGTATTTTAATTTTAATTTATTTGACATGTACATAATTTACAACAATGACAATGTATGACCAATACAAATAAATAAATGATATGATATGATACCCATAACATATAATGACGTACGATTAGGTGGCGACGACTAAAAGCGGGAAAGCGAGGTAGAGGCAGGCCAAGACGAAATTACTTTGAGCAAATAAAAGAAAAGGATAAAGTCATGTCTTACCAAGAAGTGTCGAAGAAAGCCCAAGGAAGAAAGAGCTGGCGATTGATTGCTAACACCGCTCTTAAATTGAAGAAGAATACAAAAGTAGTCCCACTGACCCGAGTTGTCCCGCCAGTATGCTCCTCAATAGGTCTCCCCACGTGTCCTCTTGCTGGTGGGGCGGCGCCGCGCGCAGCGTGAGCCCGAGCGCCGCCAGCGCGGGCGTGGGGCTGCGCGCGCCGCGCAGGTAGCGCGCCAGCTGCACCAGGCACACGCCCGAGCTCACCAGGTGCAGCGTGGAGTACACGTGGACCGCGGCAAGGCGGGCAACACCCGAACCACCCTGGACATCAAAATCATCGTTTTCTGCAAGTGGGAATCGAACCCACGACCTCTAAATATCCGGAGTAATGCTCTGACACCGCGATGTTACGCACATCTGTACCACTTTTTGGTTTTAAATGCTGAGCGCAGTCACCATGCTTCTAGAACGTGCGTTTATCCCTCGCCCTATTGCTTATGTCCGGCACGTATTGGGACGGCGAGAGAGATGGCGCTATTGTCATACTCTATTCACAACGACTTAAATACCGTAACCACACTTGACAATACTAACCCTCTTCTCTGCTGACAAATCAGTCCGCGGCGATGGCCGACCGGTGTTTGGTTGGTCGAAACATGTCAAGCGCTATTCGACTTCTACGTCGTTTATCTATTTTAATAAAAGATGTGAGTAAGACGCAGTGATAGTGCAGCTGCCTATTGAGCCGACGACGGTTCTGGGTTCGAATTCCGGCAACGGCTAATAATTGTGTGATGAACTCGAATATTCTTTCCTATCCGGGGCTATGCAAGTCTTTTAAACATACCTTCCCCAGTTTCCCATCGTCATGGTCCTCCCTCCAGCGCTGCACCAGCGCCTGCAGCCGGTCGCGGCAGTAGGGCAGCAGCACGAGCAGCGCCAGCGAGCCCCGCTCGGCGGCGCGCGGCAGCCGCGGGCCCAAGTGGAACTCCCCAAGAGGGGACACCGGCGCCCGCACCAGCCCGTAGAAACTCTCCGAGAACGATGCGGCTGCGTTTATGTTACAAGGTTAAATTGTTTATTTTATGAAAGACATTTTACCTGTCTACTAATGTGCGCCACGCCTCACCTCCGCTCGACACGCCGTCGTTCAAATCATTTATTTCCCACATAGAGATAAATTATAAATTACACAAATCTATACGGTAATTGTCAACATAATAAACAAAACAAACAAATTCAGTAAGTCATTCATAATTCAACAGAATTAAGAGTAAAACGTTAATTTTTTTCAAATAAATAACAATTAAAATAATGTAGAATAAATACCTATAACTTTGTCTGGAAGAGATCGCTTTTTAGCGATAAGATCGCCTATTGTTTGCCTCTAACTATTGTAATGTTAAGTGTCATCTGTATTTGTATTTCTTTCTTCTTGAGGTGTGCAATAAAGAGTATTCTATTCTATTCTATTCTATTCTACCTATAACTATAAATTCACGTATTACACAAATTAAATGTAAACATTCACCACAAAGGATCGTCACAAGTACACTAAAATATAAAACAATTAATCTAAATATGATGCCTTCGTGATCCCCGAGTTGTTCACGCAGCGAAACTTCGCTCCTGCTAGCTACCTGATGAGTTCTCTGTAGATCGGTTCGTTGTCGATGGTCCCAGCCAAGTACTTGGCGATATGTGGCCACCGAATGCCCTAACCGAACATACGAAGTGGAGGCGGCTTCTTTCCTCTTCCGGCGACTAAAACCTTCCTGTTGCTCAAGTTGAGGCAACACCTACGGGGTGGCCGCTCAGGCAGGTCGCCAAACGAGCGCTTTAAAGCCGGGAATACACACGCCTGTAACTCGCACACTTGCATACCAGCTCCTTGTACGTGCCACCTATTGTCATGTGTATACATTAACTGGCATGCCTGTATCTGGCAAGCAAGTAGATTGCAAGCAATTTGATTTACTAGCATGCAATATAAGGGAGGGGACGCGGGGGGCTGCCAAACCGGCATGAGTGAACGCACGCGACAGCTACAGGCATGCCAGCAGCGAAAAGAGTTGTTGATGGGGTGCACGCTTTTTTTTCTTTTGTGTTCGCGTCAAGTTTTTATTTGTATCTTTTGAATTCATCATGTCACGGTGGGGAGATGAGAAGACGATACAATTTATACAATTG
Organism: Apotomis turbidana; assembly: GCA_905147355.2. Classification (NCBI taxonomy): domain Eukaryota; kingdom Metazoa; phylum Arthropoda; class Insecta; order Lepidoptera; family Tortricidae; genus Apotomis; species Apotomis turbidana. The sequence goes on from LR990299.1 coordinate 19,845,474, forward strand.
TACAAAGAATACGAATGTCTTAGGAACCCGAGTAGCTCTCTTTACAAAAATAAATTTGCCCGCGACAATGCTTTTTTCCCAAATTTTCCTATTCCTTCTCTTCTTTTTTTCTCTCATCAATTTAGCCACACATTGTATTGTTAGTAGCAATACCATACTATTTCATTCGCTTCGAATGTTTTCCATTGCAACCTCAACGTGAAACTGGTGAAACTAGAATGCAAGTGTGCCAGCTACAGTTATGTGTATACGGCTCAGAAATACAGGCAAGCAAGGAAGCAAATTGCATGCAAGTTTAACTTGCAAATGTATTCACTGTGGGTCAGTTACTTCTACATGCCATTAACTAATATGCAAGCTACAGATCCGTTTTACAGGCATGTGTATTCTTAGCTTAACAGCTGCTTGTTCAGTGTTTAAAGGCATCGCGAAGACCTCGTGGTCCGCGTCCAGGCGAGTGATGTCGTCGGTGCGGCGGGAGTCGCCACTGAACTGAGAGCAACTATTGGTGACGTGTTTTCAGTTCAGTGACTACCCCTGCTACCCGATGCTCCCAGGAGTCGAAGCGTGGTCCTTCAGCTCCTCTTTTACTCTCCACAAGTGCGTTCGAAGCGTATCTGGTCCTCTGACTCTAGCCGTGTAACTCTTGCCTGTATCTGGGCAGGTAGACTTTTGTATCATGGGTGTGATGGTGGCGGTGGTGCGCTGTGGAGGCTGGCATGATCTGCCATTTTCTCCTCCATTGCCGCCAGGAAAGTCTCCCAGCAATGCCTTCTTGGCTACGGCATCGATAAGGGCGACGTCCCTAATGGTCAACAGAACAGGGCAACGGTTGGCAGAAAAAAATCTAATATACAAAGTGTGACCTAGGGATGGTCACACGCGACGTGGGCTGAAGGGGATGAGCGAGAAATGGGAAGATTCGGGAATGAAGTATGGGAATTTGAGCGGCGACTTACGTGATTTAGATCAGTCCTGGGCTGAATTCTCCTTACGTACACACACGTAAACACAAAACGAGCTGAATGTTCACCTTTGAGCTGAGTCAGTTGCACTTGTTAAATGTACCGGCCGGGTTTAGTCGCGCGACACGAAATACTGCTACTTTATGCGTCAACGGTCAAACAGAGACTGTGCGAGTGAGTGAATGCACGGACGATGCGCTCGCGCGCTGAACGAGTGCCGGAGTGAATGGTTCGTCGCGCCCTCTGGCGGGAACATCCTGGGGGGCCCGAGGAAGAGCCTCTTCATGAGCTGACTCCAACGGCAACCTGGCTATCTTGAGCAGAGGTCTGCGCAAATGTCCCTGAGCAGTGTCCATATCCACAACTCGGATCACTCCATCCTTCCCAGGTATTGTGCGGGTAATTCGCCCCAGTTTCCATTGAAGCGGAGGCAGATTGTCCTCCTTGATAAGTACAAGTTCGCCAACTCGAGGAGGTGAGGAAGGGGAGAGCCATTTGGAGCGGGTTTGAAGGGTATGGAGGTAGGATTTGGTCCACAATGTCCAAAAGCGCTGGGAAAGAGCTTGTATGAGCTGAAAACGTTTAAGGGCTGATAATGGCCTGTCATCGAAGTATGGCTCAGGCAGGGCAGTGAGCGGACGGCCTATAATAAAATGACCAGCAGTTAAGGGTTCGAAGTTCGTAGGGTCGGACGAAATTGGGCAGAGGGGTCTGGAGTTTAAAACAGCCTCGATTCGTGCAAGAAGTGTGGAGAATTCTTCGAAAGTGAGGTGTTGTTCACCAACTACGCGATAAAGTAACTGTTTTGTAGACTTTACATTAATTTCGTGCAAGGCGCCGAACCAGGGCCCCTTTGGGGGGTTCAGCAGCCAAGTTATGTGCTGATTGGCAAGTTTGTGTGTGATTGCATCATTATTTTCAGTGAGGAAGTTCTGAACTTCGATGAGCTGATTTCTAGCACCTATATAGTTTGTGCCGCAATCTGATCTAATCAGAACCGGTGCACCGCGTCGCGAGATAAATCTTTGTAACGCTGCGAGAAAAGCTTCCGTGGTGAGCGCAGAGACGGCCTCTAAATGAACCGCCTTCGTTGAGAGGCACACAAATATGCAGAAGTATGCCTTTAAGAGTTTAGCGTTCCGTAACGTGCTTGACTTGACGAGGAATGGGCCGGCGAAATCAGTTGTAACTTGGCTAAATACAGGTTGAGGCGAAACCCTGTCCGCCGGAAGATCGGCCATGGGCGGGGCTTCAGGTTGAGCGCGGCATCGAAAACATCTTATGCATTTAAATACCCTACTTCGAACTACACGGCGAGCGGATAGGATCCAGAATTGCTGGCGTATAATGGCGTGTAAGGTGTCAGCGCCAGGATGACAATATATTTTGTGGTAGTAATCAATGATGCGGTCTACGAGCGGACTGGAGCTGGGCAGAATGAGCGGATGTTGAGCGTCATATCTAATTGGAGCATGAGAGAGACGGCCACCGACTCTCAAAAGTCCGTCCTTCATAAATGGCGAGAGACGTTGGAGTCGAGCTGTACAGAGCTTATTAGTTTGAAGACGATGGATATCTTCAGCAAACTCATTCTGTTGAACAGAACGGCCCCAGAATGACAGAGCGTCTTTACGCTCACTAACTGTCAACGGACCAGAGCGCCGTACCTCTGGGCTGTGCTTACAATTAAAAATAAATCGCTCGATGCAAGCCGTCACTCCGACGAGCTTGTCGAGAGAGCTGAAGCGGGTGAGCAGATCATGATCTACATCAGGGACAGCTATATGAGCTGGCACCTTTCTCGGCTTTAGGCCGGGTAAAGCGTGATGACCTAAGGCGGCTGGCATCTTTGGCCAGGTGTGAGGCGGCTCTTTGAGCCAGCTGGGGGACCACCAGAGTTCATGAGTTGAAAGAGATTGAGCTGACATTCCTCTACTGGCACAATCTGATGGGTTGAGATTCGTGGGAACATGTCTCCACGTGGAGCTGGTTGGACTATACTTTATTTTAGCCACTCGGTTGGCTTCGAATGTCTGGAGCTGATGAGGGGATGTGTTGAGCCATGCCAAGACTATTGTGCTGTCTGACCAGCAGATATGTTGTTTTATGGTAACATGAGCTGAGAGTTCGGCTGATACACGAGCCATGAGCTGGGATAAGAGAGCAGCAGCTGAGAGTTCCAACTTTGGAATAGTGAGGCGATTCTTGATAGGTGCAACCTTTGACTTGGCAATGACCAGGTGTACATTGACATGTCCGTTAGCATCGAGCTCGTGGAGGTAAGTGGCAGCGCCGAATCCAGCTTCTGACGCGTCAGCAAACCCATGGAGTGAGTACGTGGATGTAGGTTTGAATTTGCAAATGTGCCGAGGTAAACGAAGAGTTGCGAGCTGAGGGAGATCCTGGAAGATGTGCTGCCACTCTGTGTGGGTATCATCAGGAATGGGCTCATCCCATCCCAGTTTCAGAATCCATAACTTCTGTAAGAGAAGCTTAGCGCGGAGGATGACCGGAGTGACCCAACCGTTGGGGTCAAAAAGAGATGCTACTGTGCTGAGAATTGAGCACTTTGTGACTTGAGTGATCGTGGGGAGAGAGATGCGATAAGTGAACTCATCTGATTGAGGAATCCATTGAATACCTAACACTTTTATGGAATTCGATTCTGGGCTGATATCAAAGTCTTTGGGCATATCGCATTGGTCATCTGGAAATTGTTCTAGGAGCTGAGGAGAATTCGAAGTCCATTTACTGAGTTGAAAACCACCTAGGGCAAGTAAATTTATCAACTCGGTTTGGAGCGCCTGTGCAGACTCCACCGAGTCATGACCACAGAGTATATCATCGACGAAGATTGATTTGCGTAGGACTTGAGCTGCTTGCGGATAACGATGACCTTCGTCATCAGCTAATTGGAGCAGAGTGCGGATGGCATGATATGGGCTTGAGCGTAAACCGTATGTGACAGTATATAAGGCATATGTGAGCAGAGGCTGGTCAGGCGAAGAACGCCAGAGGATGAGCTGATATTGTCTTTGATCTGGGTGAATGAGTATGTTTCTGAACATCTTTTTGATGTCAGTACTGAAGACTACCGGGTGCATTCTGAAAGACATAATAATGTCAACAATATCTTGTTGAAGAGCTGGACCTGTGTGAAGGCAATCGTTTAAACTGACGCCATTTGAGCTTTTGCTGCTTCCATCGAATACAGTCCGTAGTTTGTCTGATCCCGCTTTAAAAACACAATGATGGGGAATGTAGAAATGAGGCTTATTTGCAAAAGTGCTGGGGTGACAAGGTGACATGTGTCCGAGGTTGATGTACTCGTTCATGAAATCAACATATTTAGAGCGGAGAAGCGGATTTGCTTGTAGCTTCTTCTCAAGATTGAGGAACCTACGCAGCGCAATAGCATGAGTGTTGCCTAAGGTCGGCGCATCTGATAGAAAGGGCAATGTCACCATGTACTGGCCTGATGGCTCTCGAGTTGTTGTGGCGCGGAAAATCTCCTCGCACTGCTGTTGTAACGGGTTGATCTGTGTATGAGGTTGGGGTTCTTCTGACTCCCAGAACCTCTCAAGGTTCTTACAAATTTCAAGTGTAGATGCATCGGATTCTGACTGAGAGCTGACAATGTGAGCTGAGTTGGACTGGTTTGCTGGTGTTGCGTACAAGTCCTCGATGGGTCCTATCAGTGCAAAGTCGAAAATCGTGCCGAAGGCTATGGGCTTCCCGCGGCCTAACGAGACCTTAGTCCCGTCCAGAACTTGGCCGAGAACGTCAGAACCTAATAAAAGATCGATCGGAGCTGGTATATGGTAGTCTTGATCTGCCAAGGGGATCGGTGGCTTACCGCTCACCTTTGCAACGTGTGGGACCTTTTGTAACGGTAAATAACCAGTAACATTTTTTAAAATATGCGCTGTAGTCGTAATTGTGGGAGTGTCATGGCGGGTAGGCCGACATACTATTGTAATAGATCCCTGTGATTCCTGTGTGTGCTGGTTGCCCACTCCTGCGATTTTTAATGATGATGAATTTGGCGGCAAATTTAAAATTCGAGCCATGCGCTGAGTTATAAGACTTAGCATACTACCGCAATCTAATAAAGCGCGCGCTGTGTGAAATTGGCCATGTACGTCTGCTATTTTTAGAGAGACGGTAGGCAATAAAATTGGAAAATTAGTGACGTGTTCTTCACATTGTGCTGAATTAATATGATAGTTATGAGCTGTAGGAGCTGAAATCGCAGTGTGGGCTTGTGATTTATGTGTCTGAGCTAAATGTGTATGAGCTGAGTGTGTATGAGCTGAGTGTGTATGAGCTGATTGAGTGTGCTGAGCTTCATCCTCGCAGTGCTCGGTTATTGTTGGTAGTCATTGTGGACCACCTTCACGAGACCTACTGGGCGAACGCGAGTGACTTTGTGGGTTCTGAATAGACGCGCTCATAGTTGAGGCGTGCGCTGATGCATGTTGTTGTTCATGAGCTGGACGCTGTCTGGGCTGTTCTCTCAGCTGAGGTGGAAGTAGATGAGCGGAAGAGTGAGTTGGAGAAGAGGCGCCACCAGGGCGATGAAGTGATGTGTGGTGTCTATCGTTTCCACACTCTTTGCAGGCCCGTGTTGACTTGCACTCATTTTCATAATGGGGACCCAGGCAACGTCGGCAGCGGTTGCGAGCTTGAATGAAGTCCCAACGGCCTTGGATCGGTTGGTCGTTGTATCGTGGGCATGCGATGAGCTTGTGCCCTCTATCTGAGCAGAATGGGCAAGGCATATTATTGGTTGAGCCCTGAGCTGACGGTTGAGCCGAGTAAACCGGCCTATGTTGAGCTGGAGTTGGATTGGTGTAGCGCGGGTGATAATTAGCCGGGGCAATGGTGCGTGGTTCATGATACATAGGCTGACGCGGTGGGACTCGAGGAGGTCCGACGGGAGACTGCCTACGGTATTGGGCTGGCTGTGGCGATGGTTGCCTGGGTTGCGGGGGAGCTGGGCTCGACCACTCGGTTTCTACACAACGCGCATGCTCCTCCAAAAAGGCGATTAAATCCTTCAGGGTAGGCAGAGTGGTGGTTGAGCCGTGTCTACGCTCAAAGAGGGTCCGAAGCTCACCTTTAAGCTTTCGTACCACTATGGATACGAAAACATAGTCACTGTCTTTCATGGGCAGATCCAGGTTGTCGAGGGCGCAGTGCGCGGAAATGAGCGGAGTCAAAAAAAGTGCGCGGATATCGGAGCGGGTATGTATGTTAGGCAGACCAAGGATGATGTCCACAAACCTATCTATTAGGACGCGACGATTTTCGTAGCGCCTGGTGAGGATATCCATGGCTACCGTAAAGTTCTCGTTAATGAGTTGAAGATGGGACACCATACTGCGTGCCTCGCCGGATAGGCACGAGAGCAGATAATGCAGTTTAACTGCATCCGAAATGGTGGTCATGTCGTCCGTGAGGCTTCTAAATATAGCAATGAAGGAAGGCCAGTCTTCTATTTTTGAGCTGAATTTTGGTAGGGCTATTTTGGGCAGAACAGTTGACGGCGTTGTTGATGTCGAGGGCTGAGCGGGGTCACGTTTTGCTGAGAACGTTTTTAATTTTTCGAACGCGACAAGGATGTCCTCATAGTCCTTTATCGCGTTGTCATAGCTATTGGTGTAGGTGGCCTCGACCTCCGGCGTGAGGGGTTCGTCATCCAAGATTTCATAAAACACGGTCTCCAGCTTACGTTTATAATTTTCTAATTTACTAAATCGAGCCGTAAAATCTTCCACCGAGTATTTGCTGTCTTTCGCCAAGACCGCCGAGGCAATATCTTTCAACATTGCGATTGCCTTCAGCGCCTCGCGGAAGATGGCTGCCTGAGACTTGGTAGGCATTGTGAGCGGATGAGTAATTCAATTGAAAAATAAAAAAGAATGCGTATCGGAATTTTAAAGAAAATTAAATTTTATGTGCGCAGTAATTCAGGTCACCCTGTATATGTGAAATTGTTGAGCCGACTTTATATTTCACTTTGCGTGAAACAACGCAAAAAACACCAAACGTAATTAATAATAAGAACACGATTAAATTATGAGCGGAGATTATAACAATATTGTCACAATTGAAAGAAAAATAACAACCTGTTTATACTAGTACATCTAACAAATACGTTAATTTTATTGAGTGAATTGAAATAGAATAACACTTATATCAGCTTTACGAGGTTATAATTTATTACTTAATGAGCGGAACGAAATAACTAAAATGTGTATTTAAACTTACCTAATTGTAAACGTAAACAACTTTCTATTAAATGTTGAACGATTCTTAATATTACGGCACTTATCTTTAAGCTTATCAAACACTAATGGTTGGATGTTTATTTTAATATCAGCGTTTTACCTACCAATAAAACGCTTATTAAGCAGTAACCTTATTTGAAGCCTAAATAAATAAATAATTTGAGAGTAGCGAACCTGATTTCCTGTAACAGATCGGTCAAAAGTACTAATACTCCCCTTACATCCCTTCCCTTTGACGTCATGTCCTGTGCTGTGCACCAGGTGGGGGCCGAGCTAAAGGATCGTGCTCGGGGCCCTTCTCATTGGATCTTAAATTATTTTTAAAAATTACCAGGCAGAATTTAAGTATTAGGCTTCAAATAAGGTTACTGCTTAATAAGCGTTTTATTGGTAGGTAAAACGCTGATATTAAGCTGTGAACCGTTATTTGAAGCCTAAATAAATAAATAATTTGAGACCTGTTTGTTATCGCCTGGTGAACAGCACGACGCCAATGTGACTATAGAGGGATATGGATAGATATAGATGATAAACAACATAAACTCTGAAATCATATTATTTATTAATCAATAAAATTTCAAATGAAATTGTACATTGTAAACATAAAGGTATACTAGGCATGTAACCATGAATTTTACTTAACCTTCCTTATACATCTAGATTAGACAACTTAGCACTAAGCTTAACCATTACTTATACACAATTATTTCTGTTTACAAATCATTTATAAATCTTTCGTTCCGTCAAATTAGTTTGTACCTACAGCATACTACCTATATACAAAAAAAATTGAGCAATCACACAAAATGAAATTTTAATAGAGATAAATTTTACTGACTTATTGGTACAAATAAATTACCACAGGACTGTGTAGGTACATTCACGGGTTCAATTGGTCGACAATAATATTTTAGGAAAGTGTTCTCGGACCGCCAGTTCCCCCGGGCTAGTATTTCATCTAATGGGGTGTTTTCAACCCAGCTCTTAGATGCTACTGCAGGTCGGATGCTGCCAGCACTAGCCTTAACGCCGGCCTGCATTAGGATCTTTTTCACCCAGCCCGAAATAACTGTCCGTGAAGCCGCTTTTGGCTGTCCACACGTTGTCAAAAACAAGTTATCAACAGCACAAGATGTACGTCTATGTTGAGATAACGTAATTACCTGCTTAATCCAAAATAATGGATCCAAAACTTTATAGTCTCTATTACTAAAAATTTGCCAGCCGGATTGACGATTTAATACAGTATCTGTTTTGGATCCATATTTTGGCCAAAAGGTTATAGAATTATTTGTAATAATACAACTATCACCATCTATGCCCAAAAGTGTCAAATCATGCACTCGTCGGCCAGAGCATAACAACAATAAGATTGCAGCGCGTGCAGAGTATTCAAACAAACTGTTCTCGTTAGAGTTATTATTTTTTAACCAATTAACAAGTATATCCGTATCCCATATAGGGACTATTTTATGATTAACCTTAGAGAGACTTATAGACTTCAAAGCTTGGCGTACTAATATATGTGAACTGAGTCGATTACTCAGGCATGGATCACAAAGAGTTGAGATTGCTGATTTGTACACTAAAATCGTACTGTACGCTAGACCCTGCGTAAGGTGAAGGTCTATTAAAAACTTTGCTAAGTCAGCACCCTGTGGTTTTGAAATACTAACAGAATTATTTTTAGCCCAAACTTGCCATTTTTGCCATGCATTTTTGTAAGTTTTCATAGAAGAGTCTCGCCAACTTTTCTGTAAAAACTCCATTTGATCACGCGACCATCCAATCAAACTTTCTGACCACCCCCACATCTCCAGACTTCCAGGGTCATGTCCTGCACCATTGGAGGGGGTTGACCGGTCGTTGCATCCACTAGGACCTTCTCCAGGTTCGTGAACGGGGGTCCTAGAGCCCTGTTCTTGAGGTCTGGTCGCCAAAATACTTTCAACCAACGCGGAGCTACAACTAGGTAAATTCCTCTCGCGTTGTTGAGGTGTTGTAGCACGCGGGGGATCAGAAAAGGCGGTGGGAATACCCACGCTAGGGATAGTTCCACACTTGGCTGAAGGCATCGTAAAGGGTGGCTCGTTTGTCCGTCAGATCTAGGGTCCCGTATGATGGGAGAACTTGCGCCACTGATGACGCAAAGAGGTCTATTATTGGACGGCCGAACTTGGCGAAAATCGGATTCATTATGTCGGGTAGGAGATGCCACTCGGGGGGCCTTGAAAGACGAGACAAGTGATCGGCTTCGCCGTTGTAGCGGCCTGGCAAGTAATGTACTTCCATGTGGATTCGGAATTGATCTAAAATCGTGAAAATGTGATGAGCAATTTCCATCAGGGACGCAGATTTTGTGCCTCCCTCGTTCCTCATATACGCCACTACTGTTCTGTTGTCTGATTGGATCAACAGAGAGGAACCGGCCAGGTGCCGACCGTGACCTTCTAAGACGTATCGAATTGCCAACATCTCGCGATGGTTGGAGTGAAGCTTTGCTTCCTGTGGGGACCAGAGACCCGACAGTCGGAGGTTGTCCAACTGTGCTCCCCACGCTTGTCCTGACGCATCGGTAACCAGGTAATTGGTGATTGGTGGATAATGTATCGGAGAACTTGCCTCGAGGTTGGTGCACCACCATCTTAGCTCTTCCATTACACTGGCTGGTATCTGATAGCGATAGCGTTGGTTCACTAGTAGTAGATTTTGACAATGGTTTAGTAAAGCTCTGTGATTGAGACGACCCCTGGGGACCATAAAACTGACAAAATTTAGCATTCCCACCAAACTTCGGACTTCGCGCACATTGCCTTTCCTCTCTCTTAGCAGGTTTAGCACCTTTTCTCGTATGCTTTGTGCTTTTTGAAGAGGTAGACACTTTTCGTTTGTGTGAGGATCCCAATTTACTCCTAAATATTGAAGGCACATTTGTGGGATCAACACCGACTTGTCGTAATTTACTTTCCAGCCTAGATGCTCTAATACTTGAGTCACATGAACAGATTGACGACCCAGAGTCTGTGGGTCCTGATGGGCGAGCAAAAAGTCGTCCAGATAAACCACTATTCGAAGGCCTTTCTCTCTGAACACCTGAGCTACCCAATTCGTTAGGGATGCAAAAATCCTTGGTGCACAAGCGAGGCCAAAAGGTAGACAAGTCATTTGCAGTAATTGTTGGTCGTAAATTAGTCTGAGGTAGCGTCGATGTCCCCGGGCGACCGGTACATGGAAATATGCATTCGACAAATCTATTTTGACAAGCCAGTCGCGAGGTTGAAGGAATGTTGATATTTTGTGTGTGTTTATCAACCGAAACGGTTTTACGAACACATAATCGTTTAGGTTCCTTAAATTGAAAATCGGTCGGGCAGAGCCGTCGCTTTTGGGTACCAGAAACATTTGAGACACGAAGCTGGGACTGGGATCCACAGGCTCCAACACTTTCATTTGCAACATTTGTTTTATAACTTGATCCATTTCTAGACTCTTTGGGGTTTCCAAAGGATGCATCATTAAATTTGGATAAAACAAAGGGGGCTTTGCAATGAAGGGAATTCGAAAATTTTGAATGATTTGTATTAATATTGTTGGAGCCTGAAGATCCCTCCAACTTTGCACAAAGTCCGCCAACCGGCCTGCCCGAAATCTCGAGTCAGAACTTTCGTTTACCCTGCCCTCGTGACGTGGAGGGGCCTGGGAATCGAACCACTCGGTAGTTATTGGCAAAATTGTCATTGTTTTGAAAATTCTTATTAGGCCTCTGGCGCGAGGGCCTAGTCTGTTGACCAGATTTTTGTAAATGGCGATGGTAGTCGCGCGGTTGGGTCGGATAATTCATGAACATGTTAGGCATTTGCATTGGCAATGGCATCCGATTCATAAAATCGGGATTATATACGTAATTGGAATGAAACAAAGTAGGGGCTTTGTTTGTGTAAGTATTCGCATAACTAGGCATGGCCTGAGTCTGCTGTTGTGGCTGAGCTTGCGCAGCAGCTTTGTTATTGGAGGGCGCCCGGGGCGGCCAAAATATTTTAGATGCCCCACCAGCTTTTTCAATTGCGCTGGCAAACAATTCTTTATTAAACAAGTTATCGCAGGTAGGCGGAATTTTTCGCAAGCTAGCTTTCAGAAAATTATCTTTTACCGATCGCAAGATACTGTCTCGCCTTTGTTGTATAAGTTCGGCCCTATGGCCGCAAGCAATTTGTAAAGCATCATTACAAATTTTTTGAAAGCTACCCTGCACAAAAATTTCGTTCAATTTTTCCTCTAATAATTTTGGCGTAACTTGCCCAACAGAGTTCGACCATTCAACTAAACTCTTGAAACCGCTTTGAGCTGCTTCATTTTGTTTAATGAGGGCTTGTGTAATAGCTGCGAAGCCCCGTTCGATCAATGCTAGAGAATTAAATTTATCATAAGGCTTAATCTCATCGTTAGTTTCTAAATACGTGAACCCTGGCGAGGAACAGTATTGTTTTTGTGCGTCTGCGTAGCGTACGCTGTCCCAGTCTTCAGTGTTGAAGCGCTGAATGCTGTTTATCAATTGTACTAAATTTGGCAGCGATTTAGGGATAGACGGTTCTTTTAGAACTGTATTCAAAGGCAATTGGAACGAGCACGTGGGCACGGGCTGTTCAGATTGCGGGGGCGCAGTGGCCGCTTCCTCGGCAAAAAGTTCGCCACTGACATCGGCACTAACATCTGAATAGTTATCGGCTGGCCCCGGGGTGGAATGGAAGGCAGGTTGAAAAGCCGCACTACCCGCAATAAAATTTGTAATACCACTCACTTGTTCACTCAAATATCTTATTGCGCTAGCTGTAGAATCCATACGGCACCGCTTATGCTTACGTTTCTTTTCTTTAGCCTTCCGTTTCTCTCCAGCTCGAGGCGACATGGGCACCTGCGCCTCCGTAGGCGGTGCCGGTGGGGGAGTATCCGCTGATGAACTACTACTCGTAGAAGAATCCGAGGTTTCACCCGAATCATTCTCCATTGTAGTATTATATTCTGGAAATATAATCAAGTTAAAAAACGAACGGTAACACCGTTAATATTTTAAATTATCAAAGTACTTAGCTGCTAAAATTGGTACTACGTACCTATAGCAGCACGACCGATTGCTACGGCAAACAAGACGCCAATGAGAAGGGCCCCGAGCACGATCCTTTAGCTCGGCCCCCACCTGGTGCACAGCACAGGACATGACGTCAAAGGGAAGGGATGTAAGGGGAGTATTAGTACTTTTGACCGATCTGTTACAGGAAATCAGGTTCGCTACTCTCAAATTATTTATTTATTTAGGCTTCAAATAACGGTTCACAGCTTAATAACTATTGTGATCAAACGGAGACCGCCTAGTAATATGAAACAATACCTACAACTTTATTATGAGCTGAGCCAAACAATTTGTATTTACACTGATTACTATTTAAAACTGTTGTCTTGTTGTTTATAATGATGCAATAACACACACTTTTGCTGTTAAAACCGACACAAAGAAATAATCGCTAAGTAATTTGTAAACAATCCTCACTTTGTACTAAAACTTAATTAAAACTATATGGGATGTTGTTATAGATTACTAATAATTAATACGGGAACGAATCGAGAATGTTCTAACGGGCGGTTATGAGCGGACTAGGCAAGTACGTATACGTATGTATGTACTAAGACAGAATTAACCAATTCAATTATGAATGCAAAGAAATTATCGTGATGTAAAACTTATAGGTATATTAAATATGGGCTGATTTGAATGTTATTAACAGTGTATGAATCGAGATATTTGAGCCGAGAGAATTTTTTTTTTCTTTTTAAGGGTGGTTTGAGAATTTGTATGGGCGCGGTCTAGTCTAGAACTAGTACTGAAAATCCACTAAGGGCTGGTTTTAAGAGCTCGAAGGACCATAGAATGTAATAGGGATGGTCACACGCGACGTGGGCTGAAGGGGATGAGCGAGAAATGGGAAGATTCGGGAATGAAGTATGGGAATTTGAGCGGCGACTTACGTGATTTAGATCAGTCCTGGGCTGAATTCTCCTTACGTACACACACGTAAACACAAAACGAGCTGAATGTTCACCTTTGAGCTGAGTCAGTTGCACTTGTTAAATGTACCGGCCGGGTTTAGTCGCGCGACACGAAATACTGCTACTTTATGCGTCAACGGTCAAACAGAGACTGTGCGAGTGAGTGAATGCACGGACGATGCGCTCGCGCGCTGAACGAGTGCCGGAGTGAATGGTTCGTCGCGCCCTCTGGCGGGAACACAAAGTTTGCACGTGTCTACACCATAGTAAAATATTTAATAGTTGACTAAAATGAAATATTATCCACAAGAACTTGAGTTAAAAAGATTGATTGTTGAAGATGGTGAGTATATTTCACAGGCCCCACATTAGTCCAATAGTGAGTAAAACTAAAAACACATAAATTAACAGTAATATAAGCTTGTGAAGGGATTTAGCACTCACCATAGTGTTTTAGATAATGGTACTGCAGGAAGCTGTCGACCAGCAGGAAGAGCTCATCGTACCAGTGCGGGCACCAGCCCAGCTTGTTCGGGTACACCGCTGCTAGATACTGGAATAAAAATCAGTAGGTACAGAGTGCCATGGCCATGGGCGATTTTAAAATGAAAAATATTTTTTGTGTAATGTCAGGCAGGTCACAGACATTATTTAAATTATAAGTAGAAGAATACTTTCACTGTTGTTTTTATTTGCAACTGGACTTGACTGCACAAGAGCCATGGCAGTGTGGTCTGCTAGCTTCATAAGCAAGCTGGCTGGGCAGGCCTGGGTTCAAATTGCAGCAAGGACAAATACTATATTGGATCCTGGTTGTTTTCTATTTTTTTTTATGAATAATGTCTTGTGCCTATAGTATAGTCAACAGCTGTTATGCACGCTAAGTGTTCAAAATGATATACACACAGACTCTATTAGGTTGAAAATAATAATATAAATAAGGGTCTAGAACTATTTAACTATTGACTGTTCCATGTCATGAAATATTATACCATGAATCACAATTTCTAATCACTATTTATTGTATATTACAAATATAGTCCTAGAAACAGTGTATAATTCTTTTGGCATGGCACCAGTTCCAATCTGGTCAGGGACCAATATGTTTCAACAGGATTTATCTTATTATTTGTAACTATTTAACTACTTTATTTCGGCGCATCGTAATGATCCATATGCGCATAAATCTTACGCCTACTGGGTGCACCATATTTTCAAATGACTCAACCAACCTCTACTAGTTTCCCTAGAGCAGGTTTGACGGTGGCCCCGAGCGCGTCCTGCGCCACCACCTGGAACACGGAGGGCGCGCCCTGCAGCGTGCGCGTCAGGTGCGCCGCGTACACCGCCATGGCCGCTCACGACTATCTGGCTATAGCCAACAGCAGTCAACTCCAATCTTGTAACTAAACTAAGCAGAATTATGAAAATTCTATTAAGTATAGGAAGTTCGTGTGTAAGGGATTTGGAGAAAAACTTACCTTAAACAAACTATTCAAACGAATGTGATAAAGATATTAGTAAAAATCGATACTATTTTTTTCAGAATTCCTGAACTTCCACTTTTAACCATAAAATTGGCAAAGTAAGAAGTAACTTCAGCTTTGGTCACTAATAATTGAATCACATGAATACTCACAAATCTTTTGATAAATTAGTAATTTTTGAACTTACTTACTTCACGTTCCAGGTTATGTTTTATCATGTTTTTTATCGAAGACGAAACGAAATGTCAAAATATTTCCAATAATCTGTCATGAATCTGTCAGTTGTCAATGTCTGCGTTTTGTTTCGCCATCATTTGACGATGTCTCATTTCATCTCATGTTTTTATTTTGATAAGTTGCATTTAACGCGAAAGTCGCGCATTGAATTGGTTATAAACCAAAAATAACTATTACTGGGACAAGTTGCGAGCCACCATAAACGAATGAAAAATATTATCATTTGACGACATTTCTTGCCCTAGCTCTACTTATTGCGCTCCACACTACTCGCGAAGTTAACCGATGTATGGGTTTCCTTTCCGCAGCGAAGTGCCTGTCCATGGCCTCACACACAATCATATTCGCCCAACTTCGCGAGTAGTGTAAGATAGTGTGGGGAGAGGTATTTCGCTGCAGGAATTCATACTTACTTCGGCCAACTTCGCGATAGTGTGCCGAGATCTATGGTGATTCCCACTACTGCGCATACCTAGGTCTTTGCTTTGCTTCCTGATGTAAGTGATGTAGTAGAGCACACAGGTCTGTTGTAATCTGTATAGGCAGAACACAACAATAAAATACATTTATATTTAAAATAGTTTATTGATATTTGTTTCTTACACAAAGGCAATGAAGAGCACCAGAGCAACAAGCTGAATGCTATGGGCTTCAGTGCGTGGCCCATTTATAAATGAATTCATTCATAAGTGGGCCGTGCACTTCTGCAGCTCATTGTACACTTGTACAGGGAGGCGAAGCGGAGATGATCGTCCCCTGACGTGACCCTACCTGACGCGGGCGGCTGCCGTCGGCTCCCGCCACCCACGACCCTAACCCAGGATTATACCCCACAGCAGAGAATGTTTTCATACATGTCAAAATTGTATTCACATTTTTTAGCACTGTTATATTCTTTTAACCTTTAAGATGATTCTAAACAATACGATTCACCTTCGCAAGTTTCGACGTTCAGTACGGCATGACGTAATAAAATAAAAATTAAAAAGTGGCAATACTGTAGTGTCGTCGCTTTCTAATCAATCTAAGAAAGCGGGACGAGACTTCAGTATTGCCACTTTATGATTTTTACACTTTCTCGTCGGATTGTACGTACTTAGTGCAAATTCAAATCGAGTCTTGAACTTTTATCGAATTAAAAAAGGTTCAAAATATAAAAATGCTAAAATCGGTCTAGGGTAATTTTCTTCATTTTCGGGTTGATTTGGCAATAAATTTAGAGAAAAAAATATTTCGCAATCAGACAAATTCTCCGGACAACCAAGTCACTGGTCAGGGTAATAATATTATCGTAATATTTGGTCCACCATCATAACAACCCCTACAAACTATTCACAAACGAACTAACATTTTCCTTAAATTATATACGAGTGTTATGTTTAAAACTTTGACAATTGCTATACAAATTAGTTAAATGACTCACAGCAATATGGCTCGCATTTTAGGAACGATCATTTAGCACGTAATTCTACACTTTGAGTCACTTTGCTACATTAGGTAGCACTAATTATCATTTTCTGATAAACGGTACTGCGCGAGTCCAAGTTATTTCACACAAAAAAAAAACATAAATATCAAGTGAAACATTACATTTAAACGCAATTAATTTTGGAATATACATTATCTTTATGCCATCAATATGTGAATAATGTTCATAACAATAACTCTTCACAATAAGTATGTACGATACGCTGCTGACTTACGCCCAAAAGGAATCAATTCTTTTGAGCAAACTATCTATTTACAATAAAATTACGTTATATTATAATACATTTTAGTCAATACTAACGAAACGGCGCGCCGAATGGTTTTCTTTTGCCCAGATCTAATGGTAATTACTAATTACACACATTATTATAACAAACGGGGCTTAATCGCTTTCAAAAAGGATATTCAGTCCCTTCGTGACCATGGATCGCATCACGTCAAAAACGTAGAGGTAACTAAATCAACCCCTGTTTGAATGTGATTAAGTCCCATCTTGTTATCTATCTCCGTCATTACTTTGCAAAAATACGCCATCATAAATTAATACCAATAGACGAACATACAATCAAAATGCTGAGTTAATAAATTTAAAGCGTGATAGGCTTTCAATAAAGTTTTCTTACGTATCTTAAATACTTCTGGCTAAAATACTGTAGTCAATATAATATATTTAGCATCGTTTCATGTGCCAATGGTTGTTTTTTGAAATATCGCTAACATAATGATAAATGGTGGATATTTGTCTGTTCAAAAAAGCCTTGCCTAACCAAAGAGTATATGGTTGTGTTAGTATATTGTCAAAATAAGCATTAAAATACGATTATTGTGTATAATTTGTTATTCTAGCTATCTAATTACAATTACTTATTTTAGGTGTTAGCAAAAATTTACTGTACTCTTACTATATTGAAAATAAAATGTGGTAAGTATATATTTTTTGATTTTACAAAATTTTACTGCCGTTAGATAATATCGTCGTTCCCATCGCAAACTTACGAATCGTTTTTTTTTTCATTTGACTTTAGACCTAATTCTGTACGGTTTTAGTCTAAATTTCAGAATTAGCAAAAATTCAGATTCGCAAGTTTACTATGGGAACGACGATATGTGCCTTTGTCATTTGGTATTTTTTAGTACACAGGATATAGATAATAGTTACATTAGGCAATATGCAAGCTTAATTGTTTCTATATAAATTTTCCACTGCTTCCCCGTAGTGATCCTATGAGACACATCTAGCACGATTCAAACTTGTGCCATTTAATCATATTCTAAACGTATTTACACTTTAATTTTGATCCGACACATACAGTATCAGCAGCGCGTGCCGCATTTCAAATGGATCTATATTCTGACGTATATGTGTGTAATAACAAACAGACTAATATTCTGACGAATTACTAGTTTAGGTTGCGACTACACTACTCGCGAATTACCGAAGTTGGGCGCATATAATAGTGTGGGAGGCACTTCGCTCCGGAGACTCATACTCCGGCCAATTTGGCGATTAGTGTGGAGCCGCAAAGATGACATTAGGCCACAGACAACCCCCACTAGACGGAGCATGTAAGGCGACCCGCGCGCACCAACGATATGGTACGGCAGAACATTAAAGTATCAACACGGCGGCCACCGTTTAGTTGCGTCCATGTTTATGATCCATGCGTAAGTCAACGAAAAAAGAAATTAAATAAATAACATGGTAAATTGTAGCGTTAAGTGGTGTAGAGAGACCTCATAAACATGGACGCAACTAAACGGTGGCCGCCGTGTTGGTACTTTAATGTTCTGCCGTACCATATCGTTGGTGCGCGCGGGTCGCCTTACATGTGCCTTACATGCTCCGTTTAGTGGGGGTGGTCTGTGCATTAGACTTATGAGTGATGGTCGCCGCTGGTGGGAGTGGTGGAAGTGGCAGCGGGCTAGCTGGCGGAGTTGTTGTACTGCGGCCGCCCCGCCAGCTCCAGCAGGTAGCGGTCCGGGTGCTCGATCCAGTCCGCCGCCGACAGCTTCACCTGCACACCCACCATACTCGTCTATAAAGGCGACTACTGCACAAATAGTGGTGCTAGACGGGCAGTAGTCGACTTTGTAACCAAAGGGTTAGAGCATAACACGTCACTCTTACGATACTGTAAAGAAAGGGATAGGTAGCATATCTCGCGCGAGAAAGAGTCGCGTGTCAAAGTTGTGCTGGTAGTGAAGGCTAACCAGCCCGGATACAATTCATATCTTAACAAAAAACTCCTCGTGTAACAGTCCGTGAGTGAGGTGTTGTCTAGTATAGTGTAGTAAGTGTCGAGTAGTGCTCTTAAGTGTCGTGAAGTGCAAGTTAGTGCTGAATAGTCATTTTAAGTCTGATTTCGTGCAGTAGACTTCAGTATATACAATTTTACTTAGTGCCGTCTTGGGTAGTGTGCGTTCGTGTCTATTTATTTAAACTTTATTGCACAAAACAAATAGTGTAAAAATGGCGGACTTAATGCCATAAGGCATTCTCTACCAGTTAACCATTGGGCTCAACAGAAACTTTATGGTGCAAGGCCTGTCAACTATTCTATTTGTCTACTTGTGCACTTTAAGTGTCCATTAGTATTAGTGGCTGACACCTCGCTGGCCCAATATTACAGGGTTCTATATTACAGTTTCAGGGTAGTTAATATTTGATCATGTTTAAATTAGGACTCGTCAAAAGTCAAACATAGAACCTTGTAATATTGAGCCAGCGACCTTCTTATATTGTATGTATGTAAACACTTTATTGCACAGAAAACGCTATTGGCAAAAACTTAAAAACAATACATGTGTACAAAGGTGAACTTGTCCTTATCAGGGACTTCTTCCAGTTAACCTTTGAGCAAATGACAGAGAGAACTAGACAAGTGATAGACAAATAACCAAATGGTGATATTACATGTCGCTGCCGCTCCGCCTCGCGCACCTGCCACTTCTTCACCTCGAGTTGGATCTCGCGCGAGGCCTGGTCGCCGCAGCCCCACACCTGCACCCGACACAATACCTCATTATAGTAGGGGGAGTCCCCTAACGCCGGACACTCGAACTACCTCGGCAACTAGCAACGCGAGCGAATCAAGGACAAGGGGACCCCCGCGCCCCTTCCACTTGCCGAGTTGCCGTTGCCGAGCTTCCAGTTGCCGAGATAGTTCGAGTGTCCGGCGTTAGGGGACTTCCCCCTACACCTCTCATAGCTTTGTGGCTGTCACATCAGTCTCAGTACATTTTATAACCTAAATTCTTAGAATAAAAACGCCTAGAACGAGTATTTATAAAACATATTTGCAAAAGATGAAGCGTGTTTTGGTTTTATGCGTGCGTGTCTACGAGCCAATCATAGATGTCTTGCTTGTGACATTGACGTTGTGACAGTCAGACTAAGCTCGTGACAGGCCGTGGCTAAACAAAACTGGCTTCACCTTCAAGCGCTGACTAGAATTCTAGGCGAAATTATTCTAAGCCTAAATTTGTCTTAAACGGTTCAAATTCGTTTAATTTATACAGGTAACAAGGGAATCGCGATTTTGCGCTGGATTGTATTATAGGGCATCTAAGCGGGCTATATTTTACTGCGATTTATAGCCGGTAATTGAGGTTGTCCTTTTTTGACACCCTACGCTAGAGCAAGATACAAATAATAGCCGGCCACAAATTGCAGCAAAATATGGCCCGATAAGAAGCCCCTTTAAAGGCTTTAAAATCTATACGGCGTTTCCTTGAATATAACGCTGCCACGCCCTTCTACTACTGTCACCATTCATTAATTTTTTTTGGGTTATGTAAGCAAATCTAATACACGGGGAATACACCAGTACAGTACTTACAACACAAACAGATTGTCAGAACCAACCAACCAAACAGCAGTGATGACGTCGGCTAGTGTCGCCTAATACCGTGTCGGAGCAGCGTACTTGGCGGAGTATATTCTTACCAGGAGTTGGCTTAAGGCGCTCTTCTCCCAGTAGACACCGAACTTACTCATTTCGGAATGACTCGTAAACATATTAAGCAATGTTTGTATCATACTTAAGGATCTTGCGATTATAAAATCGTGTTCAGCAACATGATTGGATAAATTTCGGTCGATAGAAAATAATCCCAAAGTTACCTCTATTTGTAATATTTTTTCAGTGGTAAGGCTAAAATACAAACATTTTTAACCCGTTTTTTTGCGTAAATGTATGGATAATAACATTATCTAGGTAAATTCGCTAGGATTGTCTCGATACAATTATTTATTTAATCCCTAGAACTAAAAACCTACTAAAACTCGTCGCGCGTCAGCGCTTGAAGAGGACGGACCTGCGTCAATTTGTTCCGCGCGACCACGGTCAGACAATATCGCCTTAAGTGTGCCATCGGCGGCTGTCTGTCTAGCTACTGGCTCGTGTAGCTCAGCACTAGCTGGACTGACCTCCATGGCGCGCAGCGGGTGCGGCACGCCGTTGAAGGTCATCTTGTCGAAGCCTTCGTCGACGACCAGCAGCGGCTTGCGCGGGTCGCTGCCGGCGCGCAGCCCCTTCGGGTACCCGCGGATGGCCGTGTTCAGGTAGATCATCTTCGGCGCGCGCTCCACTATCGAGAACCTGCAACCCAGTCCGAGTTGTCGAGTGTTATGGGTAGGGGCACTCGTGTAGCGAATATGTGCTAATAAAGGGCTCTTCGTTTAACATTGTCGAATTAGAAACATTGATCGTATAGATCAGATAGATGGGGCGGTTCGAGTTACAATAGAGGCCAAATGATTAAATTCTTCACGATAAGAAATACATTGACGCCTTTCAGTAGGGAATACAGACGATTAACTGATTTGTATAAAAAAACGCAGCGTCGGTTAAAAACAGGTTTTTTTCATACTTAAAATAACCGATTGCGACGTCGGACCAACGTTGTCATGTGAGTTCTGCGCAAATTTTGCGTTGCGCTTTTAAAGTCCTAAAGGGTCAATCAACTTTTTCCTGTTGCTTGTTGCCATGGTGATGTCCCCTAGGTTACTATTTAAAACTACGATTTTCAACGCCTATGTTCGACAAAAATGTTGTAATTGCAGCAGTTATAAGCCCATTCTTATTTAGAATATCCTTCGAAAATAACAATATTATAAATTATCAACTCTTCTAAGAAGTTTAATCACCATTGTCTCCTGGGTGACGAGAATAACAACAAGAAAAAGTTGATCCACCCTAATATTCGGGACTAATGGCGCAAGTCGGAATCACAGTTAATTGTGGTCGCGGAATAGGCGCAATATAAAGGGAAGTAACTCACGTGGGGAACAGCTGGAAGAGCGCGCAGTCCGCGGAGCCCCAGTAGGTGTGCGTGTCGCGCCACTCCTGCGGACACGCCAGCACCACCACCAGCTCGTCGCTGCCCGCCAGCACCACCAGCGTCGGGCCCCTGCCACAACCACCACACCACTGTTACCACCAATATCCAACATCACTCACTATGCGCCTCGCGCCGCTATTGTAGCGATTATCAGAGGCGGCTTCCCCCGACCCGTTCGACCGCCCGTACGATTATGAGAGACGGCTTCCCCCGACCCGTTCGACCGCCCGTACGATTATCAGAGACGGCTTCCCCCGACCCGTTCGACCGCCCGTACGATTATCAGAGGCGGCTTCCCCCGACCCGTTCGACCGCCCGTACGATTATCAGAGGCGGCTTCCCCCGACCCGTTCGACCGCCCGTACGATTATCAGAGACGGCTTCCCCCGACCCGTTCGACCGCCCGTACGATTATCAGAGGCGGCTTCCCCCGACCGTTCGACCGCCCGTACGATTATCAGAGGCGGCTTCCCCCGACCCGTTCGACCGCCCGTACGATTATCAGAGGCGGCTTCCCCCGACCCGTTCGACCGCCCGTACGATTATCAGAGGCGGCTTCCCCCGACCCGTTCGACCGCCCGTACGATTATCAGAGGCGGCTTCCCCCGACCCGTTCGACCGCCCGTACGATTATCAGAGGCGGCTTCCCCCGACCCGTTCGACCGCCCGTACGATTATCAGAGACGGCTTCCCCCGACCCGTTCGACCGCCCGTACGATTATCAGAGGCGGCTTCCCCCGACCCGTTCGACCGCCCGTACGATTATCAGAGGCGGCTTCCCCCGACCCGTTCGACCGCCCGTACGATTATCAGAGGCGGCTTCCCCCGACCCGCTCGACCGCCCGTACGATTATCAGAGGCGGCTTCCCCCGACCCGTTCGACCGCCCGTACGATTATCAGAGGCGGCTTCCCCCGACCCGTTCGACCGCCCGTACGATTATCAGAGACGGCTTCCCCCGACCCGTTCGACCGCCCGTACGATTATCAGAGACGGCTTCCCCCGACCCGTTCGACCGCCCGTACGATTATCAGAGACGGCTTCTCCCGGCCCGTTCGACCGCCCGTACGATTATCAGAGGCGGCTCGCCCCGACCCGTTCGACCGCCCGTACGATTATCAGAGACGGCTTCCCCCGACCCGTTCGACCGCCCGTACGATTATCAGAGACGGCTTCCCCCGACCCGTTCGACCGCCCGTACCACTAGCTCCTAAAAGGCTTTGTGGTGACACCATTTAACAGTACGAAAAACCGGCCAAGAGCATGTCGGGCCACGCTCAGTGTAGGGTTCCGTAGTTGCTCATCCTTCACAATAAACTGCTGTTTTAACCCCGAGGTTTAAGTTAAGACAGATTTTAAGCTCTATAAAAAGGTCGTAAACGCCCTAGAAACTGTAATCACTTATTACCTTCTGGAAGTCAACTTACGACCTTTTAAAGAAAAAATATGAAATTTGGCGATAACTCAAAAACGGCTTGACCGATTTTGTTCAATATAGTTTTCATTGAAAGTACTTATAAGGCCGCATTAACATGAATTTTTCCATATTTTTTTGACTTGTGGTTCAAAAGTTAGAGGGGGGGGGACACAATTTTTTTTATTTTCGGAGCGAATATTTACAAAACTACTGACTTTATCAAAAAGTAATGTTTGAAAACCCCTATTATTTTCAAGAGACCTATTCAACGACACCCCACACACTAGGGTTGAAACGAAAAAAAAAATCACCCCCACTTTAGGTGTTCGAGAGGTACCCGAAAAAAAATTTTTTTTTTAGTTTTTATTTTACCGTTTTGTCGGCGTGATACATACACATACTCATACCAAATTTCAGCTTTCTAGTACTAATGATCACGGAGCTAAGCCGCGGACGGACGGACAGACGGACAGACGGACAGACGGACAGACGGACATGGCGAAACTATAAGGGTTCCTAGTTGACTACGGAACCCTAAAAAGGGTACTTAATGCTAAGACTGTCTATTTACCATGAGTGTCATGGATATCTTGTCAATCTTTTCATTGTCATTGTAAAATTGTGTTATATAGGTATGGTTTTGAAAACGCGTGTTTAACAATTAGTAGAATGTAGTAACTCTATTCTTATAGCTTCTCATTAACCAGATCTAAGGCGCCTGGGATTATGAATGGTTCGCCCGAGGCGTGTATGACCCTATTAGCGATAAGGTATTGTATCTGTTTAAACCAGCAGCGTCATTAGTGTCCCCCGTAGCTCTAGGTTCCCTTCTGTGGCCACCGATGTCGCGTATTTGGCCAGGATCGGCGCGCAATCATAGCGGCGTCTCAGCAACCAATAGCGTCGCATTGTACATAACTCTAATTTCACGCTATTCGTGGACAAAGGGTCGCCTCGATGCTAAGACGCGTGAGAAATAACAGTACCGGCATCCTGCCCGTCTAGCACAACTTGGTGAAACCAAGCGACAACTCGCGCGACATAGCATCGCCCGTCGATCTCTCACAGTACTGTGAAGAAAGAGACAGGTAATATTTCTCGCAAAGGAAGGGTCGCGTGTGATACGCCAGTAGTTGTGCTAGAGATGCTGAGCATGCTGTACGTCTTGACTGTCCTATGCGGTTATAGTTATTTAGGATACAAGTGTGGAAGGTAGGTGATTTCAGACGAGTGTGATTTTTAGTCAAAGGCGAGGTACGAGCGAGTGATTAAACAAACACGAGTCGGAAATCATCTTACACACGAGTTCCGTACAAAACTTTACTATGCATGTACGAGAAAATAGAAAATACTTTAATACTCACAAAGACTGTTTACATTGGAAAAAAAGTATTTTGATTTGATTTATCCAACAAGAAGCAGTCGTTCACATTTTTTACTTCTTCAATAACATTTTATGGGTTTAAATTAATGATTCGTCCCTTTATCTCGCCATTATTCAGCAGATTTGCACAAAACAACTTAAAAAAAAAACTAGACATCAATAAAAAATGGCGGAGTTATTTGTAAACCGCGCTCGACATATCTACTACTGCGCATGTGTAAAAGTATTTTTTTAATATTCGTCTTATGTCAAAACGTCTTATGGCACAAGCGCGTGTACATTCAGCCGAATTTATTTAATGAATAACGATTTAAAGTTCGTTTATTAATCAAATTTTATATCTAATGTAATTAATGACATAATACAACCTCTTTGTGTCAGGCTGTCAGATACGGCTATAAATTAAAAAAAAAATGAAAAGTAAAAAGCACTAGTGCGGAAAAGTAGTACTTTCCGCACAGTTTGAATGCCTAGAATACGCTCTTTTCGAGCACATGCATTGTAAAATTAATTTCACATGTATTATACTTACATCTTAATAATTTTGTAAGTCTTAGGTATTTCATTTGTTACTACCTAGCATGATATAGATTTTGCATCTTCAGATGATAATTTTTTTTTTCAATAACCGTAGTATGCACACTCAGGCAGTTTATAGTTTACCTATAGTTAAGCGTGTGGTGCAGGAACCGGTTGGCGCCGAGCCCGTGGTCGCGCGAGGCGTACAGCGGCGCCCAGTGCGACGGCAGCGCGCACACCAGCCGCGCCAGCCACGCCGTCGACGGCAGCGCGCCCACTGCGCACACAACATACTTACCTATAGTGCAGCGTGTGGTGCAGGAACCGGTTGGCGCCGAGCCCGTGGTCGCGCGAGGCGTACAGCGGCGCCCAGTGCGACGGCAGCGCGCACACCAGCCGCGCCAGCCACGCCGTCGACGGCAGCGCGCCCACTGCGCACACAACATACTTACCTATAGTGCAGCGTGTGGTGCAGGAACCGGTTGGCGCCGAGCCCGTGGTCGCGCGAGGCGTACAGCGGCGCCCAGTGCGACGGCAGCGCGCACACCAGCCGCGCCAGCCACGCCGTCGACGGCAGCGCGCCCACTGCGCACACAACATACTTACCTATAGTGCAGCGTGTGGTGCAGGAACCGGTTGGCGCCGAGCCCGTGGTCGCGCGAGGCGTACAGCGGCGCCCAGTGCGACGGCAGCGCGCACACCAGCCGCGCCAGCCACGCCGTCGACGGCAGCGCGCCCACTGCGCACACAACATACTTACCTATAGTGCAGCGTGTGGTGCAGGAACCGGTTGGCGCCGAGCCCGTGGTCGCGCGAGGCGTACAGCGGCGCCCAGTGCGACGGCAGCGCGCACACCAGCCGCGCCAGCCACGCCGTCGACGGCAGCGCGCCCACTGCGCACACAACATACTTACCTATAGTGCAGCGTGTGGTGCAGGAACCGGTTGGCGCCGAGCCCGTGGTCGCGCGAGGCGTACAGCGGCGCCCAGTGCGACGGCAGCGCGCACACCAGCCGCGCCAGCCACGCCGTCGACGGCAGCGCGCCCACTGCGCACACAACATACTTACCTATAGTGCAGCGTGTGGTGCAGGAACCGGTTGGCGCCGAGCCCGTGGTCGCGCGAGGCGTACAGCGGCGCCCAGTGCGACGGCAGCGCGCACACCAGCCGCGCCAGCCACGCCGTCGACGGCAGCGCGCCCACTGCGCACACAACATACTTACCTATAGTGCAGCGTGTGGTGCAGGAACCGGTTGGCGCCGAGCCCGTGGTCGCGCGAGGCGTACAGCGGCGCCCAGTGCGACGGCAGCGCGCACACCAGCCGCGCCAGCCACGCCGTCGACGGCAGCGCGCCCACTGCGCACACAACATACTTACCTATAGTGCAGCGTGTGGTGCAGGAACCGGTTGGCGCCGAGCCCGTGGTCGCGCGAGGCGTACAGCGGCGCCCAGTGCGACGGCAGCGCGCACACCAGCCGCGCCAGCCACGCCGTCGACGCCAGCGCGCCCACTGCGCACACAACACCACATTTACCACGATCCTACCATTGTGGCAAGTTCCACGAGACGATATAATGAATGTAAGCTGTACGATAGGTACCAATACTGACAAGTGTTCAGCCCGTCTGGCACAACTATGCTTGGCGACTCTTGTCGCGCGACGTAGCGCTACCCGTCACCCTCTTACATTGCTGCACAGAAAGGGACGGGTAATTATCTCGCGCGTGAAATAGTCACGTATGACAGTTACGCTAGAGGTGCAGGAATGTACATCAAACCGCGACGACCATCGTCAGCGAAGAAGCGCTTACACCAGTGGTTCCCAACCAGTGGTCCGCAAGAGTCTAAGGCTGGGTATCCACCGGAGCTGTGCGAGATGCGTTGAGAGGGATGTATTTGTCATGAACCAATAGAAACACTTCATTTACCTATCCTCGCTCAACTCAGCTCTGGTGGAAACAGCTCAGCGGAGCGAGGTTTTTGTATATAAAAAAACAAGGGAAAGATGTGTTGCGAGGCGGCTTCTGGCTGGGGTACGCGAGCGCAGTCACTGGGCACTGTCAGAGGCAGATAGATGTGTAGTGTGGCATGGATCAGCGAAAAAAAATACTTTTATATTTATCGATTTGCGATGAAGAAATGGAGGCAGAGAGTACAGACTTTCTGCCCTTTTGACACGCAGAAGACGTCATAGGTTTTAGTTTTAGATGCGTAACCATATAAAATTTCATCAACATCGAATTTTTTCTTTTTTTGCCACGGCTGATGATGAAACATTCGAAAATTCTTATCGGGTGTCTAGAAATAACTTTGTAATATTATTTAATTTAATTGAGAATATATACACATTCTGAAGGTATACAACATTGGCTGTAGATCAAGCCAATGCAAAGACTGAGTAGGGAAAATTCAAAAGTAGTCGTGCTTTTTATCTCTGGCTTTATACTACTCGCGAATTTGACCGAGTTCCGGAACTAAATGTCACCAATTGAGAATTTTTAACAAGGGTTACTGAAAAGTTACGAAATATGCCCAGAAATCTAAAGTTACTCTCTTGTGACCCTCTCAGATAACATGTATGTTATGTGAGAGGGTCACAAGTCACAAGTTACGAAAAATGTAACAAATGTAACCATCTGGCAACGCTGACTAACAGCGGCCAGTGGCGCGTGCGCTCCGCTCCCGGCTCACCGTACCCCGTCTGCTCATTTGAAAAGAGCCCGCTACACACCCTCGCTACGCTACGCATCCGACGACGTAACGGAGCCACGCTGTTACGTCGCCTAAAGCAAATTAGATTTAAGATTTTTTTTTGTAATGTAATTTTGAAGTTCACAGTGCCTTGGTTTATACTGTTATGCTGTGTAACTAATTTAAATAAATAAATAAATAATCCTCGCACCGCTCAGCTACCTCGCACATCTTTGGTAGAAACATTCACACCGTTACACATCCTCGTTACACAGCCTCGCACCGCTTAGTTACCTCGCACATCTCTGGTGGAAACGCAGCCTAAATATGGTCCGCGAACGATTATAATTCGCAGGGGACACATCTCCGGAGTCCGCTGAAGGGAGGTATTTGTTTAGATTAGGTCCTCGCGAACGTCGAAGAAATAAAAGTGGTCTCTAGTTAATAAACGGTTAGAATCCGCTGTTTCACACAGAGCACTAACAGCCCAATATGCACTACGAGCTGTTAAAACAATAACGATTTCTGAATATGTAACAGTTCCTAGTAGATATTGGATCGGACAAATGAGACGACTCTCGACGAATAATACTGTCCCCGTGTCATTTTCCTCACATTCTTTATATTGCTTCGAAGACCTTACTATTTACAGTCAACAGTCTGACACTAAACACTGATCATTCACTACAATATCACAAAACAGATATAAAAGATAGCGAATTAAAAAACAGGGTTTTTTGGAAATTACTCATCAATATTCCTAATATTGATTGCTATAATTACTAAATTATAAATGATAATTCTACGGGACCTAATATCCGAGTACACAATTTCATAAAGGGATACAAATGTTATTACGGTACTTAAAACCCTCCATGCATTACGTATAGCCCGACAAGTTGCTTCTGAACCCTCGCCATGTCGCAGATTTTTAGTTGTATTAATTTATATTACTGGCAATTTTCAATACGATTCAATATTTATTACAGAAGAACGAATCCGATGTTTGAAAATTGTCTATTGACATAACGCTACTGACATTGAATATTGTATTATTGCCGTGGAAAACTATCCCAGGGTCCAGCCACAACTTGTCGGGCAATAACACTAGTCATGCTTACGAACGAAAAGATATTGAATAGGAATACAAATTAATCACAACATCGATTGAACTAACTTCTAATATAGATGTGTATTAATGTTAATTTACAAAACGTGCAGTCCCAATTTAAATTTAATTTAAAAATATTTTAAGTGCAACCTTTTTTTAGGGTTCCGTAGTCAACTAGGAACCGTTATAGTTTCGCATTGAGGTATGTAATATCTAAACCAAATAATATAGCTGACTAAGAATCTAGAATAGTAGAAGGAATCAGTAATTATGAAACTAATTATGAAAATGTATGTGCAAATACCGAAGGGTATATATTAAAACGTTTAAGGTATCGAAGAAATAACTAAAACGGTCACCAGATGTAAAACGCTTCGTTATTTTAATTTCTTCAAAGATCTTACTTTCGGAACGATTTACTATAAAATCATATACATATGGAATCTATAAGATCTGTAAACCAATAGCGTAGCTTGGTAATTTGGGGCCCCGGGGCAAAAAAAAATATAGGATAACACAATGCGTTTATTGTCAAAACTGTGTACAAAAAGGTGTTACATATATGGTTCAGTGTCAACAGTTTGCCCATTTCGGTCGTATAATTTAATGATTTACATAGACTGGGCCCCCGTGCGAGTCCGGTCAGTTCGGGGGTTGCCGGCGCGAGGCCCTCGGACAGAGCCTGAGCTCGGGGGGGCTTGCCCTTACGTAGCTACGCTACTGCTGAAATTGTAATTTTGGAATTAGTTTTACACCGGCGACCGCAGCTACGCTAGCAACTATAATAGTCGAGTGACAAATATGAACTACGGAGGATTTAGATTTCTTCAGGGTTCTTGCGTGTTCCAACTTACTCTGAGGGTCTTTCAACGAGTCCACATCTGCAAGATATTCAATGGGTAATTTCTAAACATGGAAATAATAATAAATATCGGACAGCGTCACACAAATCGACCTAGTACCAAAGTTAGCTTTAGTAGGCTCGTGTTATGGGTACCAGACGACGGTAAACATACTTACCTATATAGATAAGAATATAGCATAGGTACTTAAATACATTCAAACATCCATAACCCAAGAATATTCAAGTTCGTCACATAGGATATTTCCCTTCGTCGGGATCCGAATCAAGGACCGCCGCCGCCGGTTCAGCCCGCCAGCAGCCAGGCCCCGGAGGCCGGCAGCAGGTCTCC
The DNA here is from genome assembly GCA_905147355.2 of Apotomis turbidana. Taxonomy (NCBI): domain Eukaryota; kingdom Metazoa; phylum Arthropoda; class Insecta; order Lepidoptera; family Tortricidae; genus Apotomis; species Apotomis turbidana. Next base: position 19,875,642 of record LR990299.1, read on the forward strand.
GCCGCCCGCCTTAGCGCGCTCTAGTACGGGGGTGTCAGTGACTCACCGTGCGCAGGCGGCGCGGGCGGCTGCAGCGGGCGCGAGTACAGCGCGGGCGCCGTGCCCGCCAGCAGCCAGGCCCCGGAGGCCGGCAGCAGGTCTCCGCCGCCCGCCTTAGCGCGCTCTAGTACGGGGGTGTCAGTGACTCACCGTGCGCAGGCGGCGCGGGCGGCTGCAGCGGGCGCGAGTACAGCGCGGGCGCCGTGCCCGCCAGCAGCCAGGCCCCGGAGGCCGGCAGCAGGTCTCCGCCGCCCGCCTTAGCGCGCTCTAGTACGGGGGTGTCAGTGACTCACCGTGCGCAGGCGGCGCGGGCGGCTGCAGCGGGCGCGAGTACAGCGCGGGCGCCGTGCCCGCCAGCAGCCAGGCCCCGGAGGCCGGCAGCAGGTCTCCGCCGCCCGCCTTAGCGCGCTCTAGTACGGGGGTGTCAGTGACTCACCGTGCGCAGGCGGCGCGGGCGGCTGCAGCGGGCGCGAGTACAGCGCGGGCGCCGTGCCCGCCAGCAGCCAGGCCCCGGAGGCCGGCAGCAGGTCTCCGCCGCCCGCCTTAGCGCGCTCTAGTACGGGGGTGTCAGTGACTCACCGTGCGCAGGCGGCGCGGGCGGCTGCAGCGGGCGCGAGTACAGCGCGGGCGCCGTGCCCGCCAGCAGCCAGGCCCCGGAGGCCGGCAGCAGGTCTCCGCCGCCCGCCTTAGCGCGCTCTAGTACGGGGGTGTCAGTGACTCACCGTGCGCAGGCGGCGCGGGCGGCTGCAGCGGGCGCGAGTACAGCGCGGGCGCCGTGCCCGCCAGCAGCCAGGCCCCGGAGGCCGGCAGCAGGTCTCCGCCGCCCGCCTTAGCGCGCTCTAGTACGGGGGTGTCAGTGACTCACCGTGCGCAGGCGGCGCGGGCGGCTGCAGCGGGCGCGAGTACAGCGCGGGCGCCGTGCCCGCCAGCAGCCAGGCCCCGGAGGCCGGCAGCAGGTCTCCGCCGCCCGCCTTAGCGCGCTCTAGTACGGGGGTGTCAGTGACTCACCGTGCGCAGGCGGCGCGGGCGGCTGCAGCGGGCGCGAGTACAGCGCGGGCGCCGTGCCCGCCAGCAGCCAGGCCCCGGAGGCCGGCAGCAGGTCTCCGCCGCCCGCCTTAGCGCGCTCTAGTACGGGGGTGTCAGTGACTCACCGTGCGCAGGCGGCGCGGGCGGCTGCAGCGGGCGCGAGTACAGCGCGGGCGCCGTGCCCGCCAGCAGCCAGGCCCCGGAGGCCGGCAGCAGGTCTCCGCCGCCCGCCTTAGCGCGCTCTAGTACGGGGGTGTCAGTGACTCACCGTGCGCAGGCGGCGCGGGCGGCTGCAGCGGGCGCGAGTACAGCGCGGGCGCCGTGCCCGCCAGCAGCCAGGCCCCGGAGGCCGGCAGCAGGTCTCCGCCGCCCGCCTTAGCGCGCTCTAGTACGGGGGTGTCAGTGACTCACCGTGCGCAGGCGGCGCGGGCGGCTGCAGCGGGCGCGAGTACAGCGCGGGCGCCGTGCCCGCCAGCAGCCAGGCCCCGGAGGCCGGCAGCAGGTCTCCGCCGCCCGCCTTAGCGCGCTCTAGTACGGGGGTGTCAGTGACTCACCGTGCGCAGGCGGCGCGGGCGGCTGCAGCGGGCGCGAGTACAGCGCGGGCGCCGTGCCCGCCAGCAGCCAGGCCCCGGAGGCCGGCAGCAGGTCTCCGCCGCCCGCCTTAGCGCGCTCTAGTACGGGGGTGTCAGTGACTCACCGTGCGCAGGCGGCGCGGGCGGCTGCAGCGGGCGCGAGTACAGCGCGGGCGCCGTGCCCGCCAGCAGCCAGGCCCCGGAGGCCGGCAGCAGGTCTCCGCCGCCCGCCTTAGCGCGCTCTAGTACGGGGGTGGCGAGCTCGAGGCCCGCGCCGGAGCCGTCGGACTCCACGTGCGCCGAGATGTCGCGGTGGCGTGTCGCCAGCATGTGGACGCAGTATCTGTTGAAGATAGTGACATTCAGCACTAACTTCTATTGTCCTAAGATAGGACGGCGGATATAATAAAGTTCTTGAATATATGGAAAAATTCGCACGATTCCAAAATATTCGTGAACCTTCTCCACTAATACACAATCAGATACAACATTACCTACTTAATCAAATACTTTGTGACTTATAACATGGTTTTAGGTCGAGACGATCAGTTAAAACTAATTTTGGAAAAAGGATTACAAGTTGACGTGTTGTACTTTGACTTTAAGAAAGCCTTTGACCGCGTGGATAATGACAAATTACTAAACAAATTATGCAACATAGGCTTCTCAGCAAAATTGATACGGTTTTTGCCAATTATCTACGAGACAGACAGCAGTTTGTTCAACACGGCAGCTTCGTGTCCGATTCATACCACACTCGCTCTGGGGTTAGCCAAGGTTCAATTCTGGGCCCATTTCTATTCGACGTAATGATTAACAACTTGGCTTCTGTACCTAGAAATGCAAGGTGTCTTCTCTATGGTGATGACTTGAAGCGCATTTATGGCGTTCAACAGCTTTCCGATTGATATTCACTCCAAGAAGACATAAATCGGGTCTACCAATGCAGCATAGCCAACTAACTTCCTGTCAACTTCAAGTCCTTTAGCCGCGCACATATTCAAAGTTGGGCAATATAGCATGTCAACAAAATATTATAACTAATTTTAATGTTAATAAGGCTAGATGGGGAGATAGAAATGATGATCAAATAAATAGATATAAGGAATTATGTAATGATAAACTAAAAAATATTGACTTCCCGTTAGTATTAAGACATTGTGCGGATAATAAGTGTAATTGTACTGACCATAGAATAATTATTGATAATTTATATTTTGATATTGTTAATATTTTAAGAGACTCGTCAGTCTGCTGTTACGAGAGTAAGAAAAAATTCAAGAAAAAAGTTGTAGGGTGGAATTTTCATGTTAAGGAGGTTCACCAGGAGGCTCGTATGTGCTTCCAAATGTGGCTGCTGCAGGGCAGGCCCACCTGTGGCGAGGCCTACGATAACATGTGTGAATCTAGAAGGCGCTTTAAATCTAAGCTTAAGTGGTGTCAGGATAATAAAAACCAAATAAAGATGGACACATTAGCAACTAGCCACAAGGCAAAGGATTTTAAGCGCTTCTGGAAACATACTAAAAACCTAGAAGGCCCGCCGCTAGTACCTTCGAGTGCCGATGGGTTGTTTAACGGAGAAAAAATTGCTGATATGTTTAGTGAGCAGTTTAAGGTTGAGTCTTCTTTGCGATCGACATCTTGGCGGGTGCTTGATGAGGGGTTGAATGAAGCAGGTAGTTTTACGCGTTTTTCGGAGAAAGATGTTCATACGCTGATTAAAAACATGAAACGTGGTAAATCGCCAGGTCATGCGTCATCATGCGGATAGATGCGAGTCTAGAGACATGTATCACAAAATTCGCCTAATTACGAAAACGCTGCCGACCAAAACCTGGGCCATCGAAGATCAAAGTGGTCAGGTAGTCACAGAACTGGACAAAATCTCGGAAGTTTGGAGGAGTTACTGTCAGTCTCTGTTCCAAGATCCTCAATCGCGAAATTTTGCACCCACAGACCCTACGAGTGACATGCTCGAGCCGGATATTCTTGAGTCAGAAGTAACAGCCGCTATTCGACACTGGAAGAATGGGAAAGCCACAGGAAAAGATGAGATCCCAATTGAAACAATACGAGCATTGGGAGAGCGTGGCGTCCATATCTTCCATGTTATCTGCAACAACATATGGCTTACAGGCAAATGGCCCTCTGAATGGGCCCACACAGTCTTTGCTCCTCTTCATAAAAAGGGTTCCACAAAGAAGTGTAACAATTTTCGACTTATTGCTCTGATATCACACGCTAGCAAAATAATGTTACACATCTTAAATGAACGGCTGAAATCATATTTGTCTAGAGAAATTGCGCCAGAACAAGCCGGATTTATAAAAGGTAAAGGTACCCGTGAGCAAATCCTCATTGTTCGTCAAATCATCGAGAAGGCTCGAGAATTCAACAAGCCTACATACATATGCTTTGTTGATTTCTCCAAAGCATTTGACTCGGTGAAATGGCCAGCATTGTGGAAAACTTTACTGGACATGGGCACACCACAACACCTCGTACACCTGCTCAGGGAGCTCTACGAAGGAGGAACAGCTTCAGTGCGGACAGATGGGCTCCTCTCAGATAGTTTCCATCCAAGCGCGGGCGTACGACAGGGATGCATAATATCACCTTTGCTATTTAATATCTACACCGAGCTTATAATGCGAATCACTCTCGAGGACTGGACCGATGGTGTTACGTTTGGTGGATACAAAGTTGTAAACTTGAGGTACGCAGACGACACCACCCTGTTTGCAAGTAGCAGTGACCTTTTGGAAGAATTACTTCTCAAAATGGAACGCGTAAGCCTTAGTTTTGGACTGAGAATAAACCGATCGAAGACCAAGATTATGATTGTCGACCGCGTCAACTCCAATTCGCCCGAAGTCACACAAATTGCGAACTGCGACGTGGTTCAGACCTACGTGTACCTTGGGGCTTTAATCTCAAATAACGGCGGCTGTGTGGATGAAGTGAAGCGACGTATGGCCATAACCAGAACTGCCATGGAGAGGTTGAGGAAAGTCTGGAGAAATCGCAACATCACCAAAGCTACCAAGGTCAGACTCGTGAGGACACTTATATTCCCGATTTTTCTATACGCGGCAGAGACGTGGACAGTGCGCGAGTTGGAAAAGGGGAAGATAGATGCTCTGGAAATGTGGTGCTGGAGAAAGATGCTTGGAATATCGTGGACGGAGTTCCGCACCAACGTTTCCATACTCCAAGAACTCGGCATCACGCAGCGTCTATCGGCTGTAGTACAGTCGCGCATACTGCAGTACTTTGGCCATGTCTCTAGGCGGGATAGCAACTCTATAGAGCGGCTGGTTGTGCAGGGAAAAGTGGATGGAACCAGATCGCGTGGCAGGTCACCTATGCGTTGGACTGACCAAATAAAATCAGCAGTAGGAAACTGCGTATCTGACTGCGCCAGACAGTCTGCCAATAGGGAGAGATGGCGGGAGATCGTGCGGAGAGCTGTGTCCGCCTCTACCACCGATGTGGACGCCTCAACGTGACCACGACCGCTCTGCCAAGAGCGAAACGACAGAGAAGAAGAAGAAGAAGACCTTCCGCAGGAGCTTATTAAGACCGTAGTAGTGCCGATTATTAAAAACAAGACGGCGAATGCCTCCGACAGGAACAATTACAGGCCAATCTCTCTAGCTACCGTTATCTCTAAGGTGCTGGACGGGTTGCTTGATAGCTGTATAAGTGAGCACATACAGTTAAATGAAGCCCAGTTCGGTTTCAGACCTGGACTGTCCACAGAAACGGCAATACTGCGACTCAAGCATACCGTTCAGTATTACGTTCAGAGAAAAACCCCTGTGTATGCATGTTTTTTGGACCTGTCGAAGGCATTCGACCTGGTATCATATGATGTCCTATGGTCAAAAATGAGCAGCGAGACCAGCACACCTAAAGAAGTAATAAACTTGTTTCAATATTGGTACAGTAATCAGACTAACAAAGTTAGGTGGGCTGGTTCGTATTCTAAGGAGTTTGGATTGGAGTGCGGGCCCAACTAGCAAAATTTCGTCATATAATGGTTGCGGCAACGTTTCTGCGGTAACCTTTTAGCTCTTACTATTAGTCATATAAACGTAATCAGCACGTTTATATAACGCGATTTGGGCCCATTTTATTCAGCATTTCAGTCATATAAGAGTTGTATAACTGCAACCACCGACGCGACTATCTTATGACAATTTAGCTGTATATTAGCAACTTATATGACTATTATATGACATATTTGTGGAGTAATCGCATCCTAGGCTACTAAACAACAGAATAAAACTCGATACTTCACGCGCGTGTTTTTTGAAAAGAAAAAATTGTGCATTGGATGATTTGGATGACAGTAAGTATTTTTTAATCAGCCATGATGTCACATGTTCTTATTAAGAATGCTCATAACTTCGGCGTATGATAGAAATGTATTGCGAAGGAAAGTTTATTGATGAAGTAAACTATGTTTAATAGTAAATATTTAATGCCCCTCTGTAATTCTTAGTTAATTAAATATAAATTTAATTATTATTGTTGATTTTCTTGAACGCCGCGGTTATACAGCATTTATCCAGTTATAAGCTATATAATCGCATCTTATATATCAAGTTTAGCGGTCCAAGCGCCATTACATACATTTGTCGGACATATTTTATGGTTCGTTAGAGTTTCTGAAAAAACCTTTTCAAAAGATTTTTGTTTCTTAATTTACCTTTGTGTCATTATTTATAAAAATAAAATGTGGTATTACCACATAAAAAAAAAAAAAAAAAATAAGAATCGATAAAAAAGATTCTATACAAATATAAAGATTTTTGTGTTTTACTTCTAGAGACAAGTAGAACCATGAAATATGGTCATTGTAGCTGATTTGGACTGTTTTTTAAGAAAAGAAGATCAATTGTGGAGTGATGATGATATACAGTGGCCTTGGAGCGAGACTCATTTCATTTTGTCTTCGATGTGCATTGGATGCGGATAGGATACTCAACGTCGCCGTTGACAATTGATCCCACACATTTTATTATATCGGACAAGAATATAATAAGTCTACGCGACACCATTTTTTTCTGGAGCCCAAACTGTTCAGAGTACGCTATATATGATCACTATCCATTAGAGGAATGTAGGTTTTGTGTGAATACTGACAACACGGACAATGAAGTCAACACAGTTCTTACTTTAAAAATACATATTTCATATTTGTAGAATATTAAACTGTAATGCCCATTGTGTAATATTTTACGTAGCTCGTAATCTTTGTCAATATTGTGGCTATTTATCCTCAAATCATCCAAATCTTCGGATCCACTGCTCTCATCAGCATCAAATTGGAGTTCGATTTCCCGTACGGAGCGAGCTATCTTCTACAACGCCACCAACATCAACGTTCATGTTGTCCGACTTCTCAGTACTAGTTTTATTTTCGATCATATTTGTTATTTCTACGGAACCACTTGAAAAACCAGCACTTGTGACTTCACTTCGGTTTACCGAAATTCCTTGCGTAAGAGTAGTTTTTAAATGGGTGATAATAGATTGCTGCTTCTTTTTCATTTTCCTCTTGTATCCACCGCTCTTTTTCATGTTTTTCCATTTAATCCAGTCCATTTTCATATACTAAATGCTGATATCCAAACAACGTGTCGGATGTCTTTCAATGACGTTTAAGAGTTATAACAGTCATAAAAAGGTAGCATGTAAAACTAAATAGTGGTATAATAGCAAAGTTATTTCATTTACTCGACTGCGTTTAATTCTGCTACCATAAAGTCATATAAAATGTCATTACTCGACCAAATAGTCACATGAGTATCAGGTGGAGGTAACTTATTCAGCAATATCTAAATCGCTGAATAAGATACTCATATATAACATGTTCTATAATTCGCGTCTATATGACAGCATGTAACATATACAGCTATTGTGCTGTATAAGTTACATAATGTCATATAATAGCAAACTACATTGCTTTTACTCGACTGCACTTGACATGTCGTAAGTCAGATATATAAGTGACTGTTACTCGACTAAATAGTCATATAATGCTCGTATAAAAGTAAATTATTCTGCATTTCTTATATGACTTATTAGTCATATAAGCAAGTCGAGTAAACGTTTACTCAGCTACATAATATGACTGATATGCTGGGTAACTAAAAAGCTGAATAAGCGGGCTTTATACGACATGAGCTGTATAATTCTCGTTTACATGACTTTTATATGATTTATTAGCTGAATAAGCGCAATCTTATATGACTACTTTGCTAGTTGGGGGGTGAGGCAGGGGGGCTGTCCTCGCCTCGGCTCTTTAATTTATACATGAACGGTCTTCTCGAGGAGCTCAGCGGCGCCTGTGTCGGATGTTCCATAGATGGAAAATTTGTTAATAATATCAGTTACGCTGATGACATGGTGCTGCTGTGCCCTTCGATAAGAGCCCTAGAAACTCTGCTGGGTATATGTGAGAGGTACGCGGTGGCTCATGGATTGAGGTACAATACGACAAAAAGTGAACTTCTCGTTTTCAAAGCGGGAAACAAGAAGCCTAAAAGTGTTCCACCGATCAAACTGTTAGAAGTTCCACTGAAAAGAGTCACGAAGTTTAAGTACCTCGGTCACTGGGTCACCGAGGACCTCACCGATGACCTAGACATTGACCGCGAGCGGCGGGCCATGGCAGTGAGCGCTAACATGTTGGTCCGCAGGTTTGCTAGGTGCTCACGTGACGTTAAAATCACACTTTTAAGGCGTATTGTCAAACTTTTTATACCTGCAGCCTGTGGACCAAATATACTCATAAGTCTATAAATAAGATACGCGTTCAATATAACAACGCCTTCAGGATGCTGTTGGGGCTGCCTCGCTGGTGTAGTGCGTCGAGGATGTTTCTTGAGGCTAACACGGATGGCTTTACAACAATACTGCGGAAACGGGTGGCCTCTCTGATGAGCAGAGTGCAAGGCAGTACCAACAGCCTCCTGAGTACTATATTGAGCAGGTGGGATTGCCCTGTGGTAAGGCACTGGAACCGCATACATATGGGAGACAGGCCTATAATTTATAATACATATTAAGTAATTAGTTAAATTTATTATTTATGAATGAAACTGACATTATTAAATTTTATTATTTTACTAACATAATCTTAAGTACAAAATGTTACTAACAGTATATGGATGGATATCTGAAATAAATGGATTATTATTATTATTATTATAGTCTCATACCAGTAAATTATCTTAGAAATGGAACGGAACTCATTAAACGAGTTGACACTGTTAGGGACTCGGGCGTCAGATGCGACACGCACTTCTACTCTCGTGACCACCGCAATACCCACAAAGTGGATATGTGACTGGGACTGGGGCTAAAAATGTGGTTATATTTAATTTTTGACTTTGATTTGATTACCTATATCGGAAAAAGCCTAGTAAAAAAAAATGACAATTAAATAGCCACAACAACATATGTAATATCGTCTACACTAAGACGACGACCTATGACTTCTAATCTACCAAAAATGTTGAAAGCATCTAATTATGTTATTTCAAAATAATGAATACAAGAGACTGATAACTTTTAATTTAGCTTGTTTGACTAGCTTATTAAATAAATAAATAAATATTAAGGGACAATCTTACACAAATCGACCTAGTCCCAAACTAAGCAAAGCTTGTACTATGGGTACTAGACGACGATATACATAATATATAAATACATATATAGATAACATCCATGACCCAAGAACAAATATTTGCCCCGGCCGGGATTCGAACCCGGGACCGCCGACTCAGTAGGCAGGTGTCTACAAACCGAGCCAAACGCGTCGTCAAATTATTATTGCAATGAGAATATATCCTCTGACCCATTTTTGTGAAGAGCCATCTATCCCCACGATAGACACCTATCCTATTTCTAAGGTACGATTTGCACAAATACTACACGACTTATATTAAAACAAGCACAGTAAAATAAATTAAGGACCATAGTTATCATGCCACTTGGACGCATTGGAATCAATTATAGTACAAATTTTCTAAGCTAACCTCATCCACTTAAGAACTGAATAGGTACCATTGAGTGGTTAACCACAAATTAAGATAGCGAGCTCGTAGTAAAAGCAGATTGTAACCACCTTGGAAGGTTAATATAGATTATTGACTCTATTTCATTCGAGAGGAAAGTCTCCTGGTCATGATAGCCTCAGCGTAGAACATCTACAACATGCCGGGGCACACCTGTCTAGGGTACTGGCGATGTTCTACTCTCTCTGTATATCACACACTTATCTACCCGCCGACATGATGAAGACTGTGGTGGTCCCAATAGTGAAAAATAAAACCGGAGATGTTAGTGACAAGTGCAACTACAGGCCTATTTCGCTCGCGACCATAGTCGCTAAGGTATTTGATGGTCTGCTTAACGCTCAATTGGATAAATGTATGAAACTTCATGACAACCAATTTGGTTTTAGACCAGGTTTATCTACAGAAAGCGCTATCTTGGCTTTAAAGCAGACCATTAGATACTATACAGACCGCGGTACAGCTATTTATGCCTGTTTTCTAGACCTGTCCAAGGCGTTCGACCTGGTTCACTATGATGTATTGTGGCAGAAACTTGAAAGTATAAAGATGCCCGTAGAAGTCAGGGGTATCTTCAAGTTCTGGTACCATAACCAGGTCAACGTCGTGAGATGGTCAGAATCATATTCCCAACCATATGGGCTTGAATGCGGTGTAAGACAGGGTGGTTTAACTTCGCCAAAGTTATTCAACCTGTATGTAAATGCGCTCATAGAGGAGCTCAGCAACACCCGCATCGGATGCCACATTGATGGAGTATGTGTAAATAACATCAGCTACGCAGATGACATGGTGTTACTGAGCGCCTCAGCGTGTGGTCTTTCCAGGCTCATATCCATATGTGAGAAATATGCCGCTAGTCACGGTTTGATATATAATATCAACAAAAGTGAATGCGTCGTTTTTAAGGTCAAGGGCAAGAAGACACCTATGTTTCCATTCGTTAAGCTGAACGGTCATCCACTTCGGATAGTAGACCAATTTAAGTATTTGGGGCATATGGTGACAGCCGATCTCAAAGATGACGCCGATATTGAGCGCGAGCGCAGGGCGCTTTCCGTTAGAGCTAATATGATAGCCCGCAGGTTTGCTCATTGTTCTGTCGAAGCAAAAATTACTCTCTTCAGAGCCTACTGCACCACTTTTTATACAAGCAGCCTGTGGGCTGATTATACTCATAGACGATACAGCGCTCTGCGCGTTCAATATAATAACGCTTTCAGAGTGTTGATGGGGCTGCCTAGATTTTGTAGTGCGTCGGGGATGTTCGCGGAGGCGCGCGTGGATTGCTTCTATACCACTATGCGCAAGCGATCTACGTCCCTAGTGCGCAGAGTGAGGAACAGCCCCAACAGCATTCTGAAAATGATTGCGGACAGGCTAGATTTCCTGTATATAAATAAATGTTGCATGATTCATGTAATTAGAAATAGATAAATAGGTAATAATTACTAACACTAGTTTTTGTAAGTTTTTATTGTTACTAACAAAATGATCCATGTTGGTCGAAATAAAGCATATTATTATTATTATTATTATTATTGGACATTTGACTACTAAATACACTAACAGAATAATGGTGATCATAACTTTTTTGGAATTTTACAACCGTCCGACTCTCCACAAGAACGTATTCTCTTGAAAAAGGTCTATGAACTCTCATCATCAACCATTTTAAACCTATTCAGCAAGGAATAAGGTTGAAAATTCAATATCCACGCAATGTAGTTCTAACCTTTTTTTGTAAGTAACTGGTTGGCGCTTACGAGAACAAAAGCAGATAGGATTGTATTAGACACAATGCTATTGTGAATGCAGGTAAGTGGATGAGCTTAGTTTAAAAAAATTGTACTATACTGAGTTATAAAGCTATTTCAAAAAGTGGGGCAGCTATCCTAGAATTACCCAATGCCATATACCATGTCACTGATGAATATAGTCAAGTCACCTGTGCACTGGGAAGATGAGGCGGTGGCAGTGCTCCTCCAGCCAGCGAACCACGAAGCCCACAGAGTGCGAGTCCTTCTTGTTGAAGCACCCGTTCACCACCGAGTTCAGAACCCTATTTATCTGCCAACATGAAAATAAATCTTACAACAGTAATTTAGTTGGCAAATTTGAATCTAATAGCGCGCCTTCACGATGCAGGAACCTGGAAGTGCTAACCCCTGCTAACTTACCGCGAGACAGGTCTGCGGGCCGTCGGGGTAGTGGTCCATGGACAGCTTGTAGCTGGTGTAGAGCAGCGCGCGCAGCGCCGCCGGCGACACCGTGCCCTCCTCCTCGTCCACGGAGAACATCCTGCAACGACACCAGAAGTTTATAACTATATTTCACCTTGTCTTCAACTAAATTCCTAAGTCCAAGAGGGGCAGAGGATTTGAGACATTATACCCTCATTACAGAGTGGTTGTGTTCGTGATCAACTGTTCGAAATATTAGAGGCGGGTATTGTACGCCATTCCTCGCGATTCACAAACATTCTGGAGCACTCATGCAAAGGTCCGCCCACAGCTGATTCGATCTGATCAGTCCATGGGTGGTCTTCCACGTGATCTGGTTCCGTCTACCTTGCCCGGACGACTAGATGCTCTATGGAGTTATCTTTTGTTTTAAAAGGAAGAGGAAGCTGTTATAAGACGAAGAGTATGAATTATTGGAGGTCGAAGATGATGTTTCCGACGATGAAGATGAGTCTTCTATAGCACGTATGCGACGACGAGCATTAGGTTTCTTAAGTTTTTTAATCTTTTTCTTAAGGATTGCAAATCTTCAAGGTCTGATTGTGTTGTAGTTTTTCTCAGCGGCTGTGAGGAGGCGACTGGCGTACTCGACGGGTCGCTCATCGGTCCCCTCCCCCTGGAGCAGAGCCGCTCCAAGCGCGTATCCGCTGCTGTCTAGAAAAGAAGAGAGAGATAGTACCTGACGTAGGTCTCGATGACGGCTGCGTCGTCCAGCATGGCCAGCACGCGTTCGCACTGCACCTTGAATGTAGCCAGCGGAATATGCTGGTTCTTGCACTTGCCCATTTTGTGCACGTACGCGTAGAACTGGTGCGCCAGCTCCGGGTACATGGGGAACAGGTATTTCTGGAAGATAATAGCAAGTATCGTTATCAGCACTAACACGTCCACTAGGTTTCGGGTTTAAGAATCTTTATTTCTCAAAAGAAGATATTAACAACTTCACTTAAATGATAAATTATTACTAAATATATATAAACTAGTAAACCACTAAATGCTCGCCACTCTGCCGCGGTAATGCAACGCTAATTTCGGAACTATGTAGGGGAAAGTAGTACGAGTTGATCCCTCGGGGTAAGATGTTCATTTGCGATTGTGTGAAAACTGCTAACGCCGTCTAGTACGTTTATATGCCAAACTGTAGCTCCAAACACCCCCCCGCCTCAGACACAGCGTCTTTTACGTAAAAAAATAAAAAAATTGTGTGCTTAATCTAAGGTGAGGCTGACTTTGAGCTTATGTTACTTTTATTGTATGCTGTTAATTGCAATGACTGCTATGTTTGTGGCTTTCTAATATGCCTAATTTTGGTTTTTAGGCAACGGAAACAACGGAAAAATCGGAAGCCTCGTGCTTGGAGGTTATGTTTGGTGACATTGCATGTATAAAAATGTTTGATTTGGGGCGAGATGATCCCATTCTATGTGTACAAGATGATCCCCGGGGATCATCTTGTACATATGGAATAGATGATCTTTATGAACCAATTTACAATATGAACGAAACTTTTTTTTTTAATATAATAAAAAATGTTTTTATTATTCTATTAGTCACTGATGAATCTGTGTGTGATATGTGCACCACAGCGGCGGCACCAGGTAAAAAACGATTAAATTAAATTTATAATGAGCCGAATGAGCGTAAATTAATTAAATTTGTTATTGGTAGTTGATTATTACTATCTGTATGATTATTACTGAACAGTTTGTTCTTTTAATTACCTATATTAAAGAAGTTTATGACACTTATAAGTGCTAATCTATCTCAGAAGACTGAATTATGTTTGTTTTTTTTGTTCATGACGACAAAACTCGTCTGCCTGATATTTATATCAGTTTATAGACCATAGTCTAGATCCTTTAAGAGGCCTTATTCCTTTTCAAATTTAATTTTTTCATATTATGACAAATATATTGATAATTTCAACCACCTTTTTTAAGAGAATCATACTTTTCCCCGAGTTCTAGGTAGTAACATAGCTATTTCATGCTTTCATTGCGTGCAGTCGAAAATAAGTTGAAAAAACGAATTTTCCGCGTGAATTTTGTCAATTTCGAGTAGTTTTTGAAACAAAAATTATCAATGAAAAATTCAAACTGTAGTTTGGAAATATATACCAATAAATCGCCATAGCCCTGTTCTAGGTAGTAACATCAGTAATCTGTTAAGATACATGTTTGATCATAGAGAAAAATGTCTAAAACAATCAGTATTTTAAAAGGAATAAGGCCTCTTAAGGTCTCTCTAGGTTTACTTATTAATGATCTAATTATATTTCCAATTGCAAACTGTTTTACTTCTCTTACTTTATCTCTGAAATCATGAACCTGACCTAATGAATTCTACACAACGATTTCCGTTTAAAAACCGCGTTTGGGAAAATGTATGCGAAAAGGTACACCATTGTCGATTTCTCTCAAGAATAGCTCTGTCGCTTAGCATTAGGCCGCCTGTCCACAGAGGCGGACTGGAGAAAATGCACCAATCAGGCTGCGTCTTTGTGAAGCCCAAAAGAAGTGCATTTGAGTCTGAGGAATGTGATTAGTCCGTCATACACCGCTCCGCTCCAGCACATCTAGCATAACTCTGATACGCGACTTTTTGATGCGCGACAAACACTACCTGTCACTTTTCTTTCAATACCATGGGCGCAGGACAGGTGATGGTGGGTCGCGCGACAAGCGAACTCGTGGCAGGATATACTAGCCCTGCTGTGGACAGGCAGCCTTAGGGTTGGAGCTCACCGTGAATGATTTTTCTGTGACGCCGTTGACTCCATCTTCCTTTTGAGATCTTTGTGCAAGCAACTGTGGGCAAAAGAAAAAAATACAAATAAATCAATGATTTCATTTACTGATATTGTTTGAATTTGCTAAAATAACGGTTAGTTTCATGTCCCCGGTGGCCTCCGCCAAAGTCTTTATTCTTAGTCATATTACAATGAATGTCAATAAATTACCACCGGTTTGGAAAAAACCTTAGAGAATAACCGGCGCAAGAAACTTTCCATCAAAGTGCCGTCTATATCCATCCACTGTCCCTTGTCGCGCAGACAGAATCATGTCAAGTGGCGGCGACAGGAATGTGCTATACGTATACAGTTGCCGAGAAACTTCTTGAGCCTAACCTTGACTGCGCAGTAGCCGATTTACGTACAAATATGCATGCGCAGATCCGCCATTTTGGGTCAAGAAGTTTCTCGGCAACTGTACGTAGTGCGTGTCATCGTTATTATATGATCGTCTGAGAGCACTACGCGTCAGTGTCTGGTCAGATTATCTCACATCTATTCCGCTGTGCTAATATTTTAGTTGATATGTAATCAATGATAGCGTATGACATTTTATTAAGGCAGAGACTTAAACTAAATACATTAATAACTTACAGTAGAAGACACGAATTAGAAACTACATAAGTACTACATTTAAACAGATGGCTGAAGGTCGTTCCTAGATAATTCGTATCTTAGACTAAATTGTACTTATTGAAATATTGATTTTTGCGCGGGATTTGAATCTGCGTAATTTCGGTAGTATAGTATAGTAGGTTAGGCGCCCGTGAGCCTGTGAAGGTTCTCCCAACTGAAGAAACTGGTTCGAAATGTTCGAATCCCTTACAATTATAATATTTTGTCAATCGACGCTTTAGATAATTTATTAGTAACATACTTAATTAACCAGATCTCGTTTTATTTTGCGCCGTATTTAATTACTCAGCGTTTTATGTTACTGCATACGTAACCTGTTATTAAACAACAAATGACTTTCACACGGAACGGAAATAAACTCCACGATAACAGGTAATGTGAAGTAAGACTGAAATAAACCTAAATGACAATATTCAATGAAAATTCAATTCAAAATGACAAAAAGGCACATCGTATCTAGTGGTTAGCTTAGACTCAGCCAACGCAACAATACCGTAAATAGCGTAGAATAGGAAAACGACGCACGTTTACAGGTGATATATATTACCAATATTATAAAAGCTAATAAAAATTGTGTGTTTATGCGTATGTTTGTTACTTCTTCACGCTCAAACGGCTGGACCAATTTTAATAAATTTTAGTATGAAGGTAGCTGACATCCTGTACACATAGGCTATATCGAAATAAGCTATTTATCCCGAAAAAAAATTGTGTTCCCGTGGGATGAACAGGTAACACCGCACGGCACAGCTAGTCAATTAAAGGTTCAAGCCTCTTCAATTGGCTCTCTCGTTTCGCATATCTTGCGATTAACATGAAATAAAGGTTTGGACGCATTTCGTTCTGATAAGGAAGATGCACATTAAGTCCGACCTCACGTATGGTGATGGCGTAACGACGGACATTCCTCAAATTTTCCTGGCATTGTCAGAACGTCCATTAATATGGCCACGGCTTGAGGAAAATATACCAACATGTTGGTCCAAAGAGACATCCAGAAGTGTAGATTAAAACATACAGGAGATACTACAAAACTCCCTCCAAACACCAGTAAAATTTTATGGAAGGTTTGAATTGAAATTGTACGACATTTATTTATTTAATTGAAATTGCTCAACGATACTATAGGTATTGACATTGAAATGAATTGAACACTGATAGAAACGGACAGTTATTCACATTAGGCTGTGCTATGTATATGCAATATAACTTAAGTCTTATGTGGCGAAATTTTTACTTGATCGGCCCTGTTGCAAAGTAGGTAATTAGGTATGTGAACGGGCCTCAATATTGAGGTAGAACTTGCAGCGAGTGCGCCGCGCCTAGCCCCGAGTGTTTTATTCTGTGGTACCAGTTAGTTAGTCTGTCTTTCGACCAGAGTTTTGCCACGGAGAGCAATGATGCGGTGAACAAAACAAATAATAATACGCATCGCTTAGTATACAGCCCGTATTGGTGGATATTTCCTCGCAAGCCGCTTATCTGCGTAGCTTACTGCTGACTAGTGAAAATAAGCAGCCGAGCACTCGCTCAGCGAAGAAACTTCGCCTAGGCTTCGTCGATTATAAATTATAATATTATTACACGAGTACTTTAAAATAATATGAACGACGCATATCGGCTTCAAGGCTGCCGCTAATTAGGCATCCGCTAGTAAACTGGCGATTGATTTGCGTAGCGATCATTAGCCGCCACGGTTGTCTGTCTAGCCTCTTGACAATGCAGCACAAAGTGCTAAAAACATGCTATAAGTACCACAATTAAACATAGGTATGTATAACATTCATATACGTCGTAGAGGTAAAGAAAGATACGTTTTAATGTTAAGAACTGAACATATAAAATGAAAAGGTTTTTTAATTTTTTAGATAAGTACAATATTACAGAAACTCCGCGCGTGAATTTTCATTTTACACTTTATGATTCATTAATAATTATACATTTATATACAACAAAACTTCCTTATCAAGAGTTCTCGACGACGCGGTTGGCGCAGCAGTTAGTAGTTCAGCCGTCTACTCAGCCGACGGTTCTAGGTTCGAATATTTGTGTGATGAATATTTGTAATTGGGTCATGGATGTGTCTATGTATTTAAGTATATAATTATCTATACAAGTATTTATATCGTCATCGTCGTCTAGTACCCATAACACAGGCCTACTCGAGCTTACGAACTAGATCGATTTGTTTCAGGTTGTCCGATATTTATTTACCTACTTAAAATTAGATACGAGTTCCAGATCACAGGTCAAAATATACTGCTCCGTCAAGCAAGCAGTCAAATAATGTGCGCAGAATAGGAAAGCGTCGATATAGCAATGTTGACGAATCAGAACAATGGACCAATGACAGTGAGGACCAGAAGGTGACGAAATAGGATTGTGGAAGTCCTCCTGCACCTCAAGCGCAACTGTGACTCGCGACTCTTTCTTTACCCTTTTTTTGCTGTACTGTAAGAGAGAGACGGGCGATGCTTTGTCGCGCGACAAGACTCGCAAAGCGTAGTTGTCCTAGACGGGCTGAGCCCGTGTAGACAAACATATGATGTACAACTACGTAGGTTGAGCGCACCTTGCACGCGGGCGCGGCGGACGCGCGCTTCTTGACGCGGCTCTGCTGGATGCCGACGATGGCGAACTTAAAGCTCTTACTTTTCACGTTCTCGCGCAATTTCTTCCACTGATCCATTTAGCGATATGCTACCGTGAGAATAGAGAATAACCTAGAACTTGCAATTATTTCACTTTTTCGCTGTGCTGACTTGCATAAGTGAATAGCAAGCTAACATAGGAATTGGTTTACACAATTTGGGATATAGTTTGACTTCGATGATTTTCTCTTTGCCTTCTCGCCACGGAACTCAAAAAGATCTCAAAGTACAAACATGTCTCATTTAGGCTGTCTGTACACTGGAGTAAAAGTGGTGTAAAATGGACCACTAACATTCCTCGGATAAATGCTCTTGTATGTACTTTTAGGCTTCACAAAGATGTAGCCTGATCAGTTCATTTTCTTCGCTCTTCAGTGTACAGCCAGCTTTAAGGGCAAGTCTCACCGAATGCATGTAGTAAATCACGTGCGTGCTACAATCGAGGCTGCAGGCTGTGACCGCGGTGCTGCACACGTCATAGGGAATGTAACCCGGTAATTTTATTATGAAAATTACCGGTAATCTGCATACAAACATTTACCGGTTTGCATTCCCTAGGCTCACGTCTATACGAATACGTACATGCACATGCTGTGCACGCGAACGGGGTTGCTTGGCTGGCAAGGCGACATTTTGATATTTTTTAATTCTGGCAGTCATTTTGTGAGCTTTTTGACTCCCAGTTTTAAAGTACAGTTTGAAGTGATGGGCGGTAGAGATAAATATCGAAACCAAACTTCTTCACAAATTGAGTTCCTATTTATTATGTAAGTACTCGCTAAGAGAATGCACAATTATCATAAATAAGGTGAATTCCGATTATATCTGATAAATTATTTGATAAAGAGTTAATTAATTAACGCTTCTTTAATCTTTTATAATAAGTCGTTTTAAAAAAAAAATGTATTAAGTTAAAGGCTATAAATAAAATAAAACTTAATTGATTCCTTTGTGTAACGAAAGTTACCCATATTTTGTGTACCTATGACTAACTTTCGTTACACAAATGACGAGATCGTAGTTTTGTTTATATCAAGCCTAACCATGTAGGTACATTTGTTTTTTGAAAACGACTCTCTTCATATTACTTCGTGTTGCTATTTATTATTTTCTCAACACGAAGTTATATTTAATAAATAAGTATTTATTAACAAAATAACAAATACATTTTACTTAATAATTAACTATTGTTTTAAATTGATTTGTTTTTTTTTTTAATTATCATTATCGATCAATGAAATTTTTATAATTTATTGATTTTCCTCTTGAAGTACGGAACCCTAAAAACCAGTAAACAAGGGCCTACATATACGTTTTCAATTTAAGTCAGCTGATATTAAATAGCTAGTGAGATTCTTTCATTGGACCAACCCCACTGAGCCCCCAGAAATATCCTTACAAGTAATGGAAATGCACATCAATCCTTACACACAATAATCACAAACAAAACAAATAAAATAATATCACGCGTCGCGCGCGCCGCGAGACAGTCGACTAATTCCGGCTGACCAGATCGTGCGTGATAACGACGTGATTGTGATAAATACGATTAGGTCGCTCGATCTTGACTGATTACCCATATCGCACCCATTAGCAAATAAGCCTGTAATCTTTTTGTTTTGATTACTTGATTTCCGGGACACTCCCGAGGCAAATATGATTATTGATTATTTTGCGTTTAAATAATTGTCAGTTGATAATTAAAGAGGTGGTGCTGTGTGTGCAGGGTTTGCTACTGGTTTAACGATAGGATTTTAATGTCTTTAAAATAGATACTGATTTAGTAAATTGTACATCACGGTAATTTTTTTCTTTAATAAACTCTAGAACTTAACATATTTTACGTCAACCTAGACCGTGACCGTCGCTGGCCAAGTCAAGACGTTAAACTTTAGAGAAACCACGGGCGGTAATTCGTTAAGCCCCAGATTGCATATTTATGGATCTACATATGCACGAATTCTCCGCCCTAGGTATTTATTTATTTATTTATTTATTGAAAAACAGGTTACATAACATTACAGTTTTCACCAATGCGTCATGAACCGAACAATGTTTATTTTGACGGCTAAACGGCGTGGCCCCGTTGATGTTCCGACATCTCGGGTGTTGGATTTGTAATATGAGGTATGTAATTATATCGCGTATATTAATTATTTTAGCCTCAACCTTTGACTGTAAAGCTACCGAAACGTCAGGGAGTCAAATATTTAATATAAGCGATATAATCCGTTAAATCGTTTTATTTAAATGTGTGACAGTCGAGAAAACCAAAGAAAATATTATAGACTATAGTATTCAATGGAATTTCATGAGTTAGTAAAGCATTAATGAAATGAATCAAACAGCGCTACCTCTATTTGAAGATGTGATTTCGAAGTGTGAGTCAGTATTTCCAGGTCATATTAGTGCAAATTTTATTTACAAAGTCACATGAGCGGAGAGAGTATATTTAGAAGAGAGTCATCAAGAGCATCCTCGTTTACATGCTATTGTGCAATAATCTTGGGATCTTCAATCATTGTCAACGGAAGATACCCCACATTTATAGTCAGGTGACAACCAAAACTCACTAAAATTTCTGTCACTGCTTTTCAAAACCTCGTATCTAGTAGGTAGATAGATCCTGAGATACGAGCTTTGTTTTAAGTAGGTATAGTTACTTAGTGCATCTTAAGGTACCATTCCGCGATGGGCTGCAGACCGAAACCGCAGGCGACACTGCGTAACTTCAGTTGACAACCAAAACTAAGTAACAAATACCTACTTAAAATAAAGCTCGTATCTCAGTATCAATCAACAAACAAGATATGAGGTTTTGAAAATAACTGTCTGAAAAATTGACACCAGGCGATAAGTTTGTTTCATTTTGGATATGTTGATCCAAGTGAATGTTTTTGAAAAAAATATATATTATAGAATATTAATGTATACATAATATAGCCAAAATTGGTGGGTGTCCCTATCTCGAAAATATAAAAAAAAATATTGAAAAATTTAAAGTGAAAATTTCACTACTTATAAGAATATTTGGAAATCCATTTTTTTTTTTAATAACACATCTTTATTACTTACATAATGTGTATACGTTACAAAAAAATCTATTGAGTAGTTTAGATATAAGAAAATAAAAACCAATTTTCGTTTTTTTTAATTTTCTCAAAAACCTGAAATATTTCAGGGTCCTTTTTTTGTAAAATAGCATCTTACATCTGGGCTAATATATTAGCAAAACGGCAATCGATTTGGCTTCTGGGGCCGATGCCCCATACAAACACGGCTATACCCTTTACGTTTATTTAAGTAGGTAAATCGTCGCTCCTTTAACTTTGTGGCTTAAACTGTTTTTGTTTTATTTATTACTTTAAGATATATTTATTTATTATGTCTAAGTATTTATGTAAGTAGGTATATCTGTATATTTTTATTTATGTATGTTTATCACTTTTGTTTTTATGATAGTCCTATTATTATTATGCACCACCTACTAATTTCAAGCATTAATTTTCAACTACTACCTAAAGGTTGTCTGGAAGAGATCGCTATTTAGCGATAAGCCCGCCTGTTGTTTACCTCTGCCTGTTATTTTACTATATCTCATGTTGTGTTGTATATTCCTCGATATTTGAGGTGAGCAATGAAGAGTATTTGTATTCGTAAATCATCGTCTAGTATCCAAACTATTGCTTAGTTTGTGAGTAGGTTGAATTACGGAAGATTGACATGGATATTATTACTATCATATTATTACTTAATTCTTCATTTATGATTGTATTCGATTATTTAAGTACAAGTATACGGATAACCCATAAATTGTAAGATACTTAAGTAGGTTAAGGTATGTTGGGGCTGACATAATCATTAATGCCCATAAACAATAATGATTAAAGTTTACATTATATCATTTATTGTGCAAAACATTGTTATCTGTACTCAGGTCAGCAGACAAAAGATTTAGTGTATTTACATATTTACTCTACTTATCCATCTACACTTTGACAGCCCATTCTATTACGAAATTTACTCTACTTATCAATCTACACTTTGACTGCCCGTACATTCATATGAGATCTTATCCTATAGAGATATATGTATATTATATTATACTGGCTTAATTTAGCCAGGTCACATGCATAGAAACAAACCCATAACATTCTAACTTACATAAAAATGGAAGAGTCTCCCTTTTATTCTGGTAAGAGTGACTAGTCAGGGCAAGTGCACCAGTGGGACAAGCGTGCCTACCGTATCAAAATATTACAGAACTACAGATGTTACACTATTAACACCATCTTATTTTTTGCCAACTGTAGTTGCGTGTTGGTAGGAGCACTTCCAACACTGGCACTCCTTAATTAACAATAATGTCTCTTAATGCACCTTTGGCATTCCAGAGGAATGTGTTTTAAATGTCATGAGCCTACTTTCAGTATTTGAATGCTGTGTTAATTGTTGTTATGTTGGGATTGGGCCTATTTTACAGAAATATTTTAAAATATGTGGATAAATTATACTAAAACACAGCCAAAATTCTTCACTTTTCCATCTTTGGGTAAGTTTAAATAAACGGTTTGTTCTAGTTCTAGTGAACAGAACAGAATGGGCTTGTAGTGTTAAGTGTTAATTGGTCCAACATGAGGTGTGAGCTCGCATGGCGGAAATATTTTGTGTTTGACCAACAATTCACAACAGACTCAAATACTAATGTAATACTGAAAAATTTACAGATAAGACAATACAGTTTTTTATACAAATCAGTTTACTTTCATTTAGTAATTATATTATTGCACATTTGTCTCAAATTAATACATTTAAAATGTGCCCAAACATATGCATGATACATAAAAGTGAATTTTGTCTAGAAACTTGCTTAATGAGTGAATTCACTTTTAGTGTAAAAACTGCAACATGTCAAAACCAGATGGATGAGTTTTAAATATTAAAATAACAATTATTATCAGTAGTGATGCAAAACGTAAAAAGATTACAGTGAAATTTCAATCCCAAAAGGGTTACCTGAAAATATACATTTAATTTGATATTTGCAGCTGCTCTATCTTTCCATAGTGCCAAGAAAAGTAGTTAATATTTACAGATGAAACTACAGAAAATTCTTAGTTTAGTGAGACCCTTTTAATATTTTTATTAAGTACCTACCTTATAAATTCCTGATTTTTTACCAACATCACCTGTGTAAATACACAATTCTGCGTCACTTAATCAGCACTCGTCATTATCTTGTGACTATTTGTGTTATAACACAACACTTCAATTAAAACACAAAAAGCTTACAGAAACATCTAATTTAAGGCCAGTAATGGGTTTCAATAGCCATAATGAGTATGACTAAAGTTTTAATTAGGCGCGGACACTTTGCACTCCGCGCGAGGTCGTTAATTATAAGCCAAAGCAAACAAAACGGCCTCCGTCACGAGGTGACAGGGCAACCCTGAACCAGCCTTCTCCTGAGCCTTCAGACGTTCCCTTACCTTGCCAAGCTTTTCCACCGGCACCATGGAGGCCTGGGGCTTCTCTGGTTCCTGGATATCAGCTCCAGAGCCTGTGCGAGGCACACTTGTGACGGTGCCGCGGCGCGAGCCTGCGCGCGGTGTGCTCAGCCCGCTGCCGCCCCCAGACTTCTCAGGTTTCTCGCCCTCATGGCTGTGGTGACTGCCCATTGCGCACTGCACTGTGTATGTAAGGTAAGGCCACAGATGGACTCCAGCGAGTCCTTATTTTCGAGCTATGCCAATGCAGGCAGTGACGTCGTGATGACAGATGTGTAATGTGACAGCGACAGCTGTCAGTTCCCGAGGTGAGATGAGGCGTTATACAACTTTAACCGCGAAATAGTATTGAGATTCGATGCAAGCATCGGGTAAGCAAATCTTGAAAAGTTAACGAAACAACGATGCAAAATTGCAATGCAAATAATAATATGAATAATTTAAATCATGGTGTACTGGGTATACAGCATTAAGCTAAAAAAAAAATGAACTAAGTATTTCTAACCATGCAAAGAAACAACCGCGGTACGTAGGTATAGTACAAATTATCTAAGCTAAGCTAATCCACTTAAGAACTGAATACCATTGAACAAACCACAACTGGTAAACCACAAATTAAGATAACGAGCTCGTAGTAAAACCAGATTGTAACCACCTTGGAAGGTTAATATAGATTATCGACTCTATTTCCTTAGGCATGAAACTACAAAATACACTAACAGAATAATGGTAGGTAATCATAACTTTTTTGGATTTTACAACCGTCCGACTCCCCACAAGAACGTATTCTCTTGAAAAAGGACTATGAACTCTCATCATCAACCATTTTAAACCTATTCAACAGGGTATAAGGTTGAAAATTCAATATCCACGCAATGTAGTTCTAACCGTTTTTGTAAGTAACTGGTTGGCGCTTACGAGAACAAAAGCAGATAGGATTGTATTAGACACAAAGCCATTGTGAATGCAGGTAAGTGGATTAGCTTAGCTTAGATAATTATTACTATACCGATATAGTGTGTGAAGCAGGGAACCAACCAAACATTTATTAAATTTTAGGTAGGCACTTTGTAAAAAATACAAAGTGGCTACGTAAAATTGAATAAACTCTTTTCTAATAAAACTCAATATTTTATACCCTAGACAGTAAGTGGCATTTATTGCTCGCTACGCGGCCGCGGGAAGAAAATCTCACATTCACGAATTCACCGCCCTATGTATGTAAAGTACTGTTACGATACCCACTGCAATGCAATGTAACTAAGCGCCTGCTAAATAATAAACATGTTGACAAAATAGCTATGAAAAATCTCCAGGCGCAAAATTATCAATATCGAAGTTATCAAATCAAAACTTTATTAATCTAACTTAACACTATACTTTCCAATGATGACATAATTATAGGACCATTAAAAGCTTTTGCTTGTATTATCTATTCCATGTCGTGGCTAGGTTGCGCCAGCGCCGGTCAGTGTGTCGGAATTGACGTAACCGCGCCGGCGCAAACTGGTCTATTGACCTAGGTCGGCGCTTGCGGCGAGGCGCCCGAGTCGCCCGACCGCGGAGAGGCAGGTAATGTTACTTCATGCAGTTCAGACTGACTAAATTTAAGTTTAGCGTCCTAATAAATAAATAATTAATTGAATTCTATCGAAACCGATCCCAAACAAAATGATTCCTAATTTAAACTAGCGGCTGTGAGCTGTAACCTCGCGATTAGTTTTGAAACGGTTGAAATTAATTTTACGTTTATAACATAACCCCCATATCTCCGCCATTATGTAATGTAAAACGTTGAAAAAGTAAATCGACAATAAATTTAACTATAACTAACGAAGATTCGACTTTTTCTGCTACCCAAAGGTTGTCTGGAAGAGATCGCTCTTTAGCGATAAGACCGCCTGTTGTTACCCTATTTAACTTTGCTTTATTTCTTTGTATTAATCTTTTTCATGTGGTGCACAATAAAGGATATTATTATTATTATTATTCGCAAGTATTCGGAAGTAGATACTTACAGAATTTCATGAGAATCGGTTGAGAAATGCGACATCTAGGCGAGAACAGCCGTCGAAAAGAAACGAACATCCAAATATCCGGACATACAAAAGAATGTTAGGCCAAACTGAAAACGAGATGCTTCGCTCGCTCGGCCGAGGCATAGTAAAGGTCGCGGATGAGTCAGTGAGCTTTATACTGGAGATGTTAACCAAATGAATGACTACCTGAAGAATTGGCTATTACAATTGGATGGGTAGGTACAATGGCAAAATTCTAACTACCATGTATTAATACATCTTCATCTGTATTCTTTCTTAGTTATTGTATTAAGCGGTTTACACTCACGTGAAATTGTCCCGAATGGCTCGACCGGGACTGCTACCCGTACAGCGGCGTTATAACTTTATTTATTTATTTATTTTACTTTATTGCACAAAAGACAACCCATCGTACAAAAGGTGGACTTAATGCCATGCGGCATTCTCTACCAGTCAACTCACTAACTAACTCTGTAACCATCTTTCTTCCCTATTTGAAACCAGCGGCACGTAACGCAACATCAACAGCGTCCGCGCACAAGAGCTATACGAAATGGGTTCAAGCATCAAGCGCAGGTGCATACGAAGTAAAAGGGAAGACATCAGAGGTCAGCATAAGGCCAGCATATCTGCCTCATGGGAAAGCGATGTAATGTAAAATATAACTATCTCAAAGCATAACTTCGCATCTAGAATGGCTACATAGCCATACCCATCAGTCTATCAGTCACAGACGACCACTGCTGAACATAGGCCCTCGGTTTACCCTTGAAATGTCGACAAACGTTTCATCGAATTTTCATTTCATCGAAAGCATTTTTTTTCTGAAACATTAAAATATTTTTGAATGTTATAACACAAACCTAACCTAAATCTAAAGGTTATAATTATAATTTACAAAATGTCTGAAAAATGTATGACTTACGAGTAAAAATTTGTCGACGAAATGAAAATTCGACGAAATGAAGCATTCGGTGAAACGTTTGTCGACATTTCAAGGGTACCCGCCTCCTCCCCACAGCTCGCCAGAAGGTGCGATCCTGAGCAGACCGCAGCAGCCGTCGACTCCCTGCGACCCTAACGAGGTCCGATTCTCAAGGGAAGCTTCCACTGAAGCGGACCGGAGCGGAGAAGTGCGGAATCGACCAATCACAGAGCTGAGATACAGATTTCGACTCAGGTGATTGGTCTATTCCGCACGTCTCTGCTCCGCTCCGCTCGAATGCACACCCTTATTCACTGTTTATAAGCAAGCCAATAAACTTATTCACCGTATTTGAAATCGGTCAGCATTGTGACGGAGCATTGCCATTTGATAACTAACAACAAGCGGCATGTAAATAGTTAATGGCAGGCCACGGTTGCCATGATGTGCACTGTTTGTTTACAATTGCCTTTAATAATGCAAACATATGAGGATGAGGTATGCATATTATTGCCATAGGGAAGCGGTTTGTAGCGCCACTACCCCTGGGTCGCACCGAACGCCTGCTAGGCTATACCTTTTATATAATGTAAAACTTTCTACCAACGTTATGTTACAATTTCACAATAACAATTAAATAAATTAATATTAAGGGAGATCTTACACAAATAGACCTAGTCCCAAACTAAGCAAAGCTTGTACTATGGGTACTAGACGACGATAGACATACAGTCAACCAATTTGACTTCTAGGCCACTATAGAACGTTGTCACAATGACAATGATATGAGATTTCAAGCGGCTTTCATATTGACGTTCACTGTGACAAGGTACGAAATGGCCTAGGAATCAAAGTCGTTGACTGTTCATAATATATAAATAGTATAGATAACATCCATGACCCAGGGGCAAATATTTAAGTTCATCACTCAAATATTTGCGCTGGCCGGGATTCGAACCTAGGACCGCCGGCTCAGTAGGCAGGAACACTACAAACTGCGCCAACCGCGTCGTACATAAATGGTTTATGGCTGATTGCGTTATGTTATGTAGTATCACTCATCACCGTCTTCAGCGATTCTTCAGCGTATGAATCCCCTATCCCCTGCCTCATCGCGACTCCGTGATAATATTTCGTGTACACGTATAGGTTCATCATTACAAAGTAAGAAAATTAAAAATATAGGTATATATATATTCATCCCCAAGAATAAGCAGGTTAAATTTAAGGTGACAACATTTGCATGTTATGAATATGAATAAGAGGTATACAAGTATTTTTGTTAAATATTCGTTTAAAACTGAGGAATTATGTACCTAATATGAAAGTTTATATGAGAAATATTTTCGTGTATAAACTGCATTCATTTTTGGACATTTATCTCCTAAAGAGAAATTTTGTATGAAAACGTGGGATTCTTTGAGTGTTGGGAATTTAATGTTGTGTATTTGGCCTGCTTTAAAACGTAAATTTCAGTGTTTTTATTTACTGAGAATACTGATCTAAACATTATCTGAAATTCCTATCTTTAATTGCTTTGAACGATGCACAGTTTGGTTTTCGTACCGGTCTCTCAAAGGCCACCGTTAATTATTACGTACAAAGACAAACGTCTGTCTATGCTTGCTTCCTCGACCTTAGTCGGGCTTTTGACCTGGTAAATTATAACTTACTGTGGGAAAAGCTCGACGGGTCCAACGTACCAAGACAAACCGTTAATCTCCTGAGATACTGGTACGAGAACCAATCTAACGTAGTGAGATGGTGGGACTCGACTTCTAGCGAGTACAGGCTAGAGTGCGGAGTTCGTCAAGGAGGGCTGACCTCTCCGGACCTCTTCAGCTTGTACGTAAATGACCTAATTGAAGAGCTAAGAAGCACAAGAGTAGGTTGCCATATTGGTACTACCTGCCTGAATAATTTTAGTTATGCAGACGATATGGTGCTTCTTAGCACTTCAGTTCAAGGTCTCCGGAGGCTCCTGGAAATCTGCGAGCGTTACGCGTTGGACCATGGGCTTAAATATAACGTCAAAAAGACGCAATTTATGGTCATTCGAGCGGGAAGAGGTCCGGAGAACGTTCCGCCGGTTTATCTGGATGGAGCTTCAATTGAACGGGTGGAGCAGTTCAGGTACTTGGGACATATTCTGACTGAGACGCTGCGCGATGACCTCAACATCGAGCGTGAACGTCGGGCTACTGCTGTAAGATGCAACATGCTCGCGCGAAGGTTCGCACGGTGCAGTGACCCAGTGAAGATGACATTATTTAGGGCATACTGTCAATGCTTCTACACATGCCAGCTCTGGGTCAACTGCACGAGACGTGCTATGATTACCATCAGGGTGCAATACAATGATGCTTTTCGCATTCTGATGAAACTGCCTCGGTACTGTAGTGCATCAAGCATGTTTGCAGAAGCCCGTGTTCCAGATTTCTTCGCCATAGTGAGGTCACGCATAGCGTCTTTCAGGAACCGCATTCTCTCATCTGAGAATGAGATCCTTAGAACCCTGTCCGAACGCCTGGACTGCCAGATTTTGAAGTGCTGGCTGATCGTGCACCGTGATAAAAAAAAAATGAATGACTTGTGAATGTCCAGTTTTACTTTACTTTTTATGTTCAGTTTTATTTTTATTTTATTTTTACACCTTATTTATTTTACTGTATTATGTATTGTAACATGCTGATATGGGTCTCATTACCTGAAATAAAGAACATTTATTATTATTTATTATTTATTTAATGGAATTAAACGAAAAGCCAATGCGCAAATGTCAACTTTATAAAAATAAGAAAATTGAACGCAGTAATTACAGCGAGCGTGATGGGCACCTTTGCACCCGGAATGACTCGGGGCGGGTTATTTAACTAAACAATAGAGTATTATTTTTAGTTAAGTGATTATTATTTTGTAATTTGATTTCGACATTTTGTATGATTTTTTTATAAATAAATTCATTCACAGTTAATTCAAGTTACGTTTTAGAGTCTCCATTAGGTACAACGACGAACTAAGAGAATAGCAGTGATAAGTGTATATTGCGATAACAACGCGCCTAGATAGTTTAGATAGTATAGTTTTAATTCGCGTTACTACGACTGTTAATAAAGTAGAACGATTCAAAGTTATCTTTAGGCGTAACTACGACAAAGGCAGAAAAATTAACAACATTTAGATGGCAAAATAAGGATGTCGTTGTCATCAGTTTTGTAATAGTTGGTCACAAACATTTACAGGATCCCTTATATTATCGTGTTCTTTACATCAGCAAGTAAATTAATTATCAAGACCCAAATTGAGCCATAATTATACTCCTATATTCCAAACAATAACAAGATGCTTTTTAATGTTAATGTGTAAATTATAATTATCTAACCATTTAATTATTTCTAACAATGTCTTGTTTATCTCATCTTCAAATGATGCTATATTTTCGCATTTTATGAGTGGTGTAGTGTCATCTGCAAAAAGGATACAACTATGATCTGGAGCTGTAGGTAGATCATTGATGTAGGCAAGAATAGTAGTGGGCCTAAAATACTACCTTGTGGCACTCCGAATCGGTTAACTTATACTCTGACCTATAAACAGTTTTGTTATGACCAATGAGTTTGAAACTTTCTACACATTGCTTTCTATTTTTGAGGTAGCTGATGAACCATTCTTGTGTTGGATCTTGGACCTCTTATTCCATATCTAACCTATACAATTTATTTAATAATATGTCATGATCCACAAAATCGAATGCCTGACTCATATCGAGCAAAACCGCGACATTTGGGACCTGTTTATCTAAACTTTCAGTAACATTATTTATTAAATGAAAGCATGCTGAAGTCGTTGAGCTATTTTTCCTAAAGCCAAACTGGTTATTGGTTAAAATATCATTATTTCTGATGAAGCTAGACAATTTACACGACATTATTTTTTCAAAAAAATTTGAGATGACTGGTATGTTAGTGATAGGACGGTAGTTCTTTAAATCTGATTTCGATCCTTTTTTATGTAATGGCTTAATTATGGCGTATTTTAGGCGTTCCGGAAAGATGCCTTGCATGAATGATAAATTGATTATATGACAAAGTGGTACTGATAATGCACTAGCACATTGTTTCAAAACTTTAGTGCATATACCATCGTAACCAGTGGCATTTGTATTATTTTGCCCTTTAATTATCTTCATAACGTCTTCTGGGCTGACTGGAGATACAAATGTACTATGTTTTACTTGTTTACTTGTCTTGTTCTATATTGTGACTATAGCTTGTATCTCGGCTTATTTTTTATTTGTATTTTCTATAAAATAGTTATTGAATGTTTCAGTTATAATTTTAGGATCAGTTATTTCCTTGGTACCAATGACAATTTTATTAATCTCATGGCTAACAGGCTTCATTTCGCAGTTTTGCTTAATGATTTGCCAAGATGCTCTACATATTGTGTTCCTGGAATTTTTAATAAACCTGCTATTTGATATTTGTCTTGATACATTTTTTCAGAAGCCTCGTGTACGTCTTATAATTTCTCAGATGTTCAGTGTTGTCTTTATTCTTAATTACCTTTTTGTACAAATGCCTCTCATAATTACAGCATCGTTTTATACCACGTGTAAGCCATTTATTCTTGATCGATTTATTCTTCTTTTAATTACGTTTAAACTAGTTGTGACAGACAGGCGCAATAAATTGCGTGCATGAGAGACAGACCAGTGGAATTTTACCTTTATCACTTTAACAGGTAGGGAATTCTAATTTGTTTTTTTATATCTTAGTACCTCTCCTTTCAAAGTAAACACAATCTATGATGAACGAGAATTAACACGACGCGTGTCAAACGTATTTTGGCTATCAAGAATCGGCAACTGCAGCATTTTTTCCGAGATAAAAAGGTTAAAATATCTGCGATTCCTCTACACACTAACACCACTGGTAATCACAAAGTTAGGGATTCTCTACCTCTCTTAACTTCAATAATGTTTGGTGATCCTATCACTTGTGTCAATTAACTCTGAATATATTGGAAACGACTACGGGTATTTTCACCAAACATAACTAAGAACAATATCGTCTCGTCAGACTAGGCTTTCGATAGAAAAAACGCATTTAAATCGGACACCATCTGTTTAGGAGCTACGATGCCACAGATAGACAAACAGATGCAGTCACACATATAAACAGAGACAAATGTTAAACATATAACACCTTTTTTTTCTCGGGGGTTAAAAATATGGTCTACGAACGGTGTCAAATTAAGTCCGAAGTCCGCGGTTTTAGTTCCCGAACCACAAAGACATTAAGTGGTCACCGGAAAAAAAAGGTTGGGAACCACTGGTCTAGGAGTTTACGGACTCTAATTTTGCTATCAAAAATTATGCCGCCATTTCTCTACTCAGCGAAAATCAGCACACTTTTCCTACTGGAAAAAGGGATGCCCCTGGAGATTCTTACTTCCGTCTGTCAATTCAACGTAATCGGATTAAGTGCATGAAGGCTCTTAAGCGTTTCGCTGAAGCAGGGTGCAGTCCCACGGTCTCCGCACAGTAGCCCAGAGTGAGTTAACCCTTCCACCGGCCAGTCGCCGCCATGCCGCCGCGCGCCGTGCTCGTGTGCGCGCTCGCGCTAGCGATCTGCGCCTGCGCACAAGCCGCCCTCAGCGCCACAGATCTTACCGGTAGTGTGCACTAGCCTTTATTAGACTGGCCAGTTTTTGATGTTAAAGGAAAGATTTGGTGCCCGTGTGTTCGAGAAAAAAAAAGGGAGATATTTCGTGATTTTTAGAACTGTTTTTGTTGAATCTGATACGTGATGTGTAATAAAATTAATACGAAGAAAAAACAGATACTGAAAGAAAATATACAGTTTCGAATAGTGTAATAATTAACGCAAGATATCAGTTATTTTGCACTAATTCCTGCCTCGATTGTGTATTTCGGTGTAAATTTTAAGACTGAAAACTTACTTTCTCTGTAATCCGCCATGAATCCCATTACCACGCGCGGGGTGAATTCTAAGATTGGCTAATACGTCGATTAAAGTTTTTTCGTGGATTACAAAATGCATGCTTATATATTTTCTTCAGTAATCAATCATTAAATGGTAGCAATTAACAGGTAGTACCTACATGCCTCAAATTTTACTTCATATAACTTGAAATAGGCAATGCCCATCATGGCGAAACATCTTATTAACGTAACGGATTGTTGGAAATCGCGAAAGTTTGGAACACCATATCTGTGACCATATTGTCAAAATGTATTGACAGTTAAAAATTGGCCAGTCTACTTACGCAATAATAATATTATAATTGTATGTTAATGGCGGTAAGGACTGCAAGCCAGTACAGTCATCGGCAATAATGTCGCCGTCAGCAACAGCTGACGCGGCTGTTGTGGAGGTGTATACGGTCAGTGTGTTGATGTGATCTGTGTGCGTTAAATTTCTAATAATGACACTCTTGTTCCTTGATGATAAGTCAGCTATCTGCCCAACAAAGAGAGAGAACCCATTTTAAAGGAGAAAAAGTAAGAATAATTCAATACATCAGAAATTAAGTAGGTAATTGCCCTTAGGAAGATTTTGTTATTGTAGTATTTGTTTTTGATTTTGGTTATCAACAAGGAACAGGGGGGTTTCTTAAGTCAGAGCACATGGTCTAATACTAGCTTGCGTATCTAGAAGTGCCTTACTGGGTCAATAATAGCGGATGACTGTACTATGGCTTTCGTCTCCTTGATCTAACGAAGAGTGATGTGTTGTGATAGAGTGGTACGGAATAAAACACTAAGCTACAGGCGGAGTAGCAGCAGGCGACAGGTTTGCTAGTTTAATGAGACGATACATCGATTAGTCCGGCTCTGATACGATACGATACGTGAAACAGTGATTCGAATATCAAATCACAGATCAAAATATATTGGTAGTTATCAAGCCGAGAGCGATCGACTTTTAAAAATAGTTGATACGATCCTATTAGGAGTCACATTAAAGCGGTGATAAGCCCGCGGCCGCTGCAAATAGGTCTAGTGTCAAAGGGACAGACTTTGCGATTTCGATAACTGTTAGGATGATAGGTACTTCTCCACGACAGCTTAGCTACGTGACTTAGGCTGGATTCGACCAAACTTTTATCGTTATCAGTAAGCGTTATTCCAAGAATACCGCTTACTCTTTGATAGTAAAGTTAAAACCCCACACTACATTACGTTTGACATTACTGTCCGAGTGTAAGCAGCCTCAGCTACAGGCGAAGAACGATCCACCATTAGCTGCGTCGCTTAGCTACAGCACAGAATAGATAATAGTACAAGTACAGAAGGCACACTACTTTGATCTTTACAAAAGCCGCTTTTTTAGCCGAAAAAATATGATTTATGGCCCTTCTAAAGTCGTCGTCCCCAGCGCAAGCCAAACGGAACGTTAAAGCTGCGTGCCAACGGTAAAAATGAATTGGCTCGCTTGCCGCGTCGCCGAGAGCGAGGGCTGTCAACGACTAAAAATAAAAATGTATTTCCCATTTATTTCTTGCATTCAATATAGAGAGTAATATGTTTATATTCTTCATACATTATACATATTTATTATTTCATTATTTAACTATAAAATAATCAATCACAGAATTTCGACGAATTGAATCCACCACCAGGCCGCAAAACATTTTAGCTTTATTTTTAAACATTTTAATACGTATAATATAATAAAATAATGCAACGAATGCGTTACCTTAACATGCAATTAAATTCTTGAGCTTCATTTTGTTTTTGCTTAGTTGTCCGATATTTATTTATTTGTTCATATATATTCATCACTATACACCTAGTATAAAACAAAGTCGTTTCCTGCTGTCTGTCTGTCTGCCCCTATGTAGGTATGCTTAGATCTTTAAAAATACGCACGGACGCACCGTGCGAAGCCGGGACGGGTCGCTAGTTACAAATAAAACATGTATAAAGGCGAACTTATCCCTATTAGGGATCTCTTCCAATACATTTCTTTTAACTCTTTATTTATATATTTTATATACTCACCTATCAAACTATCACTCAATCGTTTATTCATTACTTACAAGTAATTTTACAAACTTGATATCAAATATGATTATAAAAACCTCTATGATTGTTGATTTAGTAGTAGACATACTTATATATTTTACTAGAATTTAAATTGACAAATATCAGCAAATAATCAATTCAAAGTTACATAAGTACTTAACAATTAAAATTGATCTGAGTAACCAGTGTTAAATATGGAAGTAGATACACCTGCAATATGTTTTTTATTATTATTCAGTAACTACTTATTATATATTATGTTAATTTTCTTACCTATCGGCATCCTTCGGACGTGTTGGGAGAACGAAAAACGCGTGATTCCAATTTCGATCATTGTTCCTACAACCCGCTGCGATACAATATCTTTTCGCTGTCTTTTTACTCATTTAAACACTTTATATTATAATATAACACTGGTATCAACAGATGAATGAGGAACGTTCACTTGCGACGTACATAAATCGGAAGAGCGTGCGCGCGAATTTCGTGTACGTGCGTTCCGAGACAGTGCGTGGCAGCCACTGAATAGGCACCATGCATGAGGCCACCGGCATGTACTTGTAGCGGGAAACGTTAATCGCGGAGTGCGCCCCGCCTGGCTACAGTCAGAAGTTCGCCGCTAGAACCGCAAGCGACACACAGCTTAAGAATTTACTTAGATGTTTCGCGTAACAAGCAACTGAGTACGAGTATACTGCGTTATCTAAGCATGGTGTTGTAACGCGGACTATTTCTTCCGGATGCACCTTGTTAATCCCATTACTTTTAGTTAAGTTTGTTTTGCAAGGAATATACAAACTACTATTTTAGAAATATTACACAAACAGTAAAAAACACCGTAGTTTGATAGATTTTTTAAATTTGAACAACGTCGTAACGAAATGTTGTTTTTGCACTCTACCGTCATTCCCTATAGTCTTCTACTTTTGGTGAGTTTTGTGTATGATTTAGTAAAAAAGTTCAAGGAAATCATACAAGATCCTGAGCACACGTTACAGAATGTGCAGGCCTTAATAACGAGCTCGTTCCACCGGCCGCCGCTCCGCACTCAAAAAGGTTTCCAGAAAGGACCGGAGCCGGAGAAGCCTAATAACCTACTTACTACGTAATAACTTTAATTTATAAATATATAAAATAAGTGGGTAGACTTAATAGTTACGCATCGATAGTCTTGCTGCAAGTACTATGCGTATTCGAGGGATCGGTTAAACTTCGTAGTTAACAGACGCTTAATAGGGAGCCATCAAATTGTGTCGTTTAGGTGCCTTTTTTAAAACTAAGTAGGTATTAGCGATTTAGGGTCCCTTACATGTTTTGGTAATTTATTGTATATAATATAATTATACATATATAACTGCGTGTGCCGCCTCGTAAATAATACTCTTTTATCTATCCAAATATCATAAACCCTCCATGATGCGTTCAAGAACCGCACATTATGACCACCATAAAAATAGACTGTTTTATTAGAACAACCCACTATATAAAATAGACACAGACCACATATTTAAGGGTGTTTTTTCATTTTCATTAAAGCAAAGAGCTTTCCACAAAATCACTCACTTCTCGTCCTCCATAACTATGACTTTTATAATATCGTATTGAATATAGTGTTTTGTTATTGCTTACGTCAGTATAAGGGTAAGGACCTCAATTCGGCACAGATGCGTAAAAGGGTATTTCTACCATTTCGTGTAAATCGGCAGACATAAGGAGAAATTTTTATTTTTTATTTATTTCTATGCCAATGGGAAGAAATGGGAAAAAGAATAACTGTAATATAATCTATTTAGAATTATACCCTAAATTTACCGAGATATAAGTAATTTTGTTTTTTCAAATGGAATGGTAATGAACTACGGAATATGGTAATGATATAAAGTGGTATGGTAATGAAAATGTGGTGTTGGTAATGAAGGATTAAGCAAAAAGCCTATATTAGATATTTTTTTATTTCTTCCTATCCTTAGTAATTACTCTATGAAAGAGTGATTACGACATATTCACAAAAAAGGAAAAAAAAAACAGTCTCATAAAAAGTAGTGCAGCAGTGCACATGTTTTTGATCTATCATACTTTACTAAAAAAATATAACTCTTCACGTATTTTAAAATCTTTTAAATTCTGATTGTTATTGTATATTATACACATTAACATTCCAGAACAAAGTATTAGATAAGTATATGTTTTATACTCAAAACTAATTCGTAAACATTTAGTAGTTTTATGAATATAAATCCACATCTAATTCTACAAACGCCTAAATAACCTACTGTACAGAATTTCGAAATGAGTTAAATTTACAACGTAGTGCAATTTAACCTAATAATGTTACTTTTTGCTTTCAATTTTACCTACTTCAAACCATATAAGTCCCTAGAATAAGTTTTTTATTATTCTTATTTTTATGTCAAATTGTATACCCATAAATAGTATCTCACAAATTGCTGCGCCCTACTTCAGGATACATGATGTGATCACAAATTTGTAACTTTACCACCTGTTTTGTAAAACCATTATGTGCAATAAAGTATTGAGTGTATAATTAACCATTTAACGTCTAATCATCAGTTGAAATCCACTTCTTAGAATACTTTACTTATTATATTGTGTAACCCGAATTAATATTACAATAACAAAGTTTTAGTTGTGAATTTGACTCAAACGAATTGGTTAAT
This sequence comes from Apotomis turbidana, assembly GCA_905147355.2. NCBI lineage: Eukaryota > Metazoa > Arthropoda > Insecta > Lepidoptera > Tortricidae > Apotomis > Apotomis turbidana. The sequence continues at coordinate 19,912,895 of LR990299.1, forward strand.
ATTTAACAGTCTTGACAATAGAACGCAACATAGATACTCTGTACCATAATAGAACATTTCAATTAGACTTCAAACAACGTGCTGTAGGAAGTTCTTCATAATTATAATGATTTAAGATTATATTTCAAAACTTAAAAAATGTTAAATTCATCGTCAGATGAAGAACTGTCGAAAAATTTGCTCACTTTTTTAGAAGTGTTTAGAAGTTTAGAAGTACTTTCTTGTTTATAATTTGCTCCAACTTTCGTTCCTTTATCATTTTCCTCTGAAGAAACATTACTAATTGTGGCCTTCAGTATTTTACAGCCCTTTCCAGTTTTAGCAATACTTTTCTTTATTTTCTCTTGTGTCGGTTTCTTAACTCGCATACAAGACAGGACGAGATCAACATCTGCATCCAGAACACCTTACGCTGCAGCGCGGCACTTCATAGGGTGTTGGTGTCCAAGCTCCTCAGCAGATCTACAAAAATACGGATATACAAAACCGTCATCAGACCTATATTAATGTATGGCTGTGAGGCTTGGACGCTGACCCTTAGGGAGGAGAAAAGTTTGTTAGTTGCAGAAAGAAAGGTGTTCAGAAAGATTCTGGGACCTACTCAAAGAGAAGATGGAAGCTGGAGGATCCGCAAAAACACGGAGATCGCCGAACTAGTAGCCGAACTTAAGATCATTGGCGAAACCAAGGCACATCGTCTTCGCTGGATTGGCCACGTCGAGAGAATGGGGGACGATCGAAATGTCAAGAGAGCATACTTAGGCCGACCAATTGGACGACGTCCTATTGGTCACCCCAAGTATCGCTGGAAAGACATGGTGGAGGCGGATCTGCGTGAGCTAGGAGTTAGCGACAGCTGGGACGAAGTGGTGCAGGATCGAGCAAGATGGCGTGCTCTTGTGTTGGAGGCCAAAACTCATTTTGGGTTGCTGCGCCAAAGTAGTTAGTTTAGTTTCTTTATTTTACTTTCCGTATATGACGTTTGGTTCTGATCACTTTTATTTTCTTTCTTAGAGTCAACAACAGTTCTTTTTCGGGTGACTGGAATCTGTTTTAATAAAAGATTCGTTAGTCCAATGTCGTTTTATATTCGAAAGCAAAGTGATAGTTTTGCTTTGAGTAGCTCCACTCGCCTTGACATGAGCAGCTCTGATATTATGTTGCAACTGTTGTGTTTGTTCTAAAGTGGTTAAGTTTTCTATTATTGGGGAAGGACAGGTTGACTCGTTTTCCACTTCTTTAAAAAATCTTTCGGTGGTACGTTGATGCTAAAGTCTTTTAGTTCTACAAAAGCATTGTCAGATGCAGGGATAATATCAATGAACCCTATAAGGAAGAGAAATAAAAAAATCGCAAAAAATATATATAACGTTCTGCATACATATACCCACTGAAAACGTATTGTCACGTAAAAGGGGAACGGATAGAAGATAGGATTTTCACAATTTTAATACTTAAATTCATTACCAGTATTTTATATTCATTACCATTCGCCTAAAAGTGACTGGTAAATCATGGTAATGAAGAGGATGGTAATGAATTTTCTTTACCTTTTGCAGATTTACTCATTATAAACAACTGCAATCGTAGGTATATTCATACACTAAGTTTTCGAACTTAATGTTGCTTATTTAAGTATCAACAGTACAATAAAACTCTAAAGCATTAATATCAAAACAGCACGAATGGCAATGAAAAAAAATCGTACCAATTCCAAAATCTCGCCACGAATTATTTTTTTACAAAATTATGGCACGCGTCCACTCTCTTCACTATTCACTGAGTCGACTGAGGTGGGATCGCGAGTGGAAGGGACAACGCATAAAATACTACTTTGTACGTCTACAGGCCGATGTTGCCATTGCAAATTTAATTGATGGTAATGAAGTTTTTTGATGGACAAAAATATTTTGCTATACAATCAACGTAAATAAGAATTATACGACTGTTAGACTCTCAAAGTTATATCCCTTATTACATAGTTCAACCATATCAGAGATTAAATTTAATGTGATACATGTAAAATAGATTAGTTATTCGCTGTCTAATCTATACATTTGTGTTCTGAACGGTGATGGTAATGAATTTTTCGCATGTTATTTTTTTTTATATTTATTTATTTTGCAATAGTATAATATATTTTAGATGCAAAGTATACCCATGTACCTGACACAATACATAAAAAATATTTGAAGTCAATTTGACACTTAATACATGTTTTTTTTTCTACGAACATGTGATTTGCACGAAATGGTAGAAATACCCAAAAGAGAGCATTTTAAGAGGTAAAACCACTGCTAATTTATTCATACAAATCTAGGAATCGTTCTCGACTGTTTCCTCCTCTTATCCCAAACGTTCACAAATCGAAACGACAATTTTAAAACTGGGAAATAGGAAGGAAAAGAAAACACAATTGCGACGAAATTTTTTAAAACATAGTATAGGCATAGTATAATACAAATTCGATAACAATAAGCGCAATAATCGAACCGGGTTCGACACAGAACATTTTCATCACATTCAGTTCAGTTCCCAAGATTTGGTTACGATTGGTTAAGTTTTGATGAAGAATCGGCGTTCATTCGTTTTGTATAACCCGGTTGCGTTAAGTTTGGACCACATTTGTATCTAGCGCCATATTTACAGCTGCAAACTTAACGTAAACAGTACGGAAAATGAGCAGCGGTATTTCATCTAAAGGCAGTTTGTCAGTTCCCTCCGAAACGAAGGATGCATCGTTTCGAAGGGAGCTGACATAACGCAATGCACGTCAAGGACTGTCAGTCTTACACGATACGTGGTAACCATGTTCCTGTCGGCTGCTCGACATTTATCATTAACGCTCGTGAAAGGCATAAGGCCGTGGCCTGAACGCCGGCGACTGGCGGACGGTCCACAACAACTGTCATCCAATGTCGTTATTAAATAACACAAATCAACAACCAGCGTATACAACCTTACCAACCATGAGTAGGTAAATATAAAATAACCATTTTTAGGAAAAAGAAAATCAAAATCAAAATATTTATTGTCCCTATGTTGGACAACACTTTTTCACACTACATACTTTGTACCTAAAATAGAGATTCCCTAACAGAGATCCCACAGTCAAACCAGCCACTGGTTTTGTGGGACAATAAAGTTCCTAATAATTAAATAAATAATAATAATAACAATAAATTTTTTTTTTTTTACAATAGTGCTGTGTTACTTGGTTGCGTCTTGATTTTATTTTGAAGCCGTTGACTTCTAAACTTATTAAATAGATTTTGGTTGGTAATTACAAAAATAGCTATTTCATATACATACAAACTAGGCAGTGTTAGTATTTTTAATCCTATAAAATTTGATTTGCATGAATCAGTCGATTTGAGACCTTCTTTTGGGATATTGGAATTTCCCCAGAATTTGATTCCATATCTTAAAGTAGACGTAACATAATTATATGCATGAACGCATGATATGCTATTAATACAGTTGACTGATCAACACTCTTTCTCAAATTGTACAGAGCAAAAAAGCGTAATAATCACAAAAAGATAAGTACATAGTATTGTAGTGACTGCAAATTTTCGATTTTTGGTCCTTATTATTTATTTGGGTAACATTATCACGTCGTTTCTTCCATGACTGTAGGTCAACGAGTACCCTATCCCGAGTTTCGCTCCCTTGCCCTGCGTCATCTATGCCCATCTAAACGCATCTTTTGATTGCGTTGACTGCATGAGAAGTTTGATTTTTTCTCGGCTCCAATGTGTAGTAGACTGGAGTATTTGACATTAATTTCACCTTGATACCTCCAGGTGTTCTTGAGAAAAAGTTAAATGTTTGCCTATTGAGGCACGGAACCCTACAGAGACAAATCTATGCTAATATTTACTTTACCTAGTTATAGTTTTATTAGATAACCCATTCTATTTTGTTTGTCATTGGCGACCTCGAAGCGCCGCTTGAGTAACGGACTGTTCCACGTAACAGCCAAAACAATCGCGGCAAATTGATACACCCGTGTTGGAAGATGTTATCTCGATGACAACATCTTTCGATTCGAGTTACGCTGGTAACGCAATGGAATCGCGTGACCGTGAAATGATATTGCATTTCGTTCACATTTGGTTCAGTTATGTCACTTGGTGGTCAACTGGGCCCGCAGAGCACTGAGCCCACGGGCTAAGTGGACCATTTTTTTTCTTTACGGGCGGCTCGACCCATGGGTCAACCCAGCCCATGGGCTCAGTGTACCATTACTTACCGCCTAAGAGTCAATTCAGCCCGCGGGATCAGTCTACCATTACTTACCGCCTAAGAGTCAATTCAGCCCGCGGGATCAGTCTACCATTACTTACCGCCTAAGAGTCAATTCAGCCCGTGGCCTTCTTTACATAATAAGATTAGATTTAATTGCTGATATGTAATATTTAAGAATATGTATTATCAATAAACGATTTCATAAATTATTTAGCTGGCAACATATTTACCTAAAATATTAATTACAGCTGACCCTCGGACATAGTGCCCAATTCAATGTTAAATATAACGGTCTTTTGGTCTATTTTTGGCTTAAATATCAGTAATTTTCTTAAACATCCTACAACTGCTGGTAGTACCTATTATAGAGGTTAATTAGAAAAGACGTGGATAAAGTGCGAAATAAACGATTTACTAAAAGACACCCAGATGTTATTGAAATAAATGACCACATAAAGGATAAAATAAAGGAATTGGAAGATAATAAAGTTAGCCTTGAGTTGTGCATTGAGCAGTTACGAATGTAAATGTTACCGTTATTTAATTGATGATGATGATTGATTGATGTAAAGAGAGAATAAATATCGTTTAGTTTTGTAAGATTATTTTGTTAATCTGGATACCGTAGTTGTAACAGTCATAATTTTATTTGAGATAAAACGGACCGTTAAATGTAATAAGTCTTATTAAAATGTCGTTTTAAATAAATAACATTTGCTTTTCATTAAAAAAAATACGATTCTAAAACGTGTGTAACCCACTGAACCCACGCTCGTTTTCAAATCTTTTTTTCTTATTATAACTGGGCTATACCGGTATTTAGGTGTCCATATTTGGAGCCTTTCATGTTTTGCCAGTGCGGGGCCAAAATGGGAGTGGAACATCATCCACAAATAAAGTTTGTATGGGCATGAGCCCGCGGGTCGAGTTATCCGATTAGCGTGGGTCGATTCACCTACGAAAAAAACGAAGTGGGCAACTGAACCTGCGGGCTCAGTTTACCACCGAGTGGTAAATAGTAGTCGACTGGAACCGCGGGCTGAGCGGGCCCTTATCGATAAATAGTAGTCGACTGAACCTGTGGGCTGAGCAGGCCCTAATCGGTAAATAGTAGTCGTCTGAACCCGCGGGTCGAGTTATCCGACTAAGTGTGGGTCGAGTCACCTATGAAAAAAAACGGAGTGGGTAACTGAACCTGCGGGCTCAGTGCTCTGCGGGCCCAGTTGAACACCAAGTGAAGAAGTTGTATCATCAATACAATTATAAATTTATAACATTCTATATTTATATTGAAAATCATTTTTCTATATTTGGTCATGGTTTCTGGAAGAATCTTAATGGTGCGATGCAGGATTGTCTTTTGTATGCACGCACGTGATATATGGCTCTGTAATTTAATGTGCATACGAAACAAAAGACAACGTACAACGGCTTGCTAATATTTTTCCTCAAGTTCATGATCTCTTTTCTCATAGACAATTAGTTTTCTATACAATGTTTTTTTAAGTAATTTACACCTACATGTTCTATTTCTACGTACCTACCTATAATAATAATAATAATAATAATGAGAATGGTCGTGCCACGCTCTATTGGGATCGATCTATCATCACGGACAGGACTATTGTAGCCAATAAGCCTGACATCGTGTTGGTAGATCGATCCAAGCGCCAGGCAGTGCTCGTCGACATCACCATCCCCCATGACGAGAACCTCGTGAAGGCCGAGAAGGACAAACTCAGCAAGTACCTTGACTTGGCTCACGAGGTAACCGCCATGTGGGATGTCGACTCGACGAGCATTGTCCCGATAGTCGTTTCGGCGAACGGTCTTATAGCGAAGAGTCTCGACAAACATCTTAAGAGACTCTCGCTAGATGGCTGGATCAAGGGTCAGATACAGAAGGCGGTACTCCTGGACACGGCGCGCATTGTCAGGAGGTTCCTCTCTCTGCAGCCCTAACCACCGGTAGCCTGGGCCCTGCCCCGCTGCCGGCGGCACCCTAGGTTAGGTTTTTTAGAATGTGTTTATATTTGTAATGTATTTTTTATATTTTACTTTTTATATAAATTTATTGTAAAAAAACCTAGCCTAAGTATAAAAACGAATAAAGGGAATAATAATAATAATAAATATCAGACAACCTCACACAAATCAACCTAGTCCCAAATTAAGCTCAAGAAGGCTTGTGTTATGGGTACTAGGCGACGATATACATTATATACTTATATAGATAAATAAATACTTAAATACATAGAACATCCATGACCCAGGCACAAATATTCGTGTTCATCACACAAATATTTGCCCTTGCCGGGATTCGAACCCGGGACCGTCGGCTCAGTAGGCAGTTGCTTAACCACTGCACCAACCGCGTCGTCAAATCAAATGTCACCTATGTAACATACTTGTCGAAAAATTTACTTTTGACATTTATTTGGCATATAATGTTCATAGAGCGACTACTTATATAGTAAGACGATGTTGTTCGCATCGCGGTCGCGCGACAAACCTACTTTGGTGTAACCGGCCCTTACCATGCATTCAGTACAATGTTGCATAAGTTGCTACCGTTCACCATATTTTGTGCGTTTACCCTTTTTCTCACGAGATAATGTTCGGTAAGTTTGCATGTTACCCTCTCTTACCTAGAATTAAGTTCATGAATGTGTTTTCTCAGCAGGTGATATTGTAAAAAATAACATGTGAACATTTGATTAGGGGCAGAACTATAGTAGGAATAACTAGTCAGATGATGGATAGATAATAATAAGGCTAGTAGTGAATAAAGATCTGCTTTAAATTTGTTAATTTGCCCTGCAGGGTTTCATAGTGGACAAAATAATTAATGTTGCATCTAATGTAAATATAGGTACTATGAATTATTTACCCTCTGTAGTCTGTACTCGGTCAACGAGTACATGGAACTCAAACTATAATAAAAATATGCGTGTATTACTGCAAACTGACATTTTGTTTATTGTTATTTTTATTTTCTTTGTTTTTAATTTATTATATTTTTTGTATCGGAAATCTGATAGGTATATTTTGACATTGTGTAAATTATTTTTGTTCTATTTTTATTTTATTCTTAGTGTTTATATTATTAATTTGATTTCATATTTTGTTAAGTTTGTGATGACGATCCTTATTGGGAGATACTAGATTCATTTATTTATATCCCCTTTTATTTTAAACTTATTTTGAAATTGTAAACATTTTCTCTTATTATTAATCTTGCCTTATTTTTGACGATCATGATATTAATTCGTGTAATATTGACATTAAGCAAGCTTGTAATGTAATTGTTATAGTGAAATAAATAATCTAATCTAATCTATTTGCAGGCACATGTGTTTCCATTCAAACGAAGCGTTAAGGTAGCATCTCTCGGGCCAGCGCGCGCGGGCCAGCGTGGCAGTGTCAACTGACAAGGCACCGTTGGTTTCTTGTCAGTTGCTATTGCGACTTGGGCTCCCCTTTTGCTTATCATCAGGCGAAGTGGAGCCACTATATTTTGTCAATAAAATAAAAACATGAAATGAACTGATAACAGTGATAACATGACATGTCGTTTCGGAATTCAAGTCAAAAGACATCAACGAGTTTATGAGCTCGAAACGGAACGCATCTTGACCTCCGCGACCAAACAAACGAGTTTTTATGAGTTCAGGGTAACATCCGACGTCTGTCTGGCTTGTCCGAAACAGCAGCACTGAAGTTAAGGTCAGTTCCATAGATAAGAATATGTATAAGTCAGTTGGGAAGAGCGCGCGATATGTGGGGCATGTATTACGTTAAAAAAAACGAAAAGTACAGATGTTAGTTGCATGGTTGGCGTTATTTTTTGTTTTTATTCATTTATTCAGCCACAATGTGTGTACATTTGAATATCAAACATAAAAATAATACATAACTTAACACTAAACACAGTTGGTTGATAAATAGAAAAGTTACATAATGTCAGCCTCATAAAACATAATATAGGTATAGGTATAGTAATCGTAAAAAAGTCAAAATAAGCGTTAATAGTATAAAATCTGTATTTATCTATATTTTTATTTTTATGGTAGACGCTCTTAACCCGTATGGCACGCCTGTCCCGACTGACCTTATACGAGTAAATTACAGTTCTGGTCTATAAATGTTTAAAATAACAACTTGCTAATAATGTCACTTAATGCACCATACAAAGATCAAAGCAAAAATAAATATTTTCAATGCGTAACCTGGCGGAAGAAACTGGGAATCGAACCCGGTATCTCTGGATTACCGGTCCAGCGTGTTAACCTCCCAGCCACCCTAACGCCAGACAATCTTTCGAATTTTTCCTTATACAGTCTGTGTCGATGTTTGCATTGTTTATTCGGCTTCACACCAGGATAGGTACGCATTTTAAATTTTTCTTTGTAATTTTATCTTTGTATCAATTGTTCAATAAAAAAAATAATTCACTTGATGCAGTTCGAATAGTATAAATCGAAGTTTCCGAACTAATCTGAACACATCGCAGACATATCGCTGTTATAAAGCGTAGATATTTGAAATAAATTCCGAGGTAACAAATACAAAATCATAAGCAATCAGCAGCATCGGCAGTTAAATCTTTTATGAGTTTGTCCGCTGATATGGCAACAAATGTATCTTTTTCCTTATATGGAAATAAATAAATAAAAAAAAAACATTAAAATCAATACGTTTATTTACTCAAATTAACGATGTATAAATTCAATTAGTTGTACCTATTAGCAGACAGTTCGTCGACTCACTGGTATCTGCTGAGTCGGTATTCTTTTAATTGTTACGTTAATTGTTTCACTTTTCAGCATTAAAATTAATAGCCTATTAAATAAGTAGGTGTGCGCTCTATGCACTGAATAGTGCGCTGAACCTATTTTTAAATAGCCGACTAGCAAATATTATCCTTTTGTATTTCAATCCTTTTGGAACGCAAATCTTAATAAATAGGTACGATTCTAATAAGTTACAATGTCCACATAATTATGACTTAATCACGCCAGATACGCGAATTAAAACATAGTAAACATATTCAGAATGGCGAGTAAGCATTTCCAAACATCTGACCCAGAAGCAACAATTTGGCAACAAACACGAGAACTACAGGAATTGTGCGATGTGCCAATGAAGTCTTATGATATAAAATTAACCCAGAAACTGCGCTCGATACTCGCACGTATATACACCTGCGTTTGATTTCGTCTTATAGTTATTTTGTACATGCAATAAGGGACTGGTTGCGGTTTGCGACACAGTACCCATTCGTGGGTTGAGAACTGGCAGGAAAGTGCGGGGACAAATTAAACTATGTATACGTGCATATAGTTGAAGTAATACAAGCTGAGCTAATCCACTTACCTGCATTCACAATAGCATTGTGTCTAATACAATCCTATCTGCTTTTGTTCTCATAAACGTGAACCTGGCGCCAACCAGTTACTTACAAAAAAAGGTTAGAACTACATTGCGTGGATATTGAATTTTCAGCCTTATTCCTTGTTGAATAGGTTTAAAATGTTTGTTGACGAGAGATCATAGTCCTTTTTCAAGAGAATACGTTCTTGAGGAGGGTCAGACGGTTGTAAAATTCCAAAAAGTTATGATCACCATTATTCTGTTAGTGCATTTTGTAGTCTAATGTCCAAGGAAATAGAGTCGATAATCTATATTAACCTTCCAAGGTGGTTAAAATCTGCTTTTACTACGAGCTCGTTATCTTAATTTGCGGTTTACCAGTTGTGGTTTGTTCAATGGTATTCAGTTCTTAAGTGGATTAGCCCAGCTTGTATTATTTCAACTATACCAACTATAGTTTCAACTGTAGTCGGCTTGACAAGAAGCGCCTCGGAAAACTGTCTCAATAACATTAGATTGGCCTCGAAAGAGGTTTAAGTGACAATAAAAACATGTAACTATGAACGATAAATACCTACTTAAGGTAAAGCGGGGTAAGACAGACGAAGACTACCATTAACTAATAACTACCTAACAAGTTTGGCTGTGACCCAAACTAGAGCACGCCCCTGGTCCCGATCCTGCGCAGTTCCTTGCCGTTTCTACTGAACAAGACTGCCACAGTCCGATAAATAAGTTACTGTTAGTCTTGCCCTGCCCCACCTTAACTTGTATGCACCTTTATTCTGACGTCAATTTAAATGGCGGCATAGAGAGATATGCATAAAGTTACAATTGTTTAATACAATCAAAATAAGCAATATCTATCACTACGTCATAATACCTACTGAAATTGCCGTCCTAGCACAAATGACGGCAAGTTGGACGCGATAAACTGTGCAAACAGTTTTGCAGAACTCTGTTTCAAAGAAAATTGTAAACAAAAGTCAAATAAAGATTTTTATTATTATTATTATTATATGATATGCGACGGCGCGGTGTTATGCCAGTGAGCGTTATATGAAAGTTGCGCCTTGGCAAAAACACTCCTTTTTTTTGTCCATGTGGCAATTTTGTCTTACACCGCTCATTTGGTAGTCGATGATGACTGGTTGGAAAATGGGTTAACTCGTAATAAACAGGTAACAACTGTCGTCAGCTGTCAAGTTATAATAACACTGGAAGGTGCAAATGCGCCCGCGTAACGTAACCCTAACTTTTTCTTTATCGTTAATGCTTAGAATCATTTATTTATTTACTAGTGACCCGCCCCGGCTTCGCACGGGTGCAATGTCGATAAATCTTGCATGTATCACTTTATCTATTTAAAAATATGTACGCATAATCAAAATCCGTTGCGTAGTTTTAAAGATCTAATAGCATACTTAGGGACAGACAGACAGACAGCAGGGAGCGACTTTGTTTTATACTATGTAGTGATGGTCACGCTGTACTTAACATTATACCATGCAGTTTCGTTTCGATACCACAATTAGATTAGAAGTAGTTTAAAGTTAACTTCCAAGATGATTGATTACATTGTTTCTCACAAACTATGTACGTAGGTAACTAACTAACAAACTTTTTTACAAGTGAACCTAATAAAAGTTAAAAATGCACCTGGTTGTACGTTTTTGTATTGTATATGTATACATGTGTTTGGTACCACGGCAGCACTGTCACCTATCTAGTTTCTATAAAACACACCGGCAAAGCGCAAGTCGACCGCATGCGCCTGCGCCATCGTTACAACAACAACAGCAGCCGGCCCGTTCACGCGGTGCGGTTGCGCGCGAGTCGGCTGCGCGCGAATGTCAATGACGTAGTATTTCATACACCCGCCGAGTTTACTTCATCGAGCGTAAATAATTAACACTACACAATTAAATGAAAATGAAACCTTAATTAAAAGTTAAAACAAAATAAATTATTATATAAATAAATTAAATTAAATAACTCTAAAAATCTGTGACCCCGCGGCATGGTCCCGAAGACGCTGGCAGTATTTCCTCGTTGAATCGCAATGCTGATTGCTGATGCGTTGTGCAAGGAAGCTGCCAGCTCTTCGGTCACTCGTAGACTCAATGAGCCTTTTCCTGAGATCATTATTAAGACGTTTGTAGGCGCTGGGACCCCTCGGAACCAAGGTCTCGACCCCAAAAGGAACAAAATTAAATTCCAGGCCGAGACGTATACTTATTCATTTTTTAGGGTTCCGTACCCAAAGGGTAAAAACGGGACCCTATTACTGAGACTTCGCTGTCCGTCCGTCCGTCCGTCCGTCTGTCACCAGGCTGTATCTCAAGAACGGTGATAGCTAGACAGTTGAAATTTTCACAGCTGATGATGTATTTCTATTGCTGCTATAACAACAATTTTTTTTTTTTTCCTACATTGTGAAGCCGGAAGCCTTATATGGCTGCATCCGAATGTCAGTAATTGGCAGGGGGCGGGGCTTGCCGGCCGCACCTGCCCGGAGTGCTATAACAACAAATACTAAAAATAAAATAAAATGAATATGTAAGGGGGGCTCCCATACAACAAACTTGTTATAGATTATGGTGCGGAACCCTTCATGCGCGAGTCGGACTCGCACTCGCCCAATTTTTTTAAGCATATGGTCGATTAAATAATGCTACTTTAATGAAAAGCTAGATTAAATTATCTTTTGAAGCTAAAACAAAGTTAACATGAATACGAGGCACTGCGCATTGCGATACATAGCTAATTAAGTAAACAAGCAGAGCGAAAGTATTCTAATCTAATTGCAATTATTATGACACGACTAGGTAAATACCGTATTATCTACTTAATACAGTATTAACCCCGTTTTTGCAATAACTTATTTGATTCTGGATCAATAAAGAACATGATGAATATGATGATTATTATTTCTATGCATCTGATTTCTTAAGTAGGTTAAGTTTAGTAGTAAAATACAATAAAGTAATAAAATATAAATACATTATAAAAAAAACCTAGCCTAGGGTGCCGCTGGCAGCAGGGCATCAGGATCCTGGCTCCTGGTGGTTAGGGCTGCCGAGAGAGGAGCCTCCTCCTAATTATTAAAGACCTTTTTATAAGTAGGTACTTTTTTTTGTACAGATATGTCCATCACATTCATATGGCTGCGATATTAATTGCTATACGTGGGGTATACAGTACACTCGTACAGTATACTCGCACTGTAGGTAACTGTAGAATATTCGTAGTTACGTATAGCTATATACGTATTTATTTGTAGGTAGTACGGTAGTAGTGGCTCTGGCTGCCGGCCGCTGCGCCGGCGCCGGCGTGAACTTGGCCCGACTTCTGTTTCGCCATTACATTGATTTTAACTGCCGCTAACTGACGAGTTAATGTCGAAATATTTATCTAACGGTGACATGGATACACAAACAAGCTATTACAGAAAACGTGACTTTTGCATCACATGTTACTTTTATTGAATAGGTATGAGCCTATACCTAGTGGTATGCTTAGGCTTAGTAATATAATCTTAATAAGTTAAAGATTTTCTCTAAGCTTTGTAAAACAAAAATATTTTTTTTAGTGAAATAAACAGCTGAAATTCTTTTTTTTTTTTTTTATTACGAATAAGTATTAAGTGTTATTTTGATCAGCGACAGCTGCGCATGAGATTGACCATCCGTGCAATTTAACCCACTACTTGAACCTAATAATTATACGTTCATAGAAATCCTTGTTTAATTTAAGTTTTATCTCGCAAAATTCTCAACTCCCGACTTCCCGTGAATACGTACGCAAACTACACTGAAAAAAAAGAAAGATTAGTTAACAGTACAGTAGATTAGCCCAAATGTTAGCTGCTAGTTACATAAATCGGAGGACTGACAAACTGAGGGCAACTTAGTAACCAAAATAAGTTGTGTAAGTAAAACCCATTGGTACAAAGATCAAATCTCAAAGAATCAAGGTTACGCATTAAAATTTTTCTTTGAGCTTTGATCTTTCTATCAATGGTGTACCTAATATAAAAATTGTGGTGAGTATAAATTTATAAGTTATGTATAATTAGCATAATCTTGGCTACTACTAAAGCATAATTTGGCTATTTCTCAAGTAGTTAAACTAGTTGAGCAATTTTTTTTTTCAGTGTGTGGTTGCCATGCCACCACGGTTGCCGCGATAAAACCAGCCAGCTCGGCTGGCTTCCGATTCGCCGTCGTAGAGATGTGCATGTCCTGTCATTGCTCTACAATGTATTATTCAACCCTGCTTCACCTCTCTACCTTTCCGAAAGATTTAACTATATGGCGTCTGGCAGTGCACACCGCCTGCGTTCGAGTGTCAATCTCGCTCTTGCCTTTCCGCCCTGTAAATCGCGCACTTATCGGAAATCTTTCACATTCCACTCAGTAAAATTATGGAACGCGTTGCCGGTATCCGTGAGGCAGTCACAATCCGTGGCATCGCTTAAGGAGAACTTAAAAAAGTTATGGCTTTTAGATACCTGATCTCGTCGAGGTTAATTGATTAGAGTGATTACTTCATATATATGATATTTATTTATTTTATGATATATATGTAATTATATCTATATGTATTATATTTTGGAATTACACATATTTTATTATATTAAGACATTATTCCTTAGTTTATCTGTGCATACTAACTTGTTCGTTTGTCTATCTTCTTGGATATCCCATTATTTTCTCATTTGCTCAAAGGTTAACTGGAAGAGATCCCTTATAGGGATAAGTTCGCCTTTGTACATGTTTTATTTTTATTTTTTTTTGAAGTTTTGTGAATTGTTTTTGTGTACAATAAAGTGATTACATACATACATACATACAAAACCACGGGGAATTCTTTCGCAAGTATTGCGATTGCGCACTTCAAGGAACGCAGCAGGAAGCTGTGATAGAAAGTGCATACCTATGAGTTGGCTTACCAAGTATTTAGATCGGTTATGTCACCGACGGGTTGCGGTCTAGCTCAGCAGGTTAGGTAGGTACTGTTGATTATGGCGGGTTGAAGTACTGAGGGGTCGGGGCAAAGAGTGCAAAGAGCGCAAATCCCGTATCCTCTGGTAGGATTTGAGTTGTACTCTGGCTGCCAAAGTGCGATTTGGATGCAGTTCTAGTGCAGCTGACATAACTGCAGCGAAACTGTAAACCAGCGGTGCAGTCCGTTTGCACTCATTGCAGCGTATGATTAGCTTATAGTTTGGATCCTGGATCTAGGATGTTTTCTATATGTTTATTTCTACAAAGCTGTGGTACGTATAGTGACTCTCCAAGTACCCTACACGAAGCTACAAGATGTCAAGGCATTACTGGGTTTTGTGGAGGATTTGGGGTGGTAAGAGAAGCACTACCGCTTTGGTACGCAAAATAGGCACGATGGTGGTCGACATCGTCGACTTTACGGAAGATACCGCTAAACTAAGTATGGGCTAGCGTCGTAGGCAGCGGCTCTACTAACTCTAAAGTTTGTGTCATGACCTCATGACATTTCCTTCGCCCCCGTGGTAAACTGTTTCTGAATGAACGGGACGGGGCTTTGAAGAATTCCAAGATGACTCCTCTGACAATTTCACTGGAGTGTTCATCGATAATGAATGCTTAGTCCTGCCTGCTTCTATATTTACACTGGAGATGGAGGCAATTGCGATGCGACGCAGTGAGCCGACCGGGCCGGACCGGGCCCGGTCGCGATAGCTTGCGCAAGCGCCCCCGATCCGCTCGCCCAAGCGCGGACACTTTGTTCATGTTCAGCTCCTAATATTGCATTCTCGTAATTATCCTATGCAAAAGGTTTGCGTAAAACAGAAATTTTAAATATAATATCTTATTTTCTGACTCAGTGACTCAATTACTTAAGTAGGTATCTAATTAAGTTATTTTAGGTAACAATTTTATTTGTATAATATATATGTAATTATACTAGCGACCCGCCTCCGCTTCGCATTGGTGCAACGTTCCTCGTGAATCATCTCTATCTATTAAAAAAAACCGCATCATAATCCGTTGCGAAGTTTTAAAGATCTAAGCATACATAGGGACAGACAGACATACGGACATACAGGAAGCGGTTTTTTTATACTATGTAGTGATGATTCGTAGATAGACGCAAAAGCAAGGGAGCCAACAAACTAATTTAAACACACGATTTCATATAATAATATGGCTAAATGAGTACTGAATTATGATTACAAATAAGTGTAAACAACCGATTGTTTTTCGAGCTCTGACCCAAAATGAATTAATTTTCATGGCAGTCATTCCTCGGGGAACTTCTATAACAATGAATAATGTCTGGTCAAGGCCAGGTAGGTAACCCGTATGATAATCCCAAAAACCCGTATTTTATAGTACGTACAGGTGAGCAATTCAATTTGATCGTATGTAAATTAATATTGATGATAGAGTACAATACTATAACAGGAAATTTTGGTTTAGGACCTACGATTTTAAAGTTCACAAAAATTGCATGGCAACAATTATTTTGACCACCAAAAAACTCTTTTTTTGTACTCGATGGATTTCGTCCTCGAAAAAAAAATTCCGTCCGATTGATGCAACTTAGATTGTCAAAGGGATTGGCGATCAACACGAGACAGTGCTTAGGCGAATGTGGGACACGCATAACGATGTGGCGACAGTTAAATTGTAAATATCTAACCACAAATCCCCCACCGAAGCTTCGGTGGCTTTGCGAAGTCACAATATCTTGTAATTCCTGTCCAGTTCTAAAACAATCCATTAAATTGAATCCCGCAACCACATCTGTGCTTACTGCATGCGGCTGAATGCGGTGCGGAAAAGGCAGGTGTCCTAAAGTAAGGACACCTAACTAATGCGGCCTTAGTTCTAATACTATACTGCGACTGGTTGTAGTTAGGGCTTGTGCACAAATCACGTGAGGTTTCTTCGGCTACTTTTTAACCTTCCACTCCCCCCTGGTAATATTTGGTGAGGTTCTTTGCTAACCCCCCCTCCCCCTCACTACCTCACGTGTATTTTTTTTCCGTCAAAATTTCGTAAAATAGTGAGTGAGTGAGGTTTTCTTATACCCCTCCCTCCCCCAACGTGATATATGGTAATTTTGTCGTGACCCCCTCCCCCCTATTGAACCTCACGTGATTTGTACACAAGCCCTTAGTGGCTAGTCACCACATTTGGACCGAGGTACTGAAACTGAACAAGGTTTTCAGGCATATTCCAAATGTGAAGCAATAGAATCCAAATGTTTTATCAGAGTATTTTTATCGATATATAGTTTTTTTTAATGTGGAAAGACCACATTTTTACTTTAATAAATATTGACACAAGAGCACAAAAGGTAAATATGAAAGAACAATGTAAATGTGATCCACTGCAATGTAAGCAGGGCTCAGGGTATAGGTAGGGTGCCAGGTTCAAATCAATATGGACTGATAGTAGCTTTCTAGAGGGTGTGCTTATCAATCCTGAAATATATTAGCGCAACATTTGTCGAAATGCATTGAAATTCAAGAGGCACCGACGGATTCGACCTCAGGATGTGGGAACCGTCTCTCAACTGCTGCCACCGCTTCGACATTTTTTCCCTGTTTCGTCTATCCCTACTGCCACATCCGGTAGTAGAAAAATTTCCATTCCCCAATCGATTTGTCTCTTGAGTTAGACTTTAAGCGGTTCTCACACTGCTTCCGCGTCCCACTGTCCCACTGCGCTGCGAAGTGCGGTTTTTTAACTTTACAGCTGAATGCGGCGCCAGTGTGATAACCGCTTAACATGTTCGGAATTTCGGATAAACCACCAAATTAATGAATATTTATTTCTGTTTTAGCCGAGGAGTACTACTCCATGCCACAGCTGTTCCACCTGGACGAGTACGAGGGCTGCCTGGCGGTGCGCGGCGTCTACTGTCTGGGCAGCTTCGAACTGTCTCCGGACGCGAGGGACTCGCGCGTCTACCGGCTGATGAAGGTAGGTGCTCCTGACAACAGAGCTACTGGAGTGCTGTCTGGGCAGCTCGAGCTGTTTCTGGACGCGAGGGACTCGCGCGTCTACCGGCTGATGAAGGTAGGTGCTCCTGACAACAGAGCTACTGGAGTGCTGTCTGGGCAGCTCGAGCTGACTCCGGACGCGAGGGACTCGCGCGTCTACCGGCTGATGAAGGTAGGTGCTCCTGACAACAGAGCTACTGGAGTGCTATCTGGGCAGCTCGAGCTGTCTCCGGACGCGAGGGACTCGCGTGTCTACCGGCTGATGAAGGTAGGTAGGTGCTCCTGACAACAGAGCTACTGGAGTGCTGTCTGGGCAGCTCGAGCTGTCTCCGGACGCGAGGGACTCGTGCGTCTACCGGCTGATGAAGGTAGGTGCTCCTGACAACAGAGCTACTGGAGTGCTGTTTGGGCAGCTCGAGCTGTCTCCGGACGCGAGGGACTCGCGCGTCTACCGGCTGATGAAGGTAGGTGCTCCTGACAACAGAGCTACTGGAGTGCTGTCTGGGCAGCTCGAGCTGTCTCCGGACGCGAGGGACTCGCGCGTCTACCGGCTGATGAAGGTAGGTGCTCCTGACAACAGAGCTACTGGAGTGCTGTCTGGGCAGCTCGAGCTGTCTCCGGACGCGAGGGACTCGTGCGTCTACCGGCTGATGAAGGTAGGTGCTCCTGACAACAGAGCTACTGGAGTGCTGTTTGGGCAGCTCGAGCTGTCTCCGGACGCGAGGGACTCGCGCGTCTACCGGCTGATGAAGGTAGGCGCTCCTGACAACAGAGCTACTGGAGTGCTGTTTGGGCAGCTCGAGCTGTCTCCGGACGCGAGGGACTCGCGCGTCTACCGGCTGATGAAGGTAGGTGCTCCTGACAACAGAGCTACTGGAGTGCTATCTGGGCAGCTCGAGCTGTCTCCGGACGCGAGGGACTCGCGCGTCTACCGGCTGATGAAGGTAGGTAGGTGCTCCTGACAACAGAGCTACTGGAGTGCTGTCTGGGCAGCTCGAGCTGTCTCCGGACGCGAGGGACTCGCGCGTCTACCGGCTGATGAAGGTAGGTGCTCCTGACAACAGAGCTACTGGAGTGCTGTCTGGGCAGCTCGAGCTGTCTCCGGACGCGAGGGACTCGTGCGTCTACCGGCTGATGAAGGTAGGTGCTCCTGACAACAGAGCTACTGGAGTGCTGTTTGGGCAGCTCGAGCTGTCTCCGGACGCGAGGGACTCGCGCGTCTACCGGCTGATGAAGGTAGGTGCTCCTGACAACAGAGCTACTGGAGTGCTGTTTGGGCAGCTCGAGCTGTCTCCGGACGCGAGGGACTCGCGCGTCTACCGGCTGATGAAGGTAGGTGCTCCTGACAACAGAGCTACTGGAGTGCTGTCTGGGCAGCTCGAGCTGTCTCCGGACGCGAGGGACTCGTGCGTCTACCGGCTGATGAAGGTAGGTGCTCCTGACAACAGAGCTACTGGAGTGCTGTTTGGGCAGCTCGAGCTGTCTCCGGACGCGAGGGACTCGCGCGTCTACCGGCTGATGAAGGTAGGTGCTCCTGGCAGCAGGGCTACTGGAGTGCTGTCTGGGCAGCTCGAGCTGTTTCTGGACGCGAGAAACTCGCGCGTCTACCGGCTGATGAAGGTAGGTGCTCCTGACAACAGAGCTACTGGAGTGCTGTCTGGGCAGCTCGAGCTGTCTCCGGACGCGAGGGACTCGTGCGTCTACCGGCTGATGAAGGTAGGTGCTCCTGACAACAGAGCTACTGGAGTGCTGTTTGGGCAGCTCGAGCTGTCTCCGGACGCGAGGGACTCGCGCGTCTACCGGCTGATGAAGGTAGGTGCTCCTGACAACAGAGCTACTGGAGTGCTGTTTGGGCAGCTCGAGCTGTCTCCGGACGCGAGGGACTCGCGCGTCTACCGGCTGATGAAGGTAGGTGCTCCTGGCAGCAGGGCTACTGGAGTGCTGTCTGGGCAGCTCGAGCTGTTTCTGGACGCGAGGGACTCGCGCGTCTACCGGCTGATGAAGGTCGGTGCTCCTGACTACAGAGCTACTGGAGTGCTGTCTGGGCAGCTCGAGCTGTTTCTGGACGCGAGGGACTCGCGCGTCTACCGGCTGATGAAGGTAGGTGCTCCTGGCAGCAGGGCTACTGGAGTGCTGTCTGGGCAGCTCGAGCTGTTTCTGGACGCGAGGGACTCGCGCGTCTACCGGCTGATGAAGGTAGGTGCTCCTGACAACAGAGCTACTGGAGTGCTGTCTGGGCAGCTCGAGCTGTCTCCGGACGCGAGGGACTCGTGCGTCTACCGGCTGATGAAGGTAGGTGCTCCTGACAACAGAGCTACTGGAGTGCTGTTTGGGCAGCTCGAGCTGTCTCCGGACACGAGGGACTCGCGCGTCTACCGGCTGATGAAGGTGGGTGCTCCTGACAACAGAGCTACTGGAGTGCTGTTTGGGCAGCTCGAGCTGTCTCCGGACGCGAGGGACTCGCGCGTCTACCGGCTGATGAAGGTAGGTGCTCCTGACAACAGAGCTACTGGAGTGCTGTCTGGGCAGCTCGAGCTGTCTCCGGACGCGAGGGACTCGCGCGTCTACCGGCTGATGAAGGTAGGTGCTCCTGACAACAGAGCTACTGGAGTGCTGTTTGGGCAGCTCGAGCTGTCTCCGGACGCGAGGGACTCGCGCGTCTACCGGCTGATGAAGGTAGGTGCTCCTGACAACAGAGCTACTGGAGTGCTGTCTGGGCAGCTCGAGCTGTCTCCGGACGCGAGGGACTCGCGCGTCTACCGGCTGATGAAGGTAGGTGCTCCTGACTACAGAGCTACTGGAGTGCTGTCTGGGCAGCTCGAGCTGTTTCTGGACGCGAGGGACTCGCGCGTCTACCGGCTGATGAAGGTAGGTGCTCCTGACTACAGAGCTACTGGAGTGCTGTCGGGGCAGCTCGAGCTGTTTCTGGACGCGAGGGACTCGCGCGTCTACCGGCTGATGAAGGTAGGTGCTCCTGGCAGCAGGGCTACTGGAGTGCTGTCTGGGCAGCTCGAGCTGTTTCTGGACGCGAGGGACTCGCGCGTCTACCGGCTGATGAAGGTAGGTGCTCCTGACAACAGAGCTACTGGAGTGCTGTCTGGGCAGCTCGAGCTGTTTCTGGACGCGAGGGACTCGCGCGTCTACCGGCTGATGAAGGTAGGTGCTCCTGGCAGCAGGGCTACTGGAGTGCTGTCTGGGCAGCTCGAGCTGTCTCCGGACGCGAGGGACTCGCACGTCTACCGGCTGATGAAGGTAGGTAGGTGCTCCTGACAACAGAGCTACTGGAGTGCTGTCTGGGCAGCTCGAGCTGTCTCCGGACGCGAGGGACTCGCACGTCTACCGGCTGATGAAGGTTGGTGCTCCTGGCAGCAGGGCTACTGGAGTGCTGTCTGGGCAGCTCGAGCTGTCTCCGGACGCGAGGGACTCGCACGTCTACCGGCTGATGAAGGTAGGTGCTCCTGGCAGCAGGGCTACTGGAGTGCTGTCTGGGCAGCTCGAGCTGTCTCCGGACGCGAGGGACTCGCACGTCTACCGGCTGATGAAGGTAGGTGCTCCTGACAGCAGGGCTACTGGAGTGCTGTCTGGGCAGCTCGAGCTGTCTCCGGACGCGAGGGACTCGCGCGTCTACCGGCTGATGAAGGTAGGTGCTCCTGGCAGCAGGGCTACTGGAGTGCTGTCTGGGCAGCTCGAGCTGTCTCCGGACGCGAGGGACTCGCGCGTCTACCGGCTGATGAAGGTAGGTGCTCCTGACAACAGAGCTACTGGAGTGCTGTCTGGGCAGCTCGAGCTGTCTCCGGACGCGAGGGACTCGCGCGTCTACCGGCTGATGAAGGTAGGTGCTCCTGACAACAGAGCTACTGGAGTGCTGTCTGGGCAGCTCGAGCTGTCTCCGGACGCGAGGGACTCGCGCGTCTACCGGCTGATGAAGGTAGGTGCTCCTGACAACAGAGCTACTGGAGTGCTGTCTGGGCAGCTCGAGCTGTCTCCGGACGCGAGGGACTCGCGCGTCTACCGGCTGATGAAGGTAGGTGCTCCTGACAACAGAGCTACTGGAGTGCTGTCTGGGCAGCTCGAGCTGTCTCCGGACGCGAGGGACTCGCGCGTCTACCGGCTGATGAAGGTAGGTGCTCCTGACAACAGAGCTACTGGAGTGCTGTTTGGGCAGCTCGAGCTGTTTCTGGACGCGAGGGACTCGCGCGTCTACCGGCTGATGAAGGTAGGTGCTCCTGGCAGCAGGGCTACTGGAGTGCTGTCTGGGCAGCTCGAGCTGTCTCCGGACGCGAGGGACTCGCACGTCTACCGGCTGATGAAGGTAGGTAGGTGCTCCTGACAACAGAGCTACTGGAGTGCTGTCAGGGCAGCTCGAGCTGTCTCCGGACGCGAGGGACTCGCACGTCTACCGGCTGATGAAGGTAGGTGCTCCTGGCAGCAGGGCTACTGGAGTGCTGTCTGGGCAGCTCGAGCTGTCTCCGGGCGCGAGGGACTCGCACGTCTACCGGCTGATGAAGGTAGGTGCTCCTGGCAGCAGGGCTACTGGAGTGCTGTCTGGGCAGCTCGAGCTGTCTCCGGACGCGAGGGACTCGCACGTCTACCGGCTGATGAAGGTAGGTGCTCCTGACAGCAGGGCTACTGGAGTGCTGTCTGGGCAGCTCGAGCTGTCTCCGGACGCGAGGGACTCGCGCGTCTACCGGCTGATGAAGGTAGGTGCTCCTGGCAGCAGGGCTACTGGAGTGCTGTCTGGGCAGCTCGAGCTGTCTCCGGACGCGAGGGACTCGCGCGTCTACCGGCTGATGAAGGTAGGTGCTCCTGACAACAGAGCTACTGGAGTGCTGTCTGGGCAGCTCGAGCTGTCTCCGGACGCGAGGGACTCGCGCGTCTACCGGCTGATGAAGGTAGGTGCTCCTGACAACAGAGCTACTGGAGTGCTGTCTGGGCAGCTCGAGCTGTCTCCGGACGCGAGGGACTCGCGCGTCTACCGGCTGATGAAGGTAGGTGCTCCTGACAACAGAGCTACTGGAGTGCTGTCTGGGCAGCTCGAGCTGTCTCCGGACGCGAGGGACTCGCGCGTCTACCGGCTGATGAAGGTAGGTGCTCCTGACAACAGAGCTACTGGAGTGCTGTTTGGGCAGCTCGAGCTGTCTCCGGACGCGAGGGACTCGCGCGTCTACCGGCTGATGAAGGTAGGTGCTCCTGACAACAGAGCTACTGGAGTGCTATCTGGGCAGCTCGAGCTGTCTCCGGACGCGAGGGACTCGCGCGTCTACCGGCTGATGAAGGTAGGTAGGTGCTCCTGACAACAGAGCTACTGGAGTGCTGTCTGGGCAGCTCGAGCTGTCTCCGGACGCGAGGGACTCGTGCGTCTACCGGCTGATGAAGGTAGGTGCTCCTGACAACAGAGCTACTGGAGTGCTGTCTGGGCAGCTCGAGCTGTCTCCGGACGCGAGGGACTCGCGCGTCTACCGGCTGATGAAGGTAGGTGCTCCTGACAACAGAGCTACTGGAGTGCTGTCTGGGCAGCTCGAGCTGTCTCCGGACGCGAGGGACTCGCGCGTCTACCGGCTGATGAAGGTAGGTGCTCCTGACAACAGAGCTACTGGAGTGCTGTCTGGGCAGCTCGAGCTGTCTCCGGACGCGAGGGACTCGCGCGTCTACCGGCTGATGAAGGTAGGTGCTCCTGACAACAGAGCTACTGGAGTGCTGTCTGGGCAGCTCGAGCTGTCTCCGGACGCGAGGGACTCGCGCGTCTACCGGCTGATGAAGGTAGGTGCTCCTGACAACAGAGCTACTGGAGTGCTGTCTGGGCAGCTCGAGCTGTCTCCGGACGCGAGGGACTCGCGCGTCTACCGGCTGATGAAGGTAGGTGCTCCTGACAACAGAGCTACTGGAGTGCTGTCTGGGCAGCTCGAGCTGTCTCCGGACGCGAGGGACTCGCGCGTCTACCGGCTGATGAAGGTAGGTGCTCCTGACAACAGAGCTACTGGAGTGCTGTCTGGGCAGCTCGAGCTGTCTCCGGACGCGAGGGACTCGCACGTCTACCGGCTGATGAAGGTCGGTGCTCCTGACAACAGAGCTACTGGAGTGCTGTCTGGGCAGCTCGAGCTGTCTCCGGACGCGAGGGACTCGCGCGTCTACCGGCTGATGAAGGTAGGTGCTCCTGACAACAGAGCTACTGGAGTGCTGTTTGGGCAGCTCGAGCTGTCTCCGGACGCGAGGGACTCGCGCGTCTACCGGCTGATGAAGGTAGGTGCTCCTGACAACAGAGCTACTGGAGTGCTATCTGGGCAGCTCGAGCTGTCTCCGGACGCGAGGGACTCGCGCGTCTACCGGCTGATGAAGGTAGGTAGGTGCTCCTGACAACAGAGCTACTGGAGTGCTGTCTGGGCAGCTCGAGCTGTCTCCGGACGCGAGGGACTCGTGCGTCTACCGGCTGATGAAGGTAGGTGCTCCTGACAACAGAGCTACTGGAGTGCTGTCTGGGCAGCTCGAGCTGTCTCCGGACGCGAGGGACTCGCGCGTCTACCGGCTGATGAAGGTAGGTGCTCCTGACAACAGAGCTACTGGAGTGCTGTCTGGGCAGCTCGAGCTGTCTCCGGACGCGAGGGACTCGCGCGTCTACCGGCTGATGAAGGTAGGTGCTCCTGACAACAGAGCTACTGGAGTGCTGTCTGGGCAGCTCGAGCTGTCTCCGGACGCGAGGGACTCGCGCGTCTACCGGCTGATGAAGGTAGGTGCTCCTGACAACAGAGCTACTGGAGTGCTGTCTGGGCAGCTCGAGCTGTCTCCGGACGCGAGGGACTCGCGCGTCTACCGGCTGATGAAGGTAGGTGCTCCTGACAACAGAGCTACTGGAGTGCTGTCTGGGCAGCTCGAGCTGTCTCCGGACGCGAGGGACTCGCGCGTCTACCGGCTGATGAAGGTAGGTGCTCCTGACAGCAGGGCTACTGGAGTGCTGTCTGGGCAGCTACGTAATATAGATATATACTATTTAACGTCACGATTATACGATTGGAATATAAAGCTGTTCTTTATAATAAATATATAACTATAAAAAATAATATAGACAGACAACAGACGAACATGGATTACGAAATTCTAAGCTTTTAGTGTTAGTTTCGAATCCTATAAAATATAAATACGTGTAGAAATGTGGCGATGTTCAGTATTGTCCTAAACATACAACTATAAAATGTCTTAATACCAAATCGTACACCTGAAATTATACATGATAATTATTAAGCAGAAATAGGAAAGTGGAGAGTTTTTCACACCGGTTTGCATTCCATAATATTGGCAACGCAATATTGGCAATGTGCACCGAGCCGCTACGTCAGTGCCCGCGCCGTGCCCAATACCTACCCGCACTGTGCTACCCAATCCTTGCAGATTTTTTCAAATAAAAAATCATGACATAAGCGTTTCCATATTCAGCTTCAACAGTGGTTTATCAATCATTATTGTTTTTATGAATACTTATAATTTAACTGCTATTTTTTTAAATAATTTTTCAAAACTACGAGTATTTATTAATAAAAAACTATTTTTATTTATTTAGATTTTATTGCCCAAAACAAAAGTCAGTACAAAGGTGAACTTAATGCCAGATGGCATTCTCTACCAGTCAAACATAGCATAGGGCCAAACAGAGATGCTTCAAGTGAGTGCAAACTTGCAGAGTTGAAAATTAACAATACTTCTCGAATGGCTCTCAACGCTTGTCCAATGTCCATGTCCGGTTCAGAGGGTTCTCAGTATACTACCTATGAGTACCTACTTACCATAAACTGGCGTTGGATTTTTCATTCAGTTAACTCTTACAGCTAAGGCAAGTAAATTTTAGGCTTTAGTGTCCATTATTTTAGTACCTACTGTGAAATCAACCTGTGTACCCATACGCGTTAAAATTATACTTTGCAACATGCGTATTAAGTAAATTATGATGGCGCTCGTTTCAATGCGATGTTTCTTAACCTTCTTCAATTGCGCTTGCAGCTGTAACGCTGCGTAACAGGGATTACAATCGCAAACCCCAATTAAACGCACTATACGGCAAACCTTAACACACTCACAATAAGACCTAAGTTACTGTGACCTTAGCTCTGATATATATGTATACATTTGACATGCGTTTATCTCTATCAAGGACACGAAAGCTTGCTTAGCTTGCAAACCTTTCCTTCTTAGTTCTTATACCAAGGCAGGTCGTATAGTACATTACATACCTAGGGCAGTGAATTCGTGAATGTCCCAAAGCGCACGTGTTTATACCATAAATTATATGCGATCTGGGGTTTAACGAATTACCGCCCGTGGTTTGTCTAAACTTTTACGTCGTGCCTTGGTCAAAAAGTGAGATTTTTCTCCCCGTGTAGCGGGCAGTAAATCCCACTCACGGCCTAGGATAAATTAGCGTGTGTTTCATAGACTTTACAAGCTTTTATTTAATTTGCAATGTATGTAACTATGTTTATACTGGTGGAATCTTGCATCAATTATGAAGCAAGATATTTTCATAGAACACAAATCCAAACGTATTTATAGAGAACTTTCTAATTTATAATATTAGTAGGATAGGATACCGGTCGCGCCACCTTGCACAATAAGCACTTACATAGATGGCGATGCAATTATTACAAAAATCATTATCCTTATGCAGCAGTATATTATACCTACCTATTACTGAAAGATTAGCACAGTGATCTCCAATTTGGCTGCCACTAATAAATACAGAGAGAGATAGAGAGAGTAGAGATATATATGACAGTAACCCCGCGAAACCGATATAATTTCGAAGCCCGTTGGTCGTTTTCTGTACAATAACACAATCTTAGTATTTCGAATCGGTAAGAAGATTTGTAAACGCTTCTAGAATTCATCATTTCGACGTGATAGGTGAGAAATGAGCATACTATATCTACTCGACTCGTAAACATACTTAATGTCCACTTGAATAATGATGTAGGGTATGATCGATAGATTTGCGAAAGCGTTTGCAAACTTTAGCAAAACGGTTACGTCAGGGAACTTGTTTTCCGTTTGTTTGCTATCGCGGGTTTGCCCGCTGCATGGCAGAGCATTAGTGAGGTCACAGTCGTTATCAGCGGAGCGAATGTGGGTTTAAATATATGGACCAACTCCAAGAGCAACTTGAAAAGATTGCTTTTTGTGCATAACCCCGGACATTCAAACTACAAAAAAATCCTTGAAGAATACGAGTCACAATTGTATGACAGAAGAAGAGCAGTTTTGTCTCCGGAGACTAACGATTGACGTTTTGCTTAAGAGTAGGTACTATTATCTATTCTGTGTTAAGAGCTATAAACCCTTCAAATCACCACTTATTTGCTAGGTTAGGTACCTTGCGTCCTTCAGAGCTGAATTAGAAGCCCCGCGAAGCGTTATTTAACATTATACCAATTAATAATTAGAGTATAAAAAAACTATAAACCGTTTCTGAAATTATATAAAACATTACGAACCCGTACAGTTCTACTACGTGTCTCTAGGGTAGGATCCCTTATCAGTAAAGCGACACTATCACTAGTTACTGGTAACAAGACGTTGCATGTTTATCTCCAGACGTGAGATGAGAGAGTTTGCCTATCGCAAAATGAGCGCAAAAACGCAAGAGTTAAAAACAGGTCGTGAAACATAAGAGAGTTTCAAATACCTATTAAAATAGCTTTCCAGAATCCTGAAATGTGTAAGTACATAGAAACCTGTCACAAAATAAGGGTGGACCAATATGATAAAAAGCTGTTAGTGGTTACAGAGAAAATAAAAATTAGCCGAGATATCGGTCAACATAACAAAAATACGTACTATAGACTGCACAATTGCATGGCCTATTTATGAATGAATTCAATAATAAAGAGGCCATACAAATTTATGCAGCTCATAGTACAGTAGAACATAGAACCACCTCCTTTTTTTAATCAGTTAAAAAATATTAACAAGATACTTGAGTACGTTCGCATTGCAACGCTCTAATGATGAGTTGATGACTATAGTATAGTGTTCTTACCAGTGTTGGCATCAATCTGAACTAAATCAATCCGGATTGATCAATCGAATTGATTTTTTGCCAACACTGGTTCTTACTCATATTTCTTAGAACCAAGATTTCATAGAAGTGCCACTGATGTGTCGTTCTGTTCTTCACAGGAATACTCTTCAAACTGGGTGGACCACTTCAACCACACTCGACTGCACCGCGGGCTGTGCGTGTCTCGGAGCTGCCGGGGCCCGGAGTCCCCGGCGCGAGACACTGAGGAGCCCTCCATGGACACATGGTACATACTTACACATAATTATATACCTCTAGCACAATGGTGGTCCGCACGGGCCAAGGCCAAAATATAATCCGCGTACAAAATTGTAATATCAATTCAAATTAAGAGAAAGTCCTGAAATCGTTAGATCGTAAACAGACGACACGTGTTCTTAGCCGTTTTTCCAAATTATATTTAATATGGCTAATAGACGATCAGAAATGTTGGCCCATCTGATCAATGATCAACTTGGTACATAACTATTATTTATTAGTATAATAGCTGGCCGTTAACAAGTGTACTTTTATGTTTCATAGAAAATAAGTACTATAAGGTTTCCATTTAAACCGTACGGTCTAAAACAACTGCACTTTAGCCCCGTTTCGAGAAGCTAAAATAACGTACTTTCCGAGCAGGAGAAGTGAAAAGAGTCTCCATGATGAAAGACCAAAAATTCTAGATGTTCTTAAGAGCTCCTTACATATTTAGAGACATTTTTACGTAATACCTGATACACTTATCAGTACCTATCTGAAACACAAATTTTGGTTTCTCACCTGTAGCGTCGCCAAATTTTCATTTGTCCGAAAGCCATTTTATTCCAAAACATATTTCAGTTTAATTATAGAACAAACGTAACCTAACCTAATAATGGGTTCTTTAAATCGATGTTTATAAAACCCTGAAAATATTATAGGTTTCAGGAAAAAAATGCTTGCGGACAAATTAAAATTTGGCGAAAGGTTACATGGTGGAAACGATTTTTCCAAGTTGTGATAGGATACTCCTGATAGGTTATAGAGAATCCATACCCTCAGGCTGCGCGTGTACCATGACCTTGACCATAGCATTCATGGTAAACCCCTCAAGTGGTGTACCGAAGTGTCTCGCTGCGCTGTGGACGTCTAAGTAGGTACCTACTTAAAGTACCGTGACACACTACTTGAATGTTCTTGCTTGCTGCGGTCAATATTTACAAATACTTAGGTACTCGTTAATAATTATGTTCTATTGCTGCGATCTTGATTGATATTGATTTGCTAATCGGTAACCAGTTTATTTGTATTGATGTGCTAATCTGTAACAAGTTTATTTGTATTGATGTGCTAATCTGTAGTCAGTTTATACCTATACATATATTAATAAAAATACCCATGTCCTTAATTTTGTCCTACCCTACGGTGCTCAAACTTGGTCACCCACTGAAAGTCAGAAATCCAGGATGAAGGTTTGCCAGAAAGCTCTGGAGCGCAGCATTCTAGGTGTCAGAAGGAGAGATCGTGTCCGGAATACCACACTGGGCTTCAAAACAAGAATAACTGACGTTGGAAGTACAACCGAAAGGCTAATGTGGGACTGGGCTGACCACGTCTGCCGCCTGCATCCGGATAGTGTGACCTCTAAGTGGATTCTAGAATAAGAGCATCGCAGATAGGGTAGACCGGGGCGATCTAGACGCGTACCTTAAGAACTGCATGACCAAAAGTAACATCAATTCGGGAGTCGTGTTAAATCGTGTGTGTGGAAATCATGTTAGAGGCCTTTGCCCAGCAGTTACAAAAAAAAAATATTATGTTGAGTACTAATTAATTAATCAAGAATCGCCGAGATCGTCTGCGATATATCCACACCCTTTTTGTCTTTTACGTAGAGAGCTTCGTTCTTGCCAAATAATCAAAGTGGAAAACCCCTAAAATATCTTAGGGTGGTTACACTCAGTATGTTCCCTCTGTCAGGTTCGCGTCATGCGTGAACGCGAGCACCATGTCCTCCCACAACCTGTCGGCGCGACTGTACCGGCTGGAGTACTGCCGGCGCGGGCTGGACGCGCCCGCGCGGCCGCTGGACGCCGCCGACCGCGCGCTGCCGGTGGTGCTGGCCGGGCTGCTGGCGCTCTCCATCGTCTCCAGCGCGCTGGAACTGCTGCTGTCCGACCAGACGAAGAAAGGTCAGTGGGTGTCTTGTCCTCTGTCCCAGGAAAACTTAATCACACTTTCCCGTTTCTCCACGTTATTGTTAAAAGTTAAAAAAATTAAAAAATAAATAGGTACTTTTTGTAATACGTATTAAATACAACTTGCATGTTTGGAACCTAACTCTACATGCCACATTAGGCCCAGCGGCTCAGCGTTTCTCGCCGAGACCGCTAACCGGCGAGCAAACAGTGCAGTGCAATCTCGCTTGCGCAAGCGCCGGCCGGCGCATGCTATTTAGTGAGTAGCGGCAGCGGCTCGACGGGGGCTTATCTAACGCCGCTCAGCGCGGGCGCTTTGCAAGACTATCACTGACACACTATTTCAAGCAAGTTTTTACTATAAAAAACTATTTTTGAAACATGATTTTATTTAACCATAGTTAGAATACAAAGATCGAAGAATGATCATTTTATTGCCGACTGTACTTTTTGCATAAACGTCAATTGCTCGTTTAACGTTTTGCCGTTTGAACTAAACGAGCCCAACTTCGGTAGGTGTGCGTCGTTTTGTCACAGAATTTCCTTTATCACTTTCTATCAGATCAGATCGAAAAAAGAAAAATATAATAAAAATTATTATCTAAATTTATGAAACATGTACATAATGTCTCATTTTTTTAATGTGGGTACGCCACAATTTTTATTTAAACTATGAATACAAAGATCAAAGCTTAAAGAAAAATTGAAAAAGGAGCTACCTGGTTGAAGGGACCGGGAATCGAACCCGGTACCTCTGGATTACCGGTCCAGCGCGTTAGCCACTTCGCTACCCTCGCTCCACGTAGACCTGACGAATTTTTCCTTATGCTTTGTGTGTCGATCTTTGCATTGTTCATTTGAAAGGTTTTTTACACCTTAGCGACCTCTATGTGAATACGTTAATATTCACATCTTACCGCACCACTTTACAGCGGTGAACGAGCAAGCGAGAGAGGGCGCTGTTAGTTTTATAAATTTATGAAACATGTAATGTCTCATTTTTTTAAATGTGGGTACACCACAATTTTTATTTAAACTATGAATACAAAGATCAAAGCTTAAAGAAAAATTGAAAAAGGAGCTACCTGGTGGACCGGTAATCCAGAGGTACCGGGTTCGATTCCCGGTCCCTTCCACACCAGGTAGCTCCTTTTTCAATTTTTCTTTAAGCTTTGATCTTTGTATTCATAGTTTAATTATTAGCTAAGTTACATTCTTGAAAACAAAATTGTAGCTCGAGAAGGGAACATAAAAATGGGTTAAATATTAGGTACTTGCAGGCAAAAACTAGGTCGCTATATAGCATAGCCTCTAATCCTTTGCTGAACCGTTCTGCTGCAGCGGCAATGCGTCCATAAAACTCGAATAATAGAGAAAGGCGCTGAAATATAATCAAGCCCAAAGAACATAGGTAAGTTCTCAAGAGATCAAGCCGGTGGGAGAAGAAGTGCCTGCTTCAGCTTGCCTACAATTATGTATTTGACGCCACACCATTGCTACACCTAGACTTGACCGTATGTGATCCACAAATTATCCGCCGTCCAATCTTTTCACACACGCTGCGAGTCATAACACGCAGATCTGGGCTGCGCGGACGCTGACGGCCTTTCGCCGGCCCTGACCCGCGCCTGCGCGTGGCCGCTCACGTGTCGAGTCGATGACACTGCACCGGCCGTTATGCAATTGTCAAAAATAGAATAAGGTTTTGGTAAACAATGTTATTGAGGTGGTGGAAAGATCAAGGGCAGACGAATTGATTGCTGTTGGAATGGGAATGGATGACTGCAGGTTCTCTGGTTTGATGTCGTTCAGCACATTGTCAGCACGTGATATTGATTACGTTGTAATTGGGCCATGGTGGGTAAGAATGAGCTGGTTTTGTGTGACCCTGTGCGGTAAGGACTAAGCGGAAAATTACGGTGGTTTTCAGTCGGGCGGTTTAGGAACAAAGCCAAACTATAATAAAAAATATGGATAAAAGATGTCGCTTACACAGATACGGGCCCACAGCGAGGGTTGCTTATAGGATTGCTTTTATACAGACAGGCGGTAATAATGCTACAATAGAGAAAATCAACAATAAAAATGTTTTTTTTAAACACGCGTTTATTGCCGACAATTTTTTTTTCTTACACTAACGTGTAATTATTATCAACTAGACCAATCAAATTAGCCCAAATAAGAGGGCCTTAGCTTGCACAGTGACCTGCACAAGGGTTTCTCTGGTCAATACAGTTTGCAGATCATTTTGAGCACTTGCATGGGAGCGTCTGCTGCTGACTTCACAGTATGAAGGTGGTTTTCCACTGGCGAGGCGAGGCGGGGCGTGGCGGGGCGAGAATTGAAATTAGTATGGTAAATTTTCAATCCCCGCCCCGCGCATCTTCGGTGGAAATAGTAAGAATTGACGAGGATGTGCGGGACTTGAATTGAAATATTTGTTTGTGTAAAAATGAACCTTATTGCTTTTAATATAGGGTAGAGATTAATTCTGATTTTTCCACCGGCGAAGCGGGAAGAGGAGAGGCGAGGCGAGGAGAGACGAGACGGGCGGGAATTTGAATTTGTATTGCATTTTTTCAATCCCTTCTCAGCGCATCGTCGGTCGGTGGAAACAGTAGGAATTGGCGAGGACGTGCGGGACATGAATTGAAATATTTGTTGGTGTAAAAATGAACCGTCTTGTTTTCGTCAGATTATAAATTAATTAACAGAAAAACCGCTTCACGCGATCGATAGGTTTTTGTTGTTCGTTACCGCTGCCGTTTATGTCTTGATTTTTTTTGGGTCCTTTCGTCCATTCGTACTATTTCACAGACACTCTTAGTAGGTACTAATACTAAGCTGAAATTTGGTAGGTGTATAGTAGTGTATTAGTCACGGAAATAATGTGGTAGAATATAATTTATAAACAAACAAACGGTGAGTTCGTTTTCTTGAAAGCACTATGAGATTATTTCTTGTTGCATTATCTTCATCCGATTCTTCTACCATTAACATATTTAATAATACAAATTTACGAGACATGATACAGCAATCACGTGTGTATTTCACTGCGAACTTAACAGCACTACATCTACGTCCAAGCCTACAATCTACGGCGCGGCGGTCGCGCGATAATGTCAACCGCAAGCGCGGGCAGGCAAGGCACGCGAGAGGCTCGCGCGGGCTCACGAGGGCTGGCGCGGGCCTGCGATAGCTATTAATGACAATTTTTAGTGGAAAAGGGCCAGCGCGATTTCAATTCTCGCCAGTGGAAAACCACCTTTAGTTTGTCAGCTTTGACAAGTATTACCTTCTCAATGCTCTGACTTAAACGATATAGGAAGAGCTGGTATGACGGGTCGCGACCTCGATGTGTTTATTATTCTGTTTATAGTCACCTCCTGTAAAATATTGGTTTCACACATTGAGGTATACGTCAATGGTTTCACAGTAAATGTTCACCGGATGATTTACTGTTATAGCTTAACCCAGGAAGCATCTGACGACTGACGTATTAACCGTAACGAAGAAACTATTAAGTACCTAAATCACTTACCTACTTCATTTTATATCTGTTTTAATGTCATCTATTACACATAAATGCTATGTTTATTTATAACCTTTGATGCAGAAGTTTCATGTTTATAACTTACATCTGCATAATTACTTACTTGTATGCAAATACAATCCCAAACAACGATTACTGATAGTTATGCTAGTTCATTTTTGTGAGTGGCTGCAAATATATACAGCCTCCGATATTTACTCGCTCACACTATATAATTTGTAAATAATCATCACATCTAATATGGCCACTGTAGGTCCACGTCCAATTATTGCAATGTCAGCGCGCGACATTATGGATTGTTTCAGTTGATACGACTTTAACAACTAGCGATATAAAAGAGCAACCACATCACTGATCAGAATACGCTGATGCGCCGTAAACACAGTGACGCGTCTCGTGCGTCACGTTTTTAAATTCATCCATACTGGAGCTCGAAAAGTGTTGAGCTCATAACCTAATGAAAATGAAATAAAACATTCCATTACCCCGTTGATATTTAGCGTATCAACGTTCGAAATTAATGCATTGAGGATTCGAAGCCTCAAACTGTAGATAGTCCACCAGCCTCCTCACTTCCGTGATGGTCATGGCACAGTTTCATTGGTCGATAACTCGCTCTTTACCCCGGTTGCGGTGACTCCTTCATCGATACGGGCTAACGACCAGTGAAACTCTAATTCGGGCCCTATGGCATACGGTATGGAAATCTTCGGTAGGTACCCCGCATGCCGGCCCTATCGACAAACGACAACGGTTCCTCAAATGCGGGCTTAACGGCAAGCATGCGCGGGGCCAACCAATATTGACCAATGAAACTGTACCTTAAAAGGTTGTTCATTGTTCATTTTCTTCGACCTGCGGTTGTTTCCGTGCATGTAGAGTTGCTTCTGCAACCGCGTGTAGTTACGTCACGGCTTGGGATGCGCGTGAGTGTTGGAACGTTTGGTACCCCGTGATCGAGGAGTGGTTATCTAACGCGAGTAATCAGAGAGTTAGTATGGAATGGTATGGTATATATTAGTAAAGTATAGGATCTGTAGACAACAAACAGGCACTAGAGCATCTAACGTGTGTTTTTTTTTATGAATTTCAGTTAAGTAATCACAAATAATTTACAATTAAGACGCGTTAAAGAAACCTGTTGTATTGTAGGTTTAAAGTTTCACGTGATCATGATTTTAATTTTGACATGATGATGAAACAAGAAGTATACTTAGCGACTAATGAAGTTGTAATAGATACCTGTATCTATCAATGTGATTAATATTTGTTAATATATAATATACTATTGTGTTAAGTATTTAATAAGAACCATTGTTGCCCTACAACAATAATTTGAATCTGTTAAAAAACGTAGGTATTAATTTGGCTTCCAGCATACCAATGGGCGCTGTGTTGGTCGCTGCCCGGCTGCTGGCGGATGCTGCTGGCGCCGCCACCGGCGGTGAGCACCGCGGGCGACCTGCGCGCCTTCGACGGCCTCCGAGTGCTGTGCATGATGTGCGTCATCATCGAGCACGTGTGCTGGCTCAGTACCATCTCCTACGTCGCCGACATCCGCTACTACGAGACGGTGAGAACCACCATCCGCTTCTGCAAACCTAGTGCTTGCTTAAGTAGTAGGCCTTTGGCGTGATTGGCATTTCTGTAATATATAGAGCCGACGGTATATCTTACGACGTCAGGTTGTAATGTGATCTATCGATTGGTTTCTGAAAATAGTCTTAAATTTAACGAGTTGTACTACATTTTTATACACACCTTACATGAGCAATATTGAGAGATAAACCTATTTTTAGGGTTCTGTAGTCAAATAGGAACCCTTATAGTTTCGCCATGTCGGTCTGTCCGTGTGTCTGTCTGTCCGTCTGTCTGTCTGTCCGTCCTCGGCCTGGCTCCGTGATCATTAGTACCTACTAGAAAGCTGAAATTTGGTATCGAGTATGTGTATGTACTATCACGCCGATTAAAAGGTAAAATAAAAACTAGAAAAAAAAATCGGGTATCTACCTCCCGTACACCTAGTGGGGGTGATTTTTTTTTTCGGTCCAACACTAGTGTGTGGGGTGTCGTTGAATAGGTCTTTTAAAAATAATAAGGATCTTACAACATAATTTTTTGATATAAAGTCAGCGGTTTTGTAAATATTCGCTCCAGAAATCCAAGAAATAGCGTCCCCCTTCCCCCTCTAACTTTTCAACTACGGGTCAAAAAATTATGGAAAAATTCATAAAAATGAGGCCTTATAAGTACTTTCAATGAAAACTATATTGAATAAAATCGGTCTAGCCGTTTTTGAGTTATCGCAAAAATTCATAATTTTCCTTATACTTCGAACGTTACACATATAATATGTAGTTAATTGCCTACTGTATTAAAACATTTCGCTCAATCTGGCGCGTATAATCGATAACTTCCAGAAGGTAATAACTAATTACAGTTAATTTGGCGTTTACGACCTTTTTATAGAGTTTGAAATCTTTCTCGTAATTTAATCTATTGTGAAGGATGGGCAACGACGGAACCCTACACTGAGCGTGGCCTGAGATGCTCTTGGCCTGTTTTCTAATAAGTTTTATTGTACTTGTAAAAAACAACGATAATCTTCTGTCGCAGATCCGAAGAGCAGGAGACGTGATGCTCCTGGGCAACTCAACCCTGGTGGTGCAGGTGTTTTTCCTCATGGCCAGCTTCCTGCTGGCGCACAAGATCCTGCTCCAGGCGGCGCGCGGGGACACTCCGGCGTGGAGTTCTTTCTTCTCCACCATGCTGAACCGGATTATTAGGTCTGTCATCGTAATCTACTGCCCAGGGTATTGCCCGTCCATCCGCTGCAGCGCGCAGCACTCATCCTTAAGCCGCACGTTATCCACCATTTAGTAGGTAGTCTATTTATGGTAGGTATTAGGTATACATTCCCCACGCATGGGTCACCTTCAGCGGCCCTTTGTGATGGTCGGCATAGCTACTTTGTCAAAAAGTGACAGATGCTTTATCATTTATTTATGCATTAAATGCAACTGTCATAGGCCATGATGATCTAGACTGTGAAGCTATGATAAGAACTAAAAAAACCCGGCCAATTATGTTTGAAAACGACTATATTTTTTATGATTTATTAAAAAGTATAGTTTTCAGATTTTTAGAAGTATTTGTAGTATGTGACGATATTACTTGCCAAATTTCATAGTTCTAGGTCATCGGGAAGTACCCTGTCATTTTTGATTCCCTTGAAAGTGTCGAAATGTAGGTACGTTTTTTGCGACATAAACGGCCGTATCGTTTTTTCACGTTAACGTAGAAGTTCGATTTTTTCACAGCTTCAAGGGACCGTTAGACTTAAGTACCTAATATGGTTTACATTTCAACTCGATACACCCACGCATTCTCGAGATAAAGGGTCTTGACAGACAGACGGACGGGCAACAAATTGGTCTTATAATGGTTCCGTTTTTTCCGATTGAGGTACGGAACCCTAAAAACGCGATGCAGTTGTTAACTCAATTTTAGCATCCGATTGTTCGAGTAAACGCTGCTTACTGCGTAATGTAGGTAATGGTCATTTGACATAATACCTATGTGGAATTCTAGGTAGCACATCAGTTTTAAGAAGTTACGAAACAAGGAAATGCGTTACTTCCTTTAAGGCGGGCTTTTCCCAGTAGACGCCGAACTCACTCATTTTCAGACTCGTCGTAGACGTTTAATCAGTGTTTGAAGATTATGAAAAACATATATATCATACTTAAGGATCTTCTGAATATGAAATCGTGTTCAGCAACATGATTGGAAAAATTTCGCTCGATAGAAAACAACCCCAAAGTTACCTCTATTCGTAATATGTTTTCAGTGGTATGGCTAAAATACGAACCTTTTTTACCCGTTTTTTGCGTAAATGTATAGATACTAACATTATCTCGTCAAAGCCGATGGTATTGTCTGAATAAAATTATTTATTTAATCACTAGAACTAAATATCTACTAAAACTACGAGCGCAATCACGCGCGGTGCCATTTTAGTCGCGCTTCGGCGCTTGAAGAGGACGGACCTGTGTCAGTTTGTTCCGCGCGACCACGTGATCGCATTTACGAATTATTGTTGCAAAAAAAAATGGGAAATAAAGCTGCACGAAGTAAAAAAAGAAGCTTTTCATATAACAAAGAAAATGCTCGAGCAAGGAATGCGAAAAAGTAAGTTAATGTTTTATTTATAATAAATTTACAGAACCGAACATAAATGTCAAAAAGTAGCACGGTTGACATGTTCAAGTAGATGCAAATAACGCTTTATTTATAATTTACAACAACATAATCACTTCGTACAAAAGAACTCATTGCTCAAAGCATTAAGAATCAAATTGACTTACGTACCTATTACCACAAATATTTTTCATCTAAATTAAGTTTTTTAGCGTATTCTGACTTATGTCTCCTGTCAATCTTGGAACTTGGCACGCATGGAATTTAGTACACAGTTAACATATTTTAGTACTTTAAGTCCATGCCTACCCCGTGGGGAAAAGGCGTGATTATTGTATGTTATGTAACCTAGATATTGGTTAGTAAAAATAAAATTTGTACTTTACACATACTCATCAGTACTTGTTCTTCCTGTAAGGCCTTTAGCAACAATCGATTCGAATGTATATCGGACACCTAGGTATGTAGTTTACTGCGCGCCGCAGAGGAGGGTAATGTGTTTAGCAGTCTGTTTATGTATGATAGCGCCTTTGAGATTAGGCCACATTTAAATGTATTTAAAAGAACAAATAATTTTATTAATTGGATTATATTTATCTCAGAAGCACATTTAATAGATTATTGAATATCTTGATAATTTAGTTATAAGTTATTGGCCAATGCTAGTTACATGAGACATTTTTTGTTTAATAATATCAATTTAAGAAATAGTAGATTCGACAATAGTATTGTTCAAAGACCCGGTTACTTAACGCCTACCGCTTACTTGTTTCTCCCCTCCATTTCATGGTACTTTGATGGATTTTAAATACCGAGTCCTGAGACCTTTCTATTCAATCCTTTGTGAATTTTTAAATAGTTCGTTTATTCACACTCCTCATCCCCACCTTACTGCCGTCACAAGTTCACACGTAGCTTTCTTGAGTATTTTAAAAGAATCATTGTGGCTTTGCATTATGGACACTGCTCTAACATGTATACAAGATTTTTATGAGTCTGACGTCAATCGAATCGTCTGTCATCAATTATCAGGCGTAGGCGCCATATATAAAATTAAAAATCTATTTCAATAAATTGTGTTAAATGGACCTGATTGAATAGTAATTTAATAATAATAATAAACCTATATTTTTTATGTTCATTCGTAATTTTTGATATTAATGTGCCATTTAGGATCTATAAGGATTAAAAGTTGGCTAGCAAATTCGATTGGGTTAAGTTTGGACCTTATTCATAGGTAAAACTAAGATATCAACCAGATCTAAACTTAGAACTTATCTACTTTCATGCTATTTTATTTCAATAATTAAGATAGACCCTGGGATAGAAATGTGAAGAAAGAACAAAATAGTACTAAACGTACGTTATTTTAGATTCGTGAAGTGGGTGAAATCTTACGGGCTAAAAGTATCATTGGGTTTAAATGGAAGCCATATAATAATTGCTATGAAAAGTTAAGTTGTTAGCGGCCAGCAAAAACAAAGCAAGAAGTCTCTGCAGTAGAGGCATTTAATTATTCGTAATACTGAGATTACAACTCCAAGAATTTATCGTAATTTAACTAATACAACATAGTTATGGATTAACTAGCAGTGTTGCCCGCGACTTCGTCCGAGTGGAATTTTATTTTGAACATTAATCCACCTTTATTATTTTCATATCGAAGCAATGTTGAAGTTACTTTCCTTATTTGAAAGTTGTATCGTTTAAGTCAAGTGCTGTGTTCAGGGCTGAATTTACAAAAACACTGAAATCACTTTTCTTGTATTCTAATAATATGCCCTACAAAGTTTCAAGTAATCTTCATATAAACTTTCAACCCCTTTTTAACCCTCTTAGGGGTTGAATTTTTCAAAATAGCTTCTTATCTCTTGTACCCTTTATAAATGTAACCTAGTGTGCAAATTTCAACTCTCTAGCATTTGTAATTTCGGCTCTGCGTTGATGAGTCAGTCAGTCATCAGTCAGTCAGTCAGGCAGGACACTCGCATTTATAATATGTATATAGATTAGCTTAAATTATTAAATAAAAAGGGTTATTAGATACGAAACTACGAAATGTAATTGTCTATGCCCTAGTCATAGTTACAAAAAAGTGCCCAAAATACAAAAAAATAGAACAGTAAGCTATTGCGCATTAATTACTAAGTTTTTTCTCGCAGTCAAAGTGAAAAGCAAAGTGTTCAACACATGGTTAAAACCCATTACGACATTCAGGTTATATTTATCCTCGCTCACTTCTTTCGCTCGTCCAAATAATCACTTCGTGTCACAGTGGCTCAATCTTTTAGCTCATTATCAAACAATCTATTATTAAAAGTCCGCAACATGAAGAGGGTAGTAAATCAACATATCGAGCTGCAATCTACATATCAATAATATGCATTAAAAAAAAACTAAAATAACTCCGATCCCTTCACAGAGAACAGTCGCAAGTAAAAACTATAAAACATAAATTAAGTTAAAAGAAAAAAAATGTTAAAACGTAAAATAATATTTAGTACTTCTACAGTAAGAATTCGCATTTCACTTTGAACGATTTGCACCGACCACTTAAAAGACTGCCGACCGTATTGTGATTGTGACACCGCTGTACGTACAGTGCATCGCCATCGCGAATTTGCGTTAGCGAACTCGGCGAGCGGGGCGGGACGCGCGGGCGGCGCTCCGCGTCTTGCCGCGCACCTCACCCCCTCAATTCGGCCGTAGGGCCGGACAATATCGCCTTAACGAGACAATTTCGTATGTTAGGTAGGATTATGTTGTAAGATGTCAGGTGCAGCAAAAGGAAATGGTTCAGAAATTAAGCGAGCTTAAATGGTACCTAGCACTGCACCGTTAAAATTGATAGGTACATATGCGAGAATATCTGTAAATGTCACTTATATTCAAGTCTCGCAAGCGAACCTCATACAAGTCAACGGGTTAAGGCCCATTACCCAATTTTGGGGAGCACCAGATAAATGGTTGTCCCGTTCCAGGATAAGTCCGTCGTACTACGTGGTGGTGTGGTTCGCGGCCACGTGGTGGGCGCGGCTGGGCGCCGGCCCGCAGTGGGCGCCGCGCGTCGACGCGGAGGCCGCCGTGTGCCGCTCCAAGTGGTGGGTGCATCTGCTCTACCTCAACAACGTCGTCGACGCCGACAACAAGTGCCTGGTGCAGACCTGGTGAGTTACACAAACATCTATACCTATTACATATTTTCTTTGAGACATTTTCCAATGATGATTTTCTAAAAAACGATAAGCCACGAGTCCTAATCATATTTAAAGAGAAGACATGTGAAGAGATTCAAGAAAGGCACATTTATCGATGTCAAATGCGTGCGCCGATTAATGAATCGGCGAACGATGAAAAGAAAGTCACACGCAGTAATGTCGACTGCGTGTGACTTTCTTTTTAAAAATTAT
This sequence comes from Apotomis turbidana, assembly GCA_905147355.2. Taxonomy (NCBI): domain Eukaryota; kingdom Metazoa; phylum Arthropoda; class Insecta; order Lepidoptera; family Tortricidae; genus Apotomis; species Apotomis turbidana. The sequence continues at coordinate 19,953,900 of LR990299.1, forward strand.
TAATGATTAAATGTTGATAAGTTCCAAACTTACATCATTAAAGTATGAACAAGAGAGCCACCAGGCACGGACTAATACTTAAAACATGAATGGTGTGAGTGCAGGTACCTGGCGGCGGACATGCAGCTGTACGCGGTGGCGCTGGCGCTGACGCTGGCGCTGGCGCGCTGGCGCCGCGGAGCCCTGCCGACCCTGGCGGCGCTGCTCGCGGGCTCCGTCGCGGTGCTCTTCGCCATCGCCTACTGCTGGCGGCTCGTCTCCACCTTTGTGATGCACAACCCTGAGTAATACTTCCTTTCTTGTTTACAAATAAACTATCGGTCGTTGGTATGTTGTAGTAATCGTGAATATGGATTACCACTCCGAACGTAGGTATCGTTAAAATAGCGGTAATATTTATAAGCGTAGGTATATACCTATATGTATAGGTAGAGGAAATTAATTAAAGTAGAGATACGTAGGCATAAGTAGATTGTGTTCAACTCCAGTATCTATTAACGTTGTTTGTTCCACAGGCTAGTACGCGTGCAATACTACGGGGACCTGTCATTCAACATCCTATACCAGTCGCCACTAGGCAACGCGCCCGGTATGCTGGCTGGCTTGCTTCTGGCGCATGTCCATCACGAGCTGTTGGCGAGGAACATCCAGCCGCAGCAGTACAGGGTGGGTATAGAGTCTGCGCTCACTGTAGAACTGCAGTGGAACATAAAATATTTCTTATTTTTTACCGAAGACCCGTAAAAGTTCGAAGGCACGGCACCGTATCATACGTAAACCTCTCGGGTTACGCCACAGCTCGATCTGTGTCGGTCGCTTGTCGTCAAGAATGTAGCTTTACCATATATTATTGAACGAAATGTAACTGTGTATGTCGTACGCGTGGTGTTGCAGTGGTTCCGCTGGCTGACGATGGCGGGCGCGCCGCTGGCGCTGTGGTGGGCGGCGGCGTCGCCGCTGCTGCTGGGCGAGGGCGCGCCGGCGCGGGCCCCGACGGCGGCGCTGGCGGCGCTCGAGCGGCCCGTCTTCAGCCTCTTCATCGGGCTGGCGCTGCTGGGCGCCATGCACGGGGTGCTGCGTGAGTTATCCACTTGTCTACCTACTACCTACGAGCAGCAACCCTAAATGCCGCTGGCCGAGCCGCTAACGTTCATAGACTGATGTTGATGGTATTTCTGTTGCAGCGATCTGGGCGCGAGTGCTAGCGTGGCGCGGCTGGGCGCCGCTGGCGCGGCTGAGCTTCGGCGCATTGCTGTTGCACATGCCGCTCAACACTGCTCTCATCGCGGCACGACGCGAGCCCACGCAAATCACGAGGCTCACCGTGGTATGTGTAACACCATACCTAACTACTCGGCATAAAACAGAACTCATAGGATCACGTTGTTGTGCGTCTGCCTGTTTGTGTGTCGCACGGCGATATCAAGCTAAAATTAATAATTACTTATTAAATATACAATCATAAAGGTCTGCTATCCCTCAGATCCGTAAAAAAAAGATAATCAAATTTCCAAGTCAACACAATGAAAAGACGCTGGCAGGGGAATCAAAACCTACAGCGTACCGATTCCCATTGACATTAGAATCATGAAATGTGACAAGAAGCAACCGCTAGTAAATAAAATAACTAGAAAAACCTACCTACTAGCTTAATATTTTGTACCTAACATTAGGTACCTACTCGTACCTACAATAAATATATCTGTTTGTAAACCTTCGGTATCGGTGCGCGAATCCGACTCGCACTTGATCGGCATTTTCTAAACTAATACTTAGTACTTAGGTACTACTTATTTGACTTACCGTAATTGCCACCTGGTTCAGAGGTTAGACATCTCGGTGTCAAAGGACGAACCGCTCCGCTTTGTGTTGTCGAGCTCCACGTCAGTCGGTAGGTAGATCTCGCTTCGTAAAGAACCTGACATTATACCTAAGTAGTGCAACGAGGAAACTTCATGCATGTTGATAGCAATTGCAGGGTTGTTTTTGAAAAGTCAAGCATTCAAATAGGTAATTAATAAGTTAGGTAGTTTGAATCTACTTTTACTTTTTAATCAATTGATACATTAACATGACACAGCTCAGTAGGTATAACTGTGTTTAACTGAATGTATCAATCGAATAAAGAAGTAAATGTAAATTCAAAATTAAATGAAAGTATATCAACCTGAGTGGACTGGGACGTTCACCCTCGTAACATAACAATGAAACACTCCTAAAAAGTATATTGTGTATTATCCACAGCTGGTGGAGTGGTTCGGAGTCGCGTGCGTGGCGTACCTGGCGGCGCTGCCGCTGGCGCTGCTGGTGGAGATGCCGGCGCAGCGCCTGCACCGCGCCGCGGAGAGGGCGCTCCGCGCGCCGCCCGCGCCCGCAGCCGCCGCCGAGAAGACCAACCTCTGAGCGAGACCGAGTCGGGAACAGAGACGGAGCTATCGAACAGCTAGCCGGTGCCGAACATTCACGAAGGCCCTCGGCCTCGGTCCAACAACCCTCAAAATGCACCGGCTCATTTGATTTAGCTATGTCCCAGGAAACTAGAATTTCAAGGCTTGTGGATGGTGTTAGATTCAGATTTAGATTATCTTGGCTATTGTAGCCACCGGAGACTGGGTTTAGAACCATATTTAATAACTACAATAGCTCGAAGACCATTTTTTATGAGTTTCCCCAGGTCGGATGACCACGGGCCGGCAATAGATGACCCGCGCGTGCTTGTATGCCTACCTTAAACCTTACCGGTGAAGGGAGTCCATAATCGCTAAAATGATTGTCAGTGGTGTTCTTTATTCTTGTGATTAAGTTTAAAGAGCTCTGTCTGCCGTCTGTGATTTACTAACACGGTAGCCATGTTAGGTGAAGGCATGTTACCATATATTTACATATCTAGTGTTATTCTGCTAGTGGTGTAAATATTCCGTATGTTCTAGTCTAATCATAATCAATAATGTCGCACTGAGACAATGGCAGATCTGAACAGTCGAGTTCATTTACCTACATCTACACACTTACGAGAACAAAAATATCTGAACACGATTTTATGCTCGTGACAATAGTCGTGTTCAGATATTTTTGTTCTCGTATGTGTTTAGATGTAAATGAACTCGACTGAACAATAGATTCGAAGAATAATAGTTACCTAAACACAGTCATTTTCAAAAAACATGCACATACTTAGTTGAAGGCTTAATAAAAACAATATTACGATCGCTTCTTTTGTGTTACGAAAGTTACTCATACAAAATATATGGGTAACTATCGTTACACAAAGGAATCAATGAAGTTTTGTTTTAATTAACAATGTACACCGTGAATGTACATGTATTTCGAAAATGACTCCCATATTATATTATTTTTGATAAAGCGCATTTGTGTCAAGTTTCGAATCATAACGGAGAACTTCCAGTTGTGTAGGTACAGTCAGCATCAAAAGCCGCTACCTACGTAAAATATCATTGATCTTTGTAAAAGTTATTCTTTTGATAATATGAACGCAATATGTGTAAATGTACCTATTGTTGACTTGCACTGTGTGTGCTTGGCTACTCTGGTGCTGTCTGTACATGAGTGAGAGTGAGAAGAATGACAAATATCCAACTTGGGAGTGGAGCCCGTGGGTGGGCTTGCACCGCGGCGACGCATGCAACATTGCCGCTTGCGTAAGCTCAGCTCAAATTTTATCTTCTCATTTTACCTACTGAATAAAATAAAAGTGAGTTAAATCTGCTCCACCGTACCCAAACACATTTTGGATGCTTCCCCATTGCCACCTTATGCGTATACGAAAACAAAAAGGAAAGGGCATAACGACCATAGAAAGGACCAAGATAATTAAGTTCGTTGCTACCACGTGTGATTCCTAAACTAACCTTTGTTGCACACTTGCTATTTGCAATTAAGCGAATTTTATTGTATGAAGGCGATTACGCAGCGAGTTCGTCGCGGCGCGGTGCCCATTTGAATAGGAAACTCGCTCGCAAATCGCATCGCAAGTGTGATAAGGCCCTTACACCGATTTGAAACATCAGTGTGACCGCCAGAAAACAGCAGAAGCCAGAAGGTCTACGCCGATGTTACTAATTCGATCTTCGTCTAGTGCCGTCCCTCTCGATCTCCTTGGGGTGAGCGGGTCGGCACTATACGACGGTCAAATTTCGAACATCTGAGTGAGTTTTTCACGTTACCTGACACAAACGTGCCAATAGTTATCTCAACGAACGCGTCTGCCACGTGTGGACGTTCCATTAACTGTATGGTAGGATTTTTAAGGCGTAGGTATGTGTAACAAATAGGTTAAGGAATAGTTCGTACGCAAAGTGCTCAATGCTCTCTGAATGTCTCGGCACTACTTGTGATAATTACCTACTATAGTTAGTTCCGTTGGGGATTCAGTTAATAAGCCTGAAAAGCTATGCTAAACACCTCTAAGTTTAAACCTAATTAAATTCAAGATTACATAGTTACGAATTACGCAGAACTATGAAAAACAAAGATGATGCGCCGACGAGTTAAGGGATGAAGTCCTAACGATAAGAAAAATTCCCAATTAAATATATATATTTTTTTAATTCAGATCTCATTCTCTATAATTATCATTACATACATCATAGAAACTGGAAAGGCTTTCAGCTCAGTCCCCAGCGATAGGTGAGGTTCGTAAACTAATATTAAGGAAGGCTCAAATGTTAACTAATTATGTAAGAGGTGTAAATAAATGAAACTCAAATGGTATCTCAGTGTTTATTGTGTCCCCCGCACGCATATCACAAATACTTTACACTAGGGGCCTGTGACCGCAGCCCGTCTCCATTATTGCTAATGTCACATCAACAGCCCTCTCTGTCCTATTACTTTCTAAGGGTGCTACTACACCAATCTATCAGTCATCAATCGATTGGTTAAGTGTAAGCTTTGGCCACAGTAACTATTGATCCACATTGACCGCACAAATGGATTAAAGAATTTAAAAATCTAAGTAAATAATTTTCTTAGTAAGTATAAAAAAGAAATCATACCTAATTGGAGAAATAATAAACTGTCTCATAATTTTTGGAAAAATAGTAATAAACAGCTTCTAAGCAATAGTCCTAAGAAGCTGTTTATTATTATTTTATCTTTTTGATTATAATATGTTATGGGTTGTACTGCACTGCGCATGAACTTGGCCATTCTATTAATCAAATCCCATTTTCTGAGGTTGAGTTAACCATACTGCCATGCTAAGGTAAAATGCGACCTTTTGATATGGAGCTCCATACAAAAAGGTCGCCTTTTAGCTTAGCACGGCAGCATAGACTGCTGAAGGAAGTCTTGGAATTAGCCATTTAATGATAATGACTCAGTTTCACTGGCCGAGAGGGACCGTAAGCAAAGGATATGGGATCCGTAGGGCTGGCTTCATGGAGACAATTACATTAGCCAATAGGGCCTGCTTCGGGGCAATGTGAGATTTCCATTATGCGTTTCATAAGGGCCCGCATTTGAGTTTTTGAAGTGGTTATACTGCCTGCAATCACATGCAGTACATAGATTGAGTCATCAACCAATGAAACTAAGCCATAATGCAATACGTTTCATAAGTGCAATTAGAAAAAGTTCAATTTGTCTAAATGGGGATTTGACTATCCATAATAATAAGTCTATGATTGCCTTAGACAATGCAGTGTTGAGTTGAAATTGAACATAAGCATCATCTTAAGTAAATATGAAAATAATGCACTTTTTGCAAGTAAAATGAAAGTAAATGTTTACAAATGAAGCTAACGTTACGTTATGTTAGCAGACATTACTGCTTTAATAAAAATAAGTAAAATGAAAGTGCTACCTGCCTATTTTCACAAAGTAATATCACAAGTTACAATAAACTTACAAGATCTGTTTTATCATATCAATTCATCAACAAAATCTGATGCGACTCACACAGCAAAAGCAAACAGCAACATCAGTTTTCATCAAACAATGCTGCATAGTAGTGCTTTGTAATTATTATTTTTTTCAAATATTGTTTAAAATCTTTCAATTAATTATAGTTACAAACAATACATGTGTTCAGAGACTCTAAAGTTATCAATAAAATGCAGAGTCATTGGTAATATTGTATTATGTAACTTACACACATCAAACTCCTCCACAAGGCTGGGCCTCATGAGCCCAGTTTAGTTAGAATAGTAAAACTTAGCCTAGCCTAGCCTACTGTATGGTAGAAGATGGCAGCTAGCGTCGCGAGGGACCAGAGCCGCCCTGCCAGCCACCGCGGTGCCCTCCACCTCTCCCGCCCGGTCTTCCTCGACCCGCAGCTGGAAATAAACAAATTAGGAATTTAATAATGACTTCATGTAAAAAAAACATGGTAATAAATTGTTTAATTAAGTTCAAGTCTGTCTGAATACAGGTACACCAGCAGATAAGTTGGTCAGCACAGCAATAGATCTCTCAGCAATAGAGGTTCAAAAGTTAAGAAAGATTAACGAAACAAAAGGTTCATACTTGTAGACGACAGATATCCATGGGTGAATCAACTTTTAAGTGCACCTTGTTGCTATGGTTATGCAAAATTTGTCCCTTGGACAACATAAGCATTTTTCTATGAAACAGTATGAAGATGTCACTTGGACAAGAGGGCAGAGTAAACAACACAAAATAGTTGATTCACCCCCATACATCAAAACATTATCTATATTTCTATAAAACCCCATAGAAAATGCTTTAACTTTAAGAACTAATTCCAAAATCCATTCATTTATTTAAACCCAACGTCCTAAAAAACATTGTTAGTAATGTAGCTGAAAACTAAGTTGGAGCTCAATGGTGATTTTTCCTTGAATGTAATTTGTACGGGTTTAAATTAAAGTTTAATATTAGTATGCATTAGAAAATAGCTTGTATAACAATATTAACTAAATTTTAAGTGAAGTTTGTAAATATATACAAAGAGTGCAACACATCATAACAACAGTGCATCTTATCAACAATAACAACCTCAAGCATTTCTATAGACAATTGGCTGCTGCAGAGAAGGATACCGACCTTGTGCCCTTAGTATAGCGCTCTTGCCGCGACCCGCCGTTGGTTTGTTCCCTTGCCGCTTAAACATCGGCGCATTCTTCAGCATGTCAGGCAGTATGAGGAAGCGGATCTTGGAACCCCGAATGTAAACATTCTCGAGCTGTGCTACGCGCCCGTCGCGGTACGTCACAGTCACCTGCGTCATCGTACAGTTCATGTTGTCTTCAGCCTCGATCAGCTTCCCCCGGTAAACTTCACCGGTATTCGTTTCACAGGTCACTACGTGCCCTTCGGCTTCGTGAAGTACTTTAATAGGCACACCAATAGACATATTGGCGAATATTAGCACAAATCGTTAACGTCAATCACCGGATTATCAAAGAATTGATGGGATATTTAGCGATTTATTCCGCAAATTCACCATTAAATTTTCAATAATAATGGCGGCAGGACGCTGAGCTGACCTAGTGACAATGACAGTTTTCATATGTCAATGTCAAACAATACAAGTCTGTTCAACATACACATAAAAACGGTCAAACATGAATTTGTATGTACTGAAACGGCGCTTACCTCTCGCAAAGCTTTGCAGTGCAGAGGTAGCGGAGCGACGACGCCAGTGTAATGGTAATAGAGTCCATGTCACAATGATGCCACAGGTTGCGCTTCTGAAAGGCGTTCTTTTGTCATCATCATCATCATCATCATTTCAGCCACAGGACGTCCACTGCTGAACATAGGCCTCCCCCAGTGACTTCCAGTATAATACATTTATTTTTCCTATAGTATTTGTAGTTTATTTAGTATCTATTTTACCTTTATTTAATTGAATACTGTAAATATCTTTTTACTGAAACTGCTTTATTCCATAAATATTTTTTAAATACACTTTACGAGACGAGAGAATTAAATCCCATGATTTATATAACCGGACATACAATACAAATACAGCACATACGAAAGTTAAACTATACTGCGAGCTGGTGACTGATGCATTGTGGAATCAATATATCCCCTGTAGGTAACCTCTTATTCAAGGTACGATGCAAGCTGAAGCGTAAAAAAAAAACACTAATTCTACTTGGCGAAGCTGGCGAGAAAATCGGTGACGACTTTCTTTAGAGCTTCGTCAGACTCTTTTGTGATCTGACCATCCTTGGCGATAGTAGCGAGTAATCCTTGATGACTACTCTTAATATGAGCGGTGAAATCTTTCTCGAAAGCAGTGATTTTGGCGGGGTCCAGCTTATCCAAATGTCCCCGTACACCACAGTAAATAATGGCGACCTGCTCCTCTATGGCCATGGGCACGTACTGGCCCTGCTTCAGCAGCTCGGTGAGGCGCATACCACGATTAAGCAGCTGCTGGGTAGCGGCGTCCAAATCAGAGCCAAATTGTGCGAAGGCGGCAACCTCACGGTACTGTGCCAACTCCAGTTTCATAGAACCGGCCACCTGTTTCATAGCCTTAGTCTGGGCGGCTGAGCCGACACGGGACACAGACAGACCCACGTTGATGGCGGGCCTAATACCCTTGTAAAATAACTCAGTTTCTAAAAAGATCTGGCCATCGGTAATGGAAATCACGTTGGTGGGAATGTACGCGGACACGTCTCCAGCCTGGGTCTCGATGACGGGCAAGGCAGTCAAAGAGCCACCACCCATCTTGTCAGACATCTTGGCGGCACGCTCCAGCAGTCGTGAATGGAGGTAGAACACGTCACCGGGGTAAGCCTCACGACCTGGAGGACGACGCAGCAACAGAGACATCTGTCGATAGGCAACGGCCTGTTTGGACAAATCATCGTAGATGATGAGGGCATGCTTGCCGTTGTCGCGGAAGAATTCTCCCATGGCACAGCCAGAGTACGGTGCCAGATACTGCAGTGGCGCGGCATCAGAGGCCGTGGCCGACACGATGATGGTGTAGCCAATAGCACCTGCATCAGTCAAACGCTTTACGATCTGCGCGACGGTGGACCTCTTTTGTCCAATAGCGACGTATATGCAATATAGCTTCTTCTTCTCATCCTCGCCTTTGTTAAAGCGCTGCTGATTGATAATGGTATCAATGGCCAGGGCGGTCTTCCCGGTCTGACGGTCACCAATGATCAACTCACGTTGCCCACGTCCAATGGGTACTAGGGAGTCCACGGCCTTGATGCCAGTCTGCATGGGCTCACGTACCGACACTCGCGGGATGATACCTGGGGCCTTGATACCGACTCGCTGGCGGGTTGTAGTATCTATGGCGCCCTTACCGTCGATTGCGGTTCCTAGCGCGTCCACAACACGGCCTAGCAGCATTTCTCCCACGGGGACGTCCACGATGGCGCCGGTACGCTTCACGATATCGCCTTCCTTAATTAACTTATCGTTACCGAACACGACAACACCCACGTTGTCGGGTTCCAAATTGAGAGCCATACCCTTGAGACCAGAGGAGAATTCCACCATCTCCTCGGCCTGGATGTTTTTGAGGCCATACACACGGGCAATACCGTCACCGATGCTCAACACACGCCCAGTCTCTTCCAAATCAGCCTTAGGTGCAGCGCCGAGAATTCTTTCCTCAAGGATGGTAGAGATTTCGGCAGTCCTCTGCGTGCAAGAGACATGAAACTTGCGCACAGTCATGGATACTGCGGCACCTGTGGCTTTTAAAGCCTGCGTTGCAACATTTGTAAGACGCTTGGCTATGGTAGGGGCCAAACGAGCGGAGATCAGTGACATTTTTTACAGATTTTGTAAATAATGTACAACACTTGTGCACTGAAACTTCAACTTCGTTTTCTTTTTTATTTAAATTATTGGCTTTCTGGCCACTTATTTCCTTAGTATCAACCATGTATCAACCTACAAAATTAATGTTTAACTTTATTACTTAAATACTTTAGACTCCAGCTCCTAATTATTTTTCAAATGCAATTATTCAATTTCATAGTTCAATTAATAGCAATAGACTTATTTTTGGATGCCAAAATATAATTTAATAAATATTTATCGTATTCATTAGATTAGTGGATAGATAACATAACCACCGCTACCAACCCCAACCTAAGCTACGATCCAAACATTTATAACAATATCACGAACAACTTAATCGCGTCCCGCGTCACTTTTTCTACTGTCAGCTGTCACAATCTGCTGTCATTTGATAAATTTGATTTGATTCGTTTGCGTCGTTCGCTCGTTCTAGCGAGTTTGGTATTTCCTTCCCTCCAGTTTGTAGATATTAGTGGTGTAAATTGAAGCACAGTGGTATGGCGAGTACGGTGATGAAGCTGGAGACGGAGTCGGAGTCGTGCTGCGTGTGCGGCGGCGGCGGCGAGCTCATGCTGCCGGAGGAGCATGACGCGACGGCGCCGCCGCTGTCCGGCGCGCCGCCGCTGCGGACCATGCTGCTGCAGATCAACAACAACAAGGTACTGCGTCGATCTGTCCCCGTGGTGACTCTACTCCATGAGCATTCTACTTATTTTACTTTAGGAGAGCCAAATGACCAAATTTTTTGTATTATCAGTTTATTTCTTGTCTTTATTGGTAAGGAATGTTTTAGGATTTGTAAATTAATGTTTAATATCAAATATGTGTGCACATTAATAACCAATGATTGATATTTAACTTGGAAATTGTAATAAAAAAAAGGACCATCTGACTACATAGAAAACTAGGCACTGCAACTTTCCATCCCTGGTCGAAGATCCAGAGGCAGAGCTAAAAATAGGTGGCAGGATGTAGTGCTAAAGGGTATGATAGAGTGTCAAGTATCCAATGACGATGTTGAGGACAGGGTGAAGTGGAGAAGTAAAGTACGGAAAGCTGACCCCACCACCATATGGGATAATAGCTAGTAAGAGAGAGAATTATTTGTTTTTTTTTTTATTATTTATAATTCAATAACAGATAACATGAACAATTACAGTCGTGGCCCACTAATTAAGGACAAACATTTTTTATAATTCAGCACAATACAAGTAATGAATGTTATTTAAAGCTTTATCATGGATCTAGGTACTAGATAAATAGTCATATTTACATACACTAATTCGTGAGGCTATTGATAACTGATTTATATAAAACAAGTTACGGTTTCAATTACTATATTACTGGCACTCTAATTAAGAACAGTAGGTTTGAATCCTTGTTTCTTATAAAATAATTGAAAATAACCAACATGTCACTTGGCTTTCTGTTCCTTGGCTATTCTATTATTATTTCGCGCTTGAGAAGATTAGTAAAAATGGTTATAAACCTTAGTTCTGATGCCTCCATCAGAAGCATCATAGTAACATAGGTTTTGCACAATAAGTGAGCATATCGAAAGGTTGCCGAACACCTTAAATGTTCGAAAACGAAAGTATTTAACGCGATCAAATATTTTTACAATAATTAAACATGCCAGAAGGTGCAGCGGAAACAACGACCACGTAAGACTACCCCCCGAACTGACGCCTTCATTGTTAGGATGGCGAAAAAAAATCCTAAATTGTCTTCTATTGAGATAAAACGACGATATCTTGGGGAAAACTCAGGTTGTTCTATAAGAAAACGACTGAATGAAGCGAATTTATTTGGTAGAGTAGCTCGCAAGAAACCATTAGTGAGCAAATTAAACAGAGACGCAAGAATCAAATTTGCAAACGAATACAAAGACTGGACTTTGTCTCAGTGGAAGCATGTGTTATGGTCCGATGAAATTAAAATAAACAGAATAGGATCTGACGGTCAAATCTACGTACGTCGGCCACCAAATACGGTGTATATTCCCAAGTATACTACCGTAAGTCCGTAACAGTAAAACATGGCGGCGGGAATATTAATTTGTGGGGTTGTTTTTCTTGGCATGGCGTAGGACCATTGGTGCGAATTGACGGGATTATGGACCAGCATGTGTACACAGATATTTTTCAGAACACCATGCTGCCATATGCTGAAGGAAATTTACCAGTTGTTTGGGAATTTCAACAAGACAACAACCCAAAATACACTGCGAAATCTGTAAAGGCCTGGTTCCAACGTAATTCGGTGTCTGAAATGACTTGGCCCTCCTTCAGTCCTGATCAGAACCCTATAGAGAACCTCTGGAATGACAAAAAAGAACGATAGCAATATTTTTTTACAAATTTACACGAACTTTATGATGCGGCACTCGAAGCGTGGAAATCTATACCTGTGGAAAGATGCCGAGCCCTAGTAGAGTCTATGACGAAAAGATGTTTGGCAGTGCAACTGAATAAGGGATTCCCTAGCAAATACTAATATAACTTTAGCATTATCATTATATTTTATGTGTTTTCGTTTATGTTCTTAATTAGTGGGCCAGCTTATTTTTAAACTTTAGCTTATTTATACACTTTTTGCTGTTAAAACTTGCTTTAATCTAATAATAAAATTAAATAATATTTAACGAATATAAATAAAAGTTCAATATGAAAGCAAAACTTAGCAATTTTATCAAAATTTTGTGTAATACTAAGGCTGTTCCAAATTAGTGGGCCACAACTGTATATGTACTTGCTTCATCAGACTAAAGTGCTTGTTCATACTTATTTTGTCCAGAGCTACACCATGCACCATGCTAGGTGGTGGTGATGTAAGCTAAAATCATTCCAAGACAAGAAATCAACAAGGGATAAATTAAATTTTGATGACACATTTTGAGACACAATAAAAAATGACATTCTGAATCTACTCTTAATAACTAGGGCTAGTACTGATCTTGTCTGTTAGTTCGATAATAGATATATTTGAATCTAGAGAATGTTTATTCCCATTTATTGTACCTAGTGCATAGCTGTAGCAGCTCCATAAGAGATCCATGGGCAGACGCTGGAATGAACACTAACTCTCTGACATTTTTGCCAACAGGGGTGTGATATCCTGGACATAAAGGTTTTACTCATTCATTATGTCTGTGCAACTAAATAGGATTTAGTTAGGAAGTTTATGAATATGAGATTTTTTTGTTTAGGATATGCCGGTACTTTCCTGACCATGATGGGAATTGTTTGCTGTTTCACCTCTCACATATAATTTCCCTTTGGTCATTAGATGTTCAATTACAAATAGCTCATGAATGGCCAGTCATGATGGGCATTTCTCAAATTGCTGCATTTGTAATTATGTAATTTTTTTTTAAAGGTTGGCTTAAAAGGTTAGAGAGTGAATTCTGTAACTCTTTTCTATCATGACCTCTGTGTAGATAAATAAATATCCCCTTTAAAGAAATTCTGATGATATACCTAAATAGTTAGGAAACTACTAGGTAGGTGTTTACAATAAACTTCATCGTAATACACACATTAAACAATTACACTTTCACTGTCCCAGTTTAACATGTGAACCTTATGTCTTTGTTATAAAGGCTTGCTGTGACCCCATATGTGGGACATGCCTAAAGCAACCCAATCCGATTGTAACTTAATCCAAAATCTAATCCTGATAAAATAAATTTTTTATTGAGTATGTGCAAATATTATACCAGCCCACATTTTCATCAGACTTATTTAGCTATTTTGCAATTAAATTTTTGTCATTGATTGCTTTGCTATCCGATCACAATGCTGAATTCTCGAACTATAGCTATCAATATATTATCAAAGTACTAGCTGATTGTCAGTTAGACAAGGTGTAACGTGTGGCAGGTGTTGCCGGAGGGGCGCATCTGTTTGGGCTGCGCGCGGCGCGCGGCGGAGGCGTACGAGTTCAGCGCGGCGCTGTCGGCGCGCGCGCAGCCGCCGCTCGGCGACAAGCTGCGCGCGCTGCGCCGGCGCCTGCACGAGCTCACGCAGCGCATCGACGTGTTCATCGTCGTGGGCGGCGCCGGCGCCGCGCAGGGCACCTACAGCGAGGAAGGTACACTACACACTGTGCCAGCTGTCGGCGCGCGCGCAGCCGCCTCTCGGCGACAAGCTGCGCGCGCTGCGCCGGCGCCTGCACGAGCTCACGCAGCGCATCGACGTGTTCATCGTCGTGGGCGGCGCCGGCGCCGCGCAGGGCACCTACAGCGAGGAAGGTACACTACACACTGTGCCAGCTGTCGGCGCGCGCGCAGCCGCCGCTCGGCGACAAGCTGCGCGCGCTGCGCCGGCGCCTGCACGAGCTCACGCAGCGCATCGACGTGTTCATCGTCGTGGGCGGCGCCGGCGCCGCGCAGGGCACCTACAGCGAGGAAGGTACACTACACACTGTGCCAGCTGTCGGCGCGCGCGCAGCCGCCGCTCGGCGACAAGCTGCGCGCGCTGCGCCGGCGCCTGCACGAGCTCACGCAGCGCATCGACGTGTTCATCGTCGTGGGCGGCGCCGGCGCCGCGCAGGGCACCTACAGCGAGGAAGGTACACTACACACTGTGCCAGCTGTCGGCGCGCGCGCAGCCGCCGCTCGGCGACAAGCTGCGCGCGCTGCGCCGGCGCCTGCACGAGCTCACGCAGCGCATCGACGTGTTCATCGTCGTGGGCGGCGCCGGCGCCGCGCAGGGCACCTACAGCGAGGAAGGTACACTACACACTGTGCCAGCTGTCGGCGCGCGCGCAGCCGCCGCTCGGCGACAAGCTGCGCGCGCTGCGCCGGCGCCTGCACGAGCTCACGCAGCGCATCGACGTGTTCATCGTCGTGGGCGGCGCCGGCGCCGCGCAGGGCACCTACAGCGAGGAAGGTACACTACACACTGTGCCAGCTGTCGGCGCGCGCGCAGCCGCCGCTCGGCGACAAGCTGCGCGCGCTGCGCCGGCGCCTGCACGAGCTCACGCAGCGCATCGACGTGTTCATCGTCGTGGGCGGCGCCGGCGCCGCGCAGGGCACCTACAGCGAGGAAGGTACACTACACACTGTGCCAGCTGTCGGCGCGCGCGCAGCCGCCGCTCGGCGACAAGCTGCGCGCGCTGCGCCGGCGCCTGCACGAGCTCACGCAGCGCATCGACGTGTTCATCGTCGTGGGCGGCGCCGGCGCCGCGCAGGGCACCTACAGCGAGGAAGGTACACTACACACTGTGCCAGCTGTCGGCGCGCGCGCAGCCGCCTCTCGGCGACAAGCTGCGCGCGCTGCGCCGGCGCCTGCACGAGCTCACGCAGCGCATCGACGTGTTCATCGTCGTGGGCGGCGCCGGCGCCGCGCAGGGCACCTACAGCGAGGAAGGTACACTACACACTGTGCCAGCTGTCGGCGCGCGCGCAGCCGCCTCTCGGCGACAAGCTGCGCGCGCTGCGCCGGCGCCTGCACGAGCTCACGCAGCGCATCGACGTGTTCATCGTCGTGGGCGGCGCCGGCGCCGCGCAGGGCACCTACAGCGAGGAAGGTACACTACACACTGTGCCAGCTGTCGGCGCGCGCGCAGCCGCCGCTCGGCGACAAGCTGCGCGCGCTGCGCCGGCGCCTGCACGAGCTCACGCAGCGCATCGACGTGTTCATCGTCGTGGGCGGCGCCGGCGCCGCGCAGGGCACCTACAGCGAGGAAGGTACACTACACACTGTGCCAGCTGTCGGCGCGCGCGCAGCCGCCTCTCGGCGACAAGCTGCGCGCGCTGCGCCGGCGCCTGCACGAGCTCACGCAGCGCATCGACGTGTTCATCGTCGTGGGCGGCGCCGGCGCCGCGCAGGGCACCTACAGCGAGGAAGGTACACTACACACTGTGCCAGCTGTCGGCGCGCGCGCAGCCGCCTCTCGGCGACAAGCTGCGCGCGCTGCGCCGGCGCCTGCACGAGCTCACGCAGCGCATCGACGTGTTCATCGTCGTGGGCGGCGCCGGCGCCGCGCAGGGCACCTACAGCGAGGAAGGTACACTACACACTGTGCCAGCTGTCGGCGCGCGCGCAGCCGCCGCTCGGCGACAAGCTGCGCGCGCTGCGCCGGCGCCTGCACGAGCTCACGCAGCGCATCGACGTGTTCATCGTCGTGGGCGGCGCCGGCGCCGCGCAGGGCACCTACAGCGAGGAAGGTACACTACACACTGTGCCAGCTGTCGGCGCGCGCGCAGCCGCCGCTCGGCGACAAGCTGCGCGCGCTGCGCCGGCGCCTGCACGAGCTCACGCAGCGCATCGACGTGTTCATCGTCGTGGGCGGCGCCGGCGCCGCGCAGGGCACCTACAGCGAGGAAGGTACACTACACACTGTGCCAGCTGTCGGCGCGCGCGCAGCCGCCGCTCGGCGACAAGCTGCGCGCGCTGCGCCGGCGCCTGCACGAGCTCACGCAGCGCATCGACGTGTTCATCGTCGTGGGCGGCGCCGGCGCCGCGCAGGGCACCTACAGCGAGGAAGGTACACTACACACTGTGCCAGCTGTCGGCGCGCGCGCAGCCGCCGCTCGGCGACAAGCTGCGCGCGCTGCGCCGGCGCCTGCACGAGCTCACGCAGCGCATCGACGTGTTCATCGTCGTGGGCGGCGCCGGCGCCGCGCAGGGCACCTACAGCGAGGAAGGTACACTACACACTGTGCCAGCTGTCGGCGCGCGCGCAGCCGCCGCTCGGCGACAAGCTGCGCGCGCTGCGCCGGCGCCTGCACGAGCTCACGCAGCGCATCGACGTGTTCATCGTCGTGGGCGGCGCCGGCGCCGCGCAGGGCACCTACAGCGAGGAAGGTACACTACACACTGTGCCAGCTGTCGGCGCGCGCGCAGCCGCCGCTCGGCGACAAGCTGCGCGCGCTGCGCCGGCGCCTGCACGAGCTCACGCAGCGCATCGACGTGTTCATCGTCGTGGGCGGCGCCGGCGCCGCGCAGGGCACCTACAGCGAGGAAGGTACACTACACACTGTGCCAGCTGTCGGCGCGCGCGCAGCCGCCGCTCGGCGACAAGCTGCGCGCGCTGCGCCGGCGCCTGCACGAGCTCACGCAGCGCATCGACGTGTTCATCGTCGTGGGCGGCGCCGGCGCCGCGCAGGGCACCTACAGCGAGGAAGGTACACTACACACTGTGCCAGCTGTCGGCGCGCGCGCAGCCGCCGCTCGGCGACAAGCTGCGCGCGCTGCGCCGGCGCCTGCACGAGCTCACGCAGCGCATCGACGTGTTCATCGTCGTGGGCGGCGCCGGCGCCGCGCAGGGCACCTACAGCGAGGAAGGTACACTACACACTGTGCCAGCTGTCGGCGCGCGCGCAGCCGCCTCTCGGCGACAAGCTGCGCGCGCTGCGCCGGCGCCTGCACGAGCTCACGCAGCGCATCGACGTGTTCATCGTCGTGGGCGGCGCCGGCGCCGCGCAGGGCACCTACAGCGAGGAAGGTACACTACACACTGTGCCAGCTGTCGGCGCGCGCGCAGCCGCCTCTCGGCGACAAGCTACGCGCGCTGCGCCGGCGCCTGCACGAGCTCACGCAGCGCATCGACGTGTTCATCGTCGTGGGCGGCGCCGGCGCCGCGCAGGGCACCTACAGCGAGGAAGGTACACTACACACTGTGCCAGCTGTCGGCGCGCGCGCAGCCGCCGCTCGGCGACAAGCTGCGCGCGCTGCGCCGGCGCCTGCACGAGCTCACGCAGCGCATCGACGTGTTCATCGTCGTGGGCGGCGCCGGCGCCGCGCAGGGCACCTACAGCGAGGAAGGTACACTACACACTGTGCCAGCTGTCGGCGCGCGCGCAGCCGCCTCTCGGCGACAAGCTGCGCGCGCTGCGCCGGCGCCTGCACGAGCTCACGCAGCGCATCGACGTGTTCATCGTCGTGGGCGGCGCCGGCGCCGCGCAGGGCACCTACAGCGAGGAAGGTACACTACACACTGTGCCAGCTGTCGGCGCGCGCGCAGCCGCCGCTCGGCGACAAGCTGCGCGCGCTGCGCCGGCGCCTGCACGAGCTCACGCAGCGCATCGACGTGTTCATCGTCGTGGGCGGCGCCGGCGCCGCGCAGGGCACCTACAGCGAGGAAGGTACACTACACACTGTGCCAGCTGTCGGCGCGCGCGCAGCCGCCGCTCGGCGACAAGCTGCGCGCGCTGCGCCGGCGCCTGCACGAGCTCACGCAGCGCATCGACGTGTTCATCGTCGTGGGCGGCGCCGGCGCCGCGCAGGGCACCTACAGCGAGGAAGGTACACTACACACTGTGCCAGCTGTCGGCGCGCGCGCAGCCGCCGCTCGGCGACAAGCTGCGCGCGCTGCGCCGGCGCCTGCACGAGCTCACGCAGCGCATCGACGTGTTCATCGTCGTGGGCGGCGCCGGCGCCGCGCAGGGCACCTACAGCGAGGAAGGTACACTACACACTGTGCCAGCTGTCGGCGCGCGCGCAGCCGCCGCTCGGCGACAAGCTGCGCGCGCTGCGCCGGCGCCTGCACGAGCTCACGCAGCGCATCGACGTGTTCATCGTCGTGGGCGGCGCCGGCGCCGCGCAGGGCACCTACAGCGAGGAAGGTACACTACACACTGTGCCAGCTGTCGGCGCGCGCGCAGCCGCCGCTCGGCGACAAGCTGCGCGCGCTGCGCCGGCGCCTGCACGAGCTCACGCAGCGCATCGACGTGTTCATCGTCGTGGGCGGCGCCGGCGCCGCGCAGGGCACCTACAGCGAGGAAGGTACACTACACACTGTGCCAGTTGCCTTCCATCAGGTCGTCGTGACGTGTTAACGTACCTTTTGGATAGGGCCCACCTTTGGACCATTTAAAAGACTCTTAAGCAACAGTATATGGAATATCATGATAACAACATTTCTCAACTCTGATACTTTGTAAAAAATTACAGTGTGATTACTAAAACTGGTGGTTGAAATAATAATGATTCAGCCGCTGATACTGGCGTTTTGGTATTTTTGACAGTAAGTTGTTATCGTCGTTTGTAGATATAATAATGGTGGAGAAGGACGCGCTCGCTGCAGCCGCCGCGGCCGACGACGAGGAGCTGGAGCGCGCGCGCAACGCGCGGGGTGACCACGTCTACCAGTGCTCCGTCTGCCCGTTGTCTTTCCAGGTTAGACAAATCATCAAATCAATCATTCATGTTTCGAAATTGTATGCTTATTTCATATTTTTTTCAATAAATATACAATACTTAGTCCCAATGAAGCTATTACGAACTGTTGTTGTGTGTAGCGCGTGTCGGAGTACCGCGCGCACACGGCGACGCATCCCGAGGACGCGCTGCACTCGTGCTGGACGTGCGGCGCACAGTTCGCGACGCAGGCCGCGCACCGCGCGCACTGCGCCGAGCACAAGCCGGCGCTCGCCGTCTGCAACCTGTGCCACGCGCAGCTACAGGTCAGTACCGCGCGCACACGCTGACGCACCGTGCCGGACTTGCGGCGCACAGGTCGCGACGCAGGCCGCGCACGAGCCGGCGCTCGCCGCCTGCAACCTGTGCCACGCGCGGCTACAGTCAGTCCCGCGCGCACCGTGCCGGAGCTAATCAGAACCGTCTGTCCGCAGTCGCAGTCGGAGCTGCGGCGGCACGAGCAGCAGTGTCCGTCGCGCTGCCCGGCGTGCGCGGCGCTGTGCGCGGACCGCGGCGCGCTGGCGGCGCACGCGGCGGCGCAGCACGGGCGCGGCGCACAGCCCCCGCACGTGTGCGCGGCGTGCTTCGTGCTGCGCGCGTCGGCGGCGGAGCTGTCGGCGCACGTGCTGACGCACCGGCAGGCGCGGCAGTTCGTGTGCGGGCACGACGGCTGCATCCTGCGGTTCGGCTCGCGCGGCAACCTCATGGCGCACATCCGCAAGTGCCACGGCGCCGCCGACGAGGCCGCCGAGCCCGACTCCACCGCCTGCGCCGACTGCGGCCGCACGTGAGTCTTCTCTGCCTACGTAGCTCTCTTTTTTGCATTAACGTAATCGAGTAACAATAGTATTATGTATCAATATCTGTCCGACCGTTTGGGCGTGGTAAACTTGCCACGATATTCCAATTCATAGGCTGACGATCTGGACGTATGCGCCATATACTTGATTCGAATCGTACATTGAATTTGGTATAAAGTTTTTGCCAGAATTATGGCCTCTATAAAGTAATTGAATTTTTTATTCCATCAATTTCATACATAGTAGGTAGAGTACACATCGTGTGGAGTGTGGTACCCGGTAGACAAACACAAAGGAGTGCGATGTTGCAGGTTCGCGTCGGTGGCGGCGCTGAAGCGGCACGCGCGCGTGCACCGCAGCGCGCCCGCCCCGCAGACGCAGGTAATTCGTCCTCTATTATGATGCTACCTTCAGGCATTAACATTAAATTAATACTTATTATTTAATAATTTTAGGATCGTATAATTTTCGCTTTTTGCCAATTTCACTTCTCATTTTTGAAACACATATATGTATAGCGATGACGACACATGTGCGTTAAAGGCACTGAGCGCAATCTATTCCGTACGAGCTCCTAAATTAAGCAAAACAACTTTGTCTCTACTAAACTTTTAATACAAAGGACAAAGGAAAATTTAAATGCGTCCTGGCAGAAGAGACCAGGAATCGAGTCTGGTACCTCTTTTACCCATTACCGGTCCAAGATGTCAGTCACTCTACCACCCGAACGTCAGAATACCTTTCAAATTTTTCCTTACCTTTTGTGTCGATCTTTGCATTGATTATTTTAAGGCTTTAACGCCCCCTATTTGAACACACTATTATTCACATCGTCGGGGATAGTGCAATACCGCATAAGTAACAAGTGTAGATACGAATCATTATTCAAACAAATGCTAAGTATTTTATTGAAATATTATAAGAACTTTATCGACAGCTGTTATTTACGCGGTAATGCCGACGATATATTACATTATCGCACTTTTTGTATCAATGTTTCAATAAATTTGTGGTATTTCAACATAAATAATGAAACATTACGCGTTTCACAAATGTATTAAGCACCTGTTTACCGTCCAACTCGTAATAGTAAACGGGTTATCGAGGTTCAAGATCCCCTCGCTTACGCAGACTATACTGTGCCAGGTGGAGGGCTCGGGCGCGGAGCTGCTGCTGATGGACGCGGAGGAGCCGGAGGGCGAGGTGGAGTACCTGGAGGTGGAGACGCTGGAGGACGCCGACCTGTTCGCCGACACCAAGCCCGCCCAGCTGCAGTAGCACCACACGTGTGCGTGCTAACATATTCTATACTGTATTCGTGCTCTTAAATAGATTACTTGCTCTTCAGGACTTGTCTTCGCTCCGGGCAGGTGCGGCCGGCTAGCCCCGCCCCCTGCTAATTACCGACATTCGGATGCAGCCATACTAGGCTTCCGGCTTCTCAATGTAAGAAAAAAAATAACAGGACTTGTCTGGAACCTTGGCAGCGAGTTAGGACTGAATAGATCAGTTTTGAGCTGCCGCTTGTACTTGACAATGCCAAAGTATTCGGCAATGGATTTACACCTCACATAATATCTCAAACATCTAGTACACGAGACTATATTGTAAAAAATCAAGAATGTATAAGATATTTGTCATTTTTGTAAAAGAACATTTGTATACTTGACAATGAAAAAACTAAAACTACTTTGACTTGACCAGATCGGGCGAGTGTTTGATTCATAACTGAAAGGCATAAATGAAATTCCTTCGTTTGCCTTAAATTCGTTTAAATGACTTCATAAAGTTGTGAACTGTATTCACTTATTTAGTAAGCTGACTGTTTGGCGTCCCGCGCTCACTGCTCCGAGTGCCAAAAACGCACATTTGCGTTTGTCACTCACCATTACATGTTTGTCACTCACCATTACATGTTTGTCACTCACCATTACACGTTTGTCACTCACCATTACACGTTTGTCACTCACCATTACACGTTTGTCACTCACCATTACACGTTTGTCACTCACCATTACATGTATGCTTCAAACAGTTGCGTAGAGCAGTGAATGTGTTCCACCAATCACTTCTAGAATTGTTATGTTCAAAGGTAAACTAGCATTAGGATAACACATGAAATGCATAAATAAAGCTATTTCTTTATATTATTCAACGTTTTATTTAACATTTTCTAGTATAAAACAATGTCTCACAATTTTTTTTATATCACAATACTGTTATTTGTATAAATAATAATTTCGTTTTGTACAAATTTATTTTCCGTACGATAAAAATAAATAATACCTACTACCGTGAGGGAAAATATGATATAGCGCATATTTTCAGCGTCAGTAAGTGTATTAAAATACAAATGGAACGCTAAACCCGTTACTGCGTAATACTAAGAGGGACAACTCGGTCCGCGTATTTTTTTTTGACCGTAGTTTTCTGGTAAAAAGTACCCTATAACCATGTTTGGATCTCCAGCAATCCCTGTATCAAAATCCTGTTGGTTAAAATTTGTACAGCCGTTTCGGCGAGATGACGAGATCTAGAAATAGCCAACAGATGGCGCCGGACTGGTACGGCGACGCGTGCCCATACAAAGCAAAAGAAGAAATCGAATCGCGCTATTAAATTAGTTCTTGACCTCATGACTCCTCTCCATAGAAAACTGATATTCACAAATCTGTGTTACACAAATCTAGAATTTTATTATAGTATAGATGTTTGAGACGGGAGTTTTCTAGATAAGTTGGTAAGAGTGTTGGAATTGAACTGACTAACTAGTAGACGATTACTTTTTTGAGGGTAACCGTGTTGTAAAACCGTGTTGCTCAGCAGGCATGACTCAAAATCAAGAACACCCTGGACCCGGTATCGAAAGTAAGCACACGTTGGCGACTACAGTGAGGTGTGTTCTACGGTCAGCAGCACTGGACTGACGACCTGGTTAGGGGCAGAAATTGTATGAGGGCGGCGCACCGATCGTTATGGAGAGGTGTGTGTCCAGCAGTGGCCGTCTGTCTGACACACGCTCACGCGCGGTCGGCGGCGCGCGGCTCGCTGCGCAGGATGACGGCCACGCGGCGCCGGCGCGGCAGCTTGTGTCCGCGCCACACGCTGTCCTCGCCGCCCAGCACTGATGGATGACGCTCACGCGCGGTCGGCGGCGCGCGGCTCGCTGCGCAGGATGACGGCCACGCGGCGCCGGCGCGGCAGCTTGTGTCCGCGCCACACGCTGTCCTCGCCGCCCAGCACTGATGGATGACGCTCACGCGCGGTCGGCGGCGCGCGGCTCGCTGCGCAGGATGACGGCCACGCGGCGCCGGCGCGGCAGCTTGTGTCCGCGCCACACGCTGTCCTCGCCGCCCAGCACTGATGGATGACGCTCACGCGCGGTCGGCGGCGCGCGGCTCGCTGCGCAGGATGACGGCCACGCGGCGCCGGCGCGGCAGCTTGTGTCCGCGCCACACGCTGTCCTCGCCGCCCAGCACTGATGGATGACGCTCACGCGCGGTCGGCGGCGCGCGGCTCGCTGCGCAGGATGACGGCCACGCGGCGCCGGCGCGGCAGCTTGTGTCCGCGCCACACGCTGTCCTCGCCGCCCAGCACTGATGGATGACGCTCACGCGCGGTCGGCGGCGCGCGGCTCGCTGCGCAGGATGACGGCCACGCGGCGCCGGCGCGGCAGCTTGTGTCCGCGCCACACGCTGTCCTCGCCGCCCAGCACTGATGGATGACGCTCACGCGCGGTCGGCGGCGCGCGGCTCGCTGCGCAGGATGACGGCCACGCGGCGCCGGCGCGGCAGCTTGTGTCCGCGCCACACGCTGTCCTCGCCGCCCAGCACTGATGGATGACGCTCACGCGCGGTCGGCGGCGCGCGGCTCGCTGCGCAGGATGACGGCCACGCGGCGCCGGCGCGGCAGCTTGTGTCCGCGCCACACGCTGTCCTCGCCGCCCAGCACTGATGGATGACGCTCACGCGCGGTCGGCGGCGCGCGGCTCGCTGCGCAGGATGACGGCCACGCGGCGCCGGCGCGGCAGCTTGTGTCCGCGCCACACGCTGTCCTCGCCGCCCAGCACTGATGGATGACGCTCACGCGCGGTCGGCGGCGCGCGGCTCGCTGCGCAGGATGACGGCCACGCGGCGCCGGCGCGGCAGCTTGTGTCCGCGCCACACGCTGTCCTCGCCGCCCAGCACTGATGGATGACGCTCACGCGCGGTCGGCGGCGCGCGGCTCGCTGCGCAGGATGACGGCCACGCGGCGCCGGCGCGGCAGCTTGTGTCCGCGCCACACGCTGTCCTCGCCGCCCAGCACTGATGGATGACGCTCACGCGCGGTCGGCGGCGCGCGGCTCGCTGCGCAGGATGACGGCCACGCGGCGCCGGCGCGGCAGCTTGTGTCCGCGCCACACGCTGTCCTCGCCGCCCAGCACTGATGGATGACGCTCACGCGCGGTCGGCGGCGCGCGGCTCGCTGCGCAGGATGACGGCCACGCGGCGCCGGCGCGGCAGCTTGTGTCCGCGCCACACGCTGTCCTCGCCGCCCAGCACTGCGTGTGAGAACTCGTAGCGAGCTACTCCGCTACAATAAAAGTCAAAAGATTGATGTAGGTAATGTAATATGGTCTACGAGTGTAGCATTTATAAGGTACACTTTTGACTAAGTACTGTTTTAAGGGGCTACCCGGTTAATGTGAATATTAATGTTTCCACTTCGTGTTATCCCCGTCAAAATTAGACTTAATACAGTTTGATATTTAATCTCAATTTTTGTTTAATAGAATCTTAAAATACCCCATATACCTAATAAGAGAAAAGCGAACCCCCGTAAAGTCCTTCTAGTTTCTCCCTCCCCTCCCCTCCCTTGTTTTGCGACGCTTCGACATCAAATTTAGACCAATAAACGACTAATGATGTTTACATGATTCCTGTCAGCTGGTTTTTAGGGTTCCGTAGTCAACTAGGAACCCTTATAGTTTCGCCATGTCCGTCTGTCCGTCCGTCCGCGGCTTAGCTCCGTGATCATTCGTACTAGAAAGCTGAAATTTGGTATGAGTATGTGTATGTATAACGCCGACAGAACGGTAAAATAAAAATTAAAAAAAAAAAAACATTTTTTTTCGGCTACCTCTCGAACACCTAAAGTGGGGTTGATTTTTTTTTCTTCTTTTCAACACTAGTCCTTGAATAGGTCTTGTAAAAATAATAGGGGTCTCCTAACATTATTTTTTGATAAAGTCAGCAGTTTTGTAAATATTCGCTCCGAAAACAAAAAAAATAGTGTCCCCCCCCTCTAACTTTTCAACCACGGGTCAAAAAAAATCGGAAAAATTCATGTAAATGAGGCCTTATAAGTACTTTCAATGAAAACTATATTGAACAAAATCGGTCGAGCTGTTTTTGAGTTATCGCCAAATTTCATATTTTTTGTTTTAAAGGACGTAAGTTGACTTCCAGAAGGTAATAAGTGATTACAGTTTCTAGGGCGTTTACGACCTTTTTATAGAGCTTAAAATCTTTCTTAACTTAAAACTCGGGCTTAAAACAGCAGTTTATTGTGAAGGATGAGCAACTACGGAACCCTACACTGAGCGTGGCCCGACATGCTCTTGGCCGGTTTTTTTAATAGGAGGTTCCATAGTTTGTGAGCAAAATGATATGAGAGCTAAGTTTGATATGTTTCATGGTTCTGTGGTCTCAGCAAAGGCACGTTTGCAGTCTTTGCATAAATTTTAAATTTTTAATGTATTATTAATGTATTTATTTTTTCTATTCTCAATTGTTAACCTTGAATGCAATTGTTATTGGTAGCAATTTATTTTGTTAAGTAGTTATTTTTATGCATGTTGTGTTCACATCAAGTAGGGCGTACACTATTGATATTGTTTATTATATTACCATTTAAGCTTGCCTGTGTAACGCTCAGTTTTGTGATCCTAATAAAAAAAAAAAAAAAAAAAAAAAAAAAAAAAAAAAAAAAAAAAAAAAAAAATGCTTAATATGCTTCGCACCAGGCATGCTAAATTCAAGGTAGAAAACAATCTCCCTTTTCATTCCCTGGCCGCCTAAGGGCCTTATCAGCTTATCACACTTGCGATTCGCGAGCGAGTTTTCTATAGAAATAAGCGTCGCGGCGAACTCGCGGCCTGTTCGCCTTCATACAAAATTATCCTCACCTCATGACGTAGAGTGCGCGCCGTTGCAGCAGCGCATCCAAGCCCAGATGCGGGTGCTTCTCGTGCCGGAGCCGCATCACCGCGTCCGACAGCAGGCACAGCCCCGCGATCACGCCGCCGCAGAACTGCCACATACAATCTTCACTGAGAAAGTTGCTTTCTAAAGGCGAACGGTTAGGCTCCTTGGCTAATTAAACAACTAAGCTTCTTTGGTAGGGTTTGGCAGTTGAGACCATGTTTGATTTGGATTTACACAATTTAGTCATGCGTTTAGTTTTTGCTTCACCGTGCTTTGTTACCTACCAGCCAATTACTCTGACCTGTGTTTGATAGCCGATCAGGTACACATTCGCCGAGACTGAGCGATGATACGTATTGCTGTACTCTACTGCTCACAGCAGACTTCGATGGCAAGCAGCAGCGGCGAGCGGCGGACATAGGAGTGAGCCCCCGCTCGCGGGGCTCCTGGCTCGCCCGACTCACCCGCACAGCGTCCACGTGCGGCTTGATGTGTCCCGCCGCCGCCAGGTCCAGCACGTGCGCGTGCGGCAGCAGCGAGCAGTCCGCGCCCCCGCTCGCGGGGCTCCTGGCTCGCCCGACTCACCCGCACAGCGTCCACGTGCGGCTTGATGTGTCCCGCCGCCGCCAGGTCCAGCACGTGCGCGTGCGGCAGCAGCGAGCAGTCCGCGCCCCCGCTCGCGGGGCTCCTGGCTCGCCCGACTCACCCGCACAGCGTCCACGTGCGGCTTGATGTGTCCCGCCGCCGCCAGGTCCAGCACGTGCGCGTGCGGCAGCAGCGAGCAGTCCGCGCCCCCGCTCGCGGGGCTCCTGGCTCGCCCGACTCACCCGCACAGCGTCCACGTGCGGCTTGATGTGTCCCGCCGCCGCCAGGTCCAGCACGTGCGCGTGCGGCAGCAGCGAGCAGTCCGCGCCCCCGCTCGCGGGGCTCCTGGCTCGCCCGACTCACCCGCACAGCGTCCACGTGCGGCTTGATGTGTCCCGCCGCCGCCAGGTCCAGCACGTGCGCGTGCGGCAGCAGCGAGCAGTCCGCGCCCCCGCTCGCGGGGCTCCTGGCTCGCCCGACTTACCCGCACAGCGTCCACGTGCGGCTTGATGTGTCCCGCCGCCGCCAGGTCCAGCACGTGCGCGTGCGGCAGCAGCGAGCAGTCCGCGCCCCCGCTCGCGGGGCTCCTGGCTCGCCCGACTCACCCGCACAGCGTCCACGTGCGGCTTGATGTGTCCCGCCGCCGCCAGGTCCAGCACGTGCGCGTGCGGCAGCAGCGAGCAGTCGGCGCCCCCGCTCGCGGGGCTCCTGGCTCGCCCGACTCACCCGCACAGCGTCCACGTGCGGCTTGATGTGTCCCGCCGCCGCCAGGTCCAGCACGTGCGCGTGCGGCAGCAGCGAGCAGTCCGCGCCCCCGCTCGCGGGGCTCCTGGCTCGCCCGACTCACCCGCACAGCGTCCACGTGCGGCTTGATGTGTCCCGCCGCCGCCAGGTCCAGCACGTGCGCGTGCGGCAGCAGCGAGCAGTCCGCGCCCCCGCTCGCGGGGCTCCTGGCTCGCCCGACTCACCCGCACAGCGTCCACGTGCGGCTTGATGTGTCCCGCCGCCGCCAGGTCCAGCACGTGCGCGTGCGGCAGCAGCGAGCAGTCCGCGCCCCCGCTCGCGGGGCTCCTGGCTCGCCCGACTCACCCGCACAGCGTCCACGTGCGGCTTGATGTGTCCCGCCGCCGCCAGGTCCAGCACGTGCGCGTGCGGCAGCAGCGAGCAGTCCGCGCCCCCGCTCGCGGGGCTCCTGGCTCGCCCGACTCACCCGCACAGCGTCCACGTGCGGCTTGATGTGTCCCGCCGCCGCCAGGTCCAGCACGTGCGCGTGCGGCAGCAGCGAGCAGTCGGCGCCGGCGCGCGGGAACACGCCGCGCATGCGCGACACCACGCCCTCGTTCGCGGGGCTCCACTTGCTGCGCTCCGTCTCGCGGAAGCCTATGATGGCCTGCGAAAGATGCAAAAAGTCGGTCAAGTGCGAGTCGGACTCGCAGGGTATTACCGTATCCGTACAAACTACCTATTAATTCAGTGAATAAAGGATTTTGACCTTAGAAACGGTCCGGTAGTTTTGAATTTTTGATATGTTGTCTAGAACGGTTAGTGAATGTTTAATTGCAAAATGCACAATTCCCCCCCCTCCGCGCCCGCCGCCATATTGAAAAAACCGGGAACTTCTTCACATTTTTGCTTAATTCTTCGTCTAGGAGCATTTGAGCTAGATAAAAGCTTAGACAATGTTGAAGAGGAATTGTGCATTTTGCAATTAAACACTCACTAACTATCCCAGACAACATATCAAAAATTCAAAACTACCGGACCGTTTCTAAGGTCTCCCCTAGTACTTTAGTCTCTATTCACCGTATTACTATGAAATCACTAACGAAAAGATTGAGAAACAAACTCAACTTTGTGTGGAACCAAATATCCTCGACCTATGTCGATATAATGTATCTACGTGCCCAAGCCCAAACATTATAACGAGATAGGTCGAGGTTAGTTTGCTAACCGCAAATAAGTTTAATCACAGAAATATGAATATAATTACAAACTTACGGTTTTCAGACTCTTATATCTACTTACCTACCTATGCTACATGATGTAGGTTCTTGGCTAATTTCATAATTCTAGGATTATAACGGGAATTGTCCAGTAGGTTTTGATTCCCTTGCCAACGTTAATAAATGCAGCATAAACCCTGGTATCCTTTGATTTGAATTTAAGCGCCCTAAAATCACACTTGCGATTTGCGAGCGAGTTTTCTATACAAATAAGCGTCGCGGCGAACTCGCTGCGTGTTCGCCTTCATACAAAATTCGCTCGCAGATCGCAAGTGTGATAAGGCCCTAAATATTTCGATGAACTAAAATTCTATTGGCGGCTCCACACTACCCGCGAAGTGGACCGAAGTTGGCCGAAGTATGGTTTTCCGCAGCGAAGAGCCTCCAAGTGTCCACACTATCATATTTGCCCAAATTCGGTCAACTTTCGCGAGTTAGTGTGGAGCCGGGGTATGAAATGATTATTCTGCAGAATTATTATGTTGTGAGCCACATTTTTTACGAAACAAAATTCAAAGCTACACCCTAAAACTTTTCTTATAGTATGAATTACACTATTATTGTCGGCTTTTCGCTCCCAGATATCACTTCCATCTTATTTTGGTAAAATACGTGCTAATAGATGGTACTTAAGTTACAGAGTCTTTGATCAGGTATTTTACACTTAAATTATACATTTATAATTATTCCCAGTATAATAAATAATCTGCTCTCACTCAGAACAATTAGTAATTCAGTCGAATTAAAATCTCTGACGTCACCTATGAATCTTATCATAACAATCAATAGATGACGTACGATTCGCGGCCGGGCTCTTGGCCGTGGCCTCGGCCTTCCCGGCGGCCTCGAGCGAGGACGAGGCCTCGCGCCGAGGCCGCGCCCTCGCCGCGAGGTCGCCAGAACTTCAGGCGAGATCTGACAGATCCGTTGGGGGCGTGGCGCTAGTGTGCTGCCATCTGTCGGATTTGCATCAAGTACCGTATCCTTGATGTACACACTCGCTAAGACCGAGCAACATTGCCTGACGTCATTTTCTTAGCGTAATCTTTAAAAGAGTATATTTCGAGGAATGTGTAGGTATACGAGGGGCGTCTGAAAAGTTCTAAGCCTAAGATAGAAAAAAACAATTTACACAAATGAACTCGTGTTTATTTTTCAATATAGTCTCCTCCTAAATCAATGCATTTTTTACATTTTTTATACAGTGCTTTTAGGCCATTAAAAAAATAATCTTCATTTTGCCCTTCAAAATGCTCCTGTACAGCCGCCTTCATCTCTTCGTCACTTCTAAATCGCTTTCCCCTCAACTCTTTCTTCAAATTATTGAATAGAAAATAATCGCTTGGGGCTAGATCTGGGCTGTAGGGTGGGTGGTCAATTTCGTCAAAACCAACTTCCTTCAGAGCACGCCTCGCAACATTAGCGGTGTGAAGGGGTGCGTTGTCTTGCAAAAACAAAATGCCTTTCCTTAGTTTACCCCGCCTTTTCTCAACTATGGCTTGTCGCACCTGTCTTATTAGATTTGCATAATAAGTTCCGTTTATCGTAGAGCCTTTTTCTAAATAATCGATTAAAAGAATGCCATCACAATCCCAAAATACCGTAGCCATTAACTTAGAGGCCGACTTTTGCACTTTAAATTCCTTCGGCGGCCTTTCACCCTTTTCAATCCACTGCATCGACTCAGACTTACACTCCGGATCATACTATCTGATCCATGTTTCATCAACAGTTACTATTCGGGAACAAACTTCATCTAAATCATCTTCGCACAATTCTAAAAACGCCCGAGAAGTTTCTACACGACGTACTTTATCGAAGGCCGTTAGCATTTTCGGTACCCAACGAGCACTGACTTTACTCATGTACAAATGTTCATGTAAAATTTCTCCGACTCTTTCTTTACTAATACCTAAGACCTCAGCTATTTGCCAAACCTTAATTCTTCTATCTTCTAATACCAGCTTTTTGACTTTTGCTACGTTTTCTTCGGTCACTACCGATATTGGCCGCCCTGAGCGGGGGTCGTCTTCGATCGATTCCCGTCCGAGTTTAAATAAGCGACTCCACTTTTTGACTGTGGCATTAAGAAGGCCCAGAATCACCGTAAATAATAGCCATTTCCTCAAAAATACACTGCGGTGATTTGTCACTTTTTGTAAGGAATTTAATTACAGCACGGTGCTCAATTTTCGTAATATTCGTTGGTAATTCACACATGATGTACTTTTCCGTTGAATATCTCGAAACAGAATAATAAAAACGTGACATTTTATTTTTTAATAATTTGTTTTTAAATGGCCTTTCTAGTGGCCAGTATCATAAACGCATATATAACCTCGAAATACCTTAGGCTTAGAACTTTTCAGACGCCCCTCGTAGATGTAGTATGATCCGGAAGGCCTTCTCTTATATGGATAAGAACCTCTTCATTAAGCTATACAAAACATATGTGAGACCATCATTGGAATATGCTTTCCAAATTTGGAACCCATATTTCCAAAAAGACATCATCATGATAGAGAAAGTTCAAAGAACAGCTACAAAAATGGTACGATTTCTGCGCAACAAACCATATGAAGCCCGACTAAAGGAATTAGGCTTAACAACGCTAGAACAGAGAAGACAACACGGTGATCTGATTGAAACATATAAAATACTCACAGGAGTGTACAATGTTCCTGCAATGAGCGACATCTACACAAGAAATACGAACGAGCGACTGAGAGGACACTCTTTGAAATTGGTATTAATGGCCAGTACTAGCAACCCTAGGCGTCACTTTCTAGCCAATCACGTGGTCAAAGTGTGGAACAGTTTACTTGAATCCGTGATTAGTGCACCCTCAGTGAACCCTTTCAAAAATAGACTAAACAAACATTTACAAACACAGAACACAAGTGAACAGTGATATGCACGCATCAGCTATAAGCTGCCTGTGCATTAAATAAATAAATATACTAGACAAAAAATTCATCTGGAATTTATTGTCACTTGTGATTCTGATTTTTCTTCAAGGTTTGTAAAAGGCGCAAAATAGAGAAGAATGGCAGTGTCAGAGGCCAATATCCTCTTGGGTCACTGAGCCAGATTAGTAGTAAGTAAGTTTTTAAAAGAGAATTTCCAGCTAAAAAGAGATAATACCGTCAGTTTTGATAAAGATATAAATTTGTGGTGTAAGTATATCTCATGCCTTTGAAGTTTTAAAATAAATTATGCATGATACAAACTGAAATGGGTGTAATACTTATTTTGGGCTGCTGATTTCCTGATGACACTCTTTCAGTATCTTGACAAAACTGCACAGCACAGTGGTATAATGCATGCAAGTCATGTACAGTCAAAAATAATATGTTTCCTGCACAATTTTGCAAGGATATATAAGTTTCTGATAAAGTTATTATATGCACGTTAACTAACATTGTCCCAATGATCATATTCATATCTCATCCGCTTGAGCACAGGCTCCAGCTCTGCGACTAGTGCGGTCTCCTCCGCCTCGGACACAAACTGCGGCAGCACCTGCATGCCCTGCAGCGTCGCTGTCCGCAGCTCCGGCTGCTCGTCCGCTGCCCAGGATGGATGTACTTCTATTAACTTTGGATCCCCTGCAACTAAAAACATAGTTGTGAGAGAAGAAAGAAATCCTGATCGGAAAATATCTTGACTGTTTGTTATGGCAAATAATGTAGAATGAGACAAATTTTCAATTACAGAGTAGAAAAGTATTTGCTTCTATAGTAATAAAAATTTGAGTTATCTGTTATCTCTGTGATGGTTGCATATCAACTGCAGACCCATTAAACAAGTAACAAATCAGGCTCTACATCTACTTTCTTTTTTAGGAAAGCGCATGCGTCTTTTCTTTGCCTCCCATATGGATATTTGGTCCTTGCTGAAGACAAAATATGGAGTAGTTACCAGTGACGGTTCCCGTGGCAAGTTCAGGTTGTGTGCAGAACGCGCGCGGAGCCAGGCGCCACTGCCGCGCCCGGCATTGCCGTAACACGCTGAATGTCAGGGCACGCATTACTGCTTGTTTACAAACCACTATTCTACGTAATTAGAACAAAATAACCAGAAAAAAGAAAATAAAATAATTGACAGTCAGCTGTAGAAGCTGTCACTGCTGTCAGTGGTCAGAAAGGGTCCGAAAAGAGCAAACAAACTTACCTCGGTAACTTTCTTTGGTTTGTTTGTAAAATATGAGAACAGTAAAAGAAAAACCCTGTAAAATAACAATTTAATTGAAAATTAACTTCACTTTATTGGTTTTTAGATAATTCTAAATAAAAACTGCGCTTAGGTGGTGAACACACTAGCTAATTTAGGACAGCTGCGTCAATACATCTGTCAACGTCATCTGATAAATGCTAACCTGTAATGTGCTGAATATTGCAGTGTAAATAATCAAGACTGCAGAATTGTGAAATCGGACCCCGAAATAAACAACAGGTGACTGTCTTAAGTTATTTTCTGCTTTGCTTTATTAATAACGTTTAAAGTTGGGTTTACGGTTTTCATTCGCATAAGTCTGTTTTAGAGGTTTTAAATTGCGAAGTACTTTTTGTTATGCTATTGTGCATATTGTCTTTTTATTTTTTGTGGGTTTATTCAGTCTAGAGATCATTTAGTGAGATTTTTCTGTCGAAAGTATGATCATTCAGATAGGTTTTGTAAGTTCAAGGCTATAATTATGGGTACACGTAATATTACATACACGTAATGTATCCACCAATCTGATACTGTCGCAAATAGTGATGAGGTTACGTATCCTGAGACGTTTACTTATAGTAGCACAATATCTATAAATAATAATAAATAAAATTTCCTATGGAACAGAGAAATCGTAGATATTTTCTTCTAAGTACTTATATCTAATTTTCTTAAGAAAAATTATATCCTCAAATAACAAAAAAAAGCATTTAAAAAACTGATTCACCCATAACTTCGAGAAGTAATACAAATTTTACATCTTGGTATTCAGCTGATGATGCTGCTGTGATCTTCAAATAAATAAATATTAAGGGACAACTCAACCTAGTCCCAAACTAAGCAAAGATTGTAGTATGGACACTGGACAATGTTATACTAGTTTTGAGTTGGGGTTGCATGGAAAGAAAGATAATGTTCACTTTAACTATGCAGATAAAACATACAAATAAACATACAGTTGAGTAAAACATTGCGTGAATACCTAATAGCAGAAGGTGACTGATACAGGTGCATCCTGGATTGGGATTTTTTGTATGGTTGTTCACTAAACTAAAATCCACAGACCTACGGACTAAATTGACAAATCACTGACAGGTAAAATGATACCAGGAAGAGCAAAATAAAAATAGTGAAGGGTATATGTTGATAACAATATATCGACAAGTTGTAAAGTACAAATAACAGACTAGTTTAAATCAAAAATAAGTATATTAGTTTCAAATAAGAGGTACAATTTTGGTTTGTTTAATTTTCGAGGTAGTGGATGGATAAAATGCGTTTTTACCCACTAGTTTTAAAGCATAAAAAGTTTTCCAAGCCTGTAGGTAAAACATAAAACACCTTGTCCGACGATAACTAGTCTTTATTATGAAATATTATTCATTCCCAGGCTCCGTTATTTCGTCATCTTCATCATCATCATCAGTTACAATTATAATTTTATAATTAATATAATTTGACGACGCGTTTGGCTCGGTTTGTAGACACCTGCCTACTGAGTCAGCGGTCCTGGGTTCAAATCCCGGCTGGGGCAAATATTTGTTCTTGGGTCATGGATGTTATCTATATATGTATTTATATATTATGTATATCGTCGTCTAGTACCCATAGTACAAGCTTTGCTTAGTTTGGGACTAGGTCGATTTGTGTAAGATTGTCCCTTAATATTTATTTATTTATTTATTATAATGAAAAGATCCGAAACATTGTCCACTAAATGGTCGAGTTGTAACATTTTGTAAACTTCTCATTTTCTTTGTATTCCTTCAAAACTTTAAAAACTGAACTTCTTGAAATACCAAGTATTTCGGATGTTTTCATGACACTCGTTTTAATTGACATGAATGTCCTCTGGGATATCTTGTTCGTTCTGCAATCTGTCTACCATCTCATTATAAATAAATATAAACGTAAACTTGATGAATCGTCTCTTTTTCAGTTTCACTAATAGATTTTTTTCTCCTTTTTGTCGGAGGCGAACCTTTTGATGAACATGGCTCTGGTCCCGAATCTTGCGAATCCATAATAACACGTAACAATTTCAATAAACACTCGTAATACAGTTGCCGAGAAACTTCTTGAGCCTAACCTTGACTGCGCAGTAGCCGATTTACAGCCCGACACAAAAGAGTAGAAAATAAATGAGGGCGCCACTTCCCTCGCAACTGTCACATTTTTGACGTAAAGTGCTTGAATATGGTAACAATTTTGTATGAAAATTTTTAGTTCCTTTTTCATCCGTTTTCTACTCTTTTGTGTCGGGCTGTACGTACAAATATGCATGCGCAGATCCGCCATTTTGGGTCAAGAAGTTTCTCGGCAACTGTAGCAATGATAGCGTATATCGTTAGATACATAAAAGTAGTTTGTAAACAGCGGTCAACTATTTCTGAAGATACCCGTTTTTTTGTTAAAAAGATGGACCACATTGTTGGGAATTTGAAAATAAAGAACAATAATTTTGTTAATTCATTTAATTAAATGTATGTATTCAATAAACTATCAATTATCATAAAATATATTATTTTCATGTACATTATTGCTGGTTTGACATTAAATTTTTATTTCTAATTAGGGTTCTACAGACCTTTTGATCTGTCAAAATCACTGGAAAAAGTTGGTATATAGATTAGCCGATCAAATTGCCAACTTGATTGTCCCGTCTGGGTGGACCTTAAACCTACAATGTAACAATTATTTTAATATCGATGAGAACGACACTGACCAAACTGTGGCAACATTTGTCCATACTTACTTGTCAATTTAGTCCGTAGGTCTGTGGATTTTACTTTACATTTGAGATCTATAAAAAATTGGGCAAGTGCGAGTCCGACTCGCGCATGAAGGGTTCCGTACCATAAAAGAAGTTTGTTGTATGGGAGCCCCCCTTAAATATTTATTTCATTTTATTTTTAGTATTTGTTGTTATAGCGGCAATAGAAATACATCATCTGTGAAAATTTCAACTGTCTAGCTATGTCCGTTCTTGAGATACAGCCTGGTGACAGACGGACGGACAGCGAAGTCTCAGTAATAGGGTCCCGTGTTTACCCTTTGGGTATGGAACCCTAAAAATGTTCACTTGAAAGTAACCATGCCTTATGATTACATAAATGCACTAGTCTCTGAGGATAAGAGAAATAGGATTGCCGTTAAAGTGAAATCACAGGAAAATCATTTAAGGAAAAAAGTTGAGTCAGTTTATGTTGAACCAGAAAGAACAGTAATGTTCTTCCCTGTTGTTTCGCTTGTGGCAGAGCGGACCTAGTCATTGGGGCCTCCATGTTGATGGTAGAGGAGGAGTTCTCTGCACGACTTCCTGCCCTCACTCCCTGTGATGGCAGACTGTCTGGCGCAGTCTGATGCATAGTCCCCTACTGTTGATTTTATTTGTTCAGCCAACACATAGGTAACCTGCCGCCAGGTCTGGTTCCTGTCACTTCTCTCTGCACAATAAGAACAACCTTACTGTGTTTTATGTTTTCTTGTGATTTCACCATGATAAAAATAAATTTCGTTAATGCTTTTAGAAATGTGCACTTTGCCACAGGGCTTGTGCACAAATCACGTGAGGTTCGATAGGGGCGAGGGGGGGCCATAAAAAAATCACGATATGTCACGTTGGGGGAGGGAGGGGTATAAGGAGACCTCACGTGTGTTTTTCTACAGTGAACAAACTAAGAAAAAATCTATAATTTTCGTTAAAAATAAATCTTCACTTGTTAAATACTTCAAAAATAATATACGTGAGGCAGTGAGGGGGAGGGAGGGTTAGCAAAGAACCTCACCAAATATCACCAGGGGGTCAAAAAGTAGCCGAAAAAACCTTGCGTGATTTGTGCACAAGCCCAGTAAGCATAAAATTTTCGAGAACTGATTTGCCTATTTAATTAATGCAAATATTGTAATATTATATTACACAATGTTTAATACCTAGATTCACAAGAATGTGAAAATGATTGAATGAGTCAGACTCACAACCTGCTAGTTGTTACAATGTCTTTTGTCTGTTTTATTTTCTTCTTATTGTCAGATGGACTGCTGAAACATTTATATCATTTCATTTTATTTTACAGTTGAAATAAGTAGTTACTATCAGCAAATATGTACTATATTGCTTACATACTAGATACAGCTACTCCTAATGTACATTTTGTAATAAATAGTTCCTAAAGAAATAAATATTACACTTTACACTAATACTATAAAGACCTTTGTGAGTATTTTTGTTACTTCTTCACGCTTAAATGGCTGGACCAATTTTGATAAGATTTAGTATGGAGGTAGCTGACACCCTGGCACACATAGGCTACTTTTTATCTCGGAAAAAGTGAAGTGTTCCCGTGGGATGAGCGGGTAACACCGCGGGGCGCAGCCAGTAGTTTATAATTCTGCTTTTGAAAAGCTGTTTATGAGTGATGGCTATTTTTTGAAATGTTTACAAATGAAGCGAAATTTGAAAAATTTAATGATACGGACAGGATTCGAACCTGCGTTTCCAATCATTAAATTTTTCAATTTTCGCTTCATTTGTAAACATTTAGTTTACGTTAGCAGACGTTACGGCTTTAATAAAAAAAAAAATAAGCTTTTTTTTTAGTCTTAAGTCATTGTGGAGTAGTATGTAAGTGATTATCAGACCTAGGATAACTCGGGGCACGTTCTAGGGATACGATATCGATAAAAAAGATGTCGATATAATTAAATTAATATATGTGCTCAGTGAACATTCTGGATTACCTACTATAAAGAGGTTCGATGTCATATCTGATCTGATATCGAGCCTCTTAAATTAAGATGATAAAAGTATGAGGTTGTCATTTCAATCAAAATGTCAATTTACGTATATTATGAAAATTATTTTAAAATAAACATGTAAATACACGTTTTAATATGTTTATTTTTTCTTTTGAAAATGTGGAGAAATAAAGTAATATTTATTTATGTCGATGACATTTAGATGTTGACAGTAACATCTATATATTTTTTTGTCGATAAAATATTTTGCTACGTCACTTTCGTATAGGTGCCCCGAGTTATCCTAGGTATGGTGATTATATATAAACCCTGTACTTATACTACGATTTCTAATTCAAGACCAAAAAAACTACCACAAGGTTGCCATTACAATAAGATATTTTTACAATAGTAAAATTCTTTTTATTTTTAAAACACGCTAAGATAATTTATTTATTGGTAACTTTAACTCTGTTTTAACAATATAACTAGAAATATTTATTATTACTTAATTACGAGAGGAGATAATAAAAACTTAAACATCGGAGATTTTTGGTACTAAATCTGGTATTGTACTGGTAACATTGTCCATTTGGTGCAAGCCAAGACACAAACTCAGATGTCATTTAAATGTTGTCAATTTGGACAGTGACGTATCTGTCGTAGTTTTTTTGGTCTTGAATTAGAAATCCGAGTTTAGGCTAAGTGGGTTAGAATTAAATCAATATTCGATCTATGAACACGTTTCATTACATCCTCCGCGCCCGTCCCTACATGGCGATCCTGCCAGGATCGTAGGTTGCCATCGTAGTCGTCCATTGTCTAGCAATCTATAAAATCCATTCAAAACAGGCTTCCACTTGACGTAAACAATGGCATAGTAATAGTAAACTGACCGTCATAAAACTTACGAGTTTTGTGCTATCTTTTTACTTTTCGTACAGCCGTTAATCCTATTGTTGTAGCTAATGACGGTCGTCTTCATAGCCTTGGATGTGTGTCACAACTGTTAGGAAAGACGTTTTTTTGTAAACAGACTACTAATAACTTATTAGTAATAAGTAGCAATCAATGCCTATTCTATTTTCATCATTAAGAAATGTTAGCTGTTATCTTATCAACGAATAAGTAAAATTATGTTGGTCCAGCTGGCTAACCATCACCACCTTAAAAATAGGTTACATAGTATCGCTAACATATCTACGAATATTTTAGAATGGAACATTCGTGTCCTAAAATATTCTTAGATGTGTTATCGGTACATATCTATAATGGAACTAAGATTATTTCCTTCTGTAAGTATAAATAAGCTCTGAAGCCCCTTAAAAATGTTCGTTGGTATCGGTTTTCAGGTCGCACCACGTCGGTCGGCGTACGCACCACGACCGCGTCAGTCACAACATGTTACCGCTGATGACCACCGCGAAGACACACGAAGAAAAAGCAGGCAAAATGTCCACTCAGCACTAATAAAGGTCCATTTTATCGCAATTTTACGGTGCATATTCAGTGACACCGGTCGCAATGGGGGTCTTCTGCCCCAACTGCATGCGCATGAGGGCGGCGGCGCGGCGGCCGACGGGCATCGACCGGCTGCCCGACGAGGTGCTGCTCCTGATCCTGGAGCGGCTGCCGGCCAGCGAGCTCGTGTGCGGCGCCGCGCGCGTCTCCCGCCGCTGGGCCGGCCTCATCCGGCGCCGCGCCGCGCGCATCTGCTGTCGCACGCAGCTCCGCCGGCTGCCGCGCACTCTGCGCACGCTCATCGTCTCCTCTGGAATCCAGTGTTCCATTCCGATGCTCCTCCAGACCACCGCGCGCCTTAAGCTCTTGCGCGAGCTCTGCTGCCACTCCGGCATCCGCTTCTCGAACGACGATATAGCAGCGATCGGGAACCTCCCCAACTTGCAGCATCTGGACGTGTTCACGGCG
The DNA here is from genome assembly GCA_905147355.2 of Apotomis turbidana. Lineage (NCBI taxonomy): Eukaryota > Metazoa > Arthropoda > Insecta > Lepidoptera > Tortricidae > Apotomis > Apotomis turbidana. The sequence continues at coordinate 19,993,271 of LR990299.1, forward strand.
TGCGCCGCGCGCGACGTGTCCGACAGCGCGGTCGCGGACCGGCTGCAGTCGCTGGTGGTGAACAGCTACACGGCGCGCTTCCCGGGCGCCGAGCGCTGCCAGCTCCGCGGCCTGCACATGTACGGCGAGGCGTTGTTCACTCCTCCGTCCCGCCTGCTGGCGTTGTTGCGCGCGCGCCGCGACCACCTCACCGAACTGACTCTTCGGTGTGCGGACCTGCGCGGCGTAGTTTACGAGGCGATCGGCGAGTGCAAGAACCTCGTCACGCTGCAGCTGTACTCGTGCTGGCTGATGAACGCCGAGGAGTTTCTGCGCGTGACGCGGCCGGCCGGCCTGAAGCGCCTGCACATCACCGGAGCTATAATGGTGCGGCGCTCGTGCCTGAGCATCTGTCTGTCGCACCTGCCGCCGGGGCTGGACGAGCTGGCGCTGAGCGGGTCGGCGCTGGGCGACGAGCACATAGACGCGCTAGTGGCGCGGCTGCCGCGCCTGCGCGTGCTGGAGCTGTGGCGCTGCCGGCTGACGGCGGACGGCGCGCTGCGGCTGGCGGCCGCGCTGCCCGAGCTGGAGGTGTTGGACCTGGACATGCCGCTGCGCGCGGCGTACGTGGGCGCGCTGCGGCGGCACCCGCGGCTCGAGTTCCTGCGCTGCCTGTCGGAGCGGCCGACGGCGGAGCGCGACTACACGAGCCGCTACTGCCTGCGGCGGCGGCCCGTGCTGCGCGCGCCGCAGTGCGCGTGCAGCGACGACTCGCCGAAGGAGGTGCTGGAGCTGCCGGAGGGGCTGCGCGCGGCGCAGCGGCTGGTGCGCGTGGAGTGCGCGGCGGCGCGCTTCGCCGAGGACACGTTCCGGCGCCGCGGCGAGGGCTTCCGCGCGAAGATCTTCTACCACTGGGCGTCGGCGCGGCTGCTGCGGCCGCTGACGGACGCGCGGCTGGACCCGCCGTTCGCGACGACGCCGTACTGCGACGGCAGCTAGCGCGCGCCCGGCCGCCGCGGTGCGGGCGCGCTGCTGGCCACGTTCGCGCGGGAGCTGCGGCGCTGGCGCCGCCGCCGCGCGCCGCTGGGCAGGCCGCAGTGCGCTAAACTTCGCTGCGACGACACCGATCCTTGAAGCCCGACGTGTGCCCGACGAGTCTTTGCTAGTTCAATGCTGCGCGTGAATCCTCATCAGATACGATCGAACTGAACGGTTGGCCGAGCGAACGCATAAAATCCAAAAAGAACAACTAATCAAAATTTTGATAGATCTGCTTTGTGACAAATTAAGTGCTTTTGTGTAGCGCCGATGAGAGCGCCTTTTGGAGTTATAGCTGATGTGTCCAAACATAAGTAATCCGTTTTACTGAGCGTTTGGCTCCTGCATGTAACAGGAGACACAAGAATTTTATTTATTTATTTACTAAAACGTTTTAGCATAATATCTTATTTATTTATAAAATATAAATTAATTGTGAAAACTGCCATAAGCACCGGCGGTGGCACGACTCTTGAGCACGCGAACTAAACGCATAGTACACCTACATATACATATTTTCAGTAAAATTAGCTAACTAAAGGATTTAAGGTAGTTCCCCTCCAAGGCCCATAGATTTTTCCACCCTGTATAAAAATATCAGGACATCCAGATACTGACAGGCATCCTTAGTCTTTGCGCTGCGATATCCGACGCAGATCTCAGGAACTTGCGTGAGATGCACAGAGTCCAACACTGCCCGATCTCGAAGCGCTGAGCATCATTCACAATTATTGCGAAAATGCATTTGAGTCGATGTAGATAAGTATTTGTGATGTGTGTGTATAATATCTATGCTTTAATATTTAAAATTACAGTTTTAATTTAGTTTTAGGAAAGGCACGACTTGTTTCGAACTCGCGTATGAAGAACTTCATACGCGTACAAGTCGTGTTCTTCAGGGACTTCAATACTATTAGTGAGGTCTCATGAAAGTTCATTAAGACTGCTTTTATCAACCGACTTCAATAAAAGCAGTTCTCGAATCGACTGTTTTTTCGCTTATTGTGATTTACTGTAATTGTTCTGTTTCTGTAATGTCTGTTTTTGAAGTCGGTGCCTACGAATTTTTCTTAAGCATTTTTTACCATATGTTGTTTTATACCTAAGTTATTTATATCGATAAATTGTAAATGGATTCTTATACGTACTACGTATGTAACTTTTAATTGATTAGTTGTATACGAATTATACGGCACCGGATCACGTGCAGTGTCGAGTCGCATCAATAAGAACAGACAATCACTGCTACGTTCACTTTGATAGTATTTTAGTCTGTCTAGTAATCTAGTTAAGTTTTTATCAATAATTGAAAACATGACCGATACCAGATATCTTAAAAAACGTCCGGAAAGTGGACTAGGAAGTACTGAGTTAAATTATTACGACCATATTTGAGCCAAATAGGAAGAAGTCTGATAGTATACATTTAGTTGATACGTCGAGTGATTATTTCCTATTTGGGCACATTAACAGTTACTCAGTACTTACCAATGAAAACTAAAGATAGTATTCGGAAGTTGGCGACCGCGACAGGCGGCCCAGTAATTTCTATTACTATGTGACGCCGGCGGCCGCGCGACGCGGTCCCCAAGACCCGAATGGCATTTTAAGAAATACTTGTTTATTGTTAAACGAACGCTTTAGTGAGATTTGTAATTACGTCATGTTCTCAGGCATTTGTCCACAGGATCCCGTCAAACTTGGCCGGTGTTTTGTCAGTGTCATGTAGCAGGAGTCACGGAGTCACGAAGTGCTCGTTTAGTGTAACATTGGCCAGGTGATCCAAGAAGTGTCTTCAAGTGGGAAGGTGACATTAGCATTTGTATATGTTTATATAGAAGCGAAAAAAATATTGACGCTTTATTGACCCCGCCCGAAGGGGGTTCGAACCCGCTTTTCAAATAGCTTTCCGGGCCAACGACGGGTGTCTTACCTATTAGACCCCCGAAACAATGCTAGAGCCATTTAATTCTTCAACCAGTTGCTTCTTTGTAGAATTTCTTGTATGACTAAGGGTGGCATCATAGCTCCATCTACCGTAAAAATCTGATTGTATGAAAATTTATTAGCATTGGCGACTTCTTGAATTATTGGTCGCTGGTTATACTCGTAGGCAACCTACTCTGGAGAGAGAACGTAGTGTACACTGTACGGGGCTGGCTCCGCATGGACGGCATGTGCGCGGCGTCTATCTGGAGGCCAGGAGGAATATGTCCATAACTATTTATATGTGCGTGATATTTTGTGTTATTTAGATGTAGTTAGTTCAAGCGGCTGGGTTCATAATAACATAACCGCTTCTGACTTTTGTCAGGAGTCACAATTCCGGCAAAAAATATAACTTTGAAAACCAGTATTTGCAGTATGTGGAATTGATTGTCTGGGAGTAGGTACCTACTTTTTGGGATTTTTTTTCCTCATTTTACTACTGCTAAGAAAAGGTGAAAAAAAAATGTAGTTCCTACTAGGTGTTCGCCCCTGTTGTATTTATTGCGTGGAAAAGTAAAAATTAAATAGGAACAGTATCAGATAATGTGTTGGTAGGAACAGTCAGCAGCTAAAGTAGCTAAGCATAATAATAATAACATGATCACAATTATCTAACCGTTATTCTCTAGAAAATAGATTCCGTCATGTGCATTGATATGCACAGACTGATGTATGTGCACCTGGTGGTGTGGACAGCAGAGCTGCTGACTGTACCTATTTTGAAAGTAAAGTGTTATTCTGAACCTGACTCTTGCCCTAGGTAGTATTAACTCGCAAGCGCCGAGTAAAGTTGTGAGTTTAGGGTTATACTTATTTATACGATTGCCGGTATTTGGTCTGACGTGTTCGCCATCGGATCTTTGCAATACTAAGCATCACACAGACTGCCGAATTCACAAAACAATGATTTTCATATTTTACTATTTATGATTATTTATTTATTTATTGTTTTTAACAATCGATAGTATTGATGATACATACTACATCAATTTGATCAAATTGTTAGGATCAACTACGACTCCAGGTTTAGGTTTGTTTTTGTCGTAAACAACGTTTCAAAAGTGTTTGTGACAATGCTATTTATATGAGGCGAACGCATTGAGAAGTTTGTTACGTTGGAAACTTAGGGTGCGTCTCCACTGAAGCGGAACTGAGATACCAATTTCAACTCTTGTGATTGGTCGATTCCGCACGTCTTCGCTCCACTCCGCGTTAGTGGAGACGCACCCTTACACTAGAGGCTCTGCTCTGATCGATCGGGGCGTCTTCCATTGAAGTCGTTACTTGTAATATTATTTATATGCTAACATTATGAGACAATGTAAATAAAATTAGTAGATATATTTTGTGAATTTGGTAGTCGTTTTAGTCAAGTCAAACTTTACAGTTATAGATTTAACTTATTTAATTTTTAACTTTATAGAATTGTACTTGGTTCGCTCAATAGATTTATTTACAATTATATCTTACTACTTATAAACTGTGTTTTCTATAAGTAGAGCGGTCGTTGTGACTTCACGGCTAATTAAGTATGGGAGGAACATGTAATGATGCTGACAATCTTTTTAATAGGATCTACCAATTGATAATTTCAGTTCTCTATCTTTATTTATTTATTTATTTGAGCTTTGGCTTCCAGGCCATCAGCATCAATTTCAGTTCCCTAGTCGTAAAGTCACGGTGATTAGTACCTATCTACGATCAGAGTCATAAATATCTGGACACTAATACCTACTGTACCTACAGTACGTAGACAAAGTTGAATGGCGTTGCGGTGCGGAATTCGCATCCGATAGCGATGAGGGTCCGCTGAGAGTCAGAACGGCCCGGCCACAAATAGGGGTACACTTACAGTACTCCGAAGTTTCATTTGTCCGAATGCATCACTAACCTGACCTAATTATAGTATGTAACATATGATCCATGGAAAAAACGATCGTTTCGCGTTATTTCACTTTCGGAAGTTTGTCAAATTCGGAATTTAGATGGTTTCGGATCAATGAAACTTCGGAATTGTTGAGTGATCCCCACAAATAGAGCGACAACCGCGCGCGGGGGCTCGTGGCGTGCTTCATAAATCGCAAGGATTTCGTTTTTACCGGCCGCCGCTGGTCGCGCGTCGTCGTGGCCGGGCCGGGTTTTAGTTCTGGCGAAGGCACAGGAAGGTAGATGGATATCTACAAACTGCAATATACGATTCTGTTTACACCCACTTATCTAAAATGGTAGGTAAGTTGTGGATTCGCCAAAGCTAAAGTCTAAAAGACTGATCCCCAGATAATTATAACTCTGGCTGGCACGATGAATTCAGATGAAGCCGCGGGTTGCACCCACGATACAGTAATATTATACAAGGTTCTATTAAAGATCGCTTTTCATTTCTTTCCTTTATTGCCGCAGAAAATGCAATAGCAGTACCACGACTCCCTAAATCAGCATATCTCAAAGATTCGTAGTCAGTAGGACAAAAAAGATCATGATGAATAACTTAAGTAAGCCAGTGCGAATCTGATTCTATAGGCGCCTTGCCACTTGTAAGCAGAGAATAGAACGACGGAAAGTGGTATCTTTGATTTGAAACTGCTAAGAACTGTATTTATTATGTTGTTGGTCGTGGAACGTGACGATACGACAGGTTCTAAGACAAGGCGGAACCGAGCACCCACACCTGCGCTGATGTGTGGCCTATTAGTGCAGTTTGCAGCGCGTATAGTAATACTGACTTATACTTGTTTCTGGTTGATAGTCAGATTTCTGTAGCTATAACCTTTTGCGGTATCGCTCTTGCAGAATACTGCATGTGAATGTTATGAGCTCTCAATTGAAGGCAAGAGGACGCAACGCCATTGTGCCGAGCGAGGCCGAGTGTAAGCAATCGCCGGTACCTACCTATAATACGGTATTGTCTGCGATGTTGCCTTATCGACTACTGGGCGCAGGTAGCCTCATTAATCAAATTCGCTACGCACTTCATGTGCACTAGTTTCATTCATACGCAAGATTGCCCAAAGCATAGAAATCCATCTAGTGTTGGCGTCATCAGCAGCAATGATATTTTAGACCGATGTTATGCCCATTAGAAAGAAAGGATAGGTACCTACTTCGTGCTTTTAATTGTGGGTTATTATTAATGCCAAATAATAAAAAAGTATCCATACCATAATATTATAAATGCGAAAGTGTGTCTGTCTGTCTGTCTGTTACCTCTTCACGCTTAAACCGCTGAACCGATTTGGATGAAATTTGGTATATAGATAGTTTCAGTCCCGGGGAAGGACATAGGATACTTTTCATCCCGCATACATTTAGTGTTCCCGTGGGATGAGCGGGTATCACCGCAGGGCACAGCTAGTAAATAAATAAATACCTACTTAAGAAAATATAACATTACAGATTAGTAGTTAAGATTTATTCTGCAATTAATGGAAAACCGTGACCAGTGCATTAAAAAAATTATAGTAGGTAAGCAAGACAGACAGAACTACAATGCCCTGTAGCGCAGACACATTCACGATTAATGGGTCTGTACACGCACACGCATACAAGTCCAGATAGATAGATAAGTAGATATTTATTGCTCTTATATAGTGTTATAATGTCTTCATTCTAAACCCATTATGCCCTACCTATGGGTAGATAGGTTTAGACAGCTATGTCCATTTGAAAGAGACATTAAAAACGCAGCTTAGTTTACACTAACAGGACACAACGCCTGCCACTAAGTATTAGCAACTATTCACGTAAAAGGGGTGCGTGTTGATGATTTATGTTAAGGTGCCTTTACCGAGAGCATTAATCTGTAATGTATAACACTTGTGATTCCATTTTGAGCATTACGTTACTAATACTGCCTTGACTGACGAGCATTCACCTGGAATGTAACATGTATGATTCGATGCAAGATCAATCGGTTTCGACATCATCCCAGGATTCTATTTTGAGAATGGACCAAAATAAAAGGTTTCCCCGAAGCAGGTTTTCGTACAGGGGCCGCGGACGAGGTAATTACCGAGGTAATTACTACGTTCCTAATACGTCATATCATCAAAGTTCTCAATATGCCCCCAGTACATATTATCAGCGTGGCCACCCTAGTCGCGGCTATGCGCCGGCGCCGCGTAGTCAGCAGGCGCCGACCCAACGCGGGTACCATACTAGGAATCGAGGTAGGTACCTTAGGCATAGTGTCAATTACGTCGAGCCCGAGGCTCAGTCCGACGATCAGACAAATAACACTGATCATAACTTGAGTCAGTTTTTTCGTCAGTAACATAAATACGGACAGTTATAGTTATTATAACGCAGTTAAACTAACAATTAACGAGGTAGAGTGTAAATTATTAGTTGACACCGGGGCTTCGCTTAGCGCCTTGAAGCGTGAGGTGCTGACGCGAAATAACATTCCATTCCATCCCGGGCGTATAAAGATAAACGGAGTATGTGGTGAACTTTGCTCAGTCGGATATGTGATACTACGACTATCGTTTAAGGACAAAGTATTTATAAACAAGTTCCACGTATTCGAGAACTTATCTTGTGCCACCGATGGCATTCTAGGACTCGATTTTCTAACTAAGTACAGAAGTAATCTAAATTTAGAATACAATACCTTAACATTATAAGTACATACGCTACAGTGTCCTTCCTTTTGCATGGATCCCTCCCTCACCTCATTGATGTAATGCTTGGATCTGTAACGTTAGATTACGTACAGGCGATTGCCCGCGGTGTTCTTATTTCCAATGTATAGCCTTCCTGAATAAATGTCCAATAATGCTATAAGATATGATCAGTACATCGTATTTCAATTGTACACTACAACATTATCGAGTACCTAAATATGTAGTTGTTTATGCAACTGTTACATAGTTAGAGGTCTTAAAACACGAGTGTAGTTGTATGAACATTAGGATCACGAATGTTTAAGGTCTTATTATGTACAGTTGTTATTATTAGTCATCCATGCACCACCCCCAAGTAATGTAGGTCTTTACCGATAGTATTTGAAATACTTAGTAATTTAACAGTATGGGTGTAGATGAAATGTTATGACCGAAGTATTACCTCCTCCACCGACGTGCCTCTCCACACTATCATATTTGCCTAACCTCGGTCAAGTTCACGAGTAGTGTAGAGCCTGTATTATATGTACCTCTTGGAATCTTAGCGTTCAAAATTAATTAATAAATAAAATTGGGTTGAAGTAATTGTTTATTAACTTTGTTAAGTCAGTTGGCTCGTTCGACATAACGTTCTTCATAACAGAAAAGCTGCTGTTGCTAGATAATTGTTACTTGAGTTGAGCCTGTCGAGTCGAGAGGTATGTAATCCATCAGCCACGTCACTTTCTAGTTAGGTACACGTGTGATGCACTGGGAGGACGTATAATACTAGTCGGTCTGTGCGCTGTTGACTTCACGAGTTTGTTTCGAAATTACTGAAATTATTCATTTTTTACGGTTCAACGCGCCACCATTTCGAAAAATTTAGAAATAGGTAGTGAATGTAAATAAGTTTCTGTCAAAAATGACATTTTAGTGACAAGCTTTTATTCCCGACTGTACTTTTCTTTGGATATCTATCAAATGCTCACTGAGACGATTCTAAAGAGCCCAATCTCGGTATGATTGCTTCTTCTATTTATTTATTTAATCTTTATTGCACAAAAGAAAACTTATCGTACAAAAGGCGGACTTAATGCCATGAGGCATTCTCTACCGTCAACCGTCGGGCAAAGCAAATAAATTGTGGGCGGTGCAACTAACTTAAACAAGTTTTAATAAATAATATTTAGAGTTCTATTATAGAGTTCCCATGGCCACCTTCCGGCTCCATCATCAGATCAGCCCCATGGTAGCATAATTGTATTGTCATCAAAGTTATGTAAGCATGAAAAATTTCAGCTCAATCGGTTGACGATATCTGCTTCAAAATTGAGTTGCAAGATTCCACCCGAACAAACATACTTAGGTACATACATACAATGCAAGTTAAATAAAAGCTTGTACAAAAATCTATGTTCCTATTGAACACCATATTCACGAAATTTCAAGAGAATCGGTTGAGAAATGTGGCGTGTAGGCGAGAACAGTACGAAATCCGAACATGTGAACATCCACATCCGGACAGAGACGCTTCGCTCGCTCGATCAATGAGTGAAATAACAATTAGGTATCACGCAAATCGAATTACTCCCAAATTAAGCTCTTGTAGACTTAATTGTATATATTATTCTTAGGTGACGAATATTGACGATACAGGTACATACTTTTTCATCTGAGGACTAAGGTTGCGTTTCCACTGGCTAGCCGGAGCTGGGCGGAGCGGAGAGGATATCATGATTATACTCCACTCTGTGTCAGCGGAAACACTTGTCTCTTTTCACTGCTCTGCATTTACACATCTTCTCCGCTTGATCACGAGGAAATGCACCCTAAAACAAAAGAATTATAAATTATTAACCACCTTTAGATTAATAATTTATAATTCTTTTGTCAACGTTTAAGAACAAAGTCGTGTAAACCAAAAAATATATCTAGGTGGATCTTATCGCTGTTTCTATCGATCGTTGTTTTAATCTGTGGCAATGTCACGTGACAGGTTCACGTTTTGATACGAATCGATTCGGCTATCACTCGCGAGCCACGAGCTGGCTACCCTTGAGAGAGAACTACGTCTAGCGATACTTCTGGTCAGTGGCGGCCTTAGGGGGTGGCGAACGGGGCAATCGCCCGGGGCCTCGCTCTTGCAGGGGCCTCGAGCAACAACCGAACGCTCAACCAAAAAAAAAAAAGATTTGTTTAACTAGATTTTTTTTTTTTTTAACTTTTGATTTTGATCCTTAATAATTTATTAAGGTTCTAACGGTAAATTAAAATAAAGTTAGTTAACTAATTAATTAATTCAAATCATATTTGAAAAAATCATTAATGTATTAGGTACTTGAATATCGCGCCTCGAAATACTGGAAGATCGTTTTTTTTATCGTATAGCACTCGGGTCGGTTCTGCTCTTCTATTACCCGTATTTCATTTGGTTCGTAAAATTATTAAGACTGCACCGAGCGAAATGTGAAAAATAGGCAGTTGCCGTTAAATAGACAACGTCAACACTAGTTGTTTAATCCACTTCTAAACTATATAAATAGCATTTCGAAGAATGTGTTAACAACTTCTCTGTGGAAAAATTACAAGATTATTCATATTTTACCCTAGAAAACTAAGTAAACTTGGACGAAGTTTGTATAATCGTAAGCAGGCGTTAAGTGTTTTTTTTATACTTTAACAATTGAAATCTATTCAATTTTTAATTAAAAAAAAAGATGAATGTTTACATTACAATTGGTCCGCATCAAATATTTCAATTATTGTTTGGTATTAAGGTTCCAGATTTATCAAAAAGTACATTTAAGTCTCCATACATTTTTACTATGGCGGCCGCGCGCCTATCTAAATACGCATTCCCGCGCTCTATGGTGTAAACGCTCGGCGCAGTCTTAAAGAATATTTGAGGAATTCGATGACACAAAATCGGCTTTCAGCCCTTGCTATTCTTTCAATCGAAAACGACGTAGCTCATTCGTTAGATTATTGTGCTTTAATTAAAGATTTTAGTGTTAGGAAAAGCCGCAGACATCAATTTTAAAATTTATCATCTCTATATTAGTTAATTTAGTAAATCTTGCAATGTAAAATATTTTAAAACTCAAATTTTATTTATTTGTGTAACTTAGCATTTCTCCTCAAACATGACAAATGCCTAAACCAAACAACCAGACCAGCCCTACTTTCGCATCTCCTACTTTCCACGAAGGACAAAGGGCCTCGCAAAGTCCTGCCGCCCGGAGCCTCGCAATGGGTAAGGCCGCCACTGCTTCTGGTTATACTATACTATACTTACATGCTCGTAATATGCTGGATTTTCCCGCGGATTAGCGTGTGCTGGCCGTAGGTATTCTGCTTCTCTCCGGAACCGAGTATTTTTTCCCGAATTAAATGTATCCAACAATAGCTAGGTTTCTGTTAGCGTTAACGGGCATTTTAAGAGTATTTTACTGTTTATTTTAAAAATAGGGAACTATTTTATGTCCACCGTAAGAAGACTGCCTGGTTGCGGATGGGGATGGGGTGGGGGTGGGCCGATGAATGCAAAACACTTCCGACCGGAATTATGTCCACTCTGTTGCGGAACTTGTGAAATTATATGGATCCTAAGCAAATCGTAAAATTTATAAATAAGCCTGTATCAGCTTTCAACCCCCATTATGTATAATGTACTGTGGGTGTAGCTCAGAGAGCCAAAAATAAGCGAGAGGTCTAATTAGTTGTTTATTCTTTAAAAGCTAGTTTAAGACTATCTAAATATTTTTATATTTATGACGGATGTCACCCGTCCATTCTTTCTAATTTTTAAAACGTATTTTATATTTACTTTTATGTCAGTGGCCAACTCCACTGAAAGTGAAGTCCAACCTTTACAGTACCTACCTAAACAGAAAAAAGTGAAATGAAACACAAAACAAAACTCATTATTCGCTTGTATATTTCAGTAAGGATAGACGCCTAAACGCACACATGAGGCTTCAACCCCAGGCGGTCTGTTATTAGATGACGAACTGTAGCTAGCCTTGAAAGTAAACTAGAGTTCGGTCAGTACCTATGTGCTTAGGTATACATAACAGTAATAAATAATCGATTGGATCAGAAATGTGTCTGGGTGTGGTCGGTGACCCGTGAAACAGGGCGACCCCCAGTTCTAGATTCAAAGAGATTGTTGGTTTAGGATAGTTTTATTTATGAAAATAACTGGTATGAATCTGACAAACTGGCTAGTTTTAATGCCAAATAAATAAAGTTGTCGGCTGGCGCAAGCAATTGGTAATCTTGTTGAGATGAAGACCCGTCTCGTCTTGGGTAAAATTTTAACCATAATTACAAATAGTATTTAATCCATTTTTATATTTAAAAAAAGTGGTTTTATGTATAAGATTGTTAGAAGTTGTACTTTAGGTTGGGTATTAACGTGCCTGTTAATAAAATTTTCACATTCCCACTTCGGTGCACGGGGCGGGAACTACACCATTCGGCTCTACCTATTATTGACTATCGCATCACGTCAATAAAAAAAATCTAGATATAATAAAATTTCGCTGATGATAAAGACAAGAGGGTGAATCCTACAAATTTTCTTCAAAAGCATTAATTTCGCATTTCCCTGATAAACGTCTAACCTTGCTAAATTCCTTCTACGACAGACGACAAACTGGCAAACATTTGCGTTACCACATTATTGCAAGACGCGAATCGCTCTATAGGTAAGTAACACTTAAACGGCTGTTTGGGCAAACGCGTGTCGAAACGATGCAATATTCCATGGCGTACGCAAATTTGTTTGGCTTTTAATAATTTTATGGCGACTATTGCATAAGGAGCGAGTAGCGAAGGGTGTAAGGCCGGTACGCTTTCTCCATAACACTAAGGACAAGCATTTTTGTAATATCCCCTTCAACGATAAGATTTCGTATTCCTGAGAACAAGAGAACGAGTTACTGTCAAAAACGCCGAACTAGATGTTCCTATATTATTTGAGTAGTTTCATCGATGCCCCATGGATCTCGTTTTCAGATATCGTCATCAAAATTGAACGCCACCCAAAATTAAATCAGGACGTCAGACAACAAAGCACAATATATACGTACATATTTAATTTTTATTTTCTCATCCAGTAAAGTAGTAAGTAGAGAAGTGTAAGAAAAAATAAACAAACAATACAAAAGTTTTATACTACCTACACGTGCCATCGCCGGGACAAATCCATTTATCTATAACGCATAAACAATAAAAAAAACTAGTAGAATTATAAAAAAATAAAATAAAATAAAAATAAAAATAAAAATAAAAAGCATTTATTTCAGACAAATTAATCCATATATTATTAGTATTACAAAAATAACTTAAATAACTATGTTAGTGCCTAAACTAATGTGTTGAGAGGTCCAGTGCCTGATCAGGGCACTGTCCCATCTCTCCGCCACGACAGTGAGGAGACTGTGGCGGCTGTCGCGCACTCTGCGGAGCGTCGCGGCGCAGCGCTTGCGCAGCGTCGCGTGGAAACCGTCCACATGCGCGTCTGCGAACATGCCTGACGCACTGCAGTATCTCGGCAGCCGCAACAGCACCCGGAACGCATCGTTGTACTGTACACGCATAGTGTTAATGGCACGCTGCGTGTACCTCGTCCATAGGCTACAGGTGTACAGAGAAGTACAATACGCACGAAATAATGTTATTTTAACCTGCGCTGTACACCTGCTGAACCTGCGAGCAATCATATTGGCCCTAATGGCCAACGCCCTGCGTTCCCGCTCGATGTCAGAATCGTCTCTCAAGTCATCGGTGACCAAGTGACCCAGATATTTAAATGAATTTACCCTCTTGAGTTGTTCGCCATTCAATCGAATGGGTGGGACATGAGATGGACACTTGGTACCCGCCTTGAAAATCATATACTGGCTTTTATTTACATTGTATTGCAAATTGTGCTTACGGGCATATGACTCACATTTCTCGAGAAGTATTCTTATACCACCGACCGATGGGCTCAACAGTACCATGTCGTCAGCATAGCTTATATTATTAAAACTGACCCTGTCAATGTGACAACCTACACGTGTACTGCTAAGCTCACCGATCAGGGCATCCATGTACAGATTGAAAAGTTTGGGGGAGGTCAAACCCCCCTGCCTCACCCCGCACTCCAACCCATACTCATCCGAGAGCACATTACCCCATCGAACACTATTTCGCTGGCTTGCATACCAACACCTAAATATGCGTGTGAGTTCCTTAGGAAATTGCACTTCGTCAAGTTTACCCCAAAGTAGGTCATAATTAACAAGATCGAAAGCCCTAGAAAGATCTAAGAAACACGCATAAATAGGAGTCTTCCTGCGCGTATAATACTCGACAGCCTGCTTCAAGCATGCAATAGCACTCTCAGTAGATAAGCCAGCGCGGAAGCCGAACTGTGCGTCATGTAAGTTTAGGTACTTATCTAATTGCCAGTTGAGCAAGCCATCGAGTACTCTAGCTACAATTGTTGCCAGCGAAATAGGCCTGTAATTAGCACCCCTCGAAATATCACCAGTTTTGTTTTTCACTATGGGTATTACAATAGTTTTTGTCATAAGCGTCGGTAGGTGTGAGTGACATATGCATAGATTAAAAAACATAGCCAGTGCTCGAGGTAGATGTGGACCAGCAAACTGCAGGTGCTCGATGCTTAGATGGTCGTGACCGGGAGATTTTCCCCTTTTCATTTCCTTTATAATCTTACGAACGTCACTGACGCTGAAACGGGTCTGTATGTCACTCCCTAGCATGTCAGCATCAAGCACCGACCGTTGCTCGTCCTCACCGACGGCGGCAGAGGACGACTTCACATTGAATTGCTCCATGAACATATTAGCTATGTGCTTCGGATCAGAAATTCCGTTGACACTAACAGAGAGCCCAGGCCTAGTTTCCAGCTTTTTTGTAACCTTCCAAAAGTTCCGAAAATCATTGTTTTTATGATGAGTGGCAAGTAAATCCATTTTAATCTGTTCCTGATGTTGTTGAACCCACCTGAGTCTAGATTTAAATATTTTTCGGCTTTGATATATTAGATTATAGTTGTACCAAATCGATTTCGGCTACCTAGTTATTTAAATTTTAATCAAATATTGGCAACGCTCCTAATCTAACCATCGTGTCAAACGGTCGTCAAATCGATTTATTATTTAAATTGTATCCACAAACACGTCAAACCAGATAATATAATAATATGCATTTTTTACTATTACTCGAAATCCTGAATGGTGTTAACTTGTTTAGACTTGAGTTATACATTGTTAAGAGGCCTTATTCCTTTTAAAATGCTGATTGTTTAGACATTTTTCTCTATGATCAAACATGTTTCTCAACATATTATTGATGTTACTACCTAGAACAGGGCTATTGGGATTTATTGGTATATATTTGAAACCTACAGTTTGAATTTTTCATTGATAATTTTTGTTCGAAAAACTACTCGAAATTGACAAAATTCACGTGGAAAATTCGTTTTTTCAACTTATTTTCGACTGCACGCAATGAAAGCATGAAATAGCTACGTTACTACCTAGAACTCGGGAAAAAGTATTATTCACTTCAAAAAGGTGGTTGAAATTATCAATATATTCGTCATAATATGAAAAAAATAAATTTTAAAAGGAATAAGGCCACTTAACAATTATCATCTAAAATGCTAAACAAACATTGTTAAATTTTACTACTTTATTTGAGTTTAACAAAAAATATTCGTTTCAAAGTATTATCTATACTATGGTAAAATGGTTTTTAATCATAATCATAAATAATAAAATCTTTATTTGTCCAACATGGTTGGTACATTATGCTATAGATTCACTATGCGGCGCCTTTCGGCATACAAATTTTAAGGGCATGCATGTCACCTTATTTATACTAAGTACTGGATGAGATCAGGTCCAATCCTCGTAAATGGTGTATTCCTTGAGGACTGTGGGGAACTGACTTCATACCGTACTATATCTATACTATTATAAAATCCTAAATTTGTATTGAAAATAAATTTTCTATGGAGGGAGGTCATGATTTCAGGAAAAATCTCGATAGCGTGATGCAGCCGGATAGTTGTTTTGTATGGACACGCGTCGCCGTGCCAACCTGGCGCCATCTGTTTTCAAAAAAACCATTGTCCTCGCATCACGCCGAAACGGCTGGATAAAAAGCTACCAATTTTGGTACAGGAATAGCTGAACATCCAAAGATGGTTATAGGATACTTTTTATTATGATTAATATTTATCTCTGAAAACATAAATTCCATGAAATATTTTCCTTACAATGTGTAAACCTTATAATGACAGCGTTTGTGATTTTGAATTTAGAACGACGCGACCCCCGCGTGGCTCTTACGTCTACAAAAACTAAAAAGTATGAATTCGACATAATACCTCCGCGCGGCCCACCGGCATTAACAATAAGGTTAAGGTTGTTTGAGGCGTTGAGTTACGGAAACGATCTTAGTTAGATAGAAAAGATGGCGCCAATTATCGACCAACACAGACGAAAATATGAGTGCAATGTTCGTTGTAAATTGTCTCATGCCCAAAAAAAAATTATACATTTCTTTAAAAACACAATTTGCGACAATAGGAATAGGAACTAATGCTCTTTTATTGAATATACAATTATATTCTTCTGTAGTTTGTAAGTATCGACCAAATCCCGGAGACGCAATTAAAAACGTTAATGAATAACAGATTTTTAAATGCTATTTTATCGAGTGTAATTGAAATAAAAGTATTTCGAATCAATTTAAGTAAATTAAATACAGTTCTAAATATGTTTTACCAACCAACATTTAGAACATTAGGCGCAAATTTTGGTATTGTTTGTGTTTGGCCTAACTTACTAATAAGGTAGCGAAATGTATAATAAACGATAAATATACGATATATTTAGCGACAATTTTGCATCTATGTAGTTTTTTTTATATATAAAATTTATTCAAAGTAATAAATATCAATCATTCTTTATTTTTAACGGCGTGTTGAGATTTTGTTGATGACCCAATTTTCCGCTAGATGGCGTTGTTACCTTGACAAAGTCTCCATACTAGCGGCTGCATCGCGCTGTTAAGATTTTTCCCGAGTTAATAACACCAGCTCCATACATGTAAAGAATTCACGCACGTCGTTGCGTGCCTGTGACCACCATTCGGCGCAAGCTAGGGTGTAGTGTGATGGGTTAACCCGGACTTCGAGAATTACTACAGAAGTTGTTGAATATTGATCGCATACCTAATAATATAAGCAGCAGTGTATCAATTATTGAGAGTTGCTGCTCGACAATGTATGCATTTTGTATGAAAAACAACCATGATTCGAGACAAGACAAAATTATAAAATTTACAATGTAGAAAGGATTTCACCCAGCCGGGATTTGAACCCAGAACCTACTGAAATAATAACCGTGTCATCTCATGCATTTTCCTTTGCTTCCTTATTCATTATACCACGGATAACAAAACAGTGAGGCCATCACGTATCCGTTCAGTGGTGCTGTCGCCATTATTGACGTACGCTCGATTGAGTTAAGTTGGCACCTGAATCTTATGGCGTTACTTAGGAAATTATTATGACAGGTCATATTATTATAATAGTATTAGTACCATTGTAGACGAAAATAATTTATTGTTATCTTAATAGATGTCATTAATATATGTTCAGGTAGGACTATGAGCTAATTATTTTTCAAGGTGCTTTGAATAGTTATCTACAATAATCAATAAATATTCAAAACGATATATAAACATAAGTCTAGCCTCAATTTAAACTAAACCAAGATGATGTTCACAATGGTAGCACCTAAGGTACGGAGCGTTCTAGGGAAGTCGCCCACCCACTAATTTAAGTAGTAACTTAATGCGACGCCGTAGGCCGAGCTCTACGTAGCACTGAAGTTGCAGAGCGTCCCAGGGAAGCCGCTCACACACTTCAACTTATATAAAGTAGGTGGGTGGCCTCGCATTAAGTTATTTAAATGTATAATAGACAATAAATATTCAAAACAATTTTTTAAACATAAGTCTTGCCTCAATTTTAATTAAACCAAGATCATGTTCACAAGCGTAGCACCGCAGGTGCGGAGCGTCCTAGGGAATGCGCCCAACCACTAATATAAGTAGTAACTTAATGCGAGGCCGTAGGCCGAGCTCTACGTAGCACTGAAGGTGCAGAGCGTCCCAGGGATGCCGCTCACACATTTAAGCTTATATAAGTGTGTGGGCGGCCTCGCATTAAGTTTTTTAAATCTACGATAGACAATAAATATTAAAAACGATCTTTTAAACATACCCAAGTCTTGACTCAATCTTAATTAAACCAAGATGATGTTCACAAGCGAAGCACCGAAGGTGCGGAGCGTTCTAGGAAAGTCGCCCACGCACTAATATAAGTAGTAACTTAATGCGAGGCCGTAGGCCGAGCTCCACGTAGCACTGAAGGTGCAGAGCGTCCCAGGGAAGCCGCACACACACTTCAACTTATATAAAGTAGGTGGGTGGCCTCACATTAAGTTATTTAAATCTATAATAGACAATAAATATTCAAAACAATTTTTTAAACATAAGTCTTGCCTCAATTTTAATTAAACACAGATCATGTTCACAAGCGTAGCACCGCAGGTGCGGAGCGTCCTAGGGAATGCGCCCAACCACTAATATAAGTAGTAACTTAATGCGAGGCCGTAGGCCGAGCTTCACATAGCACCGAAGGTGCAGAGCGTCCCAGGAAAGCCGCTCATACATTTAAACTTATATTAAGTGGGTGGGCGACCTCGCAATAAGTTATTTAAATCTACAATAGACAATGAATATTAAAAATTGAGCGAGTGCGAGTCCGGCTCGCGCATGAAGTTTGTTGTAGGGTGCCCCCCTTAAATATTTTTTTTATTTTATTTTCAGTATTTGTTGTTATAGCGGCAATAGAAATACGTCATCTGTGAAATTTTCTACTGTCCAGCTATCACCGTTCTTGAGATACAGCCTGGTGAAAGACGGACGGACGGACAGCGAAGGCTCAGTAATAGGGCCCCGTTTTTACCCTTTGGGTACAAAACCCTAAAAACAATCTCTTAAACATAAGTCTTGCCCCAATTTCAATTAATCCAAGATCATGTTCACAAGTGTAGCACCGAAGGTGCGGAGCGTTCTAGGGAAGGCGCTCACACACTTAAACTTATATTAACTAGGTGGGCGGCCTCGCATTAAGTTATTTAAATCTACAATAGACAATAAATATTCAAAACAATTTCTTAAACATAAATCTTGCCTCAATTTTAATTAAACCAAGATCATGTTCACAAGCGCAGCACCGAAGGTGCGGAGCGTCCTAGGGAAGGCGCCCACTGACTAATATAAGTAGTAACTTAATGCGAGGCCATAGGCCGAGCTTCACATAGCACCGAAGGTGCAGAGCGTCCCAGGAAAGCCGCTCACACATTTAAACTTATATTAAGTGGGTGGGCGGCCTCGCATTAATTTATTTGAACATATTTTAAGTGGGTGGGCGTCTTCCCTGGGACGCTCCGCACCTTCGGTGCTAAGTTACTTTATAAACCCTTAGTAATTTAATGCGAGGCCGCAGGCCGAGTTCCACGAGCGTCCCAGTGAAGCCGCCAACCCACTTAACATATGTTTAAGTAATTTAATAGGCGGCTTTCTTGGGACGCTCCGCACCTTCGGTGCTACGCGGAGCTCAGCCTGCGGCCTCGCATGAAGTTACTTCATCTTATATTAAGTGGGTGCGGCTTCCTTGGGACGCTCCGCACCTTCGGTGCTACGCGGAGCTCGGCCTTCGGCCTCGCACTAGGTTATTTCAACTTATATTAAATGGGTGGGTGGATTCCTTGGGACGCTTCGCACCTACGGTGCTACGCGGAGCTCGGCCTTCGGCCTCGCATTAAGTTACTTCATCTTATATTAGGTGGGTGGGCGGCTTCCTTGGGACGCTCTGTACCTTCGGTGCTACGCGGAGCTCGGCCTGCGGCCTCGCATTAAGTTACTTCAACTTATATTAAGTGGGTGGTCGGCTTCCTTGGGACGCTCCGCACCCACGGTGCTACGCGGAGCTCGGCCTTTGGCCTCGCATTAAGTTACTTCAACTTATATTAAGTGGGTGGGCGGCTTCTTTGAGACGCTCCGCACCTTCGGTGCTACGCGGAGCTCGGCCTTCGGCCTCGCATTAAGTTACTTCAACTTATATTTAGTGGGTGGTCGGCTTCCTTGGGACGCTCCGCACCTACGGTGCTACGCGGAGCTCGGCCTTCGGCCTCGCATTAAGTTACTTCAACTTATATTAAGTGGGTGGGCGGCTTCTTTGAGACGCTCCGCACCTTCGGTGCTACGCGGAGCTCGGCCTTCGGCCTCACATTAAGTTACTTCAACTTATATTTAGTGGGTGGTCGGCTTCCTTGGGACGCTCCGCACCTACGGTGCTACGCGGAGCTCGGCCTTCGGCCTCGCATTAAGTTACTTCAACTTATATTAAGTGGGTGGGCGGCTTCTTTGAGACGCTCCGCACCTTCGGTGCTACGCGGAGCTCGGCCTTCGGCCTCGCATTAAGTTACTTCAACTTATATCAAGTGGGTGGGCGGCTTCTTTGAGACGCTCAGCACCTTCGGTGTTACGCGGAGCTCGGCCTGCGGCCTCGCATTAAGTTACTTCAACTTATATTAAGTGGGTGGGCGGCTTTCTTGGGACGCTCCGCACCTACGGTGCTACGCGGAGCTCGGCCTTCGGCCTCGCATTAAGTTACTTCGACTTACATTAAGTGGTTGGGCGGCTTCCTTAGGAGGCTCCGCACCTTCGGTGCTACGCGGAGCTCGGCCTTTGGCCTCGCAATAAGTGTAGTGAACGTATGATATTGTGTTTACGCGTGCGAAGCCGCGGGCAAAAGCTAGTGTTTTAATATATTAACTGCAAGACGTTACACAGAGATAATAGTCTGGTAATGTCAATTTTATGCGAGGGCACAAGGCGCAAACAATACATGACAATGGAAGTCATGTATATACCACTTTCAGAAGGAGACAACAATCCTGTGCGAAGTGATTCCTGTGAGATGAAGGAGCACAATTAATCTATGATACTACACGGATGTGATGATAGCAGCAGAGTCTGGAGCGAGCTTGAAAATTAGCAGGTATGAACTATTGCATTACATCTGACGCATTCCTATTCAACAAAATCAAGGGCTGTTATTTCAGTAGCGAAGCGAGTTACAGGTTAGGTAAATACTATGAACCCGGGCAGCGTTAAATTACTTTGTTGTCGCAGTAACCCCTCATGCTGTGGCGACAAATTCTACCTATTACCACTTAATTCGCATGTTTTTTTTTTTATAAATATACTAAGTACTTAAATTAGGTCTTCCAAAAACTCGTTAACAGTGTATTAGCACTTATCGACTAGTAATTTTTTTAGGAGAGTTTTGAACATACTGAGCTCTTGTACAGATTTAATTTGTAGTGGTAATTTATTATATATTTTTGGAGCCATTCCAAGTACATTTTTTTGATACAATGCTGTATTAGGTACTACATGATGTAATATCCTATGACGAAGACGTGTGGTGTTGAAGCTATGATATAAATGAGGGTTCTGTTTAACAAAGACCAAAATTTCATAAATGTAAAGGCTAGGAAGTGTCAATATATTTAAATGTTTAAAGTATGGCCTACATGATTCTAAAGGAGCAGCACCGCATACTGACCTTACGCATCTTTTTTGGGCTCGAAATATAATTTCACGGTCAGTTGAATTGCCCCAGAAAATTATACCGTACCTTAACGTTGAGGTTACAAATGCATGGTATGCGGTAAGCACAGCTGACCGACTGACTATTTTCCTTAAATTATATAGTGCGTATGAGAATTGATTTAATTTCGTACACATAGAGTCAATTTGATGTTTCCAAGTAAGCTTATTGTCTACATTTAATCCTAAAAATTTAGTAATGTCAGTTTCATCTATTTTATGTCCATTAAAAGCTACTCTTAAAGATGGCGGGTCAGTTCTCTGCCTAAATGTCATTAGCTTTGTTTTATCAAAATTAATTTTCAAGTTATTCCTAGTCAGCCATTCTATAATTATACTCAATGACCTATTGATTTCAGTCTCATCCGAACCTACGTTTTCTCCAGATATTATATAACGGTACTATCGTCAGCGAAGATAATCATAGGATGGTTTATAATTTTCGGCATGTCATTTATATAAATGAGAAACAGCAGGGGACCTAAAACGCTCCCTTGTGGCACTCCATAAAAGATATCCTTTGAGTCGGAAGAAAAGGAGATTTCGGTTTTTGACTTTACGCATAGTTTGCTGACTTCAGTAATTTGCGTCCTGCCACTGAGGTATGACTTAATTAGAGAATGGACATTACCACGTATTCCATAGCGATAGAGTTTATCTAAAAGTATTCGATGGTCAACATAGTCGAACGCTTTTGACATGTCCATATATAATGCGGCAACTGGAATCCTTTTGTCTACGTTAACTAGTACCTTTTGGATTAACTCATAAATAGCCATATTGATGGACATGCCTTTGCGGAATCCTTTCTGTTCTACAGCAAATAATTTGTTTTGTTCAAAGTAACTTGCCACGCTACTGTCAATATGCTTTTCTATGATTTTAGAAAAGATTGGAATAAGCGCTATCGGACGGTAATTACCCATATCATCCTTAGAGCCTTTTTTGTAAAGTGGTTTTACAACGGATATTTTTAATTTGTTAGGGAATTCGCCCGCCATAATACACAAGTTAATGATATGACTAAGTATAGGACTTATTATATGCAATACTTTTTTGATAATGAACGTACTCACCCCGTCATAACCAGTGCTGTTAGAGTTTTTAAGACTAAGTATTATTTTACTAACGTCATCAGGAATTGTAGGGTGCATAAACATAGAGTTTAGAGAATTAAATGTCAGATTAGATATTTCAGAGGAATTGTCATTCTCAATATTAATTGGTTGCACTTGATCAATAAATAAGTCGTTAAATTGTTGGGCAATATATTTTGGATCCCTTACAATACTATTGTTTGCCTTAACTTGTGTAATACAGTGCCGGGGCTCATTAAATTTAGATTTGTTGATTATTTTCCAGGTGACTCTAGATTTGTTGACTGCATTCTTAATGGCATAGTCATTTTGAGACTTCTGTGTCAAATTTATAATTTTTTTAAGGCGCGTTGAATATTTCTTAAAATATTCAATGTTGCCTTCCTCAGGACAGGTACGACATTTCCAGAAAAGAAACCTCTTGCGCTTACAGCAATTCCTGATACCTTTTGATATCCACGTGGGTTTTTTGGTAGTGGAAATTTTTATTTTACGGTAAGGAAAACATAGGTTATAAAATAATTCAAATAGGTCAGAGAATTCATTATAAGCTATACTCGATTTCATATACCATGGCCCGATGCACTTGAGACGGTAATTAGGCGTTAACAATAGGATTAGTGATAACAAAAGATACCTGGCCGGACCCTTTTGCGGCGTGGTATTTTACATGCAACCTAATGATCTTGATCGTTTAACCTAGTAATCTTTATTAATGTAAACAATATTTCATGTTAGTTGTCATCTGACTACATTTGTGATTACACGTATACTTAAATAATTATGTTTCGACCTTGGGAAACACCCACAAGTAACCCGTCCAGTGGTGATGTTAGTTTGCAGCAACGTAAGAAACGATTTTTAAGCAAGGACGCCCAAGATGTGGTGATAAGTGTTTATAAGACATTGCTAAATCGAATGGGTAAAAAAAATTTGATTAAAGAAACGTCTATATTCACCAGTGTGCCGGAAAGGACAGTTAAAAGGATTGTCTCATCACTCTCATCAGGACCAAGATACCTCCCTCGAAAACGAGTAAAAGCTTCTTTTAAAAAAATTGATAATTTTACAGAAGAGGTTGTGAGGAGAACTGTCTACGACTTTTATAGAAAAAATGAAGTTCCAACGCTCACAGAGATTCATCAAGCATTATTAGCAAGCGAAGTGGGATTTCCGTATTCAGAAACAACACTATGGAGACTTTTACGAAAACTTGGTTTTAAATATGGAAAGTTAAACGAAAGGAGAATCATTATGGAAACATCACGGCTTAAAAAATTAAGAGAAGAATTTATTACCGATATACGATTGAAGAGGTCTACTGGAAAAAGTATTGTATATTTGGACGAGACTTGGTTTGATACCCACGACACACTGAAAAAAGGATACAGGGACGACTCTCAAAATTGTGCTACAAATACTCCATGTTCAAGAGGCAAACGTTTAATTATACTGCACGCCGGTACTGAAAATGGTTGGATTCAAAGGGCTCTTCTTGTTTCGAGCAAACATCTGAAAAATTCAAGTGCAGACTATCACGAAGATATGTGTTCGGAGTTGTTCGAGAAATGGTTCGTGGAGCAGCTTTTACCCAATATCCCTGCCAATAGCGTTATCGTTATGGATAATGCGTCATATCATAGCCGTCAAGAGGAAAAGATTCCCAACACCAATTCAAGAAAACCTGACATAATAGCATTTTTAAGAAAGCGTCATATTACTATACCTGAGAAAATAACTGTTAAGAAATTGCTGGAAATTGTACAAAGTCAAAAGTTTGAAAAGAAATACTTCATCGACAAAATAGCGGCTGAGGCTGGGCATGAAATATTGAGACTTCCCCCCTATTATTGTGTGTTGAACCCAATCGAGCTTATGTGGAGTTATGTCAAGAAACAAATTCGTAAGACGAACATTACACCAACAGTAGGTGATTCTGTAATTCAAAATTTAAGAACTGTGGTAGACATGACGAACCCTACGCTTTGGAAAAATGCTTGTGAGCATGTCATCAAAGTGGAGAACGAGTTTTTAGCCCACCCTGTGTATCCGGTCATCATAAACACCTGCGAAACCTCAAGTTTGGAAGAATATACGTCAGAAAGCGAATAATTCTTATATTTTATGTAATTAATGTATATGTTTTAACGTAATTAAATTAAGTTAGTCTTAAAGTTACCTGAAAGTTGATTGTTATTACTTTATTGACACAATTAAAATAATAATAATATGTATATGTATATAGATATAAATAAATGTTTCATTGACACAATTTATGTTTTACAAAAGTTTGCTATTATTATTAAATAAAAAATATATATTAATATGTATTAAGATATAAATAGATATTTTATTGTCACAGTTGTATGTTTATTGTTATTAAAGTAAGTTAGTCTTAAGTTACCTGAAAATTGATTGTTATTATTTTATTGCCACAAATTTTGTTTTACAAATGTTAGCTATTATTATTAAATTAAAAATATATATTAATATGTATTAAGATATAAATAGATGTTTTATTGTCACAGTTGTATGTTTAATATTATTAAAGTAAGTTAGTCTTAAGTTACCTGAAAATTGATTGTTATTATTTTATTGACACAATTTTTATTTTAACAAATGTTGTTATAAAGTATTAAATATAAAGCTATTACTATTCAATTACTATAAAGATGCCGTACCATTATAATTAAACAATACCGTAAACAACTAATATTTCGTATTTTTATTTTCAAGTACCAAAATGTTTTAGTCCCGCTTTAGTTGCATGCAGATTGTACCGACGCGTGCCATTTTGAAGTGCTCCTAATTAGATAACAAAAGGCAAACATTATGAGCCCTATTGTTAAGTTTCAAGTCCATCGGGCCATGGTATATGAAATCGAGTATACATTAGGATCACTGGATGAGTAAACTTCGTTAAAATTGAGATTTAGTAAGCAGTCAATGAATTTATCGATGTTTTCCCGGCTATAGTCTCTTCTTACTATGTACCAATGACTCAGCAGACTGGTTCGCTTGACGGGGCAATTTAGAATTTGTGCCGCGTGGTCAGAGAGCGCAAGTTCGATTACTCCTACTTTGCCTCCTCTCACATTGTGCATTATGTTATCTATGCAGGTTTTGCTACTCAATCTAGTTGGCTCTGACACGCCTTGTCTCAAATTGAAGCTATTCAATATTTCCTTAAATTGTAGCGACGCTGGAATATTGAAGTCGCCACATATGACGACTTTTTTGTTTGTACGGCATACTTTATTTAATATGTTATTTAACTTATTGTAAAACACTATTAGGCTATTATTTTCATTTCTGGGAACTCTATAAATAGTAATTATAATAATTTTATGTTCTGTCAATTCAATCGCACAGCATTCAACAAAATTCTGTATAGAACATGCCGCAATTTCAGGTAATGCATTATATTTATGTGTATTTCGGACTAATATACAAGAACCCCCGCTTCTAGTGCTCCTAGAAAAATGTGTTGCTAGCTTGTAGTTTACTAATGCTAAGTGAGAGTCATCATCCAGTTTCATGTTATGCTCCGTTAAGATTATATCTATTGGTTTATTACATTTTGAGAGTTCCTGCAGATGGACACTGAGAATGTCAGATTTGGATACTAGGCCGTTTATATTTTGATGCAAAATAAAAATAGACTTATAGTTAATAAAGTCTCTATATGTGTCAGTGTCACTATGTCTTAGTGCGTAGCTATCTTTATTACATGTGGGTAAAGTATTTACAACGGGGATGTTCTGCACGAAAAAAAAACCGAAGGTTTTTCAGATACTTCAAGACAAACTGACATAAGTTAATTAAACTATTCTCTGCCTCTATTATCATCATTAGATGAGATATGTCGAAAAATATCATTTCTAAGCCACGGTTATTAATCTTGCCTGTCTCATATTTAAACATGTTATAGTCATACACTAGATTACGATTACAGTCAAGCAGATATGCATACTCATGTACTAAATTGTCACAATACAATAGATAGTTAAATGTCTCTATTCTACAATTATACATGACACTTGTGGAGTTAAGTCTAAATGTTGGTAAACACACGATAACATTTGTGTGTTTCATGTTTATTAAACTGCCTCTTATATACGATACAAGATTAGAATAGTTTTGTGTGACATTAAAATCTTCCTCTCCTATGAAAATTATACAGTAATCTTGTTTTGTAAAGTCGGTTAGCTTACTTTCTAAGTTGGTACATAATTGTTGCGCACCAGCACCTGGGTAGAGATAATGACAAATCTCATTTTCCGCACCCAGTATACGCTCGGCAAGTTTAGAAATCGAATTGTCTACATTGGTGCTCAATAAGCAAATTTTCCCATTTTTCGCATTTATTTTGCAGCGCTCATTGTGGACACTTGCAGTAGAAAAGCTCGCTGGTGCTTTTGCTTGGTCAGGAGATCCACTGGTGAGTATCTTATGTTTTTGTGCTGTAACTACACACGGTGCTGATGGCGTCTGTGTAGACAGTCGTTGGGTATTTTCCATTTTCGACTTCAAATTTAAAGATAATGGAATCTGTTGGACCTCATTATTAGTGGAAAAGTCTAAGTTTGTTTTGCCTGTACTGCTGCAGCGCATGTGCTTTTTCTTCTTTTTCTTCGTTGAGGTACCCTTACAAATGTGAGTCAACTGTTCTATTTTACGCTCCTTTTCAGCAAGTGTCTCAGAAAGCACGCTATTTTCGGCCAACAGGTTTTCTATTTCCCGGTCCGCCGATACCAACTTTTCCCTGAGAATAATGATTGTTTCCTTCATTTCATTAATCTCGTAATTTTGATTTGTGTGAAGTTCGGGGAAACTTCTGTTCAAGTCAAGATGACCTTCTGAAATACGTGACGAACTATGTGTATCCTCTATTTCAGAAAGTGTGTCGAAAGAATTCTCGGTAGGTATGTTGATGCAGAGTTTATCTCTGGTGTCCTGCTCATCTATAGGTATGGATCTCGTAGCGAGTGTGTTTGCCTGCGATAGGTCCCTATGTGAAGAGAGTGGTGTATCCTGTGTAGGTGACTTTATGCAGTCATCAAGTAAGCCAGCATCTCGGGAAGTACAGGTATTTGAGTTATTAACCTCACTATTTGCTAGAATAGCTCGCTTTTGTGACACAATATTATTTCTCCTCAGTGTAATATTAGATGATGGCGTGATGGGCTTGGTCACATTAGAAGACAGCTTATGCTTCCTAGTACATGTTTTACATTTCCAGTTCACCTTTTTTTCCGGTTCCATCATTCTGTACAAATTTTCAGGGTAGCCGTCACAATCAAAATGGAAATAAAAATTGCAGCCGAAGCATAGTACGCTTCTTTTAGGTTCCACGGATCGTTTACATTTATAACATGTAAACTTATTACTGCTAGAGTTTGGAGTTTGTTTCATCTTTTCCATTTTTATTTTTGTAGGTAGATAGGTACTTTATATATTATTTGTTTATGGTTGTGTCACAGCGCTGAGCTAACTTCACTATTGTTTATTCACCGAATGAAACCGAAGAGTCACGATTAGCAATGTTGCAGCCGCTGATTGGCCGCTGAAAACACATGAACACCGCCAAAGCCGCCGATTGGTCGCCGAAGGTAGCCGAATTCCACCGAGGCCACTGATTAGTCGCCGAAGGCAGCCGAACACCACCAAAGCCGCTGATTGGTCGCCGAAGGCAGCCGAACACCACCGAAGCTGCCGATTGGTCGCCGAAGACAGCCGGGCCGCTGATTGGAAGCCGAAGATACCCGACGGTCACCGAGGCCACGGATTGCTAGCTGAAGTCAGCCGAACATCACCGAGGACGCTAACCTTATCCTGATTGGCAGCCGAGTGATTCCGAACCAGAGCTATAATTACACACAGCTTTTATGTGTGCGTGTGATTTCAAAGTCTAACAGCTCTATAAGAATAATCAAACCATCGCCTATCCATTATATTTGGAGGAAATACCACCATAGATATGAAAAAAAGATTACGTAAACCTTACATAACGCGTAACACATCACTTTATTATAGTCACTTCACTTTTCACAGCATTTTTTAATTATTTGGTCAAGAGCCGCAAATATACGTCCTCCTTGCACTAGCGCACGCACACACCTCAATTTTTATTGACAATTATTTTTCGGCTTATTATTTTCGCGGCGACAGAAAAATTAAAGAGCAGCAAACTATTTGCAACTAAAATAATAACTTGTCAGCGATTAAATATTTTGGCAATCATTTATATTAAATGAGCTTTAAACTAAGGATATTTTAAAATTCAATTAATGGCAGCTACTTTAAGGTAGCAGAAATAATAAACAAGATTACTGAAATCATAGGTGAGGTACTATAAATAATGACTTGGCGACTAATATTAGCAGAAGGATAACAAACTTTATATTAGTGGCAACTACAGGTCTCCATCTAAAAAAGCATTTTGGGCTTTGATTTGCTGGCAGCTTAAATATTAAAATGGGTACTATATAAAAGTAATGGGGAGTTATTTTTTCAGTTTTCGAAACCATAATTTAATGAAAACGGCGATAAGCGTTTTTTAGGTAAAAAGTTTTGCCCATACAAAACACGCTTATTTTAGTCCGAATCTAGCTAAAACACGCTACGCTAAAATAAGCATTGCATTATCATAAGACTTGCCTCAGAACCGAAGCTGTCAACCCCGATTCCACGTGGTCTTGTCTGCCCTACCCCTAGAGTGTATATAAAAAGCCGGAGGCGCGGAGGGAGAGCAGCCCTCGCCCGCCGTGACAAAGCTCGGGAGCCGTGCGGAGCGGAGCGGCTGAGGCCGGTCGCCGAAGGCGACCAACAAGCCGAAGCTGCGGAACGGAGTACGGGCGACCGTGCTTTGCCACGCAAGGGCGGAAGGGCTGCACTTCCCGCAGCGCCGGAGCTAAGGCAGAGTCTGACACAATATCCAAAAAAATATTGTCGGTTTTAGGAGTCCATATCTCGGTAATTATTAAGTTTAGAAAAAAGTTGTCCATACAAAACACGTTTATTTTAACGTATTATATACGATAGAATTATAAAAAATAGGTGTCAATATGACATCACACCTGACGAAAAATTGACCAAAATCAGAGCCACTAAATAAAACTATAGACCAAAATTATTATTTATACAGGCAATTTTCAACTTTGATTAAAGCTCTTAAATTGTCGCACAAAGTATTTTTTTTATGACCTTGATTTATTTTATATGTAATCTCCATTGAACAATTAGAGTAGGCCATTTTCAACTTTTTATCCGCTGTCATGTTTCCGCTTAATTAGTTAATTCAGTCGCCAAAACAATAACTCGATGCTAGTTTATATTGAAACAAAGCCGAAAATTGATTACTTAGCTGCTACTTTTTACTTTAATAGTCTCCGCAATTAGTCGCCAACTTATTATTTTTGCTATCCCCTTTAATTTTTTATAAATCCCTAAATCTGATTAATTTGTCGCCGCGTTAAATACATGCCTTATTTTTCTATGGAGAAGGATCATGATTTCAAGAAAAATCTGAATAGCGTGATGCAGGATTATCGTTGTTGAACCCGGCGCCATCTGTTTTCATAATTTATTTTGTCTTCGCATTACGCCGAAACGGCTGGTCACATTATAGCCAATTTTGATACGGGAAGATCTGTACATCCAAAGATGGTTTATACCTATAGGATACTTTTTATCCGTCTAGGTACGGTAAAAAAAAAACACGCGGACGAAGTAGCGGCCACCTCCTAGTATACCTACTTAATATTATAAGTGGAGTGGGCATTGCTCTTAGAACCGGTGGCGGTTAGAGCAAAAAGGTAGTAAAGTAGCGATCGCATATCAGAAGAAAACGGTGTTCCTTTGTTTTACCCACAGAATTTTCATCGAATTTTGTGTCACAGAATACTGAATTCTCGTATTTTTATTTCATCGAATAATCATTGTGCAGCAAATAATTATATTCAATAGATTTTTAGTTTTACTAAATCGAAATTTCATACTAAAAAATAATATTAATTGATCGAATATTTACTTGAGTCAAGTAAATGAATCACTTCATAAAACAACGTTTCGAGTATTTTAATTTAACAGAACCGAAAGTAAAGTAGATCTGGTTAAGTGGTTAGGTATGTGTACGATACGTTAGGCTCGCGCTGGTTAGGATAGGTTGGTACTTACACGTACTTACTTAGTTAGGATATTCAGTTATTTTCATATTAAGTACTGTAATAGCTAAGTATTCTTTACGAAAAAATGACTGACTGTTGAGTTTCTTTCGGCGTTTCTTTTCAACAGTGGTGTTAGTGTGATTTCATTAAATATGTATAAATGGTCACATTTATTATGCAAAATATGTTGCAGCGGATGTGGCGTAGTGTTATCCTATCAAACCTCGCTCCAATAGGCATCCAGAGTAGAAACTGCAACAACTATTGGTGTGACGAGTGCACACGGCTTTCTTCCGCCGAACCCTGCGCGAGGCAGTTTCTAATACTTTATATAATTTAAACATAAAAGAAACGTATGCACTATTTACGTCACTTTAGAAAACCGGTGATTTCTTCTTGCGTAGGAGGAGGGAATCCTCTCGATACGGCCAGGTCGATTCCGGCAGCTTACACGACTCTACGGAGGGTAACTATATATAGTACTCAGTATTGCAGGAGTGAGTTGAGTAGCTTAAATATGGATTGGTACGACGGCGTCTAAAGAAACGATGTTGTTTAAATCAAACAACTTAAATGAATTATTTTGCGTAGGTTCATTCTTTGAGCCTCCCCAACGTTTCACCAAGAAAATATTTTTTCTCAAGTTATTTCAGCAAAATAATCAAAATCAAGGTGTGAATAACAATCAAACTAGACTAATTCCTATAAAGCTATATGTGCCAGTAGGCCATTTATGTTTTATTTTAAATTATCTACCAGCGTATCACTAAAAGGCCTGCCGAGGAGAAAGAATCGCAGAAAGAAAACTTTCAGATAGTATGAAATGTATTAATACTTAATCTCATCAGTATTATTTCCGCGATGTAATCAGATATATTCAAGTGTCTCGTATAGGTACACACTACACTTCAGATACATATAAATAGCAGGGCTCTCCATTTGAGTGGTAGTGAGTCAATGTATGTGATATCAGTGAATAAGTAACCTCGTTGAAACCTTCAGGTACCTGTCACGGCCACGGCTAAAGAAACTACCTCAAGAGAAAATAGAGAGACCGCCATCATAGATAGTGTTCGTTTCTTCCTTACGTTTCCCGTATAATAACATTGAAAGACAGGCTGTTCAGACGTTTTTATTATCATCAAAACAAACACAGGTATACTTTTTTTCAGGTTCAGCGAAACTTGTCAGTAATAATGAAATTATTCATTATTCGCTGTAATCAATGAGTAACCGATCGTTTGCAATTAAACCGAATGTTAGTATCGGTATACAAATGTCAAATAATAAAGTGTTCTGGCCCGGTGTATTCGCCTGACATTGTGCGCACACGCTGCTGTATTGTATTGTATTATAATACGTAATCAGCTCCAGTATTGCATTACGCGGCGTAACGACACCGCGGGCGGCCTCGAACCTGCCCGCGACACCGGTCACTGTAACCACTAAATTAATGTGCCAAAACTGACAAATATCAGGATGTTGTATCGCCTCGTGACAAATGAGTATGCAGGCTATGTTAACGTAAGCACCAAATTGTTATTTCAAGACACAGGCTGGCTCAAGGTCTGTCCAGTTGGGGATCCGGTGGAATTGTGAGGGTTTGTGCTTCCACACAGTCTCACTCACTGGTGTAGAGGGCTAGCTTGTTATGCCCAGTAAAAAACCAGCCAAGTGCGAGTTGGACTCGTGCACCGAGGGTTCCGTACAAACACTTATCCTATCTCAACTGGCCGGCTTAAGTAAAGTTTGCTCCTATGTATGGCGCCGGATACAAATGAGGTGCAAAGTTAACGCAACCGATCAGGACGATGTTGTATGGGAGCCCCACTTAAGTATTTATTTTGTAGAAATACATCATCTGTGAAAATGTTAACTGTCTAGCTATCACGGTTCCTGAGAGACGGTCACACAGACGGACAACGGAGGCTTAGTAATATAGGGTCCCGTTTTCACCACTTGGGTACGGAACCTTAAAAATAGGTATAATCAAACCACAAACCATTCTAAATAATCCACAGTTTATTAAAGTATCGAGGAGGCGTAAACAAGTGATACAATTTTAGCCGCAATGAATAAACGTCGAACTGTCGCATGCATAATGTAATGCCGCATGCCTCGCTAATATCTGGGCCGCGGGTTTGCTAAGCCATTGCTAAGCCGATCAATTCGAATGGATTAAGTGTGTAATCGTAGCTACCGATAAGTATAATCTTAGACATATATAAGAATAAAAGTTCTAAGTTATTTATATTATATACATAATTCAACACTGTATCAGGACTTTAGGATTACAATATACAGAACTTTTGGCATATGAGTGCCAGATCTCAATTGTATTGCTTCCACGCATCATCATGAGTAGCTTCAATTTTCGCAACTATGTCTTTAATGGGATACATACGTCTTATTTATAAGATGCTTTGCTTAAAATATGCATGAAGGAAATACCTAATTTAATATTATACAATCACTAACATATTAGTTAAAATTTTCAATTTAAAATAGGTAATGGTTAGCTGAAGTAAACATTTAAAAATATATAAGTACCTACATAATTAAATTATATAGGCACCAAATTTCATGAATGAACTGTTGAGAGTATTATAATAAATAATAACATTATTGCATCAGCAGTGATGCCAGTTGCACTTAAGATTATAGTTTTACTTATTGAATATTTTTGTGTTTCCTATTTAATTTTTTTGGCATTTTCGTAGTCTTATGATCTATGATTCCTAAGTAAGGAATCCCTACTGCGTAGCAAGCAGGTGTAGGTAGCGGCAGTAGCGCGCGCGTCTCAATAACTTGTTATCACTATCGCGATCGTCATCAGTTCGTATCATCGATTGCACGCAAACATTCGAGTGAAGGGCTCTTCACTGGCGAGCTTAAACCTGACACTCATTCGTTTTCCGTTCAATTAGGGCCCATACAGACGAACGGCACTTTCCTTACAGACGAACGGCACTTAGTACAACTGCAGCCGTCGCCACCTGTTGACGGCTGCCGTCGACGCGTCGACGGCGGTCGCCACCTCTCGACAGTCTCGACGGCTGCCGTCGACGCGTCGACGGCAGTCGCCACCTGTCGACGGCAGTCGCCACCTGTCGACGGCGGTCGCCACCTCTCGACGGCTGCCGTCACTTGTCGACGGCAGCCGTCGAAAAGTGGCGACGGCAGCCGTCAACAGGTGGCGACGGCTGCAGTTGTACTAAGTGCCGTTCGTCTGTAAGGAAAGTGCCGTTCGTCTGTATGGGCCCTTAGTCATTCGGTCAGAATTGAGACATAAAATAAATGTTTTAAACTGTTTTATCTGAAATACCACTAAATGCATTTCGTAAAACTGACATTTTCTTGATTATTCACAATAGTCTTCATGATATAATGATTCATGCAATGCATTAAATATCAAGGGAGAATTTTACACAAATCGACCTAGTTCGAACCTGTGCAATGCTAATTATTTTTATTAAAGCAGTACGCGTTCTGCTATCGTAAACCAAATGTTTACAATGACGCGAAACCATTAAATTTCATTGTAAATATTTGAGCAATGTTCTTAGTATGGGTACTAGACGAGTATATACATAATATATACATACTAGCTTTTGCCCGCGACTTCGTACGCGTAGAACTCGTTAATTGATATTGACAATAAAAAAAAAGAAACAATTAGACTTTCAACCCTTTCAGGTATTCAATACTCGAATGGAATCTAGTTAGTAGTTTAGTTCTGGGCTATTGGGTGAAAGCCATGGACAAAATGCAAAACATCCTTTTTTTAATATTTTTGGAGTTGCAAGGCTAAGTCCCATTCGATTCAATAAGTTATCCGAGGCTAAGTCCTATTCGATTCCATAAGCTATGCTCAGAAATGGCTCGAGATGGTGACGGTCCATAATCAACTGACGAAGAAGGTATGGTTCTATTCACCAAAGAATTTTTTCACATTATGAAATTGGGACAAAATAATTATTAGGTAGCTACTATTATTTTTCTAACTTGGTTTTTACAACTTAGTTTATTGAAGTATAGTTCAATAAATTATCCTAAATTATTTATTTAGGTCAGTAAAAACATGTAATTTTTTTGATTTGGAGACATGAGCAAGCTACATACTGTTCATGAGAAAAACATTTCGTGCCCAAATGTATTCCTGCTACTTTTCATGTTCGCCCCTTTGATTTATTAATAGTCATAGAAAATGTTAAAAACTTTTAATGGAAACTGTAGACGTTTAAAATTAAATGGTAAATTATTCGGTATAATTGGAACACGTGGTATAAGTACACTTTGTCCCTTGGCTTCTACCGTTAAAATCGTGCCCTTCACAATGTATTTCCCTAATTAGGTGATTCTCAATCTAGCGCCGTTGCCAAATTTGGGTGCGTCTAAGTTGCGCATTAACAAAACTGGTACTTTTTTTGTTGATTTTGAAAACAATATCATTTTTGATGCCAATATGGTTCTTTCACATAGCCAGTTTTCGTCATGAATATAAGTGTGCCTATAAACCGACCATGAAAAAATGCTCGGTCGGTGATAGAGCCAAAAAATTGCACTTTTTCTATTTCCTCTTATAAGTATCATAATAAGGTTATCCTTCTCCATCAAAGCGTGTCAGGCCCTTGACTTAAGCACGTCGATTATGTAGCATAATAATTGATTGACAATTCGGGTCTTGTCGAGTATCCGAGTCTAAGATCCGAAAAATACAAAAACTTTATGCACTAATACTGTACTCAGCGATAAATATTGCACATCGGTCTTTAGCCCTTAATTTGACAAAAGATGACGAAGGTCGCTGGTTCAAGCCTCGTTATGGTAAAATTGAGCAAAATATTCTGGTTCGAAAATAATATATGGAAAAAGATGGTCAAAGAATTTGTTCACCCTACCATACACGCCAAATTATGGGTTAGAAAGAGGCAATTCAGCAATTGGCTGTTTATTTACGACGATTTCCGAACACTGGCGACCTTCCATCAATCATTGTTTAAAATTAAGATGAATGAAATGGGAATGAACGTAAATACTTCCTCGTTTATAATATTATTAGGATTATTTATATATGTTAAGTATCGTATCTTTGCATACTGAGTTATTTACTACTTTATTTATACTCAGTTACCAAGCGGAGGTACATAATCAAAGCTCGTAGGCACTATTTTCAGATGATGTGCGTATCGGAACGTGATACCTACCTGAAGGGCTACTCCGATGTTCGAAATTTAACTTTCGTATAGTGCTATTCCATTCACTCAAATATACCTTGACAGGAGATCGAGAGGGATGGCACTATTCGACAGTCAAATTTTGAACATTGGAGTAGCCCTTCTGCAATCACTGGTTTGACATGTCTTGCCAGATGGGTGTGTGACGTTTGTCAAATCAAATGTGATTGATTCAAATTTGTAAAATTTTATGTATTTGATTCTTGAAATTACGCGATTAATCGAATTTTGCGGATACATGTTCCCATATCAGAATTTATTGTTTTTTTACAAAGAATAGTTTGGTATGCGTTTGGTGGTCTATCGTAGGTAGATTAGTTTACGTCAAAACGATGACATGTAGGGAGTTGTTGCAACTACAATGATTTGTTCTCCATACAAAGTTTAATCCCGTTTTTCACGGGAACACTACATTTATTCGGGATGAAAAGTATCCTATGTCCTTCCCCGGGACTGAAACTATCTATATACCAAATTTCATATATATCGGTTCAGCGGTTTAAGCGTGAAGAGGTAACAGACAGACAGACAGACAGACAGACAGACACACTTTCGCATTTATAATATTAGTATGGATATAGATAACATCCATGACGTGCCAAGAATAAGAGGATAAAATAAGGGAGTCGGTGTAAAGTAATGGAGGAACTTGCATTTAAGAGAGGTCCGGTTTGTGCTCACATGCACATCTGCATCAGAGACCTACACATTCCATATGATGGATGACTACAAGTACCTGATATGAAAGAGAAGCCAATTTAGCAACACGATAGTTATATGTATCTTTGATAAAGTAGAGATACATACTTAACTATTATTTAGGTACCAATGAGAAATATTAGCCAATATCCAACAACAGAGCACTTTCAGACTTAACATCCAACGCTCCTCCCAGTGATGAAAAAGCAGTAAGTAATCAGCAAACATTTGAAACCACGCCAGCCCGCCCACAGCTGAGTGAAGCAAGCCCCATACGCCGCCGCCCGCGCCATAGGGCACGGGGCGCGACGACGTCATGTGCGGTTGCGCAGACGCATGCCCGGTGGAGCAATGTCACGCTCACGCGCGAGTGGAGTGCAGCCCGACGGTCAACAGCTTGCTCTATGTTTATTAAAAGTGTATAATAAATTGTAGTTGTTTTCTCACATCATAACATCAACAAAATATTAACACGAAAAAGTAGATTAAAGTAACAGACAGCAATAACTACGATAAAACTCTAGCCATGTAAACGATCATCTCCAAACAACTATTGGTGTAGCGGAAATTGACAATGTTTACGTTTCGATTCGCATATCGTTTCGTGAAATAACAGTTGTGCTTTTTGTTTACAGTTACCATTTGCACATTTGTTTAAAGTGGATGTCGCAGTGCACATTGACACACATGTTAACAGTGCACATTTGTTTAAAGTGGATGTCGCAAATGACCCAATATGGTTCATTCTCTTGAAAAACCGGTTACCTACTGCAACTTGATACAAAAAAAACATATTAAGGAAAACCGGCCAAGTCCGAGTCGGACTCGCGCACCGAGGGTTCCGTACAAACACTCCATCCCTAGGTGGTTAAGTTAAGTTTGCACCTGGTATGTATAGCGCCCCATATAAATTAGGTGCAAAGTTTGGTTATAAAAAAAACTACTTACTAGATCTCGTTCAAAACAATTTTCGTTGGTAGTTTTTATAGTAATGAATGTACATCATATGTTTTTTTTAGATTTTTCATTTTCTTATTTTAGAAGTTAGAGGGGGGGACACCACCTTTTTTCCACTTTGGAAGCGTCTGTCACGGTTATATTCGGTTTAGAAAAAAAATATTTTATAAACCTCGATATCATTTTTGAAGACCTATCCATAGATACCCCACACGTATGTGTTCGATGAAAAAAAAATTGAGTTTCAGTTCTAAGTATGGGGAGCCCCCAATATTTATTATTATTTTTTTATTTTTGCATCAAAATCTTAATGCGGTTCACAGAATACATCTACCTACCAAGTTTCAACAGTATAGCTCTTATAGTTACGGAAAAAAATGGCTGTGACATACGGACGGACAGACGGACAGACAGACAGACAGACATGACGAATCTATAAGGGTTCCGTTTTTTGCCATTTGGCTACGGAACCCTAATAATCAAAATGGCAAATTTAACTTGAACTTTGCCATGAATGTTGAAATAATTGAGATTTATGATAAGTTTAATAAGACCATCATTAATCATACTATGCATGGAATTTCGTTTGCGTAAACATATGACACAAATTAAGTTTTACCCGTGCCATAGTTAGTGTAGTCACCCTGTCACACAAACGTCGCTTAGAGCTATTATTACCTCATTAGGGTTCTATATATAGACGACGCGGTTGGCGCAGTCGTAAAGCAACTGCCTACTAAACCGGCGGTGTTCCTAGACTTCCTAGATTCAAATCCCGGCAAGAGCAATTTTGTGTGATGAACTCCAGGGTCATGGATATTTTTGGTATTTAAGTATATATATATTTATCTATATAAGTAAATAAATAAATATCATATAACCTCACACAAATCGATCTAGTCCCAAATTAAGCTCAAGAAGGCTTGTGTTATGGGTACTAGACGACGATATACATACTTATATAGATAAATATATACTTAAATACATAATACAACCATGAACCAAGCACAAATATTCGAGTTCATCACACACATATTTGCCCTGGCCGGGATTCGAACCCGGGACCGCCGCGGTGGTTGTAAGCGCTTACAAACTAAGCCAACCGCGTAAGTATGTTTTCTCAAAAATTGCATGTAATGTTGCCTTACCATCGCTAGATAGACTACAGTAAGTGGAACATACCGAAGACTTTTTAGAAGTGTCCAGTAAAAAGCGAGATTTTAAATTTGGAATCAATATTTGTCCAGTAAGTAAGTATGTAATTCCTATTACGTATCAAGATATTTGAATATCGAAACACGATTTACATCGTCACCGACCTATAAAAAAACTAAGGATGTGAAGGCGATGAGGTCGTATATAAATGTAAAAAGGATGCATTCCACAAATTATTTTAATTATAAGTACAATGCGACAGCAAATTGTAGAAATTAAAAAGTGGCGTCCCTTTTTCATAGATTAAATAGAAAGAGACGACATTGCAGTATACACTTGCAATTTACACTAAGAGCAAATGTAAAATAAAAAGAGGTTAGCACTATTGGCAGTATAAACGTAACTCAAGATGCATATTTAAAAAAAAAAAGTAGCGACAAGGTTTAGTGCGGAAGTTTGTATGCAGCGTTTAGTTCATAATTGTGCTGTGTAAAATGACAATGTTATTTCGGAATTCCTTCCTTTTTTGTGTCGTTTAGAAAAAACCTCGGAGTTAAAATTGAAGGTAAGCTTTATGATATGAAAATTAGTTAGAAAATACAACAATGTATAACAATAATTAAATTTTATCTTTAAGACTTAGATTTGTAAGACAGTGCAAATAATTAAACGCAGTATTTATAAAAAAAGAAATTAAGGCGGGATTTAAATTAAAAGACAAAAATCTCAAATTTGTTTGTGTGATCTATTACAATAATTCAGCAAAAATTAGTTCAGACGAGTCTGATTCCGAATAGACGGCACTCCTCCATACTTAAAAGCGGAGGCAGAGTTAGCTAAAATAATTTACTTCCGACTAAATCCAAGGAGATATAAAAAAATACAAGAGATTCATTAAATGGAAGGAAGAAAATCAAGTTAATAATTGGTCAGATAATGTGTGATAAGGTCAGAATATTTCAACAATCTTTCTGAGACAATCGGATGGCTACAACGGAAAGAAATCACAAATATTCAGCAGCAAAACTTAGAAAAGTTCTTAAATCAAGCTCTAGATGATAACCATTTTGGCGATGAAGGTAAATAAATGCTGCCACTATTTGATAACGATATAACTATATCCTTTATCCAAGTATAAACTCATAATTATTTTTGTTATAGGTTGTTATCATGGGAGTTAATGGTGCCTGCGACGACGAATATCACAATGTGTAATAATAAAAATGGGATATAACAAAAATATTCATTGGAAAATGGCCGAATATTGCACCTACCAAATATAATTTTAATCTAATTTTCTTGTTTAATTTTTGAGAAAAGCACTATACTTGCTTCGACCGTAAGAGCCATCCTGGCCTCGTATTATATCCGGACCTCGCCTACGGCTCGGTCCGTCTAATTCCTACTCGGCCAGTATGGCTTACTTACTGGTCTCTGCCGTAATGTACTATTACCGTCGTTTAGTACCTAAAACACAAGCCTACTAGAGCTTACTGTGGGACTAGAGCGCTTTGTGCGAGGTTTTCCGATATTTATTTATTGAATTTTCTTGCTTTCTGATTTTCCATTTAAATGATAAGAGTCCATTTTATTACAGAATTCAACATGTTTCAGTAACCAAGTAAATACTAATAGATTAAATAGGATCTTATTTGTGAGAGAATGTTTAATTCCAGATATAAAGAGGTGTTATTTGTGTCCCTATCTATAATTATGTATGTACCAGCAAGTTTCACTGTCTGTGGCATCGTAGTTTCTAACTAAACTGATAAAATGGTTCAGATTATTCAATTTCTGATAAAAATTTTTGCAAGGTGATCGAGCGAGAGTGTTGTTATCAATTGTGTGTACCTACCTACTTACTGAAATCAAGAGAATCTGTTTAGTCGTGTGACTTCTATCAATTTTATCTAAGTCTACCGGGTAGGACGTTGATTTAGCGATTACTTTGATGCAATAAATTCTGAATTGACTTTGAAGTTTAGTAGACGCAATCTGCCTGTTGTCATATTCATATGTACAATTTACTAAGTGGAAACGAGTATCAGGGAAACTGTGTTTTCGCGTGGCTGGTTTGCGCTTGCGCAGTTATGTAACTGTCGCGGCTGTGGCGGTGGCGGCAGGCATCGGCAGCGAGGGAAACGGACTCGAGGGACCCCGTTATCTAACTTCTAATAATACATTTCTGCAACAGAAGCCTGTTGCTAGGCGTTCGAACAACCTACATATTTGAATGCTGGGCCGCTCGAGCTCTAGCACGCTAGGACAGCTACAGGCTGCGTAGTGTTTCTTAGATTATAAAGAGAGAAAGAAATACGTGGTAGAGAATGCCTTGTGGCATTAAGTCCGCCATGTGTACTAGTTTGATCTGTGCAATAAAGTGTAAATAAAATGAATGAATAAATAAATAAAACCATTTATTCATGAGCATAAGACATACCTTAACTCAATGTAATTGAGTTATTTATAAGTTAGGCAACTCAACTATACATAATTATGGGTGTGCCACGATGCGGTCCCACCTCAGCACGATGCTAGCTGGAGACTCAGCGCTGATCTTCTGCTGGGAGCATAGGGGCGCCACGGAGAGCTGCACTGCATTATGTTATTGTTACAGCGATAAAAGGCGTTTGTTAGCTTATAATTAACTATGTACGTACACATAAATAAGTTTGGTTGTCTGTACGGCACCAGCAACAAAGGGCACATATAGATGGGATCATTCCAAATGGATACCAGCAGCAAAAGTTCGGATGCAGTTGACAAGTACAACGAAACGTAAGGGTATACCGTTCCATTGCTGCTGACCCCAACACAAATACAAAATTATTTATTTGCTTTAGTAAGTACAGTATAAAATATTACACAATAGATAGAACTGCGTTGAAACTGTGAGCATGTAGCCAGTGTGCCCAGTGTGCAGTCGTCTGCATAACTGCATACCTGTACGCTGCACCTAAATTGCAACTTTGCAGCTGTCTTGCAGTTGCGATACAGTACGTATTTTAAAACCTGTCTAACAGGATTATCTGGATTACCCTACAGTGATTCAACTGATATTAGGTACCTACAGCATTATCGGACCAACGTACCGTTACGTGGGTTCGATATCGTGATAAAGCAGTATTGGTTTGAGCCCACATAGAGGATTATCATATTCCTAAATTAGCCAATAATTTTATGTCCGTGGTGGTCGTGACCCCCCGGTGAAGGATTTCCACTAGAACTTGTTGTGTATTCATGTATGCCATTGCTATAAATATTTAGCGCTAGCAAATAATTTTCCGGTAAGCGTTATTTACTTTCATTCTATGGAGGTAAACATACCGAAGGTTCTGGGAGGTGGTTTTCTAGTGCTATGTTTACTTAACTTCGCAGAAGCGGTCGTTGCACCCGCGCCGCGTGACGAATAAATTGATAACTCGATAATATCCATATCAAAACTAAAACAAATTGAGTTATAAACTGATTCAAAAGCTAGTTGGAATTAATATACAAATAGCTATTAGAAATTGCTTCCTACTATAACAAACAATTATTTACTCAATGCATTTATTTTACTTGGGGTGTAATTCAATATCAAGATTTGACTTGGCTAGTTGCATTGCATTGAGTAAATAATTGTTTGTTATAATTTAAGAAATTATATTAACTTTTAAGTAGCAAACATTGTAGTAGTATTGAGAAACAAGAAAGACAGCGTTGCACGCGATATTGAATTTGGCTCTCATTTAACATTTACGTTTTTGATGGGATTCAAAATAACAGGACATCAAGCAGTCCATTGTAGATTACAGCATTTATGATGAAGCTGAAAATAGTAGTGTCGGTCGCCGTGACATATCTAAAGAAGTCGCCCCGGCGGCCGCGACGTGCACATTCATCGAGTGGCGGCATTCTAACGAGGGTCGCAGCATTTCGCGCTCATAAGTGGCTGACATCCGACCTTTACCCCGAAATGTCGCAGCGTGAGCCGTCGATGGTGTACTCCAGTCAATGAGGTAATCGGACTGAAAAGCCATTCTGCTGTCAGATTATTTGGTGCCGATCAAATTGGCGCAGCCCAGTCGGGTTATCTTCGATCTCGTATATCAGACGACAACAGCGTCACTTGTATTCTGGGCATTATGTATAGTGGAAGGAAAGAGACCTACTGTCACCTACGAAGTGTCGTATGTCATAATAAAAATAGTACTTAGTATACTTAGTTGGGTTCAGTCATAACTAAAAATAGGTAGTGGAGCTTAAAAGGAGTTTAGCATTTGCTTCAAAAGAATTTATTAAATTAATACACACAATACACTTACATTGCAAAATATCAATATCCGCAAAATTTCATAATTGATAGATTTCGATTGATAAAATCCTCCTATTCTGGTATACGTACT
Source organism: Apotomis turbidana (assembly GCA_905147355.2). Taxonomy (NCBI): domain Eukaryota; kingdom Metazoa; phylum Arthropoda; class Insecta; order Lepidoptera; family Tortricidae; genus Apotomis; species Apotomis turbidana. The sequence goes on from LR990299.1 coordinate 20,036,358, forward strand.
TAAACAAAATAACGACGCTTACGCAACCTGAGTGATTGCATACATTATATTCGCAGGTTCTGTCTGCAAGCCATAAAAATTTTACGACAGTGTAGAAAACGACCTTCGATGGGATGTGAACCCGTGACCCTTGTGTGTCCGACTGATGTGGCGCTGACAGGGCGACAGCTACTTTTTACAAAATCGTCAAGACAGCCGTGGTGAAATGATGACGAAAACCGACTTGAAAACAGAAACGATTTGTGCTTTGTTTAAAAAAAAGGACCTAGGCTAGGGTGAAAGAAAAAGGCCTAATAAAAACACTTCGTTAAAGTTAACAAGTTAAAGGCCTAATGAAAACACTTCGTTAAAGTTAACAAGTTAAAGGCCTAATAAAAACACTTCGTTAAAGTTAACAAGTTAAAGGCCTAATGAAAACACTTCGTTAAAGTTAACAAGTTAAAGGCCTAATAAAAACACTTCGTTAAAGTTAACAAGTTAAAGGCCTAATAAAAACACTTCGTTAAAGTTAACAAGTTAAAGGCCTAATTAAAACACTTCGTTAAAGTTAACAAGTTAAAGGCCTAATAAAAACACTTCGTTAAAGTTAACAAGTTAAAGGCCTAATAAAAACACTTCGTTAAAGTTAACAAGTTAAAGGCCTAATAAAAACACTTCGTTAAAGTTAACAAGTTAAAGGCCTAATAAAAACACTTCGTTAAAGTTAACAAGTTAAAGGCCTAATGAAAACGATCGTGAAAAGAAAACAAAATCAGCATCGTATCTTTTTTGTATAAGTTTTGTGGATAACATTTGTTACACAAAAGAAACAATTACGGTTTGTTTTAATGAACGCCCAAGTTTTTTGCTTGCGGTTAAGCAGCGTGTTATAAGGATTAGTCGTATTATAAGGTATTACAGCACATGTATTATGTTTATGGTTCGGCTATAATCGCACTCCGTATAGAATACGTACATAGTAAAGACGCTGTGACAACATAAAATAACACAGATATAAAAGCTACATTAGTCTCCTCTTTATTAACAAACAGTATTGTTTACTTTTCTGTGCTTAATAGAAAGAGATTAGCGAGACGAACTACCGCAAAAACCTCGAGCCCTGGTGTTGATTAGCTCAGACTCAGAGTGTTTAGACTGTGAATACTGTCATTACTTTGGCTTGAGCCGCACGAGCAGCGCACGAACCGGCGCACACGCAACAACATACTGTAGGCTATCGGGCTAAGAACTACTTCGCAAACAACAAGCATGCGCTAGTTGACAGTCTTGACACATTTGCGAGTGCGTAAAACGAACCGCAATTAAACGAACAAACGCCAATAAATCTTGTGGTTTGCATTATCAGTCCCTTTAATCTCCGAAACTGGTACCTCGTACAGGTAATTGATTGGATATTCGTCTGTATTCGGAGTGGAACAAACTATATATTTTCATCGACTGATTTCGTTACTGCCAAGGTTGCGAAAGTTAGGATTCGGTATGAAAGAGTGTTCCGCTATAGCCGAGTGCCAGTATATAAATAATGATCGTCTATTTTATATTGATGTCGTTGGAAAAGTAAATAACCGATACCTATAGACAACGGTGGCACGTTGACAAGCTATTTATTTAATCTAAATTCCGTGAGTGTCCGATATATTATTAGATTGTTTACGCTTCGCTACTCCATAGAAATGCTTATTTATAGGTATTATGAAATTGCAATGTTTTTTCCATTCGATTCCAGATTCCTTACTTCCATACCATTAATAACATGTATCACACTACCAGTAGATTTTGTCCTGGAATATAAAATGAAAAGTTAATAAATGCCACGTCATTGAGCACTCCACTCCACTTAACTTTAATGTTAGTTTGTCATTTTTAGTAAGCAGTAACACACTTGATTTACATTCCGATAAATGATAATTATGAATGGATGCAGCAATAACTCTTCGAGGATTGGGGTCGCGCGTGGCATCCGTCACGACTCACGACTGAGCCATCTGCGCCGGAGATCGCGCGGGGCGGCACAAAGGGAGGAGAGACAGTACGACCTTAGGTTATGTGCCGTGGTGAGATGCAACCTGAAGCAAGCTTACACTTACTAGTCGAAACGTGGCCAAGTCTTCTATTTATCACACTTAGATAAAACGAGGCTTTTATTTACGACTATACCCTGCGTTGGTAACATCAATGTTACGACTACCTCATTCTATTTCATGGTCTCAGATAGACTCTGTCTGTAAAGTATTACGTATTGTTTATTTTATACACGACACGGGATTTCTGTTTTAATTGTGACAATGTGCGAAAATCATGTAAATTTAAATCAATACTTTCTTCTTCCAATTGGATTGATTGGAAGAGGAAAATTTCGGATTTTTTTCCTGGAAATCGATCTCAGAGACACTAGAGACTATCATCTCATTGGATTCACAGATATCGTGTCTGTGTTACCAAATATGGATGAGACAAACATGAGACAGCAAAAAAATCAATTGTAATTTACATAAATTGACGACGCGATTGGCGCAGTGGTTAAGCAACTGCCTACTGAGCCGACGGTCCCGGGTTCGAATCCCGGCAAGGGCAAATATTTGTGTGATGAACACGAATATTTGTGCCTGGGTCATGGATGTTCTATGTATTTAAGTATTTATTTATCTATATAAGTATGTATATCGTCGCCTAGTACCCATAACACAAGCCTTCTTGAGCTTAATTTGGGACTAGGTTGATTTGTGTGAGGTTGTCTGATATTTATTTATTTATTTTTATTTTTAAATAGGGAAGAGGAGGTGAAATCTGAAATTAATATAGACTCACTTAAGTAATTATTTACTTCCTATTTAACTCGACATAAGATTTCTACTAATAATTTACATCCGCGACGATGAAGACGACGAAGCTTCGAGTCCGCAGCTAAAAGTGGGACACACAATGAATAGATCATTTTATTACATAAGGATCCGTTAGTAGCTATTGTCGAAAATGTGTATATTATCATAACTGATTGTACTGTAACCTTCGACAACTTCAATAATATTTTACGACATTTTATTGACAGGTCAATCAACACGAAAAATGAAAGTTTATTTTGTTATTGCATTAAGTTAGTTAGACCGCGGTTGAGCCTGCTGATGAATGCGCAGTACCGACATAGGAATGCAAGTTAGAAGATTTAATCAATTTACTTATAATTCGATTATTTGACTTGATTTTTAGTGTATGATTTAGATAATTTGACTATGATTTCTATCTTATGTTTTGGTAATTTATATTTGTGAGTGATATGACTGATATCTATAGTATTTGTGTTTTTGACGATTTAACATTAATTAGTTTAATATTTAACTATATGAGATGTAGCAATATGTACTTTAGTATATGATTTTAACAATGTCGTTTATTTTTCATTTTTGATAATTTGGATAATTTTATTATGTTTTTTTAGTGATACCGTGTGCATGTGTACATTTCAAACACAAAACTCATGTAGTTATTGAATATATAAAGATCGATTTAATGATATCGTGAAAAAAAATATTTAAGATCTGAATTGCGCAGCTTACAAAGTATTTGGCTTTTTTCTCGAGATTCTCGATTACAGTTGAAGGCTGGAGCTGATGTGCTAAGGATGGCTTTGATGTCCACTAATACAGGTCTAGGCTGAGGAGGGCCGCTAAGTATGAGAGCATCTTAATAACACTAATTACCTACTCGCTCCACAGCTTAACTTTGATGGAAACGACCACATATTTCCATAGGTAGCTTATTAATTTTGACCTAGCACACCATGCACACCGCCAAGTTGCCTCTTGTCTGTAGCTGCAGCCTGGCCCACAACACTGCACAGCAACAGCGCCTGCGCGAGCCCCGGGCGATGCGCCCGCACCGCGCCGGCGCCGCCCGGCCGGGGCCGGAAGCGCGCGGGCACGCACCGACTCGCGAATTAACTTCATTATCATTATACCATTAACATATAACGGGAATACAGTATATTTAAATTGGATGACTTTAATTACTTTCATTAGTTTGGTGTAATGAACTGATAGACATAGCATCGATAAAAAGATTCTATAAAACATTTGGTGTAAAGAAATAATTGTTCCGCTTTAGGTACCGTCAAACCGTCAATTTTTTTGCCCTTGGGCACTTGTTCATTTGTTTAAGTTTATAATATTATTATTATAGACCAGTGGGATAATTTGAGGGATTGGGGGTTTCTCTACTTGGCAGCGAAGAAATTCCTGGGCAAGTTTGAGTAGAATCGGCTCACTGCTGCTCTAAGTGTAATACAGTAGAAGGTAAAAATAAAATGTGGTAGTCCACATGGAAAGGGACCTTATGGCGGGAATGAGTTACCTACAGAAATGAAATCAAGAATCATATACATATCTAGCTATATTTCACGAATCAACCTCCTAGCTTTTTTATTTATTTTATTATATTTTTTTAAAGTTGATCCATCGGGTGCGTCCCATGAGATATAACTACATAATATATAATTTCATATTAATAACGTTCACAAGATATAATGAACTTTTGCTATAACATCAAAATCAATATTTTTATTAGGAATAACGGTCAATTAGCATAATACTCATGTTGTAGAATATTTTTTTACATAACACTCAAATACTCTAAATTCAGTTGATATAACATACATAACCTATATCGATCATAGTATATACTTTTTTTTAGTATAATGATTAGAAAACATAATAGCGTATGATATACTAAATAGGTTACAACTGCTACCCCTATGCCCCTAAAATGGAACATGGGTCAAAAACCGAAAACTGTAGGTTAGGTTAGGTTTGTTTTATGACCATGGATAGCGGAGCGAGCAAAGCGAGCGGAGCGTCAAAATGCTTGCTTGCATGGAGGTACCTACATTAAAATTTAACAGCGAACTATTGCATACGACATACGTATGTTCACAATTGATAATGGCTGATGAAATTCTGGCAAGTAAGAGTATAACCGTTTGGAAGAACTGTGATAAAATAGAATATGGGTCAAAAACCGAAAACTGTAGGTTAGGTTAGGTTTGTTTTATGACCATGGATGGCGGAGCGAGCGAAGCGAGCGGAGCGTCAAAATGCTTCCTTGCATGGAGGTATATTAAAATTTAACAGCGAACTATTGCATAAGTATGTACACAATGATAATGGCAGATGAAATTCTGGCGAATACGAGTATACCGTTTGGAAGAACTGCGACAAAATGGAATATGGGTCAAAAACCGAAAACTGTAGGTTAGGTTAGGTTTGTTTTATGACCATGGATAGCGGAGTGAGCGAAGCGAGCGGAGCGTTAAAATGCTTGCTTGCATGGAGGTACATAATTATATTAAAATTTTACAGCGAACTATAGCATAAGTATGTACACAATTGATGTGCAGACGGTTATTCTATACGAGCATTATGCATTTTGGTGTTAGATGTATTGAGTAATATACATTATAAATCTGAGATATTATGAACGTTATACGTTATGATCGTTATTTACAATGATATTATACTTAAATAACGTTATACTTAACAAAAATAGATATTTTGATGTTATATCCAACGTTCGTTATACACCTTGAACGGTATACAAAACAAGCTTATACAATATGAGCGTATATAATATGAATATTATAGCATAAGTTCTTATATCTTATATTACTTACCCGATCCATCGATATCTTCAGTTTCGAGAAAATTACAGTTAAAGTTTGGAGTCCCAAAAACCTAACTTATAATGCGAAATTATAATTATAGATGATGGTATATTACAATTGACTATGATGTAATCTACCGGAAAATCACATAATATGTAAAAGAGCTTTCCTACTTTAGGAGCTAGTGACGCCCAAACACAACAAGGTGCTAATTATCGATAATGGATTGAAAACACATTAACTCCCAGATTCTACGATATTTTTTGCTATTTTTGACTATCTAGTAGACTACATTTATTGGGGAAATGTCACATATAAACAAAACTAAAATATCTAGATTGCAACATTTTTTTTAATTTTTTTTCTTCATTTCTAATATTTTATGAAAAATAGACTCTTGAAGCAAAATTCTAACACGTATTCATAATAACGTCAAAAAGTTTACATATGATATCAACATAATTATCAGCTTTACAAACATAATTTGCCTTAAATCTAAAAGTTTCAACAATTTTTAGTTACGTAGAGACGGTATCTATTTCGCCATACTTCAGAGAAAAGGGACCTTATGGAGGTCACTAAACTCAATTATGTAATCAAAACATGAAATATCAATATTTTAGTACAATTTTGCAGTAATTTTAATTGCAACTAATTTAACAGCGATATTAAAGAGCAAAAATATAATTGTTAAGCGGTTAGATTTCAAATCAACGTTAAAAAACTTTAGTGAGAAGAAGAGATTTAATAAAAGGGCCCTTATGGCGGCCTTTAGCAAAAGTGACTTTAAGGCTCGTTTGTTATATTTTTAAGGACTATTTTCTTTAATATATCTTTCTTATGTGATGCACACAAAGCAGCGAACTCATTTTTGTTACTATTAACGATGGGACGAGGCTCTACAGCGGGCGTTTGGGCCTTCAACGTGTGAATAGTGTCAAATATTGTTGAATAGGCTTTACACGCTGGTTTTCGGTATGGACTCTAATTCAAATGCCACGATTCTTGCAAAGTCTTCATTTCGTGGGTCAGACAGAGTGCGATTATGAAAATGTATTTCTGGCAAATCACGTGTATCATAATATATTTCCTGTTGTATGCTACTCGTATTATCTTCTTGGCTCCTTACTCGAAATGTTATTCCAGCCTCGCGAGTTTGTGTGCTCTTTGGCTCTGTAACAGAAGAATTTGATAGTTTAGATTTTTTGCTCATCCAATTTCCTTTTTTTACAAAAGTATAAACCGTTACGGATCTAGTTTCTATGGCCAGATTCACCACAATAGCCACAAGTCGGAGTTTTGCGTTTGGGAGCTACATCTGGGGCGGATGACTGTTTGACATTATCACCTGGATCAACCTGCGTTGGTGTACGTTGAGACATTGAGTCAGGTTGAACTGTACTAACAGCAAGATCAGTTTGCTCCTGCGAGTGCCCGGATTGTTCAGATACAGTTAATGCTAGAGGATCGTTATTAATAACTAACTTTGGTTGCGTGCAAAGTATGTCCTGCGATTCTGCGACAGTGCCGTGCAATTAGCGCGAAAGTTCGGACGTGTATTGATGACTCATTATTGGCCATGGCCTCTAACGTCATAAAATGTACATCATGTCAAATCGTGATTTGTGAAGTGCTAGCATTTATACAGAACAAAGTGGACGTGATGGGTGAGGAGAGTATCATTAAGCTTACCTCTTCGTTCTCCGTAAAAGAAATGGAAACGGCTAAGGACTTGCTGTTTGACTCGTTGACTACGAAACAACGTAAAATACTACGTTCTATGTCTCAAGCACACTGTTCGGTACTACACAGATAGGGAAACTCCAGTATATGCGTGTTTCCTTGATCTGTCAAAAGCCTTCGATATGGTTCGCTATGATAAGCTCTGACAGAAACTGTATGAGGACACCAGCCTACCCAGTGAGCTGATAGACCTGTTTAAGTATTGGTATGGGCACCAAAAAAACGTTGTGAGATGGGACGACTCGCTATCCGATTCGTACAGACTGGAGTGCGGCGTGAGACAGGGTGGCCTGTCGTCACCCAGACTCTTCAGTCTGTACGTTAATCGGTTGATTGATGAGCTCAGCAACACTATGGTCGGATGCTCAGTGGACGGTACGTTTGTAAACAACATCAGTTACGCAGACGACATGGTGTTGCTGGGCCCCTCAATCAATGCCCTCAATAAGATGCTCAGTGTTTGTGAAAGTTATGCGGAGTCTCATGGTCTCAGGTACAACACTTCCAAGAGCGTGTTATTGGTATTTAAGGCGGGCAAAAAAATATTATCCGCGTATACCACCAGCTTACCTATACGGTGCACCTCTTAAAATCGTAAAGGAGTTCAAGTACCTGGGACACTGGGTAACCGAGAGTCTAAGCGATGATAAAGACTTGGAGAGGGAGCGTAGGGCGCTCTCAGTTAGGAGTAACATGTTGATACGTAGGTTTGCAAGGTGTACTAGTGCCGTGAAGATTACCCTTTTTAAGGCGTTCTGTCAATCATTTTACACTTGCAGCTTATGGATCAACTATACTCAAAAAGCTTATAGCGCCCTACGCGTCCAGTATAATAATGGATTTAGGATGCTGTTAGGGCTGCCGCGCCATTGCAGTGCATCAGGGATGTTTTGCGACGCGCGCACGGATGACTTTTATGCTATAATGCGAACGCGCGTCGCGTCTCTGATGAGGCGCCTGCGCGGTAGCCCGAACAGCCTCCTGCAGACGGTGGCGGCGCGCCTGGACGGCCCCTTCCTGCAACACTGGGATATGTTGCACAGGGCGTCCAACTGAATCTGTCGGTATAATTATTATTATAAATATTGATAAACACTAACATACGTTAAGTTTACTATTGTTACTAACCAAATATGGAGTTATATCCGAAATAAAAATTATTGATGGATTGATTGATTGATTCTGCGGGCACAAAGGGTCTAATTTTTCGAATAAATACTTCTGTCTTTCAAAAGAAAGACCTTGTGGCTTAATTCATTCGGCATTCGATCCCCAAATGCAATTTGTTGTGCAGTTCAGTTGCCCTTTTGTTTCGGAGTTAGCTTTCAAGTGGCAAAATGATTTTAATTTTGGAATCTTAATATTAGGGTTTGCATCTGCAAAGAATTTGATCCAGTCATAAGTCTTAACATTGACAATGTCACCGGCTTCATTTCCTACCAATACAGCCATGATGGAATTAGATTGTCTACATGCTGTGACTGCTGTCTCACAAACATCTTTTACGGTACTTACTACCGATCTTCGGAATTTGAAATTGCCGACAGTCGCAAATCGGTTCTATTCTTGTATTTAAGTAATAATAATATTTGTTAACACAAAATATGTATTTTGAAATGCATAATATGCAATCTACATTGTTACGTATGGTACAGTCTGCAAACAGCAAAGTTATTTCCTCTGCATTATTCCCATGCGGAAATGCAAAAGGAATAATGATATATTTATTGACTGTACGTAATTACCTACCAGTTGTTAATTCTGATGAATAAGGATCTTAACAAAATTATTTTATTGTGTAATTAAGTCATCCCGCCATAAGGTCCCTTTTCTACTAAACTTAACAGGGATTTAAAACCCATAATATATTGACGTATATAAAAGTGAGTTAATTGAAAATATAGTATAAATAACGTTCTTTTTATTAGAGCCATAAAAAAATACGATTTTCTGACACATTTCACAAAACTTCTATTATCTCGGAAACTAAATGCCGCCATAAGGTCCCTTTTGATTTGGATCGTCACAAATAAGAAAGGTAATTCAGTACAATGTAGAATAATGCTCAAGGGCATTAAAAAAGCCAAACCGGTGGAGATTCTATATGGACGCTTCGCTAGCAAAGAGTTAGGTACAGTGTTTTCCAATAAGTTTGAGCTTTGAGCACCCTTACTCCTTAATATTTATTTCATTGTGTTTGGGGTTGTACCTCATATATTATAGGTACCAAGTAGGTAGTGTTACGAATATCATAGAAGTCTGCCGAACCGGCTCTAATAACTTGCCTATTTCACTAAACTACAATTTGCGCAATCTATCCAACTGCTCTTGAGGAATAACTGTCCTAACTTAGCTCCAGCTCCCTCAGTGAAGCTGGCCGCTTTTGTATGCGCGTGAGCGGCCCGTGTGAGCGCAGGATATCCCACGTTAGTGCTGTGATGCGAGGCGCGCCTGCGCGGAGTGCGCGGCGGCCTCCACGCTCCGCCTCGCTCGACTGCCGGCTTAGAATTAATCGCAAGACTGCGACAAAACACTAAAAAAGCTTTCAGAGTGCGTGGACCTCCGCTATCCAGGCACAAAAGGGCCTAATTGCCAATAGTAACATAAGGATTTATATTTTTATTTAATTTAAAGTGGTGCTGGGTCCCGCGAGCGTTCCCCCGGTCACGCTGCGCGCGCGCACCACAATGTTATCGCGTCGCTCGACACAATGTCCGCCCCGCGTTTATCACTCTATTACAAGCTTCCGCTTCTTGTTTCCCATTTTTGCCAATTATCCTTCTATTTGTGTAATTTGATTACGATTGTTGGTTTCCGATGAGCGATTGTGCGTTATGGGCTTATGGCTTTGCGCAAGCGATAGTGTTTATGAGTCATTAAATGCTATAATATTACTTAATAATGTGTATACCTACTATAGTTTGAGTTAGGATATTAATTGATACATTCACATGATGTAAGGTCCTAATTGTGAGTGTAATTTTAAACTCTCAATTCAGTTCCTACTTTACAAAATTCAAGACAGTTTGGGGCGACGATGAAGCTCGAAGAAGCAGGCAGTTCATGTCATTTGCATTGTGTAAGGTTTACGCGGAAGACTCCAAAAAACATTAGCAGGTAATAAAATGGGACTCCAACCATGGTTTTATTTTTTACCATATTGTATTCTTGTTATCAATAATATCTACCGGAAACTGGCCTTAACTCAGAACGGCCCGTGTGAGCATATTGACTGTCTAGGCAGCTAGATCGAGCCTGGTTCACATGTGATCTTATCTAACCCCCCCCCCCCCCCCCCCCCCCCTCCTCCTGCCCGCTGCCCCTGTGCATTGTCACCGCCAATTAGCCGCTGCCTTCAGCATTTTGTCTATTTGGAATTTATTAGCGGGCAATAAAACTTATGTAAGGTTACGCTGGTGAGGTAAGTTTATAAGCGACGTGATCGCCAAGGTCTGACTGCCAGTCTCACGACAACCACACGTCATTACGATGATATGTGAATTACAATACAATCGGCAGGATAACCATAAGAATATGGACGTGGTTGTGTGGTTGTCGCTTATATTTGATTGTTACATTATAATGGTTATAAAGTTGTTAGGACGAGAATGCCGAAACTGTGCGTCACGAATGTAAACGACCGCTGACCTCAAATGCGATAATTATTGCTTTGCTGATTTAAATTTCAAGCGAACCGAAACAGTTTGTACACCAACTGTAAAAGAAAACTTCGTCGGGCGCTAGCCTCAAAAAAACGTATGGACCTCCATAAAACCTTGATTATCATCAGCGGCAACTTTTATAACCTACCGACTCAAGCTTTTCTCATGTTCTCTGAAGAATTTCAACTTTCTTCTGCTATAGCAACCTCCAATCACTAACGGCGGCGGCAGAGACCTGCACAATCTAACCAAGTGTATCGTGGATCAAGGACTCGGGGGGGCTCCGCGTGAGTACTTGATCCCGATAAGTGGCTGACTGCGACTACCCCCCAATTACCACCGGCTGCAGTCACTGCGCCCCGACATTGTCTCCGTCTCTGCGTCACGCGTCAGCGCTCGATCCCCGACAGCTGACTGCGACTACCCTCATCTCCTCCGGCAGTCACTGCGCCCCGACATTGTCTCCGTCTCTGCGTCACGCGTCAGCGCTCGATCCCCGACAGCTGACTGCGACTACCCTCATCTCCTCCGGCAGTCACTGCGCCCCGACCTTGTCTCCGTCTCTGCGTCACGCGTCATCGCTCGATCCCCGACATTTGACTGCGACTACCCTCATCTCCTCCGGCAGTCACTGCGCCCCGACCTTGTCTCCGCCTCTGCGTCACGCGTCAGCGCTCGATCCCCGACATTTGACTGCGACTACCCTCATCTCCTCCGGCAGTCACTGCGCCCCGACCTTGTCTCCGTCTCTGCGTCACGCGTCAGCGCTCGATCCCCGACAGCTGACTGCGACTACCCTCATCTCCTCCGGCAGTCACTGCGCCCCAACCTTGTGTCCGTCTCTGCGTCACGCGTCAGCGCTCGATCCCCGATAGCTGACTGCGACTACCCTCATCTCCTCCGGCAGTCACTGCGCCCCGACCTTGTCTCCATCTCTGCGTCACGCGTCATCGCTCGATCCCCGACATTTGACTGCGACTACCCTCATCTCCTCCGGCAGTCACTGCGCCCCGACCTTGTCTCCGCCTCTGCGTCACGCGTCAGCGCTCGATCCCCGACAGCTGACTGCGACTACCCTCATCTCCTCCGGCAGTCACTGCGCCTCGACCTTGTCTCCACCTCTGCGTCACGCGTCAGCGCTCGATCCCCGATAGCTGACTGCGACTACCCCCATCACCTCCGGCAGTCACTGCGCCCCGACCTTGTCTCCACCTCTGCGTCACGCGTCAGCGCTCGATCCCCGACTGCTGACTGCGACTACCCCCATCACCTCCGGCAGTCACTGCGCCCCGACCTTGTCTCCGTCTCTGCGTCACGCGTCAGCGCTCGATCCCCGACAGCTGACTGCGACTACCCTCATCTCCTCCGGCAGTCACTGCGCCCCGACCTTGTCTCCGTCTCTGCGTCACGCGTCAGCGCTCGATCCCCGACAGCTGACTGCGACTACCCTCATCTCCTCCGGCAGTCACTGCGCCTCGACCTTGTCTCCACCTCTGCGTCACGCGTCAGCGCTCGATCCCCGACAGCTGACTGCGACTACCCTCATCTCCTCCGGCAGTCACTGCGCCCCGACCTTGTCTCCGTCTCTGCGTCACGCGTCATCGCTCGATCCCCGACATTTGACTGCGACTACCCTCATCTCCTCCGGCAGTCACTGCGCCCCGACCTTGTCTCCGTCTCTGCGTCACGCGTCAGCGCTCGATCCCCGACAGCTGACTGCGACTACCCTCATCTCCTCCGGCAGTCACTGCGCCCCGACCTTGTCTCCGTCTCTGCGTCACGCGTCATCGCTCGATCCCCGACATTTGACTGCGACTACCCTCATCTCCTCCGGCAGTCACTGCGCCCCGACCTTGTCTCCGTCTCTGCGTCACGCGTCAGCGCTCGATCCCCGACAGCTGACTGCGACTACCCTCATCTCCTCCGGCAGTCACTGCGCCTCGACCTTGTCTCCACCTCTGCGTCACGCGTCAGCGCTCGATCCCCGACACCTGACTGCGACTACCCTCATCTCCTCCGGCAGTCACTGCGCCCCGACCTTGTCTCCGTCTCTGCGTCACGCGTCAGCGCTCGATCCCCGACAGCTGACTGCGACTACCCTCATCTCCTCCGGCAGTCACTGCGCCTCGACCTTGTCTCCACCTCTGCGTCACGCGTCAGCGCTCGATCCCCGACAGCTGTCTGCGACTACCCTCATCTCCTCCGGCAGTCACTGCGCCCCGACCTTGTCTCCGTCTCTGCGTCACGCGTCAGCGCTCGATCCCCGACAGCTGACTGCGACTACCCTCATCTCCTCCTGCAGTCACTGCGCCCCGACCTTGTCTCCACCTCTGCGTCACGCGTCAGCGCTCGATCCCCGACAGCTGACTGCGACTACCCTCATCGCCTCCGGCAGTCACTGCGCCTCGACCTTGTCTCCACGTCTGCGTCACGCGTCAGCGCTCGATCCCCGACAGCTGACTGCGACTACCCTCATCTCCTCCGGCAGTCACTGCGTCTCGACCTTGTCTCCACCTCTGCGTCACGCGTCAGCGCTCGATCCCCGATAGCTGACTGCGACTACCCCCATCACCTCCGGCAGTCACTGCGCCCCGACCTTGTCTCCGTCTCTGCGTCACGCGTCAGCGCTCGATCCCCGACAGCTGACTGCGACTACCCTCATCTCCTCCGGCAGTCACTGCGTCTCGACCTTGTCTCCACCTCTGCGTCACGCGTCAGCGCTCGATCCCCGATAGCTGACTGCGACTACCCCCATCACCTCCGGCAGTCACTGCGCCCCGACCTTGTCTCCGTCTCTGCGTCACGCGTCAGCGCTCGATCCCCGACATTTGACTGCGACTACCCTCATCTCCTCCGGCAGTCACTGCGTCTCGACCTTGTCTCCACCTCTGCGTCACGCGTCAGCGCTCGATCCCCGACAGCTGACTGCGACTACCCTCATCTCCTCCGGCAGTCACTGCGCCCCGACCTTGTCTCCGTCTCTGCGTCACGCGTCAGCGCTCAATCCCCGACAGCTGACTGCGACTACCCTCATCTCCTCCGGCAGTCACTGCGCCTCGACCTTGTCTCCACCTCTGCGTCACGCGTCAGCGCTCGATCCCCGACAGCTGACTGCGACTACCCTCATCTCCTCCGGCAGTCACTGCGCCCCGACCTTGTCTCCGTCTCTGCGTCACGCGTCATCGCTCGATCCCCGACATTTGACTGCGACTACCCTCATCTCCTCCGGCAGTCACTGCGCCCCGACCTTGTCTCCGTCTCTGCGTCACGCGTCAGCGCTTGATCCCCGACAGCTGACTGCGACTACCCTCATCTCCTCGGGCAGTCACTGCGCCCCGACCTTGTCTCCGTCTCTGCGTCACGCGTCATCGCTCGATCCCCGACATTTGACTGCGACTACCCTCATCTCCTCCGGCAGTCACTGCGCCCCGACCTTGTCTCCGTCTCTGCGTCACGCGTCAGCGCTCGATCCCCGACAGCTGACTGCGACTACCCTCATCTCCTCCGGCAGTCACTGCGCCTCGACCTTGTCTCCACCTCTGCGTCACGCGTCAGCGCTCGATCCCCGACAGCTGACTGCGACTACCCTCATCTCCTCCGGCAGTCACTGCGCCCCGACCTTGTCTCCGTCTCTGCGTCACGCGTCAGCGCTCAATCCCCGACAGCTGACTGCGACTACCCTCATCTCCTCCGGCAGTCACTGCGCCTCGACCTTGTCTCCACCTCTGCGTCACGCGTCAGCGCTCGATCCCCGACAGCTGACTGCGACTACCCTCATCTCCTCCGGCAGTCACTGCACCCCGACCTTCTCTCCGTCTCTGCGTCACGCGTCAGCGCTCGATCCCCGACAACTGACTGCGACTACCCCCATCACCTCCGGCAGTCACTGCGCCCCGACCTTGTCTCCGTCTCTGCGTCACGCGTCAGCGCTCGATCCCCGACAGCTGACTGCGACTACCCTCATCTCCTCCGGCAGTCACTGCGTCTCGACCTTGTCTCCACCTCTGCGTCTCGCGTCAGCGCTCGATCCCCGATAGCTGACTGCGACTACCCCCATCACCTCCGGCAGTCACTGCGCCCCGACCTTGTCTCCGTCTCTGCATCACGCGTCAGCGCTCGATCCCCGACATTTGACTGCGACTACCCTCATCTCCTCCGGCAGTCACAGCGTCTCGACCTTGTCTCCACCTCTGCGTCACGCGTCAGCGCTCGATCCCCGATAGCTGACTGCGACTACCCCCATCACCTCCGGCAGTCACTGCGCCCCGACCTTGTCTCCGTCTCTGCGTCACGCGTCAGCGCTCGATCCCCGACAGCTGACTGCGACTGCCCTCATCTCCTCCGGCAGTCACTGCGTCTCGACCTTGTCTCCACCTCTGCGTCACGCGTCAGCGCTCGATCCCCGATAGCTGACTGCGACTACCCCCATCACCTCCGGCAGTCACTGCGCCCCGACCTTGTCTCCGTCTCTGCGTCACGCGTCAGCGCTCGATCCCCGACAGCTGACTGCGACTACCCTCATCTCCTCCGGCAGTCACTGCGCCCCGACCTTGTCTCCACCTCTGCGTCACGCGTCAGCGCTCGATCCCCGACAGCTGACTGCGACTACCCTCATCTCCTCCGGCAGTCACTGCGTCTCGACCTTGTCTCCACCTCTGCGTCACGCGTCAGCGCTCGATCCCCGATAGCTGACTGCGACTACCCCCATCACCTCCGGCAGTCACTGCGCCCCGACCTTGTCTCCGTCTCTGCGTCACGCGTCAGCGCTCGATCCCCGACATTTGACTGCGACTACCCTCATCTCCTCCGGCAGTCACTGCGTCTCGACCTTGTCTCCACCTCTGCGTCACGCGTCAGCGCTCGATCCCCGATAGCTGACTGCGACTACCCCCATCACCTCCGGCAGTCACTGCGCCCCGACCTTGTCTCCGTCTCTGCGTCACGCGTCAGCGCTCGATCCCCGACAGCTGACTGCGACTACCCTCATCTCCTCCGGCAGTCACTGCGTCTCGACCTTATCTCCACCTCTGCGTCACGCGTCAGCGCTCGATCCCCGATAGCTGACTGCGACTACCCCCATCACCTCCGGCAGTCACTGCGCCCCGACCTTGTCTCCGTCTCTGCGTCACGCGTCAGCGCTCGATCCCCGACATTTGACTGCGACTACCCTCATCTCCTCCGGCAGTCACTGCGTCTCGACCTTGTCTCCACCTCTGCGTCACGCGTCAGCGCTGGATCCCCGATAGCTGACTGCGACTACCCCCATCACCTCCGGCAGTCACTGCGCCCAGACCTTGTCTCCGTCTCTGCGTCACGCGTCAGCGCTCGATCCCCGACAGCTGACTGCGACTACCCTCATCTCCTCCGGCAGTCACTGCGTCTCGACCTTGTCTCCGTCTCTGCGTCACGCGTCAGCGCTCGATCCCCGACAGCTGACTGCGACTACCCTCATCTCCTCCGGCAGTCACTGCGCCCCGACCTTGTCTCCGCCTCTGCGTCACGCGTCAGCGCTCGATCCCCGACATTTGACTGCGACTACCCTCATCTCCTCCGGCAGTCACTGCGCCTCGACCTTGTCTCCACCTCTGCGTCACGCGTCAGCGCTCGATCCCCGACTGCTGACTGCGACTACCCTCATCTCCTCCGGCAGTCACTGCGCCTCGACCTTGTCTCCACCTCTGCGTCACGCGTCAGCGCTCGATCCCCGACTGCTGACTGCGACTACCCTCATATCCTCCGGCAGTCACTGCGCCTCGACCTTGTCTCCACCTCTGTGTCACGCGTCAGCGCTCGATCCCCGACTGCTGACTGCGACTACCCTCATCTCCTCCGGCAGTCACTGCGCCCCGACCTTGTCTCCACCTCTGCGTCACGCGTCAGCGCTCGATCCCCGCCCCGACAGCTGACTGCGACTACCCTCATCGCCTCCGGCAGTCACTGCGTCTCGACCTTGTCTCCACCTCTGCGTCACGCGTCAGCGCTCGATCCCCGACTGCTGACTGCGACTACCCTCATCTCCTCCGGCAGTCACTGCGCCTCGACCTTGTCTCCACCTCTGCGTCACGCGTCAGCGCTCGATCCCCGCCCCGACAGCTGACTGCGACTACCCTCATCGCCTCCGGCAGTCACTGCGTCTCGACCTTGTCTCCACCTCTGCGTCACGCGTCAGCGCTCGATCCCCGATAGCTGATTGCGCGCACGCATTGTTTACGGGAAATAATGGTGTGTTGAGATCGTTTCCGTTCTGCGCAAGACGCTGATGCAACCTAGTGTATGATTAACGGAGCATATTCTTCACGTCATCGAGAATATCTACTGAAGTAGTGGGTGAGTCGGGATCGCGTAAGAAACACAGAATAAGAAACCTAGACGTGTGACGTGTGCAGTGAATACACTTGGTAACCTGGTTTCCTGGCCCTGGATACACTGGGCCCAATTTGGTACTTTAATTTTTTCTCTTCGCTCTTTTTGCCCAAGTACTTAATTTAGATGCATTTACGTGATAAAAAAATTGGCTAATTTCGAATGGATTTGATCATACTTTAAAGTAGTTACGCATAAGAAGTTTTTTTTTTATATTTTCTCCAGCTCAATAACCATTAACTTTGTACCTAAGTATTTAAAAT
Organism: Apotomis turbidana; assembly: GCA_905147355.2. Taxonomy (NCBI): domain Eukaryota; kingdom Metazoa; phylum Arthropoda; class Insecta; order Lepidoptera; family Tortricidae; genus Apotomis; species Apotomis turbidana. The sequence goes on from LR990299.1 coordinate 20,054,042, forward strand.
TATTAACAATAGTATTGTCTCCAATATTCTTTCTCGGCCGCGATACGCGAGTAACTCGCATAACATCCTTGTAGCATAGCTAATGGCAATAAAATGGTTTTTAGACACGGATAAAAAGCTAATGAAGTTCATGACTCCGAGTCGTGACGGAGATGAGGAAGGATGTGCCGCGGAGGCCAGCGAGGTGACGTCAGGCTGGTGGCTCATGCTTTTGCCAGTTAAATCTAAATAGACATAAATGACATAATGTAAGATGCCACCGCTTGACATATTTTTAAAAGCTATTAGATCGAGTCTTCGGTTTTTAAACTGACATTAAGCAGCTTCTTTAATCAATATAGGTACCAGTGGCGTGGCGTACGCGTACAATATCTTTAGGCTAGCCAGTCACGATTTAGCTTACTTTTTAGGGTTCCGTAGTTAACTAGGAACCCTTATAGTTTCGCCATGTCCATCTGTCCGTATGTCCGTCTGTCCATCCGTCCGCGGCTTAGCTCCGTGATTATTAGTACTAGAAAGCTGGAATTTGGTATGAGTATGTGCATGTATCACGCGGACTAAATGGTAACATAAAAACTAAAAAAATACAATTTTTCGGGTAGGTACATCCTGTACACCTAAAGTGGGGGTGATTTTTTTCGTTCCAACACTAGTGTGTAGGATGTCGTTGAATAGGTCTTTTAAAAATAATAGTAGTCTTCACAGATATTTTTTTGATCAATTCAGCAGTTTTGTAAATATTCGCTCAAGAAATCCAAAAAATATCCCCCCCCCCCCTCTAACTTTTCAACCAAACGTCAAAAAAATATGGAAAAATTTCTGAAAATTAGGTCTTATAAGTACTTTCAATGAAAAAATTATTGAATAAAATCGGTCTAGCCGTTTTTGAGTTGGTATCGCAAAATTTCATAATTTTCTTTAAAATGACGTAAGCGCCGCGCGTTATCCTTATACTTCGAACGTTACACATTAGTTAAGTGCCATACTGCATTAAAACATTCCGCTCAATCTGGCGCTATAATCGATAACTTCCAGAAGGTAATAAGTAATTTCAGGTAATTTGGCGTTTACGACATTTTTATAGAGCTTGAAATCTTTCTCGTAATTTAAACCTATTGTGAAGGAGGGCGGTTTTTTATTTTTTGGCCAACAATTTGAAATAATGGGCAAGCTGATGGAAATCGGGTTCCATGGACGCCACGCCACTGCCTACTCATGATCTTGTTAACCAGCTATCGTCGTCATCATCATCAGTCGCAGGTGCAGTCGTGTAACTCTGAGAGGTATCGCTCTGACCGGGTACTTGGTCTGACTATCGTTTTGAACGTGTAAAATATTACAAAAAAAGAATTTGAAGCGCATACAAAGTAAATAAAAAAATACACACAGTGGAACTTGGAACCTCCTCTTTTTGTGAAAGTTGTTTAAAACCATGTAAATAGTAAAACATGTGACAAACAGTTTACCTTGTAAAAAAACCAAGAGGGAAACTGTTGAGAGCGTTTGTGTAGAAATACCTGGTATCCTTAGTTTTAATTAGTCAAGACTTGATAGCTCTCAGATAGTCGTGCCGGTCTGTCCTGGCGGTGCGGTGCGCGTGCGGCCCTCGCGTCATCGGCCAATTACGTTGCGCAATGACCCTTGATCGCGCACGAAGGTGTTAACTTAATCCACCGATTGCTCATTGCCTTATGGTCGCCGCTTAAATTATTTAGAAGTTTTTCGGTAACCGGCTGCATCACACTTATGTTTAATTAAACAGCAGCACGACTTGTTGTTTGTGGAATGGGCTAGGTTACTATTTGTTTTTCGGCGTTGAATATGGTAGGTAATATGTAATGCAACATGATAGCATCGCTTGCGCTTCATTATAAGCGTTGTTGATCAACTCAAATTACCCGCCAAATTGCATATAGTGCTATTAGTTTGCGTTCCCGGTTCCAACCACTGGCGACGGAGATATTTTGCCTTGCAACAAGGTATGCCTGGTTGTAAAATCCACGTAAGATTCCTGAAAGCTAAACAAGACTGTATGATCATATTGTCCGAAATTAAGTAAAATTTGAAATAAAGAAATAAAACACGTTTATTCAACGCATGGAAAATGTACAGCAGAAAAATGCAATAAATAGTGCTGTAAGGCATTATTTTCAGTGGTGCCAATTTCATTCATACTAAAGTGTATTGAACTCTGGTTGTGCTCTGGTGGACATGCAGAATACTATACCTATTGGCTAGCGGCGGTTGCGTTATGCGCGGCCGCGGCCGGCAGGGGCAACACTCGCACACATAACTCCACGCAACCGTCCAATAATCACATTATCTTGTTTGAATGACGGAAGCGATTCGTCGGACAGCCCATTACCGAGATTGTGCTATCGTAAGAGTTACGGAGGCTGCGACTACAGGAAATAAGCAGATGCATTCGCTACTTAGAAAAAACTAGACACAGTGGCGGTGAAATTGGTGTAGTATATATAGATATTCAGTAGTAGAATAGTATTTGGAATCTTAAGATTGCACATTACATATTACATGTACATGTAAATTGAATTGTTACAATTGTCTTCTTAATATGATGAAAGGGTTCCATTTTGTCGATTTTTTTATTTTTTTTTATTTAAAATAGCCATACATTTAACCTCGAAATTAGTCCTCATTTCGCAATTACTATCCTTAAATTCTGCCTTTTTGTCCCAAAATTCACGTATGTACTTCGCTGCTGCCCTTTCACTAAATTCCAAATTTTACTAACCCAACTAGATGACTTAATCAAAGCTAACTTGGAATCTATTTTAAATATTCATCTCAGCGAGGAATCCTGGACCCAAGCATCCCTTCCCATTCGCTTTGGTGGGATAGGGATCCGCAAAATTTCCTCCATTTCCGCACCAGCTTTTCTGTCCTCTGCCCATAGCTCGGCAGTTCTCATAGGCAAAATTCTGAGGGCCTTCTCTGCCTTAAACTATGAGACTGCGGGCTTAACGGAGGCCAAAAGAGCTTGGTCCATTGCCTGCCCGGGACAGGACTTCCCAGAAAATTTAAAATCGCAAAGGACCTGGGACGACGTGTTATCAAAATTAACGTATGACTCCCTCCTAAGTCGCAGTACGGGCTCTGAACGTGCCAGAATTTTGGCAGCGGGCACGAAAGAAGCGGGCCACTGGCTGCACACATTCCCCTCTGCCAATACTGGTACGTTTTTAGAGCCCGACACCCTCCGCATATCCACCTGGCTACGACTCGGGGTGCCAATCTGTGCGCCTCACAGATGCTCTTGCGGCAGTGCGGTCGATACACTGGGACACCATGGCCTTTCTTGCCAGAAAAGTGCAGGCCGCTTCTCGAGACATGCCACTCTGAACGACATTATCCGCCGTTCTCTTGCCACCGTCAACGTGCCGGCGTTACTGGAGCCATCGGGCATCGCCAGGGACGATGGCAAGAGACCGGACGGGATGTCCCTGGTTCCGTGGAGGCTGGGACGTGTGCTTGTGTGGGATGCCACCTGTGTAGACACACTGGCACTGTCCCACCTTCACGGAACATCGTGCAGAGCGGGTGCGGCTGCTGAAGCGGCCGAAAAACTAAAAAGCACCAAATATAGGGGTCTCGGCCCAGAGTACAATTTTGTTCCGTTTGGGGTCGAGACCCTAGGTCCATGGGGTCCCAGTGCCCGCAACCTTTATAAAGAATTATCTAAAAGGCTCGCGGAGACCACTGGGGACCGAAGAGCTGGCAGCTTCCTCGCTCAACGTATCAGCATAGCTGTTCAGCGAGGAAATGCTGCCAGCGTTTTCGGTACCATGCCGCAGGGGAGTAATTTTTTGAATTTGTTTTAGTTTATTTTAATTTTAGCTTTTTGTACATAGTTGTTAGTAGTGTTTAAGTTTTTTATTTACTGTTTCTTTGTTTTTCCTATTTTCTTAAAATAAATTGATATTTACATAAACCTCGATTGCACCTGATGTTAAGTGACAATAAGGCGTAAGATGTAGCATGCTTGGCTAGAAGATGCCTATTCACTCTCGACTTGAAGAGATCCAAGTTATATTTTTCAGGGAACAGGTGCGCAGGAAGAGAGTTCCATTCCTTATCTGTCCTCATAAGAAAAGTAGACGCAAAGCGTTTCGTACGAATCAGTGGTATATCGACAACATAAGGGTGGAATCCAAGTCCGGATATTGTATTGTCTGAATGGAGACGGTGGAATTAATTCATGCAGTCCTAGTGCACACTCACCAAAGTGTATCCGGTAGAAAACCGATAAACAGGCGACTTTCCTGCGGTGTTCGACCCAACTAACAAAATGGTTATAAAATCTCAACATGATATGACTATTTCATCGTAGATACGTCGTAAATAAGCAAGTTTTAAAACGTGACGTTATGTAACTGTCATTTATACAGCATTTTAGTTTAAAAGCAATTTGTTCATAAAACACAGTTGTACACACGTTTGTATGACATAGTACTACAGCAATTTTAATCTTTGTCGTACAAAAGTTTTAGCTGTGACATTTCCCCGGTTTTACAACATTAATATGACATTTTACAGCAGATTGTTCATATAAAAGCTTTTAGAGTGACTACTGTACGACTAATCATAATTTTAACTTTTTACAACTTTAATACTGTTAAAATGACATATGACAGTCATATTATACACAGCCGTCTTATGATAAAAAGATAGATCTTACGACTTATATGTTTCATAACATCTTCAACTCGGACAGTGAACGAACGGAAAACAGCCAAGAGAAATAAACATGCCAGAGAGGGAAGGTTCCGTAGATATTTTTTTTATAGAAAATCGGTGTGACAGCAATTCGAAATCACCTTTCTCAAGAAAAGTGTCCACATCCAAAAAGGCCATATTTGTATCATACGATCTACAAAAAAATACGAATTACGTGTTTGAAAATTAAAAGCACAATTTTTTTCAACAACTAAAATCCCATCAAAAACATTACATGTAAAAAAATTGCAAGTCTCGCAACCTTCTACCGAAAAAAGTTGTGAGATACAATATAAAACCAAGTCGGTTAATTTATTCAGTACCTATCAAAGTGACCCTTCGCCTATATGACAACTTTGACATACATTTTCACCGGATTACATAACTAAAAACATATTACCATGACCGTGTTAGTACCCGCATTAATATTAAACATATTTATCTTTATCATAAATGTAATGACTTGGCCATCGCACGACTACATAACTATATAAGAATACGAATAAATCTCCTTTTATTGAAGTGATTATTATATTTTTTGCTTTATTTATCCATACCAATAGATCGGTATGGAGACTATGGAGCGGTGCGTATCCAGTTCTTTTCAGCTGTTTTTACTATCTCGTCTGCCTATATTTTCTTCTGCCGTCCTCTTTTGCCGGTCGGGCCAGATCCATCTTTTATTTAAGGACGGCCAAGATGAAACAATGAGTAGGAATTTATGTTTGTATTGCGTGACATTCAAAACGTTACTAAAATTTGGTAGATTTTATTATCATTATAATGTAGAATGTATTATCTTGTGCGATGGCCAAGTCATTACATTTATGATAAAGATAAATATGTTTAATATTAATGCGGGTACTAACACGGTCATGGTAATATGTTTTTAGTTATGTAATCCGGTGAAAATGTATGTCAAAGTTGTCATATAGGCGAAGGGTCACTTTGATAGGTACTGAATAAATTAACCGACTTGGTTTTATATTGTATCTCACAACTTTTTTCGGTAGAAGGTTGCGAGACTTGCAATTTTTTTACATGTAATGTTTTTGATGGAATCTCATTTCTTTTTGTAAGTGCTCCTCCTTATTTTTCCTTTAAGGACTACTAGCTGTGTATCCGCAACTGTCTTTCTTAAAGCCCACTCTCTGTCTCTGTGGGCTTTTCTCGAAAGTTTTGATGAAGCGATTTGACTCGCCCTTGACTCGCACGGATACTGTCAAGGACTTAGGAGTCACTTTTGATTCACGCCTCTCTTTTCATGACCATATAAAAGACCTAGCCAAAAATTGTTTCCGGAGGTTGGGGTTCGTGATCCGAAATACCCGTGACTTCTATAGTCCGACAGTCATACAACTGGTGTTCACTGCCCTAGTTAGAAGCAAGCTGGAAACAGCTTCCATTGTCTGGAATCCGCATGAGGCTTCATATATTTTGTTATTGGAGAAAATCCAAAAAGCCTTCTTGCGTTTTCTTTACAAGAAGAGATTCGGATATTATCCATTTTTATATCCGATAAAATTTTTATTAGGAGTATTAGGTTTTAATTCGCTTGAAGTTAGGCGTAATAACGTCTTACTAAAAAACGCTTGCAAGATCATGCGAGGACAGTCAGACTGCCCAGAATTGATTGGTCAAGTGGTGCGTCTGTTCGTTCCGTCTGTGCCGAGGATCACTCTTCGCCCGCGCAGCCGGCTATTGTTTGCTGCTCCTGAAGCACGCACCGTTTCGCGGAAGCAGTCTCCTCTTGTTCGAGCTTTGCACAGGCTTAATGAGCTTCTCGCATCAGCACCAGATTTGGATGTTTTTGCAAGTGATTGGCGAACGGTGTGTCGTGAATGTTTAAGGTATTGTGAGGCGATGGATAGTAGTAAGTCTTCTATTATCTATTAGTTTGTACCTACCTTATTTAAAAATTGTATCTGTAATGCACAGTGATTTAGTTTTAACTGTTATGCTGTGTTTTATGTGGAAATAAATAAATAAATAAATAAATTTTTGACAAGCCAGGACGGTAATTACTTCTTAGTCTATTATACTCCAAAATTGCGGAGTTTTGCACTTTAACACTACCGAAGTTGACATTAACTAAATGTAAACCACACAGACTTGTCACCCTCTCATGATCCATAATGACCCCTCTCATTATACATAATGATCCTTCTCATGATTCCTCTCATGACGATGGTGATGATGAGGGTGGTGATGATGGCGGCGATGATGGTGGTAGTGGTAATGGTAGTGGTTATTGTGTTGGGGATGTGGTTGTGGTAATGGTCGTGGTGGTAATGTGGTGAGGATGTTGATTTTATAACCATCGTCATCACCATCACCACAAGCATTACCATCACAATCGTCATCATCCATCACCACTATGACCATCACCATCTGAATCAACACCTCCATCATCATACCTAATCACCATCCTCGGCATCATCATCGTTATCGTCATCGTCATCATCATTATCATCATTAATCATCTACAACAACACCATCATCATCATCACCAATCACCACCATCATCATCATCATCATCATCATCATCATCATTACCAACACCTCCCTCACCACCACCAGTCACCACCATCATCATTATCATCAATACCCCCATCATCACCACCGGTCACCTCCACTCCACCATCATCACCAACAGTCAGTACCATCGTCGTCATCATAATTATCATCATCACCAATCACCACCATCATCATCATCATCATTACCAACACCTCCCTCACCACCACCAGTCACCACCATCTTCATTACCATCAATACCCCCATCATCACCACCGGTCACCTCCACTCCACCATCATCATCATCACCAACAGTCACCACCATCGTCGTCATCATAATCATCATCATCACCAATACCACCTTCATCAGAATCAGTCACCACCACCACCATCATAATTATCATCACCAACACGCCCATCGCCACCACCAGTCACCATCATCATCTGAACAATCCAACACCCTCATTACCAACACCACTCCCCAGCTTCATCATCATCATCATCATCACCAGCACCCCCATCACCACCACCGCCACCAGTTACCATCATCATCATCATCATCGCTACCATCACGATTCCAACTCACTGCCCCTGCGGGGTGAGGTAACTCAATTCGGTACGGCGATGAGCGTCCATTCTGTATGTATTAGGTAATAAGTATTCTGTGCCTGAGGTCTTAGTATCTAAACCGAAGGTTATATGAACCGCAAAGTTAACTTTGTAATCGTGTATTTTTTATAGGGTTCATAAGGAAATACAAATTTATCTATGCAGCTCGCATAACTGGAAAAGTACACGGAAATTTTGTAATGTTTAGGTTTTTTAATGATTTGTACACCAAACCGTAATAGAGCACGAAATTTCAAGCTTGTGTGTCTGCTAGAAGTAACTTAGAATTCGTATGATCATGAGTGAGTCAGTGAATCACAGTGAGTGACAAAATTAAGGAATTTTGACTGGCAATAATTTCTAAACTACTGGTTCAAATTGAATGCAATTTGGAATATGCCTAGGTTATATCATGCTCTCCTGGTCATTAACAATTCAGGCTTCTAGCTTTGTCCGTAATGAAATACTGGGAGTTTGAAAATGGTCTGAATGGCTTCGAGAAAAGGATGTTACGGCGTGCCGGCAAGCGCGTTTGCTCGACTTGGCGGGGGCACTGCCGTGCCCCCAGATTAATAATAATGAATAATAAATTATGTCACCACAGAGGTAATTAATATGGCAGCGTCAAAGTCAAAATGTCTTATTACTATTATTCAAGTACATAATATCACAAGTACATGACTGCGTCCCACAAGGTTTAGGCCCCAGCAGTAGGGAACCCTAACTAGGTAGTGATGGCGTCGGCAAAGTGTTATTCTAAGTCATAAGGCAGCGTTTTTAAGTACAATAAGTTTTAACAAGTCATATTTACACAGAGACTAAAACCTAAATTATTTTAATTTATTAAAATATAATGAAATCAACAATATTTAAAGGGGGCTTTTAAAATATACTCAATAACCTTGCAAATTGATCGATAAAGTAATGTTCGCATTTCATTCACACTTGTAGATATATCGAGTCTGTTACTTAAAACGGTAAAGTAAATATATTAAAGCTTAAATGCATGGTGTAAGATGCAGCTTACATAAACAAAAATGAATTACTGGTTGAAAACTAGACACATTTATTTGAAATATCATAATATTTTATAATATTGTGTTTTTTTAATTCATGCATTTAAGGGTTAAAGTGTAATACTTACTGTTTTCAGATATTATTTGCACGATAATAATATCACTCACAAACGTTGCATGTTGTTATAATTAAAACCGCTTCGCTGTTGCATTTAACAGACTTATTTGTCATACAAACGTCTGCGTTATGATAACTCTACAACCAATTGCTCTTAGGAAGCGAGAACTTACGATACTTTTCTGACGAAATAGTTCTTTAATATCTATTTTATGACAGCCGTGTGACTAAATGTGTTTGCTTATCACCATTGTGTGATCACTGTACGACTATTTTGTCTTAAAAACTGCGCCAAAATCGCATTTTATAAACGTTTATATACCTTAAATTGCATACCATTAAGTTTTATCAAAAACGTTTGTAAAACACTAGTACAACATATTTTTGCTAGTTGGGGAGGTTTTGCAGGTTTGCCTGAACTAAGGCAGGGTCGCCAATGAGCTTTTTCGCACGTTTGTCAATTGAATCCAAGGCAGCCAGTTGGTATTTGGCGGACCCATCCCAAAGATGGCAGCAGTACTCCATGCATTATATAAGGGTTTGAAGGTTAGTGCGGTGGACACTGCAACAGCGGTTGCGAAGTTCCGATGTCCCGTAGCCCAAAGGCCGCATCACAGCCGGAAGGAAAGGAAGTGGAAAACAGACACAACATCCAGGAAGAAATGGAAGACGTTTGGAGGAAGCATGTGTCATTACTGTAGCAAAAGAAGCTGATAAAGATAAAAGCGATATCACTGACTAAAAAAATCCTAGTTTAGACATTGCAAATGATAACTATGATACGGGGAATGATGATTTTCTAACTGGCGTGTGGAGCCGGATCTATTAGACAGGAAGAAACAAAAACTTGTGCTGTGATCTGTGAATGATTGATTGTGGATGTTTAACCAAATAAATCTGCCAGTGGCGTCCTCTGAACAATTATCGACGCCACAAATGAACAATCAGGCTTCCGACCTTGCCTTAGTCCGTCCGTACTTTACCCGATAAACAAATATTGATGTTTTTAAGGTTACCATTCCAATCGCTTCAAAATTGGATCAGTTTGATCGACGTTCTTAAACTAACACTGATCTAACATGTGCGTCAACAAATGAGCAAATAAGAATAAACGTAGAACCGGCCGTACTAAGCGCTGCGCCAGTCACGGGAGGGTTGCCACTTGTCACGATTTGTCCTTACACAGGCAACATTCCAAATTGAATTGAGGTTATTCAAAATTAAGTAAAAAATTCAATTGATTTACAAATCAATTAATATGTGCACATGCGCTGTATGTAGGTGCTCAATTTAAATTATGGAAAAGCAAGCAATGGACACCTTCCCTTTTACAAAATCGCATCTGCATAGTGACAATGGATGACAAAGGATGTTATTATTTTCTGGTCTCATCGCATTTTTAATTGGATCGCTCCTAGTTTCCATCTGCTCAAATCTTGAGACTCCTCATAAGCTCTCGACACGGTATTCTTTTAGGAATAACTTTTAAATAGATCAATAGATGACGATAGAGTGTTAAGCGATTTCGCCAACCCTAACCATACGCTCTTGCCCGGTGTGAGCACGTCTGTCATCCACGGAGCTTCCGCGTTCTGTGTTCTCGAGAGTTTCGACATTCAGCCAGTCCAGTCCAGCGCGCTAATCAAACCTTGGCAGTGCGCGCGCGCGTCCCCTTCAGGTTCCTAAACTGGCGCGCATTAATGGCGGGCTGCTAATAGGACGCTGTAAATATCACGATGTTGTTTTTGTACGTCAATTTGCCAGAGGCCAGCCAGTGGCGTGAGGTTGGCAGGTTCCGGACAGACAATTTAGTTTAGACTATAGTGGACTTGTTTATCTATAACCAATGTTAATCCTATTCCCTTAACCCAAAGTGAATCATTTTAATCTTGTAAAATATAAATAACTAAGGTATACATAAGACCTTAAAATCATTAAAGCAGTCCTCTTTGTCAACAAGCAAAAAAAAATATCATTCTCAGCTGTATAGCTTGGATTTTTTTTCAAAGATATTCATTAAGTAGGTATAGCCTAGCAAGCGTCGGTCCGGCCCGGCCCAGGGATAGTAGCGCTACAAACAGCTTTCATATGGCAATAATAAATAATGTGCATGCATAGGTACGTCATATTTGCATTATTGAACGTCAGTCTCAAGGATTTGTCATTATCAAAATTCAAAACATTATTTACCGAAATGCTGCTCAATCCTTCGTTCTTCTTGCGAAATAAATACTGAATCCTATTGAAAAAACTTGACTTTCATCACTGTGGATAGTTTTGGCTTTATTATCATTGACGTAATAATTACATGGACACACAATCAGACGGAAAAAATGGCACCCTCCCAAGTAATGCAAAATCACAAATAGCATTAGTTGGGCGAACAGTCTCGTTTAGACCATGACACGTGACGGGTCTCAAAAATGACTAAATGTTCAGTGAAAAACTGCAGAAATACCAGCTATAAAATAAAGAAAACGGTCGGAATATTCTTTTTTACGTAGGTTCTATTGATTAATTAAATAATCCTATATAAAATCATAGCATATATAAGATTAGAATTTTTAACTTTCTTCCTACAAAATGCACCTTATCACAGAACAAAAATCTAAGGAGTCGCTTTAGTTTTATATTTTATTAATAAATAATCCTTTATTGCAAATATAATTATCCTATTATTAATTATCTTATTATGGAGTGCAATATATAATTATCCTATTTTTTTTTATTAAAGATTCCCACGCAATCCTAAACAACTTGAAAAATTTAGGTGACGTTTAGCCAGAGACAGAAGTCAAACATAATTTCAGCCAAATAATTCGTCTCTCGTGTGTTCGGCATAATCATATATGTTTTCTTTTTATGTTTAATCAAAAGAAGCGTATTAAAATGGTTATATAAATAAATTAATAAGAAATTATCTCTGTTGTCATTGTTTTATTTTGTCTCAGAGTCTAGACACTGTCAGTTTAGGTGTTCTTGGCGTTCAAAGGTTTACCTTTGAACGCCAAGAACACCTAAAGGCAACGTGTGCTGCCGTTCATACCACGCCACCGACAAATAAAATCAAACTTTAAAAGGTTAAAAATGTTAATATTTTGCATTTGCCTTACTCTCATTTCCAATACTAAAGACAAGTTGAGTTGAGATATAATGTCATTATTACTGATCCCTTCTATGCAGTGTCGGGACCCTTTTATGGAGTTGTTAAATAAAAACGTAACTTAATTTGTTATTAACAATTTACGAGTTTGTGAGTAAGAACTAATTCTTATTTTAATTTCTAAATAAAATAATTATGGAAATATTTTTAGTACTATGTAAAAATATTTAATCTGCTCCATTGGTGCCATGTTCTAAGTTTGACAAGAGACATGAGTCAGAATACGCTAAAAAAGTTAATTTTCTCAAAAATTGCATGTAATGTTGCCTTACCATCGCTAGATAGACTACAGTAAGTGGAACATACCGTTTCGTTTCGGTGACTACACCCAGCCAGCAGTTCTGCTGCAAGGACGCGGAGGCGTTGATCATGCAAGGGAAGGAGGGACAGAGAAGCTCTGCGAGAAGGCTCAGAAGCGCATGCTGACACCGTACCAAAAGTCGTTCAGGGTAGTATAGAAACCTTAACATTCCCTGGCCGGAGCCTTCGGTTCAGTGGCAGGGTACGCATCCGGGTCATCCCGAGTTCCCCTCCGTCTTCTGCCGCTCCGGCAAGATCAACTGGCCCTCTTATCCGAGGCACCGGGGAGCCAGAAGTTACAGGTTGGGAGTGTGGGTTCCTTTGCAGTCGGGATGAGGACCGATGGGAGAGATCCGACAAGAATACTAGCATCGAGCCAGAAAGGAAAATATACAGATACGTGTGTAAATAAATATAGAAAGGATGTTAGACTGCGATTACAGTGCCCTGTCGGCACGATTAATATTTTCTTGGAGAGGCTGGTCTGGTTGAGCCGTTATTTCTTGTACGCTGGTTCCTTTTTCTTCTGATTCCGTGTCCGATTCCACAGTTTTATATATTTTTTCTGCTTTCTTCTTGACGAGGCCGCGATTCCTTGCAATGCGCTCCCAGTAGGCTCGGTTCCGGTTCGTGTACCGGGTGATGTCGTGATTTAATGAGTCAGTCCAGGTGAAGATCGGTCTGCCAATCTTCCGCTTTGACTCCAAGTAGTCCAGTGCCGCGTGTAGCAGGTGTGGTTTCGGACGTCTAGTTAAATGACCATAGTAGGATAATCTCCGCACTTTGATGGTTTTTGTGATGGTTTTCCCTTCCAGTATTTGATGGATTTTTCCTTTGGGAGGGTCCTTTGATGCACCCAACATTTCTTTTACTATGTGCCTTTCATATTTCCTGAGCCGAGATCTATTCGCTTTTGTAAGGGCCATGACATTCAGACCGTATGTCATGGAGGGTGCGATAACCATCTTGTACATTAATCTTGCGATTTTCCACTCGATTTTGTATTTTTGTATGAATTTTGTCAGGATTTTGGCGTTACGGAGCGCTTTTACGCATCTTGTCTTGATAGATGCTCTTCTGTTGTGTGTTGCAGTAATGTACGAGCCCAGGTACCTTATGGTCTCGATTGGCTTTATTGGTACGCCACCAAGGATTCTCTGCTGCTGTTCGGCAACGGGTGGACCGAAGGGGTCCCTCACAATAAGCTTGGTTTTTGTTCCGTTAATAGTGAGTCCTACTGTGGTTAGCAGTTCTTTCAGTTTTGTTACAAGACGGTCAAGCGTCGTTATGCAGTCACCTATCATAATTAGATCGTCCGCGAAGGAAAGGATTAGTGGCAGAGTGATTTCTTTATCCTGGTTTAGAATAACAGCCTCATCCTCTTCCTCCAGAGTTCTCAGGACATCATCCATGAGGATCGTAAATAAGCGTGGTGATAGTGGACAGCCTTGTTTAACCCCTTTGCCCTTGTTGATTATCGCGGAGTTTTGGCCGAACCGGGTAATAAACGTTCGTTCTCTCATACACGCAGCCACTATTCTGTTTGTCAGGGGGGCATTTGTCCGGCTGAGAAGGATATCCCTTAAGGCCCCAAGATCTGCATTGTCGAAAGCCTTTTCAATATCAAGGGCCACTACGAAAAGTCTCTTTCCCTCCCTCCAATTGGCATCCAGGACTCTTCGCAGGGTAAACAAGTGGTCATCGGTGGACCTATTATTTAAAAAGGCCGCTTGGTAGTTACCTAGTGCCTCAATTTCCTTGTCTAATTTTTCAAGGAGGAAGTTGGCGTAGATACGATAACCGACGTTGCAGATAGATATCCTCCTATACTCGTCTACATTTTTTGGCGATGATTTCTTAGGTATTGGCACTTGTTTGGACAGCAGCCATTCTTCTGGGATTTTATTTTTCGCCCAGGCTTCTTGCATTACGTTTGCGACCCTTGCGATAAACTCTGGTGGTGCTGCCTTGTACAGCTCCGGCGCAATTTGGTCTGTGCCTGGAACTGTACCGTTCTTCATTCGCCTAATGATGCTGTTTATCGTGTCCGTGTCGGGCCTATCTTCGGTAGGCACTTCATCCTTCTGGCCTGTGAATGTTTCAGGTAGTTTTCCTTCGCTTTTTTTCAACTCTCTTACCCAGTTTGACATTGGGATGTAGTGTTTTGGTGAAGATCTGTGTGCAGATGCAGTTTTGAATCTTCTTAGGTACCTGTAGGTGATCTTCATTCTCATTGCCCGGTGTGCTTTACTGAGATTACGAAAGAAGAGCGTACACTCTTTATGGGAGTCCTGTTCTTGGGCGTCACGGAGTCTCTTGCGCGCTGCTTTGACCCTGGTATCGTAGTTCGGGTTACCTGGAAATTTATTCTTCAAAAACAGTGATTGTTGGAGGAAGGCGAGCGCTAATCTACTGTCCCGTGACCGCACTATGGCCTTTGTTGGAATCGTATGAGATGCCTGTCTGAGAATCTCATTAAGTTCGCTCCACGTGGGATTCTTATCAGACTCACGCTGACCTTGTGATTTCATGTCCCAGGTAGTTAGAAGACGATTCACTTCCTTTTTGAAACTCTTCTACTACGGCTGAACTTTGTAGAGCTTCGTAATTAATTGCTTTGGCGTTAAACGGTCGTTTGTTCTTGGGTCCTTCTCTCGGGACATTGCTATTGGATCTGCGGGCGATGGGGTGGTCCCAACTGGAATTTCGGACGACGCCCCATACTAGCTTGTGGTCAGTGCTGACGGACTGAGTGAGGATTCCTTGGATAGATTGGAAAAATAGAGGGCGATGAAGACTGGTTAAAATGTGATCTATTTGGGATATTCGGTTACCAACTTGCCATGTCGCTTTGCACGAAGGGCGGCCCCAGGTATTTTTCGCGCAGAGGTTATGTTCTTGTAGGAAATGGATAAGCAAGCTACCATTAAAGTTGGACTCGGTATGTAGCAGATTTTTCGGAGATACATGCTTGGTTATATTGTTTACGTCTTTGATCCCGATATGCGCATTGAAGTCTCCTAGAATTATGGGGAAGGCCTTTTTGGGGGCTTGGCGTAGTAGCGTGCCTATTTTGGCGAGACAGGTTGCGGCTCCGGTTGAGACGTGGGTATTGACAATAAAAAGCTCAATGGGACCATTCTTATTAGCTATTGAGAGTTTTAGGTGCGTACCGATTATGTTTTTATCTTTTCGGATAGTGCTGACTATTTCAAATTGAGCATCTTTTCTTATTAGAATGGCTACCCCTCTTTTCTCTTTTGCGTTCCGGCCCCCGTTTAAAAGCCAGCGATAGTTGTTGGTGGTGAGCTCTCCGCTTGTTAGATGGGTTTCTTGTAAGCCCGCTATTGTGATATTCCGCTTCGAGAGTTCGCTGACAATTTTTGTTTTGTCTTGTAGCGGGGCGCAGCCTCTTACGTTCCAAGTAGCTACTGAGACTTCCGTGCAGGGTTGTGGGATCAGCGTTTGGGGAGCAGTAGGGGTGGCTCTTAGTAACCGTGAGCCGGTCACGTCGACATAGTCGTTTTGATCGTAGGAGGGGTTCAGCGCGATTATTGGTGAGTACTCTTTTGAATTATGTGCCTGGCTGGGGGATGAAGAGGCGTCAGTAGTTTGTGTGCAGTCTTCGTTTATACTCCGTTGGGAGTTGAATAAGGGGTAGCTGGTTTTATCATCCGTCGTGGTTTGTTCAGCGATGGATTGTTGGATGAATGATGTTTCGATGTCAGGGCTGTTGAAGTGAACGGAGTCATAGTGATGGTTTCCGTAGAAGAGGTGAAGATTTGCCATTTTGTGGTATTCGTATATGGGGGCCCTATATTGTAGTGGTCGCTGATGATTCATGTGTACATAGATATTTACCGTGAAGCAACCGGTAGCGGCTAAGATTATTTCTTCTCCTCCCCAGAAACCGTCTATGAACTGGTTCCTAATATATTCATCAATTTGTTCCGCGGAGGGAGGTGTATTGTCACCGGGAGACCTGACGTCTAAGACACTGCCATTGAGCGCCATTTGGATTTGGCTGTTATTTCTCTCAGCGGACAGGTGATTCGCGAGCAATTCTCGTACCTCTCGATGATCGAAATCGGTATTGCGCACCGCGTTCAATTGGTTCGCTATCGCCCTATACAGACAATTGCCGTCTTTGGGAATCGGTAAAATTTCCATCGTGCGAAGTTAAAACCGTCGAGTTTAGTGTCGCAGATGGGCCGGCAATGCACTTGTAAACCCTTTTTTTTTTTGTTGGCAATGGCTAGGCTATTTGTTGGGGTAGGTAGCTCGCGATGTCTGCACGTGTTCGCTGCAAAGTGACCTGGCCTATAATGGCGTTGGAAAAAAAGGGACCTCTTTGTTCTTGGAAGTAAAAGCGTTGCAAGATGTTGCACTTCTTCCTTGCTTAGTCACTAACAAAATAATAATTGACAAACAGTTAACATTTACCAGTTACCCAAACTATGCTATAGGTTTCCTACAGTTGCAGGTAAAGATAGGTATCATGTGTGTACTTCAGCCCGCTATTCGTTGATTTAAAGCAGGACTTTTAGTATAGTTTCGGTATTATAATAATCTTATAATATAATAATCTTGCGAGCGTAACAGAGTGAGATAAAGAGACCAACGCGTCACTTATTACTAAGAGAAGAATTTAACAATCGTGTGCCGAAGTCACTAAACCTTAATTAAGATTAGTACATATGTATGTAATATCTTAGTTTATTTTTACGGTGAGAGATGAAGTATTATATTTTGGTATTAACTAGGAGTACGTATATATAATATATACATAAAGGAGGTGCGTTATATACCTACTGTGGTTAAGTAATGGTAGTAAGAATTGCAGGGAAAACAATCTAAGACTACTTAACTTTAATACAAACTATTAGACTAGGTTAAGCCTTCATTAATATAAAACTAATATAATTATTATAAGTGTTTTGTGGACTATTTTTAAGCGACTCGCGATACGTTTGCTGTTGTGTGGTGCCTCCTAGATACGAATTAATATAAAAATTAAAATAGGATTATCCTGCTGCTTTCCAAATTCGGCGGTTGGGTTTGCTGGTGTTCGGTAAGTCTTGTATTACGTTCGTCTATATGCGGAGGTCCATGAAGTGTGGTCGGGTTTCAACCGATGAGATTAAAGGAAGGGAAGAAAAGTAAGAGAATTTAAACCGTGCGTGATTACCGTTGGGTTTTACCTCCGTGCAAAAAACTTACAGAGCGTTACTGTATGGCCGTGCCTACTTATACCGATTTTGTCTTGGTACGGGCTTTGCAAGTCTTATGATCGTATCTCTTGGCCTCCTCAAGAGTTCTTGTAGGGGCTGGGGTAGATGAATAGAAAATAAGGAGTAAAAAAATTGCAAGTGGCAGCAAAAAGTGAAATGGAACGTTCTCACCAAATGAGGCTCCTAGGCGGGCCCAGCAAGGATGCTGGACGTGTGAGCACCGCACGAAGGGGCACTGCGAACTCTCATTCACACACACTTGATCAACACTCACTGAAAGACCGCGTAATATAGACGCACCAAACACTAGAACTTCTACTTTGCTAAGTATGATAGAGAAACCGAAGCAGTGAAAACGCGGCGAATTCTTTGACACGCGGCTAAACTTTAACAGGCTGCCATGCGGACATCTGGTCAAGCCTTGTCTTTGTCTTGTGACTGTATTGTTTTGGCCGGGTTTTTACAACGCTAATACAGATCGGGATCGGGAGAGGCTAAGACAACGCGTCCGCTCCGTATGGCGTCCCAAATGAGTCTCTGAGTTAGCTAAAATAATTTACTTCCGACTAAATCCAAGGAGATATAAAAAAATACAAGAGATTCATTAAATGGAAGGAAGAAAATCAAGTTAATAATTGGTCAGATAATGTGTGATAAGGTCAGAATATTTCAACAATCTTTCTGAGACAATCGGATGGCTACAAAGGAAAGAAATCACAAATATTCAGCAGCAAAATATAGAAAAGTTCTTAAATCAAGCTCTAGATGATAACCATTTTGGCGATGAAGGTAAATAAATGCTGCCACTATTTGATAACGATATAACTATATATTTTATCCAAGTATAAACTCATAATTATTTTTGTTATAGGTTGTTATCATGGGAGTTAATGGTGCCTGCGACGACGAATATCACAATGTGTAATAATAAAAATGGGATATAACATAAATATTCATTGGAAAATGGCCGAATTTGAATGTCACCTACAAAATATAATTTTAATCTAATTTTCTTGTTTAATTTTTGAGAAAAGCACTATACTTGCTTCGACCGTAAGAGCCATCCTGGCCTCATATTATATCCGGACCTCGCCTACGGCTCGGTCCGTCTAATTCCTACTCGGCCAGTATGGCTTACTTACTGGTCTCTGCCGTAATGTACTAATTACACGAAAAATATTTGTGGTAATAAGTACGTAAGTCAATTTGACACTTAAACGTCTGAGCAATGAGTTCTTTTGTACGAAGTAATTATATTGTTATAAATTATAAATAAGCGTTATTGGCATCTACTTGAACATGACAACGATGCCACTTTTTTTGTCATTTTTGTTCGGGTTTGTGGCTCTATTATAAATAATACCTCAATGTTTATTATGCAAAAATTACTTGAAATTAGCGGTATATTGGTCCTGTTTGCTTTGTTTACATCAGTGACATTCACCGACTTTCTACGTCAGTTACCAAAAAAATGTCGTTGCCAGTAAAATAATTGAGTACTTACCGCTGAAAATCTGCAATATGGCGTAGGTTGCAAAACCCCTTGCAGGGCTATAATTCATTTCACTAAAATCTATAGGTATTATAATGTCCTCAGTTCATAGAAAAGTATTTCAAAGTATTTCCATGGTTATGTTTTATTTAAACGTTCGCCCGCATTAAACTTCCTCGCTGTACTTACCTAAAGCGTCACCATCACCGAGCAAATTTCGAGAACTTATTCAAGTTTTACTATTAAAGCTAGTTTATTTCTTTTAAACAGGAAATTGTAATATGGCATTTAAGTAAGCTGCTGACATTTTTAGCTGTCAAGAACATTTTTAAATTATCGCCGAGCGCCATTTGCTAAACTCAAAGTTTTTTTTTTCATAATATATCATTCGTGTTATTATTACCAATTTGGTTTTAGACCAGGTTTATCTACAGAAAGCGCTATTTTGGCTTTAAAGCAGACCATTAGATACTATACAGACCGCGGTACAGCTATTTATGCCTGTTTTCTAGACCTGTCCAAGGCGTTCGACCTGGTTCACTATGATGTATTGTGGCAGAAACTTGAAAGTATAAATGTGCCCGTAGAAGTCAGGGGTATCTTCAAGTTCTGGTACCATAACCAGGTCAACGTCGTGAGATGGTCAGAATCATATTCCCAACCATATGGGCTTGAATGCGGTGTAAGGCAGGGTGGTTTAACTTCGCCAAAGTTATTCAACCTGTATGTAAATGCGCTCATAGAGGAGCTCAGCAACACCCGCATCGGATGCCACATTGATGGAGTATGTGTAAATAACATCAGCTACGCAGATGACATGGTGTTACTGAGCGCCTCAGCGTGTGGTCTCTCCAGGCTCATATCCATATGTGAGAAATATGCCGCTAGTCACGGTTTGATATATAATATCAACTAAAGTGAATGCGTCGTTTTTAAGGTCAAGGGCAAGAAGACACCTATGTTTCCATTCGTTAAGCTGAACGGTCATCCACTTCGGATAGTAGACCAATTTAAGTATTTGGGGCATATGGTGACAGCCGATCTCAAAGATGACGCCGATATTGAGCGCGAACGCAGGGCGCTTTCTGTTAGAGCTAATATGATAGCCCGCAGGTTTGCTCATTGTTCTGTCGAAGCAAAGATTACTCAGAGCCTACTGCACCACTTTTTATACAAGCAGCCTGTGGGCTGATTATACTCATAGACGATACAGCGCTCTGCGCGTTCAATATAATAACGCTTTCAGAGTGTTGATGGGGCTGCCTAGATTTTGTAGTGCGTCGGGGATGTTCGCGGAGGCGCGCGTGGATTGCTTCTATACCACTATGCGCAAGCGATCTATACGTCCCTAGTGCGCAGAGTGAGGAACAGCCCCAACAGCATTCTGAAAATGATTGCGGACAGGCTAGATTTCCTGTATATAAATAAGTGTTGCATGATTCATGTAATTAGAAATAGATAAATAGGTAATAATTACTAACGCTAGCGTTTGTAAGCTTTTATTGTTACTAACAAAATGATCCATGTTGGTCGAAATAAAGTATATTATTATTATTATTCCTGTATGTCGCACCCGCTCACGGGACAATAGTGTCCCGGACCTTTGGGAGGCGTGCGCGGAGCCGAAGCCAACGCGTAGAGGCCCTTTCGACAATTTAATGAAATGTAATGTGTACATCGAGCGGATGCTGTCCCTATCCGTGTCATGGGACGCACACAGAGACAGCACCCGCTTGGTGCAAGAACTATTTATGAATATATGGAATCTAAATACAAATCGGGCTATGGGGATGAAATGGAGGACTGGGTAATTGGGCTATTTGTTTGAGACAGCCGGACGTCTACCAAGAAAAGTGTCTCATAGCAAAAAAAAAACTGGTAGACGATGACTCGCCTCCCGCTAGATGGGCCCCCATAAAAAGCGACACATAAAGTGGCCTAAGGGCAACACCAGTGCGGAAGGCTAAGGGCGGAGAGGTGTAATACTGGGCTTTAAACCGAAGCCAACTAACCCCTTACGTTTCCACATCCACCCCCGAGCCGCAACTCTCGCGACTCCACTCTGTCCGGCCGGTTAAGGCAAGACAGAGGCGGAGGCCCCGACCCATCACCCCCCGTCAGGATCCCCCAGGAGCACTCAGGTATGTGGGGTCGCTACCCCCGAACAGCTCGCCATAAGCTGCCCTGCGTGACTGATTGCGCTGGTCATACCAGCGGGCGATGGGGTCGTCACATCCCTACGCCTATTTATTATTATTATTATTATATTTGTTAGCCACTGGCGCTATTGTCAGGCTCAGGCTAAGCTATGTCTGCGTTTACCTGACGGTATATTATAACATACGGCAAAACACGATTAAAATGTAAAAGCAAGCCAACATTCAGTGTAAGTAGATAATAAAATAATGTTTTCCAACGCCGGACATGTAAATTATAAAATAAGTATGTTTAAAATAAATATAAAGAAAGCTTGTGTTATCAAAAACATAGAACAACTGGCCCGAGCACAATATTCGAGTTCATCACACAAATATTTGCTCTGGCAGGAATTCGAACCCGGGACCGCCGGTTCAGTAGACAGGTGCGCTACAAACTGCGCCAACCGCGTCGTCAATAATGAAACTCAGGTTTTTTTTTTGTTTTAAGGATCATTTTATCATAGATTATGTCGTGCGATCTTATATAGAAATAGAAACAATAGGAAGTGTAGAGTCGCAGCGTCCGTCCCACTGCGCATTGCGACAAGCAACCGGATAAAGGCTCCAGCCACGCCACATCATGCAAGCTCCACGTCTCTGCTGCGTCCGCGCGACGACCCGTGGCCTCACCGCGCTAGGGACGACCGCGCGCGGCACGCGCATGCATTGTCTGATGTTGTGACATCGCGGAGGCAGCGCAGCGGCAGACACGCTCACCGATGTGACGTTGCCAATATTGGCAATGTTAGAATCATTTGCGCAAGTTAGTCTCTCGAATGCAGAATATTGAAATCTAAAATAGAAGTCATAAGATCTGCAGGGTGAGTGATCCCACTCGTTAAATAAATATCGGACAACCTCACACAAATCGACCTAGTCCCACAATAAACTCTAGTAGGCTTGTGTAATGGGCACTGACGACGATAAAGATACTTATATAGATAAATAATATACTTAAATATATGGAAAACGTCCATGACCCAGGAACAAATATTCGAGTTCATCGCGCAAATATTTGCACCTGCCGGGATTCTAACCCAGGACTTACATCTCTGTAGGCAGTGCTTTACCACTGCGCTAATCGCGTCGTCAAGATACTTGTCGAGGATGAATGGTGGGAGATGGATAAAGTTAATTGTGGTTTTTAATGCATCAGCGGCTGGATGGTAACAATAGAAGAGGACCCAAACCTTACTTATAGGAACCCTCCGACTTAGGGAATTCGTGGAATGAAGTAGCAGAGGGATTTCGTTTCTATTTATTTTTTAATTAGAAGTGTTGCTAAAGATTATAGGTAGTCTGTATGTCGTTGTGGAATATTTTGGATACAAATTAAATAATGCGCTAAGTTTGCTATTACAGCAAGACAAATACTGAGAGAAATGTCATTTGAAAAACTGATAAACGTGATATACCTAAGTAAATATGATAGGGGCATCAGAATAATTCCAACTTCCTTAGGCACGAGTGGGTTATCCCGGGCGTTTGTCGCACATGCGTCGTGAATAAAGACTAATGTATATAGAGGCTGTGTACATGAAACTTACTTTATTTGTATCTACGAAGATAACATGAGTTTATTTTATTTATCTTGATATCAAAGAGGTATGCAAGTTGGTGTGGAATATTCATTATTTTTGTTTTTGTATTGCAATCGGTATGTAATGTGAACCACAAATACCCAGAGAAATATGCAACCTGTCATACAAACCTGGGATAGCAGACTAACAGTGGACTTAGTTTTCTGCTGCTCGTGTGGATAAGGTTACTTAGTGCCCTTTATTTTGTTGTGCGCCGACGCTGGCGCCGCTCGCAGACAGTCTGCGCTAGCACAGGATCTACGGTTGTAGGCGCCGACACCGAAGAGGAGGTGGGTGGAAAAATAGTGAGGGCAATAGACAACCCAAAATATTTTCCCAATTTCAAGATTTTAGAAATTATCACAAAAGTTTCACTTCTTACAGTAAGAGCCACAGTGGCTTCCACTAAAAGATAAAATCCGTCATTCAGCTGACCGATAAATGGCCGTGACGCTGCCGCTCCTGCTGTTTATTACCCGTTGGATGATAATGTCGAATAAGAACTGTTAGACGTACAGTCGGTAATTGGTCATTTAATAAGCACTTAGAAGTACGGACCTTATTCCAGCCGCCGAACGTGAAGGCCAACTTTATTAAAAAAATGTTTGTCTCACGTATCGCAAATAGCGATCGATCGAAGTGTTGTCTATTGTGCTGATATTGTAAAGATTGGAATGCCATTGTCACATCTATAGAATCTCCAATAGGTATAATTTTACGATACGATCATCCGTAAAAATGCAATAATTACACCGAACCAATTCGTATTGCGTAATAAATAATTATTAATGGAACCGATATCATCTCTATAAATAAAAATCTACATTAACGTACCTAGAGTAAGTATTGTAGAGCTAAGTTTTGCAACACGAGTTGCAAACGTCTTACCTTTCGAATGCGATGCATTATTGCGAAGCAAAACCTGTGGAAAGTAGCGTAAGTCATTCCATATAAAAAATATATAGAACAAATCAATAAACATATTTATTTAGACATTTATAAAACAAGCAGATATAATTGTTTATAGACTGAACAGATTAACATTTCTAAGACAAGAAAACTGGTATTTAGTGTTCTTCGGTTTTCCTCCATAAACTTGTTGTATTGAAAATATAGTAATGTCGGCTTTTCCTGTAGCCTCCTGTATTTTCACGACGGTGCTTGGAAACGTGGTGATATATAGTCTAATAAATCTCAATCCAGTAAGTACACGACACTGCGTATAGCGTGGTATAGCCCTACAATTCCAAATAGGCCCTCTATAAGTCTAGTGAACGTAACAACAATACATATTTTTATTGTAGTCAAGCCAACATTAACTTACCCGTCCATTAATTGTTTACAAAAATGTACTATGCTGCTCTAGTACCTAATAATTTCTTTATGAGTAGGTAAAGGATTAACACTGATACCGATCACGTAACGCAGAAGCCTCAGCTCCTCTAAAGTAACGAGGGTTTTTATGACTCCCAGCAGTCGCACGCGCCGCACGTGCGGGCCTTGACTCGGCGACATTGCCACAATTGTCACACATTGTCACACGTTGTCACACGTTACGCGCAACAAACAAAAACGAGCCATCAATCAATTGGAGTGCTCTTTGTTGAGCTGCAACTGTGACGTTTACTCGGCGCGGTCGTCGAGTGACGTGTGTCGGTGTGTGTAATATACTCGTGCCATAATGGAATGGAGTATGTGAGGAAGCGGCCAAATAAGAAACAATTTATTATCTACTCACCTATTAAGATGATCATTAACTGGACTCGGACAACTATATGGGCCTGCGAGAGTACTGATTGATGTATTATTATTTGTTTATCGCGCGATAAACGCAAAAAAGGCATGCTATTCGTGTAGAAATCTTTAGGTTACAAAAAAATCAGTTTATACAGAAAAAATGGTTTATAATATGAATAAGTATACCAAGTGATATATGAAAATTGGGCAAACGATAATGATGATCATGTTTCACTGCGGCACACTGACTACTAAACTGACTAACTAAATATGCTTATTAGGGTGGTCCACGGTTGTATGGGAAAAATTCAAACTGTAGTTACTGGTAGCGCCACCCCTCAAAATTGTTACACATATAATGGTAAATATATACTGAAAGTTTTGTGAATTTATCTCAACTACTAAGCAGTGCTCAAGCGTCTTAAAGATTCATTTAAAAGGTATTTTTTGTAGCCCTATAAGTAACTAGTACACGGGCTTTTATTACAAATCAATCATATTTATTACAAATAATCATTATTTACTACAAATATTTATTGCTATAATTTGTTTATTGCTATAATTTGATCAATTTTTAAATGTTTGATCACCTTGAGCACTGTTTTGCAAGCAAGTTAGGAGTCGAAGACAACTGATATGTTCACTTGAATGGTTTTTTTAGGTAAAAACAAGTTATCACTAAATTATAACATATATCTGTTTATTACAAGCATTAATATTTATTAAAAACAACCATATTTAATTCACAAATAAGAACAATTTTTAAAACTTTGATCACCTTGAGCACTATCTTGCAATCAAGTTAGGAATCTGTAATTTAACATAAGTAATATAAGGGGAAGGTGTAACAAATTACGGGGGTGGCCGACGAGAAATTAAAAAAAAAAAATTTTTGGACAACCCTAATGCTTATGTCAACCATATTACCTTAGGTCATAAACACCGGCCTGCCATTCTGAGCTGCTTATTGCCTGTATTGTGGCAACTAAGTGCCCGCACGTCCGTAGCCATGGAGCGGCTACACTCGGGCACGTACGAGAAGGCTCGGTACACAATAACTCCGCGCGTCTTTGAATCTTCAAGTCAAAAGTATACTTTTGTACGCGGTTCTATTTATTATGCAAAATGGCAGCGTATTGTTTTGATGGTTCATTCAAACATACCTTCTTTTTGATATGACAAACCTGTCAAGTGCGAGTCTGAGTCGCGCACAGAGGTTTACGTGCCTAATACTTATCCCATCTTAACATGCCGGGTAAGCTATGCACCTGGTATGTAACCGGGTTTTTCAAATGTGATTTTTGAAAAGGACTAGATTTGTAGTACAAGACGGCATTACTTGCCAAATTTCATAGTTTTAGGTCAGGTCAGGCCAGGTAGGTCGAATAGCCTATAAATGTTGATTCCCTTGAAAGTTCCGAAATAAACGTTTTTTGTGGCATTTACAGCCGCAACTTTTTTTACGTTAACCTATGAGAAGTTTGATTTTATTATAGCCTCAAGAAACTGACCTGAGTATATTGTTTAAATTTCAACTCGATACCTTCACGCGTTCCCGAGATAAAGGGTCTTGACAGATCTTATAAGGGTTACGTTTTTTCCTTTTGAGGTACGGAACCCTAAAAAGAAATAATCTGATAAGTACGTGTACGCCACGGTAACTATAATATCGTACCTGAGTACAATACTACTTGTACTTGTACAATAATACTTTATTGCACACCAGAAAACATTTACCTAAGTACTTACATCAGAAAAACAAATAAAAAAATAGAAATTGTTTTGTATTTCATTTCGCAATTTACGCTTAGGTTGATAAATTAAACGGTTGCCAAATGAAGCAGTTTTGGAAACATAATAAGTCCAAACATTAGTAATCCGAAAACTTAATGTACTTGAGAATCTTGAGATCTACATAGTAGGTTCCGTTCTGATTATCAAATCAGTTTCCAGAAGCCTACAAAATTGTGTGATTGGTTAGTAGTCGCATCGCGTCGCGGCATAACATCGCCAACGATGGCGGTAACGACGATGCTTGATGACGGGGTTGTATCGGGGCCTTGTCGCCGCAATCCCATCATTACCGCCACTGGGTTACTAGTTCCTGCGCAAGCGGCGATTGTCTAATGCGCGGGCGGCGCCGCGTGAGCTTTCAATATAGTCATGTTACTAATTATGCAAGATGCGGGCAATGTGCTGCACAGCACAGCTATCGATAGATGTGTTAATCAGGTGACGCCGATCTTTTAACGTGTTAGTGTTTTGTTTATCTTTATGTTATGTTTATGTACATTAGAGGTGATATCGATAGGCGCCGTAAAATACTTGATTTGAATTTCAAATGAACAATTTAAGAGTGGACAGTGTTATCAATGAGAACGAGGACTTGAGAATAATGTTGTCACTCCTGGTGTGGCACTGTAAAACCTGGGCGTAAACAACAACACACACAACTTTGTATGTACTTACCTACTTATATTATACACGCTATTCCAGAAGCCAACGATAATCTATAGGATTTACAAAATCTCGATAATTTAAGTTTTTTGTTGTAAATTGGTAATTACCAACGCTAGATTAGAATTTGGTACTGTGGGAGATGTAGTCCACTTAAATAAAAACTTTTTTTTTACGAGGTTGTCACTTGGTTAACAGCGAAGCTGTGCTCCTAAGTGTGTTACGGTAACTTGCGCGTGGAGCGTGCGCGTGCGCCGATGTAAACACATAATTGGACACGACAGGAAATACACATTAGTGGTTTCTGTGCCGTAAGTCCGACAAGGTAGTAATTTGCTGAATCGCTCACTCCATGCAAACACTCCACACTTGCGTTGGTGGAACGTAGTTTCCCTGAGTTTCGCTGATCTTAAATTCTTACGGAATGAGCTTCTCTCTCGAGAAGTCTCTCCGTCTCAGCTCACATAGAAATCATTTCGTTTGTCCGGATGTCGGGCTGTGCTCCTCTACAGGTCGCATTTCTTAACAAACTTTGGTGAAATTTTGTGAGGAGATTGAGTAATTAAAAATATTTAAAAGGAAGAAAACGTAAAAAAAAAAAAACAGTTAACCATTTCCAAAATGTTCATAATGTCATAAATAATACTGTTTCGTTACCTTTGTGAAGGTACATTAACTTTACGGGGTTGGGAATATGAGAGGGTGGAAATATTGATGAATTGGTTATAAATTGATACTAAAGTATAGTGGTCAGTAGTAAAAGTATAAGTTTACCAAGCTGGTTATCGTTATCTACGCTTCTGTATGCTACACATTTTCAAATAAGAGCTAGACTAGAATGCAGTCACTCATGCGCTAAGTAATGTCATTAAAAATAGTCTAGTTGAAGTTGAGTGACAGGAAACTGTAGGTACCTACCACATTATTAGGCCATTACGTGACCGGCCGAAACAAGAGCAAGGTCAGGCCCAGGCTGTGTCTCAACTGCGCTAGGCTCCAACCGCTCCATTTGTGTGGATTAATTTAGAATTAAACGAACTTACCTAGTGAAGTTCGACTTCTAATTATACGAGTATCACGAAGAAGACGATTACAGTTTACAAAGCAGCAATACATGGTATGATGCCGTCCTTGTCACACTTTTAGAGACCGTATCTATAGAAAAAAATAACCGGTCCCGATTATCTATCTCTCTCTCGCATCCCCTGCCCCGGCGCCCATTTGGGCTGAAGTAGTCGTCATTAAGTTTAAAGTTGACTCTGAAATTTTTTGTCCTAATTGGGGTAATTGAGTTATTAAACCATTCAGGGTAAGGGTGGGTGTTTTGTAATCGTCTTCTTCGTGATACTCGTATAATTAGAAGTCGAACTTCACTAGGTAAGTTCGTTTAATTCTAAATTATACTTCGTATCCCTTCGAAGACGATTACAGTTTACAAAGCAGATGTTTAAAGTGATAAAAAATTTCAGGTAGATTAGAAATGAACATATGTATTTTATTTCTAATATACATTTCGACACGACAACAAAAGAGGTAGGTAATATGTATTTTCATTATGTACTTAAATATACTTTTACATATGCGATTTTTATCTAAGCTTTAAGAGAACAGTGAATTAAAAAAATCGTTTCCAGTATCAGTAGATATTACTTCTCTTTGATAATACTTTTGAAAAACATTTGAACATTGACTCCAGCCTGCGGCTCGTCGAACCGCCTGTAAACTGACGCCCCGTCTGCACGCGGCTGACGTAGATGCGTGGCGCGTGCTGTGCGCGCCGAACGTAGAAATGTCAACACCGCACTTTTGTAGGGTTGATTTTACCCAATGACTTAAAGTTTGCGAACAGACTTCTTTATGTGGTTTTCTTAAACTAATAAAGAGTCGGTCATAATTATTACGGAATGAGCTCGTTTTTTGTATATATGACTTTAATGCCGTTGCTGGACATATTTTCGGATTCTCAATTATATAAGGAAGTTTCAGGAGTGGCTGATAAGCCCCAGGCCTGGAGGTTTTTATTAAATCAACAATTTTTATCAATATAGCATTATCATTATAAATTATATTACTTAATTTAATCAAGCTTATCGTTTGAATTCTTTGAGCGGTGGCAATGGCTATAAGAGTTACCGTTTTTAATGTTAAATCTTTTAATGTAAGATCATCATGAGGGAAATAATTACTTAGGTAATTTATAACAATCATAGGATCCCAGGTACTTTCATATTTAGGTGCAGACGGTTTTAATCTAAATGCGCCTTTTAGTAGTCGAGTAACGCAGGCATGAGACGTGACACTAGTGCCTAGTATAAGTGATAAGGCGGATCTGGCCGTGTTCAGTGTACTGTAACTAGCGCCAGAGTTGAAACGAGCAGTTAAATATGATAGAACCTGGGATAAATCAGCATTTAAATAATTTTTTTCGCTACTATGAGTGTTACAAAAAATCCACCATGATTTTAAAGCGGAATTATACTGTTTGATTGTATTTTCCGAAAACGATGACATAAGTAAATCTAAGGAACAGCTTGGGACACCACGCTTGATTAACGAACGCCGGATAATTTCGCTGCCACCAGGGTAAGTTCCGCGTGGAGTGGATGGACTTCTCTGAAAGGAGCATATAATAATTTCGGGTGAGGATCAAAGTATAATTCTTGCGAAATTATTAATCTACGAAACATAGGGAACCAAGGCTGAGACGGCCAATATGGCACAACCAGAATACCTTCAGCTTTGTCTACTATAATTTTGTTTATAACCTTGGCAATTAGACAAAAAGGAGGGAATGCATAAAATGATATATCTTTCCAATTGAAAGTAAAGGCATCAATTACTTCCGATTGAGGATCAAGCTTCCACGAAGCATACCTCTCACATTTGTGATTTTGTATGCTCGCGAAGAGATCAAAATTCGGAGTGCCGAATACATCTTTAATTTGATTAAACGCGTAATCAGCTAAGGCCCACTCCGTATCAACTGCTAACTGCCGAGAAGCATGATCGGCAACAACATTATCCGCTGATCGTATGTATGATGCAAAAATATAAATATTACGGGACTCGCACCACTGCCAAATATCACGTGATAACTCATTTAAGTGTGTAAACTGTATACCACCCATTCTATTTATGTAAGAAATGGCAGTGGTGTTGTCAATCCGTAATAGTATATTACAGTCAAACAAATGAGATGCAAATATTTTCAAACCATAAAAAGCAGCATTAAGTTCTAAAAAATTTATATGGTGTAATAACTGGTTTGTATTCCAGTTACCACTAGCAGTTTCGTCATTACAGGCTACGCCCCAGCCGGTGCGCGAGGCGTCGCTAAAAATTTCCAAAACGTAGCTATCTCTTTGAATGGGTGAGAAAGCACTATCAATATGATTTATCCACCATTTAAAATCATCAGCTAAATAAGGATGTAATTGCATTTTATTGTTATTATTAACGGTGTAATTAAGTGCTAAAAACTTTTCCCTTTCTAAAAGTTTGGTGTAAACCCAACCATAGCTCACAGCTGGGCATGCTGAAGTAAGAAGTCCTAAAAATTCAGCAAGCTTTCTAATGGTGCATGTTTTAATACCTAATAAATACTGTGCAAAATCTTTTATACGAGTTTTCTTTTCTCGCGGCAAGGAAAGGGTCATATCAGACGAATTAAACAGGAATCCAAGAAATTTGCAACAAGTACTGGGTACAAGTTCAGTTTTTTCCCAGTTAATTAAGAATCCTAAGGATTCCAGCATTTTTTTGGTCTCGATAACATTATTTAAACATTCCTGGTACGTGGTGCCGATACACAAGAAATCATCTAAATAATTAACTGACATGTAACCCGAAAGTCTTAAGTGCTGTAATACAGGTTTTAATAATTTGGTAAACAAATATGGAGCAGTGCATAATCCATTCGGGAGGACATTGAACTCGTAGATATTGGATTTCCATTGGAATCGTAATTTTTTTCGGTCTTCCGGAGCGATAGATATGAGGAAATATGCATCCTTTAAATCGAGGGTAGTCATAAAATAATTACAGTCTATAAGTTTCAAAGCCGTGCGGTAATCCTCCATTTTAAAATGCTCTTTATGAACGAATTTATTTAATGATTTTAAATTTAGGATAAACCTGTGTTTTCCATTTGATTTTGGAACTGTAAAAATCGGTGATAAGTATTGGTTCGGGCATGGATCACAATTGGAAATAAACCCAGAATTTAGTAGATCTATTATACAAGATTCTATGATTGCGTTCTCGGCATCGGAGCGATATGGTTCTGTGGGCAAATTATGTTGAATAGGTTCTGCAGTAAAGGGAATTTTATAACCTTTTACCCACGAAAGAATTGTGCGATCTTTAGTTAAGCATTGCCATTGATTATAATAATACTGCAGTCGACCAGCGACTGGAGTATTTACCTCCGGATCTGAAGTCAAGTTCTCCTCGAGCGGTAGCGCGGCGCTTCCCTGGTCCTGGGCGCATGGCGGGCCGCGGCCGGCCGGCGCGGGGCGGGGCTCGCTCGCGGCTCGGCGGCCGGCGCCGGCGCCCGCCGAACCTCCCGCGCGTTTAAAGCTGGGGCGCGACGTGCAGCTACAGATGTCGTTGTGCTTGGTTGTTTATTCCTTAGACCCGATGCTCCAGCGGCTGGTGGCCTCATTTCTGATCCAGATTTTGATATCGCTTTCGATGATTTTAATTGTTCGGCTAAATCGGACCCAAATAAAAATTCATCAATTTTTGTATTTTTTATTGTGTCCTTAGTCAATTTTGTCAGGGTGTTCATAGCCGAATACCTTCTTGACACCGATTCTTTATGGTGGTAATCACATAAAAGTCGCCCAGCGTCGCTGAGTGTTTTTATAATTTCCTGAGAAATATTATTATCTTTATGTAAAGCCGTAGTCAGCGCTTTTCCTACGGCCGCTAAACAACTAGTAAGTTGATTCTGTTTTGACTGGCTGTAAATATCTTTTTTATTATTTATTTCTGTCAGCGCCGCTTTTATTTCGGGATTGAGTTTCGGCGCTTTCATTGCTGGACAGTTCTCCGATGGCAAGTAAATCTTTAGCAAAGCGGTCCTTTTTTCTTTGTCAAGGCCGTTGACCAAGATATGTTTCCATCTGGAAGCGATATCTTTATGGAGATCGTCTCCAAAGGATTTCTCCGCAGAGGGATCGTCTCCTAAGATATCTAGGATTTCTTGATCTAGATCTGGCGGATCATTTTCTGTTTGTACAGCTTCAACCTGTCGAGGTACTGGCAGCACAGGCGAGGCAGGCAGTGCCGGCAGCGCAGGTGCCGCGGCCGGCGACGCCGCGGTGGCGGCGGGCGTGGCGGCCGGCAGCGCGCTCGCTATTTCCGATGGTGACGCCGCTTCATCTAGGGACGCGTCCTCGACTTGCTCGATAGGGACGTTGTCTGTAATGTGGATATTAAAACCACTGTTAGTGGAAGCATAAAAGCATAATATGACCCTTAGACAAGGGTCATCTAGCAAATGTCTATGTAGGTATCTGTATTATGTAATAAGATTATTCCATATAGGTAAAATCTTAGGTTTACGCTCATACACAATATATGTGGAGCAAATAAAATAAAACATCCATAATTTCAAGTTTTTTATAAAAAAAAACAATTATGGGGGTAAGCGCTCAACACGATATACGTGGAGCCGTTATCTCGACGCGATATAAGCGGAGATTTATATTTCTGTATAGCGTGATATTTAGACAGCTTAACAGCTGTATTCACTTACCATATTCGGAAAAATCCTCATCCGAATCGCACTCCGAACTATACAATACTTGTCGTCGATTTTTTTTCATAACCTCCTTCTCTAATCTTCTTATCTTCAACATAAGCTCTTCGTAACCCTCATCTTCTCGATATCTTTTTCTTCCGCTCATTATACGCGAAACAATTCTACACTTAGTGGTAACACTAATAATTTTACGTAACGTGTGACTCGGACAACACCAAAATATGTAATGACGACTACTTCAGCCCAAATGGGCGCCGGGGCAGGGGATGCGAGAGAGAGATAGATAATCGGGACCGGTTATTTTTTTCTATAGATACGGTCTCTAAAAGTGTGACAAGGACGGCATCATACCATGTATTGCTGCTTTGTAAACTGTAATCGTCTTCGAAGGGATACGAAGTATAATTGAAAGATTGAAATTGTTTTGAACGCCACACGTTTAGCCCTCATACAATACAAACCTGGCAGTCTCATCAGCCAAATTTTACGCATTTAGTTTATTAGCAAGGAAGGAATCCACGCATCAGCTCCACAAGTTAGATAATGTACACTTTAGATGAGTGATTTGTAGTGCATTTTGAGGATAATCCTTTTCCCATTCAGTACTTAGTTGTTTCACTTTCATTTCAGAAACACTCGTGTACGTAGTGAAGCAATTGCCAGTCGTTCGACACCATCACCCTATCACTTTATTTTGTGAAATAATTTCTTCCTCTCGATTTAACGTTCGAGAGGAAGAAATGATTTCACAAAAAAACCGGCAAAGAGCATGTCGGACCACGCTCAGTGTAGGGTTCCGTAGTTGCCCATCCTTCACAATAGACGAAAATTACGAGAAAGATTTCAAGCTCTATAAAAAGGTCGTAAACACCAAAGTAACTGTAGTTACTTATTACCTTCTGGAAGTTATCGATTATACGCGCCAGATTGAGCAAAATGTTTTAATACAGTATGGCCTTTAACCAATATATGTAACGTTCGAAGTGTAAGGACACCGCGTGGCCCTTACGTAACTTTAAAGAAAATTATGAAATTTTGCAATAACTCAAAAAATAATATTATTTTTTTTTAGTTTTTATTTTACCGTTTGGTCGGCGTGATACATACACATACTCATACCAAATTTCAGCTTTCTAGCACTTATGATCACCGACCTAAGCCGCGGACGGACATACGGACAGACGGACATGGCGAAACTATAAGGGGTCCTAGTGGACTACGGAACCCTAAAAAAGTGGTGTCTTGACATTTATTTTTCTAATTTATATTAAATAGGTAATAAATAGGTAACCTTTTCTTTAATTTTATTTTCTTACCTTTATGTTTACACGTCGGACTCGACTGCTATCATTTACGGTCTTTGTTATTTATCACTTGAAAGTTTTGAAACTGTCCAGCAATGTCCCCAGCCCGCGGTGCCGGATGGAAAGTGCCGCGCGATGAAAGCTCGCATGCGCGACTGTGCGTGCCCCGTAAATGCCGTAACATAAAAACATACAACAGTGCTAATGCTAAAACTACTTTTCCAATAGAGCAATATGCAGCTAAACGGTATATACTAAATAAAAATCCACCAATAGTTATTGCACTGAGTGATGGTAAGTAATCCTATTGGTTTATCATTTGCCGCCAATTATAGTATCTTTAATTTAGCATGGTGCGTGTAATAGCGGCCAGTACAATTATTGACTTTTTAATGACAGTTTTGTTTTTGTACTGAGCTGAGAGCTGTCACACGCGCCATGCTAAATGAAACTTGCTATAGCTACGTAGCTTATGTCTTGTAGATAGGCAGCGTAAGCTTTAACAGTTTGCTTGCTTATATTATAAAAAAAAGTGTTTTCGCAGTGCATTGACATGCTCTGTGGTCACTGCCTGAAAGTGCGTGCGGCGCAGGAGTGCCTAAACAATTATCAGGCGCGCGCGAGTCGGCGCTTCCACACACTTCTAGATCGCTCACGCCATTGTACATTGTACAAATTGTATTGGAGTTAAGTTCATTGACAATTACCTATTATACCCAGTTGTGTCATTTCACAACAATATTTTTGTTTTCTTTGATACCAAAAACTTTTCGAGGTATTTAATGAACGCAGGCATCAACGACCCATCTAAAATCTGCAGGTATTACCATCTATTGTACTCGTATTTCTCGATTTGAACATTACTCTATTTGATGTAAAGGTGTATATTGTTAAATCCCTAATTTACCTTCTGCGTAGCTGGAAGTCTCCATATTCGTAAGTTTATTATACAAACAATATTTGCGTCCGTACAATTCTTTATTTCTTCATAAAGTAAAACTAACATGACAAGCAACATCAAATAACATCAAAGACAAAGTAGTCGACAGCATAAAACCTCAACATCCCCCCGCAATTCTAATTCACCCCGGAATAAGAATTGTCACAATCATAAAGTTAGAAACAAACTAATAACTATATCTATAACTAAAGTTAAACATTGAAAAATAAATAAATAATAAAACAAACAAGACAAAATACTAACCGTTCAGTATAAGAAGTGATAGTGGTCTTCACTCTAACTCCTTCCCCCCTCAATGTTAAACTTTATTTGTTTTAGATGACACTAAAATGTAGATGAACATGAAACCTCATAATAATTATGATAACACTTTTGGCATACAAATAAACTATTCAATTAAAACCTAGTTTCTCTACAAAATAGTTATGTTTCAGTTTTCCTAAAGCTTTTGTTAAAATGTCTGCAACATTTTCATTCGTGTTCACATACTTTACAATTACTAATCGTTTGCTAATCAAATCTTTAATAAAATGGTATTTAATATCAATATGCTTTGACCTCTTACTGTTTTCATTTGACTCCATCAGTTTGATAGCGCTTTGATTATCTACAAGTAACGTTGAGTTTGAAAGACAGTTAAAATCTTGTAACAACCCCTTTAAACTAACTAACTCTGCACACGCTAGAGCCGCAGCTATATATTCAGCTTCGGCTGTTGATAAGGCGACAACGTTTTGTTTTTTACAGAACCAGGCTAACAAATTATTGCCATAGAAGACTACAGAACCACTCATACTTTTTCTGTCTGTTTTGTCGCCTGCCCAGTCAGCATCGGTATAGGCAATCAAGGGACAACTGCTATCCTGTTTGTATACCAAACATTTTGATTTGGTGTGTTTTAGATATCGCAAAACACGTTTCGCTGCTTGCCACAGTGACATAGTTGGCTTATCCAAAAATCTACTCAAAAAAGATACTGCGAAGCAAATATCTGGCCTACTTGAAGTAGCTAAGTATAAAAGGCAACCTATGAGCTCACGATATGGTATATCCAAGGTGATACATTCATTGACATCAGTAGTGAAATTTACCTCCATTGGTGTCTCCGCCCCTTTACAATCTGCCATGTTAAATTTATCAAGCAATCTATTTATTGCTGATTCTTGAGAAATAGAGATTTATTCTGAGGTTCTCACAATATCCAACCCTAAGTACGCACTCACCTCTCCAAGGTCCTTCACATTAAATTCCAATTTTAAATATTCATGTGCTTTATTTAGGTTTGTTGCACTTTTAGACATTAAAATGATATCATCAACATACACTAACAAAAATATATCTTCCAAAATATATAAACAAAAATCATGTTTTGATTGTAAAAATCCTTTATCAACTAAAAAGCCATGAAGTCTTTCGTTCCAGCATTTAGGTGCTTGTTTTAACCCATACAGAGATCTTTTTAGTTTTAAATGTATGCCTTTTCCAACTTTAACTCCTAACGGTGGTTTTATATAAACGTCTTCCTTTAAGAACCCGTTTAAAAAGGCCGTTGGAACGTCTAATTGTTTCAAGTACATGTCATTTTGTATAGCTTGACTGAGCATCATACGAATTGTATGTAACATTATTTAACGTGTATTCACCAGTAGCTCGTATGCGCTACTGGTGAATACACGTTAAATAATGTTTCTTCTTGAAACCCTTTCGCCACTAATCGGGCCTTTTTTGTAACATCCTTTTTAGTAGTGAATACCCATTTGGTATCTATAGCCTTTTTATCTTTCGGCAATTCTGATTCTTCCCATGTTTCCAATGATTTCAGCGAATTTAATTCTTTGTCTATTGCGTCTTGCCACTCTAGACCTCTTTCAACAGCTTCTTTGTAAGAACCTGGATCACCCGTACACAAACAGTAGGTGACATGTGTTTCATAATCTTCCAACCTTTTCGGAGGTTTAATAATTCTGCCACTTCTTGTTCTTGTCACATGCTCATTTCTAACATCTTGTCCCTCATTTATGTTCTCTTCAGCACAATCTTCAAACATTTCTTCTGGTTCTATAATTTCCTCATCAACATTCTTATTATCAATGATGACCTCTTCTCTATTTCCATTATCTTGTTCAGGCTCAGTAATCCCATCAGTATTTATGGGATTTGTTTCTGAAATACTTACTCTTAGCCACTCTCGTTCGTTATCAGTCTGCTCACTTTCTTTGTAAACAATATCATTTTCATCGAATCTCACATCTCGTGACACAATTATTTTGTTATTTCTAGGATCCCATAAACTATATCCTGTTCTGCTGTATCCTACCATCCTACACTTGCGTGCTCTCTCCGAAAGTTTATCATGTTTAGGTAAGATATATGCCCACGCCTTTGCACCAAATGCACGAAGTTTGTTTAAGTCTCTTGTCCCATACATAATTTCACAAGGAGTCTTGAAATTAATAGCCATAGACGAACAACGGTTCAACAGATAAGCTGCACATTTTACTGCTTCACCCCACAGTCTTTGGCAGCATAGTTTCAATAAGCATAGTCCTTGCTTTGTTATACAAACTTCGATTCATTCTCTCTGCAACGCCATTACTAGCTGGTGAATATGGTAAACTATATTCCAAAACTATTCCTTTCTGATCACAAAATTGACGGAGTTTATTGCAAGTGTATTTACCTCCATTATCACACCTGATCCTCTTAACATTTTTCTCAAATTCGTTTTCGTATCGATGGATATAGGTAATAATATTTTGAGCTGCCTCTGATTTCCTTTTTAGCAAGAAAACTACACAAAAGTGTGAAAAATCATCTATTATGGTTTGAAAATAGACTTCACCCTCAATTGTTGGAATGTTGGATGGGCCCGCTATATCACTGTGTAACAGTTCTAAGACCTGACGTGACCTTGGTTGCTCTAACCTTTTGAATGGTAACCGTGTTGCCTTACCTTTCATACACGCGTTACATACGTTGTTGTTTAGTGGTAGCTGTAGCCTCTGTAAGGTTTTAGAGCTGGTGTGTCCTAAACGTCTGTGCCACAGCATGCCATCTGCTGAATGTATAGCCGCGACTACTTCCTCCGTTATAATTTTACCCTGCAAAATATAAAGTTTGCCATTATTATATGCCCATATAATGGACCCATTAAAAAATCCAATTTTTGCGTATTCATTCCTAAAAATGATTTCATTTGGTTTTTCTAGCAGTTTCCGTACAGATGGAAGATTATATGCTAACTTTGCTACAATAAGTCCTTCAACAGTAAACTTAATATTACCGCATTTAATCGGTAAACCGCCACTTTGATATGCCATCAATTTTTCACCATTAGCTGTGTTAACAGGATGTGCTAAGGTTTTTACATTTGTCAAAAATGGTGTATAAATATCAGATACAAAATTTTGTGATGCACCAGAATCCACTACAAAAGAAATTGATTGATTAAATGATGCCTTACAAGTCAAGTTGAATTCTTCATCAATCATACAGCCCACTTCCTGTATAGTCTCTTCATGAGCTATAATTGCATCGTCCCTTGATGTGTGTGCTCTATTTACACCTCGAGCGCGTCCATGCATTCTGCCACGACCCCTTCTATATAATTCACCACCTCGGACAGGAGCACCACGTTGGAAAGTGTAATACTGCCTATTATGACTTTTGTGGCAAAATATTGCTTTGCGCCCCTTTTCATTACAATTCCAGCATTCTATGTTAAATGCGTTGTCTTGAGTCTTACTTACATCATCCAATCGGATTTCCGCGTCAAGTAAAGCCCTTTTTGTCTTTTCTAAAGTTAAATTTTCGTTCATCGTTTCTAAAGCTGTTGTCACATTGTTATATTTTCCCGGTAATGCGAGTAGTAAATGTACCACTTTATCTGACTCGTCCATTTTAGACATGACATCGATATCGCTTATTATCTTGTCAAATTTCAGAAAGAAATCTTGCAATTTCTCACTATCCTCGCATCTCAATTCGATTAATTTCTTTTTTAAATTGTATTTGTTCATAACACTTCTTCGATTGAAAATATTTTCTAAAGCGTTCATCATTTGTTTGGCACTTTTGCATCCTTTCACAATTTTTAGAAAATTATCGCCTATGCACTGTACAATTAGTGATCTCGCTTCTGCATCCTTCTTTTTTTCTTCCGCCTTTACATCCTCACAGGCCAA
Source organism: Apotomis turbidana (assembly GCA_905147355.2). Lineage (NCBI taxonomy): Eukaryota > Metazoa > Arthropoda > Insecta > Lepidoptera > Tortricidae > Apotomis > Apotomis turbidana. The sequence continues at coordinate 20,093,411 of LR990299.1, forward strand.
TATATCGCTAAGGCCTTTCTCCTCCAACAACAACTCTTAAACGAAATTTCCAATTGTGAAAATTATTTCTATCTTCTAGACGATATATCACGTTCTGTATTTTTGCTTGTGCCATATTTTGGTTTTGGAAGCTTTCTGCTTCAACAATAAACTGTTGTTTTAATATTTTTTTACATTAAATATGAAGTTGTAAAAAAATATATTTTTGAAAATTTTCTAAATTTTTATTCAAACCGCTAAAAAATTAGGAATATGGGGGAACCCATAACCTGTTAAATCCCTAATTTACCTTCTGCGTAGCTGGAAGTCTCCATATTCCTAAGTTTATTATACAAACAATATTTGCGTCCGTACAATTCTTTATTTCTTCATAAAGTAAAACTAACATGACAAGCAACATCAAATAATATCAAAGACAAAGTAGTCGACAGCATAAAACCTCAACATATAGCTGAAGCGATACACACGTTTGTCGTCTGAGTTTTACGTCTATATTTATCGTTATGTATTTAGAACTCAGTAGGTTTGTTTTTGAAATGTTCACGGTTTCAAAGATAAATGTACGAATATAATGTAATTTACCGATTCCATAGTAAAGTAAACGCATTGGTTTCACCTGCCTATGAAACATAACGCCATGTCGTAGAATCTCCAATATAGATGCATTATTTGTTTAATGTCATTCTCGATAGAAACTTGTAACAGACATCGACAACGACTTCTGCCTGAAATGTTGAAATTAGGCATATTGTGTGGCTTTTATGTTAATATAGTCCGCACCGAATCGTAAAGTAAGACAAGATACTAGTTCCTACAAGCAAGTTTGACGAGTATAAGCATCCGTGGTGACGAAGTAGGTGGCGCTAACTGGTGCTAAAGGGCCCGGTGGGCATTGGACAGTTTGGTGTGGTACCATGTAGTGTTATTGTGTTGACCGCGATACCAACATTGCTCATAACTTCGACAATTACTTATGTAAATTGTGTGTATAAATAGTTTGTTGCACCCTTCCATGAGAAACTGTCCTATATCTCATATTATCTTATCAGTATCTCCAATCAAATGTCCCCATACCATACTGACCCGTTTCAATTACACATATACATCCATCAGAGGTGAAGTGACGCGTCCACAGAACTCGGATTTTTACCCTGTAGGGTATTTATTTTTGCGCCATTGTTGAAGCAAAAGCACACCGAATTGCTCCGTACTATGTTTGAACCGCATACCGACTGCCGCGTCGCGTCGTACTGATCCTCTCTCTGATACGTCTGTACAATTACATTTACCTTAGCAACATCGCGATGCAGCCCAAAAGAACCAGCTCGAATCTATAATCAAATTACGTTCTCATAAATCCGTTATTCATAGCAGCATAATAACCGTGTCTGTTCTTGATGCATGTTAATTAGAACTGGCATTTGCATAATGAATGGGTTCAGATAGTGCCCGAGCGGGCGCCCTGCGAGCTGCGCTGGTTGGGGGAAGAAGGCTGTAAGGAGGTGTATGCGTTGTGGGTCATGCAACGTTTCTGCATTTCTTCTCTGGACAGGACAGCTGACGCCGGTTTAGTGGGGCCCTCACCGTGCGAGGGATTCAACTATTCAAGGCTTTATTATAACAAAACGGGACTTGATCGCGCTCAAAAAGTTTAATTACCTCGACAGTTCGAAGTGATGTGTTCATGGTCTCGAAGGTTCCTTTATAATGAAGCCTTGTGTCCACAAGGCTTCATTATAATCATTACTTTTATTCAAGGCTTGTAACAGGGATAGGCTAGGTACTAAGCACGAGCTGGGTTTGGATGCCTGTGGGTAGCAGGTCGCGAGCAGAAATACCTGCTTAAATAAAACTAATTTGCTGCGTGACTTATTAGTCGAGGAGGATTTGGATTTCCCTCGGTCGAATTTTAACATAGACTGAAAGTTGATGATCATATTGTGACTGCGGATTTGGACGTCGCAGGCGCCTTTCATAACTTTTTCTCTAACATAGCTGTGAATACTACACAACATTTAAAATCATCTGAGGTAAAGGCTGGCTCCTATTAGGATCCCAATGTTTATGCCAAATTTGATGGGAAACTTTACTTTCAGTATACAGACCTCACTGAAATCATAAAAACATTGAAATCCCTGAAGTCAAAGAACACTGAAGACCTTTGGCGTATATCTATTAAAGTCATGCAATCTATAATTGATGTTATAGCTATCTATCTTACTGTTATGTCTAATGCTTGTGTAGATCAGTCTGTGTTCCCCGATCTGATGAAATATAGCAAAGTTGTACCTTTATTTAAATCAGTAAATAAGGACGACCTTAGAAGTTTCTAGTAGTCTCATAGTTATGCTAGAAAAGTTTTTGAAAAAATTATACTGAACCAGCTGCTTCGACATTTCAATAAGAATGAATTACTTCATAAGCAGCAATTTGGTTTTACAAGAGGTCGTTCAACAACGGATGCCGCCGTTGCGCTTCTAAGGCACATATATGACGCATGGGAGAATTCGCAAGACGCTATAGGCGCTATTTTGCAACTTATCTAAAGCGTTTGATTGTGTGGAACATGAAACACTCATACATAAGGAACACATACTCTATTAGCTAAATTTACAGATGAAATAAATACGCATTTAGAAAATAAACAAATTGTTATTGTCATATTTTATGATTATAAAAAAGCATTTGACACTCTTGAAACGGAAACTCTCTTAAATGGAATGGACGAATGTGGCATAAGGCAGCCTCTGAACGGCTGGTTCCGTGACTACCTGATGTCTCGAACTTATCGTGTAAAGGTAGGCGAGGTGCTCAGCGATGAGGCGGCAGTCGATTGTGGGGTTCCGCAGGGGTCGGGGTGTGGTCCAGTGTGCTATCTGATGCACGTTAACAGTATAGGTCGAGTCATACGTCACATCACAGCTTACATGTTCGCTGACGACTTGTGCACTGTGAGTGCCGGGACCAACCTCGTTGAAATGACTCGCTCTATACAACTTGATATAGATGCCATTGTGCAATGGTCCCATGACAACGGTATTATGTTAAACGCGGAGAAAACCAACCTACTTGTAATACACTCGCCATATATGAAAATACCAGATATGACTTTCCACCTAGTTGCCCATTGTTATCACTGCCTGCATAGTAATCTCGTCAATTGCCAATGTAATCCAATAGATAAAGTAGACTGTGTAACATATTTAGGAGTAAAAATAGATACTAGTTTTTCCTGGTCTCAACATATAGATTACATCTGTGATAAGTTAAGAGTGTTGTTAGGTAAATTTTACCATCTCAGTTATAGAGTTCCTATTGGCACATTAAAATGTTTATACTTTACGTTAGTAGATTCTGTACTAGCGTATGCTCTTGACTGTTATGGTCTCACATTTTAAACTTACTTAGATAAATTAGAATCCCTGCAATTACGATTTTTTAAATTTCTCGTCCCACAAAAGGTTAAAAACAACTGTAAAAATGATTTCCGAAAATTGTACAAAATTTGTAAAATACTTCCCGTCACCTTAAAGCACAAATACCTCCTGGCTACTAACAACTATGACAGTCGTGAGCTAAACCTATGCAGAACTACCCACGAACATGGCACGAAGTCGGTGTCCGCGGGTAAGTTCGATGTGCCTAGAGTTAAAAACTATTACGGAGACAGGACACTAAAAAAACGCCTGCCATACATTTTTAACAGCTTACCCGAGGACATCCGTCTCGAACAAAATAAACGGATATTTAAAAGAAAATTGAAAAAGCATTTACTAGATACACTACCGTAATCTTTAACAATTGTTTCTGATTTTTATAAATTGTACTTTTAGTTAGGTATTGAAAAGTCTTCCTGTAGACAAACTGTCATAACAGTTTCGCAGGGCTTTAGATTATATGTAATCTTTGTTGTAAAATTAATAAAGAAATAAATAAATAATAATAAGCAATATGGCCTATCAACTTCGGATACTCACTGTGACATCTATGTATATCCTTGAATCATGCAAATTTGTCAAGAAACACATTGACCTATTTTCGCCTAAAACGCTAATAAAAAGAAACGATCGGAACTTAAATAAACTAAAACTACCATTTTCCAAATTAAAATTAGTTTCTAACAGCCCACATTATATGCTAATAAAAATATATAATCATATCCCAAACACTATAAAAACATCACACGGATAGAGCAATTTAATAAACATTTGAAAAATTATTTAATCGGCAAATGTTTCTACAGTCTGGACGAATTTTTTAAAGAGAAATAAATTACATATACTTCGATAGCTCTTGCCCTAAATATAATTTGTAACTTAAGATGTGTAGATGTAAATTTTTATAATTTGAAATTAAAATTGTTTTGTATACTTATTTAAAAATTAAAAGAAAATAGTGTTAGTCCTCTTATGTTGCAGTGCCCTTGCAGGGTGTCACATGTATACCTTTCAATTATTCCATCATAATTATGTAATGTGATATGCAATAAATGTTTGACTTTGACTTTGACTTTAACTGAAGCACTAAACTTTATCATGTCATATCTAAGCCAAAGAATCCAGAAAGTAGTTGTCAACAGAATTGAGTCAAATGGTTCCACTGTTAAGCTCGGAGTTCTGCAAGGATCAATTTTGGGGCCATTTCTCTTTCTCGTATATATAAACGACCTACCATTTTACCTAGAAAACAAATGTGAGATAGTATTGTTTGCTGATGATACTCATTGATTTTCAAGATTAACAGAACTCTGCATAATAACGGTCACATATCAATGAGACACTAAAAGAAATTCTGGAATGATTCACAGCAAATAATCTTCTTCTTAATGCGAAGAAAACGAAATGTGTTAAATTTTCATTACCACGTAAGGCACGTTAACGCTACGATTACTTTAAGTGGAGAGGTAATACATCTTGTTGATGACACTCTTTTCCTGGGTCTTACGCTGTTTCGTAATTTGCAATGGGCACCGCATTTATCGATATTAGCAAATAGGCTCAGCTCTGCCGCTTATGCAGTAAGAAGAATAAGGCAATTTACCAATGTTGAAACAGCTCGCCTTGTTTACTTCAGTTACTCCCACAGTATTATGTCTTATGGCATTCTGATATAGGGTAAAGCAGCAGACATTGAAACCATCTTCGTTCTACAAAAGAGAGCTATTCGATCTATTTATAATATGGGATCTCGAGAATCTCTGAAAGAACGCTTTAAAGAAATATATATTCTTACAGTAGCTTCACAAATACATACTGGATGTGATAATGTACACGCACAGAAACATAAATAGCTTTAAGAAGCAGTCTGATGCCCATAATCGAAATACACGGAATAAACATAGTTTATTTGTTCCCAAGTTACGCCTTCAGAAAGTCAAGAAATCCTTTGTGAGTAATTGTATAAGATTTTATAACAAAGTACCCCTAGATGCTTGGGAAATGTCTTACAATACTCTTAAAAAATATGTAAAAAATGTTCTTCTGAAGAAGGCATATTATAAAGTTGAAGATTACTTAGAAGACGATGAACCGTGGCCAATTATTCCGTCCCAAAACCAGATCTAATCCGTAGGCAGTGTCCCGGAGAGGCCTGTGTCGTTTAGAGCGTCGCTGCTATTGCCTGCTTCACATATTGTTATTTTTGGTTATTATAGTAGAATTAGTTATTGACATAACAGTCATTAAAACTAAGTTACTATACATAACAAGTATGTATTGAATACTTGTTATGTATAGTAGCTTAGTTTTAATGACTGTTAACTTAATAGTCTCTGTCGATGTATTGTATTTTTCATATTTGACGTTTGGAGGCACTATACACCTCCAAAACCTGACAGCGGGAACCTTTTACACCCTTTATTATTATTACGAGTATTTGTGTTTCTTCCTTTTTTTGACATTGGAGACGCTATACATCTCAGCTAGTTGTAGGCTCCTTACTATGTATTTTTAATCCATCGTATTCTATTATTGACGCATAGAGACCCTTTACATCTCTGATAGTATAGGTTAAGAGTATTCTATTAATGGACCCGGAGACAGTATACATCTCCCGGCAAAGTATGCCCAGTGATTTGTCTGTTGCATTAATTTACTATCATGTTGTTGTGATGTAATCATCATTATAATTTTATATTTATTATTGTTATGCAATGATATAGAATCAGACATGTAAAAGTGCCCTTGAGGCCCATTTGCAAAATAAAGATTTGAATTTTGAATTTTGACCATGTTCCTGCAGGAAAATTACCTAAATACCTTTTCTTATAGTTATAACCTGTCCATGCCAAAACTTGTTAAGTTTTAATGTTTTCAATGCCATGTTTTTTTCTTTCTGGTATTGTTGATCTTGTTTATGTCATGAAAGGTATCATTGAATTGAGCTTGAGCATTCCACTTATATATGAACTTCAGATAAAACTTCATTCTCGATGAACAAGGGAGAGTGCGGATAACTCTCCGCTCGTGTTATTGCGTAGATCTGATCCACTTTCTGACATAACCCAGTCACTTCCGACAGTCCCTGATCGAGACGATCCTCTATAACTAATCGGAGATAACAATCCAATCCCCGACTACATGAGCCAGCGCTGTGTCTATATAGAATATATATGTGTTCTGTTGCTCAACAGCTTCGTAGTCTATATAACTGAAGTTGAGCAACACGCGAATAGAGCGATTTGTTCAATGATTGTTGATTAGAAAGGATGGTGCAAATGACCGAGGCGGGCGAAGAAGACGCTTGTCGTCGGGGATTCAATAAAATTAGCTTGCGGCCTCGGCCATCTAGCTAGTGAATCTTTTTGAAATTGAATGAAAAGGTTCTACCTCTACTTACCTGAAATAAATCAAATAACAACAACCCTCAGTTTTAAAAATGCCTTCTCTTCAAGTATTTTATTCCAAAGCTTTGTACTTTTTGATACCTACTCATAAATTCAAACCACGCTAACTCTTCCAAGCAAATGAACTGTCAAACCATAATGCGAAGTGAGTCAGTTTCTATGGTTTGACTATTCAAATGAACTGTCAAACCATAATGCGAAGTGAGTCAGTTTCTATGGTTTGACTATTCAAATGAACTGTCAAACCATAATGCGAAGTGAGTCAGTTTCTATGGTTTGACTATTCAAATGAACTGTCAAACCATAATGCGAAGTGAGTCAGTTTCTATGGTTTGACTATTCAAATGAACTGTCAAACCATAATGCGAAGTGAGTCAGTTTCTATGGTTTGACTATTCAAATGAACTGTCAAACCATAATGCGAAGTGAGTCAGTTTCTATGGTTTGACTATTCAAATGAACTGTCAAACCATAATGCGAAGTGAGTCAGTTTCTATGGTTTGACTATTCAAATGAACTGTCAAACCATAATGCGAAGTGAGTCAGTTTCTATGGTTTGACTATACATTTGCTTGCAAGACTTAGCGTGGTTTGACTCTATCCGGGAAACCAAAATAAAATTATACTGCGACTGCGACCGTAAGCAGTATTAAATATGCGGATTGTTTAAAAGATGAGATTACATTGTGCCCGGCGAGTAAGGACTGATATTATTATGCTGTCGTGAACCTGCAGAAAGCATAATACCTATTGTCAAAATGCTTCCACATTAACCATGTGCCCCTTCGCCTCGCTCGACCGCTCGCTGCGCCCGCGCAGCTGTGCAACACCAATTATCGCTATTCATATGATAGATAGAAACAATTAAAATAATAGTCGGCATCTGCCGTCACCGGCGACGAGGAGCGGTCTCACGTTTCCAAAGTCGGATCACGGGTCACTTGTGCAATGCATCGCAGCTAATTTATATACTTAAAGTGTCATCGAGGGACAGAGATGCGTCTAATACCGATGAGCATATATGTAGATAGATAAGAATGTACCTACGTCGACGTTAGCCGTGTTTTGCTGGTGTTATTCGACTTATCGGTATCAGCGTAATATTGGATGGTTTTTAACTTTTTAGACAATTGAATTGCCTGATACGGTCATTGGCTTGGATTAACTCTGATATGAATAGGATTGCCAACAACATGGGGTCCGTTGCGGGTAAGTTCTTGAATAAAAATAATGCACCTATTGGCACCTAGAGGCAGCTACTTTTCTCGTTTTACCCTAGAGTTGACGGTGTTTCATCCCTCCAGAAAATGTCCTGAACACATATTTATTTAGGTAAACTTACACGATTTCCACACATGATTAAGTCCCGTTTTGTTATAATAATGTCCTAAACATATATTTTGTACATATGCAAATAACCGTAGGTTTTAGGCGTACGTCGGTGTTCAATACAAGACGCTGACTGCAGTTACGATGGCGCGGCGCAGTGCAGAGATTGCACACGACGGTGGTTGACTTGACAGCCGGCCAACTGGCCGACCTACATGTTTTTGGTGCTGGCTCATAAACTTGGAACTGCCTAATCCTTTTGTTTATTATACACCCTTTAGTTATTGCTTACGGTTCATTAAATAAATGTGCACGATTACTAATAATAAGCTATGGACCGTGTGTAGGGTTTGATTTTGTAAACTAAAAGAATTTGCGAAAGAAGACTCTTTTGTTTATTCTTTTGTTACTCGTGCACTGGCCGGGTTACATAAAAAGAGAAATATTACAAGCGCACTTTTTACGGACTTGCACTAGCCTATAACTACGAAGCCGCGCTGTGCAGATTAATACGTTTATTATATTTAATATTATACTTATGATTGAACACTAGATCGAAATCAATCGATCGCGAATCGAATATTGCAAGTTCTACTTGATGATTGGTCGTCGGTCGAAGCCACACGTTGAGGACCGTTGGATTAGTTGTATGTTGTAACTAGGACACATCTAGCCGGCAGCTTGCTCCTCTGTATCAGTGAATAGATCCCTCGTGATTGGCTCTGGCTTGCAACACGTGTTCCGCGGATACAATGGGATTGCCCCACGACGCCGCGGATGTCTGCCGGTCGCCACGTAACGACTCGATGGCTGCCGGCGCCGGCGCCGGCGACGGTGCTCCTGTTTGATGCAGATGTTTACTGTTTGGTTTGTGACGTAAAAGCTAGGAGCTAGAGACCCACCCATTGGTTATTTATCGCTCATCAACGTATTTTGCTAATGACAGACGAATGACGACGATTTGCGTTAGTCATTTAGATTCGCGCGCGTGCCCGGCGTGAGGACGTGCTTCAACATCGATATACATTATGCATATGCATTAGCCCAGCGATTAAGCCGCGGCATGTGGCCTGCATCGTGCTCGTGCATGAGACTATGTCTAAACTGGTGATGTACTCTTATTTTAAAAATATGCGGTCTGTTGCAACCCGTGACTACTTCCCCGTCGTAAAACCTGATCGATGGAATGAAGTAGTTAGTATAATTGTCTTGTGGAAATAATTAGAGAAAGTAAATATATACGAAGCTAGCTGGACCGAGTCCAAATTTACCGGCTAAACCCAAATTCAAAGGGCCTGGGACACCATATCTTGTATACACACCCTGACGGCCCTAACTAACAACAGTTCGGGCAGGGATCGTTCGTGGCTCCTAGCAGTCTCCAGACCAGAGTCTGGACAGTGGCTTCACGCTTACCCCTCTCCGAACACCGGCACCTTCATCGACCCTAGCACACTTCGAATAGCCATTGGTCTCAGAATAGGCGCAGATATTTGTGCGGAGCACTGCTGCACCTCTTGGTCTTGTAGAGCCTCTGTCGACCGCCTGGGACACCATGGCCTCGTCTGTTCTTCGGGCGCTGGCCGCCGCTCTCGTCACGCCGCACTCAACGACATCCTGAGAAGGGCACTTGTCAGCGCCAACGTCCCCGCGATCCTGGAACCCCATATCATCCGCGACGATGGAAAGCGCCCTGACGGGATGTCGTTGATCCCGTGGAGAATGGGCCACGAGTTGGTTTGGGATGCCACTTGCGCTGATGCGCTGGCGGCGTCCTACCTTTTGGCGACCAGCAAAAGAGCTGGTGCGGCGGCGGCCCGTGAGCACTCGAAGGTGGCCAAATATAGTTGTCTCGGCGCCCAGCACGAGTTTGTGGCGTTTGGCGTCGAGACACTCGGCTCGTGGGGCCAGGGGGCACGCCGCCTGGTCAAATGTGTCAGCAAGCGCTTGCGGGAGGCGATAAGCGATCCACGCGCGGGCAGCTTTCTCGCGCAAAGGTTAGCCATTGCTATCCAGCGCGGGAATGCTGCCTGCGTTTTGGGTACCCTACCACGGGGTCCCGATCTTTTTTAATGGTATATAGTTATAGTTCTTATTTTAATGTTTTTATATCTTTCTTTATAATGAAATTATTATTATTATTATTATTATTTGAAGAAACAAACAGTCTTAAAATAATATTACTTACATTGGTATTGTCATAGGTTTTGAAATAGCCTTAATTGTAGACCAATAGTTCCATACATAATATTAAATTGTTGAAAAATTTTACATTACTCTGACCAAAAGAAAAAAATAAAAGCAATTTACTTAAGTATAAACTAACCAATAAAATCCAAGAAACAAGATATATATATAAACTATGAATGAAAAGATCAAAGCTTAAAGAAAAATTTGAAAAAGGAGCTACCTGGCTTTCAAATAAACAATGCAAAGATCGACACACGAAGCATAAGGAAAAATTCGTCAGGTCTACATGGTGCGAGGGTAGCGAAGTGGCTAAATGCGCTGGACCGGTAATCCAGAGGTACCGGGTTCGATTCCCGGTCCCTTCCACCAGGTAGCTCCTTTTTAAATTTTTCTTTAAGCTTTTTTTTTATGTCATAGGGGGCAAACGAGCAAACGTATCGCCTGATGGAAAGCGATTACCGTCGCCCATAAACACTTTCAACACCAGAGGAGTCACAAGTGTTTGCCTACCCGGAGGACGAAGATAGAATACCTCTATGCTAGTAATTTTGATCTTTGATCTTTGTATTCATAGTTTAAATAAAAATTGTGATGTACCCACATTAAAAACAAAATGAGACATTACATCTAAATATATAAAAGAAGAAACTGACTGACTGACTGACATATCAACGCACAGCCCAAACCGCTGGTTCTAGAGAGTCCAAATTTGGCACGTAGGCTCCTTATAAAGTGTCCTTATAAAGATCGCTGATTACAAACAAAAGAATGATTTAAAATCCAACGTGGCGGACGTGTAATACCATCTCTCATGTTAGGGCGCGATGGGGTAGAAATGTCTAAATAATGTCTAAAAATATGGGTGTCGTTTTTAAACGCATAGCCCAAAACAGCTGATTCTAAAGAGTCTTAATTTGGAACGTAGGTTCCTTATAAGGTCTAGGGGCGCACTAATACACGACTTTTCTAAAGGGAGTGAAATATAGAGATCCAAAGTTTGTGTAGGGAAACAAGATTAGACTTTTTATATTCGAAACTTTACAGGAGTATTTCTAACAATAAATGAGCAAACCTACAAGTACTCTTTATTGCACACCTCATAAAATATATCGGAGAAATACAATTCAAGACATTACAATTGGAGGTAAACAACAGGCGGTCTTATCGCTAAAGAGCGATCTCTTCCAGACTATCTTTGGGTAGTGGAGAACTTGAAAAAATAAGATTTTGTTATTAAGCGGTGCAAAAATCGGATAATAATAATATATAAATAAAAAAACAAATAAATACATCAATATAGTAAAAAATAAATACATAGATACATACATACATTCAGCCAACAGATAATAGGACCATTTGAATAAAATACGAATTATGAAAGGGATATATAGTGTTCTTTCAGTTGAGCTTTGAAAGAAACAAGAGATTTAGCGCGCCTTAAGCTAACAGGCAAGGAGTTCCATAAACAGACCGCTTTAAAAGTAAACGACTTATTATAAAATTTTGAGACAGAAGAAGGTACGGCAAGGAGCAAATTTTGGGCAGATCGAGCAGAAGTGAGATAAGTGAATCGCTCTTTGAGATAGCGGGGAGTTGCAGCATGAAAAAGTATACTATAAAGAAAAGCAAGAATATGAGAGTTACGACCTAAACTTAAACCTAATAGATGTTTAAATTACTCTAAAATGCGTTCAGAAATTGTAGGAAATGACCAGCATTATTACAACCAATTTTACTATGAGATTTTTTTTGTCTGTGGTAGTAGGTAAAATCTGTACTGTAATGTTATTACAGTACCGATTTTTATAAGGTTACGAGTTTAAATTAGGAACAGCTGTCAAAACACAAGTTGGTCTCTATTCTAGTATCCATAGATATTAATATTGTTATCGATACGAAACGTCAATTCAGTATGTTTTTTTATAAAAACCGCACGACATTTGATCTCGAGTGACATGAGAATATGGATACATTCGTTTGTATATGATTTAGAAAAAAAAACATTCGTCTTGACCTTGGATGATGTACCTATGGATTCGGCATACGCGTATACCCGAAAGGGACAGCAGCAAAGTATATGACTAACACAGGGTTACCAGGTTCCAAATAATTCTCCCGTTCTTCCAGTGCTAGTTGTTAGGCTAACAACTAGCTAACAACGTTAGCGGTGTAAATTAGTTTTAAATGTATTATTATATTGTATGGAAAAATTATAAAATAATTACAATAAAACTTTACAAAAAAAACTGACAAAATGTAATGGTAAAATATATTTATTTACATAAATTTAATTACAATTTCGAGATCATGAGATCATAGGAGGCATGAGGCAAGATGTTTTTACTGTCCTTTAAATTGTCGTGAACATATACAAGCATTTTTGGTTGGTTCCCAATTCGATCGTCCTGTTGCACTTATCCAACATTGGAGTAAAGCAGGATCATGTTTTGGAAATCTAAAACAAAAAAATATATTTGTAAAACTCCATGAGTTAAGGGTAATTTACCAATTCTTATACTGGTATCCCTTAAAATCGAATAAAGCAGAAAAATTAAAAAGCAGTAAAAAAACGCGGCGGAACATCAAGTAAAGGCAAGAATCTTATATACTAACTGGATATTGCATGCCGAACATTCCTTTGAAGCCAGAAAAAATGACCTTGAATTACGTCACGCCGATCTTGCATCTCTTTCTTTAAGGTGTCCATGATTAAGCATACATTAGGAATATCCCGCGGAATTTGACATATACAACAGATTGATGATTGATGATTTTGTAATTTATTAAATTCAAATCCGATCAACTGTTTTATCATGAAAGTGAACACCCATCCTAGTAGGATAGGAAAGTATATGCATAGCTAAATTTTATTGTTGTTTCGTGCGTTGCCATCCCGCTCGCACTGGCTAATTTACCAGAAAGGAATGGAAGCCTTACGTCGGCGATAAAACATTAGCATTCTAGGCAATGCTGATTTCAAGTGTCCGTGTAACTGGAGACTACTTACTGGTACTTAAACGGACGGCTAAATGTATGGAGAAAAACGCGACGCATACGTCAACGTCCCTTTTTCACCGTGTATTAGCCGCCTTTACGCAACGCCAGAGTATTGTGAGCACCTATGAGGCCAATCCTTAAATATAGTAGCAATTTTAGTATACACGTTTTTTGTTTATATGTGTTTGTGAATACGAGTGTGACTATGGCTAAGTTCACAGTGAGGTAGCCATTAGTGGATTAGGTTAGCAATATACTAACCATTGGTGTAGGTATCAATGTGACGTTCTGTAGTAAAAGATACCAATTTGTCAGTCCATTTTTGGTTGCATTTCTATGCCACTCTGCACTTAGTCCGCCTTAATGATATCCGGCAAAAGGTTTCCTTTTACCTGAGCACGCCACAAATAGTTACTAACAAAAACATAAGGGGAGTATTTGTCAATGGATAAAAAATAATAAAATACTAGGACGTTATAACAGTTTCTTTATTTTCCACATGTGAGAACAATTTCGACAGCAGGGTCATCAAATTGTCGAACGCTCTGAAACCCTTTATCGGTACAATCGACAGCCAAAACCGTCTCCTTCGTTCATCTTTTGGAAAACTGCAATATTTAATATTATTCAAGTAAATTGTAAAGACACAAACAATAAACATGTTATTCTGTGATATGAATTATGAGAATAGAAAACGTACTAAGTTGATAGATTTAGGTCCATTTTATACGAGTAAATACCATGCATGAAAACGAATTGGTCACCCGAGTTGTAAAACCACACAATCTTTAGTTTCTCATTTAAGACAATGTTGAACTTCAAATAAACAAAATATACTTCTAACTTATCATTATAAACCTATTCGTGGGGTTCTTGAATAAAAATTAACAAAGCTTACAAGCAAAATAGAGGAAGACTGATTGCTAGTAAGATTTTTGAACATTTTCGTAAAATAAGTACTCACCTATAAAATTTTGTGTCGGATTTCTGCCTCCAATTACTTTTACAATGCTTTACTATGCAATACATAGCGCATTACGCAAGTAAATCGACGAAATACGTTTATTTCACGAAAAAAAATATTGAATTGGTGAATGACTTTTGACAATTCTGACATATCGGCGATATTTCTTTATTATTAGTGTTGTCATAGTACGTAGGAGGTGCATACCCGTGAAATGAGAATTTTGATTCAGTTCTTTTTTTTGTATAATACATAGAAAACTAAGTAAATTTGATCGCAGAAAGTTTTATATGAAAAATATAAATTTTTGTTGGAATTAGCTTAAAGTAAATTAATTAGGTAATGCCCGATAATTCTTATTTCTATAAAAAATAAGTTTTTTTTATAAATAACATGGTAACACATCACAGTGTGGAAAAGAGATAAAACATATGAGCAAAGGTGAATGAACCTGGCTTCAACTCATAGTTCGGCACGCAACATCCAGTTAGTATATAAGATTCTTGAGTAAAGGTGAAGACAAAGAGTACAGACTACTGACACTGACAAGACGTAAAGACTATTGAATTTGTAGGGGTAATACCTAAAAATAAGATATTACAAAATGAGATTTTAAGCAGATTTCTGATGTTCTGATATGATTTTGCTGTGCTATTTATCGTATAAATAATTATTAAATATATATTTGCAGAAATCAAGCAAAAGCAAAGTCGAAACATCGCACTTACCTATGAAAGCTTATATTTTCACCTTTTTGGCCTGTGTCGCTTTTACAGCCAATTATAGAGCAACGCACCATTGTTTTACAAATCTATAGCTAATAGCACTCACTTACACTCTATAATTATTCATATATAAACTTTCGAAATGTAAAATTATCCACAATATTCGTTATTTTATAGTAGGCTACAACGCACATTTGAATTGCCCGGCAGTATTTAGCGGAGCTCTGTCAATTTGACAATCATCCGCTAAACAAAAAAAAGCGGAACTGGACAGGACAAAACATCTTGTCTATGTCTCTGTCGCTCTTAACGGTTTCTGTAAATAGTTGTCCCGTTCCCTCCGGATATTATTATTCGCTTGTCATGTCCAGAGGTTACTTGGTCCATGGTCTTGACGGAGGTTCGGATTGCCGCCATTATTGTTGTCATTTGTTTGTTGGTTCTTTGCTGTTACGAAAGTAGAATTGTGAAAAGTTTATTGTTATTCACATTTTAGTTGAAAATATTGTTTTAATGTAAATGTAAATTACAACTATTACAATAAATAATCTGTTTATGTATTTGTTCAGATTTATTTCTTACTGCATTAGTATATGTGTTAGATATTTTACAGGTAGCACTAGTGGTGCCGGTCTAGACCACTGAGCGCCATATAGTCACTTAAAGCAATCTTTAAGTGACTATATGGCGCTCAGTGGTCTAGACCAATTTAATAACAATATAAAACGCATTATTTTTAAATCCTTCTAACAATATTATAGCCCAATGACTATAATATTGTTAGAAGGATTTAAAAATATTTTTCCTGAACATTTATCTACGCATTCGGCATGAGAGATGTTAAAATCACTAGTAATAAGAAATAAGTCACCAGGGTGGTCGATTATTATATTATAAGTCGAGAACTGATGTTAAAAAACCGGCCAAGAGCATGTCGGGCCACGCTCAGTGTAGGGTTCCGTAGTTGCTCATCCTTTTCAATAAACTGCTTTTTTAAGCCCGAGGTTTACGTTAAGAAAGATTTTAAGCTCTATAAAAAGGTCGTAAACGCCCTAGAAACTATTAAAGATGTAAATTATACTTAACTAGGCTGCATAGCTGTTGGAGTGCCAGGTTGGCTTAATACTCTTTGTTGATCTCTATATATATTTTTTCTTTAATGCTGTCATTGTAACGTGTGTCTTTCAAGGAAATATATTGTTTATTAATTCGACTAGAAATCTTGTTTATTTTCGTAGGATTTAATTGGTTATCGGCCCAGGCATGTGGTGAAAATAAACAAAGAGCATAGAAATATAGTGGTTCTCGTTTTCTAACAAAAAAAGTTAAGAAAGATGGATTTTAGTGGAAAAATTAATATTGACAAATTCGACGGCTCGAACTTTAAGCAATGGAAGTTCCAGATCAGCTGTGCTTTAAGGGCTAAAGGTATTAATATAATGACGCCGAAACCGACTGCGGAATCGGAGGTGGCACAATGGTTAAAGGACGACGGTATGGCCATGTTTATATTAACGTCGGCCATGGATTTGAAACAAATCGCACTGGTGGAGAATTGTGATAGCGCATTGGAATTGATGACTAAACTGGAGTCTATTTACGAACAGAAGTCGGAGCTAAACAAAATGTTGATACATGAGCGATTCTATCAATACAAAATGACAGCTACTGACAACATCGCTCAACACATATCAAAAGTTGAAAGCTTAGCCAAGCAGTTAAAGGAAAACGGGGAGAATATTAGTGATACTGCCATAATGACAAAGATCCTCAGTTCACTGCCTGCTAAATATCGATCCCTCAGGCAGGCTTGGATGTCCCTAGATCCTGCGAAACAAACTATACTGAATCTAACTGCTCGTCTTTTAGACGAAGAAGCGAGCTTAAGTGTTGAAGAAGAAAGTGATATGGCTTTGTTCGTTTCCAAACAGAAACCAGGGACGTCAAGACAAACATATTCAAATGACAGAGGAAATCCTAAGCACCGCTTCCCATGCTACAATTGTGGAAAGCGAGGACATTTTTTTAAAGAATGTCGTGCACCAAAAAAGAACTATGGAGAGAAGAATATGTTAGGGTGAATATCACAACAGCATTTTTTACGTGTCCAAGCTGAGAATCCCAGTGTAATATGCATATTTTTTCCTAAAAAATTTATGGTTGATTATTGGAATAACAAAATAGTTGGCTACAAGTTTAGATTGCAGTAAACATATATATTTATTAAAATAAAAAATAAAAAGTAAATTATTTAAGAACAAGGTGGCTTGTCCTCAACGTACTTCTTATGAAACAAGCGCTCAGCATGGCTATGTTTTAAGCTTGTATATAAATAAGGCATCAAATTAACAATTTATGAAGTCATAGCCTCTTAATGTTGGTATAATTTCATCATTTTACCTATTTAAATACACATGACAGAGGATCAAAGTTTGTCCAGGCAAAATTGTAAGTTACGGTGGCGAAATTTCAAGATGTCGTAGCTGGTTATTAAATGGCGCAGGAGTTGTCGCGTTGGTTTACCCCACTTAGGTCAGTCATGCGCTAGCGCTTGCGCGGAGTGGAAGTGCGACTGAGACGGTGTGTTTCCCGCCATAACGTACGTAACCTCTTTGGTGGCATTTTGTTCAACGATTTGTTAGTTTTGGTGGCTCGAATTGTGCGCTTGTTCTTTGTTTTTCGTGTCGGAAGTATACAGTGTTGGATAGTATTTTGGTTTGTAGTTTAACCTATTCTCTAATTATAATCTTAAAATAAAACATTAAATTATTGCAATTTTTTTTCGTATTTTTTTCAGTTTAGGTGGGTCAGCTCTGGTGGTTTTGGTGGCGCGTCCGCGCCACCAAAACTGAATTATGCCACCAAGACTTAAAATCACCGAATTAGTTTTAATCATTTGTTTTACTTGTTTATAATTACTAAGGTATACCTAATTCGCACCTTATGGGACAATAACAAAATAAATACCTAAATGTTTTTATGCAATATTGTCGTTGTCGTGTAATTAATTTACTTATTTTTAATACATTTTAGAATGCCAAATAGAAAACAAAGTAGGAAAGAACGTCTGGAGAAAAAGAGGATCGCTGAAAGGAAGAGGAAGGAAAAAATAAAAAAAGATCCTGAAAAAGCTGAAGAACTAAGAAGAAAAGAAAGGGAACGGTATCACAAAAAAAAAGGGAAAAAAAAAATATTCCTATTAGCGAAATGCAACCACGTGATCGAAGGATAGCTCAAAGGATAAAGAAAATAGCTAACAAAGCATATTATGAAAAGAAAAAAAGGTGCAAGATTCTAGCTGTCAATTTTGAAAAAAATAACCCATCACTTAGCCATACTGTTGAGAATATATGTTCGCCTGTTCTTGTAAATACGAGCCCGCAAATCCAAGCTAAGACAAGTCCAACGAGAATTTCACGCATCGACCTTAGCAATGTCAGCCCACATCCTCCTACTTGCTCTTCTAACAAATCTAGCCGTCGCTCAAGAAACTGTCATGAATGCAGAAGCCCAGATGTCTTCGTAAGAGATTCACACCGAGTCATGTCACCTTCTGTAGATTCCAATGCCACAAACGACACTAATACTAACTATCCAAGAAGTCCCGATCCAAGCTTGTCAAGAAATATATTTACAAGCAGTCCCATCCAAATACCAATTCACTCACCTTCAGTATCACAATATGTCAGCAGCATACATTGTGAATCGTCTGGTTGCAATAGTCCTACTTCAGATTCATCCCTTTCTTCAAGCACCTTGACGAAAAAATTCAGAAAATATAGATATGAGAAAGCCAAAGAGACAAAGCTGTTACAACGGAGGATCATGGAACTGAGGAAAGAGAAAGATACTTACAGAAAAAGAGCAGAAAGGGCTGAAAAGCTTATTAACATTCAAATGCAAAAAAAGAATTTAAGGAATATTCCAGCAAATAACCCCGTAAAGACAACGATCGCGAGTGTAAAATATGACAAAAGATTACGCGATACTGTAATAAACTTCCTTGAGGATGATGAACATAGTAGAGTTTGTCCTGGAAAAAATGACGTAATTACAAGACATAAACAAAAAAAGCAAAAGAGATACCTCAATGACTCTTTAAAGAATTTACATTGTAAATATACATCATCAGGCAATCCACCAGTGAGTTACACTACGTTCTGTAGAATGAGACCGTTTTGGATTAAGCAACCAGATTTAAACACGCGAAGTACATGCCTTTGTCAAATTCATGCCAATATGGAACTTATAATCGCCGCATTAAAAAAATACAAGATTATAAATGAAAACTGCACATCTGACATATTAAAAAGTTTATGCTGTGACAAAGGAAATGTGAAATGTCTTATGAGGCAGTGCGAGCTATGCAGAGATAGGCAAATACTGTACAGAGAATTTGACAATTCAAATACTATGATTTACTGGATATGGGAGAAAATCTTTAAAACTTATATAAAACATAATGAGCAAAAAAAGGCAAACGCAGTAGAAAAAGTGAGACATCTAGAAAAGCCGTTAAAAGTAATAGAAATATTTGAAAAGTTACTTACACCTTTCCTTATGCACTGTGGTAATATTAAAAATCAATACAACAGTATAAAACGTATCAAAGAAAATATGTCGGACAATGAATGTTTGGTCCATATCGACTACAGCGAAAACTATTCAACTAAATATGGGGAAGAAATACAATCGGTCCATTTTGGTGCAAGCAGACAACAGTTAACCCTGCATACAGCAGTAATATATTACTGTGTTAGTGGGCAGCTTAAGACTCAGGCTTTTTGTACAGTCAGCTCTTCTTTAAGGCATGACGCTTCAGCAGTTTGGGCACATCTAGTTCCTTTACTCGCAGAAATTGAAAAAATGGCACCCCAAGTAACTAAGCTACATATAGTTTCCGATTCACCAACAGCGCAATATAGAAACAAGAAGATTTTTTACATTATTTCGCAATTGAAATGTTACTGCCCAAGTGTCACTTGCATCGTTTGGCACTATTGTGAATGTGGCCATGGGAAAGGTGCTCCCGATGGAGTTGGTGGGATACTCAAGAGAACGGCGGACAAATTTGTGGCATACGGTAATGACTAGAGAGCGGATTTGAAGTAGCGATCTCAATATTAATATGGATATGACTGGTATAATTTATTATTTTTTCTACATACAAAAATAATGTAACTTATTAGAACAAAAAAGTAAAAAAGATTTTGGAAGCTTTTGTAAATTACTGGGCAAAAATTATGATGATAATAAATAAAAACACCGTTTGTTAATTTTTGAAATAGTTTATTCTTTAATATTTTTTTGTGCACAATGCACAGTAAAAAAAATATTAGGATTTTTTTTTAAGAAATGAAAAAATAAAATAATTCGCTTCCACAATGCTCACAGAACAATAATGAATTTCGAGTTAGTTTATTAGTGCTTCCTGACAAACGAAGTCTAAGCAATAATGATACTCATTTACAGTGCATTTTAAGCATACACCGTCGAAATAGTATTTTATGCAACCGTTGTATAAGAGGGGGCAAAAAACGCGAGTGGCATGGATTACGATGTGAGCGCAGCGAACATCGTAAGAAAGATGCCACGAGCGTTTTTTGACCTACTTATACAACGTTGCATACAATATTTTTTCTACGACTCGACATTTCATAAATAAAATGCAAATAAACAACAAAGAAAATAATTACATGTTCCCGCTCGGAATCAACAAAATTAAAAAGAAAAATTGTCTCTGATAAACTTTTTTTTTATTGACATCCATCTGTCAAAAAAATATTAACTTATACATAAAGGTATACGATCACCATACTAAACATCTGTCAAAAAAATTAAACTTATACATAAAGGTATACGTTCACTATACTAAACATCCATGCACTGAAGATAAAACTTTTTTTTTAAGTTGGCAGCAATGCCTTAGTACAAAAGTTTTTTTTTTTTAATTTGCAAATTGTGTGAATGCATCTGTTCATCATGTAATCTGAGGTACTAAGTGATGGTTTTTTGGCGACATTATATAATCGGTTAGCAGTGTGTTTTTGAGCAGTAGAGTATAGACTTTTACAGACTTTCATAATTTATGTCTTTATATTAGAGTTAGTAACTATATAAATGACAGAAAAAAGTACTGGAGTAGAAAAAATACATTTTCATCCGTTATGTTTACTGTCCACGATGGTAACGATTGCATAAAACAGTTTTATACTTAAATCTCTTGGCAATTCTAGTTCAAAAAAACATTGTTTGCAAATTGCCATCTAAAACAAGAAATTCATAATATTAAAGACATTGTTGAAATGAACTATCATGTAGGTACGTAATATATAGGAACTACTATCTTTGAGTTGTATAAAAACTCCCTTATTTATAATAAAATATTTTTCTTTAAATGTAGTTTGTTGCAAAAATAACATTTATTTAATCTAATTATTTATTTGCTTGCGGTGTGCGGTGTAATAATAATAGACTGTTAAGAACCTATATAAACAACATGGCAGGTATTTAACAAATTGCACTAAGTAGTCATATCCATATTAATATTGAAATTGCTACTTGAAATCCGCTCTCTAGTAATGACATTATCACCATCGACTCTCTCGTTGAACACCTACAATCTTCGGTAAAAGCAGTCAAAATTATTCGGGTTGAAGACTATGAGATCACCGAGAAGGACTGGCTGATACCTAATACATTAAAACCGTTTCCAGGTACAATGAAAGTACACCAAGCGATTTGGACAGAAGGTTTGCCCCTCGTAATAGCGCTTCGTGCTTTGTCGTGTGTTGAACCTCAATGCTTAGATAATTTGGTAGAATGTCCACATGTAAATCATTTAGGCTTCTACAACTTCTCTGATAATACTAAAAATGTTGGAAAAAACGACCGCTCACAACTTGCTGATCCTATTTCGAAAAAGCCATCATCCATTCAAAGCCCAATGTCTAATCTTGACAGTTTGACCAATCAAACTGTCAAGATTATTGCACAAAAAATATAAAACCCTCACCTACTCAAAAGGAAAAGTTTGGTCAAACTGTCAAGATTATTGCACAAA
Organism: Apotomis turbidana; assembly: GCA_905147355.2. Classification (NCBI taxonomy): domain Eukaryota; kingdom Metazoa; phylum Arthropoda; class Insecta; order Lepidoptera; family Tortricidae; genus Apotomis; species Apotomis turbidana. The sequence goes on from LR990299.1 coordinate 20,115,523, forward strand.
AAAGTATAAAACCCTCACCTACACAAAAGGAAACGTTTGGTCAAACTGTCAAGATGAATGCACAAAAAAGTCGAAAATCGTCACCCATTCAAAGGCCAACGTTTGGCCAAATTGTCAAGATTAATGCACAAAAAAATAATAAATCGTGTAGTGCCCTATTTCCAGGACGTGTTGTCAGAGGGCCGACAGTTGGTATAGAACAAAGTAACATCAAACGTTTCAGAGCATGTGAGGATTTCCTACTGAAATTCAGTAATAAAGCAAAACCATGCACAATCACCTCAAAAGATATAACAACAGATAACCAAGAAAACCATAATTCATCGTTTTTATCCCAATACGATATTGATGTACAATCTGACGCAGTTCCTTCCTGCTCATTTTTTGAAAATATTACCCCTTCCAAATTCAAACAAAATCATATAAACCAGATTATTCCAGTGATTCTGATTTAGACATTTTTTAAGTTACTTTTGCGAAGAAATATTATGTTTAAGTTTTATAATTTTATTTGAGATACAATTCTGTGGTATTATTTTATGACAATTTGTTACGTTTACTTAATAGAAAAGTTTATTATGTCAAATGCTTATATATACCTAAGGTAGACGGCATAGCTGTAATGTATCGTCTTAATAATAATTATGTTATTGTTTTAAGAGACTACTCAATTTGATCTCAATGTTGATTGATGTGTTGCATTTATCATTAGTTTAAATCTTAGTTTTCAATGTAAAACTGTTGTTGATTTTATTTTTGATCGTCATTTTCAACACATTTCCAAAATTGAACGTATAGTCTTAGTAATATGTTACTGTTTTAAGAGACTACTCAATTTGATCTCAATGTTGATTCATGTGTTGCATTTAACATTAGTCTAAATCTTAGTTTTCAATGTAAAACGATTGTTAATTTTATTTTGATCGTAATTTTCAACAGTTCCATACTTTGCATTTTTGTCTAAAAATATTCCAATCAAAATATGTATAAATACATACGTATAGTCTTAATAATATGTTACTGTTTTAAGAGACTACTCAATTTGATCTCAATGTTGATTCATGTGTTGCATTTAACATTAGTTTAAATCTTAGTTTTCAATGTAAAACGATTGTAAATTTTATTTTGATCGTAATTTTCAACAGTTCCATACTTTGCATTTTTGTCTAAAAATATTCCAATCAAAATATGTATAAATACATACTTATAAACTTAATAATATGTTACTGTTTTAAGAGATTACTCAATTTCGATCTCAATGATGATTGGTGTTGCATTTTTCATTTGTTTAAATCTTAGTTTTCAATGTGAAACTGTTCTTAAATTTTTTTTGATCGTCATTTTCAACACAGTTCCAAATTTTGCATTTTTGTTTCAAAATATATCAATCAAAATATGTATAACTACATACTTACCTATATAGTCTTAATAATATATTAGTGTTTTAAGAGACTACTCAATTTGATCTCAATGTTGATTCATGTGTTGCATTTAACATTAGTTTAAATCTTAGTTTTCAATGTAAAACGATTGTTACTTTTATTTTGATCGTAATTTTCAACAGTTCCATACTTTGCATTTTTGTCTAAAAATATTCCAATCAAAATATCTATAAATACATACTTATAATCTTAATAATATGTTACTGTTTTAAGAGACTACTCAATTTTGATCTCAATGATGATTGGTGTTGCACTTTTCATTTGTTTAAATCTTAGTTTTCAATGTGAAACTGTTCCTAATTTTTTTTGATCGTCATTTTCAACACAGTTCCAAATTTTGCATTTTTGTTTAAAAATATTTCAATCAAAATATGTATAAATACATACTTAATAGTCTTAATAATATATTAGTGTTTTAAGAGACTACTCCATTTGATCTCAATGTTGATTAATGTGTTGCATTTAACATTAGTTTAAATCTTTTTTTTTTTTTTTTTTTTAATTATTGAAAGGGCTTTGTCGCTAAGCGACCACATCGCCCCGTAAAAACAGTTTACAAACAAAATACAAAAAGGAAACAAATAAATCACTACTTAGGAACAAGTAACGCTAAATCGGCTAGATTGTACAGCATTTCAGCTTCATCCGATATGGGCGAAGCCAAAATGCTGTTCACAAGACCGACTTCAAAGGAATTATTATTAAAATATTTGGATCTCACCGAATCGTTCCGAACACACTCCACTCCATCAATATATGAGTTTAAATCTTAGTTTTCAATGTAAAACTATTGTTAATTTTAATTTTCAATCGTCATTTTCAACACAGTTTCAAATTCTGCATTTTTGTTTAAAGATATCCAGTCAAAATATGTATATTTATACATAACGTAATATATTTTTCTAATATTTCCTATGTCAATAAATAGTTATACTTAATTAGAACCATTTTTTATTTTAGTTGAATTAACATTTCATTATTTATATATTTTCATACAAATAGTAAAGAGTTTTCAGTTTTTGGTGGGCGATTAAGTTTTGGTGACGTAATTTCAGATTAGGTGGCCAATTTTCAGTTTTGGTGGCAACCTAAAATTTTTAATGCTCATATTTCATTAATTATTGCTATAATTCTTGGGCAAATATGAAAAAAAGTTATATAATGCATAGATATTTAGTATTATACCTTAATTTCTTCGTAAAACCTAAAAAAAAAATGTGCCACCAAAACTTAAAAAAAATTGTGTTGTTGATATTCACCCGTTAGCATTCCATGCGTCTGTTAATGATAATGAGTGTAATTTTACAGAGAATGAAAAGTGGATTCTCGACAGCGGCGCTTCTGCGCACATTTCTTTTAAAAAGGAATATTTTCAAGATTTGATATCTTACCATGGACCTCCTTTGAAATTGGGGAACCAAGAAGCAGTTGAAATACTTGGCCAAGGAAATATTTTAATTAAGCGGTATGTTACAGGACAGTGGGAGACTAGTCTACTAAAAGATGTTCTGTATGTGTCAGATTTGAAGCGCAATCTGTTTTCCGAAGGAGTTGTAACAAGACAAGGCTACCAAATCATTAAGAAAAATAGTGACGCCTTAATTTACAATGGAAACGATCTGGTAATGTCCGCATCTCTGAAAAGAAACAACTTGTACGAATTAAATATTAAAGCGATTCAACAACAAGTATGCAACATAGCACAGAAGACGGACCTCCGAACCTGGCATGAACGTTTGGGGCACTTAAATATTAGAGAAATCCAGAAAATGTGCAAAAATAACGTCATTACTGGTGTTGATCTATCTGATTGCGACAACTTTGTGTGTGAGGGTTGTGCTTATGGGAAGCACGCTCATCAACCTTTTCGAAAGTCCGACAGAGGTCCGTTGGAGCCAGGTGATGTCACGTACAGTGACGTTTGTGGACCTTTTAACGAGCCATCTGTTCAAGGTAATAAGTATTTCGTTATTTTTAAGGATGCTGCTACAAGTTTCAGACATGTGTATTTTCTGAAAAATAAATGTGACGTTTTAGACTGTTTCAAAAAATATAATCCCAAGTAGCACAACAGGGTCTAAATAGCTCGTATATCATATCTAATTAGATGCTTAAGTGAAATTTACCACCATGACTAAGTGCTATATAGGTGGCAAGAACCCTTATGCCACCAGTATAGAACCAAAAGGAGAAAAATTGCAGCCTATTTTTGGTGCTAAATAGAATCCATAAGAGATCTCACAATTACCTTAAGTGGTAATTAGAACTATGGGTGAAAGTTATGCGCAGTGAACGAATGAAAACATTTCAGTTCGGTCAATGAGTGATAAATGAGTCGCCAAAATTATCTTTGAGTGGCAAGGCAACTGTCAAATTGTGTTTTATTAAAAGTAATACGTGATCTGCCATATTCATTTTGGATTTATATGACTGTTTGATTGTGATTAAAACTTTACGTTATACAAGCATTGAAATAAGCACGAAATTCTTGCGATTTTTTTTTTACTGTGAAACTATAGTATGTTTTCTTTGTAAATTTCGACGCGCCCTTCATTTGATCAGGAATATTAAAAAAGAGAGTGCTAAATTAAATAAGGAATAGATACTGATAAGAAATAAAACTGTTAAAAACCTGACCTAATGATTGTAGGTTACGTACAATGTTAAAGTAACATCGTCACAACTATCAAAAGTCTGTGATTATGCGTGAGTGTGATAAAATTCTGGTTAAAATAATCAATTTTCATAGGCTTCCATTTGTAAACATGGCGAAACAAAAAAGATCCTACAGTGTTTATTTTCACTTATTTGTTCCTTATTTGGAACTATCAAGTCTAATAATCACTTATTTGTATCTTGCGAGTGGCAAAGCAGTGAATGATATTACCAATAGTAATTATTTGCTCTTTTGTAGACTATTAAACAAGCAAGACTATTAAATATATTTTGACAAGGCGCCAATAGGAACTATAATAGAACTTTTAGTTCGTTAGTGGTTTGAAATAAGTGAAAATAACTGCTTTTGGTTCCAAGAACCTCCTACTGAGACCTATTTATGCGTTGGAGTGGCAATAAGGTACTTCTTAGGCCTTAAAGTTGCAATATTTTTTGGTTCCAAAAGAGCCGTAAAATTATCCCTTTAGCCACTATTGGTGATATAATTCGCTATTGTACTAGTCATTTGGAACTTTTAGTTCCAAATAAGGGTATGTTCCCACTTATATGTAAAAGTTGCTTATAAGTGATTTTAAGGCCTTATATAGCACTATTGCTTCTTATTGAGTGACAATTTGAACCTGCATGCAACTATAAGTAGCAAAATCGACTTTATCCCACCATAAGTAATAAAGTAGAAACAAAAAACGCTCCTATGCAACTACAAGTGATAGGATGAACTCATATACAGTTTTGAGTTGTGTTTAAAGCTATAAGTTGTATCAAACACTGTTAAACCACTCATTTAGAACTTAAAGCTATAAGATAAGCTGCAAAATTCACTAATGTGCTGCTTGGGATGCTCTTGTTAGAAACATTTTTATGCATAACGTTAGAATTTTGCACACCGATAATGGTGGGGAATATAAGAGTAAAGAGTTTAAACATTATACTGATAGTGAGGGCATAAAGCATGAGTTTACCGCACCGTACACACCGGAGCAGAATGGGCGCGCTGAACGGGAAATAAGGACGGTTGTGGAAAGTGCTCGATCAATGCTTTACACCCGTGATCTGCCTCGTAATTTGTGGGCTGATGCTGTTAATTGTGCTGTATATTTGCTCAATCGAACCTCGTCTAGTCAGACACCATACGTTTCACCGTACGAACTGTGGTATAGGTTAAAACCCAGCCTGGATCATGTAAGAGTGTTTGGATGTGAAGGTTTTGTGCATGTACCTGACCAACTTAGGTGTAAACTTGACAAAAAAAGTAACAAATTGATGCTGGTAGGCTATGAACATAATAAGTATAGAATGTATGATCCTCTGACAAAGAAAATTGTTATTTCTAGAAATGTAATCTTCAATGAACAAGGAACCCCTGTAATCGAGCGAAATTTTACTGAAATATGTATGGAAGAAGAGAAGGATGATCGGCGGCCGTTTGAATTAATAGAAGAGGATGGTAAAAATGAACAACAAAGTAATGAAGGTGATGATGGTGAGGCTGATGATTCGAATGATAGTGAAGCAAGTATGAGAACTGTGGAAGATGAAGAAGACGTTACATATATGCCTTCAAATGATTTCAATGTTAATGATGTAAGTCCACTGAACGTAACCCTTCGTCCCAGAGGAAATAGAGTGTATGAGGCCAACATAGTAGAATTTGGTGTCCCTAAGACGTATGACGAGGCTGTAAACTGCCCTGAAAGTGATAAATGGCATAAAGCTATTGATGAGGAATTGACAGCTCATCAGAATAATGGCACTTGGCGCTATGTAGATAGAGAAGGACAGAGAACTATCACTTCTAAGTGGGTATTTACCATAAAAAGAAATAAGGATGGTGAGATAGAAAGATACAAAGCTAGACTTTTTGCGCGTGGATTCACACAAATTAAAGGAATTGATTATAATGAAGTTTTTCACCTACTACTCGATTTGAGTCAATTCGAATTTTGCTGAGTCTTGCTGCTAAACATAACTGGGATATGAAACAACTAGATGTGAAGACAGCGTTTTTATATGGCGATCTAGACGAAGACATCTATATGGAGATTCCAGATGGAGTAGGGGCACCACAAAATAAAATATGTAAGCTAGTAAAGTCTTTATATGGGCTTAAACAGGCTTCCAGATGCTGGAATAGAAAATTTACGGATTTCTTAAAACAATTTGGGTTCGTTCAGTTGGAATCGGATAATTGCGTTTTTGTTGGTAATTTTGATAACTTCAAAGCTCTACTAATACTTTATGTTGATGATGCACTAATAATGTCAGAATCTAAAACTGTTTTAGATAAAATAATGAGTTATCTGAAGCAAGGTTTTGAGATTAAGGAGTTAGATTTCAACATGTTTGTTGGATTGGAAATCTCTAAATGTAACAACAGTATATCTATAATTCAGAAAAATTACATAGAGCGGATAATAAGTCGATTTAACATGTCTGCAGCTAAACCTTGTCATACCCCAATCGATGTAATCGTCCAAGTAACTAAAGGTACTAGCGAAGAACATATACAATTTCCGTATAGAGAGGCAATAGGCACGTTGTTGTTCTTGCCAATTGCATCTAGGCCCGATATATCGTTTGCCGTTAATTTGTTAAGTAGATATATTAATAATCCAAGTGCGGAACATGTTGTTCAGGTTAAACGAATAATTAGGTATCTCATGTTGACAAAGAATTTATGTATTAGATACCAAGGTTCTGAAAAGTTAACGGCATATTCGGACTCAGATTTTGCAGGAGATCTGGACACAAGAAAATCGATTACAGGGTATATATTCATGTTAAATGGTGGACCAATTTCCTGGATTAGTCAAAAACAGCCTTGTGTCGCTCTTTCAACAACTGAGGCTGAATTTATGGCCGCATGTGAAGCCACTAAAAATATTGTATGGTTAAATTATTTTTTTAGAGAGTTAGGATTAGGAGAGCCTCATAACTGTACAACTTTATGTATGGATAACCAGAGCGCCATAAAGTTAATTAATAATCCAGTGTTTCACAAGAAAACCAAACATATTGATGTTAAATACAACTTCATTAGAGAAAAAGTTGAGGCAGGTTTATTAATTACAAAAACACTGGATTATTAATTAAATATTAAAATATTTAATTAAAATAATTAAATATTTTAATATTTAATTAATAATCCAGTGTTTCACAAGAAAACCAAACATATTGATGTTAAATACAACTTCATTAGAGAAAAAGTTGAGGCAGGTTTATTGAAACTTCAGTATGTTCAAAGCTCTGAGCAACTAGCTGATATGCTTACCAAGGCATTGGTTACTGTAAAGCTTGAACATATTAGAGACCAAATACTTTCAAATCTGACATAATAGGCAGATGTTGTAATTTATACTTTATAAATACGAAGTTTGTTTTTTTTTTTTTGAATGGGTTATAATATTGCAGTTAGTTAGGTACGTATAATTTTAGTGGGAGTATTAAAGATGTAAATTATACTTAACTAGGCTGCATAGCTGTTGGAGTGCCAGGTTGGCTTAATACTCTTTGTTGATCTCTAAATATATTTTTTCTTTAATGCTGTCATTGTAACGTGTGTCTTTCAAGGAAATATATTGTTTATTAATTCGACTAGAAATCTTGTTTATTTTCGTAGGATTTAATTGAAACTGTAATCACTTATTACCTTCCGGAAGTCAACTTACGACCTTTTAAAGAAAAATATGAAATTTGGCGATAACTCAAAAACGGCTCGACCGATTTTGTTCAATATAGTTTTCATTGAAAGTACTTATAAGGCTTCATTAATATTATTTTTTCTGATTTTTTTTGACCCGTGGTTGAAAAGTTAGAGGGGGGGGGGGGACACATTTTTTTTTGTTTTTGGAGCGAATATTTACAAAACTGCTGACTTTATCAAAAAATAATGTTAAAAGACCCCTATTATTTTTACAAGACCTATTTAACGACACCCCACACACCAGTGTTGAAAAGAAAAAAAAAAATCACCCCCACTTTAGGTGTTCGAGAGGTACCCGAAAAAAAATCTTTTTTTAATTTTTATTTTACCGTTCTGTCGGCGTTATACATACACATACTCATACCAAATTTCAGCTTTCTAGTACTAATGATCACGGAGCTAAGCCGCGGACGGACGGACGGACAGACGGACATGGCGAAACTATAAGGGCTCCTAGCTGACTACGGAACCCTAAAAATGAAGCGACGGTGTATTTGTGGTTGGGTCCATGCGGAATGTATACGCACGCGATATTTAAATGATGAACTTGCGAATGAATGTTTACGTTATGAATAGGGAAAGATATCCAGATGCACTCTGCGTGCGCAGGAGAGGGGCAGGGCCAGTCGCGGCGCACCGGCATGAGCTCGCGCTTCACCGCCACGACCACTCCCCCGCCGCGCTGCGCCCCGCTCTCCTCCTCCGAGCGATCGCATCTGTACACTATGTACCTATCATCAAAATACTCTCTATCGTAAAAATCTGACGTTAACCAACTCTCGGTTATGCAAATAAAATCATAATCGGCTAACGCGGTTTTCGATAAAAAATCCTGGGATTTCGTTCGAAGGCCTCATACATTTTGGTAGTAACCTTCAAAAACCGCACAAGCCATTGTTATAAAAGTTGAACATATTTACATGAATTGTATAATAACAAAATAAATTGTAATATATGGTGTACATAAGGCAGTATAAGTATGAAACGTATATTTTTTACGAATGGCAGTATAGCAAGCAATACAATACAATGGAATAAAAATATAATCTTTATTGTTATATTCAGTGTGTGAAATACGTGTGGCACGTGTAGTTACATATATTAGGTCGATAGTTGGATGATATCCATAATACACAAATGCGCATACGCGGTCGTAAACAAAAACAAAACCAATGAAGCAATTGAAGGTAGAACAACAACAACCATACCGGGCTGCATCGTGATGACATAGCTTGTTATGGCTGTAACTAAATGAACTATACGAAGATATTATTTCTCAATCAATACAACAGACAACTAAAAATCTCACAGCTCATTTTTGGATGAAAAGACTGTTTTACTTATTACCTAACCATGTAGGTAGTTATGTTCGGGAGCGCGTGAGGACGTGTATGAAGGCAAACTCATAAAGTTTTGACTTAACTTTAATTAATTAAAAAGATACACGAGTGTACAGATTGAAGTTGAAACTGTAACTAAATTAAAATTAATTAAAACTATCTCACGGTGCGGTGGGCAAAGTTCTCGCTACTGGCCACCTGCACGTGGGCGCGTTAGCCATAACATCCCAGTCGCTGATATCAGCGGTCATGCATTCACAATAACTGCTCGGGTACCACCATGCATAACTCTTCCCTCCGCAAGTTCAAAATCCTCAGCCGGACCATGTTGCGACTGATGATTTTGAATACACCCAAGTTTCTTATATCTAATATAAACGATTACACATGTGCCTAAAAATAAGATTAAGTAAAGCCCTAATGTCCAAACACTAATGCTTTTCACTTTCACTATGCTTTCATTACTACTTTCCACTATTTCACTATCACTTCTTGTTAACACGTGTCGTAGAAATTGCAAGTCTTCCAGATTGACTCCGTCCAAATTCAAAGGCTTATTCTCCAGTAATGGTGTCGGCATTTCGATTTCAGGTAGGTTAATGATTGGCAATTTTGTAACTGCTACATCCTTTCCATTTTTTAAACGTCGGCTCAAACTTATGTCTCTGATCCTTACTTCGCAGCTGTCATTTATGGTAAGTATGTAAGTGCCTCGGATTGTATGCTGAGTGATACCAGTTTCGCAGAATCTCCTCAGTATGATTGTATCCTTTGTAAAAATTAGCCATTGGTTTTGTTGCAGGGTTTCAATTTTCAGATCTTGGATGTTAGCGACCACGGGATGACAAGAGCTGATGTTTGTGTTGAACTTCATTATGTCTGTTACACAGCGGTCAGGAGTTAAGGCGAGTATCTCATCTTCCTGACAAAGGAAGAAAGCTTCTTCGATTTCAGCACATGGTGTGGCAACCGGTTCAGATTTCGACCCCTTTACAAGGATATACGGGTGTTCAGGTATGACCAAGGTTATCTGGTTGTGGGCATTTATGGTTGGTAAGGGTAAGATTTTGTAGTAAGAGTAAGTTTCTTTTCGAATTACTGGAATGTCTAGCAAAAACGTTATTTTACTGCCTTTTGCATAAGCTTTTAATTCTATACATTGTTCAAGTTTTAATAGATTCTCAAAATTTACTGGGTACATTAAAGTGTTTTTTGATTCAATTGCTTTCAGCATGGTTAACAATTCATTGCTATCCACAATGGTTTGGTGTAGAGTTTTTAACTTACTAAATGCTATGGCTGTTTCTATTTCATCCAGGCGGATATACAACATCATAAAATTATGAAAAAATAAGTTAAATGTAAGAATAACCCTTCAGGTGGCAGCGCCACCAGTTGCATGGCAGGAGAAGTGGCGCGTCTGTTTTACAAAATTTACCGTTAAGTGGCAGGAACCGGGAGCCGGACCCAACGTCAAGTGGCAGAGATCCGGGAGCCGGATCGGACAAAACAAGCCGTTGGGTGGCAGGATCCGGCTCCCGGACCCTGTGCGATGTCTTATTTCGCACCCGAAATAAAACCGTCAAAACTATATTTTGCTTGCTCACACTTGTAAGTTGCATTCGTTAATAAGCAAGGACGGCATTCACTAACGGTCGAATTGACGCGCAAAGCAAAGTTCGTTAGAAATTGCGTCATCTTCCCGACCCCCCGACCATTACGCGCCGACCGCCGAGCCGTGAGCATTTTAAAAACCTTGTGGTTAGAAAATATTGTATAGTGAGGTGTAATAAAAAGGGTTATAGGTGTAAATAAATATATAGATTTGCCATTAAATTAGTTTTTTCTACGGATCACTGTTTTTTTCCCTAATTATAGTTATTTTTATACATAAAGTGGTTAAAATTTAGTCATTCGACGATTGATCAAGACTAGCAAAATTTCTATAAATGGAATGGCATTTATTTCTATACAATAAATATGGCATTTTATGATGAATCCAACGATATATAGTTTATATACAACATCTGTATTTTTTTTTTGAGAAAAGATATTTTTTGTAACATGCGGAAATTCGCGATGACCACTCGTGGGAGGCCCGCCACTTAACGGTATATTTTGCCAAGATGGCTGTGCCACTTCTCCTGTCATGCAATCAGAAACCTTGCCACTCAACGGCTTGTTTTGTCAGGTCCGGCTCCCGGATGCCTGCCACTTGACGTAGGGTCCGGCTCCCGGTTTCTGCCACTTGAAGGGATAAGTCTGTTTGCAGTCTGATTGCTTCGAGTTTGATTAAACATTTTTCTTAATTCCCATATTTCCTTGTCCAGCTGAATGAAATTAGACCGAGTGGAATTGGTGGTGTTTATGAACGAATCTACCACTTTCGTAACTAAGGTGAATCTTTTACTTGTGGCATCCTGGCTCGACTTTATTTCCCTTATCAATCTATCATACCTAAGGGCATCTTGGTGATCTAAATTACCGGTAATAGCCTTAACTAAAGTGCCAAGAGGATTTAGAATTCCACGTTTAAATCTATGCGCTGGGATTATTTGAGTAAGTTTTCTTATCGTTATATTTTTTAGGTGATCTGTCTGGAGTTTAACGTTATTCAACTCGGAGTCGAAGGTTCTTTCTGCATAAAAGTTTAAAACGTGTTTGCAGAAGTTTGCGTATCTATTAATGTTGAATTCTAAATCTTCATAAAGCAAATCTAAATCTAAAATCTTAACTATAATCCACTTATCAAAACTAATAACAGCTTGTCCTTGTCTGATAGGAAGTATTCCTCGATTATTCTCGATTGGTTGTAGAAGGGCCTGGCTCCGCGTCCCGTGTATCAGCAGGAAGATGGCGACCCTGCGAAAGACGTTTGACATCCTTAATTGGAGTTTTAGTCTTTCTGCCTCTAATATTTATAGGTATAGTATTTCTAACGATGTCGCCAGTAACTTCTGCTTTTTGATAGCGGGGTGCATCTTTACTACGTCTTACATTGACTCCCTTTATAAATACTGTATCCCCTTGTTTAATACCAAATTCCGTATCTCCACCCCGTTTTTTTCTGACATCATCCTTTTGTTTGATTATTTTGTCAGCTAAGTATTTGTAAAGATGGTGTGTTTTTTCGACATGGTCTCTAACCAATTTTTGAGTATATTGTTTGTTAAAGTCTACGGCTAAAGCTTCATTGGAGTCAGTGTGACCAAATACTATTTCGAATGGGGTCAAGCCCGTTGTGGAGTGTATTGCCGAGTTATATGACATGATGGCATAGGTCATAATAGAAACTACATCAGTTAATTTATGTTCGCGTTTAACTAAACGGTAAACTTCTAAAATTGTGGAATGAAAACGTTCGATAATGCCCATGGAGTTGGGATTATGCGGTGTGCCGATGTGTATTTTCACTTTATAAAATTCTAGCATTTCTTTTAATAGTGCGTTGTTAAACTCTGACCCTGGATCAGAGCTTACTTTTGTAGGAATTCCATAGAGTGAAAAATATTTAATGAGAGCCCTAACTACCTCTGGAGTAGAGCGGTTTGGAATTTCGAAAGCCTGCCCCAGCTTGCTAAAAGCGTCTACTATGGTGAGGAAGTATTGCCCTTCAATAGAGAAGAGATCGATAAAGATTTCCTCAAAGGGTTTTGCCTGTGTTTGCGTCAGCTGTAGCATAGGTTTTAGCGGTTTCCTGTCATATTTCATAGCCTGGCATGTTTCACAAGAATTAATAACACTTGCTATGGTAGCGAGCATATTATTCCAATAGTACGTTCGTTTCAGGTGCATTAAGGTTTCTCTAATGCCTCGATGGCTGGTTTTACCTAAATGATACTTGTTTATAATATCGCGCTGTTGGTTTTCGTCTTCGATATATATTACTCTTTCGGTGCATTCGAAAATACATACGGAGTCTCTCCTAAAAAGTGATATTACTGCTTGAGTGAATTGGGTTCTATGAACATCGTTTTCGAAATATATGAAATATTTTATCTTTGGTCTAATGTATTTCTTCAAGAACTGTCTTACTAAGTCAGGTCTATCCCGGGGTAAATGAACTTCTAACACCTTTTGCTTGCTCCTCGACAATTTTTTTACAGTTATTTTATTTATGTTCCAATCAAATATTAGTATTTGGTTAGGCTTTTTGTCAATGGCCTTGTGAAGAATCGGTATACCGATCTGTGCAGAATGTGCAGCATTTGTACTGGAGTTATTTTCGTTTTCAGAAGCGGTTAAAGTCCGTTGTTCGTTAGGGTCGATCGTTGCACACGTTGACATTTGGTCGTAAGCGCCATCAGATTCTAATGCATTAACTTCTGCACGGGATAATGCATCCGCGTTCGTACTTTGTTTGCCGTTTTTATATTTTAACCACGTGAGTGGTCTATGGTCGGTGTGTGTTTTCAAGGTCGTTAACTGAAAATTTTCAGTTTCGGGTACGTCTAGTTCTTGTTCATTTGGATTTTCTTCGGAAACCTGTTCGATTTGCGGCTGTTCGAATGGTTCTACTTGGTAATAATATTCATCACTGTAAAGCTGCGGGCTTTCTTCGTAAAAAAGATTTTCACTTTCGCATGGCACTGTCAAGTTGTTTTGCCTGACTGTACGCATAGTAACGTCAGAATTGTCCTGGGCCCTAGGGTTTTGTCGAATTTGTGGAATACCAAACCGAAAAGTCGGGGCTGATGTCTGTTGGTTGAAACCTTGGTTTGACAAAGGCCTAAAGCCTTGTTGAGCAGGAATACCAAATTTAAATTGATTGTACTGTTGAGGTACACCATACCTAAATCCTTGGTTAAAAGCCGGTCTAAAACCTGGCTGATTCGCGTTGCCGAATCTGAAACCTTGATTGGGCGTTGGAGCGTTTTGGAAATTATAAGGCCTCATTGCCAGATTTTGCGGAATGCCAAATTTAAAATTGTGTTCTTGGGGAAAACGAACGAATCGATTTTGTGGAGGTGGTTGTAATGTCGGTCGTGGCTGTAGATTTTGTTGCAGTGGTGCAGAACGCACGTTGTGTTTAGAATTGTATTGAAATTGGAAATTAATTTCTTCCATTACCACACTTAACGCATTTTCCAAAGTAGAGCAACCTTTAAGACGCACTATTCTTAACATGTTTTCCGGGAGATTATACAAAAAGGAATTTAACGCGACATTATTATATATTATCGTTTTAGCAGACCGCATTTCCGCGTTATTAATTTCATTGACCTTGGCAAATAAAGTGCTGCGCACGTGCTGAATTCTATTGCAAAAATCAGTATAAGATTCACCTGGCTTGATTTTTAAATTTTCTAATTCGATAGCAATACATTGCTCCGAGCGAGGATCACCGAAATGTTGACGTAATACAGTTTTTAACTGGTTCCATGACACCAAATCCCCTCGTTCACTTATGAGGGTCGCAGCCCTACCAACAAGCCTGCTTGTTACAGTATGAAATACATATTCATCTTGCATTTGAACATCCTCATCTAAACCTCGAAATCTTTCGATCACATATTCCGCTTTACGAATAAATAAATCTAATAGTTTATCATCCCCATCAAATTTAGGGATAATTTCCAACATCTCTCTGGGAATTAAATGTAATTGAGCCATTTTGTTTCAATATAATCCCGATAAAATTCTCTTAACTAATGTAAAAATTATAAATTTTATTCACAAAAACAAAACAAAGCAATCCAATTATCGCTCAATGTAAAAAGTATAATTTTTCAATTTCTAATTAATTAAAAACGACTGTACCGATTTAGTGTAGTGATCGTTAACTTAAAAGTATTTGCTAGAGTTTCCAGTGAAGTTTATCCGAAACCCTTATACGAGTTTTACACTAGCTTTCAGGAAAAATCAGGAATAAGCAAGGAATGCAAAGAGGTCTACTCACAAACCGCCGATTGCCATGACTTCCGCTGCTGATGACACCTATTATCACGCACCTCACGTTGAAGTTCATTCAATGTCCACCACTTAACTTATTTATTTGGTTCGAGGATATTCGAGTTACGCGTGAGAACCGATAGTAGTGTCCTTTATAACGTAACTTTTCGAACGATTCGCGAATATCCGTCACGGCTGCGCCAGTTATGTTCGGGAGCGCGTGAGGACGTGTATGAAGGCAAACTCATAAAGTTTTGACTTAACTTTAATTAATTAAAAAGATACACGAGTGTACAGATTGAAGTTGAAACTGTAACTAAATTAAAATTAATTAAAACTATCTCACGGTGCGGTGGGCAAAGTTCTCGCTACTGGCCACCTGCACGTGGGCGCGTTAGCCATAACATCCCAGTCGCTGATATCAGCGGTCATGCATTCACAATAACTGCTCGGGTACCACCATGCATAACTAGGTACCTACTGAGCAAGATTTTTTTCAACACAGGCTGTACAAGTGTACAAATATGATGTAAAAAACTTCCTGGTTGGATGTTACACCCTTGCCAGATAAAATAACATGACAATGATTTTATCAAAATTATAGTTCTTAACTTGAATAAACAGAATTTTATTGAATAGTTGTTAGGCAGAAACACCCGACAACACTTCAAATAGTAGGTAGTCCTTAATTAAAAATTTTACTCAACGGAAAGCCGCGGTTTACCGCAAATAAACCATGAGTGAGAATGCTAATTTACGCGTATTTACGATTCGTGCATATTTAATGAGGTAAAAAGTTGTTTTCGTAGACAGGCGCGATAGTTTTAGATTTTTGCGTATAGCACCGGGCCAGCGCGAGGAACTGGTCCCGATGACCTTCGAGGTTGAATGTCTAGCAAAGGCCGCAGCGAGAGTGAGCATCGGCCACATCACGGATTCTTGTGTCGTGGCCAAGGACACGCACTGCGCGTGCGCTGCCAGGTCTGGTCTCGTGTAGCGCCAGGTCAGCGAGAGAAACTGGTCTCGCCTTTGCTGAACTAGTGGCAACCTTGAGTTCTACGCATTTAAAAAAAACACCACAGAAAATAAGTAAGATACAGTAAGTACTGCCGTATAAATGCACTAAAATATTATCACCATTGCAGAACGATACTTAAGAGGCCTAATTCCTTTTAAAATTTATTTTTTTCATATCATGGCGAATATATTGATAATTTCAACCAACTTTTTGAAGTGAGTAATACTTTTTCCCGAGTTCTAGGTAGTAACGTAGCTATTTCATGCTTTCATTGCATGCAGTCGAAAATAAGTTGAAAAAACGAATTTTCCTCGTGAATTTTGTCAATTTCGAGTAGTTTTTCGAACAAAAATTATCAATGAAAAATTCAAACGGTAGATTTCAAATACATACTAATTAATCCCAATAGCCCTGTTCTAGGTAGTAACATCAATAATATGTTAAGAAACATGTTTGATCATAGAGAAAAATGTCTAAACAATCAGCATTTTAAAAGGAATAAGGCCTCTTAAATTGTACCTGAATTGAAATGTTTGGAACAACACATCGGTGACGCCAAGGCGGCTGGAAATAAGAACCGTCATCTACGTGTATTTAATTTTCACCACTCTTCTATTCCTTATGATATTTTGTAACCCGCGGAGACGTATTATAATTATTAATTCAAAACTTTACCATACCTACATATATTTTTTTGCAAAAAAAATATAGTCATGATCATCAATATAGTCATGATCATGATCATGATTCATGATCATGATAGCCGGTCAAAATAAAAAGTAACAGCGCGAAAAGCTGGCAAGCTTTCTTTTCTTATACCTTATACAGGCATTTATTATCACAACAATCTAAATCAAAATCTAATCAAAATATATTGAAGCCCTTGTCACGTATTATAATTTATAAATTCAAAACTTTACCATACCTACATATATTTTTTTGCAAAAAAAAATATAGTCATGATCATGATCATGCATCATGAATCATGAATCATGATCATGATGATGACTATATTTTTTGATAATGATAGCCGGTCAAAATAAAAATTAACTGCGCGAAAAGCTGGCAAGCTTTCTTTTCTTATATACAGGCATTTATTATCACAAACATCTAAATCAAAATATCTTGAAGCCCTTGTCACCCCACAACATCTGGACAGATTTAAACCAATATCGGTACGTAGATAGTTGGACATCCTAAGATAAAGAATACTTTTACCCGATTACTGAAAATAAAAAAGAGGGTTACGTGGAAATCGCAGGCATCTTGTAGTATATTATCAAAATTGAATTTGTCTGATAATATAATACGTGTATGACTGTATGTACCTACCGGTACCTAACAGTGTCGCCGCCTCGCAGCAGCTGCAGAGAAAGCGCCCGCATGCGGGCGGAGCGGCGCGGGCGCAGCGCGCCGAAACCCGCGTACGATTTATGTTCATTTGACAAACCGTTTATCTAACCGTGATAGATTTTATACACCAAAGATTAAAAATTCAAATTATGAACATCCGAGTAGATGCACACTATTCTTTAAATATATTTATTTCATAAAAGAAAATTTCCATTTTTCCATTCATTCTTAAAGACATTCATTGTTTGTCGCGTAGGTACTATGTCATAATGTCAGACAAGAAAAATCACTGAGAACTATTTCTATTCGTCACTTTACTTTTCAGCGCGATCAGTCGGAGATCAGGCAAGAATGTAATGAGATTAAGAGCGCTACGCAGGTCGTTTTATAAATATCCAATATGCACGATATCAATTTTTGCTATGGCGGGTCCTAAACCTAATGTACCTACGGGACCTTAATGTACCTATTTTTAAATAGGTACTAACTTGCAATGTTGCTATAAATATTATCTTATCTCACATTCTAAAACCTATCACTAGTTGTGCAAACGTGAGATGCATCTCAGCATTACTGACGCAGCCATCGTTCGTAAACAAAGGCCACACGCCGGCGTTGCGCAAGCGCACTGTCGACAAACGTTTACCCACTTAGCAGAATACGCTAACAACCAATAAGGATTTAACACTTCATCGTGGGCATACTTACTTACTGCCTTTCTCTTCTGAGCGCAAACTATCAATTTAGACCGAAATGGTTTATAAACGTTCGTTCGTAGATCGAACGCAAATAAGACGTTTCAGTACTGAAGCGAGCCGTGACATCGGAATCAGCGGAGTCAACAGAAGAAGACAATACCCGAGGCCGCGCCATTTAAAGCCAATTAGCGGACAGTACGATATTAATTGATGACCACGGTCCTTACAGGATGACCCTAACGCGTTTGATCAAGTTCGTCGGTCTTATTCTGTAAAGAGGTGACGAGGACGACATCGCGTTCACTCACAGTTTAATTTAATTCCGCTAAGAAACTGGCCCCTCGCGGCTCCGAAAGATCTTATTGGTGGTTGTAAGAAGCCGCAGGGTGTGGGCGCTGTAATATGATAATCATGACAGAATAAAAAAACCGGTCAAGTGCGAGTTGGACTCGCGCACCGAGGGTTCCGTACAAACACTTTCCATCCTTAAGTGGTTAAGTTAAGTTTGCACCTGGTATGTATAGCGCCCCATATGAGGTGCAAAGTTAACACAACCAATCCCGTTTGTTGTATGGGAGCATTGGGAGCCCCCCTTAAATATTTATTTTATTTTATTTTTAGTATTTGTTGTTATAGCGGCAATAGAAATACATCATCTGTGAAAATTTCAACTGTCTATTAAAATTTCAGCTATCACCGTTCTTGAGATACAGCCTGGTGACAGGCGGACGGACAGCGGAGTCTCAGTAATAGGGTCCCGTTTTTACCCTTTGGGTACGGAACCCTAAAAATGACGAAAGCTATTGCCGGCTCCTTAATTTGCGGAGCTAGAAGTAGCAACACAGTTCACTATTGAGAATTCAGTTCAGTCAGAATCTCTTCCATCTCGGTTAGTGCGTGACTTATTGTTTTAATATAGTACCTATTGCCTGAAACACATTACCAGTGGTGTTTTATTTCTGGTTGGGCATGTAATGTAACACACGGCTGCAATGCTATCGCGGCCGGAGCGAACCGCATCTGAGCGTCACGATCACGACACACGGCGACTCGCTCCACTGACCTTTCACAAACGCGTCCAATTGAGCGCGACACGTTATGATAAAGCACACCGTGAAAGTCATTGTTGTCCGAACGACCTACATTCACCGAGTGTTATAAATGATCGGGCAATATTAGTTGCGAGTGATGTCATCGCTTATTAGTCCAAATATAGCATCTGCAGGATGGAGAACATTATAGAAAGCTTTGGAATAAATAAATATTAAGGGAGAATCTTACACAAATCGACCTAGTTCCAAATTAAGCAAAGCTTGTACGAGTACTATGAGTACTAGACGACGATATACATTGCCAGGTGGGTGCTAAGGTCTTACGTGACAAAAAGAGGAAAATGAAATTCCTCAAAAGAATTTGAGATAAAAATAAAATGAATCTATATCTCATAAACAAAATTATAAACAATAAATGTAAAGAAACTACTGGAGTATAGAAAAATAAGTGCCTTTCTGAAAGATTCAGGGGATAACAAAAAACCAACAAACTTCATAATGTAAACCTCATTCATAACGAAAACTGTGAAAACCCCTCTGCCTCCAAGACGCAAAACCAAAACAATTGCAATTACTGTGTCATACATACCAAAACAAGAATATATAAATACATACATATATAGATAGCATCCATGACCCAGGAACAAATATTCGAGTTAATGACACAAGTATTTGCCCTGGCCGGGAATCGAACCCAGGACCGCCGGCTCAGTACACTTTAAAATTGTCAAGACTTTTCACAAGAATTTAAAGCAAGTTTCCAGGAAGTGTGGATTTACAAAAAGTTTCAGTAGACTAAGTGGATATTTACTTACCGGGAACATTGAAAGTTTAGGAAATATTTTGTCAGGTCATTAGTAGCCTCGTAATTTGAACACACGCGTTTGAAATGTCAGTCATTAGATGCGGCGGATGAGACTGTTTCCAGTTTCTCGTCACTCGTCACGGTGACACGCGACACGCGACACGCGACGCGCGACACGTGCCGGAAGCGACACAGAGATGAAAGCTGCCATCGTGGATAAACGGCCCATGGGCAATGGGCATCGCTCGCCAGTGTAGGGTTACCAACCTGGAGATTTTTAACATTTTGAACGCTGTTCCTCTCACATTTTTATGTGGGACTCGTGCACGAAGGGTTCCGTACCATTATCTGTAAGTTTGTTGTATGGGAGCCCCCCTTCAATATTTATTTAATTTTATTTTTAGTATTTGTTGTTATAGTGGCAATAGAAATAAATAGATAAATAAATAAATATTAAGGGACAATCTTACACAAATCGACCTAGTCCCAAACTAAGCAAAGCTTGTACTATGGGTACTAGACGACGATATACATAATATATAAATACATATATAGATAACATCCATGACCCAAGAACAAATATTTTGCACAAATATTTGCCCCGGCCGGGATTCGAACCCGGGACCGCCGACTCAGTAGGCAGGTGTCTACAAACCGAGCCAAACGCGTCGTCACATACATCATCTGTGATAATTTCACGTAGGCACGACAGTACACGACCACTTTAGTGGCTCTTGGCGTTCAAAGGGTTAAATTACGAAGTATATTAGTGTTAATAATATTGTGTTAGTGTTAAACATTTAAGCTAGTTTATTAAACAATTTTTGATTGTAAATCTCATGAAGTAATATGACATAGTATTTTAGGGTATTTATGACTTACCTAGCTGTGAAATGATTTAAATTGTATATGTATAGCAATGACCTTCAAAAAGCATTCTACATGGATCTATTTTCAATAAAATGATTTTTATTTGATTGGATTTGATTTAACTGCCATGATTTCCATATATTTAAAGTGGATTTGGTCCACTTATTTAATAGATGCGATGCAAAGATCCAACATAATAGAAATTTTACCACCTTATCGAGTAAGGTAGAGTCATGATCCGGTCAGATGCAGATGCAGATTGTTTAAATGAAATAAGCTCCAGCAGTGATTGTGTCTCGACTCGACACCGAAAAAAATTTCCCAGTGAGGGACCTTTTTAATTGTGTGACCCCGAAAACGGCGCATTATAATTACAAAACATGGGTAGAAGAATAAGTTAGAATAGTTTGTTTTCTCCTCCGACACACTTGCAGAACCGCTAGTAGAGTTACAATTGTAAAGCAGCTCGCCGGCGCCCTGACCTTTATAAAATAAACTTTTGAGTTATAAATATATCTTTGCGTCTCTTCTCAAGGGTATCGCATTACCAATTAGAGCTTCGTTAACGATTTGGTACAATTTAACATTTTCTTTTGAATCTATTGATCTATTCTGTAAATTTAAATATAATAATAACAGTTTATGTAGATACGTATAATGGCTTTCGAGCACGATTTAGTTTTACATAATATGAATGATCAGGATCACCGTAACACGGCCCGCACGGCCGTCCTAATTCTGGTGTTTGTTTCACAACAGGATGAGCGTGACTTAAGATAGGTATGTGAGATGCTGCGATCTCGCTTATCTGCAGATAATCATAATAAATCTGGGCCGACACTCTGTTGACGATGACGTCACTGTTGTCACAGTGTCAACAGTTGCATCAGGCGCTCGCTTACTGATGAAGTGTCATTACCCTGGCAGAGCTTCGCAAAGCGCCTCCGGGCATTAAAGGCGGCCACACTACATTAATAGGTACTCCGAAGCTCGCTTGTCCGAAAGCATCATTATTCCGAATTCTCATAATTCTGAAAACCACTTTCTTATAATAATGATATTTTTTGTAGCTATATTAAATCATACAACCCTAAACTAACCTCATTAGCATTAACCCAGAAGTTTGATTTTTTCATAGAATCGAGGTTCCTTATCTGTCGACCTAAGTACATATATGGTTTTAATTTCAACTCGATACCTCCACGCGTTCCCGAGATAAAATTAAAACTGAGAACAGTAAAATTGTGAATGGAAGAGGTCGCTTTTGAACTATCAAACCATTGTGGCACTCGGCTAGAGGGGATTATATCAATCCGTATAATAAAGGTAACTATTACCTACCTACCTATATATAAAAAGTTCAGCAGCTAAATGTAAAGGTGAGAGCACATTGAAGGTTTCGCCAATGAACTGTATAATTATATTTTTATTGAAGCTTTATTTTTTACGATTATTATTTGAAATTGAAACGCCCGCACCTACCTAATCGAGCTCCAGGACAAACATTACAAACGACAATTTATTACAAACGATATTATATTTCGGCGTGAATTGTTTTGTATTACATATTGTAACATCAATCGTCGTCGTTGGCTGGAGGTAGATAGTTAGATACCAACGGTGTGACGTGAGACTTAATCTCTGGAACCGATTTCACTTACCTTTATTTACAAAAACAACAGTCAACATATTTTAAGGGTTCTATGGACGCCACGCCACTTGTAGAAACTAATGTTTACTGACTACAGGTACAGATAGTAAGAGATAGCATTCTCTATCACCGCGTGAGATGCCTAATAGCGTCTCCCGCGCACGTGATTCGCGATCTAATCTCGAAGCGCGGTTGTTGCCCCGTACCCTGCCCCCACCCCCCTCCCTGCCCGCCTCCCGCGCCCTCCCTGACCTATAAACAGTTTGGCGAGTTCATTACCTCGCAAGTTCACAACAAGCACTATTCATAGCCCGCCGTTGCCGTCGCGACGCTCTGTATAGTCAGTAGACAAACATTTCGTCACGGCGCCTATCTACAGTACAGGGCCACCTACTCAATATTTAAATTAATGACGAAATGCAAGAAACAAAAGAAAATATTAATAGTTCCCTTGAAAAGACATCAACGCGACGCAGCGCGTGCGCCGGTCAAAACGTAAACAAAGCCAGCAGTGCCAGCACCCTCGGCCTCCACCGCCGCTTACACGTGTAGTGTACTTCAGTCTTCAACGTTATACTAGTAATGTAATAAAAAAGGCATTATGATCTCTAAAACTCTTGGTATGATAGCCAGCCTTACCTTTACCTTGCCTTTACGTACACTTGTTCGAAAGTATTACGTTTGTTGGTTTTTACTTATTGTCAGCAATGAAATTTCTACATGGAAACAAAATAAAGGTCCAGGCCGTGTAAATTGAAAATGCGCATTATTATTATTTTATCTCCTTTATTCATTTGAAATCTTAAGTTAGGTTTTTTACAATAAAATTATAATAAAATACAATAAAGAAATAACAAAATATATAAACACATTATAAAAAACCTAAGCTAGGGTGCCGCCGGCAGCGGGGCGGGGCACGGGCTACCGGTGGTTAGGGCTGCAGAGAGAGGAACCACCTGACAATGCGCGCCGTGTCCAGGAGTACCGCCTTCTGTATTCAGGCTTGATCCAGCCATTTAGCGAGAGTCTTCAGAGTCTCTTAAGATGTTTGTCGAGACTATTTAATTATTCACTTCTTATTTTATTATTATTATTATTAAAGCAGTAAAGTCTGCTAGCGTTTAAACCATTGGTTTACAATGAAGCGAAAAATGTAATGGTTTATGTTTCAATTTTTCGCTTCTTGGTATAAAACTGCAGGGATAAATTATAAATCGAATACTGATGCTGTTAAGCTTATGCGCCATTAGCTATTCAACCTTGAATGTGATCGCCTTAGAATCATCTAATTAAGTTCAATAACAATATCGATGATAATGGCGTGGGACAGGAATGCCAGTAGGCATACATCGCTCGTATTCTCAAGCCCCGGCTAGCCGTGTTGGCTTCGCCGGAGGCTGGGACTGGCACAGGCACTGTGCGGGCCACTGGGGCCCATGAGTGCGGTATCGGGTTCGCAGGCGCGCTTCTGATCTTCGGGCCATCATTTTGGGGATGACTGACGGTAATAGACATGAGATAATATGTGATGGCAGTGAGTGCACCCGCTCTTGCGGTAGGCGGAGCGTAATGGCCGTACCCGCCGTGCGTCGCCATTCCGCCGCTCATTAGCAGTTAAATATGTAAATATCATTCTACTGTGTGCAGTCGGGCAAACATGAGAGACATGCTATCACCGTTATTAGGCGCCGCTACCGACCGGAGGACACCGAGAGATACAGTTTGTATTGATGCCTCCGAAGATTTAGGCAAGTATTTATAGTTACTATGTCACGAAAATAACGGATTTTATACATGTCACGCTCATATGATCCCAGCTGATGCATACTCAGGAGACAATTTCGATAGAACCTAAAAATGGACTCGATTCGATTAAGTAGGCCTGGGTAACTGTAAAAGACTGATATCTAATTTACATTTGGAAACAATTTAGTGTTATATAATACTTTCTTCGGTTTCCGCGACTCTACTTGTTTTATTTAAATTTTGTGTTAGTTACCATCGTATCTACTCCCACTATCTATCTATGGCACTATGTATCTATCTGTGGCACAATCATTCGTTTAACCGTAGGTAACTGCCTTATCACCAATGACAATGAGTGTGCACTACAAGAGAAATTGATTAATTCGGCCTCGGGGTGTCGCGCGTCGTCGGCGCACGCCGAGGTAAACAAATGTGCGCGATCGCTGGGGAACTACGTTATTCGTCCATGTTGGCTGGCTGGGTTGTGCTCGGGGGTTTCCGAATTTCTTCTAATTATCTCGTTATTCAATGAGGAATAAATCTTCCGAAAAAAATATAATAATAAAAAGCTTAATGATAATAAATAAATAAATAAATATTAAGGGACAATCATACACAAATCGACCTAGTCCCAAACTAAGCAAAGCTTGTACTATGGGTAAGTACTAGACGACGATATACATAATATATAAATACATATATAGATAACATCCATGACCCAAGAACAAATATTTGCACAAATATTTGCCCCGGCCGGGATTCGAACCCGGGACCGCCGACTCAGTAGGCAGGTGTCTACCAACCGAGCCAAACGCGTCGTCAAAATATTATTTTTACTGCTTCTTTTAATAAGTTGCCGAAAATTTTTGGACGAATAAAAAGATAAAAATGAACGTATGATATTCTGAAAGTTGTGAAAAACCTACGACTAAACTAAACTTACTTACACCTATACTGTATAACTATACCTATGAACTTTACTGGCAGCAGTTCGGTTCTGGTGCTTGGCCGACCACTGTTGCGGCACACTCACTTCGCTCGCTCGGCTCGTAG
Source organism: Apotomis turbidana (assembly GCA_905147355.2). Lineage (NCBI taxonomy): Eukaryota > Metazoa > Arthropoda > Insecta > Lepidoptera > Tortricidae > Apotomis > Apotomis turbidana. The sequence goes on from LR990299.1 coordinate 20,140,822, forward strand.
GTACGCTGTTATGACACAGAATAGATAATAGTAGTTGTGGTAGGAGTTCTAACCTACGGTAGTGGTAGCATTTAGGTTCTGGCGCTTCGCCGACTTATTACGATTGTGAGTAAAAAAAGATAATTCATAATCAATAATAGAAATTACGCAGGTTTTAACAGTGTAAGAAAATTATTGTATTAAGCGGTTTACACTCACGTGAAATTGTCAGGAACGGCCCGACATGTTTCGAACTCGTATGGAGCCCTTCATCAGTGACTAAACGAAAACTGCTTTAACAATTATTTTGTGACACCGCGTAATGACCGTGATCACTAGCTACACGAAACTAAACACTAATTCGTCGCCGATACAGGTCGGAGCGGTGGCGGAAGAAAGAGACGGGTAGAGAAAGTACTGTGCGCGCGACGAGTGACAAGCAGCATCACGCGCAATCCAGTCGCGGCTAAATCGTGTATCTTAAGTTACCTGATATATAGAATTTGCGCGACGTTTACAAACCTTGTCACGCCTAATTGATGTAACTTAAGATACAGTATTTAAGCATAATTTACCATGGCAAAATCATAGTTACATGAGTTGTGTGACAGGCCTGTACAGGAAATTGGTTAGATAAATTAAAAAACCTGGTATGTGGGTCCATAGAGGTACTCGAAAAAATACGATTTTGAGCTGTTACGCGTATCTCATGTATGTTAAGATACATGAGATAGGATTGACACGGCAGTGCAGTCACCTAAAGATAAAGATCCGTTCGGTAGCCCGGGCGTATATGAAATACCCTGTGAGTGTGGCAAGGCGTACATCGGGGAGACGGGACGTAATGTGTCTGCAAGGTTGTCTGAGCACATACGCAGTGTACGGAAGTTGGACACGAATAATTCCGCGGTCGCTGAACATGTCGTCGAAGCCGGTGCGTCTCATTTTGTCCGTTTCGATAAAGCAAGAGTGTTGGTACGTGAGAAACGTTATATACAACGTAAGGTACACGAAGCTATCGAGATCGGACGGCGCCCGAATTTTAATAGAGACGGCGGTTGGGCTTTACCTCCAGCATGGAAGCCTGTGCTTCCGGCGGCGAAACATATTGTGCGTTTGGACAATCCCGTGGACACCATTAGTCAAGTGTGCGTAATGTCTATTGATGACAAAAGTGACGTTGGAGTGCTGGACGGACAAGTTGCGGGCTTGCAAGCACCCCCCGCCCCCGCGCCATCGGCGCGCGCGCTCAGAGAGCGGAACGTCGGTCAAAGTATCAGCAGTGACGAGTTTGCCGCGGCGGTGTACGGGCAGCCGTCCCTGATGAAGGGCTCCATACGAGTTCGAAACATGTCGGGCCGTTCCTGACAATTTCACGTGAGTGTAAACCGCTTAATACAATAATTAAATATGTCTCACGAAAGTTTTAATAAAATTAGTGTAAGAAAACATTTATTTAAGCAGAACACGTTTTCAAAACTACTTATAGTAATTTATTTTGGAAGATTAGTATATTTTTCGGAAGTCTTGTTTTGTTTGGAAGTTTAGTTTTTCAGTTAAGGATTTATTATTTACGTTGGATTGTTATGTGTACAATCAATCACCATTAGTAGATATGGATTTTGGGCAATATTTAATTAAAAACCGGCCAAGTACGAGTCTGACTCGCGCACCGAGTGTTCTGTACAAATACTTATCCCATCCTAACTAGCCAGGTTAATTTACGTTTGCACCAGGTATGTGTGGCGCCGGTTACAAATGAGGAGCCAAGTAAAAACGCAACCGATCACATTTTGCTGTATGGGAACATTGGGAACCCCCTTAAATATTAATTTTATTTTGTTTTTTGGTATTTATTGTCATAGATAGCGGCAACACAGAAATATATTATTTGTGAAAATTTCAACTCTCTATCACGGTTCATGAGATAGAGCCTGGTGAGAGACGGATAGACAGATAGACCGACAGACGGACAGCGGAGTCTTAGTAATAGGGTCCCTTTTTTACCCTTTAGGTACGGAACCCTAAAAAGTAAGTTTTTGTAAAACAGTGAAAATTTGGGCAAGCATTTTGACTTGGCTAGTTTTCACAAACTGACTAAATTGTATAAAAGTAACATAGTATTATTATCAAGCTAACAGTAAGTTACAGGACGTACACTAACTTGCGTAGGTACTTACTTACTTTTACTAAAATAGGTTAATGATTAGACATATATAATATAAATTTATATGTAAAAACTAGCGCAGTCAAGTCTTGATATTGAATTACACCTCAAGTAAAATAATTGCATTGAGTATGTCGCATGTCCTTGTATCTAAAAATTTTAGGGCAAAGAACTTGGCGCCCATATAGATCTCAATTGTTTGTCGGCGAAGTGCGCGCCATATTGAACTTGGCTCTCATTTAACATTTATGTTTTTGATAGGATATTATTATACGTATAGTGATAAAGCGGCAGCTGATTAGCGATTAACGTATTATGCAGCTTATCACTATCAGTTATGTGTAAGAGTGCCTCCACCGGGCGCGCTTCCAACGGAGAGTACCCACTTTTAGTATATTTATGTTGACAACGTACTCGATATTATCCCAGGCAGTGTGAATTCCAGTTGTAACTCCGTGAAGGCTTCATCACGTAAGTACCGCAAAGTTCAACTTGTCTGAACTAGATCAACAGCTTGCTGAGGTACAGCATGTGGCAGTGGCACACGTTGTGGTTTCGTGGTATTACATGCAACAGCGGGAGAAACACTGCGCTGCCGGATGTACATATCTCCACACGCTCCGAGCGGCAACTTATTGTCATCATCATCACTCTCTTGCCCTTATTTCATTTATTTGGGGTTGCTTTTTTCTTCCATTCTCCCCTATCGTAACTTAATTTCTTCTTCTCCCTATAATCTCTTACACAATCCAACCATCTATTCTTGGCCCTCCATCTTATTCTGGTATTTCCCTCCATCGTTCATCATCAAAATAATTTTCATCACGGTGCTATTATATCTCTACCTATCACGTGTCCATACACCCCGTGGCAACGTATTGTTCGTTATACAAATAATTTCAAGTACACATTTCTTCGCCTCTAAAACGTTCAAAGCTTACAAATTCTATTACTTATTTCCGTTGTTTTTTAGTCAGAATACATTTTGGTTATCTATAAATACATTTGACGCCATGCCAATGACTTATAATTCTAATGTAGTCCTTGGGGCTTTTACCCACACATTGTTTACCAGCGGAGCCACCGACTGCAAAATACAAAAACAATTGGTACTTGTCTGTTCGCTTTCATCTATTGTCATTGTCGTATGATAACATCTATCTCCGCATGAGATACACTCTCGGTGTTGATTCCTTATCTGATACGGTTCATCGTACCTACATGCGACTACGGAATCTTAATTTTAACTTGGGACTGAGTGGATATTCCTACTTAAGTTACTTATAAGAGTTATATGGGTGCTGTGTGTAGCTACTAGCTTCATTAAGTGGTCCGAGGTTGTCGACGAGGCATTGCTAACAGTGCTGTCCTGTCCCGCGTCGCCCAATCACGGCTAATTCCGTTTGATTAGCCCGACTGACGTCGTTAGCGCTCATAATGGATCGTGCAAACGCGTTTTGGACGGTTAAAAACTTTGTGATGAAGCCTGCTTCGAGACATTAGCTAGAAGGAGGATGGGTAGACAACAAACCGGCACTGTGGTATCTGAAGTGAATGATTTCTGACAGAAATATGGGTTTTTCCTGTCGATTGTGAAGTTCTCATAATCATTCTAGGTACATAATCATTCACAACGTTGTTTGATTTGAACAGCATACCCGCAGACCGTGTATACTTACATATAAACAGACGAAACGACATATGATGGTAAAATTGCTTACTTTCATTATATTACGGAAAGATCTGTAATTAAACACCGTCATGGAAATAAATGAAGTATAGGCTTCCAATACAACACTGATTGGGCTGAGCGAACATATGCCGTATTCCTTGACGTCTAGGGACACCTCATTTTGCCTTGCGTAAACTATAATCGTTAATCCTTGGATGTTGAATGTTGAAGATATCTCTCTTGTCTCCCCCTTGGCGATGTGCTGTATCTGTATTTGTGCTCTTAATATGTTTAAGTCAGCTGCTTTTACAAAACGCGAAGCACCATCCAACATAAAATCCAATACATAGTAAAGCTGTGTTTCGACTCAAATCTGAAATCGGGGATAGAAAATGGGTATGATTTTATTAATCACCTAATAAATACGTTTCAAGTTACCGAACAATTAATATTTGTCCCTACAATAGCAGATCTGTCACCTAAATTGAATCACCACATAATATTAAAACGATTACCTAAATATTATTTAAAAAATACTGGAAACAATAACAATCATTATATAATAATATTTCATTCCATAGTAGATCTGTCACCTAAACTGCATCACCAATCAATATAAAAATTGGGCAAGTGCGAGCCCGACTCACGCATGAAGGGTTCCGTACCTATACATATATATAATCTATAACAAGTTTGTTGTATGGGAGCCCCCTTATATATTTATTTTATTTTATTTTTAGTATTTGTTGTTATAGCGGCAATATTCATATTCATATTCATATTCATTTATTCATAATCATTATATTACATGTCATATCACAATCATTTCATCCGTTACAATGTACCTAATTTATATGAAATAGAAATACATCATCTGTGAAAATTTCAACTGTCTAGCTATCACCGTTGTTGAGATACAGCCTGGTGACAGACGGACGGACGGCGAAGTCCCAGTAATAGGGTCCCGTTTTTACCCTTTGGGTACGGAACCCTAAAAATGATTATTTAACCCGTGACTTAAACTTTATCTAAAAATCCCCTATTGGGCCATTTTTCATTGCATTAAGGAACTAATCTTTTTATTAGGTGACAGATCCATTATTTAATGATAGAACGAATTAAATAAAATAAAAAATGTTATTACTTTTAATCCCTGGAAAATCTAACATTTGGCAGGAAATAATGTTCCCCTTAAAAATATATTCCCTTAGGTATTTTTTACACTAAGTGTCGCTGAGTTACTGCCGTGGTGTCGACGCAAATAGCTGCACGAGTCCGCAGTAATTGCGAGTAAGAGACAGAGACACAACGGCGTTCGCTGCCTCACTCACCTGTCTATTCCAGCTAGATCAGGTTATAAATACCTACAACATTCCAGTCATCCCCGCCTTCCAGAAACGTATCTTGCTAATCAGTATAAGGGAGAAGATATGTATTATTTTGCGAAGCTGTCGGCTGCTCGAGCTGAAAATTACTTGCCTTTAATTACTTAAAAATGTTTGATCGATGTAGAAAAGGACGATTCAGCTACGATTATGCATTAGGAAAGGTCTACCATGTATCGAACTCCTGTGAAGTCAGCACCGCAGCAGACAGTCCCTCGCAGTGAGGTCCCTGAAGATGAACTTCATTTAAGTTGTGTTAATACATAAGTTTGGTTGAAATTGAATGAATCGAAATTAAAAGAGTATGAATATGAATGGGTAGTGCTTACATGGAATGCTTGAGGTGCGCGGACGCGGCCTCGACGTCGCACAATGCCAATTCTTAGTAAAATCTCTACTCATTCAACACGCACACTTACGAGCACATTGTGAGGAAAGATAATAAATTAAAACCACTCTACCAAACGCGAATAAATTATGGAAAATACTCTAACAAGTGACGCATGTAGATAGGTACATAAATTATGAATGTATACAACCATTATATGCCTACTGTAAAGCAGGAAACCCGACTTGCCTGCGGAAGTAGTATGTATGTATATATGGCTAAACTTACGATCAGAACTCTTCTACACAAGGCCTTTTATAAGTACTTGTGTTTTTATACAACTGTTCTCGAAACATCTGGCCACCATTCGACAAATTATTGCAATATACAGTTTCCTGTGCACAAATTCACAGTAGACATGAGCCGGATTCTTTGTGCGGCTGCAGCCCGCGCGCCGCGCCGCGCCCGGCGACAACCGCGCGGTGACTCAGTCCTCACAACCACCGCGCTCCTAATGGGCTACTCCGAAACTCCGAAGTTTGAAATTTTAAGTTAGTGCCGTGCCATATCCCTCTTGAAATCGTGTCAAACAATATTAGAATGAGTGAAACGGCATGATACAAAGTTCGAATTTCAAACATGGGAGTAACCTGCTTGCACTAAGAAAGTAAGAACATATAATTAAGTATATTAATGTCGTAAATTGGTCCTAGTCTAGTAGAATAGACCTCGTAAAAAAACAGAAATGGTTTACCTACCTACTTTGTATAAGATTTGTAGAAACCTATCTCAACATCAACAATTTATTTATGTGGCGTAAAGCCGTTAGCGGACTGTAAGTAACGAAGGAAGGATCGTGGGGTGGTGTCAGAAAAATGTAAACATTATACTGATCCAAGAATAAATATCAAGGACTTACCGTTGCTGATGTGCCCGTTCTGTTTTGGAGGCCTCCGTTAGCTTCCTTTTGATCACACGGTTTTAATTAATAATATTTAGCTGTAATTCTCGTTATTTTCACAGACACTAATTTTGACACTGAAGTCTAGTTACATGTTTTATACTGAGAGCAGCAAAGCGGCCAGTGTCCCCGCCATTTATAAATGAGTCAGTATAAAGGTTAATACTAAACACCCCCCACCGAAAGCACTATGTGGCTTTCATAAAATATAGGGAAAAGGAATAAAACGAAAAAATGCGCTCACTGAGGCGCTAGAAAATAAAATCTTCATAATTGAAGAAACAGGAAGGGAATTTAGTAAGTGTAAGGAAGAGGACACAGTTTGTTAACTGGTCTTGATAAAGAATTATTAGCTCTTGTACGCAGGGTAACCTTGCGCACAATGCCATCCAAACCGGGATGTGTCTGTTCGACAATTGCAAGTGGCCAACTGCATGGAGAAACCCGATCATCCTTCACCAATACTAAGTCTCCTACTTTGATATTGGGAGGTGAGGTGAACCATTTTGACCTTTGCTGTAAGGTGTTTAAATAATCTTGGCTCCATTTCTTCCAAAACGGTTAGGAACAATTTTGTAAATATTGCCAACGCGTTAAATGGTTTACGGGTACAGACTGTAAATCATACTCTGGTACAGTTGTCAGACTCTTGCCTACTAAGAAGTGTCCTGGTGTTAACACATTAAACTCATGAGGATTATCACTAGCCGGTAGAGCGCATAATGGCCTTGAACTCATTATAGCTTCTATTTTACAGAAAACTGTTGACAGTTCCTCAAAAGTCAAAGCTTTGTCACCGACAGTACGCACAAGATGATATTTCGCAATTCGAACGCAGCTCTCCCATAAAGCGCCCATATGAGGAGCACTAGGAGGGTTGAACTGCCAGTTAATTAAGCGCTGAACGCAGCCGTTCAAAATATCCTGCCGGGTGCTGTTGTCAGACATGAATTTCTGAACATCAGCAAGATGTTTACTGGCTGCTATGAAATTCGTTCCACAGTCCGAATAAAAACATGCTGAGAGACCACGACGGGATACGAATCTATCAAGGGTAGCCAGAAAGCAATCCGCAGATAGAGAGGAAAGCGTTTCCAAATGCACGGCTTTTGTGGAAAAACACATGAAGACCGCTAAATAAGCCTTCTCTATCTTTGCATTACGCCGTAGACTTTCCTTTATGTAGAAAGGTCCGGCTAGATCTACACCTACATTCTCGAATACTTTATTAGGCATCAGCCGAGTTGAGGGAAGATCACCCATTTTAGGCTGAAGCAGCGTCGGTTTACATTTGAAGCAGTTCTTACATTTCCCGTGAATTGATCGAATGAGGCTACAAGCCGACAAGATCCAATATCTTTGGTTGATAATATTTTGCAAGGTTTGCGGACCTGTGTGCAAATATTTCTTATGAAAATATTCGACCAAGAGCTTTGTAAACCTACTCTGCTTTGGCAACAATAAGGATGCTTTGCATTGTATGGCAGATCAGAGTGCGGGATACGACCCCCCACCCTGAGGAAGCCACGAGCATCAAGAAAGGGTGCAAGTTTTCTTAGCGAAGGAATGTACGTCTCGCCCCTTTTCAGTGTTTCAATTTGCTCTTTAAAATATGCAGCTTGCACTAGCTTTATAAGACTATCGTGGGCTGCGTTCAAGTCTTCAGTCGTTAGGACTTGGGGGCGAATTGAAACGTCATCGCGGAATCGTCGTAGTAAACGTAAAATCCAGGCGATGCTTCTTTGCATTCTTGAAAAAGAAGAGAACCGGTTACAGACTCGCTCAACAAACTCTAGTTTATCTTCTTCTTCCGTCTTTCGAGATATCAAACTGAACGTATTCGAGTTTGATTTCATCTCAAGAATTTGAGTTTCACTTTTGTTTGTGTACGTTGATACAGGCCAAGTTTATCGATCCTCGTACATCCAGGTAGGACCCTCAAACCACTGAGAGCTATCAAGCATGAATTGCGACGGAGATACACCTCGGGAAGCTACGTCTGCCATATTGTACTCGCTTTTAACATGACGCCATGCATGGGGTGGTATTGACTCTATTATTTGTGTAACACGGTTACACACAAATGTCTTCAATTTATAAGCGTCAGTTTGCAGCCACGCTAAAACTATTGACGAGTCTGTTAGCGCTGTAATTCTAGTCACATCCACTCGAGTTATGCATTCGCATGCGTACTTCATAAGTTTTCCAAGAAGAGCCGCGGCTATAAGTTCCATTCTAGGGATCGTCTGAGCCTTGACAGGTGCGACCTTCGATTTCGCCATTAGCAATCTGCACTTTACATCCGACTGACTCCGTGATATGACGTAAATGCAGGGAGCGTACCCACGAGATGATGCATCACTAAATCCAACCAGCTCGCATTCTGTTACACCTGGAAGCAATATGTGCCGTTGGATTTGCAACTCAGATAGGCGAGGTAGTTCGGTGATGAATGTCAACCACTGCTCACACACTTCTTGAGGCAGAGGATCATCCCAACCGAGACCCACCTTCCAAAGATCCTGAAGGATGCACTTTGCAACAAATGTTCAAGGAGAAATATATCCAACGGGATCATAAATAGATGCTAGAGTCTTTAGTACAGATCTCTTGGTATTGACGGTATCTTGCTTGTTCAAAGAGAAGCTGAACGCGTCAAACACCGGAGACCATTTCAAGCCTAGAAGCTTAATCGAAACGTCATCCCGATCCTTTTGAAAAGTGACAGTAGTTTCACGATGTTCAACTGGAACGCGCTCGAATAATTGATCACAGTTGCTAGACCACTTCTTTAGCACAAGTCCTCCGCACTGTAGCATATTAATTAACTCGTCCTGCAATGCACAGGCTTGGGAGAAGGTTGCACATGACCATAGAATGTCATCCATATAGATACCTTGTCGCACGACATTAGCAGCTGATGGGAAACGTTTCATCATTGGCTAATTGTAGCAAAGTACGAATGGCCAGAAATGGACTCGAACTTACGCCGTATGTAATCGTTTTTAATTCATAGACTTTAATCGGCTCGTCTACGGACGACCGATATAATATGTGTTGATATTTTCTATCACATTCACGCACAAGGATTGCACGATACATTTTGCAAATATCACTTGCGAAACAGTATTCGAATAATCGAAAATTGGTTATAATGGAACTTATATCACGGTAGAGGTTTGGTCCTGTCAACTGAGCATCGTTGAGAGAGATGTTTGTAGACGTTTTCGCACTAGCATCGAATACGACGCGCAAGGGTGTTGACGTACTGCTCGGCCTTAAAATGCTGTGATGTGGAATCAGATACTTGCTTGACTCGCTACCAGTGTACAATTCCATGTGGTCAAGTTTCTCATACTCGAGCATGAAGTCGTTGTATGCTTGCTGCAGCACTGGTGAACGCGCAAGTTTGCGCTCTGTTGCCAGCAATCGTCGTTCGGCGGCAACTCGAGAGTCTCCAAGTGTCGGCGTATCAGTCACAAAAGGCAGCGGCACGATGTATCTGCCCCCCTCATCACGGGAGTGATCACGCACGAATATATCTTCAGCCAGCTGATCTTGAGGGCTGAGTACAGGTTTGCACGTCAATTCCTCTACTTCCCAGAAGTCACGCAGCGTTTTGTCCAAAGTCTTCTCTTCAGAAATCGACAGATGTAAATTTAATGACAGTTGATTACTTTCGTTGTATAATCTTCCACTTACGACATAACCGAAAACCGTCTCAATCACCTTGGGTATGTTCGGCTTGACATTAGTCGGCTTGTCCAACATCAAATCAGACACGACACCGTTGTCCAACAGAATATCTACTGCTGACTTTTCGTATAACAATGGGTCAGCCAAATCGAAATTCTTGTATTCTTCCACGACTTCCGGTGGAAACGAAACATTTGGCATTTCGGATGACACTTTCTCGACTACGACCAGTTCTAGCCGGAAACACGGAACGTCCGATTTACACGGCTTTAAGTCGCATGTCACCATGCCAAAGTTTTTGACTAGTTCACCTCCTAGCCCTGATACCGTGTAAGGGCATTTGTTGCGAGGTAAGCCCAAACGTTGAGCACAGTTCAAAGTAATGAATGAGCTTTGAGCTCCAGAATCAAGAACGGCACGGCAGTTCTGATATTGACCAGTAATGTCAACGACTAGAGTCCTCGTAGTCCCCAGTACTATACTATAAGAACTGGAATTTTCAGTCACGGAATGAAGATTCTCAGTAACGGTTGAATCGGGGTCACAGCCACACTCACGGAGCGCGGTAGTGAAGGCCCCGCTACATGCACGGCAGCACGGGGCGTCTGCGGCGTCGGCACGGCCGTTGCCTGCAGAACACTTGCATCCCGATGTAGTAAATAGTGGTGAGGCCGAGAGCAAACTCCACAAGTCATGTTGCTCTTACAAAAATACAAATACAAATACAAATTCTTTATTGGTAACACCAAGTTACATGTCAACAATTTTGATCATAGGTAGGTAGTTAGGTACTTACTTATTTTACAAATAACAGAAAGGTTTTAACTTATCATTATCACTAAACTTAATTTATGGTTGTCACACACCATCACATTGTCTACATTATTAATTACGTTAAATTCGTTGGATATTATTATAATACATTTGACTAGATGAAGTGGTTATTTATAATATTTACATATTTCTGATTCTACAAGTTATTTATAATATTAAATTATTGAATTGGAAGCTCATATAACTCGTCGATTGAATAAAATGTATGGTCAAGGAGCCATTTACGTAACCTCGATCTAAATACCGCCGTGGAAGTTGCATCTCTTTTAATTGTGTCCGGCAGCCTATTATAAACCGCCGGGCCGGGCCGGGACAACTTGACGTTTCATGACCAGTTTTTAAACAGTTGGTGCATAGTTTCAAGGCATTGACACGGTCAATCCTGTCTTGAGCTAACAGTTTACGAAACTGTTCGCAACGATAAATCAGATGATTTGAGTTGCAATGCACGCAAGTCAGTTTGTTTTGGTTCGAATTATTTTGAGTATAAAAACGCGAAACAGCTGATCCAACCTTTTGTGAAGACGAAGTTGCGTTCGAATATTTGAAATTGGCCGGTTTATGACTCGGTCGTGCGAAGTTGACAGATGACTTCACTTTGACTTGTTGATTGTTTATAGTCCGGGAGCCGGCACTAGGAAATGTATGTTCCAAAACTTTAATTTGTTTGTTGACGAAATTTATTAAATCCGCGAAAATCGGTAATTTATTTTGATCGCGGCTTTCTTCAAAAAAATTCCGAAAATGACTGTCTAACCCACGTAATGCCAAATGACAAAATCGATAGTCGTCCAAGTTCTCAATCTGCAAGGCGTGAATCGCTTTCAACGAATGATCAAAAGTCTCCACGAACGAGGTTAAATTCGCTACGCTGTCTTTTGTCAAAGGCGAAAAGTTCAGCATTTTGTCCAGATATCTGCCGGTCAACGCCCTAACGTCTTGGTATTTATCAAGTAAGCTTTGCCAAACAAGTGGGTAATTGAATGACGTGATCGGAAGACTTCTGACAATGCTCAGTGCTGGACCTTTAACGCAAGACAGCAGATAATGAAATTTATCTATGTTCTCGAACTTGCGATTGTGAACCAAAGACACGAAGGTATCGTGGAATGTAGCCCAGTTCTCTACCTGCCCATCAAATTCAAATAAAGTAAGCTTCGGTTAGACCGGCCTAGCTAGACAATCATCCTTGGTTGCAGTTGAATATTTTTCAGTTGGCTCCTGGACTATACGCGTGCAGTTCAAAGCTACATTTTTGCAAACATAATATAATTCGTCGAAGCTTTCTAACGCACTTGTTGAAGGTTTAGCCTTGGGGTTTGACTGCATTTCAAGCATGATAATTTCCATGTCAATTTTTTCGAAATCGCTACGAGCGTCATCAAGTTCTGAAAACTGTACCATGTAATTCTGTACCGAGTCTAGACTATCCAATTTAACAGTTTTGGATACATCATACGCCTTTTGTAATTTATTGAACAAATATTCTTTTTTAATTGTCAAAGTGCTAATTTGCAATAAAGATTGCACCTCGCCTTCCGCCATTTTTGTCACGGACAAAAATATGATGAATTGGTTGAATTATATTTTTGGAAATCTGTGAGAACAGGGAATAGCTTTATAGCGAATACGATTCGCGACGGAAGCAACGGTTATATTATATAGATTATAATTTGGGGAATTAAACAAAAATAGGTAGGTTCTAAATTTTGAAAATGCGGTTCGAAGACCAGAAAATGTGGCGTAAAGCCGTTAGCGGACTGTAAGTAACGAAGGAAGGATCGTGGGGTGGTGTCAGAAAAATGTAAACATTATACTGATCCAAGAATAAATATCAAGGACTTACCGTTGCTGATGTGCCCGTTCTGTTTTGGAGGCCTCCGTCAGCTTCCTTTTGATCACACGGTTTTAATGAATAATATTTAGCTGTAATTCTCGTTATTTCCACAGACACTAATTTTGACACCGAAGTCTAGTTACATGTTTTATACTGAGAGCAGCAAAGCGGCCAGTGTCCCCGCCATTTATAAATGAGTCAGTATAAAGGTTAATACTAAACAATTTAAGTTACTATTTGTATACAGAGTGCCCAATATGTATATATTTTTAAAAACTAGATTAAATTTTCTATTTTGCAGTATTTTTTTTTGTTGTAAATATTCAGGAAATATAACTAATTTATCTCCCTGAATAAAAAAACTTGTTGTGATTTTTACAATTTCGGAAATACAACCATATTTTTATATGGTACTATGAATAAATAACATGAAAAATGAATTGCTGATATCTGTTTTACACGAAAACGACACCACACAAGTCCTAGTAGCGTTATCTGATCAGTAATATAAAAAGAAAAAGAGGACTCTTTTGTCCTATTCACCCCGCTTTCCCGCCGCACAGGGCACACTTAATCACCGCAGAATACTCTATCTGTGGTAGAAATTTCGTGGTTGTATCCCGATGTACACAATTTCGCGACTTGGCAAAATGTACTAGAACACGCAGGCTAAGCTTAACATCAACATTTTTTCTAGGTACTTTTTGTATCAGATGTGCCCAATATGTATACATTTTTAAAAACAAGATTACATTTGCTGTTTAGTAATATTTTTTTAAATTGTAAATATTAAGGATAGATAATTAATTTATCGTTCAGAATAAAAAAAACTTGTTGTGATTTTTACTTTTTCGGCAATAAACCCAAATTTTTATATTAAACTATTCTTAAATAATATGAAAAATTAATAGCTGATATCAATTTTACACGAAAACGATGTCGCACAAGCCCTAATAGCCTTAACTGATCAGTAATAAAAAAAATAAAAAGAGCAGTACTTGGTCCTCTTCACCCCGCTCTCCCACCACACAGGGGATGAATCTGACTTCCCTCCACATCTGAAAATAATCACCGTGGAACGCTCTATGTGTGGTAGAAATTTCATGCTTGTAACCCGATGCGCACAATTTCGCGGCTTAGCAACTCTACTAAAAGTTCCTTTTCATTTGTCGTATTGTAAAGTCCAAACATCTATACAAAATATATTTACTATGTAGGTACCTACATAGCAAGTACAACTCGGCTGCCGGTCGCTTCAATAGAATTCAAGTAGCGATATTATTACTTGTCATGACTCGTCACTGAGAAAATGCGGACATGCTGTTTTAAACGTTATCCACTTGATATATATGGATGAGTGCAAAGGTACCTACCTAAGTATCTAATGGAGAAAGTATAAATATTGAAACTCGAACATGAATTCATACTCACGGGAGATACGGGTTTCTCCTTTCCACCGTCTATATGCAATATCCAAACGTCAGAGTACCGATGAAGATGCATGTTTCCTGCAAACAAAGGACCCTGGGGACAGAAAAACCGGTGCCTATGAACTAGAGATGTACCATCAAGAGAACGTTTCCAGCTTTGTATGGGAAATGTTCTCGAGAACATTATTTCCCCATACAAATCGAGAACGGCACATCACTACTGTGAATCTAACTCGACCGACCAGAAGCTGCTACAGGGACCCGTCCGTCGTGCCGGTACGCGGTGGGAGGTGGGAGGCAATAATAACATGGTGGTTGCAGCTGGATGCGCCGGCGCAGGCCCGTAGGAGGAGGGGGGTCAAGGCCGCGAGCGCGGGCGGGGGGCGCCCGTGCCGGCGCGCCAGTCTGCCCCGCGCGCTGAGTCTCAGCGGCCGCTTCACAGTGCAGTGTTGTGAGAGTGCCGAGTGCGGAGCCCGAACAAACAGTGCCGGTAGCCGCGACATGCGCGCGCGCCCGTACCCTCACGCGCCACCCCGACCCGCTCCGTGACAGCCAGGAACAAAACAGGTGAGATAAAAACTCCACGCGGCAAGCTCCCTTTCATTTCCATAAGCAGGTAGACGGATCGGTTATTAGAGAGCTTTATATCGTCCCGAGCGGTGTCCGTGTTCTGTTTTCCCAACCCGATCGTGGCCTAGTGAGTGGATAACTAAGATGCAAAGTTATTCCGATAACGGTAGTATTATCTCGGGCTTCCAAATTAACGTCACAGCCGCGCTGCTCGGTGGAATGGTGTTGACCTTTGCGCGAGCTTGGAGCGACACTCTCATTTTCGCAGGCGAGGAGGCTAAAGCAAAGTTTTCTGAAAGACTGGGTTGTATTGCGGAAATCTGTCGCTTCCGACGCCGCACAGATGTGCAAGACGAACGGAACATGTCTTATTAGAAATCAGGTAGACTCAGTCATCCATATGAAGTTGGTAGTGGTCGTGCACATTCTTGCAGGCGCGCGCACGACAGCGCCATTAGCGCGCGGTGCAGTACTTATCTGCGTGAAGGCTGCGCGCGCGCGGGGGCTGTGGCTGTTTCACCGGCTTCACCAGCCGCAGCACCGGAGCCCTCAGTTACGCCTTAGGAGCCTACGGAGCCTTAGTTTAAACCACAGTCGGTGCCAAAAACCGCTTAAGGGATTTTAAGACTAGCAACAAGCCAATTTTAGAGCCTACTAGGAGTCACAAGACAGTGGCGTAGAAACGGTTCTAGTCTAGTAGTCGGACCTTAAACATACTGTATTACTTACACGATACAAATACACAATATAAATATTTCTGTCATAAGGTAGACATTAGAAACATGCAAGAAAACGGCTGTCATCCTGAGATCCTAAAGCTGATAACCACCAGGTAGAGCACGATTCTGTCCGGAATGGGGATCAGTTCCAATTTCTTGTGGATATGATGCGCCACAGAGGGGGTAGACACTTGGACAGGGACACGCAACTCAACACAAAACACAAAAGTTAAACGGGACGTCCCGGACAGACGCACTGAAGCTGACGAGACGCACTGAGACGTGCCCGACGGCAGCACCCGGAAGCCGTCTGTATAAACTCGCGAGATTAGTTGCAATAGGTTTTAGAAATTATGAAAACAGGTACAAGACAATGATGCGTTTGCTAGTCGGCTAAATACTGCCTTGGTTAATCAGAACAATCTGGTGCGTTTAGTGTCTTTTAATTGCGTAAGTATTTCTTCATTCCTGCTATGTCATAAAAAGTATCGTTAATACCTACGTTATACCTACATAAAATTTAAAAAGTCTTTACTCAGTTTACTTATGTAAGTAAGATAGGTATCATAAATGGAGTGACGATTGACCAAGCAGTGTTTTGTTATTTATGGTTGGCTGGCTGATACGGCATGTCTGCTCTGGAGCGTGTTGTCGCGAGATGCGCGCGGGAACTGCTTGCTGTCACTCCACAGCACGTCTAGCTCTAGCACAACTAACCCTTCGCGACTTGCCACACGAGTCACACGACAGCATCGCGCGTCACTCTTTCACAGCACAGTACAGCGAAGAAAGAGTTCGGTAATATTTCATAGTTGTGCTAGAGGTGCAACAGTGAGCACTATCACCGTTAATACCGTTATGCGACCGCAGCCTGTGCGGGGACAGTTAGCGAGTGAGGCCAAACTCGACACCCGCGGCATCCTCGCAGGCAGGCTCTGTGGACAGATTCATAGGGATAAAATAAAATAAGATGAACTTCAATGATCTGATGGTTAGCAGTTCCCTTGCGACGCCATGTAGTCATCCTCGCTCTTATACGTAAACATTACACTCCTTCTTTGGTCAGTCTCATAGTATGTATGTATGTATGTAAACTCTTTATTGTACATTAAAATATACATATACATAGCAAGGACATTAAACTAATGATATGTACAAAGGCGAACTTATCCCTGTAAGGGATTTCTTCCAGTTAACCTTTGAGCAAATGAGAGAGAACAGAGAAGATCCAAGAAGATAGGCAAAACTATAAAAATGCACAGAAACACTAAATGCTTACGCAAAAAAAAAGACAAAATCTTAAATGTACCTACATAAACTTACACATTATGAATATAAATATTATAATATAAAACAAACTAATATATATATAATAATAATAATAATAAGTATTCAATTTTAACAATAAATACAGCACTCGACGAAATTAGGGGTCTAGATCTAGAAGCCATAACCCTTTTAACTTTTCCTTAAATGATGCCACGGATTGCGATTGCCTGACGGGCACCGGTAATGAGTTGCACAATTTTACAGAGTGAACTGTAAAAATAGTTACAATTAAATTGCTGTTACAATTAACAAATTAAACCTGGATCTCTAACACATTCAACAATGGTCTGTTTGTAAACCGTTCAAAGTGTCAGGCTATTATCATTGGCAGCTCTCGTCAGCTTGCCAAGCTTGACCGAGATGCTGTATCTCCTATAAATTTCAACGGAACGCCTATTCCTTTTAGTTCTAGTGTTAAGGACTTAGGTGTTCACCTGAGTACGTTGAGCTGGAGGGTGCAGGTAGGTGAAATCAGCAGGAAAGTCATTGGCTCGCTTCATGCTCTTAACAAACTCAAAAATTTCTTGCCCATCATAACTAAGGTATTGCTTGTAAATACATCACCAATCCTGTTACCTATAATTGATTATTTTCTCATTTGCTCAAAGGTTAACTGGAAGAGATCCCTTATAGGGATAAGTTCGCCTTTGTACATGTTTTTTTTTATTTTTTTTTAAGTTTTGTTAATTGTTTTTGTGTACAATAAAGTGATTACATACATACATACATTGATTATGGTGATGTTTGTTATCCGGACTTAAATGAAGATCTTCTTAATAAGTTGGACCGACTTCTCAATAATTGTATTCGTTTTATTTTCTGTCTCCGTAAATATGATCACGTTTCTTCTTACCGCTCTCAGCTTGGCTTTTGAAACAGTGACACTGGGACATTACGATATTTTTTTTTATGGGGTGACCAACTAATTTTTGATAAATTTTTGTAAAGTGTATAGGTAAACTTAGTTATAAGTAGTTTACACAGTGGTCCCCATCTTAATTTCGAATTGTAAACAAGTAACATGCATTTTTTTTTTCTCCAGCACCCCGGGGGTGAAGGGATCTTACGGGGAAGCTGTAGTATGTAGCTAATGTCTACATTTAGTATAGCATGCAGTATAGCTGTAGCCTAATGCATATTGCTTGGATAAGCGTTAACCTTATTGTAAAAATGTATATAAGCTAATGTTTTAATAAGTAATTAAAGGTTCACTACTATCTAGAGCTCGGCATATACTTTGTCTCCCATCAACGACCCTGGTCAACCACATTATTAAATATATTACACCTCAAAACTTTTTTCTGCTATATTGAAACCACTCGTAACCGTAATTTTAGGTATCTTGCCCTTACTATTCCTCTTCACCGTACTGGTTTCATGTCTAATTCTTTCTCCTTGCAAGTGGCTCGCCTCTGGAACGGTCTTCCTCTCACAATTAAACAGACCCCGAGTAAGTTGGCATTTAAAAGGGCCGTGCAGAGTTTATTTGCTGGTAGAACTGACGTCTCATAGTTTATCTGCTTGGTTAGTATCATCGTCGTATATATGTATGTATGTATCTATTTATATGTGTATTTTATGTATATGTATGTAATATATATTGTGAGTATTTTAATTGTAAGTAATTAGGTATGAAATGTATGTTATTATGTTGCTTGGATGCACCGCCTACATTTTTCTGCTTTGCCCTAAGGTTGACTGGTAGAGAATGCCCCATGGCATTAAGTCCGCCTTTTGTACGTTAAGTTTTTCTTTTGTGCAAGAAAGTTTAAATAAATAAATAGTTTCAAGCAATGTGTGCGCTATAATGCGCTACGAAAACTTTACGACATACTTATAGAAAAGTGCTTAATTATTGTACTTAGATTATTTCACCTCATAAAATACACTACAAGTTTACTTAACGAGCTAATAAAAATTGCTGTGCTAATATAGGTATTAACAAAGTAGGTATATGCCTAGTCTAAGGATTTGAAAACAATTTACTTGCGATGAAGGTTGACACTTCCACGCGTGCCATAGAAGGGCCTTCACCAAGATTTTGACTTATAACTGCTATCCAGTTTATGTGGACTTGGCTAAAAGTACCTAGGTACGATGTGTGCATAAGAGAAGGCGCAATATTGACACATTCGTAATGTTCGATGTTTACCTTTGGAGACAGCGCACGCGCAGGTCCCGGCTGCGCGTTTGACTCCTCTGTTATGAAACACGGCCCTCCGCCACATAACCTACGCTGTGTCATCCTTACACGAGGATGTATTTTGATACTTGTATCAACAAATGTAGCTTATTATGAAATTGTGTGCACCATACTCGTGTTGATAGCTGTGCGACGTAAACACGTCAGTGTTTTCACCAAATAGGTACAGAGGTCAAAACGGATGGCGAATTGAAAACATACAGTGGGTTTCTGGTCGTAAGGTTAAGTAAGACTTTGGACCGCTAGTCCAAAGATACCGGGTTCGAGTCCCGGTGTGGGCCTCGTATGAGTGTAATTTAATTTTTCTTTGCGTGTTGATCTTTGTATAGGTAATAGGTATCCATATAGCAATAATATAAATGTGTAGGTATAGAAATTTTAAAATCTTGCCTATGAGTTATTTAATATTTGAAATCCTTAAATTATAATTATATTATCATTGTATTACATCGATGGGTAGTACCAGTAATCAGCAGTTTAGTTAATTTCTATTTAACCGGTGGTGAACGTAATACCTACTATGAAATGTCACTTCGTCATATATTTAAAACAGTAATCGATAAATTTAATGACCATGGGAAGGATCTCCTTACTTAATTGTCGTTTTTATCTTTTTAATGTGACTTTTTGTGTTTTATGTCTGTTAAAAATCGAACTATCCCAAACTTGCAACATTAAGTCCAGTACAAACCACTGTAACCAAATCACCAGTTACGGGAGCGGGTTACAGTGTGACGTCACAGTTAACATCTGATACGTTAACAGATGGTGGCTGGGAATCATTGTTGCGACAGCCGCAGTTCTTTGATCTACTGCTAATGCTCCCCCCCTCCCCTTTTGACCGTGCTGCGTGTGCGCACGTGGGCGCGGTGAGTCGCAACCGGCAGCCTCAATTACTCTATTTACGTTCTCCCTTTATAGATTTATCTCTTAATTCATTCAGTAAAGTGGAATTAAGGTCACGTCGAGACAACGGATAGGCAAATACGTGTGTTATTTAATTTCCAGCTGTAAAATGTGAAGGGATAAATCAGCATACACTCAAATATTAATCTGAGCGTGTGTGTGTGTGTGTAATAAACTTATTATAATTGATAATTATTAGGTACTCATCCAAGGTGTAGAAACTTTCTAGTCGGCTCGATCAGACATTATGTTGGAAAGGTTATGCCAGGGTCTACGGGGACGTGAGTGGGCGAGGTTGACGAGAAAGAAAACAAACTCAAAGTAGATGATGGTGTTTACAGAAGGTTTCTGAGCGCTTGATGTTTGCCGAGGCTTTCGCGACGGGTGATGCGCCGGCGCAGCCGCGGCGCGGTGGCTAATGACGACATTATGCAACGGAGAACGCGACCCTCGCGCCGTGGGACAAGCGATTCATTTTGGAAGTCATTGTTTTACCCGACACCGGTAGAAAAGCCAAATTATCTATTATGCACACGAGGTTACGTGATTTTGCAACTTCCAGACGTGACCCGGCGCCAAACTCGTCGTTTAGTTCCAAACGCGGAATAGCTCGGCGAGCTCGTTGAGTAACTGTAATTACTAGCTAGCTATGATTATAATATATAGCTATAACGAGTGAAGCGCAGAGTCAGCGCTCGTCCAGCACGCCGCGCGCGACGCCGCCGCCCGGGGCCGCTGCGGTAGGCGTGGTACTAGTAGGCAACCGACGACTGTCGAGTGTCAAAACCCTTCTTCAAAACGTTACCGCCATCAGATACATGCAGTATTCGATACTCCACATCACATCACACACTGCTTTCATACGATAACTGACATACTTATTAGGCAATTTAATGAAAAAGAAGATAATATCAAATATTGAATGTTTCAATATTTGATATCTTCTTTGTTTATTTATTTATTTATTTATTTATTTAAACTTTATTGCACAATACAAAAAAAAAGTAAGTACAAATGGCGGACTTAATGCCTTTAGGCATTCTCTACCAGTCAACCACTGGGTTAAACAGAAATATGTAGTCGGTGCAGGATCAGAGTTACAGAGAAACAAAATAATTAAAACACAAATCAATAATATCAGATATATATAGGAATTTGAATTGTTTCCTTATATTATTGCTAATAAAGTATAAATTAAGGAAGAATGCGGTAACGTCTAATAGGACCGTGTCGACCTGGTACAAATTATTTACCAGGAACAGAACCCCCGATTTGTCAACAAGTCATCCAGTGAGTTGACTGTTTGGGTCTCTGCGTACCTACTGACTGCATCGGAGGCGCCGGCGCTGTGTCGCACTAATGCATAATCGCATTTTCTCCGAAACCAGAGCTTCGATTAACGTTGTACAACACGTTTTCGACAGCTCCTAATAAAAGATAGTTAATTACAATCACTTATATTTCTCTCTGCTGCGCGATTAAATCTTGAAAGTGTAACAGTGGACCGTAGCGCTCGCGTGACCGCATTCACTTGTTAAACTTCGACCGCTCTTCAACATTTTGCTTCCCATTGGGCCGTTGCGAGTTAATTATTGTTTCTGCTATCTCGACCTCAATCAATTGAAAGATTAGGAAGTCGTAGTGCCACACAGAAGTCAAAAACTTAGGTTTTAGGACAAAAGTGCTGGAGAGGCACGTATCGACATGAGTCATTAAATAAGACACAAACATTATCATCAGCATTAAATGTTATTTGAGTCAGTATCGCCGGTGGTCAGGATAGCTGCAGAGCAGACGGTCGTCGGTCGCGCATACACTATTAGCTTTAGCCTCTCATAGATGTTGCTAACGTCCCGGCTAGCCGTCTTGGCTTCGCCGAGGACTGGCGGGCATTGTGCGAGCGTCAGGGCTCTAGAATGCAGTATCGGGGTCGCAGGCGCGCAACAACGCGCCTGGTCTGCGGTCCATCATTTTGGGGATGGGTGTGGTCGATTCTCCGCCGCGAGCCTTGCTCGAGCGGCGGTAAAGGTGGGCCATCTTTTTCTTACTTGCAATTGGCATGAATAAACCTCTTCCCCGCCGCGAGCTATAATGGCGCTCGAGTGGCGGTGTGGGTGGGCCTTTAGCTTAAGCCTATATATGTACTGCGCTATTAGCGAGTTTCTGAAATCGCCGCGTCTGATAATGAACGAGCGGGCGCGGACGACGCGATCGTCTCAATTGAATGATTCTTTACTACGAATGTCGCAGTCGAACCTCACATAGGTATCACTAGCAGTGAAACGGTTGAATGTCTTGTACATACCTAACATTTAGTGGGCTCGATGCCCGGTTCAGACAGACGATGTTTTTAAATACTTGAATGCAGTTCGTATTGTTTTAAAATATGAATAGTTTTCTCTCAGTAATTTTTTCCATCTACAGTATTTAAGGTCCTGTCCCGGGCCTCTATGTTAGGTACTTCATTTTCTTCGCTCCGCGGGGAGGAAATCTCACTTCCTGGCCAAGCAAGGCAAGACGTAAAATATTCCTGCATTTTTCAGGATGATCAAATAAATATGTTTATTTTATCAAAAATATGCAAGTACTAAGATAGTTGGTTACTTTTACCGTCCAACAACTTGACATCTGTGTCAAATACAAAACGTTGCCATACTCAGTTTGTATGTGTTATTTGCTTGGAAGAGTTATTGTGGTCCGACTCTATCAGTCTTGAAAGTCTTGATGTGATACCGAAAAACACTAATAGACTTGGGAGATGTGACATACTGTAACAACAGTTACCAGACATGTCAACAGTTGACAATGTTATTGTCACCTCACCATCTCAAATACGGTGATTTACTGCGAGATAACAGTTTGTACAAAACGCGATCTTGTTTCGAGCGAGATTCAAATAAGTTACTTTTTAGATTTTTTGAATATTTGGCCACGCAAACTATTATTAAAGCCTGACCAGAAATATATGAGGATGCGCCATATTGCGGAATTTCACTGGAACTAATTTCTTACACTGGCTATTATTTTATGATGGTTTGTCAACAATGTCAATGTCATTGGTGGTAGATTCTTAAAAAGAAAAATATTTAAAATTATTTAAAGAAAATGCCGAAACCATTCACAGTCGTGAACGTAAGATTATAAATAAAGTTTACACGTGATTACTACACGAAAAACAGTCGGGAAAAGAGTGCATTCCATTAAATTATATTACGAGGTTAACATAATGGAACTGACAGGTATTTAAATAATCTCATTATAGTGGGCTGCGATTGGTTGCAAAATTGTTGCCACATAAATCTTATAAATTGCGCCCTCTTGACAATCCTCATATATTTCTGGTCAGGCTACAAAGCTTCGATGCACTCTGTCTCTTTCATATCTCTATGAAAAAGATAGTGATAAAAACAATAAGTATATACATTTGATATTCGATTTGAGTCCGATAAGAACACGTACGTTCCGATACGTGTTACAGCATAAAATAAAATTAAAACTTATGTCATATAAAACAAATAGATTATGTTCAAATACGATAAGATTTTTCAACTTTATACTGTAAATATAATGATAATTATTTGTAATTTCACCTATTTAGTAGATGTAGTTTCGAAACGCAGTTTAAAAATAATACAGTTCAAATTTCAAATTTCAAATTGTTATTGTTATTTACTTTTGTATTTATTTTGATTGGGGCTTTACGAGTATAAATATTAATCAAACCATAAAGAAAATCTCTTAATAATAAAATCAACACGTGACGTATATCTGCTAAATCTTCCAAATTCGATGAAATAAATGACAACCGTTGTGATTGTGAGGGACAGTGTTGGAAAACGTCTAATTTCAACTAAATGTATTGTTCTTAAGCAGCAAGTACCTATTGTCTAATTAATAATATCATTCAAATCAGCTTCAGAGACTAAAAAATATAAGTATACCTACACCCTACACTTGAATGGTTGGTAGAACAAGTACCAAAATCGAAAAGTTCTCGCTGTTACTCAAACTCGGGACTCAAACCTATTATATTAATCTGTGCTCAAACTCAGCACTCGCAAAAAAAAACAACTTTGCTCACTTGTTGCATAAATAACTATTGGTAGTTTGTCATTTTGGTACAATTTTAAGTTACATGTGCACTGTGCAGTAAATAATTCGTGAGTTCGTTAATAAATATCAATTAAATACTGTGAAATATGAATAAATTAACTATGTGCAGTCACCATCAAATATTTACGTCGTTACAGATAACGCCTTCAAAATTGAATCGGGTTTGGGAGCAGCACCTCGTTTGGTCAGATGTGTTAGTGCATACCTACAACTTAACTCGCCGCCGTCACACTCCGGCGAAACATTGGTATCGTGCAGTGATACGCCGGCGGGAGCAAGGGGCAGGAGCAGGATGCACTTGTAGTTATTCCTGTTCGGAACCCGTTCCCCCTGTCTCCCTCCTCTCCCTGCTTCCTCGCCCCGGGTCGAGTCTGCACAAACATTGCAAGCGCTAACCCGCTGGGCCGGTATTCCGGAGCTGAAACCTAACCAAACGAGGTGCGATGAAATAAGATGAGCGCTGGAGAGATGTGACGACATGGAGTATAGTGCTAAGTAGGTACCTGTACCTACACGTTGCAAGAATACTTGACCGGGCGGGCTGCATTTGCGTTTTTATTTGAAAATACATTCGTCGGCATTTCATTCGTGTCGTTCGCCCCTTAAAGTTTAAGGTTTTTAGATCCTCTTATTTAATGGGTTGATTATTTTTACCAAAGCAGTAACGTCTGCTGGCGTAAATCAAATGTTTAAAATTAAGCAAAAAATTGAAAAAAAAAACGCTGCATTGCAAACATTTGGTTTACGCCAGGAGACGTTACTGCTTTAATAAAAATAAGGCGCCACTATGGCATGTAAGAAGCAACTGGTTGAAAACTCTGCTCTCGCATCTGAGGTTCAGTGGTCCAATACGACGGTCCAGTACGACGCCCGTGTTGCCCGGGGAGCCGTTTAGACTGGTAGTCCATATTAAAATTTTCAAGTCTAACGGCATTTTGTGAGCCATTTTGGCAACATGACTTTTCCGATGTAAAAAAGCCTGCTGAATTCGATTCTGGATGCTGCCAAGCCGAATTTTGCCCCCCCTACCCCATTTCCCCCCCTTTTACCACAAAATATGTCAGTATCCCCGGTTTTTACGGTTTTAAATCTATATAATAATATATATAAATGCAAGTGTCCTGACCTGACTGACTGACTCATCAACGCAGAGCCGAAACTACAAATGCTGGAGAATTGAAATTCACAGTAGGTTGCATTTATAAAGTGTACAAGAGATAAGAAGCGATTTTAAAAATTCAACCCCTAAGGGGGTTAAAAAGGGGATGAAAGGTTGTATGGGGTACAAGTTTTTTTTTATGTTAGGAACTAGAAACTTTGTAAAAATGTATTAAAATAAAATAGAAGAATTTTTTTTTCAGCGTTTTTGAAAATTCATCCCCTAAGGTGGTAAAATAGGGGTTGAAAGTTTGTATGGAGATCAAATATTTTTTTGAGTGCGGGACTTGAATATTTGTATAAAGGCATACTATTAGAATAAGAGAAAATTTATTTCAGCGTTTTTAAAAAATCATCCCCTAAAAGGGTTAAAAAGGGGCTGAAAGTTTAAATCCATTACAAATGCTTTTAAACTTCTTATAAAGGCATATATAAGAATAAAAAAATTACATTAATTGATTGTTATTAAAAATTCAACCTCTAAGGGGGTTAAAAGGGGGATGAAAGTTTGTCTTGGGGTGGGGTTCAAATTTAATTTTGGGCTAGGAACTTGAAACTTTGTAAAAAGGTATTAAAATAAAATAAAATAAAACCAATTTCAGCGTTTTTGAAAATTCATCCCCTAAAAGGTTAAAAAGGGGTTGAAAGTATGTATGACGATCAAAAATTTTTTTGAGTGCGGGACTTGAAACTTTATATAAAAGCATATTATAAAAATACAAGAAAAGTGATTTCAGCGCTTTTGAAAATTCAGCCCCGAAGGTGGTGGAAAAAGGGGTTGAAAATTTGTATTAAAGATCAATTTTTTTTTATTGCTGGATTTTAAACTTTGTATAAAGGCAATTAATTAGAATACAAGAAAAGTAATTTTAGCGTTTTTGAAAATTCTACCCCTAAGGGGGTTAAAAAGAGGATGAAAGGTTGTATCGGGTATAAGTTGTATTTTAAGTTAGGAATTAGAAACTTTGTAAAAAGGTATTTTATTAAATGATAAGAAACTCATTTCAGCGTTTTTGAAAATTCAGCCGTGAAGGTGGTGTTAAAGGGGTTGAAAATGTGTATGTAGATGTAGATGAAACATTTTTTTGAGTGCGGTACTTGAAACTTTGTGTAACAGGCATTATTATTCGAATCAAAGAATTTGTAAACGTCGTTCTTAAACTCATCGAATTTAGTAAAGCTATTCGTTCGTAGATGTACCTGATTTTATAATAATACCGCGTAATTAGAGCAAATTAGCCGGAAAAAAGTAAAAATTGGGCAAGTGCGAGCCCGACTCGCGCATGAAGGGTTCCGTACCTATACATATATATAATCTATAACAAGTTTGTTGTATGGGAGCCCCCCTTAAATATTTATTTTATTTTATTTTTAGTATTTGTTGTTATAGCGGCAATAGAAATACATCATCTGTGAAAATTTCAACTGTCTAGCTATCACCGTTGTTGAGATACAGCCTGGTGACAGACGGACGGACGGACGGACGGACGGACAGCGAAGTCTCAGTAATAGGGTCCCGTTTTTACCCTTTGGGTACGGAACCCTAAAAAGGGTTCGTTACTATTTCGCAAACAATTACAATTTTCGTAAGCAAAAAAAGCACGTTTAGCAATTTCAACATTACTTAGATCTGAAAATAATAAAGATGTAAGATTTTCAAGATAAAGGTTCCACACGCACACGGACGAAGTCGCGAGTAACAGCTAGTTTCCTATAAAACGATGTATAAACTTTTTTAATAGGCCTTATGGTTTGTGAGCAATATCTTCCCGAACTTTATTATTTTTTCATAATTTTGATAAACATGGTCGAGGCAGTAAAATACACTTATTTTGGGGTAATTGGTATCGCATGGGATGGGGGGGCAATATTCGGCTTGGCAACATCCAGAATCGAATTCAGCAGGCTTTTTTACATCGGAAAAGTCATGTTGCCAAAATGGCTCACAAAATGCCGTTAGAACGTCAAAGGAAGCCGTTTTTTAGAATTTTCTACTAGTCTAGTTGGAAACGAAGGTTCGAACCCTGCCTGAACCATTAAATTTTCCATTTTTTCGCTTCATTGGCAAGCAAGCAATGGGCTTATTTATAGTTTTTATATCGTAAAAAATAATGTCTCACGTCATCATAATGTTATCAACATCAACACTGACAGGGAGGTAGGTATGTATGGTAATGTATTGTGCTAAGGACACCAACGCGACGCTTACATTTCATTGTAAGCACTGGCACATGAGTCGACACTATATTAAATGTCATTGTTCGAACGATCGTGCATACCTACTACAGAACTACTATTATTACATACAATGAGGAGTCCGATGTCAGCAACTTGCGTAAACGTTACACAAAGTATGTATAGACAAAAAAAAACAACTAGTCGGTGAATTGCTTGTTTGTGTTTGCATATAAACAGCTAATTGGAACTAACCAGGCGCTTCCAATTCATATCATAATACTTTATGTTGTTATTGGCCTCCTCATTATTGTTATTCTGACTCCACGCGTGTATTAATTGCTTACAAACCAGTTTTCGATGCTCATGCCATCCTCCGATCTTTATTCTCTGTCAGAAGTGGATCTAGGAGACGAAGGTATGACCCTGACCTTTCCCTACTTGATTTCCTTCTAACTGTCGCCGCCTTCAACCGAAACGCAGGATCCTACCGCCCAGATTCTCTTTTAAAAAAACGTCTCGATCTTTTCGTTATTGTGGAGAAGAATAGGACAAACCTAAACCCTTATGAAATGGGTACGGATGTTCAAGAAGACAGCCGGGACTGACCTGTAATTAACCTTCACTGACATCCGACTCCTCTTCAAGTAGCCTCGCGTATCCAGTTGCTGCAGTGGCAGTGAGCGACACCGCAGAACGCGTCACACGCCACGCGACACGCTGCGATGCGCAAGCGCCACTCCGATGGTGGCGCCTGTGGACCAATTTGAAGTCACTGTCGTTTAAACATTCTGCGATCAAATTAAATTATGATAATTATAATTATTGATTTAAATTAACAGAATTGGACTTAATCCCGTACAAAAAGTGTTTATTTAATTGCTAGTCCCTTCGAGATCATGATCGTAACATCACGTTCGAAACGTTGAGGTAATTAAATAAACTCTATTTAAATTATGATAATCATACTTTGTCTTTGGTTTTATAGAAAAAATAGTTTTTTAGAAGAATTTATACCAAACATACGAGTACCTACGTGGCGCGTACTAAACTGTTTGCATTCTCGATATTTCTACCGTTTATTTTCAGGGTAAACTTTCAATAAAATGACAGAGAAATCTAAATTTATTTCTTTTTTTTGTCGCATACTCAATTAATCAATCAATTATTTTTTATATTCATTTTAATTCTAATTACCTACCTACCGTGAAGTTCGTAAATCGATGAATACAATTTTATGTCAGTAAATTGAATTCCCTAATTCCAGACATGATCATGATTTGCGTTGAAACAAGTCACATTTGTCCTCGAAGTAGGTACCTATTTAAAGTGATTACTCGAATCCGCACCGGCACATGTGTGTCTGTGTGTGTGTGTGTGTGGCCGAGCCGAGCGGCATCTCGCTTTCCAATAGAAATGCAAAGTTCAATGAAGCCGCCGCCGGTGCCCGCCGCTGCAGCTGCTCCCGCGCACCTTACATTTCACACTCCACGTGATCTACCCAAAATATCCACTCTTAAACTATTGACATGTCTAACCAGCCTCATATATAGGACCAGTCGATCATAATGTTCTGTGGTAAAAATTTGATCATTAATCATTCATGCTCTATGACACTATCGTTCGCCCTACTTCAGTCAACTCCGCGACCGCGAGTAATGAAGAGCTAGCATACACAAATACAGTTAGACTATTACTAAGGCGGATTTAGTGTGAAAATTGTACCCAGTGGTACAATTTTCACATTGTATGTTGTAACTGTCAAATTTTCCACAAGGTGATGTCATATAGGGGGCCAATTCTTAAATGACTCATTTTTATCATTCATCATTTGAATCTCATTTTTAATACTTTAAAAACTATTCGGTATAATCAAATAAAAATTGTAGTTTAATTTGGGTTCTGTGATAATAAATTAATGAGATTAGTTTAAACTGATTGATGAACACTATTTCAAAATTTGAAATGTTGTCAATTGCTAACGAAACTGACGTAAGAAGTCTCATCATCTCCGCGGAATCAGTAAAGGCGACTAAAGCCGCCATCTTCTTTGCCAGTGCCTTCGTGGCAGAAGCAACATGCAATCTGCTGAAGTGACGGTAACAACATGAACCAAGTTATTGGCCACGCCGCCCGGCCGGGCTGGTCGCGCCGGATAGATACCGCGCTGTTCATCTACCATCTACTAGCACCAGGCGCCAGCAATGCGGGCGCGAACAGTTGTTGTCGCCTCGCCGATGTTGCCCAACAGTAATTAGGTGGCAGATCGTGACATTCGTGACGCGCCGCACTTGTCCCACGGAGCGACCGCAACACGTTTACAGAGCTAGGCGACTGTTCGCACTGCTAAACTCCAGGCGGGAACATTCGTCTTACGCAGCCTAGCAGGAAACCTCTAAACGTTCGAAAATGCGACATATTTTCAATGACATTAAAGTTGTATATACGCTTAAAGCAAGTGTCGTGTATGTCGTAAAAGCAAATAATTATTTAGTATAATAATAGTTTTAATGGGGGATAAGGGCTAGGGAATTATGGTGATGAGTTCGCTTTAATGTTAAGCATTTACAAGTAGTTACTTCCGCTTTTTATTTAGAACGGTAATCTGAAAATGATGTGAACAGTATTCTTGTTAAGTTGCAAACAAATAGTAATATGCGTAATATTATATGTTATTAGGCAATGTGTTAACTGTGAGGTTGTAATTTGTTGCTGTTGACTTTGTCTGCATAGAATGAGTAATTTGGCCGCCTTTACTTAAAGTGTAGTAGTCATCTATGTACGAGTAGTACATAAGTACCTACTTCGCCACTGTTTTACTGACTAGTTCAGCGGTTTATAGTGCTTAACTTTCATCTCTCATTTCACTCCTTTTAAAGATGATTTCCGGTATAAAAAGTATCCTATGGCCTTCCCCGGGACTCAAACTAACATTTCGCATTGATATATTAGTATGCGACAACACATATGTGAATTACTTACTAAACATTAAATATGTTATCCAACTGTAACTTGTAAAGAGATACTTTGTACATATACCCATATGGCTTTTATTAACGAGTTATTACGTCACTCAAACGCACACTCTTTCTTATGATAGGATCATAAATATTTATGGTACAATTGACCAGCTTCATAGATGAAGATGTAAAACAATTATACATTTGGGTGACTTGATGTGAGAGGTTGAGAAAATTAATTGGATCACTCAAGACCGATTTATTGTTTCTCTCAACGCTACATTGAGCAGTAAATCCCTATCAAGTTGGTAGCTCGCAACTGTTACACAGAACACGTATCTTCTCACACGACAACATTACTCCGACGTCGGTGGTCAACGTGTCCTTTTGTCATGTATAGAAAGGTTGCGGTTGACTGCTAACGAATGATTACGAAACGGAACCTTCTGGAAACACTCATATAGTCGGCGACGCCCCAAAAGAGGTGAACCTAATTATATATTATTTATTAAAAGAAAATCAGAAAAAATGAGTTTAGTTATTTGTTTTTAGTATTATATTTCAACTCGTGTTATTTTGATATCATTTTGGCGGATCCTTCCAAGGCTTGCGGAGTCCAGGGCTGCGCGAAGCCCAGCTCGAGAACCGCTGCCTTCAGTCATCAAGCCTACTTACCATTTGTGTTTATTTAGATGGTATGGTAAATTCTTTTTTTCTTCCTATCGTTTTCCGGCTTTTGCGCTTTCCTAATGGCTTTATCCCTTTACCAAATCCACTTTGCATTGTATAGGTACCTATTATAGATTATTAAGTGGAGTATTTGACATCGAAATTCTATAATCTACCTCAATATCGTACTAATATCATTATAGCCTTCACACAGAGACCGGGAGTTATTCGATTTGATGTGGTGCCTCACTCGATCCACAATACGATCAACCGCGATTCAAATGAGGCTCGCATGATCTCGCGAGCGTCAGTAGGTAATTGCCCAATTTTCCTTTTTTGTTCCCCTAAATATAGCATTAGGTACAAATTGCTGGAAAAACAAAGTATCATCGCTGTAATTGGGTGTAACTACATTAGATTACATCAGCCTGATGCCGACGGGGCGCGCTGGCCGGGTGGTCGCGCATCTTTAAACAATTCTCTATTAATTTCGGCTAAATACTGGCCATTAGTCTACTAGCGCTGCACGCTGGCCAGGTTCCCCATCCCTGCAGCCTGCAAATTTTCCTATAATTTTGAAAACAGTTCATCTAGGGGTACAATACCGGTATATGTGATGAATTTGTGTAGTAACCTCACTTCCAATATCGGGGAACAGTTGACTTCTAACATGTAATTGCCACAGCCTATGATAATACCTGCTTTCTTCCTGCGGCTGGCTGGCGGTCTACTTGCCTACTCTCTGTGGCGTGATGGCAGCTCGCACATTGCCGCGAGTGCTTCCTATAATTATCTGCGGAACTCATGATCATGAGAGTCATGAGTAGCGCAGAAAAAATCAAGGCCAATTTGCGGCGCAGCGATCGGTTGAATTATTGTCGCTGAAAACAAGCAGTCATCGTCCAAACTGTATAAGATAATGTTCGTCTCTAAAGTCTGACAAAGATTATTCTGCCCTGATTTTAATCAGACAGCCCCAACATCACCATCGGAAATACAAATACTTACCTAGTTATAAAAGTAACCAAATTGTAAAAAGTAATATATAAAGACAATAATGCCATATCTATTATTTAAATCTCATGTACTTAATGACTAAACTTAATACAAACCGTGTCTTGCGCAAGATATATTGTCATTGCATTTCAAGTTAGGAATAACTGCATGGAAATGCAGGCTTCACTTTATTAGACTCATTCACGTAACGAGCATTGAGGGACAAAACGACAAATGCACGCGGATGTAGTTCGCGCTGTGTTTCAGTGTAATCCATTTGACATTTAGTTCTCCATGTGCTTAACCTTTCGACTGCGACCTTTCGGTTATGCGCGTCGCAGCAGGGATTAGAGGCGTCTTCATTGTGCATGTTAAGCCATTCGTCTCTGGTCCTCACTCGGTTCGTGCGACGGCAGGCGAATCGCGCATTACGTTACGGCACAAGTACGTGACCCTCGCACGCATCCAAATGCGAGCCTTCGATCATTGTCATGTCTAAAATAATAGATGTCCCTTGTAGAGATTCTACAAGGGTCGTTTGATGGTCGTACTAGGCGTCGACAATTTGTTCATTATACTTCCAATGTTGGCATACACGCAACTAAAAGACCGTAATGAAATGAAGTCCGATTCTGCAATTCCTTACCTACCTAGTTCCGATGGCCTCGGCAGCGACCGGCGAGTGACGTCACGTGACGCGTCGATGACGCGCCGGACGTCCCGGCCACTACTTCGGTCTTAGCGGCGAGCGGCAGCGGTGAGCGGTACGGATGTCTCGCTCACTCGTATGGCCGCCGCGATCGGATCTCTCGCTCAACCGCTCACCGTGTCGCTTGCCGCCGAAAGTCGTAGCATGTTCTGGAACAATAACGTCTCTTCTAATGACAAAGAAAAGGAACACCTTATCCTAGGTAGCTAGGAGAATTTTACATGATTGAATGACTTCATTTAATAGCACTATTAAAGTTCGATAAAAAAGTTTAATAGTGATATCGTTGACGCGCCCCAAAGTCCCGAAATTATTCGGTCACAACATTCCTAAGTGGAGATTGTTAAAAAGTCGAGTCATATTACCGACGCGTAGGCAGTTAGGTACCTATTCGTTGTACGTACGTACATAGTACGTACTCCCGCTTTGTGAACCATGATTCATGCGCCGGACATCTCCCGACCGTGCGGCGTCGCGCGCCGCGACTCGTGCGCCGCTTGCGCCGCGGCGGCGCGGTGCAGTGAAAGCAAGCTGCCCTTTGCTAAAGGGCAACCCGATACGCTGCTATAGGCACCGCTAAGCTAAAGATCAAACAAGCACCTAAACCTACATGAGATCCCACTGATTCCGACTGTTCACGTCGTCCGCATCGAAGTTACGGTGAGTAGAACTCGCGATAACTTCCCTTTAATTAGATGCAGGCCATCACGCGTAATTTCTACAAGTTTGATTAGGCACGCTATCTGCAATTCCTTTCACGGAATTCGAGTAAATGCAGCGCATGACAAATTAGAAAGGTCATGGCGAGGCGACGCAAGAGTGGGACGTGCAGTAATGTTGCATTTGTTGCTACATTTAAAGTTACTCTGATATCAATATTTTTATTGTGATTTCTATTCGAAACTTTGATGATCAAGTGCAATATGATTTTTATTATGTTTACGTGTCTCAGTAGCAACATTGCTCGTACGTTGAAAACGAATGCATGAGAGGATGCATAAATCGTGTGCACTTGATCGGGTCTGGCGCTGGGCGCGAGGGGCGGGGCCGGGCAGCGGTCCATCGCTTGGGAAACTGGCCGCCCCACTGACCCACTTGGCCGCGCTGCATCGCGCCCGAATAACTGCACGCTGCACCTCTGTAGGGAGTGTCTATCCGACTGTTGTCAAATGTGGTTTCAAACAAAGAGCCGGGAAGCATGGAGCGACGACACGCTCTCTTGTTATGAAAACGGTCATTAGAGAACTGAACGAGCCGGATGCGTCGCGAGGAGACGCCACACACGTGCACGCTCTGCCGCCCCGGTGAGACCAGGCATCACGTTTTTGAAGTACACCCTAGTGTTATTCAATATCGGTCATAATATGTGAGATACTAGTCGTTGAGTTTAGACCATTATGGATTGGAGAATCTAACCTACATGAGAATTCATCCACTGTGTAACTTTCCTAGGTCGCTCGCTCTCACACGGTTCACTGATTAGCTCATCTCATTAGCAAGACAAACACTCGAATTGCAACAACAGCCAAAATCCCCGCTCAATATATCGGTGCAGCTTTTTCGCTAATGCGTGAGAATGTATTTAGCCGATAGTTGCCGTTATGTTATCTGCCGCAATTGGGTCTCCCCGTGACGATGACGCGGCAGCTGCGGCTGCTAGATCAATATTGACGGCTGATAACGTAGATAGATACCGCGGAGGCAAACGATTTTAAATAGCGCAATCTGAGCAGAATGGCGAACTGCAAGACGGTTAAACAAGATATTTGACACGCGCTCGTTTCCGGCTCCAATTAGCATATTATCTTTCATTACGACATTCACATACATAATTTACTTGAATATATTAAAAACATTTCTCTTAGCTCAGTGATTGGGCGTTCATGTCCTAAACTTGAGGTCCCGAGTAAGGGACACAAAGCCAACCAGACATAACTATCGATTGAGCTTCCACCTACATGTATGAGTAACGTTACGCAAATAGCGGATGTTACGAGAATTTCGCTGTTGTACAATTATTAGTTCGTGAGCTTGGCGAATCCGCGGCGTCTCTAATTTAAATAATAGCCGCCGCGAACCGATGCGCCGCCGTAATGAGTTAATGAGGTATGCGCGTGCGCCGGGAGCTGGTTAACTGTCCAGGATAAGTTAGTGCTAGTAAACTAGCAAGCAACTGCGTCTATCTTCGTGTGGTCTTTATTTATTTACACTCATTATTATGAGTAACATTATAGATTTTTCCATTGCGTCACATCGATTCTTAATCTAGGCTAATAGCTAATACGAATCCTTAAATCTAAAACAATCGATACAAAATCCTTGCTTACTTCTCTCTCTCTCTCTCTCTCTCTTTCTCTCTCTCTGTCTCTCTCTCTCTCTCTCTCTCACACACTCTCTGCCATTCAATCACCAGACGCTCTAGCGCTAACACAAACACATCGTAATGCGGTGATGCCAGCGGCAGTCGGCAGCGGTGAGGCTGGCTCGTGTCGTGTGTTACCGTCGTGTGCTCATCAGCGAGGCTAGTATCGGACGTGCTTTGTCGTCACTTCCGTATAATACCGGTATCATCATACAAACATCACTATAGCGTGTTATAAGCTGGGACAAATCTTTGTATCATATCCTGTTATAAAACTACCTGGGACATATTTATGGGCTGTTTTTCCTGCCAGAGTTAGAGTAATTGGCACTGCAATGTGTAGTACGTAGTAACTTCGGAGCATCGGAAATCTCTAAAAAAAATATCCTGTCTGCATACTTTTTAGGGTTCCGTAGTCAACTAGGAACCCTTATAGTTTCGCCATGTCCGTCTGTCCGTCTGTCCGTCTGTCGGTCTGTCCGTCCGCGGCTTAGCTCCGTGATCATTAGTACTAGAAAGCTGAAATTTGGTATGGGTATGTGTATGTATCACGCCGACAAAACGGTAAAATAAAAAATAAAAAAATATTTTTTTTGGGGTACCTCTCGAACACCTAAAGTGGAGGTGAATTTTTTTTTCGTTCCAACACTAGTGTGTGGGGTATCGTTGAATAGGTATTTTAAAAATAATAGGGGTTTTTAAACATTATTTTTTGATTAAGTTAGCAGTTTCGTAAATAATCACTTCGAAAATAAAAAAAATAGTGTCCCCCCCCCCTCTAACTTTTCAACCACGGGTCAAAAAATTATGAAAAAAATTCATTAACATGAGGCCTTATAAGAACTTTCAATGAAAACTATATTGAACAAAATCAGGTAAGCCGTTTTTGAGTTATCGCAAAATTTCATAATTTTCTTAAAAGAACATTAAATTGACTTCCAGAAGGTAATAAGTGACTATAGTTACTTTGGCGTTTACGACCTTTTTATAGAGCTTGAAATATTTGTCGTAACTTAAGTCTATTGTGAAGGATGAGCAACTACGGAACCCTACACTGAGCGTGGCCCGACATGCTCTTGGCCGGTTTTTTGTCTCTTGTTATCTATCAGACGTTTATCAGATATCGGATTGCGAGTTATCGGAGCGCAGCGAGAGCCGAGAGCTGGCCTCTTTCATCGCACGCCATTTGCGAGCGGCCACAGGTTGTGTGAACACTTGCGGCTACACCACACAAGCCCGAGTCCACACCACACAGGCACGAGTCCACACGCGGCGGAGAAAGGCGACCTTTGCGCATCTCCGAGTTGTGCAACCTCCGCGCCGATACCGTAATTGTGACCATTTGTTTATGAGAAACCTATGCGTCGGCACAAAGCGGTGTTTGGACACAGAGGCGTCTCAGACGCTAATATGCGGCTGCGCAACCCCATTGTGCTAATTGCTGTCCGCAATATGGCAGAGCTCGGATGGTGCCGGGTTTGCTTACGTCTATGAATAGGCTATTAAGAACTAGAGGGGGTTCAAAGTCTCCACTGGAAGTTATTAATACGAGGCTCGCACCGGGTACCTACCTACTCTTGATCGCATTGTGTATCAGCACCGCACGGCTGAATCGGAAACGTCCACATAATGCACCGAAGGCCTGACTTTGAGGCTCATACAGAAATGCCGATCGATTGTAAAGGAAGTTTCGCGCAGGAAGGGGGAGGGGGTGGTGGAACAGGTCTGGTCGGGGGCGACGACCCCGCCTGCAGCCCGCGGCCCGCGGCCCGCGGCCCTGCGCGCGCATGCATAATGCGACTTCCGCCGGCGTCTGCGCAGTGCGCACACGCCCGGCTCCTTGCACGTTGAGGCGTTACCGCAGCTATCTTTTCCAGGCAACACATTTTTTATGTCAAAACCAATTTACCAATTCATTTCTGTGAGGTTTTCCGATATTTATTTTTATTTATTATTTCTATTCAGTTAGGTTAGGTACTTAGGCCAACACCTATGTAAAATTTATAGAAATAAAGGCATAAAATATAGTTTTAGTCCTTGGCGCACGTATGATTACATATTTGTGGGATCAATTTCTAAGGGGCGTGTCCCTGCTATTTTTATTCTAAATTGACCATCGTAGATCGCACCTGCGACAGGTTAGCAATCGGTGCAAGCTGTATTAAGATTACCATGGGGTGCCCCGGCACCACCTGACTGCAAGACTTGCATACCAACGCAACCCTGCTGATTGCCTGTTAGGCTGTTACATTTAGTTCAAGATCTCTGCCAGTGTCAATGCGTCTTTGCCGCCCGGGTGGCGTCTATTGTCCGCTGTCCGCGAGCTGTGACTATAGGGAAGGAAAAATGACAAAAGAATCAACTTCTAATTCTTATTGTCGCAAAACATATAACAAGGATAACATGACAAGGTCTTATAAATAAATGGCCGATGATCACAAGTTGCGCATGCGGCGCACGCGCACGCTCCAGTGCTTCTGGTCCGCGTCCTGCGAGGTTATCCTCACCAGGATAATCCCGCGTTTACCGGCTACAAAAAAAACATCGACATTGAGAATTATTGCCGCAAGATTCGCAAGAATATAATTATCTGTCTTTTGTACTAAACTAAACGCTAATTAATTAATTAATGCTTTTTAGCGATAAGACCGCTTGTTGTCTACCGTTATTTATAAATTGTAGGTATTTGTCTTGTTTCCTTTTCGTAAATTTTTATCGGTGTGCAATAAAGTAATGTTTTTGTATTGTTAATAAGTAAATTGGAGGAATCATCATCAGTTGGTTTCTTGTCTGTAGTCATCAGGCGCCGGAAGTGTAGCCATAGCCACTATGTTGTGCCGATAAATAAAAAAAAATGGGCAAGTGCGAGTCCGACTCGCGCATGAAGGGTTCCGTACCATAAACTATAACAAGTTTGTTGTATGGGAGCCCCCCTTAAATATTAATTTTATTTTATTTTTAGTATTTGATGTTATAGCGGCCATAGAAATACATCATCTGACGGACGGACGGACGGACGGACGGACAGCGAAGTCTCAGTAATAGGGTCCCGTTTTTACCCTTTGGATACGGAACCCTTAAAAAGAAGAAATACTACTTGGTTAGATTAACATTTCTGCCGCGATTGCACTCGCTTGAATGATTTATCAGTCACCAGACCAACGTATCTTAAGACTCAATGGGCTAGTATTAAGTGTCGTGTCTCGTCGCATACCCCGCTGCTGTCGGAAATCACAGTCCAAACAGTCGATCTGCTGACGGCCCGGCCGTGGGCAGTGATCAGTTACCGTTGCATTCCTCTCGCCGCCGCCGCCGCCGGCCGCCGGGGGCCGCGCCGTTACCGCCGCGGGGCGAGGCCGCCGCTTTTTGTGCACAGTCGGGCAAAAACGCCGGACGACGCCGCAGCGGAGGGCGCGAGTAATTGAACAAGCGGATCTAGAGTGAAGCGACGCGCGCGATGATACGCGCTTCTCACGCCACCGCTCGCCGTCATCCTACAGACTGCTAGTTTAATTATTTACAGGTACTCAAATCCCATAATCAATGCTGCTTAATGGTTGTCGGAACGTATTAATTAAAAATACTTCAGACTAATTAAAAATTATCTTATCGCGTTCGCGCACTATATTAAGCACTCTATGAAGTTCCGTCCACTTCTGTGTTCGAGTTTCGATCGTTTGCTAACGAAACGCACTTGAATTATCAACGTGACCTGACAGCGTACTAACATGACATTTATATTAGGCGCATTCGCCTTCAGCGTAAATACTATCATGGTAGGGCTCTCGCCGACTTGCAAGCCCTTCGGACGCCGCCATGCTGCCGCGGGCCCCCGGGCATCGCCCGCGACTTCGGGGGGTGCGCGCCCCCCCGCATCTCCCGAACACCTCCGAAACGACCTCTTGGCGCAAAGATGTCCAAATTATGCCAGTATTTACGGTATGCGCACTATCGTCATTCAGTTGATAGAGTACGTCGCTGGTACCTATTTAAGGCTGTGTTCACTTGAGCATTACAGCCATAAGGAACGAGTACGGTATATTTATGATAACGTGACCATGTTATAGGCAGAGAGACTACCACGATGCGATTTTGGCCCGCTGACATGCATGCGAAGAGCCTCGTACCAAACGCAACCATGTAAACTAAACTTTCTTCTTCTATTTAATACGCATTAATTACGCACTTTCACATTAACAATAGTAATAATACTCATTGATGTACCTGTAATTCAAATATTTCTAGGTTATCCAAACATAATAGTTATAGGCTATAGGTACTATACGTCGTTTAACAATGTTAAAATTGTAGGTATATAAGAAACATATGCTGACGTGTGCCGTTTGTGGTGTTCCAGGCGATGCGGTGGCTGGGCGGGCTGAGCGTGCGCGGCTGCGGCGGCTGGCGCGGCGGTGCGCGTGCGCTGCTGCTGCTGGTGTGCTGGGGCGCGCTGGTGGCGCTGTGCCTGCCGCGCCTGGCCGCGCCGCCCTCCGCCACCCCCAGCAAGCCGCAGCGGCAGCTGCTGCAGTCCGACCCCGCCGCCTCCACCCCCGCGCCCTCCGTCACGCCCGCGCTGCTCGACACGCGCGTGCTCTCGGAGGAGCAGCTCCGCGCTGACGCCGAGCAGCAGCTGCCCTCGCTCCCGCTCAACTACTGGCACAAGCACCGCAACGACAAGAACAAGTTTTACAAGTCGAAGGACTGCGCACCGTTCCCGTCAGTGTTCGACCTCGAGTTCCACAACACGTACTGGCAGACGCTGCGCTCGAGTCAGGGCGTATTCCACCTGTACGGTGCCTACCTGGATGCGCGTAACACCTCGCGCATCGGGCCCGCCGTGCGCCTGCTGGCCGTTCACGACCGCATCAAGCCCACTCTGGCCACGCACTGCCAACTGTGGTTCGAGGAGCGGCCGGACCCGGTGGTCGTGCGAGTTCTCGAGTACAAGTACGTCTGGAACAGCAAATGGGGCAACTATCGCGACGGCGTGCTGCAGCCGTACCTGCTGGCGTGCGTGTTGCCGCCAGCCGTGCGCGACCTGCGCCCCGCCGCCGTGTCGCTCGTCGAGAAGCCCTGCGATCGTGCCACCAACTGCCTGCGCGTGCACTTCGACATGCCCCCAGACCAAGAGAAGAAAGACTTCGCCGTGTGCGTGAAGGGACTAGACTTCCAACACGAGGACCTCTCCGCACGGCTCGTCGAGTGGATCGAGCTGGTGCGGCTGCTCGGCGCCGACAAGGTGTTCTTTTACGAGCTGCAGGTGCACCCCAATATCAGTAAGGTTCTGCAGTACTACCGAGCCCGCGGCATCGTTGAAACGACCCCCATCACGCTGCCGGGCGGCCAGCCCAACCTACCTGGCCTGCAACACATGTACCTCAAGAAGAAGACGACGCACAAGCGGCAAATGGAGCTCGTGCCCTACAACGACTGCCTGTACCGCCACATGTACCGGTACCGCTGGCTGGCGCTATTGGACGTGGACGAGGTGATCGTGCCGCTCAAGGACTCGGACTGGTCGTCGCTGATGACGCGCGTGCTGCCCCTGTCGACGCCGGCGGCCGGCAAGCCGCCGCGCTCGTCCTACCACGCCTCCAACGTGTACTACCTGGACGCGCTGCGGCACGAGCACCGCTGGGAGCCCGGCGCGCCGCACTACATGCACATGCTGCAGCACGTGGTCCGCACGCGCAACTTCACCAAACCGGGGCAGTACGTGAAGGCGTTCCACGAGACGGGCCGCGTGCTGGCGCTGCATAACCACTTCCCACTGGCCTGCCTCGGCGGCGCCTGCTCCTCCTACCCGATGGAGACGGAGACGGCGCGCCTGCAGCACTACCGCGCCGACTGCGTCACGGCGCTCAGCAAGTCCTGCCAGGAGCTGCGCGCGGCGCCGGTGCGCGACGTTGCGCTGTGGCGCTGGGCCGACGCGCTGGTGCCGCGCGTGACCCGCGCGCTCACGGAGCTGGGGCTGGTGCCGCCGGAGCCCGCGCCGCTGCCGCAGCGGTGACGCACCGCACGCGCAGCCCCGCGACTAGTCAGGCGCCGGCCGTCCGGCGCACATTGTAGCCACGATAGCGCCCCCTTGCTCTAACTATATTTTTGTAAGCATTTATTTTCTATTCCTATTTATTGTATTTGTAAATAGGCGAGAGGGTGACGTCGCGGTTTCGTTAACCGCGACCGCGTCGGTTGTGGTGTTTCTGTGCCTCGAGAGTCGAGTTGTTCGAATATTGTGCGTGTTGAGTAGATGATACGCCGCCGAGTGGTACCGGCGCGCGCCGACGGACGGATGTGTAGGGCCTAGGCCGACCGGGTCTCCCCGACGTCTGGTTCCTTCGGTCAGTGGATTGTATGCCAGGAATTTTGTATTACAGTTTGATCGCTTAGTTAAGTGAATATTACGGTAGGTCGTATAGCGGAACGGCAGGAGTTCAAAATAAAGCGCAAATCATCGCACCAACTTGTTTCTTTTCACCCGACTGATCCTAACACCCTCTCATGTTTCTATCTGAGTCCTATTAGGCATCGTGGAGACGGCATGTTTACATCGGATTGATGTTCAGAAGCAACGGGTGACAATGCTGACGGTGACTACAAAGTCCCTTGTTGACCATATGGCGAATGGATGTTTTTTTCTTTAATCTTGTATATGAAATTGGCGTTTGGAGAACTGGCAACTTTGGTTCAAAATACAGGGTGATCAATCCAAATGGGTCAGTAGGGAGAAAACGAAAACTATAAGAGATAGGGAAGTCTGTTCTTAGGAACCATGGCTTCGATGTTAGTTTTATTAAAAACGGCATTCAATTTTTTTCATATATCTCATGCATAACCGGGAATCGAACCCGATTAAAATTGGGGAGAGGAGAAAAAAAATGAAGATGTCAATCGATCCTATTTTTTATTGGCAAAAAATGTCAGTATAAGACTTCATACATTTAGAGTGCTCTAAGAGTCAGAAATTGCAGTCAGTGGCACTGGCACAGCACCCCTGCCGGTTGTACCTTGTTTTGCGTAACAACTTTTTGCCTAATTATTATAATTGTT
Source organism: Apotomis turbidana (assembly GCA_905147355.2). Classification (NCBI taxonomy): domain Eukaryota; kingdom Metazoa; phylum Arthropoda; class Insecta; order Lepidoptera; family Tortricidae; genus Apotomis; species Apotomis turbidana. The sequence goes on from LR990299.1 coordinate 20,183,030, forward strand.
ATTTATCAAAAAATGACCACCTTATCAATTATTGTATTAACCCATTCATTGCCGACGCCTCATATTTGTACTCATCATGCAGTGCCGCCTTCCAAGCGACGACGCGAATTCACGTCCGCGGCATTAGGTTAACCCATTTCAAGGACGCGAATTCGCGTCCGCGGCATTACGTTGTCCAGGACGCGGATTCGCGTCCGCGGCATAACGTTGTCAAGGACGCAATTTCGCGTTTTCGGCATTACGATTACACATACATGGGACGCGAATTCGCGTCTTCGGCATCCGAGATAAGAATTATGAAAATTACAAATGCATGGAATCCAAAAACCAGCAACAGTATTATATTATCCTTCATAAATAAAGTAACATTTTGGTATCAGCATTTAAGTACAGTTGTTTTCTAGCAAAGAAAAAACAAATATTTCGAGGACGCGAATTCGCGTCCTCGGCAATGAATGGGCTCCCATTCATTGCCCACGCCTCATATGTTTACTCATCACGCAGTGCCGCCTTCCAAGCGACGACGCGAATTCGCGTCCGCGGCATTAGGTTAACCCATTTCAGGGACGCGAATTCGCGTCCGCGGCATTACGTTGTCAAGGACGCGAATTCGCGTCCGCGGCATTACGTTGTCAAGGACGCAATTTCGCGTTTTCGGCATTACGATTGCACATACATGGGACGCGAATTCGCGTCCTCGGCAATGAATGGGTTAAGCGGTTTACACTCACGTGAAATTGTCAGGAACGGCCCGACATCAATTCCTTGTCAATTCGCGGGAAAAAAACATTGTCATGTTTATTTTTATAGAAAAAAAATACCTGAACTATTAAATTTATCACGCTGTCACCACATTGTAATCATATTGTTATCCTTAATATTTTTTAAGCTACAGAAAATTCTGTAATATTTTAGAGGGGTTATTCCTACCAATAAAAAAAATCTAGATTATTTTTCAACATTAAGTCGATTTGTGTGAGGTTGTCCGATACTTATTAAGTCCTAGTAACTTTGGCGTTGGAGCCAGTGGAGCACACTCGCCCTGTCGACAGTCCAGCATACAGACATAATGGACTGTCGACAGGTTAGTTTTCATGAGTAATCATGAGAGTAATACGTTTATCGAGTTATTTGATGGGCAAATATAGCTCAATACCCAGGGGTATACAGGTATTCACATAGGAGGCATAACCTTAGTGACGACATGTTTGGTTATTTGGACGTTACGGACAGTTTGATGTTGAGTATACTGTTTTTAACCTAGAAGTACATTTGACCGAGCGAGCGAGCGAAACGAGCAAAGTACTATTAGTTTCAGCTTGTGTAAAAATAAAAATGCTTTTGTATGTCCAAATCTCTATTATCCAGATATCCGGATTTTCGGCAGTGAAATAATTATGTTGTCGGACGCGCTCGTATTTATGCCTATTATTCTCTTAGGGCAAGCGCGGACCACGATTTTATTTATGCGACACGATTTTAAAATCGCCTTGTTAAAATGTCGCAGAAAATTCACTGCGCGCACTGCGATGAAAAAGTCGATGGATTGTTCAGTCTCAGCATATAGATTTCGTACAAGTTGCTTGTCTTGCCTTATTACTCCTTCGGAGGAGTAGGAGAAAGAATAAAATAAAAATAAAAATCTTTTTGTTGTTGGAGAGTCCCACTTAGGTAGGTATAACGTTTTGACAAAACTCCTCCCACAAACGTGTCTTCAAAATTCGATCGCTATATGATTTTGAGTATTTATCCCACAAAGGGGATTTTCCTTCTATTTCCGTAATTAAATGGTCAACGTCTAGCGTCTCGTCTTGAGACTCCACCGGAGAAGCAGGCTCCGACATGACGCTTGAAGAGCGGAACGCCGCCGCCGTCTGACGCCGCCGCACCGCGGCGATTTTACTATCGCAGTGCGCGCGGGGCCGTACAACTCCGTCTGCTTTTTAGGGTTCCGTAGTCAACTAGGAACCCTTATAGTTTCGCCATGTCCGTCTGTCCGTCTGTCCGTCCGCGGCTTAGCTCCGTGATCATTAGTACTAGAAAGCTGAAATTTGGTATGAGTATGTGTATGTATAACGCCGACAGAACGGTAAAATAAAAACTAAAAAAAAAAATTTTTTTTCGGTTACCTCTTGAACACCTAAAGTGGGGGTGAATTTTTTTTTCTTTTCAGCACTTGTGTGTGGGGTGTCGTTGAATAGGTCTTGTAAAAATAATAGGGGTCTTTTAACATTATTTTTTGATAAAGTCAGCAGTTTTGTAAATATTCGCTCCGAAAACAAAAAAAATAGTGTCCCCCCCCCCCCCCCCCTCTAACTTTTCAACCACGGGTCAAAAAAAATTGGAAAAATTCATGTAAATGAGACCTTATAGGTACTTTCAATGAAAACTATATTGAACAAAATCGGTCGAGCCGTTTTTGAGTTATCACCAAATTTCATATTTTTTCTTTAAAAGGACGTAAGTTGACTTCCAGAAGGTAATAAGTGATTGCAGTTTCTAGGGCGTTTACGACCTTTTTGTAGAGCTTAAAATCTTTCTTAACTTAAACCTCGGGCTTAAAACAGCAGTTTATTGTGAAGGATGAGCAACTACGGAACCCTACACTGAGCGTGGCCCGACATGCTCTTGGCCGGTTTTTACTTTATTGCGACAATCGCATCGCGAGCCGTCGCAGCAAAATGAGACAAATCACAATTTTAAAATCGCTGCGATTTTTTTCTCGTATATGCGCGCACAGACAAGTAAAACCATACGTTGCATTTCTGCGACTAAAAATCGTGGTGCGCGCTTGGCCTAGCCTAGTCTCAATATTTTACAAGCTTTTAATGTTTGTAATAAAATAACTATGCATATTCAGGTCAAATGTTCAAAGTTAATTTTGACCTACTTCCTGAAGTTCGATTATAGGTATACATGCGTACCATTTTCTCAATACAATAATATGGTAGGTACCAGGGAGCCGGTCTGATCATGGAGTCGGAAGGCGGCCAGAGGAACTCCTATAAGTATCAAGCAACATATTATAATTACTACGATATTTGACATTTAAAAAGTAATACCTAATATTAAACGAGACACATTCACCCGATCATCATGTACTCCCAAGGCATAAGTGTGACTTGAGTATAACTACGAATCAAGGATTCTTAATTAGAGTGTCTTTCGAGACGAGACCGCGAGCGCCTGCCGGGACATCGTCAGCGCACGCGCCCCCGCCGCTCGGCTGTGGCCTCGGCTGCAGGCGCCTATAATCCAGAAGTTTGTTTTTGCAATTTCTTAAGTTTTTTTAAATGTGCATATCTCCGTAACTAACTGTCCTAGAAACAAAATATAACATGGAAAATGTAGTAAATTTAACTCTCTATAATATTGTTGAAGCTTTCTTCTAGCTAAAATGCTCCTAAAGGAAGATATGAGCAAAAATATGAAGAGAGTGCCGGTTTTTTCAATATGGTGGCGGGCGCGGAGGGGGGGGGGGAATTGTGCATTTTGCATTTTAAGCACTGACTAACCATCCTAGACAACATATCAAAAATTCAAAACTACCGGACTGTTTGTAAGGTCAAAATCCTTTATTCACTGAATTAATATTGCGGATTTTAGTGGAATCACTCATTTATTTTACGGGCAAAGACAAATTCTTGGTTACTAATATTGAAAGTCGGTGAATGTCACTGATGTAAACAAAGAGGAAACAGGGCTAAATATTCCGCAATTTTCAAGTAATTTTTGCATAGCATAGCTAGTGATGAAGTCAAGCTTTTTTTTTCAATAGGATTCACTATTCATTTAGGATGAAGAACACTATTATCTATTCTGTGGAAGAACGAAGGATTGAGCAGCATTCCGGCAAACAATATTTTGAATTTGGTTGATGACAAATCACTACTAAATAAACGATTTCATTCATTCATTCATTCATTCACTACTGAAGTTTTATAATGCACATATATGACGTATACATATAAGCCAGCCAGGGCAAATATTTGTGTGATGAACTCGAATATTTGTTCCTGGGTCATGGATGTTATATATATATATATACATATTATGTATTGATATATTATGTATATCGTCATCTAGTATCCATAGTACAAGCTTTGCTTAGTTTGGGACTAGGTCGAATTGTGTAAGATTGTCCCTTAATATTTATGTCTAAGTCGCAGTGCAGTGATACCCCCCCCAAATCTTCATTCTTATCAGTCACCATGCCTGTCCTGTCCAAATGTCCACGAGAAAGTATGAAGTTAATAGAATGATACAGTCTAAAACAGATGCTTTTGTAAAAGCGATCTATAGATGGCGTTACTATCGCCAGTCACTCCCTATACTTTGTGTATGATGATTGATAACTGACGTAATTACCGGTAATAGTAACGCCACCCGTATAAAATTGTATTCAAACCTATGGCGAAAGGTTCCTGATCATGATTTTAGTTGAAATATAAACAACGCAATGCACTTCTACTTGCGTTTATTGATTACAACGACATCTATCAGTTGACATATTATCTTTGTAGCTTATCACACCAAAAAGGCCGGATACTCGTATATTGAGAAAAATATATGGTTCGGATCTGCTCCGACTTTATGACTAGTATAGTTATAGCCATACCTCTGCTCGCCCAAACCCCGAAAAGGCCGATCAGTGCCAGCGGCGCAGTGCGGGAGCGCCTGGGCGGCTCGCGGCGCGGCGCGCGCGCGCTCTGCGATTATGTTGCCCGTGCGCAGCACCAGGCGCAGATTACAATAAATAATACTTTCTAGAATAGTGGCTTGAAAGCTGTAGACCTCATGAGTTGGCTTCGAAATGGCAGATCTTTAAATACTTTTTTTAGATATGGATCTCCGCCATTAAAAGAAAACATCGCAAATCTCACATCATTTCACGGGAATCGGATAAGAAATGCCACTTTTAGACGAGAACACCCGGACAATTGGACAACCGGAATAAACGCATATAGTCATTGATTTACAATGACCGTTGAGAAACAATGCCGAACTCGGCTATTTTTGAAATATCCCTACTTTTGCATCTGACAACCTAAATCGTGTTAATAAACACCGTGGTTAGGTCACAGATTAAATATAATAGTTGGTTAGGTACGCTACAGGCTATAAGAACTGCACTTCTAGCACAACTGTTACGCGCGACTCTTTCTCGCGCGAGAAATATTACCTATCTCTTTCTTCGCAGTACTGTGAGATAGTGATGGGCGATGCTATGTCGCGCGACAAGAGTAGTAACATAATATTTATATTTAGTGAATACAGATTAAATACAGCACTGTGGGAGCTCGAGGATAAAAATGCAATAAATAAATAGAAAAGTAAATTTATGATAATATAATGTTGTTGTAATTATTCAAAGTCAAAGTCAAAGTTATTTATTTGTGAACAATAGGTAATAATAGGTAACAAGTTTCGTTTATGTGTTCAGCTATGTTCAACCCTAGGTTAGGGCATACAAAATAGGTAGTTGCTATATACATGTTTATAGCTAACTAAAATAATCTAAACATCATTGAAATACTCATTAATAGAATAATAACATTTTTTGATTAAGTATTTTTTTAACGTCTTTTTAAAATCTATGACATTTCCCAAGTGTCTTATCGCACATGGAATTTTATTATAAACTTTTGAGGCCATTCCAATTACACTTTTGGACAGAAGACTCGTTTTGGATGGCGCAGCAAACAACTTATTTTGAAGTCTCTGACTTGAAAACTTTTTTAAATTGATCTGGATTAATCTTCACGAATAAAGCAATCTCATAAATATACAAAGAAGGCAAGGTGAGAATGTTTAAATTTATAAAATGTGTTTTACTACCTTATTAAATCCGCAATTCTGCGATGTTTTGGACTTCGGACGGGACAAGGTGTGATACCTGCCTTTTCGTGTAAGTGCAGCGCGGTCGCCGAGACGACAGAGTTGGTTCTCGACAAGTCAAGTCAACATCGCGATCACGATATTAATGTTGCGAACTAAATGGTATTTTTGCAATTGTGCGGTAAATTAATACCATGTTTAGGAAAATTGCTAGCTTTAATTGCTGCTTAAAATACTACTAAACACTGTAGGACATACTGTGTAAAGGATGACTACATATACAATACAAATCCACTTTATTGCACACCTCGAATACACAGGGATACAAAACATGAGAGATATACAGTAAAAAATAAACAGAGCTTAACAACAGGCGGTCTTATCGCTAAATAGCGATCTCGTCCAGACAACCCTAAACTCATACTGATAAGTCTAAATGGTAAATCACATCATCATCCTAATCAATTTGCTACAATGGGTTAATGGTGTTTCAGAGAGCCAAGGGAATCTGTGAAAACTCCTCTCTGTTGTAAGTGCATCTTATCAAGGATCAAGCAAGTCATAAGACTGGAAACCCTGGACCTGAGGCTCGAACGGTGTACTTAAAAGGACAATGTTGTTAAAAGTAGCATAATAAATATATGTAGAGTCTTTGTTTCAAAAGTATATCCTAGTAATAAAGCAGACTGAGAGTTTGTGGTTTCGGCGTTTCTTTCTCCTCAGCAAGCCTTATTAGTGAAGCATCGGTAGATATTTTTAAATAAGGTAATTAAATACCTATCTTTACATATTAGGCCCATCTGGCACGTATGTATGTACATTATTTTTTATTTATTTTATAATTAATATTTATAAAATGGGTAATTTGCACAAATGTAACTTTGACAGAGAAAAATTTGTGTTTTTAACCGTCTTCCAAAAAGGAGGTTCTCAGTTTCACCTGTATACACTCGTAATATATATTATATATGCATGTTTGTCCGAGATTACCTCGCGTTTGGGTGAACCGATTTTCATGCGGATTTCAGAAAAGTATACGTTACTTAGGAGAAAGTTTTGGTATAATAACCGAGTGTATGTATGTTTGTGTGCAATTATAAAGTTGTTCATGAACAACTTTATAATGTTGCACAACCTAGTCCTGATCTAGTTCTTAATTTGCGTCTGAATCATCTTTTGAAGTCGGTGTCAAACGTCACGTAAAGTTCTTTATTGAAAAAATAATCGTAAATACCAAATAGGCTTTAAAGGCTTCCTGCATGACAACTGTTCTCATAGTAATAATTGATTGGTTTGGCACCGACTTCAAAAAAGTTGATTCAAATGTCATCTCTACATGAACGGGTTATTTTTGGCTAATCAATTCATTTTGTATTCGGTTATTTTTTGTTATATCAGTCAACATTTGACAACGGTAACTGAAAAGGTGCTGAAACGTCACGGCGCATCAAATAATTAATCTATGCGATGTAATCCGTATAAAATGTTTTATTTAAATAATCCACTTTTGTTGGTGAATGTGCATAAGCAAACGATGCATATTTCTAAATATTATTATAGTATAGGTAACCAAACGATTCCCGACTATTTTTGCATAGATATTTTTGCGGAAAATTAGATACACTTTCACTGACAGACCGTTTTTAATGGATAAGAAAATGTACCCAAATAATATCCTAACTTAGGATTAAGTATAAATTTATGAAACATGTAATGTCTCATTTTTTTTAATGTGGGTACACCACAATTTTAATTCTTTGTATTCATGGTTTAAATTAGGATTAAGTAGATCATTTTTTTTTATAAAACTATTAGCGGTGCGTGCCCTTTAATAATAATAATAATTATAATAATTCGTTTATTTCAGGCATCAAAGGCCCATAGATAAATACCTTACAATCTAACATACATATTATATATTAAAATACTAAACAACTAGGTCACGATGTCTTTCGTAAGTCCGTGGTGTTGGGTAGCCGACCGCGGAAACGTCGGAATAAAACACCTTTCGGCCAGAATTCTTCCTTCATGAATTCTTCCTTTACCTCCATGAGGCCTCAGTAGGGCACATTTTCCGTATCTCTGGTATTGCGTCGAGAGGAGCACATTGTGCGCTAATGTTTGGACACGGAAGCAGTTGTCACGCGGCCGCCTATAAATAAGTCCGCCAATGAGGAACCGGCTGCGGCGTGTTGTGGATGCAGCCAAGTCCTGGATACGACTGCCGTTCTAATCCGGCAGTTGCAGGCTGCAGTTGGTGCAAATGACAGGTGTTCACCCGCGGTGGTGGCTAGGAGTAGATACGGGCACCTGAGACGGTAACACCTCTTCCCGGGGCTAAACTACCACCGCGTGAATTCATCCTCATTCCGCAATGAGGAATGACCGAAACACCAACACTGTGACTTACAAACTCAGCGAACGAACGCAGCCCCTGGAGTTAATCTAAATGTTTAGAGATTGCGACATTTGCTACACAAATCTATTTCTTACAGATAAAAACAAATAATAGCGTATTATTTTTTATTTTATCGGTAATGAGAAATGTAGTGATGACTTTTCTTAAAACGTACCTTACCGTTTTATAGTTTTCGCAAATTAATTTTTAGAAACGCATTGCTGAATTTATAGAATAAACACCACTTATGGTGTCATATGAAATTGAATGGGGTCTATGTCGAATGACATTACAATTGTTATTCCGATTGTTGTGTCGCATAACGTCTTTTGTGCGGATAAGGTATGGCCTAAACTTTGTTCCGCATATTTTTGATTTGCCGAAATTGTTGCACCGATTATCGTTAGTCCTAAATAGTTATTATTTGTCCTGTCGGTTGTTGTTGTTGCACTGACCATCAGCTGGGCTTTTCGTATTGACAGTAATTTAAATAAATGTTGTCAATTTACTTACTTCACATATAATCTGCTAAACGAAATGTTTGTGTTTTAATATGTTATGGACTTTTAGACGAATATTTCGTTTGTAAATAGTATTCTTCAAGTTTTGGGACCTGTTTTATCTTTCTTAAGTTGTGTTTCGTTAATATGAGTGGCCTAAAAATGGATCGCTTCAATATTGAACAGTTACGTGGTCTGGAAATTGGTTAGTCTGGAAATTTAATGTAAACCTTCAACTGACTATGCACCAGCTGCAACATTGCTGCTGAATAAAGCCAAGTTTCTCATGGTTATTGTCTATATCTTGTATCAATTTATTCAGCTAAATATTGTATCGAGATCAATGATATAATGTCAAATGAAAATATAACACAAAAAGTGAGTAACACGAATATGTCACGCTACCTTCGCCCTGAGCGATTCGATGAAGAACCAAGTGCACCCGCGGCCGATTTAAAATGGACTCATTGGTATTCAACCTTTCAAAAATTTTTAACCGAAGAATGCACTTCGAGTACCACGGATTCAATGAAGCTAAAACTTCTGGTAAATCATCTTTCTCCTGCAATATTTTCGTATATACGAGCAAGTAAATCTTACGACGATGCAGTAAATATTTTAGAGAAGGTTTATGTTAAGCCTAAAAACGAAATACTTGCCAGACATTTATTGGCTACCCGTAAGCAAAAAGCGGACGAGACTGTGAAAGAGTATATTCAAGCTTTAAAACTTCTTGCCCTTGAATGTTACTGCATGCATGTTACACCAAAGCAAAAGCACCGGCTACCACCCGTTACATTCGACCACGTCGATGTCACCAGGCTGCTGAAGGATGTTATGATCCTGAAGAAGAGTCTGACCGAAGTCCAGACTAAGTTAGAGGTATCCAACAATACCGTAATTGAGTTGCGTTCCGAAGTAGCGTTATTACGTAACGCTATATCTGAATGTAGGTCAAGTGACACCTCTAAAATAGTCGCGTGTCACGGTGCGCAAAATGTGATCGGCGGTGTTAACGCTGACGCCGTGGAATCGCTTGCGTCGCTGGTTGCTGACCAAGCGCCGCCAACCCCGCGCCCCGCCGCTCGCTCGCCTGCTCTAGCGGAGAGGTCGAGCACGTCACGTGTGAGTACGTCGACCCCGAGACATGTCTACGCCGACATTGCAAAGCGCCCAGCTGCTCCGAAATCCAGGCAGCCGTCATCTCAGGGGTTGCAGGAACCCGTAAAAAAGGACCTGCCAATGCCGGCTCCAAGGGAGTCCCGATGCGACGAGGATGGCTTCATGAAGGTCGAAAAGAAGAAGAAGAAGCCAGCCTGTCGAAATCAGTGCGGTACCGCACCGACTGGACCGAAACATTTGCTGCGTCCTGCTCTACCTACGACGCTGCTTTATGTGTCCCGGCTACATTACACTACGAAGGCTGAAGATATTGCAGAATATGTAAGGGTGAAGTCCGGTGTCATCCTGAGGGTCGTAAAATTGGAGTCTCGCCACGACGTGAGTTTTAATTCCTTCGTGCTGAGAGTTCCGACGGACCAACTAGCGACCTTCACAAAGGAAGATTACTGGCCGAAGGGTGTCATGTTCCGGCGTTTCCGTGGACGGCTTCCTGACACATCGAACACGCGTAACACGTCGCTGTTGAAAAATGTGACCTAGTTTAGTTACTTATGTTTTTATTATTTTTATATTTAATATGTATGTTAGATTGTAAGGTATTTATCTATGGGCCTTTGATGCCTGAAATAAATAAATTATTATTATTATTATGTTACTGCATGTTACTTTACGATGTTCTTCACATCAGAACCAGTCTATGCGTGGGGCGTTCATCGCTGTTATTTCTTCCCCGAAGATCAGGGAGCGATTATTAGAGAAACTGAATCTTACATTGGACGAAGCTGTCAATTTAGCAATTTCTCTCGAAGATGCCGGGATAAATACGAAGGTATTCAACGATGCAAGCTCATCCCTGAATCTCAACGCTCTACCTGAATCTGAAAATAACGTAGCAGCTTCAACGCCCTCGTTTCATTCGAATCCAAGAAGACGATGCTTCTTTTGTGGGGGAAGCGTGCACCAGCGCATAAAATGTCTTGCAGCTAATGAGACCTGTCAACTTTGTACGAAAAAGGGGCATCTCGCTAACGTCTGCCGATCTAGACAACCCCTAAGAGCCAGCGCTGTAACAAATCACAACTCCCGACCTGATGCCGCACTGTCTGCAATATCTGCTGCCTCTCCAAGCAGCTTAAAGAAGGCTACCACACAAATCACTATTAACGGATCTAAGGCAGAAGTGCTAATTGATACTGGTAGTTCAGTTAGCTTTATAGATAAAAGCCTGGCTGAAATACTTAAATTAAAGGTAAAACCTAGCCGTCAAACTATCACACTGGCTTCGTTAAGCCATGTTTCATTCGTTCAAGGGATCTGTTACGTAAACATTCAACTAGAAAAACATCAATACAAGCATCAACCTCTTCTTATTGTCAACAATCTTTGCGCCGATGCCATTATCGGTCACGATATTCTTAAAAATCACTCTTCATTGGAACTGGAGTTTGGAGGAACCCATGAACCACTAAAGATCTGTAATGTCATGGAAGCACCAGTACCGGCTGCGTCGCCGTTTACAAATTTAGCACCTCACATGAAGCCGATTGCAGTCCGCTCACGACAGCATAGCGCCAATGACGAACGTTTTATAAGCACGGAAGTCTTCAAGCTGCTAGAAGATGGGATCATCGAGCCTAGTGTGTCACCCTGGCGTGCACAAGTTCTTATCGCCGGTGGAGGTTTGCACAAGAAGCGGATGGTGATAGATTACTCTCAAACTATTAACAGATACAACGAACTAGATGCTTTTCCACTGCCTAAAATAGAATCAATAGTGTCGAAAACTGCCCAATATAATTATTTCAGTCAAATCGACTTAAAAAGTGCGTACCATCAAATACTATTCTTCAGAAGGAGCGTATCTATACAGCCTTTGAAGCTAATGGTAAACTCTATCAATTCACCCGGATTCCGTTCGGCGTCACTAACGGCGTTGCGGCATTTCAACGCGCCTTGAGCTATATCATAGAAAAAGAGGACTTAAAGGGCGTGTTTGCTTATCTCGACGATGTCACAGTATGCGGAAAAACCAAATATGAACATGACGCCAATCTGTCTAAGTTCAAGGAAGCTGCCGCTAAATACAATCTAACATTAAATGAAAACAAATGCGTATTCAATCAAGAATCAATTAACCTCCTTGGTTATACTATTAAAAAAAATACTATACGACCAGACGAAAACCGACTTAAGCCACTTCTAGATCTACCTGCACCCGAAAATTCTGCTGCACTAAAACGAGCATTAGGGCTTTTCTCTCATTATTCCAGATGGATACAAAATTTCTGGGAGAAGATTAAGCCACTGCTTTCAATTAATACATTTCCACTTTCTGAAAATGGAATTATTATATTCAATGAAATAAAAGCAGATATTGCCAGAGCTTCCTTATCTGCTATCGACGAAAACGCAACGCTTACCGTGGAAACTGACGCTTCAGAAAACGCTCTTGCTGCAAGCCTCTCTCAGCATGGGCAGCCCGTAGCGTTCTTCTCAAGAACTTTAACTGACTCGGAAAAACGACAGTCTTCCATAGAAAAAGAAGCCGCTGCGATAGTTGAAGAATTGCGAAAATGGCGCCACTATTTAATCGGAAGGCACTTCGTGCTAATAACAGATCAACAGTCGGTTGCATTTATGTTTAATCAAACCCATTCAAGCAAAATAAAGAATGAGAAGATAGAACGCTGGAGATTAGAGTTGTCATGTTTTAAGTATGACATAATTTATCGCCCGGGTAAACAAAATGAAGTCGCTGATGCACTGGCGTATGTGCGCATATCTACGTCAATAATCTAAAAACCCCGCATGACAATCTTTGTCACCCGGGAATCGTTCGCATGAGTCATTGGGCACGATCTAAAAACCTTCCGTATTCGATCCATGATATCCGACAAATGACGGCCAATTGTAAAGTATGCGCTGAAATCAAACCTCGATATGCAAAATTTAACGGACAGCTGATCAAGGCGACTGCCCCGTTAGAGCGGCTCAATATTGATTTTAAGGGCCCTCTACCATCGAAATCACGTAATAAATATATATTAACTGTCATTGACGAGTATAGCCGTTTTCCCTTTGCTTTTGCCTGTAAAGACATGACGTCAAGCACAGTAATTGATTGCTTAAATAAAATATTCTATATCTTCGGAACTCCGATGTATATTCATTCAGACAGAGGCTCTTCATTTATGTCCCAAGAAGTTACACAGTACCTTGTCGCCCTTGGAATAGCGTGCAGTCGGACAACTCCATATAATCCGCAAGGCAACGGCCAAGTCGAACGCCTAAACGGTACATTGTGGCGTACGATTCAATTAAGATTGAAATCTAAAGGATTAGATATACAGGATTGGGAAAAAGTTTTATCTGTGGCTTTGCACTCAATTCGATCGCTCCTTTGTACAACTACGAACGCCACGCCACATGAGAGAATGTTTAACCATCCACGGAGAAGTCCAAACGGAGTATACTTGCCTGCTTGGCTCTCTACTCCAGGCCCTGTTCTAATCAAAAAGAATGTACGGCATTCAAAATTTGATCCGATCGTAGAGGAAGGTCATCTCCTTCAAAGCAACCCGAATTATTCTTACATAAGATATCCCGATGGAAAGGAAGGCACAATATCATACAGACATTTGGCACCTATCCCCTCAGATGATGAATACTTGTCCATTTCTTGTGATGAAAATGAGGATATGCCTGAGGTTATAGAAGAAAGGTCAACTGCACAAGCGAATGAGGAAGCTGCAGAGGAACCTAGGCCGTTAGGCATGCCTCAACTGAATGTCAGAAGGTCTACGCGCACCAGGCGACCACCTGCCTACCTGGAGGATTACCAGACATCTGATCATCTCTAAGACGGGGTGAATGATGTATACCTCTATGGTTCGTTGCCATGGAGCGATTGTTCTGTCGTGTCAAATATGCCGATAAATTGTACCTATATTTTTTAGCTGAATAAAGCCAAGTTTCTCATGGTTATTGTCTATATCTTGTATCAGGGATATACTTACGTCGGTATACGAGCAGAAAAATGATAGAAGACTAGATTTGTTGTATCGCCAATTGTTTACTTACACGAAAGACGAGGCAGATGACATTGCTACGCATGTCTCTAAGCTGCAAGTATTATGGCAACAACTCAATGCCGAATTAAAGGAAGAAGGATCTCTCCCTCAATCATTGTTATGGAACAGGATTTTGAATGAACTTTACCTTCAACATATCTTGAGTTCGAGAATGCTTGGGAGTCGGTTCCTAAGGAGAATAGAAGTATTTCTACTCTTATGGAGCGTCTGCGTCTTTATGAACAACGTCTCCAAGATTTGGGCAATAGTCCATCTACTTCCACTTTTACGTCTGATGCACTTCTTTCAAATAATAAAAACAAAGTCAAATGTTCACATTGCAACAAGATTGACATACTCGCAAACAATGTTACTTGCTCATAAAAATCAAGAAGCAAAACAAGAGTAATGAAGCCACCCAGGACGGCGGTGATGCATTCTTATCACGAGGAGATAATTCAAATTCTAGTTGGATCGTCGACTCGGGCTCATCTCACCATTTAACGTCAAGCGCCAGTTGGTTCCGAAGCTACACACCTTTTGACAACCCTAGGGCTTTGCGCCTTGGAGATGATGGGACTATGTATGCACTAGGCCAAGGAGTTATTGATGTTGAAATGTCCGTACATGGGAAATGGAAGCGTGCTCATCTTAACAATGTTTGGTATGTACCTCAAGCTGGACAGAACTTATTCTCAGCTGGTTCAGCCCTGGATCATGGCTATATAGAGATAGCGGACAAGGATAAACGTGTCTTCAAGGATAAGAGCGGTCAAGTCAAAGCTGTCAGTATCAGAGATGGTAATTTATATAAGCTTTTGATGAGAGTAAGGACTGAAAACGCTTGTGTTGTCAAAGAAGGAACAAGCCTACAAATTTAGCATGAAAGACTTTGTCACCAAAACAAAAGGCATGTGAAGGAATTTCTTACGCGCAATGATATCAAGTTTTCACCAGATAAATCTGACTGTGATGGCTGCGTATACGGGAAGATGACCAGATTGTCATTCGGCACAAGGCAACATCGAGGCACACAACCTGGCGATCAAATTAATGCCGATGTATGTGGACCTATGTCAGAACCGTCACTTGGTGGAAGAAGATACTTCGTTGGCTTTAAAGACGACTTCACAAAAGTCAGAAAGGTATACTTCTTAAGACATAAATCCGAAGTAGCCAGTGTACTTCCCAAATTTCTTGCTGAAATTAAAACGGCTGGTCATGTTGTTAAGGAATTACTCACAGATGGCGGTAAAGAGTTCGATAATGCCGAAGTTCATCGTGTTACAGAAGCAGTTGGCTTGAACCATCGTATGAGTATGCCGTACACTCCAGAACAGAATGGTGCCGCAGAACGACAGAATAGGATTCTTGTTGAGGCAGCGAGAAGTATGCTATACAATAAAGACCTTCCGAGAAAGCTGTGGGCTGAAGCTATTAATACTGCGAGCTACGTACTTAACAGAACTGGACCAACCAAAATTAAAGGGAAGACACCATATGAGCTTTGGTACAACAAGCCAGCTTACATAGAGCATTTCCCAAGCAGCACATTAGTGAATTTTGCAGCTTATCTTATAGCTTTAAGTTCTAAACGAGTGGTTTAACAGTGTTTGATACAACTTATAGCTTTAAACACAACTCAAAACTGTATATGAGTTCATCCTATCACTTGTAGTTGCATAGGAACGTTTTTTGTTACTTCGATTACTTATGGTGGGATAAAGTCGATTTTGCTACTTAAAGTTGCATGCAGGTTCAAATAGTCACTCAATAAGAAGCAATAGTGCTATATAAGGCCTTAAAATAACTTATAAGCAACTTTTACATATAAGTGGGAACATACCCTTATTTGGAACTAAAAGTTCCAAATGACTAGTACAATAGCGAATTATATCACCAAAAGTGGCTAAAGGGATAATTTTACGGCTCTTTTGGAACCAAAAATTATTGCAACTTTAAGGCCTAAGAAGTACCTTATTGCCACTCCAACGCATAAATAAGTCTCAATAGGAGGTTCTTGGAACCAAGAGCAGTTACTTTCACTTATTTCAAACCACTAACGAACTAAAAGTTCTATTATTGTTCCTATTGCGCCTTGTCAAAATATATTTAGTAGTCTTGCTTGTTTAATAGTCTACAAAAGAGCAAATAATTACTATTGGTAATAGCATTCACTGCTTTCCACTCGCAAGATACAAATAAGTGATTATTAGACCTGATAGTTCCAAATAAGGAGCAAATAAGTGAAAATAAACACTGTAGGATCTTTTTTGTTTCGCCATGTTTACAAATGGAAGCCTATGAAAATTAATTATTTTAACCAGAATTTTATCACACTCACGCATAATCACAGACTTTTGATAGTTGTGACGATGTTACTTTAACATTGTACGTAACCTACAATCATTAGGTCAGGTTTTTAACAGTTTTATTTCTTATCAGTATCTATTCCTTATTTGATTTAGCACTCTCTTTTTTAATATTCCTGATCAAATCAAAGGCGCATCGAAATTTACTAAGAAACCATACCATAGTTTCACAGTAACAAAACATTCGCAAGAATTTCGAGCTTATTTCAATGCCTGTATAACGTGAAGTTTTAATCACTCATCCAAAATAAATATGGCAGATCACATATTCATTTTAATAAACACAACTTTGACAGTTGCCACGCCACTCAGATACTTTGGCGACTCATTTATCACTCATTGACCGAACTGAAATTGTTTTCATTCGTTCACTGGCTTCACTGCGCATAACTTTCACCCATAGTTCTAATTACCACTTAAGGTATTTGTGAGATCTCTTATGGATTCTATTTAGCACCAAAAATAGGCTGCAATTTTTCTCCTTTTGGTTCTATACTGGTGGCATAAGGGTTCTTGCCACCTATATAGCACTTAGTCATGGTGGTAAATTTAACTTAAGCATCTAATTAGATATGATATACGATCTATTTAGACCCAGTTGTGCTACTTGGGTTACGTATCTTTGGCACAGAATGCTTTGTACATATTCCATATCAGAAACGTAAGAAGCTGGACAAGAAGGCTATGAAAGGATATTTGGTTGGATACTGTGGAGACAATGACGGCTATCGTGTCTGGATACCTGAAAAGAACGACGTTATCAGCTCTAGAGACGTACTGTTCAGGTCTGAGACTGTTTCTTCTGACTTCTGCAAGCTGCCATTCGTTTTTGGTGAGCGTGAAGATCAAGAAATGTCTGAGGCTGAAGAAACAGAAAGAAATGTTCCTAGTATGGATGTTCCTAATGAAGCCGAATCATCAGAGATCAATGGAGTTGAAATTCCTCCTGAACCGGAACAACATCCACAACATGGATATAATTTAAGAGACAGGAATCATCGTTCCTTTAGCTCCAAGTCTAGTTGCTGCGTGTCTTTCTGAAGATGAACCTCAGACTTACAAACAAGCTATAGACTCAGAAAATAATGAAGAATGGCGTGCTGCCATGGAAGAGGAGATGAATTCTCTTAAGGAAAACAACACGTGGATTCTGGAAGAATTACCTGAAAATAGAGAGGCTCTTAGCAACAAATGGGTGTATAAAATTAAAAGAAAAGTTGATGGTTCTATTGACCGTTTCAAAGCTCGGCTGGTCATCAGAGGATTCAGTCAAGAGTACGGTATAGATTACTTTGAAACTTTCAGTCCCGTTGCGCGCGGGTGCGGGACACCATCCGTACCATGTTGAGCGAAGCTTTAATCAGAAAGATGCACATGACACAATTTGACGTCAAGCCAGCGTTTTTGTACGGTGACGTTGACGAGGTTATTTTTATGAAATAACCTGTCGGGTTTGATGACGGATCAGGCCGAGTCTGCAAGCTCATCAAAAGCTTATATGGCTTGAAACAGGCGCCAAGGTGCTGGAATAAGAAGTTTTCTTATTTTCTGTTGAAGTACAAGCTAAAGGAATGTGAGTCAGATCCATGCTTGTTCATAAGCCAAGATCGGCATCTCATCATCATGATATACGTTGATGACGGATTGATCCTTTCGTCAAACAAGACACATGTACAAGATTTCCTGAGTGCCCTGACAGCAGAATTTCAGGTTCGGACTTCAGAAGTCGGGAAGCTATCTTGGTTTACAAATAAATCGCCTAAGAGACGGATCTATTTTTATAAACCAAGAAGCCTATATAAAACTATTTTAAAACGATATAACATGTGCGATTCAAACTCGGTGGTCATTCCTATAGACAAGAGTCAAATGACAAATAAATCCGACTGTGACAATGACACGAACGTCAACAATTTTCATTACAGAGAATTAGTTGGAAAATTGTTATATTTATCGGTTGTGAGCAGACCCGATATTTGTTTTGCGATCAATGTTTTATCGAAAAATGTTGAAAACCCCGAAAAGCGCCATTATGCAATTGGCAAACGAGTCTTGCGATACCTAAAGGGAACTCAATCCCTTGGTATATTATACAAGTCGTCGTTAGCAAAAGAGGATTCCTTTGTGGCATATAGTGATGCGGACTACGCTGGAGACAGCGATACTAGGAGATCTACATCTGGCTTCGTATGTCTGGCCGCAGGGGGAGCGGTGTCGTGGTCTTCAAAAACGCAAAGATGTGTGAGCCTTTCAACCACTGAGGCAGAATTTGTGGCGGCCAGCCTTGCAGCTCAGACGGTTATATGGCTCAATCGCCTTTACAAGGAAGTTCGTGGAAGCGAGGTTGAGCCTGCGCTTTATGTTGATAATCAAAGTGCTATCAAGCTTGTCAAGAACCCGGTGTTTCATTTTAAGACAAAGCACATAGATACACGGTATACATTTCTACAAGAATTGCATAAAGAGAAGAAGGTCAACGTGTCCTTTACGTACCCTCCAAGGAACAGGTAGCGGACACGTTTACGAAAGCTCTGCCAAAGGAAAGTTTTCTCAAAGCACGATCCTCATTAGGAATGGTGACCGTGGTGAACCTTATCTGATGTAGGGGGAGTGTTGCACTGGCCATCAGCTGGGCTTTTCGTATTGACAGTAATTTAAATAAATGTTGTCAATTTACTTACTTCAAATACATTCTGCTAAACGAAATGTTTGTGTTTTAATAGTTGTGTCTAAATGATTCCTAGTATTTTATAAGCTTAAGAGAGGGAGATAAAAAACTCGGTTCTGGCGTTTCGCTCGCTCGTTAGCGTCGCAGTTCAACCTAACACTCCTCTTCGCTTCGCTCATCGTCGTACCTAACCTAAGTCTGGCCTGAATTAAAGTAAGTAGAATACGTAATTATTCTTACTTCACGCTGATACATTTACTGTAGGTTCGCAGTTCTATCTAAAGCGAGGGGGATAAAACACTCAGTTCTGGCGATTCGATGGCTCGCTTCGCTCACTTGTTAGGGTCGCAGTTCAACCTTACACTCCTCTTCGCTTCGCTCGTCGTCGTACCTACCCAAACTTAAGTCTGGCCTCCTTAAGGTAGAATACATAAAAATTCTGACTTCACACCTACCATAGATTTAGTTGCTGTAATTGTAGCCATTTTAATGATAGGCAAAATAATGCTTAGGACAAGTAATGTTAGGAATATTACATTTTAGGTAATTATATTTTCGGTAAACATACTTCAGGAATTTTAATGAGTGTGCCCAAAAATTAATAGCATTAAACGAGTAGTATGCCATTCAACAGTATGCCAAACATTCTTGGCGAAAAATGTTTAGGAAAAAAACGTTACGCGATACGATAGGCACCACAGAAATATATCAAGATAGAAGGAAAGAGTTCAGCGATTTGTAGGGAGACCGAGCGTGTAACATTTTGCGTAGGTACTTTGACGTCACGAGCGTAATTTAGTGATGGGAAACATAAGCCGCGCGAAAACGATTCAGAAACATCGATTCACAGATCGATTCGAACACGGCACCGATTCTATGAATCGCCACCCACACCGCACAGCGCCGCGGCCCAGCCGCCGTCACAAACAAAAACAGTCACAATAATATTTGCTTTGCACTATGTACTTACATTATATAGCTGCATAATAAATAAGAACGTAATTATCATTTCCTCTGTTCTCAAAATCGATTTTAATCGAATAAGAAAATCGCAGTGTACAGCAGCACATGGCAGCACTATTCTTACTTTTGACAGAAAAAATGAGAAATCGACCTTGAACGTGACTCGATAGTTTGAATAGCTTATTTTTACATCGCTGGCTTTGAATGCACGCCAAGGTTGGCTCGTCAAATTAAAGCCGCTATGGAAAGCTAGCGTTGGATACAACCGCCCGCCTCTGTTTTGATGAAAATAATAAAATAAATAGTTTTGTAATTAATAACAGATATTTAAGGACAAATTGTACATACCAATGAAAGGAAATATCTCGATTAACAGCTCCAATTTTATTGGAAGTGTTTGAACAATTAATTATTGCGCAACAAGCCATTTTGTTTTTAAGACCTGACGTCGCACACAGACCGCGGTCGGGTGCTGACTAATGTTCGCGGCGAGCAAAGTTGACACCGTGTCAATATTTCGCCACGCGAGGTACGTCCACTCTTTCCTTCTATCTTGATATATTTCTGTGATAGGCACCCTATTGAATGAGTACGATCCTTCCTTTAGATAAAATCGTAACCCTCTTATTTGATTCACCGTTGGCGGGTAACAAGTATGTGCCGCAAACTTGAGATTACCATGCCTTGTTTCAGTCTACCATTTGTAAGTACAAATATAGAATTCCGCCGTGTAAATCGATATAGTCGGACCCTGCCGACACACGTCTGGGCCCCTCGACCGACCACTTAGTATGCTAGACGCTTTACGCATACATGCACACACCACACAATTAATTTTGTACGTAACGCGAGCTCCCAATAAGCTACAACATTAACACATGGTTGACATTGACTTTGCGCCCGTGATCGGTTGTAATTGTAAATGTGTGTATGTGTGGCAGGGGCCAGGGTTGACCGCACGAGCAGCGGCATGGCTGCATCTGATGTTTGAACATACAATTTTATTATACAAACTTAAAACAAACTTGGTATAGTTTTGGCTGAGGAGCTGGCGTTGGAGCCCTGGGCAAATAAAATGTTGCAAAGATCAGTTTATTTAATCATCTATTACGTGCAAGGCGTCCAAAAAAACGCAGGGCAAGCTGGGTTTGATTTTGATTACTTTTTCTTTAGTAACAAAAGTAAAAGGTGCCCACTGCTTAATCGTCCTGAAGTGGGCAAACCCACGACACCACGCCACTACCGTCCATCCACATGAAGGCCTGATATGGCAAGCCTCCGGAAAAAGAAGACCTGGCCGTCCCCGCATACAGTCCATACACAAATTGCATCAACTGAAGTCCACTGAAAGGAATCCCTTCCGAAATACCGTATCTTAGTAATTAAAAAAGTTATGCGATACGTTTTTCTCAATATCACACCGTTACTGTGGTAAAAATGAAGACTCAATAGGTCTTCAATTTGTGTTAATAAACTTTAGTTAATCAAAAATAGTTGTTTTCCATTTCAACCTTCTGAGATTAGTACAGTGGTGGTAGACCGTCGTACAAGCTTTTCGGCTAAAATAATATTCCACTTAAATTCGTGTTTATTGACTATGGTAGTTACCATCAGGTGGAGCCACTATGTTGGGCCTATAAAAAAAATATCACTTATTCATATTTTATTTCATTAGTATATACTTGCCTACTCCTCAAAAGAGGATAACTGTTACTACCTGTGATATTCTTCAGCCCTTATCTTTTTTTATCCAATATTTACAAAAGATTTCATAAGATATTAATGTGGTTTATATTGTTAAACTTGGAACCCAGCCACGTAGCAACCCTAGAGCGACAACAATGGGGGTATGTATTTGGCAGACAAAGGAACCTGCACCGGCGCAGCCAGTCCGCTCCGCAGCCAGCGCGCGTCGCCACCTGTCGCAGGTAACTAGCTATATAACTACTTTAATTACGGCCGGGATTTGTCCTTCGACAAACTTACAATTACTTTACCTGTAGTATCTAAACGAGCCGATGGAGCTCGTAGCTTTTATTATTAGACGGTGTAAAGGCACCATAATAACGTATACCTGCGTCTGTTGATAAAAGAAAAGTGATAATAGTTTAGCATTCGAGGAAATCTCTTCACTGGCTATAGGACAGTTTTTCAATCCAGGCAATAAAATATAATCTCAGATAAACAGAAGTATCAATATCAAGTGCTGTTTCGTCTGTATGACTTAAAGGCTAAGGCTTAGCTTGACAGACTATACTGTAGGAGGCAGGCGCCACACAGGCTGCCCGGATTAGAATCAAGACTGTAGGGACAGGGACAGTGGGGGCACATTGGAACAAGGGGCACAATGGAACAAGGCTGATATCTATTCGAATTTAGAACAATTTCGCGCGCTTACGGTTCGGCCAATAAGAGCGCTTCATACTTCACATGTTGACGCAGTGAAGTATGGCCGGCCGGCAACAGCAGAATTTTGCGGTGAAAAAAATTGTTTTGAGCAGTAAAAAGCTAGAATTTCGTACAGAAGAACTTTCTTTTTTACAAATAAAGGAGTGCTAGCAAGTGTTTGTTATTTTTTTCATAAATCTTATTCAGTTTAGCTAGGTATTAAATGTGATCATGTGTGTAGTGAAAAACGTTATTTGGATTATTTAAGTACTTGTTTGAAATTTTCAACATCCCATGGAGCACAATGGAATGGGGTTCTATGGAACAGTGTTTTTTCTTGATGACATTTCCCCAGAAACTAATAAAATATTTTTCACTTCTCATGCTCTAAAAGTTCGACTTTATGCTGTGCGTAGGCGACATAAAGTCGCTTTTTATGCTCTAGAGCATAAAGTAAAATCGTCGTCGAAGACCAAGGCGATCGGTCCAACAGCCACACGAAAAAAATAAAACTATAGAATAAACTCTTAATTTTTTTTGTTTCGTTAGTATTCTAAGACCAAGGCAAAAATACCAACAGCCAAAGTACACAGCAAACTTCTTGAAATAAACTTGTAATTTTTATTTACTATCATTCATTACTTTTTTAATTTATTTTTATTTTAGTAAATCGATATACTATTTATTTAAACTACAACAATAATTTATCGTAGATATAAATGTTTTTAAATTTTAATTAAATTTGTTTTGAAGTATAATATTTACATGATGTAGTTTAATTTTCTTGCAATCGAAGTGAAAAGTAGAGTGTGCAACTCGTCCATAAAACGCATTTTACACTCGACTTTATATTCATCCTCGCTCGCAAGCTCGCAAGGTGCGTTTTATGCACTTGTTGTACAATCTACTATTGTTGGTGTAATACTAACAGATATTGATGAGAACAACGAATATGAGATAAATTATATGCGTCGGAGCGCGAAAATTGATAACAGCTTCTATTTTCCACTGGAACCAGATATGGCAATGGTGTCATTCATAGAACTGGTGCTGCCAAGTCCAAGCTTGGCAGTTATTTTTATGTATTATTTTCCTGAAAGTTATAGGCTTGGGTACTTACATAACTTTCGTACAATTCTCGAATTATTGTTCATGTTTCAATATACCCCAGATGCCGTTTCATTGTAGGTACCCCAGACCTGGGACAAAAGAGGTGCAGTGCAAAAAAAAATGTACGGTTAAGTCAATTGTTTGATCTCGATTTGGTTGTTAATTGATAGTTTAAGAACTGTTGTTGATGATTAGAAACGAAAAGAATCCAAAAATAAGCCATTGTTTTTTTTTTATAGGTATAATTATTTTTTTCGTTCCATTGTACCCCAACTGTCCCTAAAGTGTAAGTTGCCTAAGTAAGAGTGCTCCCTCGTCCACGTCGTAACCAACAACAGAGATTTTCATACAGTTTATTGTTACAGTCGCAAAGCACTCTTATAAAATTGATCTCGATTACGTTTTCCGTGTAAATAATATTATTCATAAAGGCGAAACTTTCGACACGCTTTCTGCTTAATGATTACATTTATTACACCAGAGATTCAGCTCCGATAAAACAGCCTATTTTTTACCAATTCAATAAAAACTATATTGATTGTATATATTAATTTTCAGTTTGTTTTATGAAATATTCAAATAATTTAATTTTCTGGGGTATTCAAATAAACAATATCTAAGTATTTGTAAAGACCACTAAGTATAATCAATTGAATAAGTTTGCTTTGTGGCGAAGCTTATAGTAATAGGTAGACGTCGACTATTGACTTGGGATCGCTACAGCACTACTTACCTGCGGACAGGGACGGGATTAGAAAGGCTTTTCCGCATCCTTAACGCGTGGAGGTATCGAGTTGAAATTTAAACCATATACTTAAGTCTACGGTCCCTTAAAGCTGTGAAAAAAATCAAACTTCTACGTTAACGTGAAAAAAAGATACGGCCGTTTACGTCGCTAAAAACGTGCATTTCAACACTCGAGGGAATCAAAATGATAGGGTACTTCCCGATGACCTAGAACTATGAAATTTGGCCAGCAATATCGTCACATACTACAAATACTTATAAAAATATAGTCCTTTTCAAACATCATATTTGGAGAACGCGGTTGCGTTACGTTTGCACCTCGTTTGTATGCGGCGCCATACATTTCAGGTGCAAACTTAACTCAACCAGGCCATTTAAGATGGGATTATTATTATTTAAGTAGTATGTACCTCCAAAAGGTGACTAAATAAGAAAATTTGTAGACTCAATGACTAAGTTAATCACTAATGAATATGCCTAATATACCCAAAGAGTCAAAATGGTAGGTAAAATGTTTTTAATGTAATGTAATCTAATTTTACAAACATTCTAATATGTAGTTACCTAATTATTGTATTGTCACGTGACGAGTTTGCCGCGGCGGTGTACGGGCAGCCGTCCCTGATGAAGGGCTCCATACGAGTTCGAAACATGTCGGGCCGTTCCTGACAATTTCACGTGAGTGTAAACCGCTTAATACAATAATTAAATATGTCTCACGAAAGTTTTAATAAAATTAATGTAGTTACCTATGTGTTTTTCCAAATGCTCCCATTTAAATGCCAAAATTGTGTAAGCGATTGTGTGGTGTCACAGGACAGGCACCGCCGAGTGTGAGCCACAAAACTGAATATATAATAATTTATTGTCTTCATGAAATAAAAATGGAATATATTATAAGTGAAACTTTGTACGGAGCCCTCGGTGCGCGAGTCAGACTCGCACTTGGCCGGTTTTTATTTAAGTTGAAGTTACCTGCCGCATCGTCCCATAGGGCCCAATGCTGCGGGTCGGTGCCGACAGGTATACTTGTCAACAAAGCACTGCAGCCAAATTTTACCTCAATTTAACGCTAGTTTACGCTCTAACTGTCGCTTACGTCAGAAGATGTATGTGGTAGATTTATTTATATGGAAAAAAGGCATCTGATGAAAACTTTCGATAACTACCAATTAATTTTTTAAACATTCCTTCCTTGACAAAAGTTACGTTTCCAGTTTTAATTGAACCTGAATGACCAAAGGTTGCAATGCAACCCGGCCTAGACGTCACAACGTGGTCGTCATTGAGTTTGTAGTTCTTCGTTCAGGGATTAGTTAACTGGCATTTTACTTCGAGCTCCTAACTGCAGCTCAGAAGGGCTACTCCGAAGATTGAAATACGAAGTTTGTAGCGTAGCGTGCCATTCCTGTCCCGAGCTCGTGTCAAACCAAACAATATTTGAAACAAAGCAGGATGAAATGATATTCAGGATTTTCGTAAAAATATTTCTTTCCACAGTGTCATATACGTTATTGTAAGATATTTCTGTATGAAATTATATCTTACTTGTAGTATATCGATACACGATTTGTAGGTGGATCTATGTTTTATGTTTAATATGTTCGCGGGTATTCCGACTCGCGCTTGACAGCTTAAGCAGTCGTCATTAAATTGTGTTTGAAGACACACCGTGTTTTATTCCTCGCCCAGTATATATAATTTGGCGCAGTCGCGAACCGGTGTTTTGCGTTATAAAGTGCAAGTGTACCATCATGTCAGTGGGCAAACTAAAAGAATTCGACTTAAGTAGTGGAAAGTGGTCGATTTATTGTGAAATTGTTGAACAGTACTTCCAGGCTAACGACACAGCGGCCGAGAAAAGGATACCCACATTGTTAGCAAGTGTGGGCACTGCTACGTATGAGTTAATGGTGGATTTATGCAGCCCGAAGAAACCAAAAGAGCTCAAATATGAGGAGTTAATCGCGTTGGTCGCTGCACACATCGAGCCGAGACCGTCTTATCTCGCCGAACGGTATAAGTTTCGTTTTACCAAACAGGCCGCAAGTGAATCTGTCGCTCAGTTTGCGGCTACATTGAAACATCTCGCGACAACATGCGATTTTAAAAACACACTGGATGATAACCTGCGAGACCAATTCATATGTGGCCTAAACAGTGACGCCACTCGCCAGAGGTTGTTTATTGAAGAAAATGGTCTCGATTTCAAAAGGGCATACAGAGTTGCGCTGTCGTTGGAGTCCGCGGCTAGAAATGCTGCGATTGTCGAACAAACGCCGTCCGGGTCAACGGAACACGCATTACACGCCGTTCACGCCACGCCGGGCTATGGGCGCGGTGGCGGTGGCGCGCGCTTCCCTCGGCGGGGCGGCGCCGGCTACGGCGGCGCGGGCGCGCCGACCGCCGGGCGAGGGCGCGGCGCCGGCTCATCGACTCGACCCGCCAGAGGGGCCGCGGGACAACTCTGTCGTTGCTGCGGAGATCGAGGTCACGACCACACCGGGTGCAGATTTAAAGACTATGTTTGTAAAATATGCCTAAATAAGGGCCACCTAAAAAAGGCCTGTCCCAACATTCGTGACATGAACTACACTTCCAACGCGGACGTACCCGACCTAGGACATGGGCATGATGACGACTCAAACGAGGATTGGGACGAGGACCCGGAGGAGCAAGGCGAGACGGGCGGCTCCGCGGGCCTGTACCACGTGGAGCTAACGGGCCGGGAGCCGGTCATGGCGGAGATTGAGGTTGAAGGGAAAATACTCCGCATGCACGTCGACACTGGCTCGCCCTACGCTTGCATAAGTGAAGACCTGTACAGGAAGATGTTCGGTCAGCATACGTTACGACAAGACGATATAAAATTGCGCGGGTACGATGGTGGACTGATCCGATCTCTGGGTTATATAAAAGTAAACGTGAAATACCTAAATGTGATACGGCATCTAAACCTATACGTCATCATTAATGGCGGCGTCCCATTATTGGGGCGAGAGTGGTTAAAATCGCTAGGAATGAATGTTATCGCGTCAAACTCGTTGTTAAAGATCGAAAAAAGTGATAAGTGCAGTGATGTGTTAGATAAGTTAAATTTAATGCGCGATCATGCGCGAGTGTTTCGCGAAGGCCTGGGGAGGCACGCGAGCGCGCGCGCCGAGCTGCGAGTGCGCCCGGGCGCCCGGCCGGTGTTTCGGCGCGCGCGCCCGCTGCCGTTGGCGCTCCGCGCGCCCGTCGACGCAGAACTCGAGCGCATGGAGCGCGCAGGTATTATCACGCCGATTCCTTTTTCCGATTGGGCTTCATGTTTGGTTGTAGTTGTCAAGAGCACGCTTAATCCGGTTTTGGAAGTAGATAAGTACCCCCTTCCGCGTGCCGAGCAGTTATTCAACAATTTGAGCGGCGGAAAGCTATTTTCTAAGCTCGATTTAAAAGAGGCCTACATGCAAATCGAACTAAGCGAGGACTCAAAAAAATACACCGTGGTGAACACGCATCGTGGTCTCTACGCTTACAATCGCCTGGTGTACGGGGTCGCGTCGGCGGCTTCGATTTTTCAACGGGTCATAGAACAGGTGGTCGCCGGGATCCCCAATGTGACCGTTTACCAAGACGACGTTCTCATTACCGGAAATAGCGAAGCTGATCACATTAAAAACTTAAAAAGCGTTCTCAACCGTTTTGAAGCAGAGGGATTAACGCTCCGTAAGGAAAAATGCACCTTTTTCGCTAAAGAGGTCAAGTACCTAGGCTTCGTCATTTCCGAGGACGGTATAAAAACAGACAGTGACAAAATAAAACCCATATTGGAGGCCCCGGCACCTGAAAATACGTCGACGCTAAAATCCTTCCTAGGCATGGTCAACTTTTATTCTAAATTTATAAAGGGCTTTACTGAAATTTTAGCACCTATGTACCGGTTATTAAAGAAAGGGCAGAAGTGGGAATGGGCTAAGCCTCAGGCAGACGCTTTTAATAAAATAAAAGGTGCCTTAACGGATAGTCCCGTATTGACACATTACAACGAGAAGCTACCGCTTATTCTTTGCTGTGACGGAAGTCAGACGGGGGTCGGTGCGGTCATCCTGCACCGCACGGCGGAGGGCGAGCGGCCCGTCGCCTACGCATCACGCGCGTTGAATGCGGCAGAATGTAATTATAGCCAAATTCACCGCGAAGCATTGGCTATTATTTTTGGCGTAAAAAAAATTTCATACCTACTTATACGGACGGCAGTTTACTCTGCGCACGGATCACCGACCGCTGGTTACGATTTTTGGGTCTAAAACAGACATTCCGTCCACAGCTGCCGGGCGGCTCATCAGGTGGGCGCTCTTGCTGTCGGGCTACCAGTATGACATAGAATACGTGAAGTCCGCCGATAACGTAGCCGATGGTTTATCACGTTTACCGCTGCCGGTGCTAGACCAAAGCGATGTTAGCGACGATTGTAGTTTCATACAATTTATAGAAAATAATTTTCCTATCCGCGCGCTCGATGTAAAAAAAGAAACCGCCGTTGATAAAACTCTCAACTTAGTGACGCAGTATGTAAAAACAGGGTGGCCGGTGTCAGGGGTGCCGCCCGAGCTGACCCCTTATCATAACAGGCGAGATGAACTAAACGTAGAGGGGGGCTGCCTGATCTGGGGCTCGCGCGTGGTGGTGCCGGCGGCGCTGCGAGCGGCCGTGCTGGCTGAGGTGCACGGCGGACACCTGGGCATAGTTAAATGCAAAAGTATCGCGCGGAGTTACGTCTGGTGGCCGAAGATAGACTTTGACATTGAGCAAATTTGTAATTCGTGCCGTATTTGCGCAGAGACTGCGGACGCACCGGCGCGGGTGCCTATTGTACCGTGGACTACGTCTAAAAAAGCGTTCGATAGAATACATATAGATTTTCTAACGTATAATTCGAAAACGTACTTAGTAATCGTAGATAGTTTCTCCAAATGGATAGAAGCGTTCCTTATGAGTTCTACGACAGCTACAGCGACCGCGGGTAAGTTACGGGAGGTATTTGCTCGATTTGGAATTCCGTCTAAGTTGGTCTCCGATAATGGGCCTCCTTACAGTAGTAAGGAATTTGCGAGTTTCCTTAAAACAAATGGTGTGACACACGTAACGTCGGCGCCTTACCACCCGCCATCAAACGGCGAAGCTGAAATAGCGGTCCGGACCATAAAAAAATGTCTAAAGAAAGCGGACAAAGAAAATGTGAACCCTCATACATTTCTACAACGCTTTCTGTTAGATTATCGTAACGCTAAGCATTGCACCACGGATGAGTCACCGGCCGCGCTGTTGCTGGGGCGTCAATTAAAATCTAGGCTCGACCTACTGAAAGACGGATTATTCGATACAATCGAAAAAAACAAACAATTAAAAATATCTCGCGGACCCCAAAACTGTAGACATTTAGAAATCGGTGACTTAGTCTGGGCCAGGGATTACCGTACGGGTAGGAAGTGGATTGAGGCTACCATTGTTCAGAAAACTGGTAATAATAATTTTAAAGTTCAAACGAAGGAGGGAATAATTTCTCGGCACACAAATCAATTGCGCGCACGCTGCGATAAGGAGATGTCGGGGTGCGCGGGCGACGCGGTGCCCGGCCCGAGGCCGGCGCCGGCCGCCGAGGCCCGCGACGCCCGCGCGCCGCGTCCTAACAATAAGGAACACAGCGTGCAGGTGTCTCCCCAGGTTGCAGCTAGTTTTAGGGTCCCGTCGGACATGCTGCCCGCGCTGGCCGCTCGGCCCGTGCGAGTTCGCAAGCCAGTTATTCGTTATGGTTTCGAAGAAGCATATCCATAAAGGCAAATGGATGTACTTGTACGTAATCCATCCGTTTTGTATTTCTTTTTCTCAATTCATAGCCGCAAATTGTCACGACATTTTTATAGAAGAAGAGAGAGTAAAATATGTATAAGGTTATAAACTATAATTGTAGGATTAAGATTATAGAATAAAGCATTTGTTTTTTACTTAGTATTAACTGTTAATCATAACTTGTTTGACAAAACGAATTTAAAATGTTAAAGTTTACCTACCTATTTTATATGACATAAAGTCATACCTATTTAGCTGTTCCTTCTTACTGATAAACTTATAGATTTAAGGATGTACCATTCCCATGTGACCAACAACATACACATATGTAATAAGATACATCTTATCAGTAAGGGGGGAAGTAGTGTAGTATATCGATACACGATTTGTAGGTGGATCTATGTTTTATGTTTAATATGTTCGCGGGTATTCCGACTCGCGCTTGACAGCTTAAGCAGTCGTCATTAAATTGTGTTTGAAGACACACCGTGTTTTATTCCTCGCCCAGTATATATAATCATCGAACGCATAGCAAGTAAAAACGTATAGGATAAACCGGTTGTGTTTATCCTATACGTTTTTACTTGCTATGCGTTCGATATCAGTTTAATGTTCTTAGATATCTATTTATTATAGTTACAGAATTATCGCCTGCTCACGTTTAGCGATTACACCCTTTGTAAGGGTTATTTTTTATCTACTTTTATATCGTACTAGGATTTCATTGTGATCATTAATTACCATTTTTTTTATCACTAAACTAACTTTACTGCCCTATTCATAATTTTAATTAAGGAAAGATTAAGTTGGAAGCATTCATTCCTAAATATAGGTACCAGTAGCTCTGTGAGCTTAGACCTCGCGAGTTTGTTTATAAAAACTTGTAACTTTTGACGTTTTGAACCTCTAAATCTCTGTCATTTTGAAAAATATTTCGAGAAACTGAATCGACAAAACATATATTTATTTATGTTTATCGGACATACCAATTATTTTTGTCGAAGCAGAAACAGAGACACTTCGCTCGCTCGCTCAAAAAAAATAATCCCATTCAATAAACTAAGCTCTATACTGATTTAGATCCGAAACCTCTGATTAAGGACTTAATACTGATATGGCTGAATCGTGCCTTTAAAGGCGGATTGTTAATGGGCCGGGCGGCCGGAGTGAACTGACAGTTGGGTGCATCAACTTTTTCCTTGTTATTCTGTCCCGTGGCAAAGGGGACAATAGTGATTAAACTTCTTAGAAAAGTGTTGTTAATCTGCCAAGACAAGCTAAGCGAACCTTTTCTCGAAGCGCTTCGTGGTTTTTTGAACCCTCATAACTTGGGTTTGGGTTAAACCAGATAAACAAAATACTCGATATATGTCACTAGCGTACTTGGTGTACTTCCTTTTCGCCGAATTATGTTTCGCAAACGTTTCCTTTCGCAAAAGTTTCATTTCGCCAAAAGCATTTTTCACTGAAACTGTAAACTGCGCGTACTGCATACTTATTAAACATATAAAATTGTAATTGCATAGCTTATTGATATCTAAAAACCCTGATTTTGTCACTGACTCACTGAAGATCATCAAAATTCTCAGGGTACTTCCTATTGTCCTAGAAAGCTGTAATTTGTGGCTTGGTCGTTTCGTTACTACAAGAACTATTGTTTTACAATAGAAAGGCAATGAACAGTGAATACATTTTTCACATTACGCCCATATGATTGTAGTGGAATGGCCTAGCTACATATTTGGACTAATGTGTAGAGTTTGTGAAGTTAGCTAGGTAAGAGTTAGAGCGTGTAGTCAGAAGCCTGGCTTTACATGAGATCTGATCACTTTTTAACAGTGCGAGTCATAACTCATAAATAATATGGTCTCGTCTTGGCATCATTTTTCATTCAATCATTTATATTACTGGTATATTCAGGATTTTTGTGTTTTTTTTTATTAACTAAAGAATTTTAATTTTATGAAGTGATAGTCTACATACTACAGAATGGCTTATAACTGTTGGAATTACAAAGTTTTTGTTAAATATAACCGCCGAAATCTTAATTTTAAAGAGTGGCCTAGGGGACATCACCATGTCAACAACCAACAAAAAAAATTTTTTGACCCAAATACGAGCGTGATTAAGATTACTGTTTAATGGTTTGACAATGTCAATTTATCAATAATAATCAATCAATGCAGCGGACACGCGTATTACTTACTTCGTTAATTCTTTCAAGAAACATTTTTTTAACAACTTACGAAATTTGGGTGTTACTTTATTTAAGTGTCGATTCACTTCGGCTAGTCAAAAATACCAACTTTTAGTTCTTAAATTTAAAACTCCTGAAGCCCGAAATATCTCTGTTACAGAATGCCTAATATACAGGGTGTTTGGTACATCGTTTGCCAAATTAAAATGGGGATAGAAGGGCTCATTAGCTACCTCCTACGGTCCCAAAAAAATCTACAGCCCACGGATTTTTTTTATGACAGTTTTTTTTTTTGGAACATCCTAGAGAACGAGTCGTTTAAACTTAAATAACAAAAAAGTTTCAGTGCCTAGACCTGCAATTTGTATTTTATTGCAAGGTGTAATGTTGTACGGTTCTATCAAAATTTGACCGACAGCGCTGCCCTTACAGGCTCATCTCCAGGGATGGTGGTAGGAATGCCCCCCTCCCACTCTACTGAAGGCGCCCCAGAACACTGATGAGGAGCCTTCCAGCTCAGGGTGTCTAACTGCGGGCAATGGTCTCCCGATCCATCACCCGCAGACCCTCGTTAGGGCGGCATCATCCGGCTTGCGTTAGGCCAATCGCCGCCGCCTCCCCGGTCTTCTGCGCCTCTGTGGATGCGCATTTTCGTCAACCTCGCGTTCCCGCTCAGCCGTCTCCTTCTGCGACATCACATTATCGTCACTGAAGGCCGCAACGGCTGCCCAAGCCTCCTCAAACCTAACCGAACCTTTTTTTTAAGATGGGAAAATGCAAAACGCATACCACCAGTGTGCGGGGACGGACCCCGGTGGTTATGTGGGACTCCTAAACCTAAGTTAACCTAACCCCGTTGGACTTTTACATCTGGGGACCGGCAAAAGATCTGGTGTACGTAGTGATGTGCCGTTCTCGAGAACGTTTCTCGATTTGTGTGGGCAGAGAACGTTCTCGAGAACATTTCCCGTACAAATCGGGAAACGTTCTCGAGAACGGTACATGTCTAGGTTACGCCACGGAAGTTCAATCTAGGGAAGATTTATCCCAACGTATACCGGCAGCATTCGCCGTCATTCAGGAAGAAGTCCGATTACGAACCACCACGGTCGAAATAACTATAGGAGGGCCTACGCGTGCATACGCAATGAGGGAAGGCAATTCAAGCAGGATTTGTGTTTTTTTTATTTATTTGTAATTGATAAGTGTAATTAAATTATGAATAAAATTTGATTATCAAGATTATTGCCTAGTTGGTGAGTTATTTACACAAAATCCTGCATAAGTATCAAATTAGCCTAACACGTCCCTATTGCACAAAATTTACAAATTTATGAAGTTGGCATTATTGTACATCATTAGAAAGAAAGTCATCAGAAGAAAGACAGACAAGAGATGATTTTTAAACAATTTCAAGAGCATGGTTTTTTGTAGTTTTTTAATGGTAACCTAATCAAAGTTTCACTTTCATTGAATATTCACGTCTTGAGAAACGTTTCTGGGTCAATAAAAAAATAATTAGACCAGACTTTGATAGACCCGACTTGTTGGTTATTTTGATTTTGATAGAACTGTACAACATTACACCTTGCAATAAAATAAAAATGTCAGGTCTAGGCACTGAAACTTTTTTGTAATTTCAGTTTAAATGAGTCGTTCTCTAGGATATTCCAATAAAATTAAAATAGATGTCATAAAAAAATCCGTGGGCCTAAGATTTTTTTAGGAGCCGTAGGAGGTAGCAAATGAACCCTTCTATCCCCCATTTTTATTAAATTGGGTTCGAATCCCGGCCGGGGCAAATATTTGTGCAAAATATTTGTTCTTGGGTCATGGATGTTATCTATATATGTATTTATATATTATGTATATCGTCGTCTAGTACCCATAGTACAAGCTTTGCTTAGTTTGGGCCTAGGTCGATTTGTGTATGACTGTCCCTTAATATTTATTTATTTATTTATTTATTTGGCAAACGATGTACCAAACACCCTGTGTATAATGTAGATGTAGAAAGTTTGGCGGGATAATAAAATAATGCATCTGATTTTGGTCGTTTTGACAACAACGACTAGCAAACGTTCTAGTGACAGAGTGCCCGGCTGATGCGCAGTATTGACAGAGTGCCCGGCTGATGCGCAGTATTGACAGAGTGCCCGGCTGATGCGCAGTATTGACATAAGCAAACGTTCTAGTGACAGAGTGCCCGGCTGATGCGCAGTATTGACAGAGTGCCCGGCTGATGCGCAGTATTGACAGAGTGCCCGGCTGATGCGCAGTATTGACATAAGCAAACGTTCTAGTGACAGAGTGCCCGGCTGATGCGCAGTATTGACAGAGTGCCCGGCTGATGCGCAGTATTGACAGAGTGCCCGGCTGATGCGCAGTATTGACATAAGCACCAGATTTACAGCGTGTATATATTTGATATAGTGTGGCTAATGTAATATTACTCAAACTTTGTGGAGTAGGAATTATAGTTTTAATACTAGAAAATATTTTTGAGTTTCTATGCACACGTAAGGTACCTACCTAAGGAAATAAATAATATTAATAAATAAATATCAGACAACCTCACACAAATCGATCTAGTCCCAAATTAAACTCACGAAGGCCTGTGTTATGGGTACCTACTTAGACGACGATATACATACTTATATAGATAAATATATACTTAAATACACAGAAAAACCATGACCCAAGCACAAATATTCGAGTTCATCACACAAATATTTGCCCTGGTAATAAGTTAAAATATTTGTTGATGTACTCATAGTCAGCTCACATAATTTCCACTACTGTATACAGTACAGTCAACGACAAATACACACTTTCTAACCGTACACAAGGCGAAAAAATAAATGTAGTATAAATAAGACCTAGCTCGATAATACCATATATTAATCCATCACCAAAAAAATTACATAAGTAGTACTATGCCAAATTTCAACTCATTCGGAATGTTAGAACTATAGTACATAAAGTATCAAAATTATTTATAGAGATTACCTACTAATTTGTTTAAATCTTAGACAATTGGTGATACCACAAGGAAATATCTGTCAACATTATTTAACTAGACAGACAGACTATAACCGCAAATTGAAGCCAGACAGAAATTTTAGTGCTATAATCTGATATTTATAAAAAATATTAATTTAGCGTTAACTGCAACAGCGTAATTAATTTTTTGAAATTTTCTGTGCAAAAATATATGGCGTAGTTATTACTAAGTAAAAGTAACAGTTGTGACATCAGACATCACTATGTTTTAAGTGTCAACAAACAACAACAAACAAATACATTGCGTGCTGAATTATTTTTTTGGTTCATTTTTTTTAATAATTTACTGATAAATATATTAATAAGTGCCTAGTTATACTGTCTAAGACCCCGTAAAGTTTGTGGTTATATCAAAAATAGGTACGGTATAGACTATTTTGGATTTAAAGTGTTTATGATTAAGGTGTTTATATTTACAAATTAGAAAATAAAAAGGTATTTCGCAATTCAGCAAGACATTTGGAAAGGTATTTTACAAAGATTGTGCAAAACAACGAGCGTCCATTGCCACCAGCTGCGCGGCCGGGCGCGGCCGGGATATTCCACGAGTCCTTGATATTGACATTATTGAGCACCGACACCGAGGAAAGCTTATCAGAGAGACATGAGTGATTGTTTGTGTGCCCGGCGGACTGTGCCCCGCTTATCGCCTAACCCTAATGTATTTATTGGCGTAATTATGTGTTTAAATGACATAATTAACTTAAGTAAACAAAAACAAGTGCACAAATACTTACTCCCGGATGCGACTTTACCTTCATTATCGCGTAATGATTTGGTGTAGGGGGACCAGGGGGCAATGTTTATACTTTTTGTGCACAGCTCACTATAATAGACACCCGTGAGCTGCGGACCTCGCCAGGTTGTTTAGAAATTACTGAAATTTGTATTTATTTAAGTTTTCTCCATATCTCCGCCGTTTCGAAAAAAAATAATAAACTGAATTAACAAAAAAACACTATATACTTATCGAACCTACTCACCAAATTTCTTGAGAGTCGGTTGAGAACAACATTAAAATCTGAACATCCAAACATCCGGACATATGAAAGAAATTTTGGCCAAGCTGGATGAGAAACGCGTCGCTCGCTCGGTCAATAAATAGGCAAACGAGCACAGAGAACGGTGGCGTACTTCAATTAAATTTAAAAGACTTTTTATAGTGGTCGTATTCCACTGTGTGACGTTATTTTATGCATCCAAGTACTAATAATACTCCTATTATAAATGCAAGATAACTCTGTCTGTCGGTGTATCTGTTATCTTTTCTTGACTAAATTTCTGAGTTGAGTTCGATGATATTTGGTACGTAGAAAGCAGAAAACTTAACTCCTAAAAGTAGAAATAGACTACTTTATTTTAGACCTGGACCTGGGGTAAAAAATGATATAAACCTTTTCGAAAAATATTAACAGTCATACTTATATGTATCTGAAAATTCAGATTCTAAGGGGTTTTACAGAACGCGAGATGAAAATGAGCTTGGTCCCACAAAACTATGCGGGCGGAACCGCGGGCACTAGTTGTACCTATTAGAGGCCAGGCCGCCAGAGTCGACGGAGAAAAATGTCTACACCAAATATGGAATAACAATTGTAAAACTGATTTAACTAAAACAATGAAGATAAAATATTTAATTAAAAACAAGTGACATGCTACGTTATGTTATTCGAACTTTCGTACAGGGATAGCTGGAAAGCTCCACAGGTGTCTAGGTATATAGATCTAGACACGCGGCAGCGTGCAAGCCAATTTCAAGCAAAGGAACTGGCTAGCCACCGCCGAGTGTAATATTACACGAACCACTTAGTGCCACTTTTGACCCTTCTATAACTCAAAACCTCTTTAACGTAAACACATAAAACTACGTGTGTTTAATTATATCCATAAAGACATCTAGAAGCCCAAATTTCATGAAGCTAGCCCAAACGGTTCTAAAGATATGAAGGTCAAAAAGTCGTAAATTTTAGCACTGACTGACTGACATATAGTACCTAAACCTAACCTATTTCCAGATGACCTAGAAGGATGAAATTTTGAATCCAGCTCAGTAATTGTGTGTAAGCGTAGGAAAAAATCTAAGAAAAAAAAAATAGGGGGCTCTTATACATTTTTTTTTATTGTAGCGTTGGAAACCGTTACAAGCAGATATTTGAAACTATCCCAATATATGTATTATATTTGCTGTATAACAGAAATATAAAAATAACTAAGTCAAAAAATAAGTGATGTCCTCATACAAAAAACTTGTAATACGCGCTTAACAACCGGCCAACGGTGTGTCATCGGCGGCGCGCGGCGCTCTTCTCGACATAGGCACTTCGATATTTAGCAGAGGATAGGCCTACGTTGCGCTCTCCAGAGATAAAACACTAGACGGAGTACACCTTATTTATCTAGACCCTAGTCAAAATAAGGCACAAAATAGTTCTATAGTAGAATATAACCGCCTGAGATCGTTATATCGCCCGGATTTGGCTAATTTAAGCATAACCCGAGTAACAAAATTTGGTACTATAAAAGTCCTGGGAACGTTTTAGGATGTGCCAAATAGTGTTCATGATCAGCACTGTAATGGTGTTATAAATGTTTACAGAACCCCAAAGAGGCCCTAGTTTTATCACTGATTAATTCTATAAACATTACATAAAGACTCGCGCGGTGATAAATCAGCTCTGTTGTTGAAGTATAAAAGTGTCGTGAAACGCTTTTTAGTACTAACATAGTGCTGTCAGGAACTATTATGTCACGAATTTGCACTATAAAAGTAACCAAAACATGTTTATAGTGCTGCTCTGCACTGTAATCGATTCCAGTGTTTTTTCTCGTCAAAACTGTTTCCCATTTTATTCTTTAGATGTGTTATGCCATCGTGGTATTGAAAGAAATAAATATCGATAAGTTATTTATGCTCCATTGTTACTTAACGTAACGTGTAATCAGAAGGATATCAGCACTTGCGAAAAAAAATGTATTGATAAATCCATTATGCTGATTTCAAATTTGACAATGCGCCCTGATAATAATCTTGTTTTAATTAAATTAAAATCAATAAATTTAAGACTATGGCTGCTATAGTACACATTGGCTCCAGCCGTCTCCTAATATGTGCTATCATGGCGTAAACAGCGGCCATATTTTTACTAGTGATATAATTGATAATAAAAAACTGCTACAGATCTAATTAGTCCATTAATTCATAATTTTAACTCTTTTATGTCACGTTTTAGTCCCGTAGCAGTAACACAAATTCACTTAAAGGGCTATTTAGAATTTTAGTTATGTAGCAACTGCACTAGGAGTCGCTACAGTACTAATTAGTGCTATAGAAAAGTGTTCATCACTTTTACAGAACTAGCCCCATAGCGATGTTGAGGAAGCTTTTAAGAAGCCATAACGTTACGTAATGCTTGTACAGAGTACTTTTATAGTGCAAATTGATCCTATAACAATGTTTTCATCACTGCTACAGTGCCAGTACTGTTAAAGTCATTTTGAAGCAGTTTTAGTGCTGAATGGATACATAAAAGTGCCAGTAAGTTCATCTACAGTACTAAATAGTACCATAGCAGCTTTTTAAATATCTAGTAAAGTACAACACTTTAAAGATTCTTTTGTATGGTCCTGTAAGCGTTCTAAGAGCTAAAATATAGAACTTAATTGCTCTTTAATTTATAGAATTAAAACGCTCCTTTAAACACCTTTATAGTGCAAGCAGTCACAATGGATACCAGTATAGGCCGACTATATCACTGTTTGGTGACATAACGCCCTGGTTATAGAACTTTTTGTTACTTGGGAAACAAGAAGTGTATTAAAAAGGTAGCAAATAATGAATGGGCAATACGCATTATTATCTCTAACATTCAAGAGAATGTAGACAATAGCATAAAAAAGCCATGCAGCGGAAACGCAAGAAAAAACATTAAATCTCAATAGCTGCTGTCGCGGCCCTAGCATGATCTATAGGGGAAGCGGGGGACTGACGGGCCTAACCAGTTCCGATAACCCTTCCACGGCCGCTGCCGTGCCGCCACCGCCGAGCTACCTTCTCTTGCTTCACCGACCGCGCATGCGACACACGCAACGCACATACGGCTCGCGCATACCATTTTTTTTTATTAATTTAATTTAATCCAACCATTGTGGAACCTCGAGTTACAAGAATGTAACGAACATCACACCTTCCTTATTTTTGTACTGAGACCCCGAGTCTTAACACCTGCCTAGTTTTCTTTACAAAAAGTATTGATATCCCACCAAAAACATAAATGTAAAAAAGGAGAGCCAAGTTCAATGCAAAAATTATGCTTGGCTGTGGGCTTCGCCGCAAAAAGAATGGAGATCTAAAGTAGTGCCAAGTTCTATGCAAAAGCCAAATATGTATTTATAGGAACAAAATAACATTATGAACAAGTATTAAACTCTATTTATTTGCTTTATTGGATATCTATAACATTTGCTGTTATTTAAAAATGTGAGATCTTAAAGTAGGTTAGATTTGACTTAGCCAGTTTTTATCAGAATTAAAAAATATATATTATGTTGAATAACTTTACAAAATAACTGATGTAATGAAAACTGGCCAAGTCAAATCCAACCTACTTTAAGATCTCACATTTTTAAATAACAGCAATATATACCTATCCAATAAAGCAAAGAAATAGAGTTTAATACTTGTTCATAATGTAATTTTGTTCCTATAAATACATATTTGGCTTTTGCATAGAACTTGGCACTCATTTAGATCTCCATTCTTTTTGCGGCGAAGCCCACAGCCAAGCATAATTTTTGCATTGAACTTGGCTCTCCTTTTTTACATTT
This sequence comes from Apotomis turbidana, assembly GCA_905147355.2. Taxonomy (NCBI): domain Eukaryota; kingdom Metazoa; phylum Arthropoda; class Insecta; order Lepidoptera; family Tortricidae; genus Apotomis; species Apotomis turbidana. The sequence continues at coordinate 20,223,122 of LR990299.1, forward strand.
ATGTTTTTGGTGGGATTTGTACCTACTTGAATACGGGAAGCAATTAAGGGGTTTAAGAGATTTCTCTTTCCCGCGCGAACGAACTAGTGGACGCTGGCGAGTAACTTTAAATCTTTCAAGCATTATTTGATACATATTGTATGTACATACTCGTTACTCGTTGCGCCAAATGTCAAGACAAAAACATCGGCGCGGTCAACAGCCTGGCCGGTCGCCCGCGACTCCGCGACGAGCGCGCGAGCAGCCAGCACTACCGCGTCGGACCCCGCACTACTCCCAAACCTGATCTATGTATCAAAACTGAGATGCTGCTATCAGCACTACCCCCCGACCTTACGATCTGGATACTTTTTATCTTTAATGTCTTTGGTTATAATGTTATCTTTTTAAAAGCATACACCACGCACAAAACATCCACACTCCACATACTAAATACATGTAGTTATGTAGATAAGTGCATTCAACTTGACGGCTATTGTCAAATGATCGATGTATGTACAGTCAACCAATCTGATTTCTAGGCCACTATAGAACCTTGTCACAATGACAATGATATGAGATTTCAAGCGGCTTTCATATTATGTTGACGTTCACTGTGACAAGGTACGAAATGACTCAGGAATCAAATTTTTTGACTGTACAGATACAGAATTATCTGTTTATAGAAACCTGCCCGTCTAGCACAAACTATGCTTCGCGACTCGTGTCGCGCGACATATAGCGCTACCCGTCAGTCTCTTACATTACTGCACAGAAAGAGACGGGTAATTATCTCGCGCGAGAAATAGTCGCGTATGACTGTTATGCTAGAGATGCTGTCTTATTCCTACAGAACACTTTCATTTATTTATTCGTTCCGGTATATTGTACCTTCTCAATAGCATTTACTAGATGGTACTAAAAATGTCCCATTGGTCAATCAAGTGGTCAAACGAGCGAAGTGTCTGTTCCAGCTCGGATTAAAATGCTTTCGTAAATCCGTTTGTCCCGGTGTCCTATCGTCCATATTACCGGTGTTCTTGTGAATGTTCGCATCTCTCAGCCGGTGTTGTGAGCCAAGGAGCATGGTTCTATAATTAGGTGGATGTTACATGTCGAAACAGTTTTTTGAAAATTTTCAATAAGGCGGAGATATGGGGGTTGAAAATGTGAAAAAATATATATTTCTCTGGAGTCTCGAGGACTCCGGCTCACAGGACCCTAATATTTAGGTACTATAATATTTATTTTCCATTACTTACGCGCATATAAGTTTACTACTTGAATAAAGAATATTTTGACCTTTTTTGTCTTTTGACTTTTTAAACCGTAAGTGAACTTGGGAAATTTACACTATATTTCTCCTACAGAAATTAATAGTGCCCATGACTTTATAAAGGAATATTGTTAGTTTTAAATCCAAAAACAAAAATAACGTAAATTGACTATATTTTTCGGTAGAGCCCAGGTACATTGTTGACCTATTTACGACAAGAATGCGTCATTATCTGGACAAAGACCGCCACGATCCGTTAGCTTTGAGCATACAGATACACTTCAATTGTAGTAGTCATTGTGGGTTCTCTTACCTGAACTATAATTATAGGTACCTAACCGCCCTAAACCTCTGTCAGCATTGCTGACTATTATGTTGTGATCTGGGGGCACGGTAACACGAACAAAAAGAAGCTGGGCACTACCTACCTTTTCTTGAACCGTTTCGTCTCATTTTCAAACCCTTTATAGCTTCGTCTCAGTTAACACTAGAGCGCCCAAACCAAATTCACAGGCTAAGATGCAGTTAGGGAACATAATGAAATAGTGGAAAACATAGGAAAGTGATATTTATTCCCTTTTTCGTGAGAGATGAAAAAAGTGAAGTAACATTAAGTCAAAACCCGCCTGAGCAACGTTGACTGTAATGTTACTTCACTTTATTTGTTGTTATCCCCCGGTCGCCGGAGTTGTTTCTTTGGCAGTTTAGCCGCGCCGGCTTGAAGAATTCTAGGGCCGGATGTCGCAGTCATAATTTGTTTGTTTATGAATCCGTATTATAAAATATTTATGTATGCCTAAGGGAGGCAACGGGGATCCACGCTCGGGCTTTCCCCGGAAAGGCTTTTCGTCGCCATACAGCGTGGGAATGCTGCCTGCGTCATGGGCACCCTACCAAGGGGTTTTGTTTTACACATAACTTCCATTTTTATAATGCTTTCATTTTGGTCTGTAATAAAAGATTTTTAACCCAACTATTATAAATCAGTGTGGTTTGTCCTTTTTTTCACGCAACGGCAGATCATTGGCATTTAGCGATGTTTTACATAGAGACGTTTAGGTAGTAGGTAAGTACAAACGAAGACACAGTTACACCCATAAACTATACACTATACACCCCGAGACCTTAACACGTTGTGCTAAGGTTTATATTACTTTACAAAATTACAGTTATCAGTGTCTTCGTTTGTACCGTAGGCTATGTTTTATTCCAAAAGGTGTATGATTTCTAAAAAGCGTAATTTGATGTGAATGTGTAAAGTTATGATTGGCTAATTAAGGTAGGTACTTACATATGGCTTATTATCTTCGAGTCTGCTTTATTGTCGTGAATTATCAGAAGCCGGGCTCTCGCGATAGCCCGGCCGCTGCCCGGCTGCGACCGTGACCCTCACACCTAGAGTTTCTTCCAACGAATTTTCTCAGAATGGATGAGCACTTCCTTATCAGTCCGCTTCCAAACTTCGTGAAAAAATGTATACTTACTACTTAATCATTAATAAACATTTACAAGTGTCACAAACTGTTGGATGGTTAAAAAATCAAGGCGGTGGGAGCCGTGAGTCTTCCAGGGCACTTGCTCCGATGACCAAGTTGGGATTTCTGTTATAATTTAATAAGTCGAAAATTGAAATCAATTTCATGTTCACTGAAGGCTGGCCAAGTCAAGTCAAGGTTCGCGCAGTCCTCCGCTAAGCTCCAGTTGGACACTTTTGAAGGACGATGAGTTAGAAATGTGCGCCGCGCGCGCCGCACCGCGCACACGCACCGCTAGAGGATCTGCCTGAACCCTGACCTCCGCACTTCGCCTTCCGGATCCCGGATACGTGCGCGTGACCCAGCACGGACGGACTCATCTGCTAGATCCCAGGTGTTTAAACATCTCAAAAAAAGTCAGCCCTAGCCGAGGATTCTTCGCCTGCAGCGTACGTGACGGTGTGAAATTAACTGTCTGAACTTTAGTACCGATTTTTTCTGAAATCGTAACCTCTTACATAACACAAATACTGGAACTTTGCATTTTGTATAACTTTTTATACTAAATAGTTTCACGTCCCAACTCGCGTTTCGTAGCGGACCCAAAAACCGTGACGGTTTTTTTCATCGTCGTGTAGAATCATTTTTATGGTTCCGTTGTCAACTAAGAACCCATAAAACCGCTGTTTTAAGCCCGGCTATTTTGAAGGATGGGCAATTACGGAACCCTACACTGAGCGTGGCCCGACCGACATGTTCTTGGCCGGTTTTTTAATCGTTGTCGTCGGAAAAGGGGAATATCAAGCATCACAGCAAATAAAAGGAAACCTGAATACTTCATCATGCTTCAGAAGTGAAAGAAAATCGGAATGTAGATTGAGCTTACAATTACTCCACTGACACGAGATGATTTGTAGACAAAAATCTGATCCGAGGCTAGATATACAATTTTCGTAGAATAATCGATCGGAAAATGAATTATATACCTAATTTACCTATAGTTCGGTGAGTAGAGACTAAAGTACTATGGGTGACCTAGCTTACAAACGGTCCGGTAGTTTTGAATTTTTGATACGTTGTCTAAGATGGTTAGTGAGTGTTTAAAATGCAAAATGCACAAATCCCCCCCTCTGCGCCCGCCACCATATTAAAAAACCGGCACTTTCTTCAGATTGCTTATATCTTCGTTTAGAAGCATTTTAGCTAGAAAAAAAGCTTAAACAATGTTGTAGAGTGCTAAATTTACTATCTAAATATATAAAAGAAGAAACTGACTGACTGACTGACTGACTGACATATCAACGCACAGCCCAAACCGCTGGTTCTAGAGAGTTCAAATTTGTCACGTAGGTTACTTATAAGGTGTAGGCGTGAACTAAGAAAGGATTTTTCAAAATTCACCCCCTAAAGGGGTGAAATGGGGGTCCAAAGTTTGTATGGAGAAACAAGATTAGTTAGACTATTAAATTCAAAACTTCACAGGAGTATTTTTAACGATAAATGAGTAAACGCATGTTTCAGGTTTTTTGAAAATTCAACCCCTAAAAGGGAGAAATGTGGTGACAAAGTCTGAAAATCAACGTAGATATTGTTTTTATGGTTTATCGGATCGCTGATTACGAAAACCGCAACGATTTTAAAATCCAACGTGGCGGACGTGAATTACCATTTCCCATGTTGGGGTGAAATGGGGTTGAAATGTCTAAATACTAAACCGCTGGTTCTAGAGAATCCAAATTTGGCACGTAGGTTCCTTATAAGATGTGAGGATGCACTTAAAAATTCACCCCCCAAAGGGGAGAAATGTGGGTCCAAAGTTTGTATGGGGAAACAAGATTAGTTAGACTATTTTATTCGAAACTTCACAGGAGTATTTCTAACGATAAATGAGTAAGCAAGTGTTTCAGGTTTTTTGAGAATTCAACCCCTAAAAGGGAGAAATGTGGTGACAAAGTCTGAAAATCAGCATGGGTATTGATTTATGGTTTATCGGGTCGCTGATTACGAAAACCACAACGATTTTAAAATCCAACTTGGCGGACGTGAATTAACGTCGCCCCTGTTGGGGTTAAATGGGGTTGAAATATCTAAATACTAAACCGCTGGTTCTAGAGAGTCCAGATTTGGCACGCAGCTTCCTTATACAGTCTAGGGTGAAATAAAGAAGCATTTGTCAAAATTGGCCCCCTACGGGGGTGAGATGGGGGTCGTAAGTTTGTATGGGGAAAAAAAATTTGACTATTTTATTGAAGACTTCCAAGAAGTATTTCTAACGATAAATGAGTAAACACGTGTTTCAGATTTTTTGAGAATTCAACCCCTAAAAGAGGAGAATGTGGTGACAAAGTCTGAAAATCAACAAGGGTAATGTTTCTGTAGATTATCTGATCGCTGATTACTATAACAACAATATTGAAATATAACAACTATACTGAAAATAAACAGGGGTATTGTTTCTATGGTTTATCGGGTCGCTGATTACCAAAACGACACCGTTTTTAAAAACAAACGTGGTGGACGTGAAATACCATCTCGCCTGTTGGGGTGCGATGGGGGTGAAATGACTAAATATTAGTATGGGTGTCATTTTTATGGTTTCTTGGGACGTTAATTACGAAAATGCCATCGATTTTGCAATTATATATTGTGGACATGAAAATTCTTGAAAGCATTTGCGCCAAATTGCAATTTAATCGGTCCAGTAGTTTTGTAGCAAACCGGTTGTAACAGACGGACTGACAGACAGCTACACGTGATCCTATAACGGTTATATTTTTGCTTTTGAGGTATGGATAGAGGCCCGCGTTATCCTAATAGATTAAAAAAATAGTATTTGGTGACATTTCGATCGTCGTCAATCGGTACCTAGGCCAGCGCGGGCGGCGCGTTGGGACGGGAGGAGTAATCATCGGGAAACTTCCGGCATCCGTCATACATTCAAGCATTTCAACAATTACGTTAAGTCATTTCAGAATTCTGAATTACGTTTATCTGGCTCAGAATAATAATATTTTTCATTCATCAACGAAGAGAACCTCAATATCTTACAATAGAACATGACATAACTTAGAACATGTGGCTTAAAATTTAATTTAATTTATTTATTTATTATTTTAATTTAATATTAAACCAATCTCGAATATCCCAAGTCGATAAGCGGAGGCTCGGGACATATATAAAAGCTTTATACAAATAAAATGCACACATATCCCGGCGTCTTAGCTTCACTTCGAGTTATGAATTTTGAAGTGAACTTTATTTGGATACAGTAAAATTTGGGATCGCTTGATTTGAGTACTTGAGTTTTCGGTTTGATTTGATAAAGTGGAGTTGTGATAACATAAAAAGTATTTTCCAGTAATATTAGAAAAGTGAAAGTCTATGTATGCTTGTTACTTCTTCACGCTAGAACGGCTGGACGGATATGCTTGAGGGATATATATGCAGATTGCAGATTATACCTACCCTTTCTTAACAAATAGCCTACTTTTATCCTAAAAAAAGGGGCTTGTTCCCAGGATAATGTATATTATATAGGAACGCGAGCGAAGCCGCGGGTTAATGCTAGTATTTTACATTTTAAAATTTGTTGCTGGGCCAGATAGTTCTAGTGTTTTCGGGGTTATGAGAAATTGAAGGCTGTTTCTAGGTAGAAGTGCATAAATGATGAGTGTATAATATACGGTGTTCATTAAAGTTCGGACACACTGTTCTGCTGGCCACATTCAGAAATTATTTTGAAGACAGTGGGCAATAAATTACAAGCTTCCCATGCCTCTGTACCCCCTCAGTTAAATGGGTCATACAGATTTAAAAATTCATCGTTAATTAGCCAGCTTTACTGTGATGAATTACAAGAGTTAAGGTTAAGGTACCTACATGAAACTTAATTAACAGTCTGTGCATGTATTATGATCTTCTAGCAAAAAAAAAACGATTCGAAGGCCCTTAATTTTTGGATATCCAAATTAAGAATAAATATTATAAACCTAACTCTTAATGATAAAATCTGTATGATTCAAATAACAAACATAAAAATCTAACCGAAACACATGGACCCACTTTTGAAAGAGTGAAGAATGAAGTTAAGTGAATAAGAATATGTCAAGAAACTTTTTAAGATGTTAAATGCGCATTAGAGTTTCGTGACGAATTTTTATTTTTGTATGTGTTTAAAAATACCTAATAACAAGACATGTTCATTTCCCTGTGATCTCCAAATACTGTTCCTATTGAAGATTTCATTAAACAATAAACATCATCATATTTTTAGGTATGTATTTTTCAACATTTATAAGTATGCTGTAAATGTAGAATTAAATATAAATTCATTTAAAATATTGAATATAATTTTACTCACTAATTTTTTACCTTAAACCTTCTTGAAGTCTGATTAAATCTTCAGGTCGAGAACAGACATAACGACATCTTTCTGTATTGAGATCTTTTGATTTGTCTGTCTAAAATATCAGTTTTTTTTGTAGTTTGCACATAACATTATACGCCGCTTAAATTCTAGTTTAGGCATCATTTTAAAATTACAAATTAGAAAGATAAATTAGGTTTTTTGCGTTTATACGAGTAACTACTCAAACTCCTTTGTTACTGGAAAAGTACTTATTCTTTAGCTATAGGTTTACTGACACGCAAAGAACAACAATCCTGACTGACTCAACCGTGCAAGTAATGTCAAATGAAGGTGAGGTTCGGCTCGGGGAGAGGCGCATGCGCATCCCATCGACTTCCGCGTCGGGTCAGGGTCGCGGGCGCTGTCGCAGGGCCGAGCTCATCATGTTTGTAAACAGAGGGCGCAGCCGAAGGGTGCTGTGCCCGAGGAAAGCTACCCCGGCCCCCCCGCGCCCTGCGCCCGCGCCGCGGCTGCCCGCTGCCCGCCCGCTATATAACGCGTCAATGGCCGCCTACTCATCACTCCTGCTCTGTTGCAGCCCCACGACACTCCAGCGCGAGACACGATCCGTCCTAACAAATAAAATGGCCGCCAAATACGTAGTCTTCTTCGCCTTAGTGGCTCTGGTAAGTACCCGCAGAACGCTCTTATATCAAATCTGGTAATTTTTCGTGTACTTATATCTATTTCACCGTACTCTGTTAATTGTAAATGGCCGATTTCCCCTGTAAAGGCGTAGCCGGCATTTAATAACTAATAGAGCATGATGAAACTGTAACTTAATGTGATATTATATATGTAACTTATCCGATGTTGTCCAGGCGAACGCCGGTCTGACGAAGCGCGACGCGCCCGCCGCCAACCTCTTGGAGGACATCCAGAAGCACGCCGCCGAGTTTTCGAAGACTCTGTCGGAGCAGTTTGACAAGCTCGTGAACAGCAAGAACACGCAGGAGGTCAACAAGGCGCTCAAGGACAACTCCGACGCCGTGCTGCAGCAGCTGTCCCAGCTCTCCAACTCCTTGCAGACCGCCGTGAGTACATCGTCTTTACGTACATCGATAGCTACTTACTTCTTTTCTGCTGTGAGTGAGCCGTAAGGCTCAAAATAATTAGAAGCGGCTCACTTAGTGATGGTTTGAGGTGCTTACAATAGATACAATTATGTCATCTATACATCTAGAGAATCAATTCTCGCTAAGCAAGCCGGTGTTAACCTTCCGAGCATGATCGTCGTACGCGGCCGGCTCGTATCCGATTAGCTTCGATTAGCCGCCGACGTCCTCTTTCCGATCGTTACTCGCGACTGACATACTCGTAACTCTCTAAAACGGGATGTTGCCTCTTTTATGTGATCGACTCATTCAAAGTCAATAACTCACTAGCCACTTGCTCGTAAAAGTTATAAGTTAATGTTTTCCTTTTATTTATATTTATGTAGGTACTTCGTAGTCGTCGTGTTCGTTATTGAAGTGATAGTAAGTAAAAGCAGTGTTGAATCGTGAGAAAATACTTAGAATTTCCTATCTTGTGTTGCAGATGGGTGACGCCAACGGCAAGGCCAAGCAGGCTCTCGAGCAGTCTCGCGCCAGCATCGAGAAGAGCGTGGCTGAGCTGCGCAAGGCGCACCCCGAAGTGGAACAGCAGGCCAACAAGCTGCGCGACCAGCTGCAGGCCGCCGTCCAGAACGCCGTGCAGGAGTCCCAGAAGCTCGCCAAGGAGGTCGCCACCAACGCCGAGGCCACCAACGAGAAGCTCGCGCCCCAGCTCAAGCAGGCCTACGACGAGTTCGTGAAGCAGGCCGAGGCCGTCCAGAAGAAGCTGCACGAGGCTTCCACCAAGCAGTGAGCACCATCCGCCCCGCCCCGCCCCCGCCCCTACCTATGTTACTGTAATAAATAGTTATGTCCCACTGCTGTGTCTCATTATCGGTCATGTCCGTGACCCCCTGCTATCGCCAGCGAAATGCTGATGTAACGGGCCGCCTGTTATCGCGCCGGCGACCCCGAGATAGGTGCTGTGACTGTATGCTCGCTGAGAGAGATCGCGGTATGCATACCGTTCATTTTGACGATATAAGCAAGAAAAACACAGCATGCGCACAATCGCGTCTGTAGCGCCAGGCACATGTAATAGCAAAAGGTCGCGAAGTATAAATTAATAGTACATTACCGCGTGGCGGGCAGAAACTCCCACTTACGGCCTAGGGTGACGTAAACAATAATATTACTTTGGATAATCCGTGATATAATAACGTGTCGGTCAATTAGAGCTAACCCGTTATACTTAAATATTGCGTATTTTTTCACGTATTTAATTATAGGACTCTCCCACCGCGAAAAGAAAAATAAATGTTACAAACCACCACCAAAATAACAATACTTACTCGACGCGTGTTTCGTCGTGCCGGCCGGTGTCCATAAACCAGAAACGTTTTTGTTTAGTGAGCCGGCAACGTCTCCGGTAACTTCTGACGGTGCCTCCCTCGAAGAAAGGCGAAACCAAGGAGCTTATAAATAAATATTAAGGGACAATCTTACACAAATCGACCTAGTCCCAAACTAAGCAAAGCTTGTACTATGGGTACTAGACGACGATATACATAATATATAAATACGTATATAGATAACATCCATGACCCAAGAACAAATATTTGCACAAATATTTGCCCCGGCCGGGATTCGAACCCGGGACCGCCGACTCAGTATGCAGGTGTCTACCAACCGAGCCAAACTTGTAAAAAAATGGAGTAAGGATGAGTCCCTCTTTATAGCTAAATATTTGGTTACCCCAGCAGAGTGGGACAAACTGCCTCCTTGGCGGCTTTCTTACTTGGACCGTTCGAACGAAGCAATGAGCAGTCCAGGTATACTATAGTATTTACTAGGTCCATGGGCGAAACACATGTAGATTAAGTTTTGTTATTTGGCTGGTGGTTAGTTATATTTATTTTTCTTTTTGCGGTGGGATGGTGGGAACGATCATTACTATGCGACTAGCTGTGTTGCCCGTGACTTCGTCCGCGTGGAATCTTATCTTCAACATTTTACATCTTTATTATTTTCAGATCTAAGCAATGTTGAAATTACTTTTCTTTTTCGTGGATTTTGATGTTGGTTGCTGTAATTCAACAAATAATAAAGGCTTATGTTTAATAGAGCACCAGATTTAGCAAAAAGTAACGGCAAAAAAAAAACACTACAACATAATTGATCCCCAAAATAACTTAAATAAAAATGATAACCAAATTTTGTATTAATATTTAATATTGAAACTTGTTTTCCCACTTAAAGTAAATAACTACCTACACAACCCAAAATGCTTTAACGTTTTTCAAAAATGTATCACCATTTTAATATGAAATTACATTCAAATATATATCATCATGTACCCTAAAAAATAAAATAAAAAAACCCAAAATATTGATTCAATGATAACCAAATCTTAGCGAGAAAATTAATGCGCCATTTTTACCTACATAAACTACTATGGTTAGCTGGACTGAGAAGAGGTCAAACGAGGAGGTGCTCAACATGGTGAATGAGGACAGGTGTCTTTTAAAAACATATTACCAAATAAAGTGTAGTGATGCCAAACGTGCGCTCAACCAACCCCCCGGGCTCGGCACCGCAGCTCGCAAGCGCCGTGCGAATTGAAATTATGCCAAAGATTGCATTGGAAATAAAAACACTTGCTAAAACCTGTTTGAGTAATGAAATTTGATGAAAGTAATTTTGGCAAAACGGGAGGATCCCGAATTTTTCACCACAAATTGGGACATCTTGAAGAATGAAAAATGTGGTAATATTTATTTTTTTATCCTTTATGTGATAATATCGATAAAAAGCCTGGTTAAAAAAAATGTTGTCAATTGAAAGGTTATTTTTAGGGTTCCTTACCCAAAGGGTAAAATACGGGACCCTATTACTAACACTTCGCTGTCACCATCTGTTTGTATATCTGTCTGTCACCAGGCTGTATCTCATGAACCGTGATAGACCAGTTGAAATTTTCAAAGGTGATGTATTTCTGTTGCCGCTATAACCAAAATTACTAAAAACAGAATGAAATCAAAATATTGAGTTCAGTGGGGCTCTCGTACAACGGGTTATCGGTTGCGTTAACTTTGCACCTCATTTGTATGCGGCGCCATGCATATCAGGTACAAAATTAGCCCGGCCAGTTAAGACGGGAAGTGTTTTTACGGAACTCTCGGTGCGCGAGTCTGACTCGAACTTGGCTGTTTTTTTAATTAAAGTAATATTCTAGCCAATTTACGAGAACATTTGAAAACAAAGCAAAAATAATTAGGACAGAGAGATTCCAGTAAGATGTTTGTCCCAACATTTTAACACCGATTTTGCAATAATGAACATACTGCTGAACAGCTGTTGCAAATGCATTCAGCTAAATGCCATACTCAAACTTAACTGAACCAGGCCAGTTAAGATGGGAAATGTTTGTACCCTCGGTGCGTGCACCTGTTTTTAAAACTTCTCTAGCTTTCTAACGATATGCTACACATTGATAAAAAAAAAAACTGAGTCAGATTATGGGAGTATTCCGTCAATAGAGCGGCAATAGTTCGGAATCACCCCCTACGCCTAACGTCAATTATATCAATAAGATAATAATATGTTAGAAGGGGTGACATATAGTGGCGAGATTTTACGTAGACGTCCGAGTCAAAAGTCGAATTGAGGTCCAGGCACATCGGCGCAGTAGCCCAAGCCCACAAGCCCTGCAGACGCCGACTCTCGGCAGCGCGCCTCCGTCCAGGCACATCGGCGCAGTAGCCCAAGCCCACAAGCCCTGCTCACGCCGACTCTCGGCAGCGCGCCTCCGTCCAGGCACACCGGCGCAGTAGCCCAAGCCCACAAGCCCTGCTCACGCCGACTCTCGGCAGCGCGCCTCCGTCCAGGCACACCGGCGCAGTAGCCCAAGCCCACAAGCCCTGCTCACGCCGACTCTCGGCAGCGCGCCTCCGTCCAGGCACATCGGCGCAGTAGCCCAAGCCCACAAGCCCTGCTCACGCCGACTCTCGGCAGCGCGCCTCCGTCCAGGCACATCGGCGCAGTAGCCCAAGCCCACAAGCCCTGCTCACGCCGACTCTCGGCAGCGCGCCTCCGTCCAGGCACATCGGCGCAGTAGCCCAAGCCCACAAGCCCTGCTCACGCCGACTCTCGGCAGCGCGCCTCCGTCCAGGCACATCGGCGCAGTAGCCCAAGCCCACAAGCCCTGCTCACGCCGACTCTCGGCAGCGCGCCTCCGTCCAGGCACATCGGCGCAGTAGCCCAAGCCCACAAGCCCTGCTCACGCCGACTCTCGGCAGCGCGCCTCCGTCCAGGCACATCGGCGCAGTAGCCCAAGCCCACAAGCCCTGCTCACGCCGACTCTCGGCAGCGCGCCTCCGTCCAGGCACATCGGCGCAGTAGCCCAAGCCCACAAGCCCTGCTCACGCCGACTCTCGGCAGCGCGCCTCCGTCCAGGCACATCGGCGCAGTAGCCCAAGCCCACAAGCCCTGCTCACGCCGACTCTCGGCAGCGCGCCTCCGTCCAGGCACATCGGCGCAGTAGCCCAAGCCCACAAGCCCTGCTCACGCCGACTCTCGGCAGCGCGCCTCCGTCCAGGCACATCGGCGCAGTAGCCCAAGCCCACAAGCCCTGCTCACGCCGACTCTCGGCAGCGCGCCTCCGTCCAGGCACATCGGCGCAGTAGCCCAAGCCCACAAGCCCTGCTCACGCCGACTCTCGGCAGCGCGCCTCCGTCCAGGCACACCGGCGCAGTAGCCCAAGCCCACAAGCCCTGCTCACGCCGACTCTCGGCAGCGCGCCTCCGTCCAGGCACATCGGCGCAGTAGCCCAAGCCCACAAGCCCTGCTCACGCCGACTCTCGGCAGCGCGCCTCCGTCCAGGCACATCGGCGCAGTAGCCCAAGCCCACAAGCCCTGCTCACGCCGACTCTCGGCAGCGCGCCTCCGTCCAGGCACATCGGCGCAGTAGCCCAAGCCCACAAGCCCTGCTCACGCCGACTCTCGGCAGCGCGCCTCCGTCCAGGCACATCGGCGCAGTAGCCCAAGCCCACAAGCCCTGCTCACGCTGACTCTCGGCAGCGCGCCTCCGTCCAGGCACATCGGCGCAGTAGCCCAAGCCCACAAGCCCTGCTCACGCCGACTCTCGGCAGCGCGCCTCCGTCCAGGCACATCGGCGCAGTAGCCCAAGCCCACAAGCCCTGCTCACGCCGACTCTCGGCAGCGCGCCTCCGTCCAGGCACATCGGCGCAGTAGCCCAAGCCCACAAGCCCTGCTCACGCCGACTCTCGGCAGCGCGCCTCCGTCCAGGCACATCGGCGCAGTAGCCCAAGCCCACAAGCCCTGCTCACGCCGACTCTCGGCAGCGCGCCTGCAAACTTATGCGCCGCATAAATACCGTCACCCTTTTTGCCGTTCAGGCAGCGAAGGCGTTTATCCACTACTAGCTTTTGCCTCTGGATTCGTCCGCGTAGTAAGTGTAATTTAAGCCATATTTTCTGAATTGTTACGCCGGCAATGACCTTCTACTACTTACTTCCCTTACGAATAACCCTTCGTCAAAACCCGTTTTTTTTATTAAATTTACTATTATGATAATCAGAATCAGTCCCCTGAAACAAAAAAAAAATGCTGAACTTTTCTCAAAATTATTCGCAATACTCACTTGATGTCAAATAGTTATCTCCCTTTTCATTGCAGGACATAATCGATAATTCTGGCCTCACGCACCTCACCTCATTAGCCGACTCCTGAGTGCCGTACATCAAAAATGATACCGCTCTAAAGAACCGCGCCGCGTCCCCTATAATCCGAACAACAGCTTAAGGAACTATTCCTTTTGATAGTCAATATTGCAATTTTGCGAGTCATATCCGCGCCCTACGTCGTAGGAGTCCTACGAGCCCTAGAACTTGAAGTCGCTGTCATCGGACCCGGTGAAGAGGACATCACATCAATATTGCAATAACCATCTTCACGGAAAATTTAAAATTTTGACAAAAAAAAGCAAATAAGTTGTGACAGAATAACGAAGTAATTTAGCTAGACGTTAGAACAAATAAGTTTGTTGAGGTTTTATATAAGTTTTTATATTGCCTATGTTTATGTGTCTATTTTTTGAAGTACCATTGTTTTAGTTAGTTGTCAATATATTCTTGTGTCTAGCTGCTGTGTTTTTGTCCTCGCTCATACACGGTCTTTTCACTTTCATACAAAGAATTGGCTTCAAGATTTTATATACGGCTAACAATATTTTTATTGCTCGATGAAAAAAAGATTTATTTCTTATTCTGGCAATGCCAGGCTGGACGGTCAGATGGCAATAAAAGCCGTAACAGACGATCGAACAATCCGGCGGACCGATAGGGACGCTGCTAACTGTCGGAATGAGATAGTAATATACGTCTCACAGATAGCAGCGTCTCTATGGTCCGCCGGATTGTTCAATCGTCTGTTACGGGTTTAAGCCATAAAGTCCCAAAAAAAAAACTGATGGTTGTCAGCAGTTGTCAGCGTGTTATTTTAATTTACGTCAAAGAACGGCCAATTTCAAATTGTTTCGCGATTAATTTCGAAAATATCATCATGCCTTCAAATGCATAAATAGAAAATGTGATTTGTTATATTCCTTGAATGTGCTTAACGCGGCGCAACTTCTACCAAAGACGATTCAGTTCAATTTCACCGTTTCCCCAAAGCTGGAATAACCAATATTTAACGGTAAGAATATTTTAATTCAGGTCTTTTATATGTCTCGGAACATTACTGTATGTTTTAATAAACATGAAGTAGGACTACCAGCTGTTTGTTTTAGCCGTGTTTTAGTTAAAATGTAATTTCCTATTTCAGGGCTACATTTTGGGCCACATATTGTTGGCCAAAGCACAAAAGGAATAAGGTTTTATGTGGACGACATTTCCAAGATTCCCATTAAACTGACAGTTGCAAAAACCGCCTGAGCAAGTATTCTGTTCCAGGAACAACAGAATATATTATTAAAAACAATGCAATAATAGTGCCTATATACACGATGATTTTTAATCGGTGATCAGGAGTAGAAAAATATTAATATTTAGCTAAAATTAAACTTAATACGCGAGGTCCCGCGCAATTACCTCACTGTTAAGTTAATTAAAAGTTAAAACATAATTACAACTAATAACCACTAGATACATGGTCATCCTACATAAATTATTGAAGCACGTTACCTACGTCAAGTGTCATCGCTTTGGCGGGAAATTTTACGAAATTTTCTACGACTTTGTTTATGTAATGACAATGACAATGACAAGTTATTACCCATAAATTGTCATTCCCATTAAATTATTAAAGAGGTTTGTAAGCACACTGATACAGATTAGTTCGGTGACAAGGAATTTAAGACAAAATTGGTTTCAAAATAAAAATTATCATAGAAAAATAAAAGTTTGTTTTCATGTAATTACGACTTCAACGTGACCGCCATCAATTACTGAGTTAGAAAAGTTGGTACCTGATCACCGATTAAAAATCATCGTGTATACCTATGTAGTAAACTTTTTAAAGACATTTTGTAAAAGTTCTTGCTTAGTATATTAAATGAATAAAGGCTACCATTTAAAAGTAATTCATTGTTTTGTATTTTTTTATAAAACTATTAAATTTCAGCTCAATCTCATATATTGAGAAGTGGTTGACAAATGAGTTGCAGGATTAAACCTGAATATGCATGCATGTAAAATAGAAAAGTTAGAAAAACAAACTTTCAATATGGCATATTTGAAAACCCCGCCAAAAAATCCCGCTGTCACTTAGTTCATAGGCTCTACTACGGTGGCGCTAGTAGTATTAAAAAAAAAAAAGATAGGCAACTTTTTTGTACGTAGTTACCGTTCTTCTCCTTGTGAGTATTATATTCTTTGCTTCGCTCATAGTAGTTATCGAAGATTCCCGTACATTTTGGTCCTTCTCACGGTTTAGATGAACACGCGATTAAAAACAAAGCAGCGGATGCTGAAAACCGGCGCGAGCGAGGTTCGCTCGGAGTCAGGTTTGCCCGTCGCGGGTGGGCTCGGTAAGTCCACAGAACAGGACATTGCTGTTACCGATGCCACTGTTACACCAGCGCCCCGCAATCCTGGCCCCGGGACGCCTCGCGAGTGCTTGGCAACGGGTGCGGAACACGTTAATATTTCGCCAAGTTCCAGGTCGCGCTTGTCGAGGTCTTTGCGGCCGTCGGCCACAATAAGGGCACGTAGACTGACCGCGGAGGCACAGTTGGCCCGCCGCAGCATCGAGCGCGAACAGCAGTTGTTCGAACGCGAACAGCAACTGGAACGAGAACGTGTCGAACGCGAACTACAACTCGATCGAGAACGTGCCGAACGCGAACAACAACTCGAACGAGAACGTGCCGAACGTGAGCAAAAACTCGCACACATCGCACGCGAGCAGGAGCTCACCCGAAAACGTTTAGAACACGAACGTAAGCTTATTCAACAGGTGAGGTAAATTGAAGAGCTTGAACTGGAAGCCACATTGGCGGCGCAGGAGGCCGACGACGCTTCCACACGCTCGGTCAGTAAATATTCTCGTACTGCATCTTGGGTTCGCGACGTGAACCATTGTAGTCATCCTACCGATAAAAACGCGGACCTTTCTATACCTTTGTTGCCGCGAGAGGACGCTACTGCTATGGTTCCTGAACCCGCGAGAAATTTAGTCTTTGCCCGTAGTACTACCGAACGAAATATCGTAAACGATTCGAGCGTACCATATTTCTCGCGAGAGAATAACACTCGTTACGATATTCCGGCTAACACAACAACTCATACTCAATTTCAGTACAATACTGAACGTTTCTCATTACCGAATCAACCAGAAATTCATGAAATTCGGCCCAATGTTTATAAAAAACCCGTGACATTTGAAATTCCAATAAATGACAAGTCGCAACAGTTATTTCAACCATCGATGTCAAAAAATGCGATGTCATTTACACGGCCGTCAGTTGACCCAAATTACAATAAAGATTTATTAGGGCTTCCGGTTCGTGTCGCAAGATGGCCGCATGCGTTTAAGTTTAGTTGTTCATTATTTATTCATTTTAGTTGTTCAATGTGTAGTATTGATAGCGTATTGTGCAGTGATCTAACGTATGAGTGAATAGCTAATGAAGAATTCAACTTGAAGCGTTCATAGCCCTTCCTGGGTCAAGGCCCGATAGTCCGCGTGGTTTTTTGTAAATCGCTATCACTTTACAAAAAGCAAAACCTCACCGAACAACGGCATGCTCTACGAGCAAACTTGAAATTGGCGAAATCATCATTAACCTGATGGAAGCCATATTTTAAAATTAGAATTAGAAAGATTTATTAATGTCAAAACAAGCGGAACCGAATTTATATTCGCACAGATGTTCGCATAAGCTTGAACTTTCTCCGTTTAGCGGTAAAACTACCGAGTTTTTAATGTTTAAACGTACTTACCGCAACACTCAACATTTGTTTACACCCGCAGAAAATCTCGTGCGCTTGACTACCGCGCTGCGCGGCCAAGCCCTGGAGAGCGTGTCGTCATTGCTGTACACGGCCGAACGTCCCGAGGAAGTGCTCGACATGCTGGAGCAGACGTTCGCGCTCCCCGAGATGATCGTGCTGCATGAAATCAACCTCGTGCGGAGTCTTCCCAAGCTAAGCTTTGACCAAAGAGAGTTGAACCATTTTGCGTGTAGACTACGTAACTGTATAGCAGTCATCAACAATTTAGATCAGAAAGAACACATTTATTCAGTAGAACTATTTCACTCTGTGTTGAGTAAATTGACGCCTATTTTGTACAGTCAGTGGAAAGATTTTGCGTATCGTAGTGATCAGTCTATACCAAAAATACAATTATTGTCTGCGTTCCTCGACGTGGAGGCTGTGAAGCACAATAGGTTTGGTTTAGTTCCTGATTACGCTAAGCGTCCTGGTGCTTTTACGTCAGACTACAACAAACGACCCGGTACAGTCGGCAACAATTTTACACCCAATTTTACACGTCGTGAAAATGTTCACGTCACATCGACACGCGGTTGTAATGCTGATTTATGTCGTTACTGTAATAACAAACACAAACTAACTGATTGCAAAGAATTTAAGGCTCTGACATTAGATGATAGATGGCGCTGGTTGCGCGATGCTAAAGTTTGTTATAAGTGTTTGAAATCGAAAAACCATCGTTGGAAGACTTGTAGGATTGGTCGCTGTGGTATCGACGGATGTGAGCGCTTCCATAACCCGCTGCTGCATCCGCCGTCGACGCCGCAAACGTCCCGCACTGCTGATCAGTCTTCGACTCCTTCTTACAACGTCGTAAGCGAACACAACGACACTGATAAAACTGTGATAATATCTAACATTACTGAATCACACACAAGTGGCAATATGTCACCCACACCGACACGTGTATACTTGAAGGTAGTTCCAGTTGAAGTGAGCGGTCCTTGCGGAAAATATGACACTTTTGCGTTACTTGATGACGGATCCTCTGCGACCTTGATCGACTCGGAGGTGGCACGTCAAATAGGAGCATCAGGCCCCATGGAGTCAATCAAAGTTGACGGAGTCGCCGGAATGTCAACGCACAAACCGATTCAACATGTGAGTTTTTCCATTAAAGGTAAACATTGTTCCGAGACATTTTTGGTAAATAATGCTAAGGCTATGGACTCACTCTCGTTGTTTACACAAACTGTCACTCGAAATGACTTGTCTAAATATTCGCATCTAGCTTACATAAAACAGGTATCGTATTTTTTTAATGTTTTTAGTTTTTTTAGTCACTTAACAGATAAAAATGGCAACCAGTATTATTTTTGCATTATCTTATAAACCGCTAAATAATTAAGTCACTTCAATACCATTTTAAAAACAACTCTAAATTTGCTATCTTTTTACGTTATTTGCCAGGTTCGCTATGAACATTTCATTTTTTTTTATTATAAAATTGAATTGTGTTCCTATTATAAATAAAGTATTCTTTAAATCGATTTTTTGTTCAAAATTCAAACTCTGAGCCTAGTAGGGGCTCTGGTTCCATACTATGGAATAACTGCAGTATGAGCTCCTGTTAGTGTAAAATATCAATATCTCGTAAACTGCTGCGTAAATTAGAAAATGCTGTACCTTTTTGAAAACTACAATAAATTTACTATCTTTTTATGTTGTGTGCCATGTTAGTTTACAATACTTTTTTTAAATGAAACTCGATCAAAACCGCTGGCTAAATTTAATAAATTGCTATAATTCGTTTTTTTTTATTATTTTTACCGACAAAGCATCATGATATGTAATAAATTGAAATTACATTCGATAGGATATGTTTTTAGTAACATCCTGCAAAAAACAGATTTAAAAAATACCTAAATTTGCAGTGGTGGCAATCGACATACTGACGCAGGGCCTCAAAAGTCACGAGTTTTTTTAAAATGCAAATATCTCGAAAACCATGAACTTTTTATTAAGGTCAAATTAATTTAATATGGTTGCTTATGAGCTGTTCTATCACTCCTCTTCATTTCGGCGTTGGTTTTAGGGACACCCTGTATCTAAGCCTGAAACTACCGTTTCTAATGAAGATAAATACGCTTTAGGCAGTTTAGACACTACAGCCAGGCGTCTGCCATCAGGTAGGTTTGAAGTCGGCCTTTTGTGGCGCAAGGATACGTCAAACATACCTGACAGCTATCCTCACGCTTTATCGAGATTTCTGGGCCTAGAAAGGCGCATGACTCGCGACCCAGACTTCAAAAAAGGTTATTGCGATTTTATAAACAACATGATAGGAAAAGGTTACGCTGAGGAGTGCCCTAGCGACACCTACCGAGACACTATAAATTTAAACGATATACAGAAAACTTCTCGTTGGTATTTACCACATTTTCCTGTTGTACATCCACAAAAGAAAAAACTTCGTGTAGTACACGATGCAGCTGCAAAGACTTCGGGTGTCAGCTTAAACTCGCTTCTGCTGCCGGGACCTGATCTTTTGCAACCATTGCTGCATGTTTTATTCCGTTTTCGTGAAGGTTACATTGCTATGACAGCTGACGTGAAGGAAATGTTTCCTCAAATCAGGATAAGGGAGGTGGACCGCGATGCTTTACGGTTCATTTGGAGAGAGACTCCCAGCTGTGATTTGACGGAATACAGGATGACTTCTGTAATTTTTGGCGCCGCCTGTAGTCCGTGCACAGCTTTATATATCAAGAATCGGAACGCTCAAGAATTGCAGAAGTCATACCCCGCGGCATCCAAAGCTGTCATCCATGACCATTATATGGACGATTTCCTGGGTAGTTTGGATGACGCACAAGAAGCCTCACAACTCGCAGCTGATATAGTGACAGTGCACAAAGCTGCAGGAATGGAAATGCGAGGTTGGGTATCCAACGTACCATCCGCACTTACCGATGTTCCTGAAGATTTGCGCGCTCCTCCACCCAATAATATTCACGTAGGGCCTGAAACCTTTGTCAGGACTTTAGGACTTATTTGGCATCCTCAAAGCGACACGTTTAGTTTCCGCAATGGTTCCCCAATTTCTGAAAACCAGAAACTAACTAAACGTAAGGTATTGTCGTATTTAATGTGTGTTTACGATCCTCTTGGCCTCCTAACTCCGCTGGTAATTCAAGGTCGGATTTTATTCCAGCAAACATGGAGAACTGGTATTGATTGGGATACCGAGCTGCACCCAGATGCAATTCAAAAATGGTTGACTTGGTCTCGACAACTGGCTATGATATCAAACCTCAAAATTCCTCGCTGGTACAGGTGCGGATTCCAGGGTGAGGGCATTAGTGATAGGCAGCTTCACGTTTTTGCAGACGCAAGTGAAGAAGCATACTCGTGTGTTGCATACTGGCGTTTCACATTTTCGAACGGGCCTGTGAAGTTGTCTCTCATTGGTGGAAAAGCACGCCTCAGCCCATTGAAACCCGCTTCTATACCACGTTTAGAGCTCCAAGCGGCCCTTATTGCTGCTCGATTTGCCAATACTTTGTGTACCGGACATGATATCCAACCGAATTCAATTCACTTTTGGTCAGACTCAACTACAGTTCTGAGTTGGATTCGGAGCGATGCGCGAACATTTAAGCCATTTGTAGCGAATCGCGTTGGAGAAATCACGGAAATATCAAACGTCAATGACTGGAAATACGTCCCAGGTGGCTTGAATGTCGCAGACGATGCGACAAGATTGAAAGATTCTGACATTGACTTGACGCGGTGGCTCTCTGGACCAGATTTTTTATTACTGCCATCTTGTGATTGGCCTAAAGAACCATTGCGCTCGTCTGAAACTACATCTACCTTGGAAGAACTAAAACCCTCCAAGGAGTCCAAGGTACATGTAGGTTTAACTATTCTGCATAAACCTTTATCGGTTGTGTCCGACCCCTCACGCTTTAGTGAGTGGCTACGTCTGATTCACGCGACCGCGCGCGTCTTCCAGTGCGCGCACAAGTTTCGGTCTCTTTTGGCACATAACACTCCAAATTCCAAAAATACTACTAACGCTTGTTCCAACCAGCTCTTACCACTGTCCGCTGAAGAGGTCCGAAAGGCTGAAGTGGCCATTTTGCAAAGAGCACAGACTGACAGCTTTGGTGAAGAGATCGCATTACTCCACGACGCCAAGCCTTTGCCCAGGTCTAGCAAACTGCACCCGCTCTGCCCGATATTCGACAAGGATGGCCTGCTCAGATTGGACAGCCATATAAAGCACATGAAGAACGTTGATTACGCCACCACGTCCCCTATCATCTTGGATGG
The DNA here is from genome assembly GCA_905147355.2 of Apotomis turbidana. Lineage (NCBI taxonomy): Eukaryota > Metazoa > Arthropoda > Insecta > Lepidoptera > Tortricidae > Apotomis > Apotomis turbidana. Next base: position 20,245,090 of record LR990299.1, read on the forward strand.
CCGTCATCCTGCCGTACGTCTTCTTATACGTCACTACCACGTGAGAGCTGCACATGCGTTTAACGAATTGGTGATTAACGAACTTAAACAGCATTACTGGATTTTTCGATGCCGTAGTGAAGTACGCATGATTGCAAGAAGATGCTCCTATTGTATTAAACGAAAAGCATCACCTCAAATCCCACCTACTGGTGACTTGCCGGACGTGCGCCTTGATCACCATACACGCCCTTTTACGAACACTGGCCTAGATTATTTTGGCCCCGTCGAAGTGTCAGTCGGCCGCCGGAGAGAAAAGCGATGGATTGCTCTTTTCACTTGCATGACGACGCGAGCAGTACACCTTGAGATCGTCACTAGTCTCTCAGCGGATTCTGCCATAATGAGTATACGTCGTTTTGTTGCACGTCGCGGACTGCCGCTTAAGATTCTGTCCGACCATGGCACGTCGTTTGTTGGAGCTAACCGCCATTTATGTGAGTTTCATAACAGCGCGGTACAAGAATATGCTGCAAGCAAGAAAATTGAATGGTGCTTTATACCACCTGCGTCACCGTTCATGGGAGGTTTTTGGGAACGGCTTGTGAAGACGGTAAAGACTGCCCTTCAAGCGACTTTAAAGGAAAGAGCACCTAGAGAAGAGCTGCTTCACACCCTGCTGCTAGAGGCAGAGGCCCTAGTGAACTCGAGGCCCCTGACGTACGTCACTGAAAATCAGGAGTGCCAGGCTCTTACACCATTCCATTTTCTAATTGGAGCTTCCTCGAATCAACAGTTACCAGTTCACTTGGATGACGGAGTATTCTCACTGAGGAAAGAATGGCAGAAAGTTCTCCGGCTTTCAGAGCATTTCTGGAGCAGATGGTTAAACGAGTATCTGCCTAGTCTCAAACCTAAGAAGCGTCACGGAACCCAGTATGAAAACTTAAAGGTAGACGACGTGGTGCTAGTGGTTGATCCAGACATGCCAAGAGGAGTTTGGCCAATGGGCAGGATACTGGCAGTGCATCCGGGCAGAGACGGAATTGTCCGAGTGGCTGATGTTGCTACCAAAGGCGGCATACTGAGGAGACCCACCAGGAAGCTGGCTGTGCTCCAGCAAGAAGCTGTGTAGCTACGCTACACGGGGGGGATGATGTTGAGGTTTTATATAAGTTTTTATATTGTCTATGTTTATGTGTCTATTTTTTGAAGTACCATTGTTTTAGTTAGCTGTCAATATATTCTTGTGTCTAGCTGCTGTGTTTTTGTCCTCGCTCATAGTAGTTATCGAAGATTCCCGTACAAAGTTTATGTTAAAAAAATCATTTTAGTGACAAGCTTTTATAGCCGACTGTACTTTTCTTTGACTATCCATCAAATGCTCATTGAGACGATTCTAAAGAGCCCAAACTCGGTAGGATTACTTTTTGTATTATAGAGTTCCTATGGCCACCTTCCGGCTCCATCATCAGATTAGCCCCATGGTACCATATTACTGTATTATAATCAAATTAAGTAATTATGCAAAATTTCAGCTCAATCGGTTTGACGATATCTGCTTCAAAATTGAGTTGCAAGATTCCAACCTAACAAACATACTTAGATACTTACATACATACATATGTACATACATACATATGTACATACATACATACATACATATGTACATACAAACATACCTACATATGTACAGTCAGGGAAGTCTTCGCCTTACCACTTTGAAAAATATTTTGCTTGCAAGACGGTTTTGACCAGGCACGCCCCTTAACTACTCAACCAATTAGGGGACACCCTTTTTTTGTAAAAAGTGTAAAACATCTGTTTTTAATTGCCAAATGTTGTGACGGCTCGTCAATTGAATCTTAGGCTAAGTATGACCGGCAGTCGCGTCTTAGAAGTTCACCTGGCACACGCTTGAAACTGTGAATTTCGACGGCACTACATAAAAGGAGTAGTAATCTTACAATTAACGAACGCAGCAGGATCATTGCTCCCAGAGATACCGGGCTCAATATATCTCAGATAGCTGAAGATTGCAAGGAACTGTAAATTGCAAAACGTTATTAAAAAATAACGGCTAAGGAACGTTTTCTAACATTCTTTGTCACTTGCATAACCACCGGTCACCGGGTTTACAGTAGGTAAAGGCAGATATAAATGCTTAGCAGATGTTGCGCTAAAATTATACAATACAAAACTAATAAAAAAAATAGAGTAATTTTCATGTAATCAAATATTAACAATGCAATGTAGATTTTACATATTTAATATCGTTAATTAAGAAATAAATATGTTGATAAAAATAAAATTTAAAATTTAAAAAACCCCCGACATGACCACCAATAAAAAGAAAGAAATAAAATCTACGAAATGTGCCTATACAATGAACAGTAGAAAAAGAATCCAAGCTTCGTTGCGATCGGGGGACCGCTAAGTACCTAAATGAAATGAAATATATTTTTCAACGCAAAATTGCATGTATGCTTTTGGGCTTCCCACTTTACGATTTTCAGTACATTGCATTTCATTTACTTAGCGGTCCCCCGACGCAACAAAGCTTGGATTCTTTCTTTTTCTACTGTTCATTGTATAGGCACATTTCGTAGATTTTATTTCTTTCTTTTTATTGGTGGTCATGTCGGGGGTTTTTTAAATTTTTAATTTTATTTTATTTCATATTTTTTAAACAAACAGAAGTTTCGTCCCGGAATTTTCTTCTTTTGACACTATTTTTGTTTTACACCGTTTAAGGTCCAGGGTTTCCAATCTTTCGTCGAGTTTGATCCTTGACTATATGTAGGTACAACAGGATCCCAAGCCAGTGGTAATGAATGCCGTCTTCTCTAAGATTGAAGTTAGGATATATTTTGATTTCAATAGCCTTAAGCAACATTCTGGGAAAAAATCGTTAAATTCTGACTAGTTAATGCTTATAATGGCGAAATGGCGAAGTTATTAGCCAAGACAATCAAAATATATACTTTAAATGCACTGCATGAGTCGCAAGGACCTGCTACTTATGGCCTAAAACAGAACCAGGTTTCTATTCTACAGGATCCAAATAGTAGTTACGGGTGCCTTACTTAGCTCCATAAAAATTGCAGTTGGTGCTAGGAAACTTGACTTAGTTTTGAGAGACCTAATCATCGATACCCCACACCATGGGATAAACATCCTTACTTTTGTTACGTGTAGGAAAGGTACACAAAAAATGTTTTTAAAAATGTATTCAACCACTATGTCCCTGAGCTAAGCTGTGGACAGACTGACACAAACTAAAAAATCCTAAAAAGCTGTTATTCACTTAGGCAAGAGTACTTTTGCTAAAGCTTACGTGTCATTTAGTCGCGTTAAAATCTTACAGGGTGTTGCTATTTGTGACCCCAATCAAAAGAACCTGTTCAATAGTCCTAATAACAATTCAGCTTTAGCAGAATTCTGCAACTGTGACAGAAATTATAATGAGTTTTTTTGGTCAAAAAAGGTTTTTTGAGACTCGGTTTTATTATTGACTGTACTTTCTTACACAAATGTTAATTGCTCATCAAGAACAATCAGACGAGCCTAAAAACCATGGATTTATCTTGTTTTGTTTTGGAGTTCCTACGGCCATCTTCAGCTCCAAGGTACCAAATTATTGTACTGTCAAAAATTTATTAATCTGTTGATTACGCTAATACCTAAAACTTTACATTTAACCAACATTAGACATTCTTGGCATAGATCCTGTCACAACTAGCTTGTCATCATGAGACCTTAATTTATTGAGTGATATAGAAAATGCTAATAATACTTAACATTTAACCAAAACTTTGGAATCCTTGGCTTCAATATTGGCTGAAATCCATTAACAACTAGCTGGTCATCATGAGACCTTCATTTATTGAGTGATATAGAAAATGCTAATAATACTTAACATTTAACTAAAATTTGGAATCCTTAGTTTCAATATGGGCTGAGATCCATTAACAACTAGCTGGTCATCATGAGACCTTCATTTATTGAGTGATATAGAAAATGCTAATAAAACTTATCATTTATCCAAAATTTTGAATTCATAGCTTCAATATTGGCTGAGATCCATTAACAACTAGCTGGTCATCATGAGACCTTCATTTATTGAGTGATATAGAAAATGCTAATAAAACTTATCCTTTATCCAAAATTTTGAATTCTTGGCTTCCATATTGGCTGAGATCCATTAACAAATATCTGGTCATCATGAGACCTTCATTTATCGAGTGATATAGAAAATGCTAATACAACTTAACATTTAACCAAAATTTGGAATCCTTACCTTCAATATTGGCTTAGATCCATTAGCAACTACCTGGTCATCATGAGACCCTCAATTAGTGAGTCATATAGAAAATGCTAATAAAACTTAACATTTAGCCAATATTTCGAATTATTGACTATTATTGGCTGATATCTCGTCACTTGTTCCAATTAAAGCTGAATATCTTGGAAACTACTGGTCCTATTTCCACCAATCATAGCTAAGAACCATCTCGACGGAAAACTCTTTCGATTAAAAAAAACCGCACTTAAATTGGTCCATCCGCTTGGGCGCCACGATGCCACAGACAGACACACAGATACACAGATACACAGATACACAGATACACAGATACACATGTTAAACTTATAACACCCCTCTTTTTTCGTCGGGGGTTAAAAACATTTAAATTCAACCAACAACCACTTTTCAATCAGATTTTATTCATGCTATTTTAGTTTCAGAAAGTTGGTTGAAACCTACGCTTGCTTCAACTTCCTATGCCCTTTCTGGGTATGTATTAATCCGAAATGATCGAACTGGGAAAGGCGGTGGCGGTGTTGCCATTTATCTCAAAAGCTCCATTCCGTTTACAATTTTACATTTATCAGAATCTCTTTATTCCAGCTCAGCGGAATGGATATTTCTTGAGATAAATATTAAAGGGGTTAAGGCTCTCCTGGGGGTAGTTTACTGTCCTCCAACTATAGATTATTTTTCCGACCTTGAACAAATTCTTGAGTCCTTAAGTTCAGATTAGACACATCATCTTGTTATGGGTGATTTAAACACTGATATCTCTAAAGACACCCTGCAACGTCGTAAATTAATATCATTAGTTAGTTCCGTCAGCTTCTCTCTCCTTCCTTTATCACCAACTCATCACACCACTTCATCTGACACATGGCTAGATGTGATTTTAACCTCTTCTCCTGATCTCGTTGAGAAGCATGGTCAGTTCTTGGCCCCCGGATTTTCGCACCACGACTTACTATTTGCCTCTTATAAAATTAGACCCCCTAAGTGCAAACCTGCCTTAGTTTACATGCGTTGCTTTGCCAAAATTAATTCCGATGCCCTTTTCAATGATGCTAAAGCTATTGACTGGTCCCCTATGTACTCTGCCACTACGGCTGAATCAAAAGTAGCCTGTTTTAATGGTGCAGTGTTAGCACTGTTTGATAAGCATGCCCCCTTACGCGCTGTAAGAGTCAGACGCCCACCTGCCCCCTGGATTACTGAGGGTGTACGCATGGCCATGCGTAAAAGAGACCGTGCATTTAGACTTTTTAAACGCGACCGTACCGACGACAACTGGAGACTATTTAAGACAGCTCGTAATCGCTGCAATCAGATGGTGCGTTCCGCGAAGCGGCGTTATATTCATCACAATGTATCCTCATCTTCTATGGCTGATGTCTGGAAATTTCTGAAGTCTCTTGGCCTAGGTAAACCTACTACTGGTTTCGATGGTACTTCCTTTTCTCTTAACGACCTGAACAGACATTTCTCAGCTGCTCTCTCCGTTGACAGTCATATTAAGTCCATTACTCTTTCCGATATTTCGTCGCTTCCACCCTTTGTTACAGAAACCTTTTCTTTTTCACCTGCTTCTCAGAATGACGTCAACAACATAATCAAAGCTATTAAATCTAAAGCCGTTGGATTTGATGATATTGGTCGTTATATGGTGGTGTCGCTTCTGGACAGTGTGCTCCCTATAATTACCGATATTATCAATTTCTCGTTGTGCAGTGGCGAATTCCCTTCACTCTGGCGCAAATCTTTTGTTATTCCCCTGCCTAAAATCAGTAACCCCACTTCGGTTAGCAATTTCAGGCCGATTTCTATTCTCCCCTTTTTGTCGAAAATCGCTGAAGCGGTGGCTCATAAACAACTTTCGTGTTTTATCTACTCTCACCAGCTCATGAGCCCCTTTCAGTCCGGTTTTCGTCCTAGTCATAGCACCTGCACTGCACTCCTTAAGGTGACTGAGGATATCAGACGGGGCATGGAGGATCAATTAGTCACGGTACTTATTTTGATCGACTTCTCCAACGCGTTTAATACTGTTGATCATGACATTCTTCTTGCCCTCTTGGAATATCTCAATGTGTCGTCTTCTGCCCTTAGTTGGTTCTCTGCATATCTTCGGGGTCGTCAACAGGCAGTCCGGGTTGACCGGTCATTGTCTGACTGGTGTGACCTTGCCACTGGCGTACCTCAAGGAGGAATTCTCTCTCCTCTCCTGTTTTCCACTTTCATCAATTTTATCACCCCCGACTTACGCTCTTCGTACCATCTCTATGCAGACGACTTACAACTCTACGACCAGTGCAATGTGACTGACCTTACGACCTGTATTGACAAGCTAAACTTGGACCTTTTACATATCCAGCGATGGTCTGAAAAGTTCGGACTATTTGTTAACCCATCGAAGTGTCAGGCCATTGTCATCGGTAGCTCCCGCCAGCTTGCTAAGATTAACCTAGACTCTGTCACGCCTGTACGCTTCAACGGCACCACTATCCCCTTCAGCCCCAGCGTCAAAGATCTAGGGATTATCTTGGACAGTACTTTGAGTTGGAAGGCGCAGGTTGCCGAAGTTAGTAGAAAAGTTATGGGTTCTTTACATGCTCTGAACAAGCTCAAAAACTTTTTACCCAGTAAAACTAAGATTTTATTAGTTCAGGCGTTAATTTTACCCATAATAGACTACGGTGATGTGTGTTATCCAGACTTAAGGCGCGCTTATAGACGAATTTTAGGTATTTGGGGGGGTGAAGCAGACACGCGGTGGAGGCGCACGCGGAGCGCCCCGCTCCACGCCACGCGGTCACTCGCTCAGCCCATTGATGGCCTTATTCTGTTCGTAGCCGTATTCTGTTTGAAGTGAATTCCGGAGCTTTCCGGAAATTATAAAATACTATTATTTTGTTTAATTAAATGCTTAATGCTTTATTTAATATTTATTTAATGTAAATAGTAACACATACCTAAATGCAGTACTTATAATTATAACTCGTCAAAATTTAATTGCCTGGAGCAAGAAGGGATGTTTTCCTTATTTTCATCGTGACATTTTTCAGGCGAAAGTTCTTTTTCTTTATCACTGACAGTGACAGTCAAAGTATTCGTTGATGACGAAGATTTATTTTCTTCTTTTTCTCTCAGAGGCATTCCCCGAGCTCGGCGAGAATCTACGATTTCGGGCAGTAACCAGTCCATGTAAAATCGAATTAGTTTCTGTTTAATTTTTTTCTCCCACAATTCATCATCTTTAAATATAATGAGTGTTTTGAGTGGATGATTTTCACCACTCCACACAGCAAATAAACATTTTGTTCGGCACGTTACGTGGAGTTGACCTTGAATTTGGTAATACCAGTTGCAGTTTTTGTTTATTGTCGTAGTTTTTGTTTTCTTATCATACTTCCACATCTGAATTTTATTTTGCTTTATACATTTTTCTAGTCCACTGTTAAAGGCTACAATCGGGCACTTTATTTCGACAATGGTGTCTTGGCCTATTAAACCATCGGGCGTTGCACCTATACTCCGTGTCAGGTACTCGTTGTCAACGAATAACCCACATGGTTTGATTTTTACTTTTTCTTGCTTTGCTAGCTGTTTCAAAGCAAGGTGTTCGTTGCCGACGCCGTGCGCGATTGCCGCTATGTGGCTAAGATTTGATTTATACAGTATATTCTCAACCAATTTTGCCTTGCTAGCACTCTCTCTCCTTTTAACTACTAATCCAAAATTCGATGCCGTAATCATATTTTTTCTAAGTTCTATCCACTCATTACTATCTCTTTGATCTTGGGTAGATTCTTCAATTTTTGCTTTGTTTGAAGTTAGGTCCGTAAGTTCCTCAAGGAATGTTTCTTTCGCTGTATTTAGTTCCTGTGGAGTCAAATCTGGAGCAGAACTGCGAGCGCCATAGTCGTGCTGAGCTGGGTTGTCGCGCTTTAGCAATCGGTTTTTTTTATGAGGATGTGCTATGTTTATCTTTCTTTTCTTCAAGCGACGCTCTTCAAATTTTTTGAGGATACCTCTTGGGCTTTGGCCTAAAATATTTTTTTGGAGTAAATGTCTTGGATGTGGATTATTATAAGACACTACGGCGGCATTGCAACGGGCACGGTAACCCCTACGAAGTGAAAAATTTATCCTTTTTCCTCCTACAACCTTTGCGATCACACTGTTGAAGCGTTCTACAGCATTCGTATCCACGTCCTCAACCATACTTCCTGATTTGGAAAGCACTGTTTGAATTATAGTTTGTATCCTAAACCAAAAGGTTGTGTTTTCTATTTCCATGTTGCATTGTGTCGTTTTTTCTTTCGAACAGTAATAGTCCTTGCATCTCTCATGGTTGCCGTAAGCATGGTGAATAGAATTTTGGACGTTGTTTCTAAAATCTCGTATTGCTTCTGGTTTCTCCTTTTCTGATTTATATTTTTGTATTGATGCATTAACCACTTTACGCATACTCATAACCTTTATATCTGTCAAGGTTTTTCTGTGTGCTAAGGCATATTTGGTGTCTTTGGCTACAGCTCTCAGTTTATTGCACATGTTTCTTAAGACGTGGTTCCTGCATTCAATTTTTCTGACTGTATGATTTGGGTATGGATTACGAGCCAGAAGTTTTGCGTACGTCCCAGAGTCACCATCAGCAATTAACCTGCCGTATATAACATTATACATCTCTACTGAGGATTCAAATCCTTGGCAAATTATTTCAGACTCCATACCGCTAGACGAGCCTGTGTAATTTTTGAAGCAAACGTGTTCTGCACATGCAATTTGTTTTTTCTCTGCTCGAGCACATACAAGGCAATATTTGTTTTTTATTCCTATGAACAGTACTTCGCCAAATCTTCGACCTACAATTGCTGCGGCGCCAGATAATGCCTTATAGTTATTTCCATAAGACCGCGATGACCAACAAGCATCCGCATATACATCGATTACAGGTACACCGTCTTTGCTGAGTTTGCCTTCTTCTATCGCCGCGTCACGCTCACGCTGAGCTGCTGCTGCCATGGATTCAACAGCGGTTAATTCCCAGTTGTCATAGATAATATCTTGACTTTTTGAATAAGTTGCTGCCGTAAATATTGGTATATTCATGCACGCTGTGATTTCTTCAAATTGGGAATAACCGATTCCAGCCGAAGTAATTCCTGTAACCGCTGCTAGATTAGCATTGACCTGATGCTTCGCTGAAAAGTCTTCGCTTGTGATAGTAAAATCTTTCTTACAGAGATTACATATAAACTTATATTTGGACATCAAACCATTCCTCTTTTCTCCAATGAGTGATACATCTGTAAAATTGCAATTAAACAACGAATTGTGGCTGGATATAGTCTGCAGCTGCTGAATAAAATGATTTATATCAATCAGTCTTCTTCCGTGAATTTGTGACCAATTCTCTTCATTCGATCTGGTCTCGACTTGCAGATCTTCTGTAATTTCTCTGAAAATATAACCAAGTTCAATGCTGATTTAGTGTTTAATTAATGTTTAAAACCTAAGTTTGACAGATCTCATGTCAAATATAATAAAAACTCCTACATAAATGAAATAGACGCTTTCAAGATCTATAATTATATTAGCTTCAATGTATAAAACAGAATCAAAATAAAAGCTAAGAGAAAATGCTGCAACTAATATTATTTACTAAATTCACTCATAATGATACATACTCATTTGGTGATTGTTGGTCTTCTAAAGTTGATAGAGATGGTCCAGGGTAATTAAGCGGATAATTAATGTCTGCCCTGAAATTAAAACATAATTTTTAGACATCAGAAATTGAAACATAGACACGTGGCAGCGTGTCCAGCCAAGTTTTTCAGTAATCGTGTTTCTGATGAAGTCAAAAACTAGGGCATATACTGAACATTTACACAAAGTTGCACTTGTAAGTTATGTGAAAGTATGTTATAAATATTTTCTAAAATTGTTGTTTTCACTATTTACAGCGCCTTAACCCAGTGGTTGGCTGGTCGTTAAATTCGCCATTTGTACGTATTTGTATATATTTTTTGTATCTATACTATACGTATAATAAAGCTGAAGAGGGTCGAAAGTCTGTACATGGAAGATATTCGAAAAAAGTTGGCGGGGGATATTTAGAATCGATAACCGAACACGTTAAGAATTTTTATCTATTTGTCCATTTGTATGTTTATCTGTTTGTCCCCGCATCAAGTAAAAACGGCTGAACCTGTCGATGACGAATCTGTCGAGAAAATCTACGGCTATAAAAATCAGGGGTAAATTGACGACGCGGTTGGCTCTGTTTGTAGTGCGGCTACCTACTGAGCCGACGGTCCTGGGTTCGAATCCCGGCCAGGGCAAATATTTGTGTGATGATCTCGAATATTTGTTCCTGGGTCATGGATGTTATCTATATGCATTTATATATCATCTATATCGTCGTCTAGTACCCAGTACAAGCTTTACTTAGTTTGGGACTAGGTCGATTTGTGTAAGATTGTCCTTTGATATTTATTTATTTAATAAGCCGTTTACTTAAGCTAAGCTGTCACAGACCGATTTATTATTTACGAGAATAGCACTCATACGTCATATTCACTTCACTAAAATAAAGATGGCTAACTGGTAATTGCTGTAACGAAAGGCATCTTTATCTTGTTATATCCAAAAAGAATCGAACTAAAGATTCATCAACCTACAATACAAAGTTATTTTATCTAGACTTGTACTCAGATCCTGTTTTTCCCTCAGAAATCATAATATTTTTTATGACTCGATCAAATTTGGCGATCCGTACGGAATAAATATTTATGACTCCAACACAAACAAAGTTCAGAACAGTAAGTATATATACATTTTTATGAAGTCTATGTATAAAATGAACCTAGGATAAAATCATTCTTAAGACAAATAAAAGATTTTAGGGCCTGTTGACCTAGTGCCGAGTCGTAAAATGGATTTGCCTATAAAAAAAGGCTTTCACGTGGATACCTGAATAAGTTATTTAAAGTAGCATTCGTTAAACATATTAAAAGGATTACTGGTAAATTTAAATCATATTTTACTTAATTATATGAAATCGACACAGATTTAAATAGTAAAATCAGAATCACGTTTTAGCATGTCAAAATCAGTTCATTCATGCACACAGACAACCCCCAGGAGGTGATTTGTGTTCATGCATGACAGAAAACATAATAACATAAAAAAAAACAAAAACAAGATCGATTTGTGTGAGGTTGTCCGATATTTATTTATTTATTTAGTCCCAAATCAAGCCCAAAAGGCTTGTTTTATGGGTACTAGACATACATACTTATGCATATATATAGATAAATAATATATACACTCAAATATATAAATGACATCTATTATTATTAGGGATCGGAAATTCAGGTGGATAAAGTTAACAAACTAAAGTTGACAAAATCCTATTGCTATCTCACTCATAGCTCAATACCTCAAACAAAGCCGCCGCCAAAGTTTAGGTATAAAAGCAACCGATTACCGATGCCTAATAAATAATAATTATGTATATCTTATTATTTTATATAACTTATAAATTGTTAGCTTACTCGTTTTCGGAATCATCCAAAACCGGCACCGACAAAGCAGTCATCTTTCTCAATTTCTTCATGCTGAAATAATAAGAAATTATAATTTCGGCTATTGTAGTGGGTACATTGGTTTTTATTATTTATTTCAATAATTGCGAATTTATATTACAGGTACCTGTCAAAAATGTTTTATTTAATAGACCTGTTTTTTTTACTGTGTATTATGACTATTATGTAGTCGCGTGGATGAGTGTTCTGCCTTGCTAGGTTCAAAAGGACTTATCATACTACTACATCCGTATAAAGATACGACCTTTTACCGTAACACGGCAGTGTTTCTTTTTCGTGTGAGGCGGACAGGGCATTTTATCGAGATTTTGATTCGTAATACGATGAAAAAATTGAGATACTTACCTTTTCTGTTTATTTAACCGCCGGAGGGCCAGTGGCGATAACTTTTTTTTATTTCTTTTGTTTCCCATTGTTAGTAAATCCTCACTCGTATCGTAAAATGGAGCGCTTCAAAAATTGGCAAGCGTCCGACCTCCAACGCGTTCCGCTCGGGACTGAGCGAAGAGCCGGCTGCGGGGCGCGCGTGAATTGTGCCGTGAAGTTCGTTCATTTTGAGTTAGTAATTTGTGTTTTTCGATATTGATACAGATAAATCCCGACGCACATTACAGCATTACAGACGTTTATTTTGATGTAATTTTCAATACATAAAGTAGTGTAATATGTGAATGATATGAGTTTTAAAGTACAAAATAGGGGTATGTTTGGATTTTTTTTCTATCGAGCGAAGTTTGTCCAATTATGTAACGACTACCCGAGGTAACTACAGGAAGGTCTCAAAATCAATATATATTTTTTTCACCTGTTCAATCATTACCGTTTCTGGGTAAAGTGGCATTAAAAATCACGTTTCTTTGAGATACCTCGCCTTAACCGTAGAGCTTATGAATAAATTGGAGAGACTTCTCAACAACTGCATTCGGTTCATCTTCTGTCTTCGTAAGTATGACCATGTGTCTTCTTACCGCTCTCAGCTGGGCTGGTTTCCTATCCGCGAACGACGTGAAATTCGAATGCTGTGCACTCTGTTTTCTGTTCTCAAAAATCCAAAATCTCCCGAGTATCTCAAAAACTTCTTTCACTATTATGGTGTAACCCGTGACCGTCAATTTCGCTCTTCTGGCAATCTGTCTCTCTCCATCCCTCGTCACCGTACTGGTTTTATGTCCAAATCGTTCACCGTCCAAGTTTCCCGTCTCTGGAACCGCCTTCCCCTCAAGATCAAACAAGCTCCGAACAAATGCGCTTTCAAAAAATGTTTGCGTGACCTCTACGCTAGCAGAGTTGTGAATTCTTAGGTTATCTGATTAGTATGTTTCATCTGTATTTATTTATATGTGTATACATTATATAATATATGTATTTATCTAAATATTATTTATTAAAACTTGTTTAAGTTAGTTGCACCGCCCACAATTTATCTGCTTTGCCCGAAGGTTGACTGGTAGAGAATGCCTCATGGCATTAAGTCCGCCTTTTGTACGATAAGTTTTCTTTTGTGCAATAAAGATTAAATAAACCACCAACAACCAACAATATTATATACGGTCTGTCTGACCTTTAGGATGGATGTGATTATTTCACATGTCTCGGTGGAATTAAATAGCAAATTACCAGTCTGCCTTTACTAAAGATATAAATTTAATTATTCGTATATCGTATGTAATTATAACCAACAGTGGCGTAGCATCCAACATAATTATCCTTGGTAAAGCAGGAGGAAGCTAGGCTCTTAATGCAAATGTATTATGTATTATAAGTATAACAAAACGCGACTTAATCGCGTCTATAAAGGTGTTCTACTACTAAGGTTAGGTTAGGTTAGGTTAGGTTAGGTTAGGTTAGGTTAGGTTTTTTTTTTTTTTTTTTTTATAATAATAGGAAACGTGCAAAGGAAAAATCCTCATCGGACGCCTGAGAAGGGAGGCTCAGGCAGTGCCGGACTTTTACCGGCTAAAACCTCTGCGTATTTCCTTTACAGTATACCCCTGTCATTGACAAGGCCTTTGTATGTGTTAATGTTTTTAGGCTTGTCTTACAATTTTTGGCTCAGGCTTAATGCCTACTCGTCTACGTCCATAATGCAATCTTTCCAAATATAATATACAATTTTTCTTAATCTAAGTTTAAGTTTCAGGGGATTTTAAGTATAACATATTCTAGTTACATGTTTATCTTAAAATTAACTTATTCTACTTTATTGTTTTTATCTTTTTTTTTTTTTGCTACTTTTTTTTTTGTTTCTTTTTTTTTTTTTGCTTCTTTTTTTTTCTTATATATACATATATCCAAATCTTGTTATGTCTTCGTATCTGTCATGGTTTCGGAATCTCTTTTATGATATATTAGTATCTCTAGTGTAATTATCTTAAGTTCTAGTACTTAATTTTAACAGCTTTCTTAATGTTCTATATGATTATCATCTATATATCTCACATATATTGATATCATATATATTGTTTTGTCTATTTGTTCCTGTTAACTACATGTTTTACTATTTTTTTTTTATGCAATATTTCAGTACTGTGCTTCTATCTACATTATTCATTAAACTCGATATATTTTCTGCAACCATTTTAGTATCTAGGTTTTGTTCTATATTATACCTATCTTTTTCAAAAATTGGGCACTCGAAAAGGATATGCGGTACCGTTTCATCCTTTTCGGGGTCACACTGGCATGATGGGTTCTCCTTACACTTAAATCGATTCAGGTATGCGGAGAACCCACCGTGTCCCGTCATAAGTTGTGTGGTGTACTGACACAACTTAATTTTTCGCACGACGCTATACGCTGATGCCGCGCAAGGGAAAAACAGTTTAGTCACCGCGGCTGTATCGCTGGCTTTGTACCTCGTGTCCCATTCCTCAATCGTATTCAAACGAATTCTACGTTTGACGAATGAGACAGGACACAAATCATAGTCTGGCCTCTTCCTCGACTTAAGGGCGGCATCTTTTGCGAGGTCATCAGCTCTCTCATTCCCTTCCAGTCCCGCATGAGCTTTTATCCAAAATAAGGAAACACACTTATTCTGGAGTATACAGCGACGAATAGTGTTTCTTGTTTTTTTTTTACTGCGAGGGGATGGGGGGAACTCGAGACAACCGTCTGAAGAGCCGCCATGGAGTCGCTGAAGATACCGATCGTCGTCTGTCCTCCCTTTAGAGCTTCGTCCGCGGCTTGGCACAAAGCGAAAAGTTCTGCCTGGTAAACGGTGCAGTAAGACGGCAAAGTAAGTTTGAGGGCTCTAGTTTCGGCCACGTTATTCCAAAATGATAACGCTGCGCCGACTTTGCCCTCAATCTTACTGCCGTCTGTGAAGATTCGCATATCAAATTGGTCGCGTAAGTTTGCGTACTCGGTTAGGTTAGGTTAGGTTAGGTTAGGTTAGGTTAGGTTAGGTTAGGTTCCACGGACCTGCTCGGTTGTCCGAGTGGGCGGGGAGGTGAACCCCGACGTGGCGCGTCCCCGGGTGGTGGATAGGGGAACGCCCCGGCTGCTGACGTCGAGCCGGGGTAGGACGTAGTCCCGCGAACCAAACACTGGGGGGGAAACGGGGGGCTTCGGCCCAGGGGGGGAAAGGGGGGCTTCGGCCCGGGAGGGACTCTCCGCGCGTCCCTCTGAGTAGCAGAGGGCGCAGTGGATGAGTCGAGAGGAGGAGCCGTGTTAAGCCTCGTTCTGTCGAGGTGTTATGTGGTGTCAATCGGGTCACTGCGTTGGTCTGCGCGCAACGCAGTTCCTTGATTGACACCCTGAGGAGTGGCCGGGTAGTTAGTGGCCCTTGTGATTCCCGGGGCTATGCCGTATAGGGCCTCCCATAACGATCAGGCCCGGGGAGAAGGGCCAGACTATCGTGGCACACGGCGGGCGGCTCCGCGTGTCCCTCTGAGTAGCAGAGGGCACAGTGTGAGCCGCAATGTCCCTGCTGGGATGGTGATGGAGCCCATTTGGGTTGGCCTGTGAAGGAGGGTGTGGCTCCGGCCACGAGGCGCGGCGGGTCCGTCTCGCGGTCTGCAGACGGACGTTGGTTTCGGCCACCGTCGGGCAACCCGTAACCCACACTGAGTGGGCCGGGGGTTTCCCTCACTGAGAGGGAAATCACGTGGAAGAAAACCACTATAAAAATCACCCCAATCCCAAGGCGTGTCTGGCGTGCTGAGGGGATGCGTGGCTGGAGGGAGTCCAGTCCCTAATGTCAGGGAGGGGCAAACCTCCTTAAACATAGCAAACATGAGTGCAAACGAAATTGTGAAACTACCCCAGGAGGTTTCAATCCTCCATGTCACCACAGGACGGGTAAGTGCCCGTGCTGTGGAGACATGCCGCCTTCCGTATTCTGGGGGGGCAAAACACTCGCGATCCGAAATCGACGACTTTGGCGAATGCATAATGGACACCGATGTACACAATGACTTGGTTCTGAGGTTGAACGGAGGAGGCAACGAGGAGGATGGCTGTCCGGCAGGGGCAGATGCGTCTACTACGCCCCCAGATAATGGGTTCCGGCCCCTACGTGATGCCCAGGGGCGCTTTGTGCGCCACGTTGGAGACGTGCCTACTGGAACGGCCTCGGACTCGGCGCACTCCCCACTCGACACAACGAAGGTGCTAAGTGAGAGGCGTAAAGCCGTCGTGCTACTGGAGAGGTTGGCAGAAAGGGTCCCTTCTCTCGGCAGGGAGGAGTTCTTCTCCCCCAGGAGAATAGACGTGGGTGACCTGCCTGGAGGCGGGGAATTTTTCTCTCCGGAGCCAACCGACGCGGAAACCGCCGAATCCGACGTTTCCATGCCTGCTCAGGCCACTCAAACGGCTGATAGGCGGAAAAGGCAGCGTAGCGGGGGGAGTGAGACGGAAGCACCAGGGAGCGACGAGACTTCCGATGCCACGGAGCGAGGGAAATCTACCTCGGCACCTTCCAAGCGAGGAAGAGGCCGCCCTCTATCCAAGGCACACCACGTAGGGCTCTCCAAGGCCAAAGCCGAGCTACAGGAGCTGAAGCAGCAGGAGCTCGAGCTTCAGGCCGAAGAAGAGCTGAGGATGACGTCGCACAGACTGGCAAAGAGGCGCCTTGCCCTAAGGCCGGAACTGCTCAGAACGTCATGTGGATCGGACGATGAGGGCACCCGCACAGCCCTGGCCCTAAAGGAACAGGTGCGCGATAGTCTGGGGCTCATCACGGACGTGGCTACGAAGTCGCGAAACTTGAAGGGCACATTCCAACGTGCCCTGAAGGAGGCTGTGGCCGCGATCCGGGATGTGGTCTCCGAGCTGGGGGACCGTACTGTCTCTGATGAGACGAGGCGGTTAGCTGCCGAGAACGCACGCCTAAAGGCTGAAATGGCCGAGCTCCGTAAGGAGATGGGCGAGTTGCGTGCCAGTCTCGGGCGGCGCCCCGAAGTAGCACCTGAAGAGGCAAGGACGATGGAGCGCAGTATCGTGGACCAGGTAAGTGCCATGATGGAAGCAAGGATGAGCGCCTGGGAGGAAAGACTGCTCCCGCAGCAGACGACCCAGGCACCTGCGCTGGCAAAGGGGGGACCGAGGAGCTTGGCTGCGACGGAAGGGAGGACCGTCCAGTCAAGACCCTCGGTCACTGGAAGCTCCCCCCCTGGTCGCACCCCGACTACTACCATCGCGGAAGATGCGAAACGGAAAAAGGGGCAAAAGAAAAAGGAGTCCAAGAAGCCTACTAAGACTCGCCCTGGCCCCGCTTCCCAATCCCAGCAGTCTCAGCTCCCAGGGCCTGCGACTGGGAATGATTGGTCGACTGTGGTCAAGTGGGGCAAGAAAAAGAAGATCCTGGTTCCGTCTACCGGCACAGAGGCGACTGGCAAGCCCCCACAGCCAGCGATACCGCAGGGAGCAAAAGGGGGGAAGGGCCAAAAGAAAAAGGCAGTGCTGCGCGCCCCGCGGTCAGCAGCCGTCGTCCTGACCCTCCAGGAGGGAGCGGAGGAGAGAGGCATCACCTACGGAACGGTGATTACCGAGGCCAAATCCAAAATTTCCCTGGACGTACTCGGTATCACCGGTCTGAGGTTCCGCAGGGCGGTGACAGGGGCAGCGATCCTGGAAATCCCGGGCCCGGGCACCTCTAGCAACGAGAAAGCGGACTCCCTTGCTGCTAAGCTGAAGGAGACGCTAAAGGAGGCCGATGTCCGTATTTCCAGGCCGGTAAAGTGCGCGGAGATGCGTATTTCTGGCCTGGATGACTCGGTCGCAGAAGGCGAACTCGCCACTGCTGTGGCTCAGTGTGGAGGCTGTGCCCTAGAGGCGGTGAAAGTTGGCCGGATCTCCCGCAAGCCAACAGGCCTGGGTACGGCGTGGGTTCGCTGCCCCGTAGCAGCCGCCAAGAAAGTGGCTGAGGGGCGGCTACTGGTTGGCTGGTCTTCGGCGCAAGTAATACTGTTGGAGGCCCGCCCTCTGAGGTGCTACCGATGCCTTATGCCTGGCCATGTCAGGAAGGGGTGCACGTCGGAAATCGACCGCAGTGACCAATGCTACCGCTGCGGTCAAACCGGCCACAAGGCCAGAGACTGCATAGCCACGCCTCACTGCTCTCTGTGCGCAGCAGCGGGCAAACCTGCCGACCATAGCGCCGGCAGCGGCAACTGCACGACGGGGGCCAAAGCCCCGAAACGTGTGCCTCGGAAGATGTCCGGCAGACCAGACACCCCTAGAGCGTCATCGCCTCCGGTTGCACAAGAGGGCCCGACTGACACTGCTCCAACATGACGCCTGTTAGTCGGGTCCTCCAGACGAACATTAACCACTGCGCTGGGGCTCAAGATCTCCTCCTGCAGTCCATGGCGCAGTGGTCGATAGATGCCGCTGTGGTCGCCGAGCCATACTATGTCCCTCCTAGGGATGACTGGGCTGCGGATCTGGACGGCTTGGTGGCCATCATTTTAAAAGTAGGGGCAGAAGGCACATTGCCCCCCTCCATCGTGTCGAGGGGTCAAGGCTACGTGGCGGTCCTCTGGGGAGAAATAACCTTGATCGGGGTATATTTCTCCCCCAACAGAAGTGTCCCCGAGTTTGAAGCCTTCCTTGGCCAGCTAGGGGCCCTCATTGGGCAGACCCTACCGCGCCCGGTGGTTGTCGCGGGCGACCTAAATGCCAAATCCATGGCTTGGGGTTGTCCCGCGACCGACACTCGTGGAGACCTTCTCGAGGAGTGGGCGACGATGACCGGCCTGTCGGTATTGAACCAAGGGTCGGCCAGCACCTGCGTGCGCTGGCAGGGGGAGTCCATCGTGGACGTAACGTTCGCGACCTCTGCCCTTGCGCCGCGTGTCCAAGACTGGAGAGTCCTGGAGAAGGTGGAGACATTATCAGACCATATGTATATCCGGTTTGATGTCTCCACCTCCTCCGAAGTCACATTGGACACGGATCGTCGTCCGAATGGCCGTGCTGCGACCCCGTCCCCCAGATGGGCCTTAAGCAGCCTGGATCGAGAAGCAGTGGAGATAGCGTCCCTCGTCCAGGCCTGGACAACATCTTCCGGGCCTGTGGAGGTCGAGGAAGAGGCAGTCAGGTTCCGGGACGCCATGTCACAAGTTTGTGACGCAGGCATGTCCCGAGCCAAGCCTCGGCCTCCGAAGCGACAAGTGTACTGGTGGTCTCGTGATATCGAAGAACTTCGATCCCGCTGCGGCAGGGCGAGACGCCAGTACACACGGTCGCGCCGACGCAGGCAGACCCGAGACATTGACGAGGAGACGCAGCTGTACAGCGCCTATAGAGAGGCGGTCAAGGCGCTGCAGCTCTCCATCTGCGAGGCGAAGGCGAGCGCCAGAGCGGAGCTTCTCGAGACTCTAAACCGAGATCCATGGGGGAGGCCGTACAAGGCGGTCAGGGGTAAGCTACGCCCCTGGGCCCCCCCCTTGACGGAGAGTCTCGAGCCTCGACTGCTGGGGGCCGTTGTCTCCAATCTGTTCCCGAACAGACCGGAACACCGGCCTCCGGAAATGGCACCACCCCGTCAGCACGTCGGGTATGGGGGCGCGGAAGTCGAGGTGCCTCCGGTAACGGAGGCAGAGCTAGACGCGGCCGTGCTGAGGCTTAAAGCCAAAAACACGGCACCGGGGCCAGATGGGATCCCGGGACGCGTCCTGGCTCTGGCGCTGCAGGCCCTGGGGGAGAGATTCCGCGGGCTACTGGACGCCTGTCTTCAGTCCGGCCGATTTCCGACCATATGGAAAACCGGCCGGCTCGTCTTACTTAAAAAAGACGGGCGTCCCGCGGAATCTCCATCAGCCTACCGTCCAATCGTGTTGCTCGATGAGGCGGACAAGCTGTTCGAGCGTATCATCTGTTGTCGCCTCGTCGAGCACCTCCGGGAGGTGGGTCCCGACTTATCCGAACATCAGTTTGGATTCCGAGAGGGCAGGTCGACCGTGGATGCGGTCGCGCGCATTAAAGCCCTCTCGGATGAGGCGGTCGACCACGGTGGGGTGCTCCTGGCGGTATCGCTAGATATCGCCAACGCATTCAACACTCTGCCGTGGTCATGCGTTAGGGAGGCGCTGAAACACCACAAGGTGCCTCCCTACCTATGCCAAATAGTCGGGGCCTACCTCTCGGAACGGTGTGTGGAGTACCCGGTCCAGGACGGTGGGCTGACAAGGTGGGAGATGTCGTGCGGTGTTCCACAGGGCTCGGTCTTAGGGCCGCTCCTGTGGAACATCGGGTACGACTGGGTGCTGCGGGGGGAGCTTCTCTCGGGATCGAGCGTGACCTGCTACGCAGACGACACGCTAGTCACGTCCCGGGGGACCTCGTACCGGGAGGCAGCACGCCTCGCTACCGTGACAGTAGCACTGGTGGTAAGGCGCATAACGATGCTGGGGCTGGAGGTGGCGCTACACAAGTCCGAAGCGATTTGCTTCCACGCCGCCCGGAAGGCGCCACCTGCAGGATCCAGCATCGTCGTCGGTGGCACTCGAATCGAGGTCAAGTCCGACATGAAGTATCTTGGACTTGTCCTCGATTCCCGTTGGAGCTTCCGCCAACACTTCACCCGCCTGACCCCCCGATTGATGGCAGCATCGGGCGCATTGAAGCGGCTGATGCCCAACGTCGGGGGGCCAGAGAGTGCGAGCCGCCGCCTGTATATGGGGGTGGTGCGATCGATGGCCCTGTACGGGGCCCCGATCTGGGCGGCAAACCTGGCGGCCCGCAATGTCGCCCTGCTGAGGAAGGCTCAGAGGGCGATGGCCGTCAGCGTTGTACGCGGGTACCGCACCACCTCATACGATGCGGCGTGCTTACTGGCGGGAACGCCTCCCTGGGACCTGGAGGCGGAGGCCCAAGCGTCTCTGTACCAGTGGCGAAGGGACCTCCGGCTTCAGGAGTACCATCCTGCGCCCGGGGAGGTAGAAGAGCAGAAGCTCCTCCTCCGACAGTCCATTGTCCTTCAATGGGAGGAGCGACTAGCCAGAGTCGAGGGGGGACATAGGACTGTCGAGGCGGTTCGGCCGGTCCTACGAGACTGGCTGGAGAGAGAGCGGGGTTCGCTGACCTTCCGGTTGGTGCAGGTGCTCACGGGGCATGGCTGCTTTGGGAGCTACCTGCACCGGTTCGCCAGACGGGAGGTGACGGCCGGGTGCCACCAGTGCAGCAGCGACGAGGACACGGCGCAGCATACCCTGGAGGAATGCCCAGCTTGGGCGGGGCAGCGCCGCGACCTCGTGGCAGTGGTGGGGGACGACCTCTCCTTGCCGGCCGTAGTCAAGGCTATGGTCGCCGACGAGAGGTCGTGGAAAGCGGTCCTCTCCTTCTGCGAGGATGTGATGTCGCAGAAGGAGAAGGCGGAGAGGGAGCGGGAGGCTGACCCAGCGTCGCACCCGATCCGCCGCAAGCGCGCTGGGGCCCGGAGAAGGGCGTACGCCCACCTCATCCCCCCCACCTAGCGAGGCCTGGGCAGTGGCGCGGGGGCGCCGCTGCCCGTAACATAGGCCTCGCCGAGAAGGCGCGCGTGGTGTGTCCATGCGCCTTCTGAGGAGGCAGGGGTAGAAGTTCCTCTCTACCCCTCCCAGAGAAGGGCCCGCTGCGTGTGCTAGCGGCGGGCGGCGCCGGCGTGGTCGCGGTTGCGTACTTAGGGGATCCCGTGGCCACGCCCCACTGGTGGCGCGCAGGCACACCGTTGGTTTTTTAGTGGGTAGCGGCGGC
Organism: Apotomis turbidana; assembly: GCA_905147355.2. Taxonomy (NCBI): domain Eukaryota; kingdom Metazoa; phylum Arthropoda; class Insecta; order Lepidoptera; family Tortricidae; genus Apotomis; species Apotomis turbidana. Next base: position 20,267,170 of record LR990299.1, read on the forward strand.
TTTTTTGCCGAGTCCCACATAACCCGCATCTCCTCCCCCGAGGGTGCGGGTATGCATAAAGCATTTTTCCAACGAAAAAAAAAAAAAAAAAAAAAAAAAAAAAAAAAAAAAAAAAAAGGTTAGGTTAGGTTAGGTTAGGTTAGGTTCCCCCCCAGGGAGGGGCAAACCTCCTTAAACATAGCAAACATGAGTGCAAACGAAATTGTGAAACTACCCCAGGAGGTTTCAATCCTCCATGTCACCACAGGACGGGTAAGTGCCCGTGCTGTGGAGACATGCCGCCTTCCGTATTCTGGGGGGGCAAACCACTCGCGATCCGAAATCGACGACTTTGGCGAATGCATAATGGACACCGATGTACACAATGACTTGGTTCTGAGGTTGAACGGAGGAGGCAACGAGGAGGATGGCTGTCCGGCAGGGGCAGATGCGTCTACTACGCCCCCAGATAATGGGTTCCGGCCCCTACGTGATGCCCAGGGGCGCTTTGTGCGCCACGTTGGAGACGTGCCTACTGGAACGGCCTCGGACTCGGCGCACTCCCCACTCGACACAACGAAGGTGCTAAGTGAGAGGCGTAAAGCCGTCGTGCTACTGGAGAGGTTGGCAGAAAGGGTCCCTTCTCTCGGCAGGGAGGAGTTCTTCTCCCCCAGGAGAATAGACGTGGGTGACCTGCCTGGAGGCGGGGAATTTTTCTCTCCGGAGCCAACCGACGCGGAAACCGCCGAATCCGACGTTTCCATGCCTGCTCAGGCCACTCAAACGGCTGATAGGCGGAAAAGGCAGCGTAGCGGGGGGAGTGAGACGGAAGCACCAGGGAGCGACGAGACTTCCGATGCCACGGAGCGAGGGAAATCTACCTCGGCACCTTCCAAGCGAGGAAGAGGCCGCCCTCTATCCAAGGCACACCACGTAGGGCTCTCCAAGGCCAAAGCCGAGCTACAGGAGCTGAAGCAGCAGGAGCTCGAGCTTCAGGCCGAAGAAGAGCTGAGGATGACGTCGCACAGACTGGCAAAGAGGCGCCTTGCCCTAAGGCCGGAACTGCACAGAACGTCATGTGGATCGGACGATGAGGGCACCCGCACAGCCCTGGCCCTAAAGGAACAGGTGCGCGATAGTCTGGGGCTCATCACGGACGTGGCTACGAAGTCGCGAAACTTGAAGGGCACATTCCAACGTGCCCTGAAGGAGGCTGTGGCCGCGATCCGGGATGTGGTCTCCGAGCTGGGGGACCGTACTGTCTCTGATGAGACGAGGCGGTTAGCTGCCGAGAACGCACGCCTAAAGGCTGAAATGGCCGAGCTCCGTAAGGAGATGGGCGAGCTGCGTGCCAGTCTCGGGCGGCGCCCCGAAGTAGCACCTGAAGAGGCAAGGACGATGGAGCGCAGTATCGTGGACCAGGTAAGTGCCATGATGGAAGCAAGGATGAGCGCCTGGGAGGAAAGACTGCTCCCGCAGCAGACGACCCAGGCACCTGCGCTGGCAAAGGGGGGACCGAGGAGCTTGGCTGCGACGGAAGGGAGGACCGTCCAGTCAAGACCCTCGGTCACTGGAAGCTCCCCCCCTGGTCGCACCCCGACTACTACCATCGCGGAAGATGCGAAACGGAAAAAGGGGCAAAAGAAAAAGGAGTCCAAGAAGCCTACTAAGACTCGCCCTGGCCCCGCTTCCCAATCCCAGCAGTCTCAGCTCCCAGGGCCTGCGACTGGGAATGATTGGTCGACTGTGGTCAAGTGGGGCAAGAAAAAGAAGATCCTGGTTCCGTCTACCGGCACAGAGGCGACTGGCAAGCCCCCACAGCCAGCGATACCGCAGGGAGCAAAAGGGGGGAAGGGCCAAAAGAAAAAGGCAGTGCTGCGCGCCCCGCGGTCAGCAGCCGTCGTCCTGACCCTCCAGGAGGGAGCGGAGGAGAGAGGCATCACCTACGGAACGGTGATTACCGAGGCCAAATCCAAAATTTCCCTGGACGTACTCGGTATCACCGGTCTGAGGTTCCGCAGGGCGGTGACAGGGGCAGCGATCCTGGAAATCCCGGGCCCGGGCACCTCTAGCAACGAGAAAGCGGACTCCCTTGCTGCTAAGCTGAAGGAGACGCTAAAGGAGGCCGATGTCCGTATTTCCAGGCCGGTAAAGTGCGCGGAGATGCGTATTTGTGGCCTGGATGACTCGGTCGCAGAAGGCGAACTCGCCACTGCTGTGGCTCAGTGTGGAGGCTGTGCCCTAGAGGCGGTGAAAGTTGGCCGGATCTCCCGCACGCCAACAGGCCTGGGTACGGCGTGGGTTCGCTGCCCCGTAGCAGCCGCCAAGAAAGTGGCTGAGGGGCGGCTACTGGTTGGCTGGTCTTCGGCGCAAGTAATACTGTTGGAGGCCCGCCCTCTGAGGTGCTACCGATGCCTTATGCCTGGCCATGTCAGGAAGGGGTGCACGTCGGAAATCGACCGCAGTGACCAATGCTACCGCTGCGGTCAAACCGGCCACAAGGCCAGAGACTGCATAGCCACGCCTCACTGCTCTCTGTGCGCAGCAGCGGGCAAACCTGCCGACCATAGCGCCGGCAGCGGCAACTGCACGACGGGGGTCAAAGCCCCGAAACGTGTGCCTCGGAAGATGTCCGGCAGACCAGACACCCCTAGAGCGTCATCGCCTCCGGTTGCACAAGAGGGCCCGACTGACACTGCTCCAACATGACGCCTGTTAGTCGGGTCCTCCAGACGAACATTAACCACTGCGCTGGGGCTCAAGATCTCCTCCTGCAGTCCATGGCGCAGTGGTCGATAGATGCCGCCGTGGTCGCCGAGCCATACTATGTCCCTCCTAGGGATGACTGGGCTGCGGATCTGGACGGCTTGGTGGCCATCATTTTAAAAGTAGGGGCAGAAGGCACATTGCCCCCCTCCATCGTGTCGAGGGGTCAAGGCTACGTGGCGGTCCTCTGGGGAGAAATAACCTTGATCGGGGTATATTTCTCCCCCAACAGAAGTGTCCCCGAGTTTGAAGCCTTCCTTGGCCAGCTAGGGGCCCTCATTGGGCAGACCCTACCGCGCCCGGTGGTTGTCGCGGGCGACCTAAATGCCAAATCCATGGCTTGGGGTTGTCCCGCGACCGACACTCGTGGAGACCTTCTCGAGGAGTGGGCGACGATGACCGGCCTGTCGGTATTGAACCAAGGGTCGGCCAGCACCTGCGTGCGCTGGCAGGGGGAGTCCATCGTGGACGTAACGTTCGCGACCTCTGCCCTTGCGCCGCGTGTCCAAGACTGGAGAGTCCTGGAGAAGGTGGAGACATTATCAGACCATATGTATATCCGGTTTGATGTCTCCACCTCCTCCGAAGTCACATTGGACACGGATCGTCGTCCGAATGGCCGTGCTGCGACCCCGTCCCCCAGATGGGCCTTAAGCAGCCTGGATCGAGAAGCAGTGGAGATAGCGTCCCTCGTCCAGGCCTGGACAACATCTTCCGGGCCTGTGGAGGTCGAGGAAGAGGCAGTCAGGTTCCGGGACGCCATGTCACAAGTTTGTGACGCAGGCATGTCCCGAGCCAAGCCTCGGCCTCCGAAGCGACAAGTGTACTGGTGGTCTCGTGATATCGAAGAACTTCGATCCCGCTGCGGCAGGGTGAGACGCCAGTACACACGGTCGCGCCGACGCAGGCAGACCCGAGACATTGACGAGGAGACGCAGCTGTACAGCGCCTATAGAGAGGCGGTCAAGGCGCTGCAGCTCTCCATCTGCGAGGCGAAGGCGAGCGCCAGAGCGGAGCTTCTCGAGACTCTAAACCGAGATCCATGGGGGAGGCCGTACAAGGCGGTCAGGGGTAAGCTACGCCCCTGGGCCCCCCCCTTGACGGAGAGTCTCGAGCCTCGACTGCTGGGGGCCGTTGTCTCCAATCTGTTCCCGAACAGACCGGAACACCGGCCTCCGGAAATGGCACCACCCCGTCAGCACGTCGGGTATGGGGGCGCGGAAGTCGAGGTGCCTCCGGTAACGGAGGCAGAGCTAGACGCGGCCGTGCTGAGGCTTAAAGCCAAAAACACGGCACCGGGGCCAGATGGGATCCCGGGACGCGTCCTGGCTCTGGCGCTGCAGGCCCTGGGGGAGAGATTCCGCGGGCTACTGGACGCCTGTCTTCAGTCCGGCCGATTTCCGACCATATGGAAAACCGGCCGGCTCGTCTTACTTAAAAAAGACCGGCGTCCCGCGGAATCTCCATCAGCCTACCGTCCAATCGTGTTGCTCGATGAGGCGGACAAGCTGTTCGAGCGTATCATCTGTTGTCGCCTCGTCGAGCACCTCCGGGAGGTGGGTCCCGACTTATCCGAACATCAGTTTGGATTCCGAGAGGGCAGGTCGACCGTGGATGCGGTCGCGCGCATTAAAGCCCTCTCGGATGAGGCGGTCGACCACGGTGGGGTGCTCCTGGCGGTATCGCTAGATATCGCCAACGCATTCAACACTCTGCCGTGGTCATGCGTTAGGGAGGCGCTGAAACACCACAAGGTGCCTCCCTACCTATGCCAAATAGTCGGGGCCTACCTCTCGGAACGGTGTGTGGAGTACCCGGTCCAGGACGGTGGGCTGACAAGGTGGGAGATGTCGTGCGGTGTTCCACAGGGCTCGGTCTTAGGGCCGCTCCTGTGGAACATCGGGTACGACTGGGTGCTGCGGGGGGAGCTTCTCTCGGGATCGAGCGTGACCTGCTACGCAGACGACACGCTAGTCACGTCCCGGGGGACCTCGTACCGGGAGGCAGCACGCCTCGCTACCGTGACAGTAGCACTGGTGGTAAGGCGCATAACGATGCTGGGGCTGGAGGTGGCGCTACACAAGTCCGAAGCGATGTGCTTCCACGCCGCCCGGAAGGCGCCACCTGCAGGATCCAGCATCGTCGTCGGTGGCACTCGAATCGAGGTCAAGTCCGACATGAAGTATCTTGGACTTGTCCTCGATTCCCGTTGGAGCTTCCGCCAACACTTCACCCGCCTGACCCCCCGATTGATGGCAGCATCGGGCGCATTGAAGCGGCTGATGCCCAACGTCGGGGGGCCAGAGAGTGCGAGCCGCCGCCTGTATATGGGGGTGGTGCGATCGATGGCCCTGTACGGGGCCCCGATCTGGGCGGCAAACCTGGCGGCCCGCAATGTCGCCCTGCTGAGGAAGGCTCAGAGGGCGATGGCCGTCAGCGTTGTACGCGGGTACCGCACCACCTCATACGATGCGGCGTGCTTACTGGCGGGAACGCCTCCCTGGGACCTGGAGGCGGAGGCCCAAGCGTCTCTGTACCAGTGGCGAAGGGACCTCCGGCTTCAGGAGTACCATCCTGCGCCCGGGGAGGTAGAAGAGCAGAAGCTCCTCCTCCGACAGTCCATTGTCCTTCAATGGGAGGAGCGACTAGCCAGAGTCGAGGGGGGACATAGGACTGTCGAGGCGGTTCGGCCGGTCCTACGAGACTGGCTGGAGAGAGAGCGGGGTTCGCTGACCTTCCGGTTGGTGCAGGTGCTCACGGGGCATGGCTGCTTTGGGAGCTACCTGCACCGGTTCGCCAGACGGGAGGTGACGGCCGGGTGCCACCAGTGCAGCAGCGACGAGGACACGGCGCAGCATACCCTGGAGGAATGCCCAGCTTGGGCGGGGCAGCGCCGCGACCTCGTGGCAGTGGTGGGGGACGACCTCTCCTTGCCGGCCGTAGTCAAGGCTATGGTCGCCGACGAGAGGTCGTGGAAAGCGGTCCTCTCCTTCTGCGAGGATGTGATGTCGCAGAAGGAGAAGGCGGAGAGGGAGCGGGAGGCTGACCCAGCGTCGCACCCGATCCGCCGCAAGCGCGCTGGGGCCCGGAGAAGGGCGTACGCCCACCTCATCCCCCCCACCTAGCGAGGCCTGGGCAGTGGCGCGGGGGCGCCGCTGCCCGTAACATAGGCCTCGCCGAGAAGGCGCGCGTGGTGTGTCCACGCGCCTTCTGAGGAGGCAGGGGTAGAAGTTCCTCTCTACCCCTCCCAGAGAAGGGCCCGCTGCGTGTGCTAGCGGCGGGCGGCGCCGGCGTGGTCGCGGTTGCGTACTTAGGGGATCCCGTGGCCACGCCCCACTGGTGGCGCGCAGGCACACCGTTGGTTTTTTAGTGGGTAGCGGCGGCTTTTTTGCCGAGTCCCACATAACCCGCATCTCCTCCCCCGAGGGTGCGGGTATGCATAAAGCATTTTTCCAACGAAAAAAAAAAAAAAAAAAAAAAAAGGTTCCCCCCCGAGGGTGTCCACCTTGTCGTGGTGGGGGGGCTCAGTACCTGCGTTGTACGCGCGGGGAAGCCAAGAGACACCAGGGAGGGGGCCTATGGGCCAAGACGGGTGGGGGAGACAGGTGCTGGTTGGTGTCTTCGGCCTGCGTGGGTCCTGGGGGCTCTGACCTTGTGGTTGTTGGAGGATGTCGGAAGGACTCTCGACGTGTCGTAGCTGTGGGTGGCTGCCTGGCTAGTGAGCCTCCTGCTCCTCTGATACTGCCTACCTGCCAGGAAGGATTGTGCATTTCGATTTCTGAGAAATCGAAAACGCAAATCCATTCCCCAGGCGGGTTGGCTGTATTAGCGAGGCGGGAGGATCACATGTCAGGTGTCATGCATGTCTGTGACACGTCAGGGGGGTTTCCGGCTTCTGACGGCGACTGCGGGGGCCTAGTTTCTGGTATTCGCGTGGGTCGGGACATTAGTTGGCACCTGGGGAGGGAACCCACGGGGTAGGGGCTTTTGTCCTCCCGTGGTTGGGTGAGGGGTAGGGGCGTTTGTCCTCCCGTGGCGGGCCGAGGGGTAGGGGCGTTTGTCCTCCCTTGGCGTGGAGAGGGGGTCGTGGGGTAGGGGCGTTTGTCCTCCCACGGCCGGCTGGGGGGTAGGGGCGTTTGTCCTCCCTCAGCCAGGAGGCTGGGACCGAAGCACCGTGTGTCGGTGGCGGTCCTAGCTTTCAGAGGGTCTCTCAGCGTGTCTCTGCAGCAGCAGAGTTCACGGCTGTATATGGGACGTGGAGAGGGGGTCGTGGGGTAGGGGCGTTTGTCCTCCCATGGCCGGCTGAGGGGTAGGGGCTTTTGTCCTCCCTCAGCAAGGAGGGTGGGACCGAAGCACCGTGTGTCGGTGGCGGTCCCCGCTTCCTGGGGGCTTGGGGAAGTAGGTGAGGGTTAGGCACACTGCTATGCTACAGTGTGTCTTTCGGTGAGGGTTCGCCTTAGGGCGAAAGTGCCGGTGGTGTCGTGGTGACATGTTCGCGATCCCATGGCATCACCGCTACGGCACGGGTTGGCAGCATCCCAGAGTTTTAGTGGGTAGGCTAGTCCTTCGCGGACTAGAGAGCCCCACATAACCAATGCGTAATGTCTGACTCTACCCCCGAGGGTCTCATATTACGTAGTGGTATGCAATTCAATGCATTTCTCTGGGTAAAAAAAAAAAAAAAAAAAAAAAAGGTTAGGTTAGGTTAGGTTAGGTTAGGTTAGGTTAGGTTAGGTTCCCCCCCGAGGGTGTCCACCTTGTCGTGGTGGGGGGGCTCAGTACCTGCGTTGTGCGCGCGGGGAAGCCAAGAGACACCAGGGAGGGGGCCTACGGGCCAAGACGGGCGGGGGAGACAGGTGCTGGTTGGTGTCTTCGGCCTGCGTGGATTCTGGGGGCTCTGACCTTGTGGTTGTTGGAGGATGTCGGAAGGACTCTCGACGTGTCGTAGCTGTGGGTGGCTGCCTGGCTAGTGAGCCTCCTGCTCCTCTGATACTGCCTACCTGCCAGGAAGGATTGTGCATTTCGATTTCTGAGAAATCGAAAACGCAAATCCATTCCCCAGGCGGGTCGGCTGTATTAGCGAGGCGGGAGGATCACATATCAGGTGTCATGCATGTCTGTGACACGTCAGGGGGGTTTCCGGCTTCTGACGGCGTCTGCGGGGGCCGAGTTTCTGGGATTCGCGTGGGACGGGACATCCGTCGGCACCTGGGGAGGGAACCCACGGGGTAGGGGCTTTTGTCCTCCCGTGGTTGGGTGAGGGGTAGGGGCGTTTGTCCTCCCGTGGCGGGCCGAGGGGTAGGGGCGTTTGTCCTCCCTTGGCGTGGAGAGGGGGTCGTGGGGTAGGGGCGTTTGTCCTCCCACGGCTGGCTGTGGGGTAGGGGCGTTTGTCCTCCCTCAGCCAGGAGGCTGGGACCGAAGCACCGTGTGTCGGTGGCGGTCCTAGCTTCCAGAGGGTCCCTCAGCGTGTGGCTCTGCAGCAGCAGAGTTCACGACTGTATATGGGACGTGGAGAGGGGGTCGTGGGGTAGGGGCGTTTGCCCTCCCATGGCCAGCTGAGGGGTAGGGGCTTTTGTCCTCCCTCAGCAAGGAGGGTGGGACCGAAGCACCGTGTGTCGGTGGCGGTCCCCGCTTCCTGGGGGCTTGGGGAAGTAGGTGAGGGTGAGGCACACTGCTATGCTACAGTGTGTCTTTCGGTGAGGGTTCGCCTTAGGGCGAAAGTGCCGGTGGTGTCGTGGTGACATGTTCGCGATCCCATGGCATCACCGCTACGGCACGGGTTGGCAGCATCCCAGAGTTTTAGTGGGTAGGCTAGTCCTTCGCGGACTAGAGAGCCCCACATAACCAATGCGTAATGTCTGACTCTACCCCCGAGGGTCTCATATTACGTAGTGGTATGCAATTCAATGCATTTCTCTGGGTTAAAAAAAAAAAAAAAAAAAAAAGGTTAGGTTAGGTTCCCCCCCGAAGTGCTGCCACCTTGCCGTGGTGGGGGGGCTTGCGTGCTCCTGTGATCCCTAAGGCTATACCGGACAGGGTTACCCATACCGGAAAGGCGAGGGGGGAGGAGTCAGACAAAGAGCGGCACAGGAGAAGTGCGCCCAGTTGCGCAATGATGGGCGAGGAGCTCTCTTCACGTCCTTCTGACTAGCAGAAGGCGTTGGAGATGAGCCGCGAGGAAGAAAACCTCCTTAAAAAATTACCCGTGGTGGAGGAGAGGGCGGCGGCTGGCTCAGGTCAGTTGCCGGCCAACTCGTAACCCGGCCCGTGGGGTCGGTGCGAGGGTTGCCGTCTTTGGACGGGGACTACGAGGACGAAAACCTCTTTAAAAAAAACCATTTAGGTCGACGGGGGCTGCTGGCCCCGGTGTCGGAGCTAGTGGCGCAGATTGCAGAGTGCAATTGCCGTCGGCCGAGCCGGAAACCGCAATGTTGTCCCAACGATCCCCAGCCATGGGGTACGGGTATGTCATTGCGGACTGGTGGCCTTGCCTTCACTGGCCGGGTCCGCGGGGAGACAACCCCTATAAAAATCCACAACTCCTGGCGTGAGGGTTCTCCGCGTCAGGATGCTCTTCGGAGCGGCTGGAGTGCTTACCAGTCATTAGAGACCAAACCTGCGATACCACCCGCCCTCGCAGCGTATATAGGGCCACTTGGGTATTGGGGATCTCTGCCCAAGTGGAGCTTTAGTTCTCCCCTACTCGTGGGATTAGTATATGGCGTCTAAAAACTCAAAAGGCCCTTTTCAGGGCCAAAACGCAAACGGCTCTTCTCAGAGCCAAAACGACAACCCAGGCGATGGCATCATGGACACTGATTTTCAAAATGGGCAGGTGGTCGAGGTAGGCTCCCCAGTGGAGTGCACCGAGACCTTGGAGAAGGGAGGGAGGCGGACCGGACTAAGGAGTCAGGGATCGCTCCCGGACATGCGGGTGCTTCTCACCCGCTGCGACGAGGCGCAAAGATCCCGTGCGCCAACACCGACGAGCAGCGCGATGTCGGAAGATAACGATAACGACAGTCTACTGACTGTGCGGTCGCGCTCGACATCTCCGCTGGGGCGCCTCTGGCACTCTGGCAGCAAGCGAAGGAAGTTATCGGTGGCGGGATCGGGCAGCGATGATGAGGGACCCGAGATACTAAGCCCGGCGTCCCCTTTAGTTCGAGGAGCAAAGCCCCGAAACAAAGCGGACTTTATACGAAGGACAGCCGCGCAGGCGCAGTATAACGCCGAGTTGCGTGAAACTCTAAAATTGAGGGCGGAGGAAGCGGTTAATAAAATGGTGATTCAAACCCGCCACTCCCTTACCGACGGAGTAACCTCTCGGCTATCGGACATGTCGGAAGACGACGTTCCAGCAGCCGTACTACGAAAACAGGCGATGGACAGCGTGGCCGTCATTGAGATGGTCCAGAAAACATCCGGGAACCTCAAAGGCGGTCACCAGAGGAAGCTAAAGGATGCCTGTAAGGCCATCAAGGATGCCTTTAGCGTCCTGGAGAAGCGTACGTCCTCCGAAGAGGTCAAACAGCTGGAAGCGTGCAACGCACGGCTACAGGCGGAGCTCGCTGATATCAGGGAGAAGCTGGCCCGCCTCGAGGTGGAAGTAAGAGCCGCGCCGAGGGCGCTCTCCCAGCCGCAGCAGAGTTCGCTCCCTCCGCCTGCGCCTGCGCCTGCGGATCCGCCTTCGGACCGGGCAACACTCGTTGCCATGATGAATGCTCGGTTCGAGGCGCTGGAGGTGGAAGGGCGGCTACTGCCCGCCAAGAACTTGCGGCCGCAACTAGCGGCTGACAAGAAGCGACGACCGACCGGGAAGCAACCCGCACCGTTGCCCTCAAAACCGCCGGTAGCAGTACCAGCTGCCAAAGAGGCGCCTCTTACGAACACTGTCACCCAGACAGGAGGCAAGGGAAGCGATGGCAAGGGGAAAAAAAATAATAAAAAGAGGAAAGCGAGCTCCAAGTCCGCGACAAATACCGCGGTAACCAGGGAGCCCCGACCACTGCCGCCAGCGCCTCCAAATATGAGTCAGCAATGGACCAAAGTGGTTGGCTCAAGGGCGAAAGGCAGGGCTGTCGTACAGCCTGCTGCACAGTCGCAGACGCAGACTAAGGCGCGCCCTAAATCAAGAGGTCGTAAGCTTCGTCCTCCACGGTCAGCAGCAGTGGTGCTGACGTTGTCACCGGAGGCGGAAGCCGGAGGGGCAACCTACGCGAAAGTGCTCGCGGAGGCGAAGGAAAAAGTAAGTCTTGCTGACCTCGGCATCGCGAACCTGCGTTTCCGGCGTGCAGTCACTGGTGCGCGGGTCCTGGAGCTGCCGGGAGCCACCAGTGGCGATAAGGCGGACAAGCTGGCCAAGGAGCTGGCCGAAAAGCTAGGGGAAGGAGTTCGGGTCTCCAGGCCGACAACATGCGCGGAACTGCGTTTGTCCAACCTGGATGACTCTGTAACCCCCGCGGAGGTTGTTGCTGCTGTGGTTCGCGCTGGCAGCTGCACCGAGGACCAGGTCAAAACCGGTGATATCCGTCTGGACCGTACCGGCCTCGGCACAATATGGGTGCGTTGCCCAGTTACGGCAGCGAAGAAGGTGGCCGATGGCGGCCGTTTCTTGGTAGGGTGGTCCTCGGCTCAGGTGAAACTACTCGAGCCTAGGAAAATGCGGTGTTTCCGGTGCCTGGAGACCGGCCACGTCATGGCACAATGCCAGTCGCAGACGGACCGCGGTGACATATGCTACCGTTGCGGCCAGCCCGGGCACAAGTCAGCCCAGTGCACGGCTGCACCCCATTGCGTGCTGTGCCAATCTGCCGGCAAATCGGCAGATCACGTGCTGGGCTCAAAAAAGTGCTCCGCACCACGCCCGAGAAGAACCAGGAATGCTGGCGATGGCCCCCGGGCCTCCTCGCAGCGTTCGCAACCCGCCTCAACAGTACCTGAGGCTCACAGCGAGGTGGTGGAGGAGATGGCCGAAGGATAATGGCCACTCGCTTTCTCCAGGCGAACATCAACCACTGCGCCGGAGCCCAAGACCTGCTAACTCAAAGCCTGGCGGAGTGGTTGATTGGAGTGGCCATTGTCGCCGAGCCCTATTCCGTCCCCCCCAGGGACAATTGGGTCGGAGACCTGGATGGACTAGTGGCCGTTGTCACCAGCACCTCGACTGGGACACCACTTCCGCAAATTGTGCAGAGGCCGCGGATACGTCGCAGCATGGGTTGGTGAGATTATGGTGGTCGGTACGTATTTCTCACCAAATCGCTCCCTTGCCGAATTTGAGCAGTTTCTGGCGGAGATCGCCACCATGATCGGCAGGAGTCGCCCAGGAATGGTACTCGTGGCCGGAGATCTCAACGCCAAGAGCACCGCGTGGGGATGTCCGGCCACGGACGCCTGCGGGGCTGAGTTGGAGGAGTGGGCGGTCGCTTCCGGACTGGTTGTCCTCAACCAAGGGTCGACCAACACATGCGTGCGGCAACAGGGTGGCTCCATTGTGGACGTCACGTTCGCCAACGCCGCCCTGGCGCGCTGTGTTCAAGGCTGGGAGGTGCTGGATAGAGTGGAAACATTATCGGACCACCGATATATTCGGTTCGAAAACTCCACTCTTCCAGCCGACCCGAGTGGCCTAAATCGGCCCTTGCGAGGAGATGGCCCTCGATGGGCAGTGAAACGTTTAGATCGGGACCTGTTGGTAGAGGCAGCCTTGGTGCAGGCCTGGCTGCCAGAGTCCGACGGCCCGATCGACGTAAACGTAGAGACGGAGAGGATAGGGAGTGCCATGGTGCAGGTGTGCGACGCCGCCATGCCGCGTGTCAGCTCGGTCCCCCCTAGGCGCAGAGTGTACTGGTGGTCCGAGGAGCTCGCTGAGCTACGCGAGTCTTGCGTGGCTGCGAGGCGTGAGTACACTCGCAGCCGGAGGCGGCGAGTGCGGGACGTGCCAGCAGAGGAGCGCCTATATGCCGCATACTCGGAGGCGCGTCGGATGCTGCGCGGGGCGATCGGCAGAGCGAAGGACCTAGCGTACAAGGAGATGCTGGAGACTCTTAACCGTGACCCGTGGGGAAGGCCGTACAGGATGGTGAGGCGCAAGCTTCGCCCCTGGGCACCCCCACTCACGCAAAGTCTCCAGCCACAGCTTCTTGAACAGGTGGTCGATGGCCTGTTCCCGGCGAGAGAAGAGCATGTACCTCCACGCATGGAACCCCCTAGGGGGAGAGAGATGGATACGAGCGATGCACCGGAGGTAACGGAGGGTGAACTGGGTGCGGCGGTGCTTTGGCTTCGAGCCAAGAATACTGCCCCCGGTCCCGACGGAGTTCCCGGACGGGCATGGGTTCTTGCCCTGGGCCCGCTGAAGCCGCGCTTGTGCTCGCTGTTCAGCGCATGCCTGACGCAGGGACAGTTTCCTCATATGTGGAAGTCCGGCAAACTGGTCCTCCTGCACAAAGAGGGGCGACCGGCAGATACGCCTTCGGCCTACAGGCCAATAGTGCTGCTGGACGAGGCCAGTAAGCTGTTCGAGCGAGTGGTGGCCGCCCGTCTAAACCGGCATCTGGAGGGGGAGGGTCCGGACCTAAGTGACCACCAGTTTGGATTCCGCCGGGGCAGGTCCACGATCGACGCTATTGCGCGCGTGAGGGCCCTGGCGGATGGAGCTGTGGCCCAGGGAGAGGTGGTACTGGCGGTGTCTCTTGACATCGCCAACGCGTTCAACTCCCTGCCCTGGGCTTGCATCACGGCGGCACTGAGGCGCCACGCTGTGCCTGAGTACCTGCGGAAGACGGTTGAGGATTACCTCACCGATAGAGCCGTCAGGTACCCTACGGCTCACGGGTGGCAGGAGAAGGGATTATCGTGCGGTGTTCCACAGGGGTCAGTTCTCGGGCCGCTTCTGTGGAACATCGGGTACGACTGGGTGCTTAGGGGGCGCAATGTGCCGGGGGTCAAGGTGACGTGCTACGCCGACGACACCCTGGTTACAGCCCGAGGAGGCACGTATCGGGAGGCAGCAATTCGGGCCACGGCAGGTGTGGCGACGGTGGTTGCCCGAATCAGGAGGTTGGGGCTGGAGGTAGCCTTGAATAAATCCGAAGCCTTGTGTTTTCACGGGCCTCGGAAGGCACCTCCGGCGGGTTCCAACCTGGTGGTGGGAGGAGCGTCCATCGGTGTCAAGTCGACAATGCGGTACCTGGGCATAGTCCTTGACAGCCGTTGGACGTTCAGGGAGCATTTTAGGTGCCTTGCTCCCAAACTACTCGGGGCGGCCTCGGCACTCAGTCGGCTGCTGCCCAACATGGGTGGGCCTAACGCAGGCTGCCGTAGTTTATACGCAGGGGTGGTGCGGTCGATGGCTCTGTACGGAGCGCCCATCTGGGCCGGTTCCCTGACTGCCCAGAACCAGGCCCAATTGCGGAGACCGCAGCGGGTCATGGCGGTCAGGATGGCGAGGGCATACCGCACCGTCTCACACGAGGTGGCCTGTGTACTGGCGGGGACCCCGCCTTGGGACCTCGACGCTTCAGCTCTGGCCGACATATACTGGCGTGTCGCTGAAGCGCGAGAAGAGGGGGTCCAGCCCCTCCTGGAGGACGTCAGGCAGTGGAGGCTCAACTCCCGCCGTGACGTCATACAGGAGTGGAGGGAAAGGCTGGAGGCACCAAGTGCTGGCCACTGGACCATCGGAGCGATCCGGCCCGTCCTGGAGAGATGGGTCGGAAGAAAGGAGGGGTTTCTCTCCTTCCACCTTGTACAGGTCCTCTCGGGGCATGGCTGCTTCGGCAAATACCTGTGCAGGGTGGCAGGACGGGAACCGACAGCGGTATGCCACGAGTGCGGCGCCGCTGAAGACACGGCGCAGCACACGCTGGAGGTGTGCCCAAGTTGGGCGGAGCAGCGGGCCGCACTCGTGGCCGTGGTGGGGAACGACCTCTCCCTGCCTGCCGTGGTAGAGGCCATGGTAGGCAGCGACAGGTCGTGGGAGGCGATGTCCTCCTTCTGCGAGGACGTGATGGCGCAGAAGGAGGCAGCGGAGCGTGGCAGGGAGGACGACCCGGCCTCTCAGCCAATGCGCCGCAAACGCGTGGGGCGACGGCGGTTGGCCTACGACCGCCGATTACCCCCATAAGGGTACCTGTGGGTGGCAGACACGGGGACGTCTGTCGCCTACATGAAGGTCCCCGAGCGGGAGGCTGCCGGGTAATCGGCACGCCTGTCAGTAGGTACGAGGAGGCTGGCTCTCCTCAGAGATGAGTCCGGAGTCCCGGACGGCCGCTGACAAGGTTGCGGTAGTGTGCCTAGAGCGTTCCCGTGACCTTGCCCCATAGCACAGAGGCGGCAAATAGAGGGGTTTTTAGTGGGTACACCATAGGCCTCATTAGCCGACATGGGAGTCCCACATAACCACCGGGGTCCGTCCCCGCACCCTGGTGGTATGCGTAACGCATTTTCCCCTCTTAAAAAAAAAAAAAAAAAAAAAAAAAAAAAAAAAAAAAAAAAAAAAAAAAAAGGTTAGGTTAGGTTAGGTTAGGTTAGGTTAGGTTAGGTTAGGTTAGGTTAGGTTAGGTTAGGTTAGGTTAGGTTCCCCCCCGACGTGCTGCCACCTTGTCGTGGTGGGGGGGCTTGCGTGCTCCTGTGATCCCTGAGGCTATACCGGATAGGGTTACCCATACCGGGAAGGCGAGGGGGGAGGAGCCAGACGAAGAGCAGCACATCCCGGCGGGGGGCTTGTTAGAGCCTGCCGTTCGGGATGGACGGGCCTTTAGGAGGCCTCGTGGTGG
Source organism: Apotomis turbidana (assembly GCA_905147355.2). Taxonomy (NCBI): domain Eukaryota; kingdom Metazoa; phylum Arthropoda; class Insecta; order Lepidoptera; family Tortricidae; genus Apotomis; species Apotomis turbidana. Next base: position 20,282,697 of record LR990299.1, read on the forward strand.
TTACTCTGCGCTCCTCTGCAGAGCAGAGGACTGTGCAGACGTGACTCTGAGGTGAGGTTGACCCGATACATCGGGTGGATGGTGGTGGCTTCCTGTTTGGAAGCTGCCAATGAGGGGAGTTTACGCCAGCTCACCTTGAATCCCGGAACCCGCAGTGTCATTCCAACGATCCCCAGTTCAGGCGTTAATGGGGTACGGGTGGCGCTGCGGACCGGAGGGCTTGCCTTAATTGGCCGGCCCGCGCTAGGTTAAGTTTCCTGTGAAACCGCCCGAAATCACAGATGTATTTAGGGTTACCCAGGTACAGGGGGCACTGCCTGGGTGGACTGATTTTTTCCCCCATACTCGTGGGATCAGAAATGTCAAGTTCCAAAAACCTAGGATTAAGTGCTTTAGTTTTAAGTGAAGGTAGTGAGGAGGTACCTGCTGCGTGTGACGTAGATCAGGAGATCGTGGAGTTGGAGGATCCGGAGGTGGAGAACTCGGAAGCAGTGCGTTGCACTGCTACGATCAGGGGGGCTGCAGGCCGCTATAAGAAAAAAAGTCAAGGCGCTAAGAGGCAGAGAGTCGGTGGAAGTTGCTCACAGTTGTCTGGTGAGTCAGGCGAGGAGGCTGAAGCAGGGCTAGTACCGGTTGTGCGTGGAAGGGGTCGTCCCCCTACGACAGGGCAGTATGTGGGCCTAGCCAAAGCCAAATCTGCCCTTAATGCTGCTATGCAGGAGGAGCTGAGGCTTGCAGCAGAGAAGGAGTTAATGAAGATAGGTACCAAGGCGCGTCATGCTCGGGAGGTACTTCCTTCACAGTCGGCAAAGTGTGGTGAGGCTTTGGCTTCGGAGTTGAGTGATAGAGTGTTGGATAGTGTGGAGTTAATCACCTCTATTGCTTCGAAGTCCAAAAACCTGAAAGGCACTTTTGTGCGTGATCTGAAGGACGCTGCCGAAACAATTAAGGAAGTAGTTCTGGAGTTGGCTGGAAGGTCACAATCGGATGAGTCGAAGAGGCTGCAGGCTGAAAATGATCGCTTGCGAGCGGAACTGGTTGGAATCCGGAAAGATTTCGAGCTGCTCAGGACCGAGGTGCGCAATCAGCGTTCTAGCCCAGTGCCCTTGTCCACGTCAGGGGACGGTGGACATGGTATGCTTGAGGGTGTGCAGGCATACATGGAGAAGTTTAAGCAGGACCTGATTGCGCAAGTGGGCGCGATTGTCAATGCGCGGTTTGATGCTAGGCTGGCGGGGCTCGTAACGCCGGCATCGCGTCCTTCGTTGGCCGCTGATAGGCTGAGAGTCCCTCAGGCTTCTACTGCTGCTTCGGGGTCTTTGCCTGCAAAACCAGTAGCTGGTAAGGCTGTCGCTGGTGCCCCTAGGATGGTAGCGGGGAAAAGGGGCAATAAGCGCAGGAGGAAGAAGCGGACGATGGCGGCAATTTCAGCCCGTAAGCCTCAGCCACAGTCACAACCTCAAGGGCCTGAAGTGGTAGTGGAGGGCGCACCTGGAGACAACTCTTGGGCTACGGTAGCTGGAAGGAAGCCCAGAAGAAAAGTGATGGTAGGGAAGAGCGGGCCGCCTCCTAATGTTCAAGGGAAGGCGCCCAAGCTTCGCCCTCCTCGGACACCGGCAGTTACGCTCACGTTGAAGCCGGGGGCCCTTGAAGGTGGCCACAAATATGAAACGCTCTTGGCGGAGGCCAAAAGCCGCATAAAGCTTCAGGAGGTTGGCCTTACCCAGGTGCGTTTCCGAACGACGGTCACTGGAGCACGGATGCTAGAGATTCCTCCTGGCACCGAAAATGCCGAGAAAGCTGCTGATGCTCTCGCAGTTAAGCTCCGGGAGGTGTTGGACAGCGATGTGGTGCACGTCCATCGTCCTGTGAAGTGTGCCGAGGTTCGAGTGTTGGGGCTTGACGACTCGGTGACTGTGGACGAGGTCGTGGCCGCGGTGGCCGGAGAGGGGGGGTGTGGCACTGAGGCAATTAGGCCAGGTGTAATTGCTCGCGGCGCCAGTGGTCTGGGATCACTCTGGCTCAGCTGTCCAGTGATAGCGGCCAAGAAATTGGTGGAAGTTGGTCGAGTCAGAGTGGGTTGGGTCTCAGCAAGGGTGGTGCTGCTTGAGCCCAGGCCTTTCCGATGTTTCAAGTGTCTGGAAACGGGTCATGTGGGGGCCAAGTGTGATAGAGGGGTAGACCGTAGTAGTGTCTGTTTCCGCTGTGGACAACTCGGTCACAAATTTCGTGAATGTTCTGCTGCTGAGGCGAGCTGCGCTATATGTGTGGCAGCCAATAAGCCAGCAGGGCATTCAATTGGTAGTAAGGAGTGTCCCAATATCTTCCCTGATGCTAAAACGGCGGGAGAGAAGGCGCTTGAAGGCCCAGTAGCCAGTCAGTCATCGCAGCGGAACAGGGAGGCGGAGCCCATGGAAACTGTTCAATAATGGCCTTACAGTTTCTGCAAGCTAACATCAACCACTCGGCTAGGGCTCAGGACCTGTTAGTCCAGTCTATAGCCGAGTGGCAAATACAAGTGGCGGTGGTGTCAGAGCCTTATTTTGTTCCTACTGGGATTGGCTGGGTATCTGATCAGGAGGATGGCGTGGCTGTCGTCGTTTCGAATGGAAGCATCCTGCCTTATGACAGAGTTTCAAGGGGTGTCGGTTACGTGCTCGTAGTTATGGAAGGTCTGGCCGTTATCGGGATTTATTATCCCCCTAGCCGCAGCTTGGCTGATTTCGAACGGATGCTGGCGGAGGTTGGAGGTCTCATAAGACAGGTACGCCCAACACCCATTTTGGTTGCCGGTGACTTTAATGCCAAGTCTACGGCATGGGGGTGCCTCGGGACTGATCCTCGTGGTGAGGTGCTTGAGGAGTGGGCGGTGGCACAGGAATTGGTGATCCTGAACCAGGGTTCGGAGAACACGTGCGTGCGGCAGCAGGGCGAATCGATCGTGGACATAACGTTCGCGTCCCACGCCCTGGCCCGCCGTGTTCTAGACTGGAGGGTGGAAACTGGTGAGGAGACCCTTTCGGATCACCGATATATCCGGTTTAGCATATCTGTGGCCCCCACTCCTCTCTTGGAGGGAAGCCAACCTGAGGATGGCCCACGTTGGGTGTTGGGTAGACTTGACCGACAACTTGCCAAGGAAGCGGCTATCGTCGAATCCTGGGGTACTGCTTCGGAGGTGGTGGAGCAGGTTGACCAGCAGGCCGAGCAGCTTGCCACTTCACTAACGCGCATCTGTGATGTGGCTATGCCTAGGGCAAAATCAGCCTCCCCAAGGCGGCGAGTGTACTGGTGGCGCCCGGAAATCCGCCAATTGCGGAACGCTTGCGTGGCTGCGCGCCGCCAGTATGCAAGGTACAGGAGGAGGAGAGTGCGCGAACAGGGGCAGGAGGACGCTCTGTACGATGCTTACAGGGCCGCCTGTAAAGCGCTGCAGACAGCAATAGCACAGGCCAAGGAGGCGTCGTGGAAGGAGTGGTTGGAGACTCTGGACAGAGATCCGTGGGGGAGGCCGTATCGTGTCGTCAGGCAAAAACTCCGACCTTGGGCTCCCCCATTGACCAGCACTCTTCAACCAGAGCTTCTGGATCAGGTAGTGGGTGCGCTTTTCCCGGAGCGAGGGGAGTTTGAGCCGCCGTTAATGGCTGCCACTGTCGCACTGCAGAACTTTGAGGCGGAGGTGCCTCCGGTGTCTGAGGCGGAACTCGAAGTCGCTGTACTGAGAATGCGATCTAAGAAGACGGCGCCTGGTCTTGATGGGGTACCGGGGTGCGCCTTGGCAATTGCGTTGGGGGAGATTGGTGAAAGGGTCAGGGCCATTTTCACCGCTTGCCTGGAGCAGGGGCGATTTCCGCAAAGGTGGAAAACGGGTAGGTTGGTGCTCCTTCGAAAGGAGGGGCGCCCGCCCGATCAGCCGTCGGCCTATCGCCCCATTGTGCTCCTTGGTGAGATCAGCAAGCTCTTTGAGCGTGTGCTTGCTGCGCGTCTCACCAGGTGTATGGAGCCGGGCTTGAGTGAGTGGCAGTTCGGGTTTCGGCAAGGTCGCTCGACTCTTGACGCGATTGCCCGCGTCAGGCGTCTCGCTGAGGAGGAAATTTCGCAGGGCGGGGTATTGATGGCAGTGTCTCTGGATATCTCCAACGCCTTCAATACCCTGCCCTGGGAAACTATTAAGTCGGCACTACGGTACCACAATGTGCCAAGGTACCTACAGCAAACGATTGCTGACTATTTTGCAGGGAGGGAGGTCGCCTATCCGACTAAGGATGGCTGGGGAAGGAGGGCCATGTCGTGCGGTGTTCCACAGGGTTCGGTATTAGGGCCGCTCCTGTGGAACATCGGTTACGACTGGGTGCTGCGCGGGGCCACTTTGCGGGGGGTCAGCGTAACGTGTTACGCTGACGATACTCTTGTGTCGGCCCGTGGTAGTACATACCGGGAGGCGGCCTATCTCGCTACGGCTGGCGTGGCACATGTGGTCCAGAGGATCCGTGCGTTGGGCCTGGAGGTGGCCCTTCACAAATCTGAGGCCCTAGTCTTCCACGGGCCTCGAAATGCGCCACCACCGGGAGCAACATTAACGGTTGGAGGAGCTACCATTGCCGTCGGGTCGACAATGAAGTACCTGGGACTTGTCCTCGACGGCAGATGGAAGTTCCAGGAGCACTTCCGGCGCTTGGCCCCTAAGTTGGTGGCTGCTGCCGGAGCGCTCGGGCGGATCTTGCCTAATATAGGAGGACCAGGCGGAGTTTGTCGCCGCCTTTACGCAGGGGTGGTGCGCTCAATGGCGCTCTATGGAGCGCCGATATGGGCAGATGCCCTGAGCCCACACAACGTTGCTCTTTTGCGGCGTCCACAACGCGCGATGGTGCTTAGGGCAGCAAGGGCATACCGTACGGTGTCCTTCGTGGGGGCAAGCCTGATTGCTGGCAGTCCGCCGTGGGATCTTGAAGCCGAGGTCCATGCTTCAGTGTATCGGCGGATGCTGGCAGCCAGGGAGGGCCAGAACTGGCCTAATCCGCAGGAGGTCCGGCAGTGGCGTGAGGAGGCCCGTGGTGTCCTCTTTGGAAGGTGGGAAGAAAGGCTAGGTCTCCCGGGGCCTAGTCAAGACCTTGTAGCCGCTGTTCGGCCTATTCTTAAAGAGTGGGTCGAACGCAAGCACGGCGCACCCACCTTCCGCCTCACGCAGCTCTTGACCGGGCATGGCTGCTTCGGCAAGTACCTGTGTGAGGTGTTGGGCAGGGAGGCAACCACGAGGTGTCACCATTGTGACGGAGGGACCGTGGACACGGCGCAGCATACGCGCGTTGAGTGCCCTGCCTGGGCGGAGCCACGCGCAGCTCTGTCCGCGGTCATTGGTGCGGACCTTTCCCTGCCAGTGGTGGTGGAGATGATGGCTGGCAGCGAGGAGGCTTGGGCGGCTGTGGCGGCCTTCAGTGAGGTTGTCATGATCCACAAGGAGGCGGCGGAGAGAGAGCGTGAGGACGACGCCAATGCTCTGCCGCAGCGAAGAAGGAGACCAGGCCGGCGTCGGGTGGCCTTTGCGGGCCGTATGATGCCGCCTCAGTGAAGGTCTGCGGGAATAGGGTCGAGAGCCCATTGCCCGCATGAAAAGTTGAGCTACGGGGTGCTGGGTTGGATTTCACTTCCCGGTGCCCATGGCCTCCATGCGTCGGACCCGGGGGGGGTTCGTCGCTCTACTGGATGGGGGCCGAGGAGAGGAGGACGTGCCCTAGCATCTGGTGCGTCCAACAAGGAGGAGAAATCTGGGAAGGGGCCGCTGTTAAGTGGCCGCCGCTGGCGGGGTCGCGGTTGTGTGCGGAAGCGTTCCCGTAACCCCGCCTCTTGCGTTTTGGCGGTATTTCGTGGTAGGTTTTAGTCGGTGCGAGTCCGACATAACCCGTCCTCACCCCCCTGAGAGGACGGGTATGCATAAGGCATTTCCCCCACGTTAAAAGGGATTTTGAGGGAAAGGGAACCCGAGTTTCTGGGATTAGCGTGGGACGGGACAACAGTCGGCACCTGGGGAGGGAACCCACGGGGTAGGGGCTTTTGTCCTCCCGTGGTTGGGTGAGGGGTAGGGGCGTTTGTCCTCCCGTGGCGGGCCGAGGGGTAGGGGCGTTTGTCCTCCCTTGGCGTAGAGAGGGGGTCGTGGGGTAGGGGCGTTTGCCCTCCCACGGCCGGCTGGGGGGTAGGGGCGTTTGTCCTCCCTCAGCCAGGAGGCTGGGACCGAAGCACCGTGTGTCGGTGGCGGTCCTAGCTTCCAGAGGGTCCCTCAGCGTGTCTCTGCAGCAGCAGAGTTCACGGCTGTATATGGGACGTGGAGAGGGGGTCGTGGGGTAGGGGCGTTTGTCCTCCCATGGCCAGCTGAGGGGTAGGGGCTTTTGTCCTCCCTCAGCAAGGAGGGTGGGACCGAAGCACCGTGTGTCGGTGGCGGTCCCCGCTTCCTGGGGGCTTGGGGAAGTAGGTGAGGGTAAGGCACACTGCTATGCTACAGTGAGTCTTTCGGTGAGGGTTCGCCTTAGGGCGAAAGTGCCGGTGGTGTCGTGGTGACATGTTCGCGATCCCATGGCATCACCGCTACGGCACGGGTTGGCAGCATCCCAGAGTTTTAGTGGGTAGGCTAGTCCTTCGCGGACTAGAGAGCCCCACATAACCAATGCGTAATGTCTGACTCTACCCCCGAGGGTCTCATATTACGCAGTGGTATGCAATTCAATGCATTTCTCTGGGTAAAAAAAAAAAAAAAAAAAAAAAAAAAAAAAAAAAAAGGTTAGGTTAGGTTAGGTTAGGTTAGGTTAGGTTAGGTTAGGTTAGGTTAGGTTAGGTTAGGTTAGGTTAGGTTCCCCCCCGAGGGTGTCCACCTTGTCGTGGTGGGGGGGCTCAGTACCTGCGTTGTGCGCGCGCGGGGAAGCCAAGAGACACCAGGGAGGGGGCCTACGGGCCAAGACGGGCGGGGGAGACAGGTGCTGGCTGGTGACTTTGGCCTGCGTGGGTCCTGGGGGCTCTGACCTTGTGGTTGCTGGAGGATTTCGGAAGGACTCTCGACGTGTCGTAGCTGTGGGTGGCTGCCTGGCTAGTGAGCCTCCTGCTCCTCTGATACTGCCTACCTGCCAGGAAGGATTGTGCATTTCGATTTCTGAGAAATCGAAAACGCAAATCCATTCCCCAGGCGCGTCGGCTGTATTAGCGAGGCGGGAGGATCACATGTCAGGTGTCATGCATGTCTGTGACACGTCAGGGGGGTTTCCGGCTTCTGACGGCGTCTGCGGGGGCCGAGTTTCTGGGATTAGCGTGGGACGGGACAACAGTCGGCACCTGGGGAGGGAACCCACGGGGTAGGGGCTTTTGTCCTCCCGTGGTTGGGTGAGGGGTAGGGGCGTTTGTCCTCCCGTGGCGGGCCGAGGGGTAGGGGCGTTTGTCCTCCCTTGGCGTAGAGGGGGTCGTGGGGTAGGGGCGTTTGCCCTCCCACGGCCGGCTGGGGGGTAGGGGCGTTTGTCCTCCCTCAGCCAGGAGGCTGGGACCGAAGCACCGTGTGTCGGTGGCGGTCCTAGCTTCCAGAGGGTCCCTCAGCGTGTCTCTGCAGCAGCAGAGTTCACGGCTGTATATGGGACGTGGAGAGGGGGTCGTGGGGTAGGGGCGTTTGTCCTCCCATGGCCAGCTGAGGGGTAGGGGCTTTTGTCCTCCCTCAGCAAGGAGGGTGGGACCGAAGCACCGTGTGTCGGTGGCGGTCCCCGCTTCCTGGGGGCTTGGGGAAGTAGGTGAGGGTAAGGCACACTGCTATGCTACAGTGAGTCTTTCGGTGAGGGTTCGCCTTAGGGCGAAAGTGCCGGTGGTGTCGTGGTGACATGTTCGCGATCCCATGGCATCACCGCTACGGCACGGGTTGGCAGCATCCCAGAGTTTTAGTGGGTAGGCTAGTCCTTCGCGGACTAGAGAGCCCCACATAACCAATGCGTAATGTCTGACTCTACCCCCGAGGGTCTCATATTACGTAGTGGTATGCAATTCAATGCATTTCTCTGGGTAAAAAAAAAAAAAAAAAAAGGTTAGGTTAGGTTAGGTTAGGTTAGGTTCCCCCCCGACGGTGTCCACCTTGTCGTGGTGGGGGGGCTCAGTAACTGCGGGGCCGCCGCAGCGAAGCCAAGAGACACCAGGGTGAGGGGCCTACGGGCCAAGACGGGAGAGGAGGAGACCGAGAGGGAGTACTGGCGGGGCATTACTCGGGTGGGCGCCTCGGCGTTTGTGCTCACCACAATCAATGAGGGATTGTGGTGTAGTATACACCCCCGTCGGTGGAGGAGACCGAGAGGGAGGGCCGGCGGGACATTACTCGGGTGGGCACCTCGGTGCTTGTGCAACTGCACTCCCGTCGGCGTTTGGTGAGGGAACCCACGGGGTAGGGGCTTTTGTCCTCCCGTGGTGGGGCGAGGGTGCCATGGGGTAGGGGCGTTTGTCCTCCCGTGGCAGGGTTAGGGGGGCATTTGTCCTCCCGTAGCGGGTCGAGGGGGTAGGGGCTTTTGTCCTCCCTTCGTATCGAGAGGGTGCCATGGGGTAGGGGCGTTTGTCCTCCCGTGGCAGGGTTAGGGGGTAGGGGCATTTGTCCTCCCGTAGCGGGTCGAGGGGGTAGGGGCTTTTGTCCTCCCTTCGTATGGAGAGGGTGCCATGGGGTAGGGGCGTTTGTCCTCCCGTGGCAGGGTTAGGGGGTAGGGGCATTTGTCCTCCCGTAGCGGGTCGAGGGGGTAGGGGCTTTTGTCCTCCCTTCGTATGGAGAGGGGGCCATGGGGTAGGGGCGTTTGTCCTCCCGTGGCCAGGAGGCTGGGACCGAAGCACCGTGTGTCGGTGGCGGTCCTGGCTTCCAGAGGGCCCCTCAGCGTGGCTCTGTAGCAACAGAGTCCACGTCTGAATATGGGGCGGGTGTAGTGGTGGCGTAGCTGGAGGGGACGTGTTCCCTGAAGGCATCCCCACTACACGCAGGACCTGAGAGGGCGATCACGGGGTCGTTCGCCGCTCTCCCGGCGTGGAGGTCCTCGGTGAGGGTGCGTCGGATGCGTGAGGTGTCGCCCTGCATGCTTTCTGACGCGGTGGGGCTTTTTGGCCTTCCACCAGGGAGGGGACGGCTTCGGCTGTCAGCGGCAGGGGGTGTTCGCGGTGACATGTTCGCGATCCCGTGTCACCCCCACTACGCCGCGAGTGGGCATACCATGGAGTTTTAGTCGGTAGGCTACTGCTTCTCAGTAGAGTCCGACATACCCACGCTCTTCCCCGTAGAGCGGGGATCCAATGAGGATTTCTCCATGTAAAAAAAAAAAAAAAAAAAAAAAAAAAAAAAAAAGGTTAGGTTAGGTTAGGTTAGGTTAGGTTAGGTTAGGTTAGGTTAGGTTAGGTTAGGTTAGGTTAGGTTAGGTTAGGTTAGGTTAGGTTAGGTTAGGTTAGGTTAGGTTAGGTTAGGTTAGGTTAGGTTAGGTTAGGTTAGGTTAGGTTAGGTTAGGTTAGGTTAGGTTAGGTTAGGTTAGGTTAGGTTAGGTTAGGTTAGGTTAGGTTAGGTTAGGTTAGGTTAGGTTAGGTTAGGTTCGGAGCATGACTCGGGTGGGCGCCTCGGCGTTTGTGCTCACCACAATCAATGAGGGATTGTGGTGTAGTATACACCTCCGTCGGTGGAGGAGACCGAGTGGGAGGGCTGGCGGGACATTACTCGGGTGGGCACCTCGGTGCTTGTGCAACCGCACTCCCGTCGGCGTTTGGTGAGGGAACCCACGGGGTAGGGGCTTTTGTCCTCCCGTGGTGGGGCGAGGGTGTCATGGGGTAGGGGCGTTTGTCCTCCCGTGGCAGGGTTAGGGGGTAGGGGCATTTGTCCTCCCGTAGCGGGTCGAGGGGGTAGGGGCTTTTGTCCTCCCTTCGTATCGAGAGGGTGCCATGGGGTAGGGGCGTTTGTCCTCCCGTGGCAGGGTTAGGGGGTAGGGGCATTTGTCCTCCCGTAGCGGGTGGAGGGGGTAGGGGCTTTTGTCCTCCCTTCGTATGGAGAGGGTGCCATGGGGTAGGGGCGTTTGTCCTCCCGTGGCATAGTGAGGGGGTAGGGGCGTTTGTCCTCCCACGGTGGGTCGAGGGGGTAGGGGCTTTTGTCCTCCCTTCGCATGGAGAGGGTGTCATGGGGTAGGGGCTTTTGTCCTCCCGTGACCAGGAGGCTGGGACCGAAGCACCGTGTGTCGGTGGCGGTCCTAGCCTCCAGAGGGTCCCTCAGCGCGGCTCTGCAGCAGCAGTGTCCGCGACTGATATGGGACGTGGAGTGGGGGTCGTGGGGTAGGGGCTTTTGTCCTCCCATGGCCGGCTGGGGGGTAGGGGCTTTTGTCCTCCCTCAGCAAGGAGGGTGGGACCGCAGCACCGTGTGTCGGTGGCGGTCCCCGCTTCCTGGGGGCTTGGGGAAGCAGGTGAGGGTTAGGCACACTGCTATGCTACAGTGTGTCTTTCGGTGAGGGTTCGCCTTCGGGCGAAAGTGCCGGTGGTGTCGTGGTGACATGTTCGCGATCCCATGGCACCACCACTACGGCACAGGTTGGCAGCATCCCAGAGTTTTAGTGGGTAGGCTAGTCCTTCTGACTAGAGAGCCCCACATAACCAATGCGTAATATCTGCCTCTCCCCCCGAGGGTCTCATATTACGTAGTGGTATGCAATTTAATGCATTTCTCTGGGTAAAAAAAAAAAAAAAAAAAAAAGGTTAGGTTAGGTTAGGTTAGGTTAGGTTAGGTTAGGTTAGGTTAGGTTAGGTTAGGTTAGGTTAGGTTAGGTTAGGTTAGGTTAGGTTAGGTTAGGTTAGGTTAGGTTAGGTTAGGTTAGGTTAGGTTAGGTTAGGTTAGGTTAGGTTAGGTTAGGTTAGGTTAGGTTAGGTTAGGTTAGGTTAGGTTAGGTTAGGTTAGGTTAGGTTAGGTTAGGTTAGGTTAGGTTAGGTTAGGTTAGGTTAGGTTAGGTTAGGTTAGGTTAGGTTAGGTTAGGTTAGGTTAGGTTAGGTTAGGTTAGGTTAGGTTAGGTTAGGTTAGGTTAGGTTAGGTTAGGTTAGGTTAGGTTAGGTTAGGTTAGGTTAGGTTAGGTTAGGTTAGGTTAGGTTAGGTTAGGTTAGGTTAGGTTAGGTTAGGTTAGGTTAGGTTAGGTTAGGTTAGGTTAGGTTAGGTTAGGTTAGGTTAGGTTAGGTTAGGTTAGGTTAGGTTAGGTTAGGTTAGGTTAGGTTAGGTTAGGTTAGGTTAGGTTAGGTTAGGTTAGGTTAGGTTAGGTTAGGTTAGGTTAGGTTAGGTTAGGTTAGGTTAGGTTAGGTTAGGTTAGGTTAGGTTAGGTTAGGTTAGGTTAGGTTAGGTTAGGTTAGGTTAGGTTAGGTTAGGTTAGGTTAGGTTAGGTTAGGTTAGGTTAGGTTAGGTTAGGTTAGGTTAGGTTAGGTTCCCCCCCGACGGTGTCCACCTTGTCGTGGTGGGGGGGCTCAGTAACTGCGGGGCCGCCGCAGCGAAGCCAAGAGACACCAGGGTGAGGGGCCTACGGGCCAAGACGGGAGAGGAGGAGACCGAGAGGGAGTACTGGCGGGGCATTACTCGGGTGGGCGCCTCGGCGTTTGTGCTCACCACAATCAATGAGGGATTGTGGTGTAGTATACACCCCCGTCGGTGGAGGAGACCGAGAGGGAGGGCTGGCGGGACATTACTCGGGTGGGCACCTCGGTGCTTGTGCAACTGCACTCCCGTCGGCGTTTGGTGAGGGAACCCACGGGGTAGGGGCTTTTGTCCTCCCGTGGTGGGGCGAGGGTGCCATGGGGTAGGGGCGTTTGTCCTCCCGTGGCAGGGTTAGGGGGTAGGGGCATTTGTCCTCCCGTAGCGGGTCGAGGGGGGTAGGGGCTTTTGTCCTCCCTTCGTGTCGAGAGGGTGCCATGGGGTAGGGGCGTTTGTCCTCCCGTGGCAGGGTTAGGGGGTAGGGGCATTTGTCCTCCCGTAGCGGGTCGAGGGGGTAGGGGCTTTTGTCCTCCCTTCGTATGGAGAGGGTGCCATGGGGTAGGGGCGTTTGTCCTCCCGTGGCAGGGTTAGGGGGTAGGGGCATTTGTCCTCCCGTAGCGGGTCGAGGGGGTAGGGGCTTTTGTCCTCCCTTCGTATGGAGAGGGGGCCATGGGGTAGGGGCGTTTGTCCTCCCGTGGCCAGGAGGCTGGGACCGAAGCACCGTGTGTCGGTGGCGGTCCTGGCTTCCAGAGGGCCCCTCAGCGTGGCTCTGTAGCAACAGAGTCCACGTCTGAATATGGGGCGGGTGTAGTGGTGGCGTAGCTGGAGGGGACGTGTTCCCTGAAGGCATCCCCACTACACGCAGGACCTGAGAGGGCGATCACGGGGTCGTTCGCCGCTCTCCCGGCGTGGAGGTCCTCGGTGAGGGTGCGTCGGATGCGTGAGGTGTCGCCCTGCATGCGTCTGACGCGGTGGGGCTTTTTGGCCTTCCACCAGGGAGGGGACGGCTTCGGCTGTCAGCGGCAGGGGGTGTTCGCGGTGACATGTTCGCGATCCCGTGTCACCCCCACTATGCCGCGAGTGGGCATACCATGGAGTTTTAGTCGGTAGGCTACTGCTTCTCAGTAGAGTCCGACATACCCACGCTCTTCCCCGTAGAGCGGGGATCCAATGAGGATTTCTCCATGTAAAAAAAAAAAAAAAAAAAAAAAAAGGTTAGGTTAGGTTAGGTTAGGTTAGGTTAGGTTAGGTTAGGTTAGGTTAGGTTAGGTTAGGTTAGGTTAGGTTAGGTTAGGTTAGGTTAGGTTAGGTTAGGTTCCCCCCCGACGGTGTCCACCTTGTCGTGGTGGGGGGGCTCAGTAACTGCGGGGCCGCCGCAGCGAAGCCAAGAGACACCAGGGTGAGGGGCCTACGGGCCAAGACGGGAGAGGAGGAGACCGAGAGGGAGTACTGGCGGGGCATTACTCGGGTGGGCGCCTCGGCGTTTGTGCTCACCACAATCAATGAGGGATTGTGGTGTAGGATACACCCCCGCCAGTGGAGGAGACCGAGGAGGAGGCTGACGGGATCATGACTCGGGTGGGCACCTCGGTGCTTGTGCAACTGCACTCCCGTCGGCGTTTGGTGAGGGAACCCACGGGGTAGGGGCTTTTGTCCTCCCGTGGTTCGGCGAGGTTGTCACGGGGTAGGGGCGTTTGTCCTCCCGTGGCAGGTCGAGGGGGTAGGGGCGTTTGTCCTCCCGCGGCGGGTCGAGGGGGTAGGGGCTTTTGTCCTCCCTTCGCATCGTGAGGGTGCCATGGGGTAGGGGCGTTTGTCCTCCCGTGGCATAGTGAGGGGGTAGGGGCGTTTGTCCTCCCACGGTGGGTCGAGGGGGTAGGGGCTTTTGTCCTCCCTTCGTATGGAGAGGGTGCCATGGGGTAGGGGCGTTTGTCCTCCCGTGGCATAGTGAGGGGGTAGGGGCGTTTGTCCTCCCACGGAGGGTCGAGGGGGTAGGGGCTTTTGTCCTCCCTTCGCATGGAGAGGGTGTCATGGGGTAGGGGCTTTTGTCCTCCCGTGGCCAGGAGGCTGGGACCGAAGCACCGTGTGTCGGTGGCGGTCCTGGCTTCCAGAGGGCCCCTCAGCGTGGCTCTGTAGCAACAGAGTCCACGTCTGAATATGGGGCGGGTGTAGTGGTGGCGTAGCTGGAGGGGACGTGTTCCCTGAAGGCATCCCCACTACACGCAGGACCTGAGAGGGCGATCACGGGGTCGTTCGCCGCTCTCCCGGCGTGGAGGTCCTCGGTGAGGGTGCGTCGGATGCGTGAGGTGTCGCCCTGCATGCGTCTGACGCGGTGGGGCTTTTTGGCCTTCCACCAGGGAGGGGACGGCTTCGGCTGTCAGCGGCAGGGGGTGTTCGCGGTGACATGTTCGCGATCCCGTGTCACCCCCACTACGCCGCGAGTGGGCATACCATGGAGTTTTAGTCGGTAGGCTACTGCTTCTCAGTAGAGTCCGACATACCCACGCTCTTCCCCGTAGAGCGGGGATCCAATGAGGATTTCTCCATGAAAAAAAAAAAAAAAAAAAAAAAAAAAGGTTAGGTTAGGTTAGGTTAGGTTAGGTTAGGTTAGGTTAGGTTAGGTTAGGTTAGGTTAGGTTAGGTTAGGTTAGGTTAGGTTAGGTTAGGTTAGGTTAGGTTAGGTTAGGTTAGGTTAGGTTAGGTTAGGTTAGGTTAGGTTAGGTTAGGTTAGGTTAGGTTAGGTTAGGTTAGGTTAGGTTAGGTTAGGTTAGGTTAGGTTAGGTTAGGTTAGGTTAGGTTAGGTTAGGTTAGGTTAGGTTAGGTTAGGTTAGGTTAGGTTAGGTTAGGTTAGGTTAGGTTAGGTTAGGTTAGGTTAGGTTAGGTTAGGTTAGGTTAGGTTAGGTTAGGTTAGGTTAGGTTAGGTTAGGTTAGGTTAGGTTAGGTTAGGTTAGGTTAGGTTAGGTTAGGTTAGGTTAGGTTAGGTTAGGTTAGGTTAGGTTAGGTTAGGTTAGGTTAGGTTAGGTTAGGTTAGGTTAGGTTAGGTTAGGTTAGGTTAGGTTAGGTTAGGTTAGGTTAGGTTAGGTTAGGTTAGGTTAGGTTAGGTTAGGTTAGGTTAGGTTAGGTTAGGTTAGGTTAGGTTAGGTTAGGTTAGGTTAGGTTAGGTTAGGTTAGGTTAGGTTAGGTTAGGTTAGGTTAGGTTAGGTTAGGTTAGGTTAGGTTAGGTTAGGTTAGGTTAGGTTAGGTTAGGTTAGGTTAGGTTAGGTTAGGTTAGGTTAGGTTAGGTTAGGTTAGGTTAGGTTAGGTTAGGTTAGGTTAGGTTAGGTTAGGTTAGGTTAGGTTAGGTTAGGTTAGGTTCCCCCCCGACGGTGTCCACCTTGTCGTGGTGGGGGGGCTCAGTACCTGTGGGGCCGCCGCAGGGAAGCAAAGAGACACCAGGGTGAGGGGCCTACGGGCCAAGACGGGAGAGGAGGAGACCGAGGAGGAGACCGGCGGAGCATGACTCGGGTGGGCGCCTCGGCGTTTGTGCTCACCACAATCAATGAGGGATTGTGGTGTAGTATACACCTCCGTCGGTGGAGGAGACCGAGTGGGAGGGCTGGCGGGACATTACTCGGGTGGGCACCTCGGTGCTTGTGCAACCGCACTCCCGTCGGCGTTTGGTGAGGGAACCCACGGGGTAGGGGCTTTTGTCCTCCCGTGGTGGGGCGAGGGTGTCATGGGGTAGGGGCGTTTGTCCTCCCGTGGCAGGGTTAGGGGGTAGGGGCATTTGTCCTCCCGTAGCGGGTCGAGGGGGTAGGGGCTTTTGTCCTCCCTTCGTATCGAGAGGGTGCCATGGGGTAGGGGCGTTTGTCCTCCCGTGGCAGGGTTAGGGGGTAGGGGCATTTGTCCTCCCGTAGCGGGTGGAGGGGGTAGGGGCTTTTGTCCTCCCTTCGTATGGAGAGGGTGCCATGGGGTAGGGGCGTTTGTCCTCCCGTGGCATAGTGAGGGGGTAGGGGCGTTTGTCCTCCCACGGTGGGTCGAGGGGGTAGGGGCTTTTGTCCTCCCTTCGCATGGAGAGGGTGTCATGGGGTAGGGGCTTTTGTCCTCCCGTGACCAGGAGGCTGGGACCGAAGCACCGTGTGTCGGTGGCGGTCCTAGCCTCCAGAGGGTCCCTCAGCGCGGCTCTGCAGCAGCAGTGTCCGCGACTGATATGGGACGTGGAGTGGGGGTCGTGGGGTAGGGGCTTTTGTCCTCCCATGGCCGGCTGGGGGGTAGGGGCTTTTGTCCTCCCTCAGCAAGGAGGGTGGGACCGCAGCACCGTGTGTCGGTGGCGGTCCCCGCTTCCTGGGGGCTTGGGGAAGCAGGTGAGGGTTAGGCACACTGCTATGCTACAGTGTGTCTTTCGGTGAGGGTTCGCCTTCGGGCGAAAGTGCCGGTGGTGTCGTGGTGACATGTTCGCGATCCCATGGCACCACCACTACGGCACAGGTTGGCAGCATCCCAGAGTTTTAGTGGGTAGGCTAGTCCTTCTGACTAGAGAGCCCCACATAACCAATGCGTAATATCTGACTCTCCCCCCGAGGGTCTCATATTACGTAGTGGTATGCAATTTAATGCATTTCTCTGGGTCAAAAAAAAAAAAAAAAGGTTAGGTTAGGTTAGGTTAGGTTAGGTTAGGTTAGGTTAGGTTAGGTTAGGTTCCCCCCCGACGGTGTCCACCTTGTCGTGGTGGGGGGGCTCAGTAACTGTGGGGCCGCCGCAGCGAAGCCAAGAGACACCAGGGTGAGGGGCCTACGGGCCAAGACGGGAGAGGAGGAGACCGAGAGGGAGTACTGGCGGGGCATTACTCGGGTGGGCGCCTCGGCGTTTGTGCTCACCACAATCAATGAGGGATTGTGGTGTAGGATACACCCCCGCCAGTGGAGGAGACCGAGGAGGAGGCTGACGGGATCATGACTCGGGTGGGCACCTCGGTGCTTGTGCAACTGCACTCCCGTCGGCGTTTGGTGAGGGAACCCACGGGGTAGGGGCTTTTGTCCTCCCGTGGTTCGGCGAGGTTGTCACGGGGTAGGGGCGTTTGTCCTCCCGTGGCAGGTCGAGGGGGTAGGGGCGTTTGTCCTCCCGCGGCGGGTCGAGGGGGTAGGGGCTTTTGTCCTCCCTTCGCATCGAGAGGGTGCCATGGGGTAGGGGCGTTTGTCCTCCCGTGGCATAGTGAGGGGGTAGGGGCGTTTGTCCTCCCACGGTGGGTCGAGGGGGTAGGGGCTTTTGTCCTCCCTTCGTATGGAGAGGGTGCCATGGGGTAGGGGCGTTTGTCCTCCCGTGGCATAGTGAGGGGGTAGGGGCGTTTGTCCTCCCACGGCGGGTCGAGGGGGTAGGGGCTTTTGTCCTCCCTTCGCATGGAGAGGGTGTCATGGGGTAGGGGCTTTTGTCCTCCCGTGGCCAGGAGGCTGGGACCGAAGCACCGTGTGTCGGTGGCGGTCCTAGCCTCCAGAGGGTGTGGTGGTGGCGTAGCTGGAGGGGACGTGCTCCCTGAAGGCATCCCCACTACACGCAGGACCTGAGAGGGCGATCACGGGGTCGTTCGCCGCTCTCCCGGCGTGGAGGTCCTCGGTGAGGGTACGTCGGATGCGTGAGGTGTCGCCCTGCATGCGTCTGACGCGGTGGGGCTTTTTGGCCTTCCACCAGGGAGGGGACGGCTTCGGCTGTCAGCGGCAGGGGTGTTCGCGGTGACATGTTCGCGATCCCGTGTCACCCCTACTACGCCGCGAGTGGGCATACCATGGAGTTTTAGTCGGTAGGCTACTGCTTCTCAGTAGAGTCCGACATACCCACGCTCTTCCCCGTAGAGCGGGGATCCA